>JAIXND010000654.1:119841121-121089344 GCA_023646645.1 Varanus salvator macromaculatus
GGCCTCAGTGGGGAGGCCACTCCTTAGATGGGGGCCACCACGGAGAAAGCCCTCCCTTTTGCTGCTGCCTTCCAAGTCTCCCTTGGAGCTGGCACTTGGGGAAGGGCCTGGCATCTAAGCCTAGTGCCCAGGCTCTTTTTGAGAAGACAATACCTTTGCTCAGGTTAAGCTCATCCATCACCTGAAATAACAATGGGGAGCTGCTGCTATAGTGAAGAACGCAGGGCTGAGACTCAGGAGACCTGGGTTCGAGTCCCCGCTCAGCCATGGCACCCAGTGGGTGACCTTTGGCCAGCCATGGGTTCTCGGTCCAACCTGCCTCATAGGCTGTTGTTTGTTTGTTTGTTTATTAAAACACATATATGCCGCCCCATCGCAACAAAGCCTCGGGGCGGCTCACAACATTTAAAATACAAACAATATTATAAACCCCAACTATCTATCCCCCCCCCCCCCGGTGCATCTCGGCCCACCTAAAAAAAATACTATCAATATACCAAATCATAACAAGCCACTAAATAAATAAACACAATTAAACTCTAACAAACAATAACCAATTAACTAAACAAAATAAATACATAAATACCGAACAATAAACTAAAACCAAATAAACAATTTAACACTTAAAATAAGATTTAAATAAAAGGTCTTCGCCTGGCACCAAAAAACAAATAACGATGGCGCCAGGTGGACCTCTCCAGGGAGCACGTTCCACAACTGGGGAGCCACCGCCGAGAAAGCCCTGCTCCGGGTACTCACCCCTCTTAATCTGCCTCACTGAGGGTTCCCGGAGGAGGGCCTGTGTTTCAGATGTTGTGGGGATAAGATGGAAAGCAGCGGGAGGAGAACTGTAGAAGCTGCTTAGAGTTTGTTGTAAGAACAAAAGTGGAATATAAATCATATAAGTGCCACGGTTGCTAAGAGTGTGATCAGGGAAGTCTCCTGCCTCACTGAAGAAATCACAAGGCAGGCTTGGGAAAGCATTTCTCTTTGCGTGTCGATTCCCACCTGCGATGACCCATCTTTAAAAGGTGTACTGAGGTAATGCATGTGAAGCTCTCCAAGCAACTCCATTTAATGCATATCAGCATCTCCATCGCCATCTGTATTTTAGGCCTCAGTCCTCTCCATCCAGAAATTCTCTGTTGCTTCTATATTAAACTGTTAGGGTTCGGGGATTATGGTTTTGCGAAATGTCTGAGCAGGAAACATACAGCAGAATTGGAAAGAAGTTGGGGGGCTTGGAGGAACCAGAAGGGAATGTTTTTGGGGTCCGAGGACAATTGGCTGAGCAAAGCCACCCCATAAAAGTGTGTTTTACCTAATCCCTCCCCACTGAAAGCTAAACGATTTATACCCCTCACTCCAAGGGCTCCTTTCTTCTCCTCCACCTCACAACACTATGTGAGGTTGTGAGTGGGGTGAAGGCTGGCTTGATCTTGTCCTGTGTGGGCCATGCACATGAATGAACCAGTGACCCCCCTCCATATTTCCAGAACCCCTGAGCTGAGAAGAGCAAGCACTGCGAATTTGCTTCCTCCCTTCCCTCTGGAATTGAGATCTGGCATGCCCAGAAGCTGTCTGCTCTGGGATAGAAGCCCAGTTCACTTAGAGTTTTTACTGCAAAGGAAGGAGATGAAAATCTAGAGGAACTTAGATCTGACTGACTCCCTTTCTGGGCGAGATTTATGGGTTATCTCGACTACATGTGGCTGGAGGGAGAAATATGCCTTCCTTCTCCTCCTCCAACCCCACCTCCTCTTGTGGCAACAGACCTCTTGTGAGAGCTTCCGCTTCCTCCTCACACATCTGTCCCAATGATTGATGGACAAATTGGCATCCCATCGCCTCAAGATTCATCGCCGCACAGGCTGAAGGCTTCAGGAAGTGCTAATATTTCACCGTTGAACCTGTCGAAAGCGTGCCGGGGCTAAAGCATGCACACGGGATAAGCCTGCTCACTTGGGCAACCAGAAACGACGGGAGGTCCTTCGTGGGTTTCTAAAAGAATATACAGCTGGCACCAACCTGATCGCTAGTGGGACTGAGTTCCATAATTGGGGCAGTATGATGGAGAAGGCCCTCCCCCTTCCCATCTCCCCCTTTGGTTCAGCAGCGGGAGGAACATCGATGAGGGCCTCTGATGACGACTGCAGTGACTGGGCAGGTGTATATGGAGACAGGTGTGCCCCCAGGTATGGGTGGGTAGGTGGATGATGTATGTGCGGATGGCTGGATAGACAGAGAGAAGGATGGACAGGGGAGTGTGAATAGGTCAACAGAAGAGTATATTTGGATGGCTGGGTAGAAGACCGTGGAAGTGTGGATGGACAGACTGATGGTTGGTTGGTTGGTTGGTTGGTTGAGTGAAAGGATGGAAGGATGGAAGAAAGAGTTGAGGTGCATGTGAGAAAGAAATGGGAAGGGCATGTGGGGCGGGGATGAGTGCAGGATGCATGGAAGGCTGGACTGGGGTGATGAGACAGGGATGGCAAAGAGCAAGGGTCTGTGATGAAGGGGGGCTGCCTTTATGGACAGATGGATGGATGTGAATATGGTGTGTATAGGGCTGGGCGGGCATGCCCCTTTGGCCTGTCATCTTAGGGCACTGCAACCCCCGAGGTGCAACCGGCTCCCCATTCTGGCCTAGACGGTGCCTGAGCGGGGTGACTCAGCATTGCCTCATATGCTTCTTCTCCCAGTCTATTTTTTCTTCCTGTCCGGAGCAGGGCCTTCTCTGTGGTGGCGCCCCGACTGTGGAATGCGCTTCCCAGAGAGGTTTGCCTGGCGCCAATGTTATATTCCTTTCGGCGCCAGGTAAAAACCTTTTTATTTGCCTGGCATTTTAATATTTAAATAATATCTAAATATTTTAACTAGTGTTTAGTGGCCATGCATAGTCACATTTCATCTTATTTTATTTAATTATGTTTGTCGTGTTGGTTCTGTTTATTTGTTGTTATGTTTAACTATGCTGTAAGCCATCCCGAGACGTCATTAAGGACAGGGTAAAAATACTGTAAATAAAGATACATGTTCTTCCTTTCAGCAAGTGCCCACCTTAACTGGATTTGGCAAAACCCTTCCCTCAGAGGATCGCGGGTCATCAACTTTACAAAAGCCAGCGCTGGCTACCTGCCAGCAAGGTCAACATGTCATCTGCCGTGCCTGCATTTGGCTATTTTTATAAGGCTTTACTTCTGTGTACTATGGGATAGCCAAAACTTTCTGGGCAGTCCACAAAGCAAGACTTCAAACCATGCAGCACAATACGTCACCGGAACTTAGCAGAGGAAACCATGAAGTCAAAACAGCAGGGCTGGGAATTGCGTTCACGGGAAGAATGGCCTTGGATGCAGAGCTAAATCAAATTCGATTCCTTCTGAATCCTCCCGGTCTGTGCACTAGCCAGTCACGAATGCTCCATCGTTGCACAGCAGTGCATCGCGGAGGCACCGATGAATGTAAGGACGTAAGAATAGAAGTGGTACCCTGCTGGATCAGACTGAAGGCGCATCTCGGGTTGAGTGTTTGTACCTGGTGTTGGGCGATCGAGACAGATTGGGGGCTCTGCTGGTGTACCGTGCCTGTGGGTGCACCTTCGGCAGCCCGCTGCGATGACCCTGTCCAGCACTTTAAGAAAAAATCGCTCGGTTTCGCCACGATCTGGACTCCACACTGGATACTGTTCCAGTATGGGAAGTGTCCAGAGCGCCGTCTGGTCCATCGTTAAGGGATGAGTTTCAGTTATTGCGGCCTGATGATGTGGACAAGGTGCCGCGCCACTGGCTGCCAGTTGAAGTCCGGGCCCAATTCAAGGTGCTGGGTTTGACCTATACAGCCCTGAACGGCTTGGGACCGGGATACCTGAAGGAAAGTCTCCTTCCTTTCATGCCCTCATGCCCCTTAAGATCTGCTCCGGGAACCTTCCCGGTAAAAAGGACATCTACTCGGATAGGGCCTTCTCTGTGGTGGCGCCCAGACTCTGGAATGTGCTCCCCAGAGAGGTACGACTGGCATCGAGCTTATACTCTTTTCGGCACCAGGCCAAAACCTTTTTATTTTGATTTAAACGCTATTTCAAAATCAACAACTTTCAACATTCAGTCGCTCTTGTTTTGTGATTTGCTGCTTCGTTTTATAGATTATTCCGTTTCAATTTATTTATCCATTAGAAATGGTTGTTGCTTTAACTGTTCTTTTAAACACTGTAAGCCGACCTGAGATTTTTATATAGTAGGGCGGCAGATAAAAGCTTTTAATAGATAAATAAACAAATAAACAGTCCGGCATGCCGCACACCCAGTGGCAAAGCAGCTGCCCAGGGGGTGAAAGGAGCTCATTTCTCTAAAGGCAAATGGGGGGGCTGCCGGACCCTTCCTCAGCCATGGACGGTGTGTGCATTTCCCACGTTCTTTACCTGCGAAAAGGTGGCATTTTGGCCCCGCCCCTTGCCTGGCTCCGCCCACCCCGGAGGGAAGGCCCCGGGAGTTTCTCTGGCATGGGCTTTGGTCCCCTGCCCGAAAGAATTCCAGGGCTGCCACATTACGGAACGTCGTCCCGCTTTTCTCCTAGCGGCCCTCAGACGAGAGAAATCAGTACGTGGCTAGATAGTCGCGCTGAGCCTGTGCCATGAAGTGGGCGGTGGGGTCTGGTTGTCGGAAGCCGGAGGCAACGCCAGCAAGGGATTCTAATTCTTTAAACCTCACTTCCTTGCCGGTTAGTCTGAGCCCTCCAAAGCGCAGCCTGCGAATTGAGCTGCTGGTTGCATGGCCTACTGTTCTCCCGCAGTTAAGCCAGCTTAGTTCATCCCCAAATTTAAGCATGTGGTTTGTTAAAGTTTGCATGCAAATGCACAAGCCACAGCGTGCGCATTTCATTTTTATTTATTATTTAATTTTTTTTTCTAGACCTTCCCGTAACAATACAAAATATAAAAAAATTAAAACACAGCGTCCTGAAATTTAACTAATAATAAAACCACAGTTAAAACAGTCAGGTCTTAAACCATTGGGGAAACGAAAAGGGTTGCATTTTCTCATATCATGCCTTTTTTAATATATATTTTATTCATTTTAAACAAACAAAAACCATCATATTAATAGGTCAAGCATCGGGTTCGTGTATACTGTTTCGTAGATCCCAAACTTTAAGTCCATATCTTCCTTTCCAGCCACACATAGAACAAATTCCAAGTCTCGTCGTACGTTGACTCTTTATTTTTCATTACATTCATTTTCCTATGCTACGCATTTCGGGGCCCATAGCTTGATTGCCGAACCTCACTGCAAACGTTGGACAAGAACGAATTGTCGAGGCTAACAGTTTTGGTTTGTTCAGGGGCTCTAAACTCCACAATCTGGCATGTTTGCCTTGCAAAATACGAGCCAAAAATTTTTACTTCCCCTTCCCAGTATGCAGCCCATCTGATCTGGCAGGGCGGCGATGTCACAAGGGCAAGTCACTGCTGCCCATCTCGCGGGATGGGTCCTCCAGACCTCTTGCGGTGAGAGAGAGTTGAAAGAGGCGCTTGATCTCAGCCAACCCTGCCGTGTTGGGGCCACTGCGCCTGATATTTTGAATGTCAAAGTCAGCGGCAGGAAAACAGTGGAGCGAGGGCACTGTTCCATAAGGCTAAAAGGGGCTTGCGGTGGGCCGTGATTATACGCAGCACGAGGCAAGGAGACAGACACAAAGTCTATCTAGAAGTGAGCATGAATGCTCCTGGGGAGGTGCAGGGTTCCCAAACCAAAAGTATTTGCCACTGTGAAAAGGGGGGAAGTTCTTTAGCCACTATCCGGTAGCAAATTACACAGTATTTTGACATTGGATGCCAACTTCCATTCTTGACGATTCTGCTCAGCAGCCCCAAACCACAGAAAGACAAACCCTCGTTCCAGAGCTGCAGACCTGGCGTAGGAGCAAAACTCCAGGCGTCATAGAAATCGTGTCTGTTTTTATGCACATGGTCCCTCATCCATGAAAGAGCTGCTCACCGAGAAAAGGGTCCATGCGTCTCTTGCCATGAGATAGAGATCCATGTCAAAAGTCCGGTGGAGATCAGAATCCAAGGAGAGGAGACAGGAAGCGGAAGTGAGAGGAGAGGTTGGAGAAAACGTGGCTGGCAGGAGAGCTGCCAGGGCCAAGAGCAAAAGAGGACAGGATGAGGGAGATCTGTGATAGATATCTGGGTGGCATCCATTGATCAGCAGGGATTCCCAATGCTTGATTGCTTCTCTGGAGCACCAACCAAATCCCTCTCCATCTGCCCCAAATTGTATCGCTGGAATCAAGAAAGCTTGGTGCAACCAGGAGTTGGCCGATATGCGGAAGGACTGTGAGATCTATTTCGTTGTGCTGCTGAAAACAAAGTCCTGAGCTTAAAATGCTTTCTGTCTTTTTGCAGAAGATTCTGGTTGGTGGCCATCTCACCAGCAAAGGTCACGTTCACAAGCAAAGTAGACCTCGCGCAAGCTCTCGGTCTGCCCAACCCGGCAGAAGGAAAGGAACAAGTGGTGAGAATTTCAGGCATCTTCTTTCTTTTATAGAGGATGGTTACACTGCCAGGGGAATGCCTTCTGTTTCAGGTGTCCTCTCTTTGAAGATCTGACCTATCCACATTGGACCACTTGACCGCATCCTTCCACACTATGTTGAGATGAACGGTATTTCTGTTAAAATTCTACTTCAGAGATCCAAAATTTGCATTTACACCTATAGATGGTTATCTAAAGGAATGTCTGTGTCCATATATGCCCTCCTGCCCCTTATGATCAGCAGCAGATGCCCTTCTCCAGGAACCCTCCGTGAATGAGATTAGGAGGGTGAGTCCCCGGAGGAGGACCTTCTCCGTGGTGGCACCCCATCTATGGAATGCGCTCCCCAGAGAGGCTCGCCTGGCGCCGTCATTATTTGCTTTTCGGCGCTAGGCGAAGACCTTTTTATTTAAAAGTTATTTTAACTGTTAACTTATTATTATTGTATTTATAGATTTTAATATATAGCTGAGACGGTACCAGTTTTTTAACTTATTCATTGCATTTTTATGTATGTTGGGAGCCGCCCCGAGGCTTTGTTGTGATGGGGGCGGCATAGAAATGTTTTAAATAAATAAAATAAATAGATGGATACGTGCCCCTTCCACTTGAATCTGCAGGATGCGTGTAAATACAAATGAGGTTAGATAGCCAGAGGGGTGGTGGATATAATGGGGTGCGTTATGTTCGGGGGAAGGCAGCCCCAGGCATGTTCAAGGGAGCAAAGGGTGCTTTTGCGTCAGATAAAAGAGCCCCAAGCCAGCAGAAATGCTTGCTTCTGGAATGGGGGAGGCCTGGGAGCTTGTGGAAGGAACGCTTGATCTAGAAGCTTGCATTGCAGCTCATTTTCAGTGAGAAAGACCACGGGCACAAACAGGTATTCCCTGCAAGTGGATTGGAACCAACGGAGGCAGATCAGCTCTTGGCCTGCTATTTAAAACATTTTGGTGTGGCTTTCACTGGGCAGGGACACCCCACAAGGTTTGCAAGAGACCTAATGCTGGTGGAGAAGAAAAATATTAGAACTAGTTTGCTGGTAATGATTGCTATGTTATTGATTTTTTAAAAAGTCAGATCTACATGCTTTTGCGGACCAAGATCTCAAATTGTTGAAGAACAAGCGAATTGCATTGAATAGAAAAATATGAGCAACACATAAATCATAGGGTGGAGACTTTAGCACAAACCCAATACAATGAAGGGTTACAGTTTATTTATTAATGTATTACATTATATACCATTTTATAGCTGGATTACAAAACTTTAATGTCAACAGTGATGAAACTGAAATTATATTAAAAATTGCATATCTTGGCTCAGGCATCAGTTTCAAGGGAGGCTGCAGCCAAGAAGACTGTGACATGGAAGGGCAGCTATGAAGGGACTAGAAAGGATGTCACGTTTAAGAACTTTTCACTGGAGGCCAAGGTCAACAGCATCCATGCTACGGTATTCCCAAGCACTTTACGGATTGGGAAAGCTGGGCAGGGAAGAATCCCGACAGCATGTACATTCATGCATTTTAAGATGGTGTTGGAGAAGAGATTTGTAAATTCCTTGGACCAACAGAAAGACGAACAAGGGGGTCCCGGATTGAGTCAAGCCAGAGCTGTCCCTAGAAGCAGAAATGAAGAAATGGAAGGTGTTGTACTTCTGGCACATCATGAGAAGACGGGACTCCCTGGAGAAGGCAATAACGTTAGGGAAGAAGACAAAGGCCAACCATGAAATGGACCCATCCCGCAAGAGAAGCCACAGCCTTGAGTTGACAAGAAATAAGCAGAATTATCCAAGGCCAGGCATTCTGAAGAGCACCTATTCATCAGGTAGACCAAGGGCGGAGATGACTTGATGGCATGTACCAATAACAGCCAAGGTCCTCCTCTGGATATTTAGCATCTGCAGATTAAACCTTAATGTTAACCAGTACAACTACATCGATCCACATAACTGCCTGCAAGTGATTCCTCTTACACTCAACACAATGACAGATTCACTGTACGGTTACGATTGGGACAGAAATGAGTTTCTTCGGCAATGTGAACTGACCTCATTTTGCACCTTCAAGCTGATACCAAGAAATTCAGTTATCCTTCCAAATGTCCACATCTCCAACTTTGCCATGGAGTTCTCCCATAATAATACAACATGTGCACACAGATGCATAAATTAGGTACATGTGGAAGCAGAGATGCACTCCTTAGTGAAAACAACATTCAAAGATGCATTGCTTTGGGATAATTGCTTGCAAATATGTGTATACCAGACAAAATCCTGTAGAAATTTAGGAGAAATTGGCATTTGGATTTTCACGAGAAGCAAGAAATATTCTCTAAGTTGAAGATGTCTGAAACATAGGAGGAGGAATATGAGAAACCGAGGGAACCCAGAATGAATGGATTCAGAAATCCCAGATTGTGGGTATGCAGAAAAAGACGGAATGGGCCTAGGAATGTTATACAAAACAACTGCATGGGCATTCCCACCCGTAGTTCCCCTATTCATTCCCTCTCCTTTGAAAAGAATTACTACCACAGAACATCATAGATGAAGGTCATGTGCTAGAACAGGTCGTTGAACACGGATGGCTTTGCTGACGCGTGGAAAGAATGAACAAGCTTATTACACTTCAGGTCTCGCCTGCTTTGCTGTTATCCAACAGATTCTGCTTAGTCAATCCCCATTTAAATGTCAGCTTCCTTCCCCTGGCGAAATGCCAGGGGCGTCTTTCACTTTGATGGCTTGGAAATTCATGATTCAATGGCTCTTCTAATCCGTTAAAAGGACGCGGAGGAGGGAGGACTTAATAGAGATAGTGTCAAGTTTAAAACGTGTAGACTTCATGGAACCATAGGAGTTGAACCCCTGGTGAAATGAAACTTGCAGTCCCCTGAACTTTGATGGACAAAATCATGCCTTTTGGGTACTTAATTGAGTCCTGTCCTTCTTCCCCTTGAAAAATGGAGACCTGAGGATACCTTGGTAAGTTTGAATGTCCATCGCACAGAAGATGTCTAAAACTGGGGAATCTGCCTGTCGTCTTCAGCCCTTTCACACTTTTCGTACCAACTACACTGTCTCCTGACTCACTCCAGCTCACCAGTAGCTGCCAGATGAATGAGCTGACCTTTGCCTGAGCAATTTGTGAAGGGTCCGGGGATCACCGAGGATCAAAGGCTTGGAGGACAAGCAAAGCTCTCATTATTAGCTACTGTGGAGAGACTGTAGGCGACAGCTGTGGGCTGGGAAGAGCAGGTGTGTGTGTGTGCGTGTGTGTTGCTTAGCAGATAATTCCTGCTTTGAAACCTTGGGGTCTGTGTGGGTGGATTCTGCACTCACCGGCTGGTTTCCACAGGACCACAGGCTGGAAGGGAGCAAAATGCCATCGGATGGAGGAACCTGCATTCGGCTCCATCTCTGTTCTTCTCCCAGTGATCCCAGCACAGCTGAGTGAGGGGCTTCCGCATTTGTCATCAATTAGCGGTCATGGCTTGAATGGTCCCAAAGACTTTCAAGAACCTCGGTGATTATTCTGGGACACTGATGGTTTTTTCTGATTTGCTTTAAATTTATTTTTCAGTGTGGATTTTAACAAAACGAACAACACTGGGAAATTGATGTCATGATTCTGTTTGACAAGCTGCCAACTTTTGTACTGGCCCATGAGAATGCGAGAGCCGGGCTGGATCAGAACAAAGGACCCGCAGTGGGTGTTCAGCTACCTATGGGAAGCCCACCTATGGGAGATCCAGTGCGGTGTAGTGGTTAGAGTGTTAGTCAGGGATTGGGAGATCCCAGGTCTAGCCCTTGCCGAGCCATGAAGCCCCCTGGATGACTTTGGGCCAGTCACAGAAGCTCAGCCTAACCTACCTGAGAGGTCAGGGGACAAGTGGCTGGAGAGCAGCACTTGTGAAAGGGACCTTGGGGTGCTGGTTGACAGCAGGCTAAACATGAGCCAGCAGTGAGATGCGGTGGTCAAGAGGACGAACGCCACCCGTGGTTGCATGGCCAGAAGTGTGGCTTCTTGATCGAGAGAGGTGTTACTGCCACTCTACATGACTCTGGTGCGCCCGCAACTGGAGTCTTGTGCTCAGTTTTGGGCCCCTCATTACAGGAAGGATATAGCCAGGTTGGAATTGGTGCAGCGAAGGGCCACAAGGATGGTGGCTGGATTGCAGGGGAAGCCGTATGAGGCGAGGCTGAGGGAGCTGGGTCTCTTCAGCCTGGAGAGGAAGAGACTCTGAGGGGATCTGTTGGTGACATATTGGTACGTGAGAGGGTGCCATACAGAGGTGGGTGGAGACCTTTCCCCTGCAGAGCAGGGCAGGACGTGTTCTAATGGAGCAAAGCTCAGGGAACCAAGGTTCAATTTGGATGCCGGGAAGTCCTTCCTGATGGTTAGGACCCCCAGGGCATGGAATGGGCTTCCATGGGAGGAGGTTGAAGCCCCATCAGTGAGGGTGTTTAAAGGACAGGCTAGACATGCACATGGTGGGCATGTCATGAGCAGAGCTGGCTGGAGCCAGGGGTCAGACTAGATGGCCCGGGAGGCCCCTTCTGACTCGCTCTGGTTCTCTGTTTCCAAGTCTTTACCTGACAGGGTGATTGAGAAGGTTGAACTGAGGGAAGGGCCAAGTTTACCACCTTGGGTTCCTTGCTAGGAAAAAGGGTGTGTACAAAGGCCTGAGCTAATCCCCCTTTAAAGCCACCCATGTTGTGATCATTACTACATCTTAAGGTAGCCGGTTCCATAGTTCAACAACGTCTTGTGTGCAGAACTCCTGCCTTTATCCCAAATCTCTCATGTTGCAGCTTCCTGGGATGATCCAGAAGTCTAGGATTAAGAACAAGGTCGAATCACTTCTTCCTATGCATCTTCTCCGCATCATGCACCATTTTACACATCTCAGGAATTGTCCCTTTGACCACAGTTCCGCCCAAAATAATCAGTGGGCGAACAAGGCTATAAAAACCCTCCTCATGTTTCACCTGTTATTGCTGCCCATCAAAAAGTCATAAAAAGCATAGCTTGTCAGGGGCAGTCTAATTGTTACTTTTCCTGGCCAGCCAGGTGAAAAGAAACCACTAGCTTCCCATCTCATGGCCTTCATCCCGTTGTCCACCTCCTTTTTCTAATACTTCCTGGCTTCCGTGCTCTGCCCCACCGAAGAATCAGGAGTGACTGTGTCCCCTTCCCTTTCCTTTGGGAAAGACCCACGCGTCACCAAGCTGGGCCCCCAAGAGGGCAGGCACAGAAGTGGGGAAAGGCTGTGGGGATGGTGTCACGCTTGCCTGTCTCCCAGTGCAACCTGCACTCCTGTCCCAGGCTGACATAGCCGGGGAGCCGAGCCCAGGGACTCCTTTGGAGTCTCAGCCCCAGTACGGGGCCCTACACCTCCTTCATTACTTTTACCCGAAGGGAGAGACTAATGAAACACCAGAGCTGTTTCCCTTTGGCTCCTTTCCCTTCAGGCAGCGGCATGGAGCTGCTTGACTCCGATTCTCAGCATGCTCCCTTTCCACATCCTTTGGGGCACATGGGGCAGGGCAGAGACCAGTGCTGGCCCCCCCACTTTCATGCAGAAAGCCCAGTTTTGACCCTGGGTTCTCCAGGTCAGACTGGGAAAGACCCCTCCTGAAATGCCGGAAAGCAGCTGCCGGTCAGTGCTGGCAGCACTGGCCTAGATGGACCAAGAGACCTGCTCAGGATTAAGCAGAACAGAGCCCC
Organism: Varanus salvator macromaculatus; assembly: GCA_023646645.1. Lineage (NCBI taxonomy): Eukaryota > Metazoa > Chordata > Lepidosauria > Squamata > Varanidae > Varanus > Varanus salvator. Next base: position 119,853,386 of record JAIXND010000654.1, read on the forward strand.
TTCCATGGCTGCAACACTCCGCTCTTGTGGCCCACGTCTCTCTTGCTTGGGGTGCTGGAAATAGCTTCGTCGACGCTCCGCACGCTCTTCTCCCTCCCCCTCGGTCTTTCAGTTCGCGAACGGACGGCAACCGTTGAGCCTTCGCTGCAATCCCCTCGCGGCTGTTAAAGCCAGTGGACCGAAGTATTTACTGTTCTGAGAGCTGCTTTTTTATTAGCCAGAACATCAGCCAGGCAAGGAGATGGGTCCGCAGGCTCTTAGAATTAATGGCCCCTTCTCTCTCTCTCTCTCTCTCTCTCTCTCTCTCTCCCTCTCTCCCTCTCACTCTCTAACATTCACCTCACATATTTCAAAGAATACATATTGTAAAGAGAGCCCCAGACTGAATCCAGCCCATCTCGGCGGTAAGCTCTGCATTTCCATTCTGTGTTTTGAGATAATGTTCAGATGCTGCAGAGTTACGGAGCTTCAGGGAATAGGCAGCCGTGTTTCATGGCTGCTGAGAGGATTGTAAGACTAGAGGAGCACAACCACCCAACCCCCTCCCTGCCCACGTCCACCAGAATGACCGAGGTTTTCTGTGCAGTCTCTCCAGGTGATCCCTGCCGGCAGATTTCTGGCTTCTTCCTCTAATCCTAGACGACCTTCCATCAAAAGGAGACAACCAAATCCCTTCACTTCCTTAGACTTGCGTGTCTCCTTCTCCACATTCCATCTTGGGCGTATGGGGAAGGATTTTCTTTCCAACGTGGGACCCACTCTGCACGGGGAGATGCCAGACCTGCCTCTAACAGGGCTTGACAGGCAGATCATCCTCCAGAGTTTTGGAGCATGGATTCCACAAACCTCAACCAGCTTGGCCAATGGTCAAGGATGTTGTGACTTGCATGACTGAACATCTGGGGGCACTAAGTTGGCTGCCTCTGTCATGAAGGGGTGCATGAAAGGGGTGGTGGGTTCGAACTCACCTTTCCTTGTGCAAGGACCAAGAACTCAGGGAGTCATGCTGGAAAAGTGGTGGTGGGGGGCATGGAAGAGGCGGGATCTTTCTCTCTCCACCTCCCCACTTGCCCCATTCGTAGGTATGTGGCCTGCACAGGGTTTGTAAACGAATTGATCGTGCAATCTGTTGTTTGACCATTTGCTCATTGAAAGAACGCAAGAACGCAAGAACGAATGGGAGGGAGGGATGATTTCTATGGGCTGGTCACTTGTAATACAAACAATTCCAGCCTATGGAACTCATTACCACATGAATAATCCAGGGGACACTGATGCAGAGTTTTCTTTTTCACCTGGGCATGCCCTGTCACAACTCTGAGAGAGAACATGAGGAGGAGAATGCTTTCTCTTCTGATGTTTGTAAATTCTCAAACAGGAGCTTGCCTTTGAGAACGCATGCATTTCAGAAGAGAAACAATCCAACCTCGTGCATTTCAATTTCATGCCTTAATCTCTGGGGGAAGTTGGACAGCTCTGAAAAATGCTCCATTTCTGTGGAATGTTTCCACTTGTGCAAATCGAACCGTGGTTACAAACACGTGCAGAAATCAAAGGGGAGCTGAGCATGACGTTGATGCTTGGAGAACAGAGGTGGAAGTTAACATCCCTAGGCCTCTGGGAGACATTTAAGAGCTCAGGGAAATTGTTTTGGGAGATTTTCCTTAGAGAAGCATCCAAGAAAGCAGGCGATTCAACTTCGATATGTGGCTGTGAGCACGCATGTGGGATATAACAGGGAGAAAGGGGGTTGTGTGTGTTGAAGAGAGAGAAAGAGAGAGGCAACGGTGCAAAGAATTCACATTTCCATGTACTGAATTCTCCCATAGGAAGCCCTTCCCCAGATGGTGCCTTCCAGATGTGTTGGATGCAACTCCCATCAATGGTGGCAGGGGATGATGGGAGTTGCAGTCAAAATGTAGCGAACACCAGTCTTGGGGAAGCCTGGCATGGAATGTTGGTCACCTCTAGTCTCGCTTCACCTGAAAGTCCCAGAAGGTCCCCCAGGAGCTGTTCTGCAACATCTGCAATGTTATGAATCCCCAAATCTCCCAGGAGCCGGCACTTGCTGAAGTCCGTTCAGTTGCTAACCAGTCTTAGTAGGGCTATGCCTGTCCTGGGCTGCATAGTACTAGGAAAAAAAGTACTATACTACTTTTTTCCCCTAGGAAAAAGTACTCTACTTCAGGCACAACCATGGGAACCAAAGAGTATACATCCTCCAAAGAGGTCCTTGTGGGCTCTTCATTAACTCTCACATTTCGAGGGGCATGTGAAGAGTTGAGCAAGTCCTTTCCCTTGGCCAACAAGAGAAGGAAGAGTGGCCTTTCAGGACTCTGTAAGAAGAAAACGTCTTTGTCAGAAAATGGATGGGATGCCTATTGTTTAGCTTCATTGGCTGCTCGGAACATCTGTACAAGGAAACTGCATAGCTTTTGGACTCCTTTGAAACCTGCTTCCCTTTCTTGTTCAATATGCAGCTCTTCCTCTTGTTCCCTCTTATTGCCAGGGCCTTAGGAGAATCTGCTCCGGCTCTGCCAATTGCTGTGCGGAACCAAACTGTGGACAGTGATGCCAGAGCTGTACGGCTGGCCTTTGCTTCTCAGCTCCTCTCCCGGGAACCTCATTCCTCTGCGCCACCTCTGAGTCATTGGCACTCAGCAGGCGGCCCTGTTCCGGCAAAGGAATACCCATTTGAGCTGGAAAAGCAAGCGGACAGGGCGAAGGAGCGGCTGTGTGTCTGCGAGTCCTGAGTAAATCATTCGGAGGGGAAATAGAGCAGACACTCCAGTGTCTGCTAATTCCATGGGGTGCAGGCTGCACCGGCAAATTGGGGTACCTGGGCAAGCAAAAGCGCTGAGCTGAAGAAAGACAATGGGATGGGAAGCGGGGAGGGGGGGCAGAAGGTGGGCAGGCAGGGCCCCTGCCCAGACGCTAACTCCAACCCAGTCAAGCCACAAGGCCCAGTGCAGTCAATACTGGTGTTTAGGGCAGCCTTTCTGGTAGCACTAAAAGAGCCAGAGCACATCGCCCCGTGAAGGGAACACCGGAGTATGTACACATCGCCCTGGCTAGTTCATGTGTGCAGATCTGAATTTGGAAATGACTGCAATAATTGAAAGAGAAAATGGTGCCGAAACATGGGAAGGAGAGTCTCGCTGCAGGAGGAGGAGGTCTTGAGCAATTTTGCCCAGGGAGACACATTGCTGGCAGAGGCCTAGCTCAGTTCCCTGGCTTTGCCTCCCCTAATGAGGAAGAAATTAGGGGAAATTCTGTAAGAACATCTCAGGAAGTTTCTGAAAAAGATAAAAGTCTTCTGAGAAACTCTGATGCGGTTCTAGTCATTCTCCAGGGCTTTGCCCCTCCTCCAGGTGCGAAATGAACATTTTGGATGGTGGATGGTGGATATAATTTGTCTTCAGTGCAAGTGCACAGAGATGATCGTACAAAAGATACTTAGGAATAGGTTGGCTGTGTTGTTCATGTGTGTACTTCTTGGCCACCACGTTAAGAAGGTAAACACAAGGACACTGTAGGGCATCCCCTGAGAGTGTCTCTGAAAGCTTTTCTCTTTCCAGTTTTTGTTTGGAAGCGGTTCCTTGTCTTTCACACTGGGTGGGAACGGTCAACAGGAATCAGAGAAATTCTGGGCACATCACGATGCCTTCCCTGTAGACTGGACTTGAACTGGAGCACTTTCAAGAGAGGACTGTCCTTGGGTGGCCATTCATGGACGAGAGGACAGGCCTCCATAAAAGAGGATAGCAAGCCATTCTATGGATGTCACCAAATAAATACCCCCATACACACAACCTTATTATCTGTAAACCATTCTGGAAGTCTATGCTGAAGAGAACAGTCTATAAAACCCTCTAATAACCAACCAGCCAGCCAGCCAGCCAGCCAACCTAATGGTATTTTCATCCCACCTTTCAGCAAAGCCAGGAAAATTAGCCCAGGATGCTGAAGAACAGCCTTCCCTAACTTGGCAGATGTGTTGAGAGACAATGAGACTTGCATGTGGACACATCTGGAGGGAACCAAGTTGGGGAAAGATTTCTCAGAATAATGTAAGAGGTATGAAACCGAACAATCACAGAGCTGGAAGGGGCTCAGCAGACTGAATGCTTGATGGGTGAAATCCAGAGGTAGCAGGAGAATGATGGGAGTTGTAGTCTGATAGTTATGGAGGGCACCAGGTTGAGAAGGGTGCTCTGAAGGCCACATCCCTGCAAGAATGGACTCCATTCCCAGCTGTTCCATCAAATCCTTTTCCCATCAAATTCAATTTGCAAATACCAAGGAGCCAATTGCGGAAACCAAGCTCTCATTTGGCACGTGGCTGGATCTGCTGGCCGCAATGGCTTTTTTTCAGACCTACTGTGCAAAATGAGCCATTATTCTTTCATCCATGGGGTGCAGTGGCAGCAGGGTGGGGGGTGACCCATGGGTTGGACAGCAGGATCAGCCCCATGAAATCTTTGTTCTCATGGCTGGAAGGTGGGAAAAGCAACTCTCCAAAAAATATTTGAGGAGGGAAATGGTTTTCTAGCATCTCTTGACTATGATCCAGGTTGGCAATGATGACCAGGCACAACCTGATCCAAGATATTCGGGTGCTGGTGAAATTATGCATCAGAAAATAGAAATAGTACTGTTGCGAGCCAAGGTTTCTGCTCTGAGCAGTCAGAAGGTGCAGATCATTTTCCTCAGGAAATGTTCTTTTGCTCCCAAATACAAATCACCCTGCATAGATCTCTGAGCATGCACAGAGCGGTTTGTTGAATCCAATGGAGTGTGTACCCCCAGGAGCTCTCCTTAGGAACATGCCCGGACCACATCAGGAGTCCCCTCCGAAGGGGATGTTCCTAAGGAGAGTTCCTGGAGGTACACGCTAGGTGGGTCCACCTCCTCTCTGTGCACTCACTTGGGGAAGGGGATGTCATTCAGATCTGCGATGGTGAGGAAGATGAAGACGAAGATGGACACAATCAGTGTGAATCCCAACAGTTGATGGATTATCCATTATGGCATAAAAGGTGGTGGGCAAAGGGGTAGCAGGGTGCTGGGGGGGGGGGCTCCTTGCATCTTCACACTTGTTCCCCCCTCTGGCCACACTGTTGGTCAGAAACGCCCCCCCCCCGGTCCCAGGCCTCCCCCCGCCCCTCCCCCACGCTCTTTCCCCCTTCTTTTCTCAGCATGTTTTAGATGAGTTTGTGGCAACAAAACTGGAGAGCTTCCAAGTGTTTAATTTGGAACCTGATATATTTCATTAAAAAATAGTTGAAGGGTTGGGAGACGGAGGGAAAGTCACGAAAGTTCAGCTGGAGGATTAAGCTGCTTCCCCTGCCAGGAAGTGCAGCAAACCCTTTGCCAGAGATGCAGGCAAGGTGTGTCAAGGTGAGACTCCCACGTTGACCTGGAGAAGCTGCCCCATCTTTAAGAGGCACCGTGCTTTGTGTTTTTTTTCCAAACCACAAAAATCATTTTTTCGCAAGCTGGCACCAGGAAAACTCATGCCTTTAATGCATCTAGGGCTCGTTGTGGAGCTAGCGCTAAGCCGCATGTTTCTTGGGCAAAATAGCCTCTTTCGGCACCCAAAACAAGGCTTGCATAATCATGCCATGTTTGCGCCAGTTTATGAAAATCCCATGGGTGGTTAGAAAAAAGTAGGCCGATCGCAGCTTCTCTTCCAGATGGGCGTCTGAGAGCTGGCTCGACTTCCTCTGCAGTGGATTGTGGCCAGCAGATGGGTGGCAAACCAGACTCTTCGGGATGAGCCCTGGACATCCAGCACCTGCCCGCCCCTGTGGATTCTTCTTACAGGTAAGAGCCTTTTTGTTGGGAATTCTCTGCCTGGGGGAGGAGGAGGAAGAGATGCCAAGAGCATAGAAACAGGGCGAGTCAGAAGGGGCCTCCTGAGCCATCTAGTCTGACCCCCGGCTCCAGCCGGCTCCACTCATGGCATGCCCACCATGAGCATGTCCAGCCTGTCCTTGAACACCCACACCGATGGGGCCTCAATGACCTCTTGTGGAAGCCCATTCCACACCCTCGGGGTCCTAACTGGCAGGAAGTGCTTCCTGGCATCCAAACTGAACCTTGGTTGCCTGAGCAAGAGGTGAGCAAGCAGACCAGATGGAGACCTTCCACAGCCTGCAGATGGCCTGTGACCCGGAAGAACCCATGTGCCTCAATCAATCCATTCTTGGGCCTTGGAGAAGACAGGGAATCCTGGGTTAACCCCACCAACATGGCTTGTATGCCAATAAGGTAAAGGTAAAGGTAAAGGTAAAGGTAAAGGTAAAGGTTTCCCCTTGACGTTACATCCAGTCATGCCTGACTCCAGGGGGCGGTGCTCATCTCCGTTTCCCGGCCAAGGGAGCCAGCGCTTGTCCACAGACGGTCTCCATGCTCATGTGGCCGGCATGGCTAAACACCGAAGTGCACGGGACGCTGTTACCTGCCCACCGAAGTGGCACCTTTTCATCTACTTGCATTTGCAGGCTTTCAAACTGCAAGGTGGGCAGGAGCTGGGACGGAGCAACGAGAACTCACCCTGTTGTGCAGATTCGAACCGGCAACCTTTCGATCACCCATCCCAGCAGCACCGCAGTTGAAACCCCTGCGCCGCCGGCAGTCCCCTGTATGTCAACAGCAAGGCAATAAACCCTTTTTGTTTTCCCAATGTTTTAAGATTCAATTGTTTCAATCGGGGTTTGATTGCTGGCTGGACATTGTATTGGGATGCTGAGTTTTAATTCATATTGTCTTATTGTTAAAACATCCCGAGACCCCAGTATGGGACAGACTGGAAATGTTTTAAATAAATAAATAAGGTGTGATTTTAAGCTGCCCCGGGAGGTCAAGAAACTGCAGCGGTTTGTAGTTTCCCCTCTTCCTGCTGGTTGGTCTCTTCCGTGGAGAGTCCTTGGGTCAAACCACAACCAAAAGAAGGGTGAAGACTTTGGGCAAGGCTCTCCGCTGGAGGAATCTGTTTGGCTGTGGGAATCCCTGGGTGCAACTCCACTGAACTTCGGCCTGCTTTGCAGCATCCTGGAGCCCGCGTTCCCGGTGAGCGTGGCCCGTGTTTACAGGGCATCGAGCCCCATGGACTGGGCCAGCAGCACCCCTCTTCCGTGCTAAGTGGCTTGAGAGAGGGGAGCAGCTAATTACATGGGGCTCCGTACCTGCCAAGCCCCGTGTGACGCCTGACAGCATCTCCTTCACTCCACAGGGAGCTTTCGGCTTGCTGCACCTGCCCCAGAAGACGGAATGAGCCCTGCAGCCTCCGTGGTCCTGCGCTGACAGGAAAGCAGGTTGCACAAGCTTCCTTCCATGAGCGTTCACTGGCTTCCTCTTGGCTCAGCTCACTTCGCAAGACCGGGCCGAGCATGAGAAGAAGTCCGCGAGAGCTGGAGGAACGGGTTCCCCTAACACACGTCCCAACTCTGCTCTCCATCTGTCCATCACTCCGGGGCAATTTCGGCAAATTGCACTCCAATGAAGGCTAGGGATGAGTGGGTCTCCCAGGCCACTATGTGGAGTCCCAAACATTAGTAGGTTTCTGCAGGCCTGTCATATATCCAGGGAAATACAAGCATTCGAGACCACTGAAATCAGTAGAAATGCCTCTCCATAGATACTTTGCTCAGACGGAAAGGCAATGGATTGGTGGTTCCACAGCGACTTAAGGACAGACAACTCCCTGCCTGTTTAAGGTGTCACTCTTCGCTTCCCTGCCTCCTGGCCCCAAATGCGTCTGATCTTTTGCCTAGGCAGAGTCCTCTAAGTTTGTTCTGAAATTTCTCTGGAGGCAAAATTGGCCGCCACGCAGGGAGCTCTTTTATGGGTTTTGGCTGTTTTCCATGACTAAGTTCACACTTGGCCTTCCAAAGGTCTCTGTTACAGGCTCTTGCATCCCCAGGTAAGGACCCCTGGAGAAATGCAGAAGAGGCGACGGAAGTGCAACCCCCAATTTTTTTTCACCTGGGTTTCTTTGGGTAACCACACCTTCAATCCCCGTCTCCACCCACTGTCCCCTATGGGTCACCCATTATTTTGCCTTTCTTCCCCCTTTCCTTGGAAAACACTTTTTCCCTGTTCCAAAATGCCTTCCTTATGGACTTGTTCCAGACCAAAAGCATTGATTGCATGGGTCTTACACACCTGTGTTCGAATCTCTGTGTCTTGAACCAGGTGACTTCTGAATTAGGGTAGCCCCCTCTTTTCCAGATGGGCTTCTCATCTTTAACAGATCCATGGCTGGCAGGAGCAATATGGCGTCCAAGGGTCAACAGATTTATTTATTTATTTATTTAGCGCATTTCTATGCCGCCCCATCGCCGAAGCCTCGGGCGGCTCACATGCATAAAAAAAATAATAATTCAAAATTAACAATAAATTTGTTGTTGTTGTTAGTCGCGAAGTCGAGTCCGACCCATCGCGACCCCATGGACAACATTCCTCCAGGCCCCCCTGTCCTCCACCATCCCCCGGAGTCCACTCAAGCTCACACCAACCACCTCTGTGACTCCATCCAGCCACCTCATCCTCTGCCGTCCCCTTCTTCTTTTGCCATCTATTGTTCCCAGCATTAGACTCTTCTCTAGGGAGTCCTTCCTTCTCATTAGGTGGCCAAAGTATTTGAGTTTCATCTTCACTATCTGGCCTTCTAAAGAGCAGTCAGGGTTGATCTCCTCTAGGACTGACCGGTTTGATCGCCTTGCAGTCCAAGGGACTCGCAGGAGTCTTCTCCAGCACCACAACTCAAAGGCCTCAATCCTTTTGCGCTCAGCCTTCCTTATTGTCCAGCTTTCACAGCCATACATTGCAACTGGGAAAACCATAGCCTTGACTATACGCACTTTTGTTGGCAGGGTGATGTCTCTGCTTTTTAGTATGCTATCTAGATTTGCCATAGCTTTCCTCCCCAGAAGCAAGCGTCTTTTAATTTCTTGGCTGCAGTCCCCGTCTGCGGTGATCTTGGAGCCCAGGAAAATAAAATCTGTCACTACCTCCATTTCTTCCCCATCTATTTGCCAGGAAGTGAGAGGACCAGATGCCATGATCTTAGTTTTCTTAATGTTGAGTTTCAAGCCAACTTTTGTGCTCTCCCCCTTCACCCGCATCAAGAGGCTCTTTAATTCCTCTTCACTTTCTGCCATGAGAGTGGTATCATCTGCATATCTGAGGTTGTTGATATTTCTCCCAGCAATCTTGATTCCAACTGGCGATTCATCTAGCCCTGCCTTTCTCATGATGTGCTCTGCATATAAGTTAAATAGGCAGGGTGACAGTATACAGCCTTGCCGAACTCCTTTCTCAATTTTGAACCAATCAGTGGTTCCGTGTCCAGTTCTCACTGTTGCTTCTTGACCTGCATATAGGTTTCTCAAGAGACAAATAAGATGGTCTGGTACTCCCATCTCTTTAAGAACTTGCCACAATTTGTTGTGATCCACACAATCAAAGGCTTTAGCGTAGTCAATGAAGCAGAAGTAGATCTTTTTCTGGAACTCCCTGGCTTTCTCCATGATCCAGCGTATGTTGGCAATTTGATCTCTAGTTCCTCTCCCTCTTCGAAATCCTGCCTGTACTTCTGGTAGTTCTCGGTCCACATACTGCTGGAGCCTAGCTTGTAGGATTTTGAGCATCACTTTGCTAGCATGTGAAATGAGTGCAATGGTGCGGTAGTTTGAACATTCTTTGGCATTGCCCTTCTTGGGGATCGGAATGTAAACTGACCTTTTCCAATCCTGTGGCCACTGTTGAGTTTTCCAAATTTGCTGGCATATTGAGTGTAGCACTTTAACTGCATCATCTTTCAGGATTTTGAATAGCTCAGCTGGAATGCTGTCACCTCCACTAGCTTTGTTGTTGCTCAGACTTCCTAAGGCCCATTTCACTTCACATTCCAGGATGTCTGGCTCGAGGTCAGTGACCACCCCATCGTGCTTATCAGGGATGTTAAGCTCTTTCTTGTATAGTTCTTCTGTGTAATCTTGCCACCTCTTCTTAATCTCTTCTGCCTCTGTTAGGTCCCTGCCATTTTGGTCCTTTATTATGCCCATTTTCGCATGAAATGTTCCCTTCATATCTCTAATTTTCTTGAAGAGATCTCTGGTCCTCCCTATTCTATTGTTTTCTTCTATTTCTTTGCACTGTTCATTTAGGAAGGCATTCTTATCTCTTCTAGCTGTTCTCTGGAATTCTGCATTCAATTGTTTGTATCTTTCTCTTTCTCCCTTGCCTTTCGCTTCCCTTCTTTCCTCAGCTATTTGTAAAGCTTCCTCAGACAGCCATTTTGCTTTCTTGCATTTCTTTTTCTTTGGGATGGTTTTAGTTGCTGCCTCTTGTACAATGTTGCGAACCTCCGTCCATAGTTCTTCAGGCACTCTGTCTATCAGATCTAATTCCTTAAATCTATTTGTCACCTCTACTGTATATTCATCAGGGATATGATTTAGGTCATACCTGAGTGGCCTAGTGCTTTTCCCTACTTTCTTCAACTTAAGCCTAAATTTTGCCACCAGAAGCTCATGATCTGAGCCACAGTCAGCTCCTGGTCTAGTTTTTACTGACTGTATAGAACTTCTCCATCTTTGGCTGCAGAGCACATAGTCAATCTGATTTCTGTGTTGACCGTCTGGTGATGTCCATGTGTAGAGACGTCTCTTGGGTTGTTGGAAAAGAGTGTTTGTTATGACCATCGTATTCTCCTGACAAAATTCTACCAGCCTATGCCCTGCTTCATTTTGTATTCCAAGGCCAAACTTGCCTGTTATTCCAGTTATCTTTTGGTTTCCTACTTTATAACAATAAATAATTCAATATTAATAAATATAAAAATAATCTGAGTCGCCCTGGCCAAAAATTAAAACTAATAAAAAAATATTAACAATTCAAAATAGCGTTTGAATAAAAAGGTCTTCGCCTGGCACCGGAAAACACGCACGCACATGTTTTCAGTTTGCACGCACATGACCTCTTGGAATTCCCCTCCCTATTTGTGGGAAGCAAAATTGGATAGGAGATTCCACTAAGATTTCTCCAGTGGGAGGAGAAAGTCTTGGATGATCCGCCCCCCTGGTGAGAGCTACAATGCAGCTTCTTCCTCTTTCTCAAAATCGTTCTGTGAGGTTTGACTGCCATTGCACATGGACTGCATTTTGCATTGGACACATCCCTGATCATAGCACTGGTGGAAGAGACGGGAGGTCAAACCCACAAGCAGTGGGGAAGACATTGGGGGAAATCCTACAAAAGTGCCTTTTATTTATTATCTGTTTATTTAAAATATTTATACCCCGCCCTTTATGCAAAAGCTTCTCAGGGCGACTTACAAAAACCAAAACAAACAATCCAACAATTAATAATAATTGGAAAAGGTACATCAAACCAACAAATAACATTTCACAAATGAAAACAGAATCGAAAACAAGAGCAAGATCAAAATGCGACTGTGAAAAGGATTAAAACCAGATTAAAATTCCTAACATTTAAAATGGTGGGCAAATAAAAAGGTTTTATTCTTGTGCGGGTAAGTAAAGAAAACTCTCGGAACTTTTCTGAGGAAAAAAAACCATGCATTCAGCATTTTTTCTCCGAGGTCTTTCAAATTTTAAATTTCTTAAGGGCAATTTGCAGGTGTGTCTTGGGCGCCAATGGAGGTGCATGGAGACCATTGTGCAATGGGAGACGGGACTTGTGTCCAAATTCCTTGGCCCTCTCGTACGTGAGGCAAGCACGAGAATGCTAAAAGTACAACCCATGAAAGTTTCCCCTTTCCTTTCCAATTTCTTTTGGAAAACCCTTTCCTTGCTCTCCAATCGGGTGAAAATGGTCGACGGGCACCTGGCTGCAATTTTGGGCCCAGCACGGCCAATTTTGGACCGCTGGTGCCCTCTTCTCCGGAAGAGAAGGAGAGACAGTGCTTTTGGCTTGTGTCTTTCACTTTCTGGAGGATGATTCGGTTTCCACGGAGCGGCCTGTGAGGCACCAGAGGGAGTCACAGGGTTGTGGGAAGGTTAAATCTCGCTTGTAAACTGCTAGGAGCTAATCCTGGGGAGACAGCGCCTTGTCGCACAGCCACGACCCGCCTGCAGTTCTGCACACTCGTTATGCGAGAACGTTGAGTCTGATCAACGTGACATCAGCCCTCCTATTCCCTGACCCACCCATCACCAGGGGGATGGAAAATCCGATGAAACTTGCTGCAAGCGACTTGCTGAGGAAGTGGGGGCCCATCGGCCAAGCCCCCATCTTCTGGGCGTGGAGGCCTGTGGCATTTGGAGGCCGTTATCTTCAGTGATGCCCTTTTCCTGGCTCAGCCCGGTTACAGGAAGCATTTAGTAAGTGGGTAATAATAGTGTCGTGTTAATAAGAAACTGCAGGCTGGCAACGGCACGGCTTCTGAGAGCGAGCGGACCCCACAGCTCTTGTGTGTGTCTGTGTGGGAACACCGCAGGCTTTCAGGCTGCTCCAAGACACACAGCCGCTTTAATTCTTATGTAATTGCCAGCGTCAATAAGCGATGGTGAGATTCGGTCAGATATGGAAGTCAGGGCAGGCCACCAGAACAGAAGAGGGGAGGAAAGGCACGGCCTTCAGGAACGTCTCATCCCAAGTCAGCAGAGCAGGCAAAAGTGGATGGCAAGTTCATGCAATATTAATATTAATATCAATATTAATAATAATAATAATATATTTGCTTCCCATTGCAAAACGTGGCCTCAGAGTGACCTACAGACACACAGCACCACGCAATATAGCAAGCCACACAGACAGGACTGGAAAATAAAATATGGATGAAAATAAACTCCATGGAAAGATAGGCTGAATAAATAAATGATTGGATTAATTTGGGTGGGGAAAGATTGTGGAATCATTCTCCTTAGGCAACTGTGGAGGACAAAGCGGGGTAGCAGATGCTAGGGAACTCCATCGTCATCGTCATCGTCGTTGTCCAACAACAAAACCAGAGCAGGGCTGCTTAAGCATCTGTGAAAGGGGCCTGATTCCTCGTCTGCACTCCTCAGAGGCCGGTGAATTTTCACTCCTGGGTTATTCTACCCTTCCAGCACTGTGAAGGGCCTTTGCTTCCCGTCCCCACTTTTTCCTATCTTGCTGGCAAGCTTTAGGCGACTCGCCCCCCATGATAAGCTCCGCTGGTCCATCGCTGGCACCTGACTCACAGTGGTCCGGAGTGACCCAGGAGCTTATCTCGGAATCGGGGCAAAAAGTGATCAGGATCAGAGGAAAAGCCAGAAGGGAAGACCCAGGAAGAAGCCAGGATGAGAAAACAACTGAGATCAGAGGGTAAACTGGAAGGCCTGACTGGAAAACAAGCCCCGAGTTGGGACAGGCAAGAGTAAGGCGAGGCATGCACGGTATGCCAGACCTTTCTGCAACAGGAAGGACGTCTTCCAGCCTCGGAGGAGCCCCTGGCTGGTCTCGGCGAAGCTGGTCTGGGGGTCTGCCCTGAGAAACTGCATGGCCACAGCTGGGGCCATGGGCAGTGCCCGGTCAGTCCTGGCACTCACGCTGGGCTGCGGCTCTGCCCCACACGGTCTGCAGCGACGTATGTGGGCAGGGAATGCCTTCTTCCTCAGGAACCGCACTGCCGGTTAAGGCCATCTCCAGAGGCCCTCTGGGAACAGCAGCCCTTCCTCTGCAGGGGTCTTTCCTGTGGTGGCACCCAAATGGGGGGCTTTGCTCCCCAGAATATGTTCCCCTGGAGTCAGCTCTGGTCTGCTTCAGACACCCGGCCCGGTTGGTGCCTATGAAGCTCTTCAGAGGATGAGACCCCCGAAGGGCCTTTTCATCAGCTGGGTAGGCAACCTGGATCCATCAGCGGTGGAGGCATCCGTCCACTCGTTCCAGCTCTTCTGTCTTCGTTTTTATTTGGTCAGATATGGGACTTTCATTAGAGTCACCCCCCTTGAAGCTGAGGGGCTCCTCAGGGCATTGGACATTACAAAGGCGCCAGGCCCTGACGGGTTACACCCGAGAGTACTTAGAGAGTTGGCAGGGTTCTCTCACGCCCGCTGGCCTCCATTTTTGAGGCCTCATGGAGAATGGGTGACGTTCCAGAGGACTGGAGGGTGGCATCGGTGGTCCCAATTTTCAAAAAGGGTAGTAGGAAGGACATGGGGAATTATAGACCAGTTAGCCTCACGTCCATTGTAGGAAAAACAATGGAAAGGCTCATAATAGAGAGAGATCTAGTGATGCTAGATAGGGAAGGGAGGCTGACAGCCGCACAACACGGCTTCCGCAAAAACGAGTCCTGCCAGGAGAACCTGGTGGAATTCGACGACAAGGTTGCGAGGTGGCTGGATGGAGGGGATGCAGTGGATGTGGTATGCCTGGATTTCAGCAAGGCCTTTGACAAAGTGCCCCATGATATCCTGGTGGAGAAACGGAGGAGTTTTGGGATACACCAAAGCACTGTCCGGTGGATTAGGGCATGGTTGACTTACCGAAAGCAGAAGGTAACCATTAGTGGGGAATCGTCGGGATGGTGGCCAGTGACAAGCGGGGTCCCCCAGGGCTCTGTCCTGGGGCCGATCCTGTTTAATCTTTTCATTAATGACATGGATGAAGGGGTGAACAGTCTGCTGTTGGGCATGTCATGAGCGGAGCCGGCTGGTGCCGGAGGTCGGACTAGATGGCCCGGGAGGCCCCTTCTGACTCGCTCTGTTTCTATGTTGCTATGCTGATCAAATTCGCAGATGACACTAAAGCTGGAGCAGTGGCCACAACTGAGGAGCAGGTACTCCAGATCCAGAAGAAAGGTATTACTACCACTCTATACGACTCTGGTGCATCTGCAACTGGAGTATTGTGCTCAGTTTTGGGCCCCTCATGACACAAAGGATACAGCCAGGTTAGAGTCAGTGCAGCGCAGGGCCACAAGGATGGTGGCTGGTTTGCAGGGGATGGGGTATGAGGCGAGACTGAGGGAACTGGGTCTGTTCAGCTTGGAGAAGAGGAGGCTCAGAGGGGATATGTTGGCAACATACAGGTATGTGAAGGGGTGTCACACAGAGGTGGGTAGAGAGCTGTTCTCCCCTGCAGAGGAAGGCAGGATGTGCTCCAGCAGAGCCAAGCTCAGGGAGCCAAGGTTCAGTTTGGATGCCAGGAAGCACTTCCTGACAGTCTGGACCCCCAGGGTGTGGAATGGGCTTCCATGGGAGGTGGGTGAGGCCCCGTCGGTGAGGGTGTTCAAGGAAGGCTGGACATGCACATGGTGGCATGTCGTGAGCGGAGCCGGCTGGTGCCGGAGGTCAGACTAGATGGCCCGGGAGGCCCCTTCTGGCTCGCTCTGCTTCTGTGTTTCTGTGTTTTTGAGGCTGTGTTCACCGGATTGCTGTGCTCTGCTATTAGCCGCTGGTTTTTAGGGCAGCTTGGAGAGTTTGACCAACAGACAGCTTGTCAGGTTGTGTTGTTCTTAAAGAGACTCCTTCCTTGCAAGGGTTGTTCCTTTGCCCTGTCCCCCTTTGACCAAAAGGGTGGAGCTGCGCAAGACAAATCCCCTCCGGCTCAGGCCCAGCCTTCTTCCCCACCTCCCCCCCCCCACATATTTTAGACCCACATGTTGGGTTGTTCTCTCCTGATATTGAACTGAGCCAGGTTGGACAAAAACTGAGGCACATAGGCCATAGGATCTCCACCCTTTCCATCACCCTGTAAATATGCTCATTGTTGACTATTAGAAAGAGGGAAACACACCCATGTTCTGCCATGATATCATCATGTTCCACTTGCTGCCTGACAAAAGCGATTAATGATATTACCCTATAGCTGAGCCCCACCTAGCAATTCTGCCTTCCTCCTGAGTCTCCTGGTACATGTTGTCTCGCAGTCGTCTGGCATCGCCCCTGAGGCGAGACGTTTGGTTTGCACAGCAGATGGTGGTGGCGATGGCAAGCAAAAACATTGGCAGGCGTCACCATTTCATTGCAAAAATGGACGGCAGTCCTACGAAGGCTTTGACAAAGTGGTGCGTGGCCTCCATGGCCATCGGGAAGATGGAAACGCCTTGGATGTGGAATGAAAGTGCCGCTGGATGCAAGCTGTGAGATTCGTCCGTGATTGCGTTCGGAGAACAGGCTGTGCAAGCAGCCAGGGGAAATCTGATGACATTCTTGTTCTTTGCTAAAATGGAGGGGCTGCGTGCTTGATTTGGAGTCCTTGTTGAGCACGGCTCGGACCCAGTGGCTTTATGGGCCCCTTCCAACTCTACCATTTTAAGATCTGAAGGCTAGAACACCCCGGGATCTGCGTACAGTCCTTCTGCAATCTTGGCTCAAAGCCCCAAGATCAGGGTGGGCAACCTTGTGTTTTCCCCCCATTGAGGTTCTTCTTCCATCATGGGGAATCTGCGGGGGGTCGCATGTCAGCAGTGAGTGGGACTAAAGCCAGTGCTGGGCAGGACAAGAGACAACAGTAGGTGATCCTCTCCTCTTTTGAGCTGCCCCTTTTCTGTTCGTCCCATACTGTGAGCTGCGAGGAAAGGAACGGATAAGAATCGGCACGGGATTTCCAGGGTTTGGCAGAGTCTTTCTGAGTCCTACCTGGAGATACCTGCACTCCAGGTGCTCCCCCATGGAGCTGTGGCACCTCAAACTTGCCCAAAAAGACATTCTTCTCTCGGGATAGGACAGTGGGGGCTGCTGTGAGCCCTGGTCTACCAATGAGAAAAGAAGGGGGAGGACTTGGGAACTGGGCTGGGTTCCCACCAGGAGTTGAGCCATCTGTCAGATATGGTGGTCCCTCCCCCTGAAGAGGTGATCCTGGTTGCTAGGAGACAACCCAGGTGGGAGACTCAGTTGATGGAGCAATGGGAGGAGAGCCGGCAGGTGAGGTATCACAGTGCCCCACCTCTGGGATGGCACAGGGGGAAAGGGTCTCAGTGGGGTGGAGACTGAGAGGGCTCGACACTCCACTCTGGGTGAACTCCGGGATGTGCAACGATAAAGCCTTGTGACAAGAAACTCTGGGGCAGCATGCTCCCTTGGAAGGGAGACCGTGCCTCACGACACTTAACTTCCCATTTTCAAAGCGATGCACAAACTGAAACTCAGCTACCTTCAAGATTTGCTCTCCTCAGACCCCGGTGATCCAAAATGATGTGCCAAAGTGGGTGTGCAGATCTGGGTGTGCAGATCCTCCCAGCTCGGGGCTTAACGAGGATCCTGCGCAGGGCTGGTGGGGCATGGAGGTGACGCTCGGCTCGGCGCTCCTTCCTCCCCGCAAAACTCTTAGATGGCCGGAGTTGTGCCTCGGCGTGCAAGGGAGTAAGGCTGTGGCACCAGCACAGTGTCTCCTCTCCTGTCTTCTCCCTTCCCCGTCCGCCTCCTTGCCTGTTCGACATTTTCCCTGAGGTTGCATTTGCAGTCCTGCGGGAAGAGCCAGCAAGGGGGCGAGGAAAGCTCATCTGAGCTCGCAGTCCCCGTTCTGGCTGCGCCGTGAGCTTCCAAGTGTGCGTGGAGCTGGGGGCTCAAACAATTGCACGGGCATCCGGACAGTGAGAGGAGGTGTGATAGCCCCCTGCAAGGACCTCAAAGGCTGCCACAGCGAGGAAGGACAAGGCCTCTTCTTGTTCATTCCAGAGTGCAGGCCACGGAATAACGGACTTAAGTTAGAAACACAGAAACAGAACGAGTCAGAAGGGGCCTCCCAGGCCATCTAAGTCTGACCCCCGGCTTCAGCGACTCCAGATTTAGACTGGACACCAGGAAGAACTTCCTGACTGTCAACAGTGCAACAGTGGAGCCCATTACCTGGGGGATGGTGGGACTTGGTGTCCCGCAATAGCAGGGGACTGGACCCGATGGCCTTCATGCCCCTTCCAACTCTCCTGTTCTATCATCCTATGACCGCCCTGTGAGCAGGTTAGGGAAATCTGCGCATGAAAGTGCTTACATTTATGGAAATACAGTTCATAGAAGCTTTACTGTTCAGCAAGTGGCTTGCGAAAGATATTCACATGCAAAAGTGCGAGTTTCTTCCACTCAGAAAGCAAAAACTGCTCAGTGTGTGAGATGGACCAATGATACGTCCACGAAAAAATCACTGTTCAGGATGAACATAACATTGGAAAAATAAGAAATAGAAGAAACCAACATTCGCTGAGTTGCCCATCCTTAAATAATCTAGAATTACACCCCTGCAGTGAGAAGCGAGGGAGGCAGGTTCAGTCTTGGCTCGGGCTGGGTGGGAATTTAACTTCAGCTTGGTTTTGAGAAGAATTCCCTTAAGCTTCCCCATAAATGGACAAAAATCCTTCAGCTTAAAATGCACGAGTACAAATCAAATGTGAGAGGCACCAGAATGGGCAGGTTCATTCCTCTAGGCCCAGGGCTCTGGCTGCGTGGCGTTCGGACGTCTTTGCTTTGACACCTGTGTCAAGACAGGGTTAGGTGTGAGCTGTGGTGTTTGGGCAGGTGCCTCACCTTTGCCAACTCTGTGGCTGGCAGGTATACCGGGGAATACCTGCACCCGTTGAAATGGGCTGGGGCAGATGGGTTAGATTTTGCTTCTGTTCATTTCTGATAAGAACGGACTAAACCAGGGTGTCCAACCTGTGGCCCACGGGCCTCATGTGGCCCAGGATGGCTATGAATGTGGCCTAACACAAAATTGTAAACTTACTTAAAACATTATGAGATTTGATTTTATTTTTTGTAACTCAATTGTGTGGTTCTCGAGTGTGAACTTTGTAAATGACACCGTCACGTCACAGTGTCACATAAAATAAACGTACATATGCTCTCACTATTTGTACGCTTGCGTGGCTTCGGTTTTACGATGGTGTGCGGCTTCCATTTGTGAGCAGCTTTTTTCAAAAATGACACATGCTAAAAGTAATATTGGAACCAACATATCCAATGAGCACTTGAGAACCCGCTGAGAGTTGCAACTACTTCTACAACTATTGAACTACATACTGATGCATTAGTTTCTCAAATACAATGTCAAATATCCCACTAATTTTATGTTGCCCTCTTTAATTTTACTTTTATAATAAGAATATAAAAAATGAAGTTTTATTTCTTCGATAAGTTCATTTTCTACAGTAGGGATTCCAAACTTGGGGCCTGCTCGATGGTTTTAAAAGACTCTCCAAACGGGTAGTTCATAATTAGGATTATTATGTGAGGACTTCTTTGCTTATCTGTGGTGGCAGATATCAGAAATATTACGCACAGACTGTTTTGCTCCTCAGAGTCATTAGTGTTTGAGCATTTAATGTGTGGCTCAAGACAATTCTTCTTCCAATGTGGCCCAGAGCAGCCAAAAGGTTGGGCACCCTAGACTAAACTCTCTTGCATTCTGCAAATTCAAGATGGAGCAATTTAAGATTTAGAAAATCAGAAGAGGGGAAAAAGAAGCTCACAGATTCCTCTGCCCTGACTGGGATGTTTGTTTCAGAGGAATCATGCAGGTGAATCGGCACAGCTCTGGAGCAACTCTGATGCTGCCAGGATCTGGGCTGCTCGGTGGCCAGATCCAGAACGACCACTACCATTGTGTTCATAGGACTGGTCCCAGGCCTCGCTGATGCCCCCAGGATCCTGGCGAGCACAGCTGGAGTCCTGGGGGAAGAGCTATAGAAGAGCCAGCTCTTCCCTCCGGTATGGGCCACAGCAGTGCCAGCACCTTGCCTGGCCATTCCTGCTCTTGCTTCCTGCTGGGTATCCGGCCTTGCCTGCTGCCTGGTTCAGCTCCTGCACCTCGCCAGACCCTGCTGTGTCCGACTCCTGCTGTCTCCTGCCTTGCTGTCTCCCCAGCCCCGAGCGCCTGCATCTCGCCTGATGCTCGCCACATACCCTGCTGTGCTGTGTGTCTCCTGCCTTGATATCCCGTCCAAGGGACCTGCTCCTCTGCTTGTCCTCCTGGTTCTGAGCTCTAGGCTTGATCCTGACCATGTCCTAGTTCTGCCCTTGCGCATTTTTGGGTTCCTGATTAAAGTGTAATCATGATTACAATTTCGACTTGCTAGTCATTCCTGCTTTTGCTCTGCGGTCCTGGGCCCAGTGCCTCTGCTGCATCTTCTCCTGTCTCTGGCCACCCATGTCCTGGCCATGGAGAGGCCAACTTGCCACCCTCCCACAAGCTCCCTTCTACTGGGTTACTGGAAAATGTATCGGGGCCCCTGACCTGGTTTTGATGGAAACTTTCACTCATTCCGTGTGGCCGGGCTTGAAGATTCCAGTGAGCAAGCGTCTCGGATCTCTGTCTGCATAATGTGCGAGATTCTTGGCTGCCGGCTTCTCCAATTGGAGATCCGTTTAGTCATCCTTAATGTTCATTGTTCATTGTTTCTTTCTTGCCCCTTCACCTCGCGGCATTTTTTCCAGCCCCGTCAACCCCAAAACTATCTGCTCTTGCAGGAAAACAGCAGGAGTGAGGCAGATTTATGATACCAGACCATCCTTGGCCCAGGAATGCTTCCGTGAATATCCCCTGGAGTTGTGTGATCCTAGCCATTCCCAGAGACGAAGCGCATGATGAATCCTTATTGTTTGTCTCTTGTCACTTTCGAGAGACAATAACAAACAGCAAATGGTTCTCATTTCTTTCTTGCCTCGAGGAATATATATCTTTATATCTATATATGGCCTATTTAAACTCAAAACGATAATCCCCTCCTCTCTTAGACTTTGGGAGAGGCTTCTAATGGTCATTAAGACAATGCTGATGATGTGACTTTGGCGTTTCTTGCCAGAGAGCTCTTCTCCCTGGATAGATTCTAGCAGAAGAGAACTGGCTTGGATCCCGTCCAGATAATAAGGCTTGTGCAATTGAATAGCTCATTAAGCTGACCCGGAGGAGATGCATTTCACATCTGCATTGGAATAATGGGGGCAAACGGCAGTATTTTGATGTGGAGATGGGGATGGAACAAGATAGCTGTTGCTGCATTTACTGTGTACGGGAAGGACGCGTCTAGGGAGATCTGTCACCTCTTGTTCCTGCTTTTGGCCTTCCTGCTGATGCCCTTTCTCCTTGGAATGCTCCCAGTCCCCACTATTTTATATATTGTATATGTATATGTATATGCGGTGGTCAAGCGGGTGAATGCCACCCTTGGTTGCATAGCCAGAAGTGTGGCTTCTAGATTGAGAGAGGTATTACTACCACTCTACACGACTCTGGTGCGCCTGCAACTGGAGTATTGTGCTCAGTTCTGGGCCCCTCATTACAGGAAGGATATAGCCAGGTTGGAGTCAGTGCAGCGCAGGGCCACAAGGATGGTGGCTGGTTTGCAGGGGATGGGGTATGAGGCGAGACTGAGGGAACTGGATCTCTTCAGCTTGGAGAAGAGGAGACTCAGAGGGGATATGTTGGCAACGTACAGGTATGTGAGGGGGTGTCACACGGAGGTGGGTAGAGGCCTGTTCTCCCTGCAGAGGAAGGCAGGATGTGCTCCAACGGAGCAAACCTCAGGGAGCCCAGGTTCCATTTGGATGCCAGGAAGCACTTCCTGACAGTTAGGACCCCGAGGGCGTGGAATGGGCTTCCACGGGAGGTCGTTGAGGCCCCATCGGTGAGGGTGTTCAAAGACAGGCTGGACATGCACATGGTGGGCATGTCATGAGCGGAGTCGGCTGGAGCCGGAGGTCAGACTAGATGGCCCGGGAGACCCCTTCTGCCTCACTCTCTTTCTATGTTTCTATATGGGGGTGCAAAAGTAGGTATACAGTTATACGGAGTTCCTCACCCTGTGCCATAGTGTGCTTCAGTGCAGAAACTAGACTACAGGAATGTGTAAATGCTGAAGGTCGGCAATTTGACCACTTAAAGGGATTGTACTTAACTGCAATTTGTATGTCATCCTTATTGTGACTTAATCAACCTATCATTTTTTCATAATATGCCTACTTTTGCACCCCTCTGTATATGTGTGTGCGTGTGAGTATTGCCAGTGCATGACATATATACGTTTCCCACCTGGCTGGGGTCTTTTGCATTTCGAATCAGCGCTTAAGAACATAAGAGGAGCCCTGCAGGATAAGACCAAGGAGGTGCTTCCACCTGATTCAGCATCCTGTCCACAGAGTCGCTGCACAGACGGTCACAGGAAACCCGTAAGCGGCATGTGAGAGTAGCAGCGCTCGGCCACCCAAGGTCCCAGCAGGTGGTGCACCCAGCCAGGCTGCCTCAGACCCTTTGTCCAGTCCTCTGATCATTATCCACTTCATCCAATATTTATAGTTCTCAGAATTGGTGGCCATCACTAATCCTTGCAAACGTGAATTCTATAGTTTTACTATGTGGAGAAGGGCTTCCTTTCCCAAGTTCCCATCCAAGACGATCAGCACATTTCTTTGGAAAACTAATTAGCCCTGCATAAATTAGCAGATGGGCCCATCCTAATCTCCTTGGACAAGCATCTGAAGGAAGCCCAGCCATGCTCCAGTGGACCCAAGAGTTTCCCATTATGCCTCTACAATTGTGATGGGTTTGGATGTAACACTGGTGGTGCTTCCTTTGGTCTCAGATTTAGGCACTCTGGGTGTGGGATAGGGCGGGCGGGGAGGTGGCTTTGGATCCAGTGGGACCAGACACCCTCATTCCCCCGAAGGGCTCAGATATCCCCTACTGATTTCACAGGGAGAAATTCAGATCTCTGAAGATCCACCACAATGACACACCTCGCAACGCGATCCCTGTCTCCTTGGCCAACATTTGCAAAGCTCCTTGGCCAACATTTGCAAAGCTCACAAAGCAAAGCTCACAAAGGACTTGTCTAGCATGCCGGAACGTGGAATAACAGACTCAACTTGCAGGCAGCAGATTCTGACTGAACGTGGGGAAAAATTTCCTGGCTGTTAAAGTGATGCAGCAGCAACAACGTTGGGAGGTGGTGGGCTTCCCACACTGGAAGCGTTCAAGACCTATCCAAACAGGCATCTCTTAGGGATGCTTGTATAAGGGGTTGTACTAAGAGCCTTCTCAGCCCCTTCCAGTTCTGAAATCCTATGATTTTATAATTGTGTGACCTCGCCTTTGCGGCATATAGCTTTGCCTTCATCTAGTAAATTCACCTGTGCAACCCATTCAATGCCACTTTCAGTTACCACTTCAAAAGAAGTCCACTTCGGCGCTTTTAATTGTCCCTGGAAGCTGAGATGGGATTTGTGTCAGAGTTCCTCAAGGAGCCAAATTGATTTCTACTTGTATTTATCAAGAGGAGTTTTCATGGGAACAGACCCCATTCCAAACTGGGGAAATGCCAAACCATGCACCCCATTCCCCCTCCCCACCCCAGCCAACTATTTCATTCAATGGACAAATTTTCAGATCCTTATAATGTTCTGAGCTCTCCTTTAAACTCAGCAAATTTTGTGAGTCAGTCCCGAACCCAAGAAGAGGCTGAATTTGCTTGTTCTAAGGAAATCAGTCTTATTAAATAAAGTCCTGGCCTTCGCCTTTAAAGGGGGAAGCCTGGGGCTGCTTTTAATAAAACAGAGAGAAAGTCTTTGACAGCAATATTTAGCTTTATGCCTGTGTAGTTTCAATGGCTGCTTGATAGCCATTGAACTCGAAAAAAATGCATGCTTTATTTATTTGGTTTCCGCAGTAATTACGTGCTTTGTTTTCCTCCTTCTTTTAAAAGTCCAGTATTTCTAAGCTGTATATTTGAGGCCAAAATCTTCATCTGAGCAATTAAAACTGATGGGATCCAACTCCTATAATTCCACCAACTCCAAGGGCCGAGCAGCACCATCAAGGTGAGCGAGCAGTCGAGGAACCCATGGAAAGCTCCAGCTTCCTTCTGCTCCCTGGCGTTCCTCTCCACATTTTGCTCTGCCCAAGAGGGGAGCTGAGCTGAGATCAAGTCCACCCGTGCTAGCAGATCCCAATTTATATTTATTTATTTACAGCTTTTATATACTGTTCTACACTAAAAAGTTCCAGGACAGTAGTAAGTACAATGAAATAAAAGCATCAGAGGACAAACTCAGATAAAACCCTGTCTTAAAACATTTCAACACTTAAAATACCAGGAAAATGAAAAGGTTTTGACTTGGTACCGAAATGAAGAAAGTGTGGGCATCAGGTGGGTGTCTCTGGGGAGCGTAATCCATAACCGGGGTGCCACCACCAAGAAGGCCCTTCTCCGCTTAGCCACTCTCCTGATCTCCTTCAAGGAGGGCTCCTGAAGAAGGACCTCCGACCCAGATCTTAGGGGCAAGCACACAGGGGACGCTCCTTCAGATATCCAGATCCTAAGCCATGGAGGGCTTTGTAGGTCATCACCAGCACCTTAAATTGGGCCTAAAATTCCAATCGAAATGCAAATTCCCTGCCTGCTTTAAAGTGCAAGCTGCTGACACCCTCCCCGTCCATTCCTGACTTGGACAGCCTTTGGACCTCAAAAGAGGAAGGTACCAAAAGTCCTCTGTGTGGAACTGGGTCAGGTTGCACCGTGTCACCAAGATGGAGACAATGCTTTGTTGGATACCCTCCAACTCTGCCGGCAGCCTGAACAGTTGATAATAGTTTGCGGGGTCACTAATCTAAATGCTGAAGATCAAAAGGTTGGGATGGATAACATGGGGAAGATCTGAGGTTGCAGATGAAGCACATCTATACCTACCCATCTATACCTACCCAGCAGTCAAAGCCCTCTGGTTGGTTCACAGCAACATATTTAAAAAACAACATAAAATATATCAATAAAGCATATTAACACCTCATTAAAAAGTTGGGAATACAAAATGTAAAACCAAATAAAAAACAGAACAACAAAAATTGCATGTCAAAAAGATCCAGTTAGACCCTGTCTAATAACCAGCAGGCTCCAGTAAGGAATTAAACACTCTGTGGCAGAAGATGCTTTGTAGCTGGCATTGAAAAGATACCAAATAAAATTGGCACCAAGCAGGCCTCAGTGGTGATCCCATTCCATATTAGGGGGCTCACACCGATGGGGCCTTTCTCCCTGTCGTCTCCGCCCGAGCAACTTGATTGCAGAGTCAAATTTTCCTAATAAGCACAGCTCAGCAACCACTTTTCCCTGCAGAATGCAGGTCTGAGCCTCTTTTTCAGAAATATATGCATATTTCTGTGCTTCTTCCCAAGCACAGGGTGTTGTATACAGATGGCTTTGATGGGAGAGCTCCATTGCAAAAGCTGGAGCCGTGTGAATGCCGGACCCTGGCTGAGTGTCAGTTCATATATTCATTTGGAAGCACAAGATGCGGTGTGCCTGCATCTCCATTGGACAGACTTTAGCCCGCCATCCGCTTGCCCACTGGGCCACAAGCCCCCCGCCCCGACCTCCCAGCCTCGGGCCAGCAGCAGATGGCTTTGCATAGATGGACTGTGCTTGCGATTTGACGAAATGATGATGGAGAAACCTTGTAAAGATGATCTCGTCGGCAAAGCTGCCTGCTGGAAGGACCCTGCAGCCCCGTCCTCTCCACTTGTGACAAAGTTTGCTGCCTCCGTGGAGGGCAGAAGCTGCCTTGCCATGCAATCAGGCCGAGCTGGACCAGCCCTGCAAAAGACTTTCTCCTGCTCTCCTGCCCAGAGGAGCATCCCAAACCAGGGTGAACTGCGCAGGGGGATGTGATGTGTGGAGCCGTCTCCTGCGTGGTCCATTGCCTCTCGGACTGCAGATAAATCCACTTACAAGAGCGTTTCAGCTCTGAAGCCCCAGTGACCTCAGTCGATGGGCTGCGGGGAGAGAAGCTCATTAGTTCCGAAGCCAAACTTTCCCCTTTATGCAGAGTACTGCACAAAATTTTCTTTTATGACTTCGCCTAGAGGCAAGCTCTCTTGGCCTGACAAACCAGGCCGTTTGAGCAGGGATGTCTTGTTTCCCAGTCACTGAGGTATAGGAAGCAAATGTTCTCACCTCATCGGACTCCCGCCGCCTCCTCCTGGCAACGTCGCACATGTTGCGAGCTCAGCAAGAGGCTCCAACAAAGGTGAGTTCAGGAGTGCACCGATGCGTCCCTCATCATCTTTGTTTTCTTCCGAGGTGTTGAAGCTTAAAGCTCTCCCACCATACCATAAACTCCTTTGGCATCAGTCCACTGGAAACCCTCTTTCATGAACTTTATTATATCCACAATACTTGAGTTTTTCCAACAGCACAAGGAGAAAATAGGGACTGTTCCATGAACTTCGTCTCTCTGCTTGACAGCCATAAACTAATCATTTGAAGCCACCAGAAAAGACCAGCAAGACTAGGCATAACTGGGCATCTGCTAAGGCCCCATCCCTGACAGGGGCTCACTGTAAAACTGGATCATGGCTTAAGAACTCCTGGCTTGGTCCTGGTGCATGGAGGAAGACCGTCCTTCAGGTATCCTGGTCTTGTGCAGGACACTGAAATAATTGTTAATGCTGTTTTGCTTATTTTACCATATTTGCATTGTGTGTGTGTGGATTTCCACCACTGTCCACTGCTTTGGGAGACAATCTCATACTAGTTTGAATGACTGGTTCAAGAAATAATTAGAATATCTTAAATGATTAGGACACTGGGAAGACACCACATCAGTACCATATCAGCATGATGCTGACGCGGCCCACAAGTCACATTTCCCTACCTCAATAGACATTCATGATGAAAGAGGAACTTCCCAGAATGCATCTCCCTCCAGCTGTCCCAGACTACAATTCCCATCATCCCCAGTCGTCAAGGCCAACAGAGGTTGCAGGCCGGCTCATCTGAGGATAACCAGGTTCAGAGACGCTGCCAGAGCTAATCTCTTCTGCCTACAAAATTGCCGCGAAGAATGCGCTTCCCCTTTAAGTGCTCCAAGGAATACCTGAGAGACACGTCATAAAGCCATGACATTAACAGGGTCTGAAGGCCTGGAAGGGATGGGGGCAGGACTGCTGCTTGCTGAAGAATGGCATAACCAATTAGTGAGCCCGGCTCGTTATGCAACGAAGCATGCTTAATGTACTACAATTTGCTGGCGTTTTATTCATGTCTACAATTGCATTAGCAGACCTTGCAAAATGTTTCCTATATGACTTTTCCAAAACCCCAGCCATCTTTTTGTAATGCTCTTAACACTGAAAAAAAAAAACAGCTTTGTCAGGGAAAATTAAGACGCCGTTCCTCACATGATTACAAAACAGTCTGTAATCGCCCAACAGCCTGTAGCGAATGCACACAACCTTCAGGTGTGTTTTTCCTTCCCCATGTTGGGAGGTCACTCAGCACCTAAAATCTCTGATCACACAGTTCAAGACCAAATTGAAAACAGACCCGACCAGAATAAGATCCCTCTACAAAAAAGACATCTGGCAAAGGAACCATAGTTCAGTGCCAGGCCTAACTTGCTAGATTTCGTTGTCCGTATGGAAGGTGGACAGTAAAGCAGATGGTATTTGGACATCAAGAACTCAATGGTGTGACAGATAAGAGTAGAATCACCAGCTCTGCTATTTACTAAAATATGAAAGAAACCTTCATGCCATTTTTCCATGGTCAACTTTTCCTCTGATGGAAGCTCCACATCCCCAAGGGAGGGGATGCAAAGCCTTAAGTCTGGGGGTTAAGCCAGGCCCACCTGGGTTCTCAGTTCCTCCCCATGGGATTCTTCCGATGAACACCCTCTTCCTCTAGCCAACCCTTTCCCCCTGACCACCAATCGTTTGGTGGATTCCCATCATTTGTGAATTTCCCACTCCTGTTCCAAAAGATTGAAACGTTCCCATTGATCCAGTTTAGGAAGACATTTCTGGAGTTTTTCTTACAGTTCATTCTTGTCAATCTTCGTGAATAATTCGTTGTCATGCCACACTGCTTAGTCATATTTCCAAATCATTTAAATGAGGAAGGAATAGTCCCAATGATGGGGCAGAATACAGAGAAGCTGGTTGGTTTCCTACAGGTAAACATGTCAGACAAAGGTGTATTTATCTCCTCATCTGTTTAATCTCTGTGCAGAACATATCATAAGGAAAGCTGGATTAGAATTGAGGGAAGGGGTGAAAATTGGCAGAAGATACATCACAGCTTTCCGATTTTCAGCTGACTTCATACTAATGGCAGAAAGCAGCGGTGCATGGAAATGGCTCCTGATGGAAGCGACGAAGAAAGGGCGAGCACAGGGCTGCAGCTGAACACTGGGAAACCCAAAACCATGATTACTGCAGAATTACACAACTTTGAGGTCGACAACAGAGTAATTGAAATTATGGAAATGTTTGCTCAGTCATCAATTCAAAGGGAGATTGCAGCTGGGAAATTTGAGGAAGACTGAAACTTGCAAGGACAGCAACGAAGGAACTAGAGAAGAACATCAAGTGGAAGGACATCTCGGTGGAGACTGAGGCCAAGATCATCCAGAGTGTTATATTCCCAGTTATAATGGATGGGTGGATTGGTCACTGGTAGGAAGGGAATCGGTGCATTCAAAATATGGGGGAGATCTTTGTGAACACGCTGAAACAACAGAGACATAAACAAGTAGGTCCTTGTCAAGGCAGAACTTTGCCTAACAGCAAAACTGAGGCTGTTGTATGTCATGCACATCATGAGAAGGCAAGACTCACTGAAGAGCACAGTCACGCTTGGGAAAGTCAAAGGCAGAAGGAGAAAAGGAAGACCAAACACAAGATGGATGGACTGCATTAAGGAAGCCAAAGACTGGGATTTACAAGAGCTGAGCAGGGCTGCGAAGGACCATTTTGGAAAGCGTTTCTTCGCAGGGTCACCATGTGCTGGAGATGACTTGATGGCACACAGCAACAACAGCAGTTCCAAGGCAGAATCCTGTGGATTCTCCCTGTTTGCATGTCATCTGTTACCTATCCATAACACGACCTCTTCTCTTATCCTAAGTTTGCTAAGTTTATTCTTGAGTCATCGGTGATGAATGTTGTCCGAAATTTCTGGAAGTCCCCACAAACAATGTCTAGGAGATCATCTTATCCCGCGGTTTACTGATGCTCTCAACAAACCGGTGGAAGTTGGTGGCTCCCACCTCCATGGGGGTCATATATGCAGCCTGGATTTTCCTCTGGATCTGCAAGGAGCTATCCACAGTACTGCACCCCCACATTGCGCTGCACCATGGATAGCGCCTTAAAATTCAAAACAACAACAACCACCAGGGAGTGACAGAGCTTCAGTGATGCGGAGGCCACCATCCTCCACTGCAAGGAACTCTAAATGGTTCATCAGGAAGAGGATGGAGGACAGCGCTCTGCCTGCCGCTCAGCCTGACCTTGCCGCCCTCTGGCAGCACTGCTGAACTCAGTCGCGCCTGTCGGATATGGCTGCTCTTGCGTGTGGCATTGGTGGTGCCAGAGTCCCGTCCTGTCCTTCCCCTCAGGGGTCAGGATATGCTAGTCTGCAGCATTTAAGGGAAAGTTTCACCATTGGTTGCATAGCCAGAAGTGTGGCTTCTAGATCAAGAGAGGTATTATTGCCACTCTACACGACTCTGGTGCGCCTGCAACTGGAGTATTGTGTTCAGTTCTGGGCCCCTCATTACAGGAAGGATATAGCCAGGTTGGAGTCAGTGCAGCGCAGGGCCACAAGGTTGGTGGCCGGTTTGCAGGGGATGATGGGGTATGAGGCGAGACTGAGGGAACTGGGTCTCTTCAGCCTGGAGAAGAGGAGACTCAGAGGGGATATGTTGGTGACATACAGGTATGTGAGGGGGTGTCACACGGAGGTGGGGAGAGGCCTGTTCTCCCCTGCAGAGGAAGGCAAGACGCACTCCAACGGAGCCAAGTTCAAGGAACCAAGGTTCAATTTGGATGCCAGGAAGTACTTCCTGATGGTTAGGACCCCCAGGGTGTGGAATGGGCTTCCATGAGGTGTCATTGAGGTCCCATTGGTGAGGGTGTTCAAGGACAGGCTGGACATGCACATGGTGGGCATGTCGTGAGCGGAGCCAGCTGATGTCGGAGGTCAGACTAGATGGCCCAGGAGGCCCCTTCTGACTCGCTCTGTTTCTATGTTTCTATCAGTAAACTTCATCAGTTTACCTGAGTGGTAAAGCACGAGCTTTACGACAGGGCGGGCATCCTTCCGAATGATTTGACCTAAAACTCCCAAGATTTCTCGCCACGGGCTGGGATGGCTCGGGGTGAAGGGACTGTGCGCACCGGTTTCCCCACTCCTGAGTCACATACAGGAGATTCTAGGTCAATGTGCAGAAGTTGGTTCTTTCCTGTTTGCAGATCTTGGGATTATGTCCCATTCAGAATCCGAAATATGAATGTGAGGAATACATTTTCGGAGAAATGTTTGGAAATTCCCAGTTAGTCACTAGGCTTGGAGGAAAAAAGAATATTTAAAGCAAGTATACTGTATGTATTTTGAATTAGTCATTTTCCAGAAAAATATGCATTTTTACGCTTTTATTCAGTGGGGACAACAAATGCACAGGCATGCTAACTTTTCCCCTTCAAAAGGCAGACTTCCCCATTTGTCCAAGCCAAAAATGGTTCAAAAATAAACATGGGAATTATCTGAAATTAGTTTTGGAGTTCTATTCAGAGAATTTAGGTGAAATAAAAAATTATTGTTTCTTCCATTCCTGGTTCCAAGTTCATTAACAACAATAAAGCGGGGGGAAAGCTGTAAAGACAAAATAAGAGAGGAGAGAGAGAACACACTTTGGGTGTTTGCAATTGCTGTTATAAATTTGAGGCTACCTCTTGATCAAGGGACATTCTAAACATTATGTACAATGTGTAAATTATTACCTAGACATTCTCATTTCTAACTCTTCCTTGAATGAATCCGAAGCACAGCAGGACCCACCAAAGACTGGAGCATTGGGTGGGGGGGTCTTTTTGACCCAGGTTTGATCTCTGGCTTCTTTACACAGGACCGGAAAAAATGCTACCTGGAGCGTTGGAGGACTGCCGCCAGTCAGAGTAGAAAATACTCTGCTCCACAGGCCACTAGTCTGAGGCGACGAGAGACAGCTTTCCCTCCTCCTGCTACGATGCGGAGAAAGGCAGCGGGCTTGCGATTTATAAAAAGGCAGCAGCCCCTGGAGACGGTCCCTGCGGGCCGTGTCCTCCACTGCCCTGCCCTGGGATCCCTTGCCCTTCCCCTATTAGGCCTCGAAAAGCAAGACCAGCGAGTGCCCTCCGATTCGATTCTGATCTCGTGCCAAGACTGTTGGCAGGTCGTATTCTTAGAAGAGCTTTCCTTCTAAGCCAGCTCGTTCTCCTCTGGAAGTTTTCCCAAGGCAATTCCATCGAACAGAACAAAACCCCAGTGATGTTCCGTGTTTCTTATAATGCAGCAGATGTTTTCATACGGTGCCAGCACTTAATAAATGGCAGCATATTCACACTGTCAAGGTTATAAACCTAATAAATTGCATTTAATACGGAAATAAATACAGCGCGACCACATTTCAAACAGACTCTGAAGTATCCGTGCCTTATGTAAGAGCAAAAGGAGCTGCTATGAGGTTTCAGTCTGGGGGCTGCGTGGGCGTTTAGTGTGTGTATATACATATATAGGAGGGAATGTAACCAATTAGCCGGCCAATTATAGGTGACTCTATTATTATGGCTAGATCCCCTGGAAAGAGAATGAGAGAGAGAGAGAGAGATGGCAAAGAATTATGGCCAACTGTTGAGCGGGGACCAAAGATAATGTGTCCCCCAAGTCAACTTCACCCAAACAGGAAATTCAAGGCCGTTTTGGAATGCCATCCCTGGCAGAACATTTGGAACACCGCTACGAAGAATTCCAGGGAAACGAGCACGTTCCTCTTTGTGTACATTTTGTGGGTAGGAGTGATCATGCATCTCTAAAGGCAGAACGGCGTGTGACAAAAGACACAGGGGCCGCCCACAAGTAACAGACGTCCTGTGTCGCACTCTCCTGCTATTGGTCCAGGTTGCAGCAGCTGGATGTTTTGGGGGAGATCCTGGAACGGGCATCTGAGCTGAAGGACCTCACCAGGAACCAGGAACCAGGAATGAAGGCTGGGCTCAGCCAGCCTTGTGGGATGCACGGAAATACTGCAAAGCAAGACAGACCTGGTGGCTCATGGAAGGGAGTATGTGAAAGGGTTCAGGGGTCCCTTTCAGCTCCAGCAGCGACCTGCTGGAGCCCCCAGTTGGCTGACCTCCACTAGAGTCAGCCCCAGAGCAGCTGGCCCTGCGAAGCTGCACCCTCAGATCTAGAATTGCACCCCGAGACATGGATCAAGCTGTAGAACAGGATCCATACATGACCAGGTCTGTGGGAGGACATGCCGTTTTAAAGCTCACCGAACACTTCTGAAAATCCCAGCAACACTCATTTCAGTTCTATTTTCGGTTTCGGCCTGTTTATTTGCTTATTCAAATAGGAAAAGTCTGCATGCTCAGTGGGGAAAAATGTGCATTTCTGAGCAGATTTCTGGGCGAAAATGCATTTTTGTGGAAGAATGCATGTATCGGTGTGGGGATCTTTGGAGGGGAAATGGACTGGACATTTTGGAGGGCTTTCCTTCACTGAGTCCATGAGATGGGGACTGATGGGATCAGACCTCTGGCATAGGATGGGAGAGGGGATTTAACCCTTTAGCTCCCACACACAGACTATGGCCTCAACTAAGAAAGCCCCCCACTCCCCAAGCCTGTAATTTGCATGGCCCGAACTGGGTGCATTAATGGATTTTGGAAACCTCCAAGGGTCGTACCCTTTCCATAACTTCCACAGAGCAAATGGGTGAGTCAGTGCAGGAGAATGAAGGAGAAATGACAAGTCAAACTTACGGCTGCAGAGAAAGTTGAAATGTATTTTGGGCATAATACCTTTTGACTTCGCGTATTACTTCACTGGGAAGAATTTATGTTTCAATTATATTTCAAGCTCACATAAAATGTTCCTATGAAAGTTGAAGCAATATGCATCGATTGAATCACAACCGAATTATGGACTGTAACAGCTTTTGCAACAGACTCGGGTAATAAAAGAGGACCGCTGGGAGAACGGGTTCATTTGTTAACTGTTGGAAATCCCTGCTTGTTCGTAAAAGGAGAACTAGGAAGGCGTGTGCACAAGTCTCGCACTATTGTTTTGCTCTGCATCAAATCCCCCCAAAGAAAACGGCTCCCAGCTCAACTGAACTGGAGCCAGAGAACTGGTTTCTCCCAGGATTTTCAGATGCACACCAGAATCCAGAGGGATCTATATGGGTATGCCTCTTTTTTTCTTTTTTCTTTTTTTGGATGGCACTGCATTATGG
Organism: Varanus salvator macromaculatus; assembly: GCA_023646645.1. NCBI lineage: Eukaryota > Metazoa > Chordata > Lepidosauria > Squamata > Varanidae > Varanus > Varanus salvator. Next base: position 119,886,589 of record JAIXND010000654.1, read on the forward strand.
GGTTTGTAGTGCTCCTCAAAAGTGGGGTGAATTTCAGGGGGTCTCAGTTTGATACTCAGCTCAGATTCCGTCCCTTGTGAGCTGTGCCCTCAGAGGGCAGATGAGAGATGGAGCAGCTGTGTGGATCCCATGAAAGGCCCCGGGTTCAAATGCAGCCATGGGCAGGCCGGGCTGGTCTTGCTAGGAAAGGCGTGGAGCCCCCAACATGGGAAGGTGGTAATTGGGACCGTATTTGAGGAAGGAGTGGAGTGGGCCATAGAAAAGGAGAGGCGCGAACCGCAGGGGAGCTGAACTTGTATGCCATTTAGCTATGGGATGGGGTGGAGAAAGTTTTGGATCTGGCTTGGATCACCCTCCAAAACCCTTCTAGGTCGGAAGGTGTCAGAACTTGGGGGCCACTTCTGCTCCCACCCCACTCATGCACAGCACAAACTGTCCTGATCTCTGGAAGGGTTTTGTAGGACCTGATTCCGGGCACACGGATCAGGAACTCGGACTCATGGCCAAGGGAAAGCAGACCAGAATCCGGGGAGCTGAACCCAGGTAATCTGATGGATTCGCACCCCAAAACAGATTCTTGACACATCCTTAATAATAATATTAGCCCTCCTTCCTTGATGTTGGTACCGGCTGCTTTCATGGAAAGTAAATGAAGCCAAGTTAGGGTCAGGGTATTCCTTCTAGCTATGCAGAGCACATCATGAGAAAGGCAGGGCTAGATGAATCACAAATTGGAATTAAGATTGCAATATTAAATATCAACCTCAGATCTGCAGATGATACCACTCTCATGGCAGAAAGTGAAGAGGAACTAAAGAGCCTCTTGATGCGGGTGAAGGAGGAGAGCGCAAAAGTTGGCTTGAAACTCAACATCAAGAAAACTAAGATCATGGCATCCGGTCCTCTCACTTCCTGGCAAATAGATGGGGAAGAAATGGAGGTAGTGACAGATTTTATTTTCCTGGGCTCCAAGATCACCGCAGACGGGGACTGCAGCCAAGAAAGTAAAAGACGCTTGCTCCTGGGGAGGAGAGCGATGGCAAACCTAGACAGCATACTAAAAAGCAGAGACATCACCCTGCCAACAAAAGTGCATATAGTCAAGGCTATGGTTGTCCCAGTTGCAATGCATGGCTGTGAAAGCTGGACCATAAGGAAGGCTGAGCGCCGAAGGATTGAGGCCCTTGAATTGTGGTGCTGGCGGAGACTCTGCAAGTCCCTTGGACCGCAAGGCGATCAAACCGGTCAGTCCTAGAGGAGATCAACCCCAACTGCTCTTTAGAAGGCCAGATCCTAAAGATGAAGCTCAAATACTTTGGCCACCTAATGAGAAGGAAGGACTCCCTGGAGAAGAGCCTGATGCTGGGAACAATAGATGGCAAAAGAAGGAGGGGACGGCAGAGGATGAGGGGGCTGGATGGAGGCACTGGGGCAGTTGGCGTGAGCTTGAGTGGACTCCAGGGGATGGTGGAGGACCGGGGTGCAGGGGCTGGAGGAATGTTGTCCATGGGGTCACGATGGGTCAGGCACAACTTTGCAACTGAACAACAACAATTCCTTCTGGCAAAGATCACACTGGTGATCCTAGCCAATCAGGGATGTAGAAATAGGTGAAGCTTATTTGGGACAATACTTCATGAACTGGTGGACTTCTTCACCTCTCCTTTAACCTTGATCATCCAGAAATGCCTGAGAGAAAGGGGGTGGGGGGAGTGTCCTATGTGGCTCATAAAAAATATTCACAAAAAGCAAACACATGCAAACACACACACCTTGGATCAGTCTCCGCAACAAATAAACAACCATCTCTTGTGCAGCATGGAGCTGTTTTTCAGTCTCTGTTTATCAGTTCATAGTTTGTAATGACAAAATTGGGAATGCGGGGCTTTTGGCACACGACAAAGGAAAATAATGTGAGAAGGGAACTGTGGCTGGAGGGGGGTGTGTGTCAGTGGGGTCTGGAATCCTAATATGTCATTGTGACACTCGTGTCTTTCAAGCATCGCTGCTCTTCAAAGGACACCCCTCTTCAGCACACGTTGTCCTCGAGCTATCACTGAAGGGATCTGCTAATACAGTCCAGAGGAACAGCTGGGGACAATTACCTTCTCTGTGAGGTTCAGCCAGGGAGGCCGTCCGAAAGGTCAGTGCGCATTGCAAAATGTGTCACCCTGGCTAAGACCAGATGGCTCTGGAGGAACATGGGGAATGATGTGGGCTCCAGCATGGGCCTAGGGATTAGACACTCCTCAAGAGACACGAGACTTCAGTCCGCTTGCATGTGCATCTCCCTCTCTCTTAATGTCTTCCTCCTCTAAACGAAGAAATGACCCAACCTGCAAATACTTGTAACCAGGGCCAGCCCTGCCCTTAGGGAAATTGTAGTGAAACATTGGCGACATGCAGGTATGTGAGGGGATGTCACATGGAGGTGGGTAGAGACCTGTTCTCCCCTGCAGAGGAAGGCAGGATGGAGAGATGGAGCCAAGCTCAGGGAACCAAGGTTCAATTTGGATGCCAGGAGGCACTTCCTGACAGTTAGGACCCCGAGGGCGTGGAATGGGCTTCCACGGGGGTCGTTGAGGCCCCATCGGAGCGCGTGTTCAAGGATAGGCTGGACATGCACGTGGTGGGCATGTCGTGAGCAGAGCCGGCTGGAGACGGGGTCAGACTAGAAGGCCCGGGAGGCCTCGTCTGACTCTCTCTGTTTCTATGTTTCTATGTAGTGGTTCCCTCAGGTGGCAAATGTTGGGAGGCGGCAGTAAGATCCTGCAGGTGAGAACCGTGTGCCTGGCTGGAGCACCCCAAGATGGCCTGCTGTCTCCAGGTGTGGTGGCAGATGTCCGGGCCAGAGACTCCCAGCCGGGCTTTTGGCCACAGAGTAGGAGGGCCGCCATCTTGTTCTTCATCTCAGGCAGCAAAATGTCTCAGCCTGGTCCTGCTTCCAACCAAACCGGATCCACATTCTTCTCCTGCTGCCTTCAACCCCTTGTCAACCTTTTCCACTGATGCACGCAATTAAAAGAACTCTACTCCACCATTCTTTTTTTTAAAAAGACCCTACTGTGCAGTGAGCAGCGTCATTTCTGAAACGATAAAATGCTAAAATCTCAGTAAAGAAATCCTATGCAGCCCAGAGCAGCAAAAGCGAAGCAAATGCTTCTATGGGGAATTTGGTTTTTATGTGCTATACTACGTAGGATTTCTTAACTGAGCTTTTAGTGTTTTATCGCCCTTGTTGTCTCCGGGAGTGACATTGGGAAGAGAACAATGACAGTTACAAGCCTCTCCTCTCACTGAGGAGCGGGGGGGCACACACATCTATATCAGTTATTATAACCAGTTATAGGCCAAAGCCCCCTTTGTTTTGCCCCCCAAATCAAATCGTAAAAGCACATGTAGCAATCCGGATAGTCTACTGGAGAGAGGGTTTCACTCTACCTAATTCATGGCTTATGGCTTGATCTCGATTTTGTCGTACTTATGGGGCCACCTGATGGACCCTCAACAGTATCTGGGGGCCGACAAGAACCTTGGATTGCTGGATCTGGAATCTGATCAAGTTGGGGTGAGTGTACAGAGTGGGGATAGTGGGGAGGTGAGGAGGGGCCCCCGTTGTACCTCCGACTCCACCTTGGAGGTACGTGAGTCTTACTTTCAGGAGTTTATGCAACTGTCCACAGGATTGTGCCGTCGGGGTGCTAAGACTTCTGACTATTGCATTTCATGGAGCTCCTGTTTTGCTTCTCGGCAACGTAGCTTGTGTAGCTCCATCTTTACCCTCACAAGAACAACCCTGTGAGGTCGGCTGGGCTGCGAGGGATGGCCAGGTCCAGCGTCTCCCAGGGAGCTTCACAGCTGAATGAGGACCAGAACTCAGATCTGCCCAGTTCCCAGGACCGTGCAGTAACCACCACACCACAGGGCTTTCTCTTTTAGTCCAACTAAAATCAAGTCTACTCATGAGCAACTCAGATCCCATTCATTTCAATTGTACACTTTGAAAGGGCTAAACCCAGACACATGTTTGCATGTATATCCTCATGCTCACCTCACCTCATCTTCTCTTCCTTCATGGCAGAGAACGAAACACTTACTCCTTGCACAATGATGGAGAATCTTTGTTCCCCGAAGGATCAAGGTGTAACAGGTGTAGGAAGAGAAGTGAGTGTGAAGGATTCCGTTTGGCACAACATATCCCATGTCGGCCTGTGGACTTCCACAGCCACACACATTTGAAGGAGCGCCTCCTTCCCTATGTGCCTCCCCACCCCTTAAGATCTGGGTCAGAGGTCCTTCTTTGGGAGCCCTCCTTGAAGTAGATTAGGAGGGTGGCTACCCAGAGGAGGGCCTTCTCTGTGGTGGCGCCCCAGTTAAGAATATGCTCCCCAGAGACCTCTGCCTGGCGCCAATATTTTATTCTTTTTGGTGCCAGGCCAAAAGCTTTTTTTTTTACCCAGTATTTTAAGGTGTCTAAAGGAAATCAACCCTGACTGCTCTTTAGAAGGTCAGGCACTAAAGCTGAAGCTCAAATACTTTGGCCACCTAATGAGAAGGAAGGACTCCCTGGAGAAGAGCCTGATGCTGGGAAGGATTGAGGGCAAAGGAAGAAGGGGACGGCAGAGGATGAGGGGCTGGATGGGGCCACTGGGGCAGTCGGCGTGAGTTTAGGTGGACTCTGAGGGATGGTGGAGGGCAGGAAGGCCTGGAGGAATGTTGCCCATGGGGTCGTGAAGAGTTGGACATGACTTTGTGACTGAACAGCAACATTTTAAGGTATAGATTGTGATTTTGATCAGGGTTTTATTGTATAGGTGCTGTGTGGTCCCTCGTTTTATTGTACAACCATCCTGGTGGAGGACGGGATCAAAAAGTTTTCAACAAACAAACAAATAAATAGAGACATCCTGTCCATGGCAAGCTCGGGCAGCCCCTGGCATGTTCAGAATCCAGCTCATGCAACCTGACCTTCAGTCACACTCTTTGCAGTGTGGGAACCAACCAAGGAAAAGGAGCATCCGACAAGCAACTCTGGAACTGGGTCTTAGACAAATGGCCAAAAGGTCTTTGGCACCTTGGCACCAAGTATCCCGTGGCTTTTTGGGGTGGTGGGGATACATTATTTTCCATGAACATTTGGGGATTGTTCTCCTCCATCAGATGCGACCAGCAGATGGATGTGAAAGAACTTTGAGAACTAGGCCAGCTCTATTGTCTAGGGGTGTGGAAGCTGTTGATGATGTGTTACCATTAATCAGTTTTATGGCGATAGTCATAATGGGCAGAGACCGATGAGGTCATTCTGGCATTTTACCTGATTTCCATGTAGGAAAAGTATTAGGAATTATGCCTGAACTCCTCATTTTCTGCATCCAGACCTAGGAAAGGTTTGCTTCCTCGTCTCACACACCCACACCCACATGCCACTGCATTGTGCAGCCATAGACTCATTGGAAGGTGAACTAAAGGACAAATATTTCCACTTTCTAGCAGCAAGAACGAACGTATGAAACCCCGATGACAGCTGCATGGCCGAGGCAAGTCTTCGGAGGGGCCCATTTCTGTACAGCCCCCACCCCAAATTCTGAAAGGTTTCTTCTAAGGTTTATCGACAGGCAGTAATATCTTTAAGTGCACCAAAAACGGAATTTGACATTTCAAATCATGGTTATGCCTCCCAGCCAGAAAAGACTTGACCGTCAGTCCAGAAAATGTCCTGCAATTTCACATCTGCATGGCTCCACCAGTGGCCTGGATCCTCTGCAGCCAGGGACGCTTAAACCCTTTGGTGCCAGCAGGAACGGAACCAAAACTGGAACCAAAATGGTGCCATGGCAAAGCAAAAGAGAGCCGTTGCATCGGCTTCCTCTGGGCAGCTCTGAGGTCGCATTGGTACGTTTATTATTTATTTATTTAGGAAGCTTCTATGCCGCTCCATTCACCGAAGCCTCGGGGTGGCTCACATCAATAAATAAATAATTGCAATATAAAAACAATATCCCGTATTTTTTGCTCTATAAGACACACTTTTCCCCCCCTCAAAAGGAAGGGGAAACGTCTGTGCGTCTTATAGAGCGCATATGTGTGTGCAGTAAGTCTGTCAGATGTGCAGCCCATGGGGAAGTGATGGGGAATGTGCCTGTGATGATGTGCCCATTTGAGTCAGAATATTTTTTTTCTTGTTTTCCTCCTTTAAAAACTAGGTGTGTCTTATGGTCAGGCGCATCTTATAGAGCGAAAAATACGGTAATTTGAGTCGACCTGGCCAAGGATATAAAATAAATAAATAATATTAACAATTAAATTAACAATTAAAATGAAGTTTAAATAAAAAGGTCTTGGCCTGGCGCCGAAAAACGAATAATGATGGCGCCAGGCGGACCTCTCTGGGGAGCGCATTCCAGAGGTGGGGCGCCACCGCAGAGAAGGCCCTCCTCCGAGTATTTACCCTCCTGATGTCCTTCACGGAGGGCTCCCGGAGAAGGGCCTCTGCCGCCGATCTCAGGGGGCGGGAGGGCATATATGGATGCAAGTGCTCCTTCAGGTAACCAGAACCAGGGCATTGAAGAAGCCCCTAAAAGTGGAGCCTCCCAAATGGCAGTTAGGATCACGCACGCTTCGTCTTCACAGAATGCCGAATAATAAAAATGGAAAACTGAAACGGGTGGAGGAAAGAAATCCTGCCTGAGTTCTGTAGAGACTGAGGCTGGGGCATCGAGCACCTGGGTACCTTTCAGCTTGAGGCCAGACTCCATTCAAGAGATGGTGAGAGGAGGGCTGAATTCCAATAGTGGGCGGAGCCAAAGGCCAAGAGGCGGAGACAACGATAGAAGGGGTGGGGACAAATTCCCCAGCTTATTTCAGCCTGAAGCTGTTACTGCTCCGAACTAACCTTTAGGAGAGGGCCTTCAGCCGTCTGGAATGCAGGGGGTCAGCACGACATTTGGGGAACCAGGGCGCAATCCGTGGTGGGACAAAGGGAGCTGGGCCAGGGGACCACCTGGGTGAGCACATGGGATCTGCCCCCCTTGACAAGGCTGAAGTTCCTCAGCCCGGGCGTGGAGCTGAGATGGACTGGCACGATGCTTGTCTCGGGCTCCCACATGCCAATGTCCACCACCGCCATGATGGGGTTTCGCCATCCCGTCCTGCGTGTGTTTCCCCGAAGTGATACTGGTGGGATCAGGGAGCCACCACAGACGGACCCTTGAAGAGATCTAGGTTAGCCAACCTTCTCTTCTCCCTCACCCTCCATCCCTGTTCAATGGTCTCAGAACATACCAAAGCACCCAAAGCCGGCCAGAAAAATAACCTTCCCATTTTCCATGTTCTGCCTTCAAACATTGTCACAAGTTTGTAAACAAATAGAGCTAGAAACATCCCCCCAACACACACACACACACACACACACTTCCAAAGCAGCTGTTTTCCATTTGTCATTGCACAATGGACCCTAAAAGAGAGCGTTGTTTATCAAGTCCGGGGAGCTGTCTGAATTCAACGTCCCACTGTCTCCTACAAGCCTTTAATCAGTGCACATCTGGACTACATTCCTGTCCTCAGGGAGGGAGCGGAGGCAGTGACATGACAACCCTCGCGCATGAGCCACGGATCCCACTATTAGGGCTCGTTTCGATTCATTATTGAAGGTAGTCGCGGAACGAATGGGGGGGAGGAGGTGATGGGACAGATTTTGGCAGGCTCCAAGGATCTCGGGGGCACATGGTAGCCATTAATGTTCTCAGGGGGAGAAACTTGGCGGGGGAAATGGCTTCTGATGTGAGGGGAAAGGAGCCACCTCCATGGGACCCATGTGCCTGGGCGTCTCCACAGGCAGGGGTTGTGGGCCAAGAGAGCCCTGTTCCTCAGGGATGCTACGGTAACATTGGCAGGCTTGCTGGTACAGGTGCTTGACGCTGGAAAACAGCTCAGTTTGTTTCAGCCTGAAGGGCTTTCCTGGCAGCTCCAGTGGGGACCCATTCAGGGTTTTGGGCTCTGAGATATTGCTCAAAGTATTTGCGCAAAGTTGGAACTGGGCTGATGCTGCATATCCCTAGCACCATTTGTGAAAATTGGATACCTTCCACCAATCAGGGCTCTCCTCCTGCATCCACGTCATCCTTGCCGTTCTCGTTTCCCTTCGTGTCATAGCCTTTCACCCAGGAAATATGGAAGCCGACTTCTCCCAGAGCATCGCACACACCACCTTGGCCACCTTGGATGTCCTGGTCACTAATTTCACATTTGTGCAGACTTAAGGCTTCCACTCCACAGTTTGCGCAAATTTACCGAATTGCGCAAAGTCGTACAAATTGCAGTGCAGAGGCCACCATTTTGCACAAATCTTCCCAGCTTGCTTTTTAAGTCTGCAAATTGCAACCCGTTTTAAAAATGAAACTCTGTGTGCTCCCTCAATTTGTGTCCCTCAAGTCAGCACCAGGGCAGGCTTGACCAAGAGGAGCCCAGGGAGTCAAATCCAGAAAATCCATCAGATTTCACCCATCATGGTCTTCCCAATGACACATGGAGCCCAGGAAGTAGCAGAAGAATCGGATGGGTCCAAGCTCCAGGAAGGCAGATCTCAGTTGAAGCTTCTACCTAGTGTCAGGATCAGGCCATGAGTGCCCCTGCAAGTGACTGCAGAACCAGGGGGACACTTGGAGGCTCCTGCAGGGAGCAGTTGAAGAGCAATGGTGCAGCGCAGCCGGAGGTCCCGAAGACCAGCACAAAAGGCTTTCTGGCAGTGGTGTTCTTGCCACAGCAACACACATAGCCTTCACTCCAGCCTGCTCTTGCTTGCTCCAACTCCAGCCTGCTCTTGCTTGCTTGCTCCTGCCTTACTCCAGCCTGCTCTTGCTAGTTGCTCCTGCCTTACTCCAGCCTGCTCTTGCTTGCCCCAGTTGCTCCTGCCTTACTCCAGCCTGCTCTTGCTTGCAGTTGCTCCTGCCTTACTCCAGCCTGCTCTTGAGGACTCCAGCCTCTTGCTAGTTGACTCCAGCCTGCTCAGTTGCTCCTGCCTTACTGCCTTGAGCCCTGCCTTACTCCAGCCTGCTCCTGCCTTACTCCAGCCTGCTCTTGCTTGCTCCAGTTGCCTTACTCCAGCCTGCTCTTGCTTGCTCCAGTTGCTCCTGCCTTACTCCAGCCTGCTCTTGCTTGCTCCAGTTGCTCCTGCCTTACTCCAGCCTGCTCTTGCTTGCTCCAGTTGCTCCTGCCTTACTCCAGCCTGCTCTTGCTTGCTCCAGTTGCTCCTGCCTTACTCCAGCCTGCTCTTGCTTGCTCCAGTTGCTCCTGCCTTACTCCAGCCTGCTCTTGCTTGCTCCAGTTGCTCCTGCCTTACTCCAGCCTGCTCTTGTCTGGACCATCCTTCCATGACTGCTTCCCTGGCATCAGACCACTGGCCTGTCCCTGGAGCATCTCCCTCTCTCATCTGTACAATATTGGACTGCCTGCTGCCTCGGCCCTGACCCTGAACTGCTGACTACTCCACTAGCCTCCAGCCCTACTAAGCTGCAGGACCTGGTCCAGGTGCTCCACCTGTCCCAGCTGCTACTCATGTCCTGGCCCTTACACCTAGTCTGAGCTGTGGCCCCAATTAACTGGAGGGGTGGTGGGGTGTCCCTCACCAGCAGGGCTCCGCGAGAAACATAGAACCATTGTGAATCAGAAGGGGTCCCTGGGCCATCTAGTCTGACCCCTGGCTCCAGCCAGCTCCGCTCATGTAGTACCCAACATGTGGTTGTCCAGCCTGTCCTTGAATGCCCTCCCCGATGGGGCTTCAGCCACCTCCCATGGAAGCCTGTTGCATACCCTGGGGGTCCTGGCCATCAGGAAGGACTTCCTGGCATCCCACCTGCAACCCAGCCTCCAGTCATGGAGCAGGCACGTCTCACAGAAGCAGCCCCCCGCCCCCTGAAGATGTGATGCCCTTCTGCTGGGGTGCCACCAGATTCCCAGGGGTTTTGCAGGCAGGCAAAGCATCAGGGGAGGACATGGCTTGTTTCCCAGCAGAATTAAGTTCCTCAGCCCACCAAAGTGACTGTTTCATGGCCTAGAGGAGTGTGATCCTGCAGAGAGAGAGGCCACTCCCTTCTTTCCTCTGCAGAAACAGCGAGACGCCTAGGAAACCGGTTGTGTGGGGAGCACATCCCATATTTCCCAGGAGAATCCATAGGAATCTGGCCAGGCCACCACTTCCACCTGAAACAGGGTCTTGGTGCAGCCCCTGCGGGGTTTCAGTGGAGAACGTGTCTCCTTACTCCACCCTAACCTTCGGACCTGTTTGAGTTCCAACAAGGGCTCTTGTGGCTCCGCAAATCTATGAGGTTCCCGGCGACCCTCGTAGCATCACCTGCGCTTGGCAGATGTCTCTCAGATCGCTACCATGATCCTTTTCTGAAACTGAGTGTCAGGGCTTAATCCAGTATTATTTCTATGATCGTCACGACTATCGCAAATCAGATTCGCCCTTTATCAAAAACAAAGAGTAAAGCATTTTAAAAGGTGCACCGGTGGTGTTTGTGAACTCTTCTGTTGAAGGCAGATGTTGCAGGAATGAAATCTCATTACCACCCCTCTTGCAGAGCCTGGGATGAGAAGAAGGCCAAGTCCACAGAGCTCATGCTGCAATTCATCCAACCATTATGAGCTGGGAAAACATCTATACCCTTCCAGTCAACTGAATGCCTCTTTAAATCCGTAACTAGATCCTCGGCAGATTTTTTTTCCAGCCAAAGGGAATGGGCAGCTTTTACAACAAATGAGTAGGATCTAGCTTTGGAGTAGGTCGTCTGAAATTAAGCTGGTCACTGAATTTCCTCTCAATTCAATGGGTTTAATCCAAATCTGACTGAAGCTGGGTCAGATCCAGACCCACTGGACTTTGCAGGATAGCTTGGATTGCCGGGCATCCGCAGCCACACGTACAGGTGTCGGAAGCCCTCTGTTGCAGGGAGAAGCTCTGCTAGTTGGAACTGTGTGCAGATCATCCGTTGAGATTCTCCATCCTATTTGTGGGCAGAAAAAGACAGGGACCAGTCCCACCCAGTTTCTCCTGGTGGGGGGAGAAGTTGTCCAGTGATTTTGCAGGTGTGACACGTGCTGTTAGCTTCATCCTTTCTCTTTTTGCTATTGTTGGGGGCATGTTGCTGGAATTCCAACAGGATTTTGCCAAGATTCAGAGAGAAGGTGGCATCAGCAACTCTGGTCTCTCCCTTGGAGCCCCACCCAAGGATGCTAGCACAGGTCGGAGAAAAAGCATAAATCAGCCTGAAGCCACTGCTGGTGAGCCCAAAAGAAGCCACGCTCCAGTGCATGCTGCCAGCGCACACATCTTTGAAACGTGCGCTCTCTTCTCTTGATCAAATTGTGCCTTTTATGCATGCAGTTTTTAAAAGCACACTTTAGTCAAGGCTCTGGTTTTCCCAGTTGCAATGCATGGCTGTGAAACCTGGACCATAAGGAAGGCTGAGTGCCGAAGGATTGAGGCCTTTGAGTTGTGGTGCTGGAGGAGACTCTGCGAGTCCCTTGGACCGCAAGGCGATCAGACCGGTCAGTCCTAGAGGAGATCAACCCTGACTGCTCTTTAGCAGGCCAGATCCTGAAGGTGAAGCTCAAATACTTTGCCCACCTAATGAGAAGGAAGGACTCCCTGGAGAACAGCCTGATGCTGGGAACAATAGATGGCAAAAGAAGGAGGGGACGGCAGAGGATGAGGGGGCTGGATGGAGGCACTGAGGTGGTTGGTGTGAGCTTGAGTGGACTCCGGGGGATGGTGGAGGACAGGAAGGCCTGGAGGAGTTGTCCATGGGGTCACAATGGGTCGGACACAACTTCACGACTAACAACAACAAATTCATGCCCGTTTCCGTGGACTTGCCGTCAAATGAATTTTGGAGGTTCGCTGACGGCACTCGACGCTCAGAAATGCATGGACTTCTCCGCAGGTTGCAGTCACGTTTGAGCTCGGTTTGGGAAGGTGCATGTTGGGTAAGCCATGCTTTAAAAATGAGCAGACACTAATTTCGCACACATCCCTCATTTTCTGCAAGGTTTCGCCAAAATGCATGAACCAGCCCACCGACTCACAACGTGAGCTATCCTTATGGATGTATTTCTATGCTTGCCTGAAGGGTTTCCTTTTGGCCCTCCACCTCTTCCTCGCAAACGCAAGGCCTCAGGGATGTCTCCTGATGCGTAATTGGGTGGTCTTTGCGAAGACGGCTTGTGAATCCCCCGAGCATGTTTAAGAGAGAAAATGGCAAGGCCATGTTGACGTTTGAGCTACTTCCGGAAGTCACACATGGTTCTGCCTTTCTCCATCCGTGTGGCTATTTAGACATAGCTTTCTCCCAGGTTCAAGCGTACGATCACAAGGACTCCTAACCCTTGAAGATTGGCACACATGTCTTGTTGGAAGAATGAAATAACCTTGAGTTTTTGGATCCCTAACTCTTGCTGAGCAAGCCAGATACATTTTGATATCATTGCTATCTTGCGAGGGGGCGGCATACAAATATGTAAATAAATAAAAATAAAAATAAATATTTGTTGTTGTTGTTAGTCGCGAAGTCATGTCCGACCCATTGCGACCCCATGGACAACATTCCCCCAGGCCCCCCTGTCCTCCACCATCCCCCAGAGTCCACTCACGCTCACACCAACTGCCCCAGTGACCCCATCCAGCCCCCTCATCCTCTGCCGTCCCCTTCTTCTTTTGCCATCTATTGTTCTTACATTCCAGGTTCCTATGGAGTATAGATCTTTGCAGCATCGGACTTTCCTTTCACCTCCAGATACATCGGCAACTGAGTGTCCTTTCGGCTTTGACCCAGTCGCTTCATTCTTTCTTGCGCTACTAGTACTAGCCCTCCGCTCTTCCCCAGTAGCATATTGGACACCTTCCGACCTGAGGGGCTCATCTTCCGGCGTTGTATCTTTTTGCCTTTTGGTACTGTCCGTGGGGTTTTCATGGCAAAGATACTGGAGTGGGTTGCCATTTCCTTCTCCAGTGGATCACGTTTTGTCAGAGCTCTCTGCTATGACCTGTCTGTCTTGGGTGACCCTGCACGGCATAGCTCATAGCTTCATTGAGCTACGCAAGCCCCTTCGCCACGACAAGGCAGTGATCCATGAAGGAGAAATAAATATTACCATCTCCTTTTGTCAAAATACTTTCCTAACCTGCTAAGCTTCTTTAGAGTGATACAGTTCTGCACGACTTCCAAGACCCATCCTGGCTTGCCAAACACGTGGCGAAACATGGCTTTAACTTAATCAAGATATATTCACAGAGGCATTTGCCGATAATGTAGCCCAGTACGTCTAGGTAGAATCAGGAGGTGGAATCATAGGGCAGAACGCAGGGGACCAGTTCAGAGAACCAGGGATGTATTCATTCACAGAATGTTTAAACTGTGCCAAACTTGGACTCTCTGGGAAGTGAACAGTTAAAACCGATAACACAAAAACATACAAAGTAGCACAATTTAGGCAACTACATAGATCAGTTAAATACTAGCAGGCCTAGTAAAATCATGATAAAGTCATATAAAATTTTTAAAACTCTATCTGGTTACTAAAATGGAAAATAAAAGTGTCTTTTCCTGGTGCCAAAAGGACTGCAGAGAGGGCACCTGGTGTGCCACTCTGGGGAGCTGATTCCAGCGGTAGGGTAGGGGGCAAGCGCCAGGAAGGCCCCGCAACTATTCACCACCCTCTTCACCTCATTAACCAGGTGTTAAAGGCCGGGTCGGTACACGTGGAAGCAGGCCGTCCCCCAAGTATCCTGCTCCCAAGCCACTTAGGGCTATCAAAACAAGCACAGTGTAAATATCATTAAAAGGTAAAGGTTTCCCTTTGACATTAAGTCCAGTCATGCCTGGCTCCAGGGAGCGGTGCTCATCCCCGTTTCCTGGCCGAGGGAGCCAGCGTTTGTCCGCAGACGGTCTCCGTGCTCATGTGGCCGGCATGGCTAAACACCGAAGTGCATGGGACGCTGTTACCTGCCCACCGAAGTGGCACCTTTTCATCTACCTGCATTTGCAGGCTTTCGAGCTGCAAGGCTGGCGGGAGCTGGGACGGAGCAAGGGGGACTCACCCCGTGTGCAGATTCGAACCGGCGACCTTTCGGTCAACCAGCCCAGCAGCACCGCGGTTTAAGCCCCTGCGCCACCTAAGGATCATTACACTGCATTTATATCTCTTTCAGGGAACAAAGAAGAAATGATCTTTCACTCCGGGGACTGAGGCCCTTCTCCGGAAGCCCTCCCTCAAGGAGGTTAGGAGGGTGGCTACCGGAGAAGGGCCTTCTCTGTGGTGGCACCCCGACTGTGGAACACGCTCCCCAGGGAGGTTCGCCTGGTCTGTCACTTTATTCTTTTCAGCGCCAGGCCAAAACCTTTCTATTTTCCCAATGTTTTAAGATCCGATTGTTTTAATTGGGGCTTTATTGCTGGTTGGAAATTTTGTTAGGATTCTGTGTTTTATTTTATATCGTCTTATGGTTAAACCGTCCTGAGGCCATGGTAAGGGACGGCCTAGAAAAGTTTTAAATAAATAAAATAAAATAAATAAAATGTCCTCAATTCCCTTTTTATCCTCACAAGAACAACCTTGTCAGGGGCTCTCAAGTACTGAAGTGTGAGGAAGCCACTCGTGGGAACAAAATCCGGTTGATTCGCCTGGCTCAGCTCTCCCGGTTGCGGCCAAAACTCACTACTGGTGCAAACTTGTTCCAACACGACTCATCCCAGTACAGAGTCTTCCACTTTTAAAGCAAGTCATTCTTTTAGTGCATTCTTTTAATTTTCTTCTAGTGCCAATGAAACATGCGAGAAATACTACCGCAATTTGTGTGATTTACATATAATACGACCACAATCCACAGCGCTGATACATGTTTTTGCAAACACTGTGGTCATATTTCATGCAGACTGCAGCAAACTTGACACTGCTTTGCCTTCCTTTTAAAAAATGCAAATTGTGGGTCACTTGAGAGTGGAAGCCCCCCCCCCCCCACACACACATGCACAAAACCCCCTCACCTGGCCCACTTTAAGTTCTTGGGTCAGTGAGTTGTGGTGTTGTCCACCATGTCCAAGCAGAGCCAGCTCTCCGGTGCCTCCAACTGGAGCTCACCGACTTTGCTTCAAAGCTTGCTTCAGCTCGGTCCCATTCATATTTGTTTCTCAGATCCTTCAAATGAGGGAAAGTCGTGCATTTTGGGGAGGCTGCCCGTTTTGAGAGAGTTGTACATTGTTCAAAATTAGTGCATTTTGAGAAAGTTTTTTGTTTTGTACATTTTTCAAAATTAGTGCATTTTGAGAAAGTTTTTTGTTTTGTTCTTTGTTCAAAATTAGTGCATTTTGAGAAAGTTTTTCGTTTTGTACATTGTTCAAAATTAGTGCATTTGGAGAAAGTTTTTAGGCCATGTACGTTTGGACAGTGAGCTCTTAAACTAGACTGAGAGTCAGATCTAAGCATGAGTCTGAGACCTGGAAGACTCTTTGACTAGGGATGCATGAAAAATTCCTTTCAGTTCATTTCTGACCAAGGCATTTCTAATGCATTTATTTCTGATTACTTTTCTACTTTTCTATCCTGCCTCTTTTTCCTCTTGTGAAGGATCCAAGCACAATGGTCTTCTCCAATGACTCTGGCCTTCTCAGGATGGGTCCCGATTTTCCCGGCCACACGATCGTGGCCTTGGATGGGCAGCTGCAGCCCGTTTCCCTGGCAGAAGCCCTGCTCCTGGTAGAGCTGAAAGCTACAAGGGCTGGTTTGTTGATGCAAGTCAAGGCAGCTTCCTGTATTTCTGGACCCTCATAGAGGATGTGAGAGGGGTGACCGTCCTCCTGAATGCCTGCCCTTCCACACCACTGCTTAGAAGAATCTTAATGGGGACACTAAGCGTGTGCAGAAAGACTCGTTGGTGCACCCAGAGGCCATCAGAGGCAAAGGGGCTCAATTCTAGTGTGCATTCTGTGATCGTCTTGGCACGCTCGCTGGAGGTCGGACTCACGGCTGCCACCCTCCGAAGCAGAGTCGGGGAAGCCAAAAGCAGGGAACTGGATGGGTTTCCATCCTCCACGGATTCCTCCCCCAACCCCGAGAAGTCACCAATCTCGTTCTCTCCTTCCAAGGATGGACCGAGAGGCGTGTGCCTCCCAGGTGGTCCCCCTCCAGGCCTTTGACAGGGCCGCTCTGCCGAGCATCAATAGCACCGCCGTGCCCCGTGCTGTCATCCCCAGGCCGTTCCCCAGGCTCTGCACGGCGGGAGCACGAGGACTTGGGCTACTTCAGAGCTAAGGCCAGCTGCCGGGCCAAGGGCTGCATTGATGGCGTCGCTCGCACACCGTGTCTTCCCCGCCTCGCCACGGCGGCCCAAGTCCCCGGCTGCTGGAGCATGTGATAGGAAAGTTGTGCTCACGTTGCCATCGTGGCGATTGCTTAAGTGTTTCTGAATGTGTTTACGATGGGAGGTTGCACGCTAGATAGATTTACGAGGCCTGGCAGGGCCGGGGGAATGTTTGCTACATGATTAATACAGTTAGTCGTTCTGAATCAAAAGCCACCTCCAAAGGCTGCCTCCTGTTGTGCCAAGGCACATGGGCCGCTTCGCGGAACAGTAGCCGCTCTTGCACTACCGGGTTTCAGCGTCTTAATGCGTCGCCGCGGGGTGGCGAGCACGGCTGTGCGAGCGGAGGGCGGGGATGGACTTGCGCTGCCAGGGCAGAAGCAGCGGCATCCCTTAGGGTTGGCAGTCGAAGCAAAAGGCCATGGGGTTTTTGTGGGGGGAGGGCAGTTCAGCTGGATCGCTTTCCCATGCTTCTGGGATCCTGGTTGTCCCCACAAGTCCGTTTGGCACAGTTTTCCCCCCGCTGGGTCCCATGAAGCCAGTGAAAAATATAAGAACTCAAGAAGAGGAAGGAGTGAAGGAAAGTTTGCTGGCGCAAACCCAAGGTCTGTCTGGTTGGGTAACCTCCTTCTCACGTTGGCCAACTAGATGCCTCCAGGAAGCTAACAAACAGTGCTGGGAACTCCCTTCATTGAAGCGCCCAAAAAGCTGGTATTCAGTGGCCCAAAGGTGTGAACCTGGAGGTTCTTGATGGCCTTTAGGACTTAGAGTCAAGAAGCATTCCCACTGAAGGCCAGCTGCAGCAAGGTTTGGCCAGAACTACAATGAGCCTGCCCCAAACCTGAATCCACTTGCTGCTTGGACTAAAGAAGGTTCTTGAACTGCAGGCCTGCTGGGCAAACTCCACTCCCTTCCACCAGGTAGGTCCCAATTCAGCTCTCTAGGATTGGTGGACAGCTCCACCACGTTCCCGCATCCCGCTTTCCTTGCTGATGTCTGCATATAAAATGCCCCGACTCTTGGCACAATGTGACAATGGAACCAATGATCCTTTGGTTATGGGTTCTTCTGCACTGGAGGCATTCAAGATGCAGCTGGACCGCCATCTGGGAGAGATGGTTTAACTTGGTGTCCTGCACTGAGCAGAGAGGTGGACCTGGTGGTCCTCTGGCCCCTTCCAGCTCTACTATTCTATGATTCAATGACTTTCCAAATCATGCAAGCTTTCTTGCACTTCTCAAAGGTCAGAAGGCTCTCCGAAGGCTTAGCTATGGGCAGAAAAAGTTTTAGATTCAAATATGCTGCCATCTTTTGCTCAGTCCTCATTGCCTACATCCCCATCAGCCACAGGAATGTGGCTGCTGAGAGTTTCTTGGAAATGTACTGTGGGCCCCCCGGCTGAAAGAAGTTCTGGACTGAAGATTGGACACAATAAACACAATCAGAAGCACCGTGGTTTTCTGCTTGCAACCCTCTCAGCTCCCCCTCAAAGGTGGGCCTCCAACCTTTGTGTTGACAAGCATGGAAAGGAGAGCCTGACTCGGAGGACTTCGGCTTTTTGATGTATCTTTTCTTCCGCATGGCCAGCAACCTCTTTTGCGGTGTTGTGGGATCTGTTTACAAAACTGACCAGCACAAAGAGGTTCTGAAATATTTGGAGCAAAGTTAACTCTCCCACAAGGCTGGCACTACCGAGTTCTCATGAAGGTCCTCACCGCTCTCTCCCGTTCACAAGCTATCAAGTGGTGGACAGGGATGCTTGAGGAATTCAACATGGATGAATTCAGATGAGAAACCGTCTCATCTGCAGCTCCCGGGCAGAGGTGCAAATCAGACCCAGCTTATGCGTTGGATTTCCCCCGTCTCTGAATTTCCTAAATCTGTGCTCAGCTCAAAGCGTGTACTAAGACTTGCTTAGAAAAGTGCATTTTAGGGTCAAGCGTGCTTAGGACTTCGAAGTTCGACAACTAAACTATATCTTTAAAGGCACATTGCATAAGGAAATGCAGGTTGAAATGGAAGATTTTGAGGGGATCTGTTAGCAAGTTTGCAGATGGCTGTGGAAAACGGACAAACACATCCAAAACCGACCTGGACCAATCGGCTTGTCCAACCAAAGCAAAGAAAAGGAGCCAGAGATCCGGTCGGAACACGCAGCAGTCTGGGCCTGGCCCTTGCCACCACCCAGGTCAATATCAGCCAGGGTAATGGGAGCTGTAATCCAACACACGCGGAGCATTGAGGAAGGCTGTTTTTTCTGCTATGTTCAGCAGAGAAATTGAAGCACCGCTGCTTCTAGCCATCACTCCTAATCAAGGTTTGCCAGAAGGAAAGAGTTTCAGAGATGGGAAGCAGGCCTCCTCATTTGTAATATGCTCACCAAGGTCTCCAAATCCTTGAATTCTTGTTTTCTATCCAACCATCCCCATTAAGGGAAGAACCATTTCCTCTCTAGCCCACTTCCACTGTTTGGTCTAAGAAAAATAATTTCAATCCCTTCTTCCATTCTCCGAAAGGTAATATTGGAGTGCTTGGAAAAACGAAACCAGCAAGGAAGCATTTTAACAGGCTTCAGCAGAAATGGGATGGCAAAGGAAAGACTGTTGCGAAGGGGCTTTGATGAGAGTCTTACATAGTCATTGCCGCTCATTCTCCCGATCCTTCCAGAGACAAATGGCGCCATCCATGCGCAAGCGGAAGTTGCAGCAGACTAGAAGGGAGCCGTGAGAACTGTGGAAGCTGGAAAATACCTGAAGTGGAGGAAGAACCCTTAAAAAGCCCAAGGCAGAGCATACTCAGTGAGAACAAAATAGGGCCAAGACTTGACCTTATCTGTACACTTTCAATTTGTTCATCCTCCCTATAGTGGGATTCAGCTCTTGGCTCTCAATATAGAACACAATGTTTGAGCAAATGTTGTTTCATAAACCCCGAGATTTTCCAAACACCACCTAGGAGCTCAACTAACCTCATCACCTGCATTGCCCGGCACCTTTTTATTCTTTCTAGTACTGCCTGATGGGAAAAGTGCACAATTTTGCATGGGGGAAAAGGGCTCTACTCAGAATGCGTACTTGCCCCCAGTATATGAAAACAACAGGTGGATTTTCTAAACGCAGAGCCAAGTTCAGCAATTTGCAAGTATTTCAGACAGCGAGCTCTCCTATTTGCTTTTCCTGCTGGGGACCACTTCATCTGGCGATATTTTGCTGTAGGTGAATTTGACGTATGCACAGCCTGTTGCTCTCTGGATGGTCCAAGTCCTGCTTCGATTATGCACGGATCCTGAAATAAAAAAACAGAAGGACTTGAGCCAGGATACTGCTATTTCTTCATGGCATCTAGCTTGTTTCAAGCCACTGCAACTGATGGCACCCAGAGGGCCGTTGGTCCAGGCTGTTGGACTGGGACTGCAGAGAACTGAGCCAGTCCGGACTCTCAGCCAAACCTCCCTCACAGGGTTGTTGTGGGGATGAAATAGGGCAGAGGAGACTTTGGCTTCCTCACAAGAGGAAGAAAGGTTACGTGTGAATATAATAATCATAATGAGAAGGGGGAAACAGAAGAGGTGGGAGTCCAAGCATAGGAAAAATGGGCAAAGCCAGGCGGGACCAGGAAAAATGGTATTTCCATACACCAATCTGCTCCTCTTTGGCCCATTTTCACAGCTGCTTCCTCAAGGGTATCTTGGACGCTTCCCTGCTTTGATCTCTCGTATTGATTCTTTTCTGAGATATCTACAATGCTGCCACGAGTTTTGAAATACCAGGGGAAGCTAGAATGGACTGTTCTGTTTTCTACGGGACACACGGAGGTCTCCTGGAAGGACAGAGACTTCCCAGGGGCTGGACCTGGAGAGAATAAAATTGCGAGCCGGTCGGGGTGGCCTGACAGTGCTTTGCTTGGAGTCGTAAAAATGACAGATGGGCTTCACCCAGTGCATGGGACGCCGTCAAGATGAAAGGAGGCGTCTGTCCCACGGTTAGCAGAGGTCCTGAAGGGGCCACCCTTGTAGGACAGCAGGTAATGCTTTCAATTTCTTCTGGTTGGAGCAAGACCATCGTATGTCGGGAGACGACGCATCAAAGCCATGAGGTATGTGATCCCTGAGAAGACGATGCTGTTTCCCGAAACCAACCAACCGTGGTTCCTTTAAACACAAGTAGTAATTTTGTTTTGTTCTGAAAATTGGAAGCTTCAAGTGTTCCTGTTGGACAGCAAGGCCAGCATCAAGTGTTGGTCTGCTGGGCACTGAGCCTTGAGCTCAGAAAGGTCTACAAACTCCACCTCAAATTTCCTTCTGACTTGAGGTCACATCAAATGGTTGGGGGGGGGGTTTGTGGGGCTGGGTGGCTCCCACCCGAAAATCCATGCATCTGTTCCAAATGCGCCCATCCATTCCAACCCCACAGACTGCAGCATATCTGTGTGCATCTTTCACAACCACGTCTTACTTTTCTTGCGGATGTTTCACACATACCCAAGTTCTTGTGGGGGGGGGGTTGGGGGGGTATAAATCACAGTGCAGGCTCAGAAATAGGCAGATTTTGACTGCAGTTTGGTCTGGAAGATGTGAACTGGACAAATCCTGATGAGAAACCAATGCATTTGGTTTCTTTTTCCTAAGTGGACTTGGTACTTGTCCTGACTGAATCTCATTCTGTTGCTTTCAGCCCAGTGTTCAAGTTTCTCAAGATCGCCCAGGATCTTCATTCTGTTTTCTAGGGTGTTTGCTATCCCACCCAGTTCTGTATCATCTGCAAATCTGATTATCTTTCCTTGCACTTCCTCATCGAAATCATTAACAAAGATGTTGAGGAGCACGGGGCCCAGGACTGAGCCCTGAGGCACCCCACTAGCTACCTCCATCCAATGTGAGACAGTGCCACTGATGAGTGTCGTTGAGGCCCCATCGATGTGGGTGTTCAAAGATAGGCTGCACATGCACATGGTGGGCATGTCGTGAGCAGAGCCAGCAGGCTGAACATGAGCCAGCAGTGTGATGCGGTGGTCAAGAGGGCGAATGCCACCCTTGGTTGCATAGCCAGAAGTGTGGCTTCAAGATCGAGAGAGGTATTACTACCACTCTACACGACTCTGGTGCGCCTGCAACTGGAGTATTGTGTTCAGTTTTGGACCCCTCATTACAGGAAGGATATAGCCAGGTTGGAGTCAGTGCAGCGTAGGGCCACAAGGATGGTGGCTGGTTTGCAGGGGACACTGTATGAGGTGAGACTGAGGGAACTGGGTCTCTTCAGCCTGGAGAAGAGGAGACTCGGGGGATGTGTTGGTGACATACAGGTATGAGAGGGGGTGTCACACGGAGATGGGTAGAGACCTGTTCTCCCCTGCAGAGAAGGGTAGAGTGTGCTCCAACGGAGCAAAGCTCAGGGAACCAAGGTTCAATTTGGATGCCAGGAAGCACTTCCTGACAGTCAAGACCCCGAGGGTGTGGAATGGGCTTCCACGGGAGGTCGTTGAGGCCCCATCGGTGTGGGTGTTCAAAGACAGGCTGAACGTGCACATGGTGGGCATGTCGTGAGCAGAGCCAGCAGGCTGAACATGAGCCAGCAGTGTGATGCGGTGGTCAAGAGGGCGAATGCCACCCTTTGTTGCATAGCCAGAAGTGTGGCTTCAAGATCGAGAGAGGTTTTACTACCACTCTACACGACTCTGGTGTGCCTGCAACTGGAGTATTGTGTTCAGTTTTGGGCCCCTCATTACAGGAAGGCTATAGCCAGGTTGGAGTCAGTGCAGCGTAGGGCCACAAGGATGGTGGCTGGTTTGCAGGGGATGGGGTATGAGGCGAGACTGAGGGAACTGGGTCTCTTCAGCCTGGAGAAGAGGAGCCTCAGAGGGGATATGTTGGCGACATGCAGGTATGTGAGGGGATGCGACATGGAGGTGGGTAGAGACCTGTTCTCCCCTGCAGAGAAGGGTAGAGTGTGCTCCAATGGAGCAAAGCTCAGGGAACCAAGGTTCAATTTGGATGCCAGAAAGCACTTCCTGACCATCAAGACCCCGAGGGTGTGGAATGGGCTTCCACGGGAGGTCGTTGAGGCCCCATCGGTGTGGGTGTTCAAAGACAGGCTGAACGTGCACATGGTGGGCATGTCGTGAGCAGAGCCGGCTGATGTCGGAGGTCAGACTAGATGGCCCAGGAGGCCCCTTCTGGCTCGCTCTGTTTGTATGTTTCTATGTTTCTAGTGTCGGAGGTCAGACTAGATGGCCCGGGAGGCCCCTTCTGACTTGCTCTGTTTCTGTTTCTATGAGCACTCTTTGTGTCCCATTCAGCAGCCAATTTTGGATCCACCTTATTGTTTTTCCATCCGGTCCAGTTTTTGCTAATTTGCTTATCAGAATGTCTTGTGGCACTATGTTGAAGACTAAAGTCTAAAGTCTAGGTAGATTATGTCCACAGTGGTCCCTCTGTCCATTTGGGAGGCTACCCAGTCAAAAAATGAGATTAAATTATTCTGACATGATGACTTGCTTTCTTTCCTTTGAAGCATCACAATTCTGCTGACTTTCTGCCTTTTCCGCAGCCACCTGATTTGGTGGACGGCTGAACCTCTTTGTCGAAAGGCCTCTCCTCCTCCTCCTCCAGCGATGGGAAACTCATAGGAAATGCTTGCAAAGTTATTGGGATGATGAATACATGGCTCTTGGCTGCCTCTCTCATGAACCCGGCAAACATAAAAGGGGGCATAATAAGCAGTGAGGGTGAAATCGAGGGAAGGAAAAGCAAGCCAAGGATTTTCCTTCTGCTGCAAAACCAGGCATGTGGAACAGTTGCCCAAAAGGCAGCGGCGGAAGCTTGGCTAGGAAATGCCCCACGCCGACGCGGTTTGTCTGGGTGGCTGAGGGTCAAAGGGCTAGACCTGAAGGAATCTCACTGGTCACCCCCAAACAACTCATAGTGTTTGGTGGCAAGCTTAAAGACGCCCAAGCCGCTCCCGGGATGGAGTCCTCGACTTCTACCAACGTGCGTCTGATTTCCCTCGGTACTGCATCTGGGCAGAACCCTCTGGGAAGGGCATTCTAGTTGGATTTCGCCCTCACATTTATATCCATTCCTTTCCCCATTCCCACAACCCAAGGGAGTCAAGAAGACACATAGGGTGGGATGGGGTTGGATGCATCTCCACGGCATCTGTCCCTCTTGCCTTTGTGGACTTCCTCTTGTGCGTGGCCCAGTCTCGCAAAGTGAGCTGAGCTGAGAGGGAGTCCGCGAACACTTGTGGAACGAAGGTTACGCAACTGGCCACCTTCTCCCACGACGGGCGGCAGCAATGAGCATGGCCGCTGCTAACGGAGCACAGTAGAGGCGGGCCTTGTGTGGTGGCTGCGTGGAGCTCCGCTCCTGGCAAGCCCCGCATGGGCAGCCGCCTTCTTCATCTGCTGCAGGGGCATAAACAGCTGGCACACATGGCGTGGAAGAGGGGCACTGCCTGCCCGGCACATGGGCATTGGCCTTCCTGGCTAGCCCACCCCAGCACACCAGGAACTTGGACACAAAGTGGACCCAAGTCCAGGGAGAGGAGCCCAGGGGAGCTGGCGGATTCCCACCCTCGAATAGATGTCCCTTGGGCAGTGCTTTCTTTGTAAAAAATAAAAAATAAAGGTGCCGGAACTCATGTCTTGGAGTCACACTTTTACACTAAAAAAGATTTTCAATTCACCAACTTTTTTTGAAATAAAGAACTTATTTACCTTTTGCACATAGCCAGTCACTCTACACACACACAAACATAATGGTCGCCGCCGGCAGTAAGCACTCAGTGCGAGACCACACGACTGATCCCAAGCCGAGCGGCATCCCAAGCCGAGCAGCACCCTCATAATCAGCGCCGACAATCAGCGCCGACACACAAGCAGCCCGCAGGCACTGTGTGAATGATGTTTGCTGCTGACTTGCAATGCCCAACAGGCGATTCAAAATCACTTCATAAAATCCATTGGAAAAATCCATCAAGAAAAGGTGCCGGAACTCTGTTCCAGTGCATTCTATGACAGAAAAAGCCCAGGGTCCTCAGCACAGCCACAATCAGAGAATCGGGTCCTAAATCCAGGAGCCGAGGCCTCAGGCCAACCAGATAGGTCCAACATCGCCCATTGTCCAGGTTCATTCTTGCAGCTGTTTATCGGGAGGGTAAAAATTGAGTCGCAAGCTGGGCATCTTCAGCTTGGTGGCCTTAGAGGTTTGGATGCTGGTTCTCCCCATCCTCGGCCAGGGAGGGGCTGCATCTCAGGGGAGGAGCCTTCCTTTGCCCGCCAAAGGTTCTGGGTCTAGCCTAGCATCTCCGGCTGGAGGCCCTGCCCGAAACGCCGGTGGGCCATGGAAAGCCAGGATTCCCATGGATGGACCACTCATCAGAAGAGAGTTTCCTACGTAACCAGAGCCCCGCAATGCAGTCGTCGACCGACTACCCACAAACAGTGCAGGAGGGCAACAGCACCCATATTCCCCAGCAACTGAAGTGCTTACAGAGACAATAATATAGCCATCCTGGCTGTGAGCCATTTGTCTAGCCTCCCCCCCGTTTGGATGGCCCTCACTGGTATTCCATCGTTTGAACAATGAGCTGCGAAAAAAATGGCTCTCGCCTTCGTCTGCCGTGAATCTTCCAGCTTCGTTCTGCCACTGTGGGGAAGAGCTGGAAATCCCCCTCCACCCACGTTCTGGGCATCGGGCCTAATTTTCCTAACTCACACGTGTTCCTCCCCACCGGCCCTCCTGTTCATCTGAAAGCGACATGGAAAACTTCAGTTCTCCCTTGGTGCCACGGGGGGAAAGGAGATGAGCCAGCGACATGTTCGATTCAGCGGCCTGTGCAGTCTGGGTTGTGATGCCGCGGCCAGACTGATGGGTGCCTGGCCCTGTTCGGGTTGCAAGACTGCAGCTGGAGGGGGCCGTCCGGCCAGGGCTGGCTCTGAGGCTCAGCCCCGTGTGCAGAACTCCGGCAGGTTGTTTGTTTGCCGCCTCCTGCTCCCCCCAGAGCAAGTGCAGGGATGTGAAGAAGGAGCAGGGATCCCATGGCGAACTTCTCGTCGGCCTCTCCAGTAAGGAGGAAGAAAAAGTGCAAGAGCAGACAGTGCTGATGAGCAGATCAGCTCATGGGAGCTGGTTGAGGCCCCGTCGGTGCGGGTGTTCAAGGACAGGCTGGACATGCGCATGGTGGGCATGTCATGAGCGGAGCCGGCTGGAGCCGGGGGTCAGACTAGATGGCCCGGGAAGTCCCTTCTGACTCGCTCAGTTTCTATGTATCTAACTGAGGGAGAGGACCCCTGGACCAAGTCTTCCCCATGGGCCCTCCAAGCCTGGGAGCTGGCCCTGGGTTCCAGACCGCAGCCATGTGTGGTCTTTCACCTTTCCCCCAGCAGCACAATCGTGCCAGTCGTGCCTAGCTTTACAGCAAGACCATAACAATCCCAGGACTTTCCTCTCCAGACGTGGAAATTCTTGTTCATTTGTCTTGTTTACGCGACCTCATCATGGTCCATGCGGTCCTGCCACCTCCCTTGCAGCCCCCTCTTTCCCTCACCCTTGCTCGGAATGTCACCAGGGGCCTCCGTTTACGCCGCACACGTGTATGCCTTCCAGGATGTAAACTCATAAAGTGAGAGAGACGGCATCTCTCAGCAGTCATTAAAAACCAGTAAATAATCATCCAGAAAAATAACGCTGGAAATTTTGGAAGAGAGTCAACATTATGGGAAATGATGCTTCGCGATGCAAATCAAATCCAAATGTGTTTGGCAAGGGGCTCGCACGGTTCCATGGATGACTGGGGTGAGGTGAGCCTGCGTCCTCCTTGCCTGGCAGCCTTCCCCCCTCTCCCCACCCAAGGGCCAGCCGAAACTTGGACAGCAGGGGGAAGAGGGAGAATGGCGCTTGGCGCTGCCATCTCTATGCATCACTGCAAGCTACAGCCCCATGTGCAGAGGGTGTCACCGCAATATGTCCCCCCAGACAACTGAGGTCAGTTTGAAATGGTCCCACGCCCTCTACAACTCATGAAAATGTGGCAAGATGAAGCACGACTGAGCCTTTGATGATGCAATCATGGCCCCTGTTTTTGCTGGACCGGACAGATGCAGGCATCTGGATCAATAAGGACTGATAGATGTATTCCTTTTGAGCAGGAAGCATCCCCCCGGAGCGGTTTCTCCTCTCGGTGTTCCTGTGAAAGAGCAGTCTTCCAGTGCCCCCACCTGGAAAATCTGCTGCACTTGGCTAAAGAGACCTTGTCATTTCTAGGGATGGATGAGAAACATGTTCCATTTGGATTGTTATGCATATTGACCGCATCTGCCCTTGCCAAGCCAGCGGGTGGAGTGGAACGGGGTCACACACGGAGGGCAGTCAGGAAGGGAAGGGGGGTTGTCCCGTTGTCCGTCAGGATCCTCCTCCTGAGGTGGTTGCTTCGCTCCCTGGGGTGATGGCAGGGCCGGTCCTTTCCCAGGCTTCGGATCATGCCTGCTCCAGCTCCAGTCCCCAGCGTCCATGAAGGAAGCATCATGAACTGGCCCTGGAGTTGGGACAGGACTTGGGCTTGGCTGACCAAAGCCTTCTCCTTTCATTCTGTACAGGACTAGACTAAGATACTGACCATCCACGGAGAAGATCATCCAGGGCTGAGGAGGGCCCGAAGATCTGGGAGGCAACAAAGGAGAACTGGAAGGCCGTATTCCCACCAGGAAGATCGCAGTGACCTGGGGTGCTTCTCGCCCTAACACAACACGAATTCTTGATCAACTTGAACACTGGGCTTGAAGCAACCGAATGCGATTCCGTAAGGACAAGTGCCGAGCCCCCCACCTAGGAAAGAGGGACCAAAGGCATCCATACAAGATGGGGAACACGTGGCTCGACAGAACTGAAGAGAAAAAAGACCTTGGGGTAATTGTGGACAGTAGGCTAAACATGAGCCGATAATGCGATGCAGCTGCCAAAAGGGCAAATGCTATTTTGGGATCCACTAACAGCAATATTCCTTCCAAATCATGAGAAATAGTAGTTCTCCTATACTCTTGGCTGGTCAGACCTCATCTGGAATCCTGTGTCCAGTTCTGGGCACCAAGATTTAAGGAAGACGCAACTAAATTAGAAAGGGTCCATCGGAGGGCAACAAAAATGATCCAGGGTTTGGAGACACTGCCCTGTGAGGAGAGACTGGGAGAACTGGGCATGTTCAGCCTTGAGAAGAGAAGGCTGAGGGGGGACATGGTGTCCCTCCAGAAGCACCTCAAAGGCTGTCACAAAGAGGAAGGCCAAGATCTCTTCTTGCTGATGCGAGTGCAGGACACGGAAGAATCAAGTCAAGTTGTGACAACCCAGGTTCAGGCTGGACATCAGGAGAAGCTTCCTCACTGTCAGGGCAAGACGGCAGTGGGACCAGCTGCCTGGAGAGGTGGGGGGACTGTCCCACACTGGGGACATTCAAGAGGAACCTGGATAGTCATTTGAGTGGGGTGGTGTGACTTGGTGTCCCGCAACAGCAGGGGGCTGGACCCGATGGCCTTCCTGGCCCCTTCCAGCTCGCACTCCCCCACTGTGTCGGTGGCAGCGAATCCTGCAGCAAGGGGTGGCTGAGCCTGTGGGCACGGCTTGGAGCGCCCTCAAGGGTGCGACCCAGTTCGATGCTTGGTTCGTGTGAGGGCGGGGAAGCAGCGCACTGAGCTGGGATGAACCTCTTGCATGAGCAGGCTGGGATGAAGTCCCGGGAGGACGGAAGGAGCCAAGGGGCAGGAAGGGGGAAGCGTCCCCCGCGGAAACTGGGGCGAGGAGCATTGGTGGAGAACAGGGCTGAAGGTCACAGGAATGTGTCGAGCAGGGGTTAATCTGGGGAGGGTGCTCTGTAGAAATGTAAAGGACTTAAGGTTGGAGCTTGGGGCTCTGTAAGTAATAACAGAGGAGGAAAAAAGCGTGCCGAGGCATTGGGGTAAGAGGCAGTCCAGACACAAGCTCCCCGCTCTGCCTCTGTACTTGCGTCCTGCAACCGCAGGGCTTGGACCCGAGGGCCCTCATGGCCCCTTCCAGCTCTACTCTTCTAGGAGTCTAACAGCTCACAAGTTGCAAAGCTTTCGGAAGAGCTGCCATCTAAACCCCTGCAGAGTGGATGTAACGGTCCGAGAGGCTGGGAAGGGTTGCCCAAAGGGACTGATGCCACCAGGATGCAGGGCTCCTGGGAGAAGCTCTCGGCACGCTGGAGGTGAGACGGCCCTTTCCTCGGCCCGGAGGTCTGGAGCCGCTGATTTGCGAACAGACGGGGTTTGCGAATGAGCGTGTTCCTTGGCTGACAGAAGAGCCCTATGCTGCGATTCACCCTTGGCCGAGCCGTTCCTTCCTCCCCCTGTCTCTCCGTCGTTTGTCCAAACGATAAATTCAGAGGTGTTTGTTTTAAGGACAGGGGGAAAGATCTCTGACCAAAACAAATGGAGTCCAGTTCCCAATGGCTGTTTCATCACAACCTGAACCCAAACTGACCCGCCTGTGATATCTGGATGGATCATGTTAACAAAAAGGCAGAGGAAGCAGAGAAAAGTCTTATCTTTGTCTCATGTCTACTCTTTCCAGAAGGAGAAATCAGGAATAAGGATGCACTGAAGCCGGGAAATCCAACTTGATTGAGCTAGGCGAATGTCTTGTCTGCTTCCAGGCTGAGGATTGGAAGTGGGCTGAGCTGGTGGGGACCAAAGCTAAAGGTCCCCCCCCTTGCTTCTAAGATAGCTTATGATTTTTACGTGATGTTTTAAACTACCAGTGAAATTTGTGCAAATAAGCACCCAGAAGGCACGTGGCTGTGCCACAATTTGTGCAGAATTGGCCAGTTTGTGCAACATACGCACCGAGAGCTGTAGCACAATTTGTGCAAAATGCGTGCAGCAAGAGGTGTTGTCGTAAGACTGCTGGTGTGGGGAGCGCTGGGTTCTAGCTGCCACTAGGCCATGACGCTCACTGGGCAACTCTGGGCCAGTCCCGGAGCCTCAGCCTAGCCTACCTCACAGGGCTGTTGTGAGGATCAGATGGAGCTACGTGAAGCTGGCTTCGTTCCTCACAAAAGGGAAACAAAGTCGGACTGAAAATGAGATGTGACAATAATATGGCAAGAATCAGAAACACACCGACGATTCTGACACATGGGACTGAAGCCTTGTGGTTGTCAGGTCCTTAATTGGAGAGATCCCATTAGTGCTTATGGATATGCACAAACTCCCCCGTCGTAGGACGGGGTTCTGTGACCAGGCTCAGCTTGAGCTTGAGTCACGGTGAGTCAGCCGTAACCCAGATCTCCGGAGTCCTTGTCCGGCGCTCTCAACCAACTATACCAGACCGGCTCTCAATGCAGCATCCCACACGCTCACCTCAGGCAGCTTCCCCAGAAGGATACCATGGCTGATGGTACCAAAAACCTCCAGAAATCCAGGAAACATAGAAACATGGAAACCAAGCGAGTCAGAAGGGGTCTCCCGGGCCATCTAGTCTGACCCCTGGCTCCAGCCAGCTCCGCTCACGACATGCCCACCATGTGGATGTCCAGTCTGTCGTCGAACACCCTCACCGATGGGGCCTCAACCTCCTCCCGTGGAAGCCCATTCCACGCCCTCGGGGTCCCAACCATCAGGAAGTGCTTCCTGGCATCCAAATTGGACCTTGGCTCCCTGAGCTCAGCTCCGCTGGAGCGCATCCTGCCCTTTGTGCGTCAGCAAGTCACATCCCACCTCTCTTTCTCCCAATATTGCTCATCCTTCAGGGTGAGGATAGATGTTTCCATCTTGGTGTTTCCAAAACCCAGCTTGAAGCCCAACTGGAACACATGCAGCCGATCAGCTCCACATGCCTGGAGCTGCTTGGCCAGCGCCCTCTAGGACATTTCTCAGAAAAGAAACAATTCCCAATACATTTCTCTGCAGTTCTCCTCAAGAACAAGTTAGCAAACACAGCAAAATACTTCAAGCATGTGAAACATGCACGCACAGACATAAACAGAGTCTTTCACCTGTTTCCACAAAATTTGGCAAGGATATGCCACTCTTGAGAAACTTCTCCGCTTCCGAATTTCATCCAAAGTTCACAAACAGAAAGAAGATGTACACAATGATAGTCATCTGGATTCGCACACTGTGATTTGGATTTGGATCAGGATCTGAGTTGAAGCGGGCTGTTTTTCAAATCAGGGTCCAAACCAAACCTTGTGCTTGGTGCATGACTCCAAAATTCACTTCATTTTCATAGCAGCCAAAACAATTAAGCATCCCAGTTTTCACGTCCATTTTTGATGGAGTCAAGAGGTCGCTCGACTGCTTCCATCTGTGACTCTTCAACGGGCCTTTTTCCTCTTCCATCTTTCTAACCTCATTCTCCCCTGCTCCCCACGAACTTGCTCCACAGGGTCTCTGTCTATTTAAGGCTTTCCATTTCCATTCACAAATCACCTTCCTGAAGATCAGATTGCTCATGTTTGATCTTCACTTTGATTGCTCTCTTCTTAACCTGTATTGCCA
This sequence comes from Varanus salvator macromaculatus, assembly GCA_023646645.1. Lineage (NCBI taxonomy): Eukaryota > Metazoa > Chordata > Lepidosauria > Squamata > Varanidae > Varanus > Varanus salvator. The sequence goes on from JAIXND010000654.1 coordinate 119,917,451, forward strand.
AGCTTTAAAAAAAAATGCGTTTTTGAAAAACACGCACGGGAAAATGCACCGTTCTTGTTTAAAATGAGCACCCCGTGCATGTGAGAGACCTGAAAAACAGGTCACAAATGAACCTGCGAGAGTGAGCCAAGCCAAAGTGGAATCGGGAAAATGTTGGCCAGTTTGAACATCGAAGATCTTTCTATTGCTGTCCTCCAGTTTCTATGTGGCTCCAAATGCTGTGCACAATTAGTGACTTAATTGCTGTGACCTTCAGTACCATTCTTTGGCAGGAAGGTGGGATGAGAGGAAGGACTCTTTCATCCCACAGATAGATAAACCACGGGAGGTTGTAATGGCCACATTTTGAAGTGCTATATTGGATTAGAAACATAGAAACATAGAAACAGAGCGAGTCAGAAGGGGCCTTCCGGGGCGTCTAGTCTGACCTCCAGCTCCAGTCGGCTCCGCTCATGACATGCCCACCATGTGCATGTCCAGCCTGTCTTTGAACACCCTCACCGATGGGGCCTCAACGACCTCCCGTGGAAGCCCATTCCACGCCCTCGGGGTCCTAACTATCAGGAAGGGCTTCCAGGCATCCAAATGGGACCTTGGCTCCCTGAGCTTTGCTCCTTTGGAGCGCGTCCTGCCTTCCTCTGCAGGGGAGAACAGGCCTCTCCCCATCTCCATGTGACACCCCCTCACATACCTGTATGTTGCCAACAGATCCCCTCTGAGTCTCCTCTTCTCCAAGCTGAAGAGATCCAGTTCCCTCAGTCTTGCCTCATACGGCATCCCCTGCAAACCAGCCACCATCCTTGTGGCCCTACGCTGCACTGACTATATTATATCTTCTTATATCTTAAGGATTATATCCTATTGTCATCCGTTTTGCCTTTTGTACCTATGTTTACAAATTGTTATGAACTGCCCAGATTGCTTTGGCTATTGGGTGGTATAGAGATGAAATGAATAATGCGAATAGTACTGCAAAGATAGCAACAAATAAAAGAATAGATGACTGTAGTGATTTCTTAACATCTGCCCATGAAAAAAAGGGGAAAACTCACAGAGCAAAAAGAAATAGCTGTCTGTCCCAGCCAGGGTTGGGATGGAAGCGTACCCTAATCCTCCCCTCCAGCATGAGAGGACTTCCTCTCATGTTCTGCCTGTCCTTGCAAAGTGAGCTCAGCCTGCAAGCACTTCCATGCCAGCTGCAGAAGCCCAGGGGATGTGGAAGAGGGACACTGGTTGTCCAGTGGCCAAGTGGACCTCCATCCCTGGTGAATGCGGCATGAGCAAACTTCATCCATGCCAGCTGCAGCCCGTAGGGCTCAGTCCCTGGTGAGTCCCCCACAAACATTGAAAGGAGGCCCTGGGCTGTGACAAAGTGGCTGTTGTCTGGGAAGCCAAGCCCAGGGAATCAGGCGCAGTGAAGGGCACAAGGTTGGTGGCCGGTTTGCAGGGGATGCCGTACGAGGTGAGACTGAGGAAGGTGTGTCTCTTCAGCCTGGAGAGGAGGAGACTCAGAGGGGATCTGTTGGCAACTTATAGGTACGTGAGGGGGTGTCACTTGGAGGTGGGGAGAGGCCTGTTCTCCCCTGCAGAGGAGGGCAGGATGCGCTTCCACAGAGCCAAGCTCAAGGAACCAAAGTTTCATTTGGATGCCAGGAAGCACTTCCTGATGGTTAGGACCCCGAGGGTGTGGAATGGGCTTCCATGGGAGGCAGTTGAGGCCCCATCGGTGAGGGTGTTCAAGGATAGGCTGGACATGCACATGGTGGGCATGTCATGAGCGGAGCCGGCTGGTGCCGGAGGTCAGACTAGATGGCCCGGGAGGTCCCTTCTGACTCGCTCTGTTTCTGTGTTCTGTGTTTCTGCATCCCTCGTCCTACCTGGAGAAACTCACTTCCTCGCTGCATTTCTCAGTCGTGAGTTATTCAAAGGGCAAATCCCATGGACTTGGGCCAAAGAATGTCAATCTTTTAACCTCTCTGCTTCCCTAAAACTCATCCTGTTCGATTTCAGAATCAATTCCTGGATTTACCCATCATACCTGCGCTTTCCATCTCTTTCCAAGCCTGTTTGTCTAGCTTTGCTCTCTCTCTCTCTCTCTCAGCTGGGGCCCCTTTTGGAAATGGGGCGGCAGCAACGTTATTAAGGCCCCGTACTCAAGTTTAAAATGCCTCCTCAGTCCAACAAAACATGCTATTGTTGAACTGGGAAAAGATATCTCTGAAAGTCAAATATCCATGACAGGAACATGAAAAAGAGAGCGAGAGATTAAGTCATATTGGACCCTTAAATAAACAAGCAGACCCAGAAAAACTCCTCATATATAAAACTTTATGGATTCACACAAATATACACACAGAGGGGTGAGCACACACAACTGTGATTAAAAACATATTGTCTCTAAGGGCCCGGGAGAGATCTGTTGATCCGGGCAGGCTGCGTGATTTATACATGATGTGGCCATCTGCCCTGCAGGAGCTGGAAGTCTGGGGAGAGCCACTGGGTTCGGGCTTGGGCTGCAGCCTTCTCCTTTCCCTGGCCACCCCAAAGCAGGTGGTCGGAGCAACGGTGCAAACCGCTCGACGGAGACCTCTCTGGGTGACGCTTTGAGTCTTGCTTGCCCTCCAGGAGTGACCGGCCCCGGGAGATCCGCCTGCAGCCCTGCCTTGGAGCAGCTGCACCTGCTGGGGTGGAAAGTCTGTTCATTTGTCCACGGCCCCCTTCTCCCAGGAATGGGACTAACCATCTCTTTCCACTCCCCTAGCTCTGGGCGCAAGGGCTCTACCCTTCTGCAACCCAGGTCCTGCCGAGCAAGCTGAGCCAAGAGGAAGGCTGCAAACACCCATGGACTCCGGGCTGCCCAACTGGCAGCCCCCCAGTCTACTGCCTCTGACAGTGCTCCAAGCAGGCAAGCCGGGTGCCATTCCCAGTGACCAGCCTCCTTCCTCACCCCACCTAGGGCAGCACCGGCAGCAGCGGGTGAGGAAGAGGGAGAGCCGCTTACACAGGTGGGCACCCCAGAAACACTGGTTTTTGCAAAGAGAACCAGAGTCTGCAAAGCCGAGCTCAAGGAATCTGGATGGATTCCTGAAAAACCCTTATGTCTCAGTCTGTCCGTGCGAGCCCAAGTCCAATGTGCGTTTCTGCACTCCGCAGAGCCTCGGGCAGGGGGTAGATCCAGCCTTCCAGGGCTCTAAGGCCACATCTCCTGGGCGCACGCCTTCCCTGAGCACAGGTCATCCGATGGTTTCCCAGTTGGATGGTGCCACTCCCCACAACCCCTATTCTCAAAGAGAAATGCCTTCCCCCACGGCTAGGGATGTGTGGATTAGCTACACTCGAGTGTGCCAGTCGTCTCCAAATTCCATCTCACGTCAACTCAGGTCTGAAGCCGGGCCCTGGGCATTCCTGTGTCTCTTCCAACTCGACTGTTCTATGATTTCATGAATAAACTCAAGCTGTCCTTAGGCACGTGCGAGAAGTCTGTCCGGGGGAGGGAATCCAGCAGATTCCCAGGATCTGGTCCACGGGGCAGGGGCCCAGGGGCCAAGTGCCTGCTGAGTGTGCCAGCCAGGGGCGCTCACCAGCAATTGGGCCGACAGGCTGCACAGACATGTGGCTTCCTCCAAGTTCTCTGCTGAGGCTGCTGGCCGAAACGGGTGGGAAGGAAGCCGGTCCCCAGGAATGGAGCTGATGCGCCCGCTCTCAGCACCCCTTCCGTGCCCACGTCTTCGTCCATGTCTGGCCCAGAAGGTGTAGGCTAAGCACTTCCTAACAGAAATGGACTGCATCGAGTTCCTTGCGCATTTTTTCTTTCGCTGCCTGTTTTTCTGCACTTTCTGTCGGGCAACTGTGCATCCCTTGTGACCTTCTGAAAACAACCCTCTTCCTTTTTCATGGATTCATAGGATTTTAGAGTTGGAAGGGGCCTACAAGGCCATCGAGTCCAACCCCTGCTCAGTGCAGGACCCCAAGTTCAAGCATCCCTGGCAGACGGTGGTCCAGCTGCCTCTTGGGTGGGAGAGCCCACCGCCTCCATAGGTCTCTGTTTCTTTGCTGCACTGCTCTCACAGTCAGGCAGCTCTTCCTGATGTCCAGCCAGAATGTGGCTTCCTCCAACATGGGCCTGTTATTCTGTGTCCTGCTCTCTGGGGTGGTTGGGAATGATCCCGGCCCTCCTTTTTGGGCAGCCTTTCAGGGACTTGCAGAGTGCTGTCAAACCTCCCCTTAGCCTTCTCTTCTCAAGGCTCTCCTTGCCCAATTCTTCCCACATCTCCTCCTGGGGCCTTGTTTCCAGTCCCCAGTTCATCTGTTGCCCTCCTCTAACACTTTCCAGTTTCTCCATAACATTCGTCAATGGGGAAGCCCCGAATAGGATGCAACACGGAAGCCGTTTCAGAGCAAACACCATTGTCAGTCTCTGTGCTACCTCTGAATCTCTCTCTCTCTCTCTCTCCCTCTCTCCCTCTCTCTCGGAGCATGTGTATTTATGGGTATAATTAACTTCCCATCTTGGTGGTATACTATGTTTTGCACACACCTATGGGAAGTTCTCTGCATGGCACAAGTTCCATTACACAATATCATGTGTCAGACATGTGGACAGCTGAAGCTGGAGCGGAGCTGCTGGGCAGCTGGGTCGACGCATGTGACTCATCAGCACACGGGCCCCTGAGATAAAGTTGCCTGCAGCTGAAGATTCCCCGCAGTCCACCAGGGCAATTAATAACCCCCAACGAGCGCATGCATGGCAGTCCCCCGACGATTGGCTGCCTTTCCCTGGAAGGGACCCCGCCATCAAAATGCTTGCCTGAAGGTCAGCCTGACCAGGGAGGCTGGACCTTGGAAGCGATACAGCCCCATGAGAGGCTGGTGCTAACTGTGGACATGAATGTTTGTCCCGGCACGCTGAAGGACGTGGGGCGCCTCTTCATTCCCAGCTGGAGAGTGTGTGGCTTACTGGTTAAGTGGGAAGGCTGTGCTCCTAGTTCCTGCCCCTAAATGACAGGAACCACTTCCAAAGATCAGGAAAAAAGATGTAATCACCGGCCAGCAGGAAGATCAGTGGAAGAAGCTAGAGTGAACTGGTGGCCACGGAGGAACCAAGAGGAAGTCAGAGTTCTGCTAGCCCAGCACTTGCCCGAAGGTGGGTGATGGAATGATGGATGGAAGAGCCCTTCTGGGGCAGGTCCAAGGTCCGTCTCATCAGCACCCACCTTCCTCTAGTGGCCAACAAGATGTTCCCACAAGCCAAACAAGATGGGCTTCAGGCGAACCCTGGAGAGGCCCGCCTGGCGCCGTCATTATTTGCTTTTTGGCGCCAGGTGAAGACCTTTTTATTTAAGTCTTATTTTAATTGTTAGTGTTGTGTTTGGTTTGGCTTATTTGTTTATATGTCTATGTTCAATTAATGTTGTATTTGGTTGTAGGTTTGATTTATTTATTGGGTTTATTATTTATTGGGTTTATTAGGGTTTAATTTAAGGTTATTTTGTTTGCCGAGATGCACCAAGGGCAAGGGGAAGGGGAGGGATAAATTAATATTGTTTATACAATAATTGTATTTTAATCATGTTGTAAGCCGCCCCGAGGCTTCAGTGCGATGGGGCGGCCTATAAATATTTTAATAAATAATAATAATAAATAAACAGCCCTATCTTCCCGTTGCTGCATTTGATGTCCATGCCCTGGTTCTTTCTTCGCCCATCTTGTCTTGGTAATCCATGATGTGAGGTTTCTCCTGAGCCACTCCTGGGTCTCTCCCACTGCTTTTAAGAGCAGGTACTTGGATTGGGGATGGGCCAAGCCCTTCTGAAATCTGTCCCTCCACCATCTGCGGGCTTCTGGTTGTGCTTGGCCTGGCCCTGCAGAAAAAGCCAAGCCAGGAGGAAGCCTGAAAACTCCTGCAGATCCCCGGATGGGCAGCTAGCACCCTCCCCATCAAAAGCAGCTGCAGAATGTGGAAAAGGGCTGCTAGGGGTGGATAAGCCAAGCACCACGTCACACGGAGGTGGGTAGAGAGCTGTTCTCCCCTGCAGAGGAAGGCAGGATGCGCTCCAACAGAGCCAAGCTCAGGGAACCCAAGTTCCATTTGGATGGCAGGAAGCACTTCCTGATGGTCAGGACCCCGAGGGTGTGGAATGGGCTTCCACGGGAGGTCGTTGAGGCCCCATCGGTGTGGGTGTTCAAAGACAGGCTGGACATGCACATGGTGGGCTTGTCGTGAGCAGAGCCGGCTGGAGCCGGGGGTCAGACTAGATGGCCCAGGAGACCCCTTCTGGCTCGCTCTGTTTCTGTTTCTATGTTTCTCCCCATCTGCTCATGCTGAAACAACAGCGGCATGTACAGAAGAGGCCTGCCACTTGCCCAAAATGGCGGCCACTTGATTCCTGGCAAGCCCATCATAAACGCTGGACGTGCCTTCCAGATGTTTTGACTCTGCAGTGCTGCAAAGCTGAGTCCCAAAAATCCAGTGGCTCCCACCCTGAAAATGGGTTTCTCATCCATCCCTGCTCCAAGGCTTCTTCCAACGCTAATAGGGACGGACGAGAAATTGCTTCAGCTCATTTTCAACAGCCTTTACCCAATTCGCACCCTCTGAACAGAACACACGTGTGTGAAAACAGCGTACTCAAGAAAAAAAGCCCATAAACAGATTGTACTGTGTGGGAGAAGAATGCACACAAGTGACAACGCACACAGATGTGTTTGCAGGGAAACGCATTTCACTGATGTAGACCAGGAGGCAGGAAAAGCTCGAGGTGGGATTTGGAAGACTTCTAAGAGTTCTGTTTGTGCCTGCATGGGCTTCCCGAGTTCCATGAATGGTCCCAGTCCATCTCTTTCCTATTTGCTCTGAGCCACAGCTCCTGAGGAAGATATTGTGAGATTAGCACAGGGTAGACACCACTAGGACGCAGGATACTATCTTTTCTAGGGTCTGCTTGAGAGTTTGGAGCAATGGGACCTTTCCCGTCAGAAGGTCCACCCTGGGAGCTCTCTCTCTTTCTCTCTGTGGTGCACCTGCATGCACACACGTACACACACAAATGCATGCAGAGAAGCTGCACAGTTCCTGAGGATTCAAGTCAGAAAAAGCGGGGAGAATTGCCCAGTTCTGAGCTCCAAGCCCCGCCATTGAGACGACTGGAAATTAGTTGAAATATTGCAAAATGCAGTCATGAAGTGGTTGCTTTTTTGCCCTGATTTGATTGGCCTCCACCTGTTTAGTCTTCTCGAAAATGTTGGCTTTTCTTCTTTCCTGGCTGGCCGTAATACATCCCTCTTCCTTTGCTCTGCTTTCCTTTTCTAGTTTCTAAAGAAGAGTGAAGTGAACAAATACAAAAATTGTGGGACAGCCAGCGAGCAATCCTAAGGCCTGTAGAAGTTGTCCAAGGGGGGCTAGAAAAGTGGGACCCCCACAAGCTCTGACCTCAGAAGAGGGACTTGGAATCTGCCCCCCCCCACTGCATATCCGCAGAAACATCTGTACCACCTGATTTGAATTTTAAAAGAGAAGACGTATGATAGAATTGTTTGTGTCAAAGAATGGCTAGCAGGTGTCTTACTTACTGGACCCGATTACAGGAATTCTGAGCTGTTGCACATCCAGACAGACGTCAGAGTGGTGAACAATATGAGGTTAAAACAATAGAAGACCAAAGACAACACTTCAAAGACATGAGCAAACAGAACGGCGGTGAGACCAGGGCTGTTCTGCGGAATGAGGCTGCTTCTGCAGGTGCCAAACCCAGCACAGTGCTGGTGCCTGCACGACCTCCCAGAGCCAGAGCTTATCCCCTGGATCCTCTTGGAGAAGAGTCGCCCACCGCGATGACCAGGCGTTCAAGCACTTGACTGTTCCGCTCTTGGTTTCCCAAGGCATGTGGGGCTGACTCAGTCTGGCTCCGGGCGAAGCTCATTAATTATGCCTCAGTCTACTTTTGGCAGGTCCCCTGTTCTGCGGGATCCAGGACTGACCTAAATTGGATGTGAAAATCCTCCTGAACCCTAGGAAGGGTGTTGCTCTCCAAACAACTGCAAGGTCATCAACGGGACAGTAGCTTATGAGGCAAAGGCCTCCTTCGAGAGCACGGGCTTAGAAGCAAATGCTCTTCACAAGTTGTGACTTTTATGGCATGACTTCGCTCAGGCTTCCAAGCCAAACACAGTAGGTCTGGACCGGAGTGCAGATGGTCCACCTCCAAGCGAAGGGGGGACATTACGGGGCTCAGTCATCCGTTTGAGTCATCAGTGAGACACTACCTTGCTGTGTGATGCTAGAGACGAGGACAAGGGGCGATTGATGAAAGGCGACCATCCGCTGTTGGCTGCTGGTCCCCCATGATCTCATGAGCCATCCTTAACTGAGTGGGCCTTCTCGGGTTGCCCTCCGAGGAAGCCTTGGGGTTCCTTGGAAGCGTATCAGGTGTTCCAACCTGAGAAGACAGGAGTGCCAAAGAAACTCTCCTGAAAGATAGCTTGTCCACCGTTATTTATTTGAAGTATTTTTATACTGGTCCTCGGCCAAAATAGCTCCCAGAAAGGCTTACATAAAATCATTTAAACTAGACAGTCTCTGCCCGCAGGCTTGCAAGAATAACAATTTTAAAAATGCAGCACACGAGGAAAATGGGATGGGAAGCGAAGTGGGGATTAGTTCTTGCGGCAGGCCTGGTAGAATGGCCTGTTTTCTGTTTCACCTCCTTCAGCTCAGCTGAATTTTCGCTGCAGCCCTGGTCGAGTGTGGGGCATCTTTTAGACTTCAGCGGTAGCATCTTGGAAGTGAATTCCCACATGCCCCAGGATTCACAATAGCAGAGTCCCAGAGTCCCTCCGCAGTTTCCACGTAGCCTGAAGTGCCTGATCCTGCCCGATCGCAGAAACTAAGCAGGGTCAGGCCTGGTGAGCATCTGGATGGGAGACCCGAGTCCCGCGTTGAGCAGGGGTTGGATCAGATAGGCTCCTTTCCACTGGATGATTCCATGAAATCGAACACCACTCTGACCGCAGAAGCAAATGTGGACTAGAGTCCCCTTCATCAGATCATGGAGGTCCGTCAGCCTGGTCCGTCACCTCCCTCAGCCTGGAGGGTCACTATCTCTCCACATGGAAAGAGGGACCGGACCAAGTACCGCTCTCGCTCCACGCGAATCGCTTCCGCCACAGAAGGCGTCAGAACACGCAGAGGAGGAGTCGACACCCAAAGCATTGCAAGAGTTATAGAAATGCTCAAAGCACCCATAATTTGAGTTTTTTCAAAGCCTGCTAATACCATGTCTTGACCACTGCTTGTATTGTGGCTGCCTTGAGCTGACCCCACGGACTGACACCTCTTCGAACTGACTGCTGGACTTGCTGTTTGCCTCTGTGTTGACTTGCCTTTGGACTGCCTCTTTGTTTGTCCCAAAGGTGAGCTGGATTCAGGAGGAGCAGGACGCCACCATCCAACTCTCTACCTTGCTCTGAGATGCAGCCCGCTGGGCATCGCTACATCTTGTTTGGGTGGCTTCCGAAGGGGATCGGATGAAGTCAGGAGAAAACCCTGTCAATAGCTAGTTGGCTGTCTGCTACCTCCAGCATCAGAGACCATGTGTGTGCACCAGTTGCTAAGAAATACAACTAGAAGGGTGTTTCTGCACACCTGTGGTGGGCTTCCCAAGGTTAGGTGGTTGTCCATTGTGGGACAGCAAGCGGGATGAAATATCCCTTGTTTTGTTCCATCTGGGCTCTCCATGGAGGATGAAGTTATCCATGGTTTTGAGTATCAGAGACAACAGGCTTAGGTGCACCAATTACTGGAGATAACCACGTATGAGCTTTTCATGGGTGCTTGCAAAGACATGTTGGTCCAGCAGTCCTGGAGGGCACCAGACTGGGGAAGGCCAGTCCGGACAAAAGCACGGTCCCCAAGAATCTGGAAACTGGCTCGTTCTGAGTGAGGAGACTCCGTCCCGTAATTCTGTTGCCCTGAAGAGCCTCCCTCTGTGGCTCTGGAGTCAGCGTGTGTCCGGGTTTGCCTCCCTCCGCAAGGCACTGCTTGAATTAGTGCCTCTCACTGGGACATGGGGCAACCAGTTCTCTTCATCTGGAACGACTCCTAAGCAGCAGCACTGACACGGTGCCCAGGCGGGTATTCGTTGCTCCATCTCTCACTGCCCTTTTTCAGAGCAGAGGGGGAAGGTAAACAGAAACTAGAGCCTACATGGTTTGGAGCTGAGCTGAAAAAATTTACCAGCTGCCTGGCTGGCATCACCTTGACATCACAGGTGGTACAGCCAAGGAACTCACACCTGATTCCCACCGCCTCTGTATAGACTATCACTCCCCGTTGTCACCTGGGTGCGATCCCCACATTCCTTCGGTGTCTGACTTAGGCCAACCCCTTTATGTTGTCCTGGGAGAAGGAGCAGCTTGGAAGTAGAAGTGGAGGAATGTCAGGAGCTCTCTTGTCCTCCATCAAACTGTCTTGTCCTACACACAGTAGGAGCAGAAGAATGTCAGGAGCCATCTGTGGAATTTGCTGCCATGGATGGCTTTAAAAGGGATTGGACAGAGGGAGGAGGCTACCTGTGGCTACTAGCCTCGCTGGCCATGGGCTACCTCCTTCACCAGAGGTGGCCTGCCTGCACACACCCGTTGCTGAGGGGCTGCGCAGGTGGAGGTCTTCCACCCACCCTGCTTGGGGGATCCTTGGAGAGCTACTTGTCACTGTGTGTATGGAGTGCTGGACTAGACGGACCCGTGGTCTGATCTGGCATGGCCTTTTGTATGTTCTTATTGGGGTATCTAGTCCCTAATGGGGAGGGGGTGTCACATGGAGATGGGGAGAGGCCTGTTCTCCCCTGCAGAGGAAGGCAGGACGCGCTCCAATGGAGCAAAGCTCAGGGAGCCAAGGTTCAATTTGGATGCCAGGAAGCACTTCTGACAGTTAGGACCCCGAGGGCGTGGAATGGGCTTCCACGGGAGGTCGTTGAGGCCCCATCGGTGAGGGTGTTCAAAGACAGGCTGGACATGCACATGGTGGGCATGTCATGAGCGGAGCCGGCTGGTGCCGGAGGTCAGACTAGATGGCCCAGGAGGCCCCTTCTGACTCGCTCTGTTTCTATGTTTCTATGTTTCTATGGTCTGCACCACAGCTGGGATGCAGGAGCATTCTGTTTCTGCTTGCCCTGGTCAAAGCCCCGGCACATGTCTGCCAAAACTATTTGCAAACTATCAAACCTGAGCTCACCTTTCTCTCATTCCCAATGTCCAGTATTATTTATGCAAATTTCCTCTGTAGAAGGCTATCCATCACAACAGGCACTGTTGGTAGGATTATGGGATGGCATGAACAGCTTCCAGATTCTTGGGGCTCACCCTGTTGTCTAGACTAGTCTTCTCCAACCTTGTGGAAGTGCCAGCCTACAATGCTCATGGCTGGTTGGGGATGCTGGGAACTGTAGTCCAGTGCCTGTGGAGGGCATCGGGTTGGTGAAGACTGGCACAGACAGTGGTTCCAGGGGGCTAGAAATCCCTTCTGGGTGGTACAGCTTGACCCAATAATCAAATCAGCAATTTGGCAGCAACATGGCAGAGTATGCTAAGTGGACTTTACACAGTGAGTAGAGAACACGTAGTTGGCTGGCGCATCACTTTTCTGGCGTGCCAGGCCATCCGCAGTGGGTTCGATCCAGCCTTAGCCAGTTTTGGAGCAGACTCTTTGAAGGGAACTAACCTTGACTATTTAATGACCCCGCCATGTCTTACAGCTTGCTAGGGCTACGGGTGGGCAAAGGGATCCAGCTTGCGGGTGCAAACCCCAAGGTCCTGACCAGGTCAACAATGCAAAGAGATTCCGAGAGATTCTGCAGAGTTTCGATAAGCTTAGCCATGTCTGACCATAGCATCCCGATGTCTCACCCCTTTCATCTTAAAGCAAAGAGTTTCGAGGCAGACTTTGCAAATAACAGAAATAAGATCAGCAAAGAAGTTTGCATAATCCACATATTCTTAGCAATATCTGACTTCTCCCTTCATCCGTTCCTTCTGCTCTGTCAAAGGGGCAAGACTTTCCCTTTTGTTTCTCCTGACCTCGAGTCGCCCTCATATTTGGGAACCAAGCTCTCACATGCTTTTGCCAGCCCTGCCTTCAACTTGCCGACGGCCTTCCAAGTCCACTTTTCCACCTCGTCTCTCCCCTTCATGACTTTATCAGTAGTTTTTAAGGCCACTCCTGTGCTTCCAAGGTTATCCCTTCTTCCTTCCGTTCCATCCCTTCATGAGTATTATTACGAATTGAACAAATGGAACATATTATTCTGGCTGCGCATTTCAAACCAAACAGGGCTGGGTCCACCATTCAACACATCTCTGATTCAGCAGAGTTTCCTTTTGGACAGGCTTGGTGGAAGAGATCTGTAGAGCTGAAAAAAGTTAGGAGAACGAGGCGAACTTTTTGTGGGCTTGTCCTACCTTGAATTTGCTCTTTAAAAAAGTCTCAACTGTCTTGATTCAATGTTCTTTTTTGTTTTAGAGTGTATTTCATGTTTTTAAATTAACATTTAATTTAATTTACATGTTTAATTTAAATGTTACATTTAAATTTTAAGTTAAACATTTTAAAATGTTGGATATTTCTATGCCCCTCTGTGGCCAAGCAGTTCAAGAGGGGATATTTCTATGCCCCTCTGTGGCCAATCTTCAAAATACCATGATAATGCATAATACTTTAAAACTTTAAAAGAAAATTAAATCAGAGTAGCAGCCAGTGTAAAGGTCTTTTTAAAAAATTAACCAACCCACCCATCCTTCAAGAAGTAAAAAACCCTGAAAAACATGAATTGCCTTCATCTAGTTCTGAAAAACACACAGTACAGGGGGCATTGCATGATTTATTTTATTTTATTTTATTTTATTTTATTATTTTATTTTATTTTATTTTTTTACATATTTATAGGCCGCCCCCTTGCAGACAAGCCTCAAGGTGCCATGACTAAAGAGACCCTTTCCTTACTCAAAGTCACCCTAAGCTGCACACAAAGTTCGTCAGAGTGCTAGCCAGCTCCCTTGGGTTTTACCCCACACGAATTAACCAATTGCTCTGAAGGATACAGCTTCACCTGTACCTGCCTGGAAAAGTTAGAAACATGGAAACAGAGCGAGTCAGAAGGGGCCTTCCGGGCCATCTAGTCTGACCCCCGGCTCCAGCCAGCTCCGCTCACGACATGCCCGCCATGTGCACGTCCAGCATAGAAACGCACGTCCAGCATAGAAAGTTGTTTGCTTGTACAACTACAATTGTGCTATTTTTGTTGCAAAATCTACAAATCCAGAGTTTTTTCCATTCCCCAAATGTGCATTGGTTTTCCCTTGTACAAAATCGCGGGTGTGCAAATTTGCACTTCTGAAAATCCACTAACACCCCCAGATTGCACAAATGCACAAGGCAGCCCCTGGCATTGTCTCCGGCATCTGTTGAAAGCTAACCTTTGTGGCGGGATGCCTACCCTGGTGACAAGCTACAGTTCTGTTTATAATGCATTGTTTTTAGTCGTTTATCTCTTTTATCATTGTTCGCCACTCCTGAAAATGTCCCGATATGGAATGATAAATAAAAGAAATTAATGCAATATAAATCCCCCAGATGTGCATCTTTCACATTTAAGCTTATGGGGGGAAATGTGCATTTTCATTCTGCTTTTTTTCTGTATTTTTCGACAACTGCGGTTGTAAATCTGTAGAGTAAAACTCTTCACAACACAAGAAAATGCAGGAGAATCCGTAGGTCATCTTCACAGACAGCACAATTCACGTGAATCCACTAAGGCATTCTCTGGTGGCTCCTCCATCAGCTCCATCTTCTGGCAAGTTGGTGCAGTGAAGAAATGAGAGGCAGTGTGGTGTAGTGGTTAAGAGCCTGGGACTGGGACTCAGAGGATCTGGGTTCAAATCCCCGCTCAGCCATGGAGCCAACTGGGTGACTCTGGGCCAGTCAGACTCTCAGCCCAACCTACCTCACAGGGTTGTTGTTGTGGGGATAAGATGGAGGAGGAGATGTAAGCTGCCTTGAGCCCTTTGCAGGAAAAAGGCAGGCTATAAATTGAAAAATAAATAAATAAAATAAAATAAATAAGAAATACCTGGGACCTCCAACCAGATTCTGGGCTCAAGACCCCAGGTGCCTCGTGCTTATCTGGGTTTGCTGATGTTCCTTTAAAGTAAGAGTGCAGAACCTTCGGTCCACGGGCCGTTTCCTGCCCACTGGGCTTTCCCAGGGGTCATCTCTGATCGCTCACTCTCCATGCCCTTTATCCCTGGCCCCACCAAAAAACGAATCATTGGGCAAATCCATGAGCTCTCCCCCATTCTGTAGGGTTGAAGGACCTCTTCCAAGACTAGTGGCGGGAACAAATCGCAGCTGGCAGTTTGGCCGTGACTCTAGGGACCTTTGGCTGCACCTGCTGCTGGAGGAGATCCCCACAAAAGCTTTTCTGAAGTGGAGTTTGACTCTCATCCTGGAAAGGATCTAACTCAGAGTAGAAGACAAGAAGAGTCCTCTCAGATCAGGCCAGTACGCCCCATCTCGTCCAGCTCCCTGCTTCCACCTCTGGAGGCCCACAGGTCATGGTTAAAGCCAGATTCCCGTCCCACAGGTGCTCCAAAGAAGCCGGTCTTGGATGGAGTCCAGAGCTTCTTGATAGCAACCGGCAGCCCTTTTCCCCTCTGTCACCATCCAAAGGAAAGTCCCCTAGAGGGGCGGTGGCAGCCAACGCCATCTCTCAACGGCTGCAAGATCCAAAAAATCAATTTATATGCCACCTTTTTCTCAGAACTCAAAGTGGCTCACATAATCCCTCTCCTCTTGCTCAAATCTTTGAGTTGAGACCTGCTATAGGGAAAGCCAGTGTGGTGCAGTGGTTAAGAGCCTGGGACTGGGACTCAGAGGATCCGGATTCGAGTCCCTGCTCGGCCATGGAGCCAACTGGGTGACTCTGGGCCAATCACAGACTCTCAGCCCAACCTACCCCACAGGGTTGTTGTTGTGGGGATGAGATGGAGGAGGAGAAGGATGTAAGCTGCCTTGAGCTCTTTGCAGGAAAAAGGCAGGAAATAAACCGAAAAATAAATAAATAAATAATTGTGGGACTGCGGAACTACTGCCCCCAATTATTGTTAATTATTATTACATGGCATTTCTATACCACATGTACTCAAAGCTCTCTCAGAAGTTCACATTTTAGTCACCCATCCAGGCTTCAACCAGGCCCAACCTTGTTTAGGTTCCAAGATTAGGCAGGATCAGGCACTTCAGGCTACACAGAAACCTGTGAGAGTCTTTCTCAACCAATGGACATGACTTTCCCAGACGTCACAACAATACATTCTTTTATCATTCTTTTATTTTTTATTCTTTTATTTTAATTTTATATTTTATTATTATTATTTTGTTTTATTGTTTTATTGATTTATTTTGGTTTTCTTAAAACAAATAAGATACAGAAAGAAGGGCATAAGAAAAAAAAAAGAAATAAAATTGCCAAGTGACTTTAAAAAAGGAAAGTTATACTTTCATAACCTGCGCATTTCCAAGGAGACCAAAAATTTCTGTCTTTCTGTCAAGCAATTCTCTACCGAAGCTCAAAAAAAGAATGACCATAGTTCACTATACTGACAAATTTTCCAATTGCTTCAAATCAATTATAAATCATTTAATGAGCTTCCTTTTATAGCATATTAATTACCCTGGATATAATAGAATTCCCATTTTTCATTAAATTCCCCTTCTGTTGACATAATTAGTGAATTATGCCATCCCTGCATATTCTTCCAACTTATTTTCAATTGTTGGGTATTCTGGTGTCTTCCTTTTAGAAGCAATTGTAATTCTTGCTGCACTTGTCTTGCATTTGAATAACTCATGTTCTCTGAAAAGTCTCTGGCATTGTTCAAAAGCATATTCTTCAGACCCATGGGAAACTTAGCCTTAAAGAGTTTTTGTATTTCTGCATGTATCAGCTTCCAAAATCTTTTAATTATTTCACATGTCTACCACACATGGTAAAAAGTCCTGCCTACTTTATTACCTTCTCAACAGTTCCCATTATAGTTCTTGTCGATTTTTTCTGTACCTTCTGGGGAAATATACTACTGAAAAAAACATCGTATACCGATTTTCTCTTAGCGCTCAACTAGCTGTGAATTTAACGTCCTTCTTCCAAATGCTCGAAGGACCTGCCCACCCAGAGGTGGCTGCCAACATCTTTCGCTTATCTAGTTCTCACAATGATACCACGAAGAGATCTGCAACTCACCCTTGGCCATTCCTCACCAGGAAGATAAACTTTCCCGTGGCATAAACTCCCCGGCTGCACCTAAAAAGGGGGTGAGAACCTCTAGTCAGAAAAAGGTCTGTGATTACAAGCAATTGCCTCTCTTACATCCTGAGCTGATCTCTTTTCATGACTTCCTGTGTGCTGAATTGGTGCTGTTTCTTTTTTAGCATCTGAAACTTTACGAAGCAACAAGCGATCATTACACCTGTCCTGCCAGTTTGCCAGTTGAAAAACAGAGTAATTCAGGGGAAATTAATCTGTTGTCTGACTCCCCCTTTGCCAGTTCAGTCCCATGAGCGGCCGGGAGTTTCTTGACTTGGGTACAAAGACAAGTTTATATCCTGAAGATTCCTCATCTGGGAACTAGATCTGGAACAAGGACGTGGGGAAAGGCGTTTCCCCTTGGAGAGGTGGGGCTGGAAGGGCATCATCGGTTATCCGTAACCGATAAAGACGGGGATACAGATGGGCTATACTGGAGGTTGTCTTCTCTCTTTTTCCTTTTTAAATTCCTCTTTGAAACTGATCTTTGAAAAAGGTCTGGAATCCTTTCAGGTGAACAAGGTAGAAAATATAACCATTGAACCATTGAACAAACTTGAGACGGCTGTTTCCATCCTTTCCCCAAATTCCACACCGTCATCTTCTCTGATCAATACCTTGATGCACAAAACCTGCATGCAGGTAACCTCTCTCTGCACTGACGGTGCTCTGCTCTGCTCCACCTGAGCCGTAAGGAACACATGCATGAAACTAAAATTGCATTTTATGTTGCTTCTACATGTGCCGCTTATACTGAATTGCCTTTGTCACTCCATAGCCAATCATCCAGTTTGGAGAGATCCTTTTGGAGCTCTTGACATAATCCATTTGTTAGAAACAGTTTTTCACCACCCTAAATAATTGGGTGCCATCTGCCATTGTGACTGCCACCCCTAATTCCAATTCATTGATGGACGAGTTGAAAACAGGTCCCAGTACAGATATTGTGGGAGTCCACTGTATGCATCTATCCACTGGGAGAATTTTCCATTTATTTCTACCCTCTGCTTTCCATCATTTACCAGTTACTGCTCCTCACAGGCGATGGCTGCAAAGTTTCACTTAGGGTGACTTGGGAGTTGGAAACTCCCTCCCTCTCCGGGAGCCCTCTTTGAAGGAAATTGGGAGCGTAAGCTCCTTTGAGCAGGGCCTTTCCATGGTGGCACCTCAACTGTGGAACAGTTGGAATCAGCTCTTCTATGGGGGAGTTTGGAAGGTTTTAGCTCCGGGGGAAAAATAAGGAGGGGGAGACACACGTAAAAAGTTGCAGGCTGTAGAGAAAATGGAATGGAGTTTTTCCTAGGAGACGGAGCGCCTAGTGAGTGCGTCATGGTTTCTTGGAAGGGGTGCTTCGGCAGGCAAAACATCTTTTTTCCCCCCAATTTATATCCTGCCTTTTTCCTACAAAGGGCTCAAGGCAGCTTACATCATTCTCCTCCATCTTATCCCCACAACAACAACCCTGTGAGGTAGGCTGGGCTGAGAGTCTGCGACTGGCCCAGAGTCACCCAGTGGGCTCCATGGCCGAGCGGGGACTCGAACCCAGATCCTCTGAGTCTCAGTCCCACACTCTTAACCACGACGCCACACTGGCTCTCATTTTGCACTCATCCTGCTTGAGGGCTCATGTAGGCATTGGCAAGTCTCCGTGTGAAAGGAGTGCAGGACTGGATGGGCCGTTGGTCGGATCCAGAGCTGTCTTGGATTGCATCCTTATCTAATGGGCAAACAACAGACGTGAAGTGATTGGGTGCAGCCCGGTTTGAAATGGGTTCATGGCACGGGCAGGGCAGCCTGCGGGTCCATGGGAACTTGGACCTGAGACACTGCCGTGGGTGATCACAAAGGACAACTCACCTGCCCAGAGGCAGTGCTGGGACATTGAAACAGTGACGCCAAAGCTTTACTCGGAAGCATCCCAGCTGCTGGGTGAAAATATATATTTGTAAAATACAAATTGGGAGGAGTTGGGTGTTCCAGTGGGAACCAAGGAAGGTGTTGCGTGCCCTGGTTTCTCTCAAGACCCTTGAATAAAGAAAACAATTGAGCAAAGTAAAACTCAACAAAATAATATTCAATGACTATTACGACATGGTCTGTTTGTCTGATCCCCTGGGGAGCGGGGCTTTGCAGTGAGCCCAGCTAACTCTCTGTGTACAAAGACAAGAACTGTCTCTCTTCATTTTTTTCCCAAACCAGCACCCATATTTACAAACCATTTTTTTTAATCAGAGCGAAAGACACGATGGTGAAAGACGCCTCCCTCTGAATGTTGCCGGGATGAGATTGGGCCGAAATAATTTCAAAAGCTGTTTCCGTGCAAAGTGGCAGCCACTGCGGAGGTAGGCATGTGGTAAAGCTGCCCTGAGACCCTCGTTCATAAAAGATCTCTCATAAAAACTTAATTAAGGTGTACATGACCAAAGAATAACTCAATAAAATTGCTGAAAAGCAAAACATGAATGCAGAGAGAGAGAGAGAGAGAGGGAGAGGGAGAGAGATGGAGGAGCTTAAGACCTATTTCTTGAGTGCCTGAACTTTTGGTTTAGCATTGCAAAGTCATTTTTAATGAGTCTGTGAAATGATTTCAAAACACCTTTTCTAATATATACACACATTAAAAACCGTGGCATATGAAAAATGACACTTACTAGCAATAACAAATTAACTCTGGCCAATTTTGCAAGTCTCTTTTAGCAGACTGCAAGCAACAGTCACAGAATGATTTTATGTATACGGTACAAGCTGCAGGAGTTAAGTGATCCAACCAGGATATAATCTTTTGTTCCGCAAGAGGAAAACAGAGTCTGGGGACACAGAAGTCATCAAACTGAATGGTTTGGGGGAAGGAGGGGGGGGGACTGTTTCAATACATTCTTTTTAAAAACAGTGTTTCTAGACCTCAAGATGGTCAACATAGATTTGGAAGAAATGCCTAGCAAAATTTCAGATCAGAAGATGACTTGAGCAATATAGCAAGAACGAAAGATCCTGGTGGATCTGCCCACGCATGGACCACCTTGCCGTTCATAGCTGCCCTGACACCTTCTCAGCCATCACTCATTACATTACAGTACGCAATCTCAATCCGCCATCTGTTCCGGCCACGGCGTGCATGATTTTTGCAAATGTCTAATGTGTTCCGCAAATGGAGGTGTTTATTCTTTGGACACATCATGAGAGGACAAGACTCGCTGGAGATCACCTTGCTAGAGAAAGTTGAAGGCAGAAGAGAAGGACAGTCAAACAAGAGATGGATGGACTCCTCAAGAAAGCCCCAGTATTTTTTCTGTCTAAACCTAGTAGGATTGGTCCCTTAGCATTGAGAAGCGAGGCTGATACTGTTCCAAACCCAATAATTCAGAAGAGGATCTCTCCGGCAGACTGAGCTCTTTGCCTCTTCCTACCGATCCGCCCCATTCTGTGGAGGGAAACTGAGAAGAAGAATACGAAGCAAACCCTCAACCACATTTATTTCTCCTGGCTCTAGGACTTTTCTTCTTTTTCCTTTCTCCCTTGTTCTTTCACTGGAGAGAAACACGGGCTCATTATCCGGATTAACCTCATTCCGTTCTCTTTTCAATAAATACACCCTGCCAGAATTGCAGCCTTCCTTCTCAGCCTGTAAGGAAAGCTGGACTGCCCCTCGGCACGCCAGGGTTTATGCGGGAGCGATGGAAAGGGGTGGGGGAGTGACCGGCTCCCTTTTTTTGTTATGTCTCGTGCACGCCAGGCCAAGTCCCCGGCAGCTTTTGGCTCGAGCTTGTGCCGCGTCAAAGAGGGGAAGCAAGACATTTCAAGCATGTGATTGTGATTGTAAAGGCTATCCATCCATTTGATCTATTCCTTTGGCCTCTAGTTGCTCCAGTCCTGGAATGGAGGTGCAGGAGGGGGGGAGCTGGTGGGGTGGGGGGGGAGAAAAATTTGGATGGAGACGTGGAGATGAGCTGTGCTGACTTCCAGTCACCTTGAATGAACCTGAGTCTAGCTCAACCCAATACACATTTTCCCCCAGCTCCCTTTGCTTCCCTCGTCCTGCCATCCAGCTCTTTCCACCCCAATTGTGTATATTAAATGTAAATTCCTCTGGCCAGAAACATATTATTTAATTTATTTATTTATTTAAAGTTTTTATATGCTGTCCCAATACTAAAAGTCTCTGGATGGCTTACAAAAAACCGAAAAGCAAAGCAGCCATAGACAACAACCAACACACAACACACTGCCTCCAATAATGGTGATAAAAATGAGGGTAAAACCAATTAACTGTTAAAATATTGGGAAAATTAAAAGGGCTTCGCTGACACCAAAAAGAATAAAGCGATGGTGCCAGGCGAGCCTCCCTGGGGAGCGTGTTCAAAAGTCGGGGTGCCACCACCGAAAAGGCCCTTCTCCGGGTAGCTACCCTCCTGGTTTCCTTCAAAGAGGGCTCCCGAAGAAGGGCCTCTGCCCCAGATCTCAAGGGCCAGGCAGGCACATAGGGAAGGAGGTGCTCCTTCAGGTATCTGGGACCCAAGCCATTGCTTGGCTTCTCGTTATATCTCACTAAAGAATGACGTGTGCTGTGAAGCCCAAGGGAGCCTGGCAGCTGTTCTGGAGATGGATGCTGGTCCATTGGCCGGTGATGGAGACATGTCCACCTGTGTCATAAGAGATGAGTAACAGGAGTGGCCATCAGTTAGGGAGGAAGCAGGAAACGAGTGTTGATGGAGGACTGGTACTTAAGAAGCGACATATATGTACGTGAGGGGGTGTCAAACGGAGGTGGATAGAGACCTGTTCTCCCCTGCAGAGGAGGGCAGAATGCACTCCTATGGAGCCAGGCTCAGGGAACCAAGGTTGAATTTGGATGCCAGGAAGCACTTCCTGACAGTCAGGACCCCGAGGGTGTGGAATGGGCTTCCACGAGGGGTCGTTGAGGCCCCATCGGTGAGGGTGTTCAAGGACAGGTTGGACATGCACATGGTAGGCATGTCATGAGCGGGTCAGACTAGATGGCCCAGGAGACCCCTCTGACTAACTCAGTTTCTATGTTTCTAAAGCAGGAGCATCACAGAGTGGTCCCAATTCTTCTTTGCCTGGTCCTGTTCACTCCCACCAAGTGCTCCAGTTTGCAATATTGGAGAAGGTTAGGCTGATTCTGTGTTCTTAGGTGGCCAATTACCCCGATAAAACAGCTCCATATGTATAAAATGGGCAACGGGCCCCAATTTTGCAGAGAGAGAGAAAAAATATTATTGCAATGAATGTACTGCCTATCGCCTCCATTTCTATCACCAAAAATGATTTCATCTGTAAACTGTGGGTAATATGCGGAGACTTAAGTGAGCTTAACTGTGAACTACATCATGTCTATTAGCAATATCAGCGTTAGTTAGATTCCCTAGAGAATCTTCAGCTGGATTTTTAGGTTGTAAAAGAATATAGCCACAATATCCTGATATGCCGTGAGGAGTGGATTCGGTATATATAGGTGACGAGGCAGGTACCCAAGGGGCCAGGGACCGTTGGCCAGGGCTCCACTCAGGGACGGCAGCCTGCCGAAGGGGTGGCATTTTATGGCGGTGGGACCAAGACCTGAGGCAGAGAGGCGACGCCTCAGGGGCAAAGCAGAGATTCTCTGTGTGAAGAAGACTGGGAGTTGAAACCAGTGAAAGACAGGGAGGATGGGGGAGATTTCTCTCTGCCTGCCCCCTTTGAGAGCTCAAGGAACCGGATCATGAGACCGCGGTCTGTCCAGAGCACACGCTCTAGAAGGTGGTCTTGAATCAGGCTGAATCACATCCACTGGGTGTGATGTGGATGGAGCAAGAAGGGCAAAGAGGCAGAGCATAAAGGCAGTTCTGAGCTGGCAGCACTGCCCTTACTCCGAATTGGCTTCCTTGACTTCCTACCGAACTGGCTTCCTGCCTTGTTACAAGACCATTCTGATGGTTTCCACAGCATAATGTGGGCAAAAGAGATCAGCCTAGCAGGAGACGAACCATATTAAGAATGGGGTGAAGCAGCCACTGATGGGGGGAGAGAAAAGAGCACAGAAGATAAATGGTGGTGGGTTGTGGGAATCAAAGAAAGATGTGGATCCCTCACATGTTCATCCACCATCCATGCGTGTTCCCATTTGGCTAGCTACAGTTATGACCCAATATTGGAATTTCCTGGAGGGAGTTGATTTGGAGGTGAAGGTCTAGCATCTTGCTCATCCTAGGAACTCCCCAAGGAGTTTGAATTTGAAGAACAGTCAGCCTTGAGCCATTGACTGGAACTTTAGATCTGTTCTTGCAGGAAGCGGAGATCCCTGATTTACTGGCCAACTTACTCCAAGGACCGTCCATTCCCTCTAGAAATAAATCATTATACCTAAAGGAGCGCTTGCACCCATATATGCCCTCCCACCCCTTGAGATCTGCAACAGAGGGCCTCCTCCGGGAGCCCTCCGTGAGGGAAATAAGGAGGGTGAGTGCCTGGAGCAGGGCCTTCTCTGCAGTGGCGTCCAACCTATGGAATGCGCTCCCCAGAGAGATCTGCCTGGCGCCATCATTATTTGTTTCTCGGCACCAGGCCAAGAACTTTTTATTTAAAACTTATTTTAATTGTTAATTTATTATGTATTTATAAGATTTTAAATTTTTAGCCAAGATGTTACTGGGCTTTTTAATGTTTATTGTATTTAGTGTTATTTATATGTTTTTAATTATGTTGTGAGCTGCCCCAAGACTTTGTTGCGATGGAGGCAGCATAGAAATGTTTTAAATAAACAAACAAACAAGCAAACCCACACCAAGGCACCATGAGGACTGTTCTAGCCAAGTTCTGTGCCTTTCAGCCTTTAAGACTGGTTCGACAGTATCGCCACGCTTCCATAACGCATGCAGATGTTTAAATTTAATGCATGCGCTGAATTCTATGCTTCCCTTCCCATTCACCTTTTCAGTGGTTGTGCCTAGTGATGCACTGAGTTTTCGTGGTTTGGATTTTGATACAAAAATGCTTTCAGAGCAGCAGGGTTTTTCAGCAGATGCCCAGTACTCGCTGTCAAAAAAACCATATTTAAAAACTTGGTGTTGGAAGTGCCTGCCCTAGCTGAACGGGTTGGCGGTGGGTTGAAATATTTTGCTCGATGATGTCCAGGAGACTTTCAAACCATCATTCCCAAGTTATCAGAAGTAATAGTTCTGTTTTGTTCCCCAGTTGCCAGATCTAAGCAGAAGGAGCTTCATAGCATCATAGGCTTGGATGGGAACGTGGAGATCATCTAGTCCACCCCATGCTCAGTGCAAACTCTGCAATATGAGATTCAGTTACAGCTTTTCTGCCAGAAGGGCATCCCACTTCTTCTAAAATTTCTCCAGTGAAGAAGAACCTACCACATCCTTTTTCCATTGCTGAATAGCCCACAAAGTTAGTAAGTTTCCCTACTGTTTAGTCAAAATTTTCTTCCCTGCCACATCCCATCCTATTCCTGCCTTCTGGAAAGACTGAGTTTGCTCCATCTTCTGCAGCAGGAACTTTCACACATCTGATGACACATCTGTCAGCTCTTTCTTAATCTTCTCTCCTCCAGACGAAACATACTCAGCTTTCACCTGTTCTTTTTGGGGTACATGGACTTTGTAAAATCCATTCTGTGTCCATATCAGAAGTGGGTGCGAGGAACAAAATTGCCACAGTTTTGTGCAAACAGGTGCATCAATGCAGAAGTATCCCTAAAATATTGAAATTCCACCAATGTGTGCATTTTGTATTTTGGCTTAGGAGTGGAATGTGCATTTGGTTATTTTTAAAAAATGGACAACTACATTTGCCTCCAAGTAACAGGGTCACACTCCCCTCTTCATCTGCCAGAAAAGTCACTCATCAGGGTGGCAACACCTATTCCATCCCCAAACCATTGTATAACACCCGATTACACAATTACAATCAGCCATCATCTGATTGTATTTGCCTGTTTCAAATAAACCCAGATCACAGTTGTCAAAAAAGCCACAACCCCATTAAATAGACAATAATATTGACCATTAATGAAAACAGAATAAAAGTGACCAACCCACCATGTGGAAAGGGATGCCTGGCCTGCGGATTTAGGCAAAAATATGTTTTATACACAGAGGAAACTTTATTATATGTATCCATCTCCACCTTCGGAGGCTCTCTTGTCCTCTGGAAGAAGGTTGCTGGTTTGTTTACATGCCTGTTAACTGCTGTGTATGTGGGGTATGTTATGTGTTTAGCTTTGTTCAGGAACAAATCAAATGAGGATAGCTTTTATTGATATGCAGCAGCGGGGATGTTTCCTTATCTGGACATCCCACTGAACAGGGCTCAGACTTCCCCCAGATCCTGGGACTACTTCTCAGAATGAGACTGTGGGTTGGGTCTCCATCAGGCCCTGCGAGATCGGGGACCACGGCTCTGTAGCATCCCAGCTCGGGCTTGGCAGCGGCCCACCACTTTCAGCAGCTAAGGGCAGGTACCGCGGAGAAAGGGCTGGGGCAGCTGAAAAGTTTCTAGAGCAGGAGTGGACAACGAGGGACAGCACAGAAATGCAGATGAGGAATTAGATCGATGCATGATGGGGCCTAGACTTTGGGGTTAGTTCAATGGGGGAATTCCATGGATCTGAAAATAATAATAGTAACAACACAATTAACAATTCCTCAAGCCCATTCAGATGGGCCAGTCTCCTCTGTAGATAGTGACCTGTTACTGCCCAAAGCAGGGTGCCGAGAGATTTGGGTGCTGCAAAACTCATCTAAATCCCCAACCTGGTCTCACCACGTCCTTCTTCCGAAACGTTCTAAGGAATGGCTGGATTTGTACATTCGGTTAAGTTAAACAAACAACAGTTTGGAAAAACAGCGGCTTACATTGTCCTGGTTTCCACTCCAGCACACACACACACACACATGTGCACACGCACACACACGCACACAAATGAAGGTCAGATCCGTTCCCAGGGGTGTAACTCACCCTCTCATCTTCCCCAGTGATGACAAATTCATTGTGTTTGGTTGCTTCTCCTGCGATTCAGCTCCAAGAGACAGCTCCACCTTCACTGCCTCCCACTTCTTTTTCCATAACACTGGCTTGGGAATGTGCACGGAAAAAGTCGGCAGGCAAAGAGACACTCCTCAAATGTCCTGAGTGTGTTCGGGGCTGGAAGGTTCCATCTCTTTCCCACTGCTCCTTATCCTCCCCACGGCTGCTCTTCCCTCAAAATAGTGTAGGGGGAGCAGAAAGGCAGCAGCCCCTTCGCCTGTCTGTCTTGCTCTCCGCTTGCTTTTTGCCTGGGAAGATGGAAGAGGACCCCTTTGCGAACTGCGGGGTGCATGTAAGAGGCCGGTGGCGGCGTGTTTGGCTGCACACGGGCTGTTTTTCCTGTGTGTTCCTGATCTGTACCAGCCAAGCATTTCCCCTGGAGCAGGAAGGCAGCCAAGATAAGGAAGAATTCATCATCCGTACACTTTATTATTTCAAGTGGAAACAATGGGTCAGAGTCAACTGGTTTCTGTGAAGGCGCCTCCCTTTTTCTTTCTTGCCTTAAGAGTTGTAAAACGCATGTTGTAACCCTCCAGGCCCCGACAGAAGACACGTCTGTTACCCAAAATGCTGCGGAGGGAACTGGGGGATAACGGGATGTTGTCCGGTGTGGACACTGCATCACCACCGCTTCCTTAGCGCAATGTCGAGAAGATGCTGAAGTTTTTAAAAAATCCTCCAGAGGGACTTTGGCAAAAATGAGAGGTTATGGAAGATGCTGGATGATGGTTCTCCTGTTGGGACACAAAGCAATCAAGCCATGGAACTGGCTGGGGGCTGATGGGATGAAGGGCGTCCTCATACGGCAGAAGGTTGAGCCACAAGAGTGGGGCGATGGCCACCCATTTGCACGGTTCTGAAAGTTGATTGCACATTCATGGGGGGAAAACTAGAGGTCCTGATGGCTACATGCACCCGCTGGTATCAGAGGCAGGACTCCTGGGCGCACCAGCTGCTGGGGAACATGGGAAAGAAGTTCTGTTGTGCTCCTGTCCTGCTGAGCAGTGAGTTGGCCCCTCTGCAAACAGAATGATGGACTGAGAGATCCGTTGCCCAATCCAACAGGGCTCTTCATGGAATAGAAGGCCCTCAGTGGTCAACCGTCATCACGGCCAGATGCTACCTGCAATGTCAGAAGCACAACATGTATGCACACCAGTTTGGTCTGACCCTGTGCAGCGTCCTCTCTCCTTTGCACCTGGTTTCCCACGTATACTGGCTGCTGCAAAAAGGGGAGAGAAAGTCGCTATGTCATGATCTGTTCCTCTTAGCATTTAGAGAACAATGTGACGTGACAATTACCCGCAGAGTCCTCTTTCCAGTGGCATTCTCTTGCCTTCGATCATCCTGACTTCTGCTCATTGCGGGAAACTAACACAAAACACAAAAGAGCTTTCAGATTAGGTGCAATGGTTAAAGCATCAGGTGCCATCTCTTCACTGACACATATATTTAATTGGGCTGTAATTGTTCTCAGAAATATGGTGAAAGCATAGAAAAATGCTAACATTTTCCCATATTCTTTTCAGCACCAGGTGAAAACTTTTTTATTTAACCATCACTTTTAAAATTAGCATTTTTAGTGTCCACAGTCGCTTTGGATTGGATTTATTTGTATTGGTTTATAGTAATTTTATTGTACTGTTTTATTGATTGTTTTTATGGTTATTGGCTTTAGTCTTGTAAGCCGTCCTGAGTGTAGGATAGTGTAGGATGACATATAAATGTTTAAAGAAATAAATAAAATGAAGTTTCTGAGAATTTGTGAATGGCAGAGATGCACAAGCATTTTGACCTGGAGGGACACATTGGTAGTGCCACGAGGGTCTCTCTCTCTCTCTCTCTCTCTCTCTCTCTCATTCTCTCTCTCTCTTTCTCTCTCTCTCTCACACACACACGTGCTCACAGAAGCACACACCAACACACAGACTCCTGGGGGTACCCTTGCTACTGCCAGAACTTGTGCGAGAAAGGAATCACTTCCATGTTTTGGCTCATGTCAAAGGTTAGAAATAAGGAAGGCATAACCAGTGTCACCACAGAGGGTTTTGTGGCTTGGTGGGCTTTATGTGGCCCATGGGTCACCCTCTGGACACCCCTGAGCTATGGTGAAGAAGCAGAACTAAGCTTGTTCATACTTGTTGGGCAAAACTCAGTGGAAAGGATACCTGGGTAAAGAAAGGAAAATGAGTGTCTGATTCAGCTGTGTTCCTCGAGAGAGGTGTTACTACCACTCTGTATGACTCTGGTGCGCCCACAGCTGGAGTATTGTGCTCAGTTTTGGGCCCCTCATTACAGGAAGGATGTAGCCAGGTTAGAGTCAGTGCAGCAAAGGGCCACAAGGTTGGTGGCTGGTTTGCAGGGGATGATGGGGTATGAGGCGAGACTGAGGGAACTGGGTCTCTTCAGCCTGGAGAAGAGGAGACTCAGAGGGGATCTGTTGGCAACATATAGAAACGTAAGGAGGCACCACGTGAAGGTGGGTAGAGACCTGTTCTCCCCTGCAGAGCAAGGCGAGACTCGCTCCAACAGAGCCAAGCTCAGGGAACCAAGGTTCAATTTGGATGCCGGGAAGTCCTTCATGATGGTTAGGACCCCCAGGGCATGGACTGGGCTTCCAAGGGAGGAGGTTGAAGCCCCATCACTGAGGGTGTTCAAGGATAGGCTGGACATGCACATGGTAGGCATGTCATGAGTGGAGCTCGGGGTCAGACTAGATGGCCTTTTGACTCGCTCTGTTTCTATGTTTCTGTGCCATGTTGTCCACAGCAACGTGGTAATCCATAACAAGTTGTTCCCCCTTCCAAGTATGTGCCATTTTTGCTCCAGCCACCCAGAGCTAATGGGGCTTGAGGCCTTCAGTGAAGTATCTTTCTCCATATTCTTGACTGATCATCTTCTCCTTTCTCCACTGGGACCACTCATGTCCCCCAATCCTTGGCAGCTAAGTGAAGCAAGGCAGAGTTGGGCAAAAGTGGATCTTTCCTGCTTCATAAAACATCTGGAAAGTGCCGAGGCTTCGGATAAGGCTAACAATATTTCTTGGGGGTGTGGTTCTTTGTGCTTCTGGTCTCCTCTGAACTCAGTTTACAAAGAAGACTGATGTAGACACAGCATGTGACCCTTGAGTGGCTTCCACCTCATCGGTGAAGATGCCGTAGAAACACCTGATGAAGAAATCCAGGCTGCCGACCAAGGATCCAAGACAAACAGAGGTGGGAATGGAGCGGCCAACCTCTCGACAACGCCACAATGAAATTCCTCGGCATTGCTGTAATGAGAACCACGTCCTTGCTAACTGGCCACAGAGCTGTGTGGCCTTAGCAATTAGAAAATGAGAAATATCTCCCCACCCCGTTCCCCTCCTCCTTGGCTTGGCAGAACTAGTAGGGGAGGGTTCTGCTGTTCTTAATAGGTGATGGTGTGTCTCTCAGAAAGACGGCTTGTGCCCGTGTGTTCTGAGTCCGGAGATGCTTGTGACGCCACACCTGGCCCTGCGGAGCTCTCTCCTCATCCACACTGACCTGAACCTACAATGAAGGTCTTTTGATGATCCATCACTCACCAGCTGGATTCCCACCCCAATATTAAGAGCAGAAGGCTGGGATGGAAGCCCTCCGTTCCGTTCCAGCCCAGGAGCTGGAAAGCTGCATTTGGGAGCAGGCCTATGTGGCGTGTCGGGCTGAGTGAGCCACTCTTGCTCCCACGCCACGTTCCTAGCCCTGTCCATTGCCTCTGAGGGGTTGGTTAAGGAAGGCCGCCATGTGTCAGCGTACTGCTGAATTCTCATGTTGCACGTCAGGACAACTTAATGGGTGATGGCAGAGACTCACTGGCGCCTTGGAAAAAAGCACGCTCGTTTCTGAATCCAAGGAGAAATTGTCCAGGCTCTCTAAACCCAGCTGGAGGAGCTCTACCCATCGTGAATTTTAGGTCTGTCTTCTAAAAATATACCCTGCAAAAGTTTTGTTCAGGCTGCAGCAGGAAAGTGTCTGCGGCCCAGTGGCTGAGTTGCAACCGACTGGTTTCTTCCTAGAACAACAAGTTAACCATGGTTTGCAGTGTACATTTGGAGTATAAGCCAGGTTAAGCAAGACTAACCATGGTTATGTCTGTACCGGGTCTAACCATCGCTGAAAGATGTGGGCGGTTTCCTCCAGGCTCAGGGCTGAAAACTGATCATGGGGGCTTACTAGAATCTACCTTAAGGGAGACACGGACCCCAAATTTGTCCACACCCTTGTTTACCTCACTCACGCCCATCATCCCCTTCTTGGCAAGCTCAGCGACCTGCAAACCACAGTTCACACATCCATTCTAAGCAATAGCGATGCCAATAAAGGTAAAGGTTTCCCCTTGACGTTACGTCCAGTCATGCCTGACTCTAGGGGGCGGTGCTCATCTCCGTTCCCTGGCCGAGGGAGCCAGCGTTTGTCTGCAGACATTCTCCGTGATCATGTGGCCGGCATGACTAAACACTGAAGTGCACGGGACGCTGTTACCTGCCCACCGAAGTGGCACCTTTTCATCTACTTGCATTTGCATGCTTTCGAACTGCAAGGTTGGCAGGAGCTGGGATGGTGCATGGAAGCTCACCCCGTGTGCAGATTCGAACCGGCGACCTTTCGATCTACCAGCCCAGCAGCACCGCGGTTTAAACCACTGCGCCACCTGCAGTCCCAGTGATGCCAATAGCATGACTAAATAGATGAGCAGGGGTTGTGTGTGTGTGCATGTGGGGCAATATTCCCCCCTCTTTCCCACCACCCTATTTTTCATCAATGCATTTGGAAGTGAGGCCCCGTGGCTGATGAGCGTTGCCCCAGGAAAATTCAGAAAGGATTGGCATGGAAGAGAATGGGGGCTGTCTAAACTCCCAGTCTGGCTCATGATGGGTGGACAGGGGAGATCGGGGGTTGTTTCGAGGAACTCTCAGCAGATGTATTTTCACACCTGGTTTGGGGGTCCCCGGGTCAATGCGCGAAGGATTCTCTGGAGCTGATCGGCAATCCATTATGTGCAGAGATCATGGAACCCAAATGCCAAAGCAGGACCAGATGTTGTGGCAGCTGCTCACAGGTCTACGCAAAACCCGGAAGGACCTGCGTTGGGCCGGGGCCATATTTGCAATGACCAGCTCTGCTCTTAGCCACTGCCGGAGATCGGCGTCTTCTGGCCAAGCATGTGTCTTTTCCAGAGCCTTGCGAGGCGATTGTCCTCTCAGCTTTCTGAATAAATGTCATTGCACGATACTGAATCACTTCCTACAGAGAGAGCGAGAGATGATTTTGGCAAAATCCTGCCTTCTTCTGGGATACTGTTTCAAATGAAAACTTTTACCAGCTGTGACAATAATCCCTCATTAGCAAGGAAGTGAGTTGGATCATCTCCGAGTCTCCCACTACGGATCGGAGCTTGTACAGCAAATATTTGCACGTTGGTTTAAAGGACTGGGGTGGCTTCTGCTAAGCCGTGCTTTAGCAGGGGGACTTCCCTGAGCAAGCCAGATGGCATCGTCGTGGGACACACCTGCGTTTCGGCCCAGAAATGGCAAAGCGGCTGCCTGGGAGGTGGTGGTGATGCCAATGCGTGTGTTCGGTCAAACGTGCACCAGAATGCGTGATGACACAATGCCGGGAGCTGGAAGATGTTGTCCTGTCTGGACCTGCATAGGAGCTCACGCTAAGAGTTTTCATGCAATGACTTTATATGGAGAGAAGAGCCGGTGAGATGTCATGGTTGAGAGTGAGGGATTGAGGCTCAGGAGATCTGGGTTCTTTTTTTTGTGGGGGGGTAATTTTTTACCCCATCCAATACCCAGTGGGTCTCAGGACGGCTTACAGTTGAAATCCCATAAATACATCCACCCAAATAATACAATATAAATGATGCACAAACTGAGCACAAAAGCATAGTGAAAACTAAACATTAAAAGTGTGGGAGAGTAAAAAGGTCTTCGCCTGGCGCCAAAAGCATGTAATGTTGGCACCAGGCGGACCTCTCTGGGGAGTGCATTCCTCAGCCGGGGCGCCACCACAGAGAAGGCCCTGCTCTGGGTATGTTCTCTCCTAGCCTCCTTCAAGGAGGGCTCCCGGAGCAGGGCTTCTGCTGCCGATCTTAAGGGGCAGGTGGGCGTCTAGGTTCTAGTCCCCACTCAGCAATGCAACTCACCGGGTTGTTCTGAGGATGGACTGGAGAGGAGGAGACCTCATATCAAGGAAATTGATATGAAGGAGGGAAGAACTTTCAGGGAAAGGATGAGGATCTCAGTGCTGCCCAGACAGCCGAGAAGGCAGAAGAGCCCCTTGTCCTGCACGAGATGCAAGATGGATCCCCAAATCACCCTTAGACATCTGTCTTTCAGAAAGGTGCTGAACCTGCAAAGAGGAAGACAAGAGCTGAGGCGACATTCCTCAGAAGATATTTTTGTCCAGAAATGTCCTGAGGTGTTTTTTCACCCTCCCAGGGACGAAAAAGGCCAATTTAACCTTTTCCCCGAAGCTGCTCCTTTAATTTATTGAAGGCCCAGGAATGATGTTGAGTAAGGGGTACTGTGGACCGTGCAAAATGGAGGCCAGGAAGCAAGATGCTGATCTTGTCATGTGCAGGGGAGGGGAGGAGAATGAGGAGAGCCCTCGGGATGAAAAGGAGGAAGGAGGAAGGCTGGCAGGAGGTGAACTACATTCCTCGCCAGTTAGCTCTGCCTATGAGAAATTGTCCGAAAATTTCTCATCCCAATGGAGAATTTTGGTGAAAATGTCCCCCAAGCATCTCTGCTGACACGTAGAGTGGAGAATGCAAGCTGTCAGGAGGAAGAGATGGAGGAGGAGGAAGAGAAAGCAGAGATGGAGGAGTGGGGGGGGAGGAGATCTCAAAGCTAGAGAATTTCTCAAAATCTGACATGAAATGAACTTAAGATGGGAACATGAGCACACTGGAGAGCCAGTGTGGTGCAGTGGTTAAGGGCATGGGACTGGGACTTAGAGGATCCGGGTTCGAGTCCCCTCTCAGCCATGGAGCCAACTGGGTGACTCTGGGCCAGTCACAGACTCTCAGCCCAACCTACCTCCCAGGGTTGTTGTTGTGGGGATAAGATGGAGGAGGAGAAGGATGTAAGCTGCCTTGAGCCCTTTGAGGAAAAAGGCAGGGTATAAATTGAAAAATAAATAAATAAAATAAACTGGGAGGAACCAAAATTGAAGGATGCTCCGTTCGTAACTTCAGCAAGGCTATCTACTTCCCAGTGGGTGAGCTGTTGGAATCCACCCAACAGGATGCTTCTGAGTTGATCAGAAGGGAAAGAACAGCTTCCCCGAAGTACAGGGGGATCCTTTGTCCCAGGCTGAATCTAGATCCCACTTCACCTCCTGCCTGGACAGTGTTTCACTCTTCGGACAGCTCCCTCCCCTACTCAGTGATAATTTACACCTATGCGTTACTAGCCTGGAATTGAAGGGTCTGTGTTCTCACCACTCCAACCCCCCCACCCCCCCACACACACTGTCTCCCATTTTCTCTTGGAATCCTTCCCAGAAAATCTCGAATGCTTTGCTGTAGGCTTTTTCTGTGTGTGAGAGTGATCCTTTGCAGGTGGAATCTCCCCCTTGCAGAATGAAGTTCCTTGTGACTTTACGGGATGCGACAACCTTTGGGGGCTGATCTAAGCTTGCTCCACCACCCCCAGCAGCATGAGGAAAAGCCTTTGACATGTTCCCAAGTCTGCTTACCATTGTGTTCGCGTTTGCTATGAAGAAACTGAAATTGTGTACTATATTACTACTATCACTATGAAGAAATAGAAATTGTGAAAGTTTTCACGTCCTCCCTTGGCTCAGTCATCAATTTAAATGGAGGCTGAAGCCAAGAAATTCGAATACTGAGACTTGGAAGGGCAGCAATGAAGGAACTGGGTTCGGGGGTCGCAGCACCCTCATGGTTGAAAGCCAGCTTAAAGGTGCCCCCCCATATTTTATTTATTTATTTATTTATTTATTTAAAGCATTTCTATGCCGCCCCATTGCAACAAAGCCCAGGGGCGGCTCACAACAAAACAAAATATACAAATAAATAACAACATAACAAAATTTACTTAAAACCCTCCGGTGCATCTTGGCTAAAAAACTTCAAATGAATAAATACAAATTATTTAACAATTAAAATAAGTTTTAAATAAAAAGTTCTTGGCCTGGCGCCGAAAAACAAATAATGACGGTGCCAGGAGGACCTCTCTGGGGAGCAGATTCCATAAATGGCGCGCCACCGCAGAGAAGGCCCTGCTCCGGGTACTCACCCTCCTAATCTCATTCACAGAGATTAAATTAAACATACATATTAAAGTACAGTGGGGTTCAGGAAAGACTATTGCACTGTTTCACTCCTGCTCTTGTGCAAACTGCAGGGGTGGGAGCCCCCTCTCAACCTTCTCCTGAAGTTGGAAGGAGGAATGGTCAACTTAATCACCCAAACACCTTCCTCCTCGCCCCTGAACAACGAAGTGTTTGGAGGCACGACGCCTCCAAGACTCGTTTTGGAACGGCTTTCGTTCTGCTGCCTTCAGAGGGACGTCCCCTTTGCTGTTTGGCTGAGGAGAACCAGACCAAAGTCTGATGCCAACGCACACCCCTGGCGATAAGCTCTGCTCGCCGCCTGGATTACTGCATCGCAGAGTACAGCGAGCAGCTCGGAGAACGCTTCTTCCAATTTTCCATCCTGCCCTTCAGGTGTACCCTTTCAACTAGGCAGTCCGTCTCGCAGCAGCCTCATCGCTCCCTCTGTCGGTTCATCCCGAGTCGCTTTCCCTTTGCTCTGGTGTGTGAAGCCAGAACTTCCCTTTCACTCAACTGAGATGACGGCTCTGGTTTTAGGGAGTGACCCTCTTCTTCCTCTTTCCCCATTGTGCCTCTGTGAATTTTCCACTTTCTTGACACTCATCAAACCTTCTTCGTTTCCCTGTCATCGCTGTGGAATGTGTTCCATCCAAGCGGTTGCTTGACGAGGTTCCCATCCCACGAGGCTGAAGCTGTTTGTTTGCACCAGCTGGGCGTCTGACCATCGCAAAACGTGCTGCTCTCGCAGCGCTGAATCACGGAATTGCTGCTAAGGTGGGTCCTTCACACATAGTGTTTCAACCATCCAGGTTCTGTCCAGCACGTCAAGAGGACCGACACCTGCTAAGAGGGAACTCAGGTGATGAGGCACGACCGGGGAGGAGCAACTCTTGCATTCTCAGTTTACTTATTTAATTAAAACTTTTCTATACCGTCCCAAACTTAGACGTCTTGGGACAGTTTACAGCCAATTAAGCCTAAAAATAGAAATAAGAATAACAGTTGCCCAGCATCCAATGTTAAAATATAAACCCACTAAATAAAACAAATTAACTATTAAAATATTGGGAGAATAAAAAGGGTTTTGCCTTACGCTGGAAGGAAAGAGGCATTGGCGCCAGGCGGACCTCTCTGGGAGCATGTTCCAAAGTCGGGGCGCCACCACAGAGAAGGCCCTCCTCCGGCCAGTCAACCTCTTGACCTCTTGCAAGGACGGCTCCCCGAGGAGGGCCTCAGACTCCGATCTCAAGGGGCAGGAGGGCACACAGGGGAGAAGGTGCTCCCTCAGGTATCTGGGACCAAAGCAGTTTCTCATTTTCTCTACCCTAAGTCCATTCTGTGGAATTTCTACACGAGTTTGCCACTTTACAAAAAGTTCCACAAAAACAGTCCATTTTTTCCGTACTCTAGAACCACATCTATGCAAGGAGTGGAAAATGCACGTTTCAAACACTGT
This sequence comes from Varanus salvator macromaculatus, assembly GCA_023646645.1. Classification (NCBI taxonomy): domain Eukaryota; kingdom Metazoa; phylum Chordata; class Lepidosauria; order Squamata; family Varanidae; genus Varanus; species Varanus salvator. Next base: position 119,952,628 of record JAIXND010000654.1, read on the forward strand.
GCGTGGAAATGCATATTTTCCCGTTTGAAATGCACACTTTCCCCATTCTGACAAAAAAGAAAACAGTTCGCAAGCAGAAACGGAGTGAGGCAAACCAAGCTTTGAAAAGGAATCTGAGCACAATTCGTCTGAGTCACTGCTATTTCGTGGCCTCCTTATTGGTGACCCCACATCTTTGGAACTCCCTCCTGAGAAAGACACTTCGGGCATCCTCACCTGAAACCTACAGGAAGCAACCCCAAAGATGCATTCATCACTTACTCTATTTAGTATTTTAACATACTAAATGGAGTAGCTGCTGCTACTTCTGCCTGTGTCTGTGTATTTGTGGCTGAATGAGAATTTGAGCCTGAGTCTCTCCGGGGCTTCCTTCCTGGGGGAAGTTCCCCAAGTGTCAGCTCCTGCAAAAATCTGGCCCTATTGGCCAGTGGTACCATATGGGGCACTCTGCCCCATTTCTTGGCCTACCATCCTGCATACTTCCATGCAACCTTCTTGCAGGCCCACCCGCTAACCAAGGCTCCATCCACTACCTCGTGCAACCTGCAGTTTCCAGGAGAATGAACACAATAATCTCTTGGCAAGAGCTTATATATCCTCAGGACAGTCTTCTATAAGTTCCCTAAACCCCAAGTCCAAGGACAGACCTCTGGGATTTCTCACTGCAACGACCCACAAGCAAAAGAGCCAACACACCTTCGTCTCTGCACAGCGCTCTCTGCAAGGAAAAAATTTCTGAAAAACTTTCCTGCCAAGTCTGACCTGACATTTTGTAAGCTGATCTTGCTGAAAGCCATGATGCTTTTCAAAAGGGAGCTACCGGATAATTGGTGGCAGCTTGTAACTGTGGGTTCGGATGGTCGGAAATGATATAATATGTATACGATTTCTAGGAATCTAACCTTGCGGGTATTGGTTTGTTTGTTTCGAGAACTCTGTTCCTATGGAGACTTTTTTCTAAAAGGCTGAAAGGGTATGATTAATTTTCATTCTGTTGCCATGGATATTAATAATAATGAAGTGATTATTACTCAAAAAACTGTAGTGCGTGATTCCAGCATGTGTTTTTAAAGTGAACGCAGGAGACGGGACTCGCAACATGGTGTGTGGAAAGGCTTGTATGGAGGGAGGTGTCGGCACGTCTCCGAATTCATTCCCACTACAGGGACAACTGTGATTGATTTATGGCATTCCAGAGCTAAGCTGCAATGTTACCTTTCCCAACCGTAAATCTACGAATGGAAGAATTAGTCTATTTCCCGTCGGCATCACTTTCACTTGCGCTGCCTAATGAGTCCGTCAAGGCCTGCTTCTTCATTGATCACCTTCTTTTAACAGACCCTGAAGCCAATGGGCCAAAGCCACCGGCCCCCTGGGAACCCCGCTTCGTGCTTCCCGACTTTTGCATTCCCACTCCATTCGAAAAGCTTGAAACGCCTCACCTGAGCGCTAAACTGCATTGACCTGGTACCTGGGGAAGGTTGGCCCTCCGAAATTGGCTTCTCCCCTCTGGCATCAGACCTGCTCACACCTGGAATATGTCACTTGATAACTTGCCCAAAACTGAAACGGGTCCCAGGATGATGAAAGTCGTTTGAGCACCCTTCCTGTTTTCCTTTCCCTTTTTGTTTTTCGCTCTGTGCTAAAACATGTTTCAGGCCATTAGTATTTAAACGGTTACTTTAAAATGGGCATATCTCTCCAAAATGCATGTTCACAATTGATTTTTTCCCCAAAATACCTTTAATTGATTGTTGAACCACGCCAAGTGCAAGGGCTTTTTGCTGGAGACTAAGGCCAAGACACTCTGTGCTCTTGTATTCTTGATCACTATGGGGGGAAGTGAGGGTGATCGGGCATGGTGTCTGTCACCCCATTGATTGCTGGGGTGATGGGGCTGAACCGGCAGGCTCGGCCGGTGTCCCCTTCCTCGCCCCCCATTTGTGTCCCTCCTGAAGCTGCACACGTGGTGGAAGAGGACAACTGTCCTTCTGTGTGGGGCCTTCTTCATTCAAGCAGAGAGAATAGTTCACTTTCCTGCTAGAGTCAGGATTTCAGGGCCCTTTTGTAGGAAGGCTGTGAAAGCCCAACAGTGGAAAAGCTGACGGCAGGAAAATGGATGTGTTTGAAACATGGAGCTGGAGGAAAGCTTAGGACATTCCCTGGGCCAGGAGGAAAGTGGAGAGAGGGTCCTGGATCGAATCCCTCCAGAGCTTTTCCTAGCAGTAAAAATGATGGAACCGAAACTGCCGTACTTTGGACACCTCATGAGAAGGCAAAATACCCTGGAGAAAACTCTTGCGCTAGGGAAAGGTGATGGCAGGAGAAGAAGAGCAGGGCCACATAAGGGATAGATGGACCCCATCAAGGAAGACGCAGTCTGGAAAGGAGAGGAGCGGAGCAGGGCTGTCGTGGACGAAACAGTTTCCATCTCATGCTCTGTCACCCCCTTTTCCTTCTGCTGTCCATCGTTCCCAGCATCCGGGTTGCAAAAGTTTATGTTTGGGTAAACATCATGGCGGCGGCGAGGAATGCTTTCCTTCAGCTTCGGCTGATACATCAGTTGCGTCCCTTCCTGGAGTTCGACTGCCTGACGACGGTGACACATGCGCTGGTGACTTCCCGGTTAGACTTCTGTAACGCGCTCTACTTGGGGCTACCCTTGAAGACGGTCCGGATACTTCAATTGGTGCAAAATAGAGCTGCCAGGGTGCTGATGGGGACTGGGCATGGTTCTCATATAACCCCAGTTCTCCGTCAGCTCCACTGGCTCCTGATTGAAGTCCGGGCCCAATTCAAGGTGTTGGTTATGACCTATAAAGCCCTAAACGGCTTCGGACCGGAATATCTAAAGGAACGCCTTCTTCCCTATTTGCCCTCCCGCCCCTTGAGATCGGCAGCAGAGGCCCTCCTCCGGGAGCCCTCCGTGAAAGACATTAGGAGGGTGAACACCCAGAGCAGGGCCTTCTCTGCGGTGGCGCCCCATCTGAGGAATGCGCTCCCCAGAGAGGCCCGCCTGGCGCCGTCGTTATTTGTTTTTCGGCGCCAGGCCAAGACCTTTTTATTTAAAACTTATTTTAATTGTTAAATTAGCTGTATTTATTGGATTTTAAATTTTTTAGCTGAGATGCACTGAGGGAGTGTTTAAGAGAAATTTTTATTGCTTTATTGTTGTTTATTTATTTGTATATTTGTATATTTTGCTTTGTTGTAAGCCGCCCCGAGGTTTTGTTGCGATGGGCCGGCATAAAAATGTTTCAAATAAATAAATAAACAAACCAAGGCCTGCTTCAGGGGCTTCACATGGCTGGGTACACGCCTGGAGAGGCGATGCCCAGTTTGCCCAAAGAAGCCTCTGGCTTCCCTCCCTGGCAGCTCCAAGCAGGGCTAGGAACGTCCAAAACCCCGAGAGCTGCAGCTGCTCAGCATGTGGACACTTCCGAGAGAGACGGGTCAAAGGTTGAAGTTCTAGATGACGGGCATCATGATGCTACCTATGTATGTTTAGAAGAAAGGGGGCCTACAGTTCCCAAATGCCCCGTGTTGGGTGAGGCATGGTGGGAGCCATCGGCCCTTGTCCAAATGTGCATGGAATTGCACCAAAAGAATTTAGAAACATAGAAACATAGAAACAGAGCGAGTCAGAAGGGGCCTCCCGGGCCATCTAGTCTGACCTCCGGCACCAGCCAGCTCCGCTCACGACATGCCCTCCATGTGCATGTCCAGCCTGTCTTTGAATTTAAGAAGAGCTTTGCTCCATCAGACCGAAGGCCTGTCCGTTCTGGCATTCTCTCTGCCTGGCGTCCAACCACGTGCCTCCAAGAGGAAAACGAGCATGAGATGCTGGCATGAGGTTCCTCAGAAACTGCTGTTCAGCATCCTGCCTCGGAGATGGGGGGGTGGCATGTGGCCCTCAGGACCAGTAGCCAGGTGTGATAGCCTTCCCTTCCATGAGTTTGTCCTGTCCTCTTTTAAAGCCATCCAAGTTGGTGGTCCTCACTACCATTTGTGGAAGTGAATTCCATAGTTTAACTGTGTTTTATTTATCCAACCCTTGTGGGTTCTAGTAGGACAGAAGAGGGAGAAAAATCTCACGGTCCCAGTTGTGGTTCCCTTCTTCATAGGAGCTTTGCTTCCACCCCTTAATGTCTTGGCTCGCCCATCGCTGCTTTTTTCCTCTGGCTTTTGACAAAGACCCTCACCAAAAGTTCTGGAGCAATCTCAGCACTTGTGGGACAGATGGAGAGGATTGTGTATGAATTGTTGTTGTTGTTAGTCGTGAAGTCATGTCTGACCCATCGCGACCCCATGGACGACATTCCTCCAAGCCTTCCTGTCCTCCACCATCCCCTGGAGTCCACTCAAGCTCATGCTGACTGCTCAGTGACTCCATCCAGCCCCCTCATCCTCCCCTTCTTTTGCCATCTCTTGTTCCCAGCATCAGGCTCTTCTCCAGGGAGTCCTTCCTTCTCATTAGGTGGCCAAAGTATTTGAGCTTCATCTTCAGGATCTGGCCTTCTAAAGAGCAGCCAGGGTTGATCTCCTCTAGGACTGACCGGTTTGATCACCTTGCGGCCCAAGGGACTCGCAGAAGTCTTCTCAGCACCACAATTCAAAGGCCTCAATCCTTTTGCGCTCAGCCTTCCTTCTGGTCCAGCTTTCACAGCCATACATTGCAACCGGGAAAACCACAGCCTTGACTATACGCACTTTTGTCGGCAGGGTGATGCCTCTGCTTTTTAGTCTGCTGTCTAGATTTGCCATGTATGAATTGTATGTGTATGAATTGCTCAGCCTTTTCTGCCACTCCCCAGCTTTGTCATACTCCTTTTGAGATACAACAACCGAGACTCGCACCCACAATTCCACGTGCAGTCACATGAGGAGATTATGGAAAGCTGTTGTGATATTGCCCAGCCTTTCCTGACCTAGCACCCTCTGGATGTGTAGGTTTGCATGTCCCATCATTCCCAAGCAGTAAAGTGAGGTAACATGCTGGAATTCTGGGAGTCACAGGCCATCTTATCTGGAAAAGTGACATTGGCAGTCGAATGAAGTCTGAGGCAGCTTTGTTTGTTCCTGAGCTTTGAGACCTGCGTGAGGATGGGTAAAATGATTTTCAGGGACACTTTTGGGGACACTTCCCAGTTTCAGATCCTGGGGACAGACAGACAGTCATGCCCTCGAGGAGACACTGTTGAAAGATAAAGATGACCAGGAAGTTGTCAATATGGTGTCTTTGGAACTTCTCCTTCCGCTTCCTTTGCCACAAAATGTTAAGCACCACCATCTCAAGGCCAGAATCCTTTTTATTGGAATGGATTCTTTCAACAGTGGAAATGTGTCACCTCCCCGTTCTTTCCGAACGGGGCAGGGGAGAGGAGAAAAAATAGTAGGAATGTTTCTTCTTGGGTGGGCACCAGGCAACACCCCAAGTCCCAAACTCTCAACTCCCATCTCTTCTGGAGAGCTGCATCATTTTTTTCTGGTGGTGTCAGACCCTTAAACCTCTTGCTTTTTAATAAGTCCATCCCCATGGGTGAGATCAAACCTTCCAAGGAATGCCTGCGTCCAGACTGAATATTTCACAGAACTCTTGACAGCATGATCTGCTTTAAGCTTTGCTCAATCTGTCAGATGGATGGCAAGCAAACTCTTTGCTTATTGCGTGGCACTTCTGAATGTGTTGAAAACTTTCTGGGGTGCCCCAGTTGTGAAAGTAGGCCAGGAGAAAGAAGGAAAGAGGGGGGAAATGCTTTGGGAAAGCACAGAGTTGTATTTTAGAGGCCATGGGCCATGTAGTGTACCCAAATATTTATTTATTTATGTAAAACATTTTTATGCCGCCTCCATTGCAACAAAACCTCGGGACGGCTCACAACAAAAACAAAATATACAAATATAACAATTATACAACAAAAATATTAAAAATATGTCCCAGTTCTCATTGTCTAGGGTTGGAAGAACTTCAAAAACCGATTAAACCTGTATATCAAATTGAATCATGCATATTATGACCAAGGATACTTGCCCGATTCAAGACATCAAAAATTATTCATCTCTCATTTGTTCCTGGTTTTAAATAAGTCTCGAACATGATTTCAGGCACTGTGGGAAACAGCGCACATTGGAGTTGTGTGGAATATTTGTGGGCGATGGGAGCAAAATGAAAACTCTGGAAAATGAGGCTGGAATTTTAAATAATTATCTCCTCGAGAGGGGAGCAGGATATCACTAAGCGATCTTCTTTCATGTTTTCTTTAAAAATGTGCTGTGCACTTAAGTTGTTCAGGATTATTTACAGAGGGGTGTCTCCAGTGGGGCAGCTCTTCCTGAATACCTCTGAGCATGTGCAAAGTCACAAGGTCTCGTGGGACTTTGGGAACCGCTGCTGGCCTACAAGCTGCCGGAGCCCCTCAATGTCGAGCAACACCTGGGGCTATTTTAGCATTTAAAAATGGAACGAAGACACCTCTATGGGTTCACACTACACAGAAAAAGGATCATGTGCCCCCTGCCCCCTCCCAGTGAGAAAAGTATTTTAAATTCACCTCCTGAAAAGGCAGTGCCTTTTTCACTGGGAGAGAAAAGCCATCATGGACGTTAAGGGCGCAGGATCTGGCTCAGGCCGGCCCCAGAATTTCTGCGTCCTTTGTAGAATTCCGCACTCCTCTGTTTCCTCACCAAACCATCCCCTGCTTTGGCGACTTGGGTTCCCCAGGATCCTTCTAAAACGATAATTTAAAAGTTCTTCTTTATATCCCTTTCCATCGCCCCGCTCCCTTCACACACTGTTTTCCTCCTTCATGTGCATTGGCGCCTGGGGGGCTCTCCTAGCCCCCTCTTATCCCCCCCACAGCTGCATTCAGTGAGAAGAGCCCCAGGGCAGAATGAAAACCAGGTGCCCGCTTCCCCACCTCGTCTTTCCCAGCGAGGCTCCATGACCGCTGAGAGGGAAGGGTCAGCTCTGGTCCTGCCGGACCTCAGGGTACTGGGTGACCGCAGGCTAAACGTGAGTCCGCAGTGTGATGCGGTGGTCAAGAGGGCGAATGCCACCCTTGGCTGCATAGCCAGAAGTGTGGCTTCTAGATCAAGAGAGGTATTACTACCACTCTACACGACTCTGGTGCGCCCGCAACTGGAGTATTGTGTTCAGTTTTGGGCCCCTCATTACAGAAAGGATATAGCCAGGTTGGAGTCAGTGCAGCGTAGGGCCACAAGGTTGGTGGCTGGTTTGCAGGGGATGCCGTATGAGCTGAGACTGAGGGAACTGGGTCTCTTCAGCCTGGAGAAGAGGAGACTCCGAGGGGATCTGTTGGCGACATACAGGAATGTGAGGGGGTGTCACACGGAGGTGGGTCGAGACCTGTTCTCCCCTGCAGAGGAAGGCAGGACGCGCTCCAATGGAGCAAAGCTCAGGGAACCAGGGTTCAGTTTGGATACCAGGAAGCACTTCCTGATGGTTAGGACCCCCAGGGTGTGGAATGGGCTTCCACGGGAGGAGGTTGAGGCCCCATCGGTGTGGGTGTTCAAGGATAGGTGGGACATGCACATGGTGGGCATGTCGTGAGCGGAGCCGGCTGGTGCCGGAGGTCAGACTAGATGGCCCAGGAGACCCTTTCTGACTCGCTCTGTTTCTATGTTTCTATGTGCCAAGATGGTGCATGTGCGCACGCATGAACGTGGATGGGGTGCGGCTTTGCGGAGGCTGCACTGAGAGGAAGGCTTCACCCAACTGTCCGCACCGGAGGAAGAAGGCACATGGGAGTGGAGGTATGGAAAAGCTGAGCATTGCTATGGGCTGAGGAAGGGGATGTCTCCCCCCGGCTCTGGATTAGCCAGTGACCCCATGCTCTGGGGCCACGCCGCTTCGCTTTAGCCCAACACGCATCCATGGTGCTTGCTATGCAGTGAGCATAAATGGACTGTGATGGATGGGTGTGTGTGTGTGTGTGTTTGTGCTGGAGGGCACAAGGGTCTACAACAGGCCCGCATGGACAGCCAAGATTCACATGTTTACAATGGCGATTTGCACAGATTGGATCCTTGGCACAAACTGGGTCCAAATATTTAAATTTGAGTTAAAATAATGTCACTGTTTTTAATGTTATCACAATTGCAAAGCTGTTATGTAACCGGAGGTGCCACACATTCCCTTGGGGAATATCCTTATCAATTTTATCCTCTCTCAGCTTGATTTTTAGCTCACTATATCCCCTGTTTCACAAAGAGTTGTCACGATCAGGTGCATCTAGGTCTCACTTCCACAAAAGTTCAGGAAATCTGTGCAAATTCCAGCACCCGGTACTTGTGCAATTACCAGGCACTGAAATTTGTGCAATATCAGATGCTGAAGTTTGCACGGAGTGCTAAGAATGAGGCCTGTTTTTAAACACAGAAAACTGCATTCTAGTTTAACTGATGTCTTTAAAGACTCGGTCTGCCTGTGAGGGGAAAACCGAACAAACTCCAAAGGCTTTTGTTGAGCAAATCTATCGATTCGTGGGTGCCTCGTTTCCATCCCCACGGAAACCGCCCTGCTTATTTGGAGGGGTGGAATGGCAAACCTTCCGGATGGGAGATGTGATCCCTGGGCATTTCTCTCTTCCTCCCCCAGCCCCCTGACCAATTCCATGCCTGCACACTGTTACTTTTGGGGAGATGAAATGGTGGCTTCCCGCTGAGGGGGTGGGCACATTCCAAAAAGTTTTGGAGTTTGGCTCGTCCCCCTCCATGCAGGGACTTTCCACCCAGCAAAACTTCTCCCCTGGAAGGCAGCACCTGAGAGCGAGGCCGTGGACATGTGAGGATACTGGTCCATTTCGCCTGTGCCTCAATTTCCCGCCATCAAAAAGAACCTCTTGAAAGTGATCGGCATTACCCTTTGGGTGTGTGCAACACACTGCTTTGCTCACATCTCCCCCCGCACACGCGCAAGCGCATCCTCTTCGTCTTCGCCACCAGTCCCCCTACTCTCTGTGGGGAAATGGGCGTTTATCTCCGTTCGAGGGAGAGACGTTTGCGGCCGACTGCAGAGGAGCCGAGGGGAGGGGATCCCCGGCGCAACATCTGGAGCGGTTATTTTGAGATGCGGCACCGAGCTTCCCGCAACGTGCTCCCAGACCTGCCCGGGGGTGGGACGGGGGGAGGACAAGCTCGTGGCTGGAGGATAGAGCACACCCATTTCCTTTCTAGGCCCTCCCAAAGCATGTTTGGAGACGAAAGCCAAGACAATCAAGCGCCTGGCAGCTCTCGGACAGACAGCACCTCTTACCGAGCTCAGTAAATTACAACTCTTTGGGAAAGGGCGGATCGGAGCTGGCGGAATCTGATAAGTGGCCGCTGCCCTCTCATGCCAAGTGGGAAGCCAGGAAAGAGGGCTGGGAGAGGCTGGGAAGAGGGGCTGGGAGAGGCTGGTCCTCTCCCCGCTTGCTGGGGAAGGGAGGGGAGAGAGATGCTGGTCCTCGCTGGGGAGAGCTGCGTGAGCCCAGGAACTGGATCCCTGCTGGATCGGGCCAAGGATCCTCTGACCCCAGAATTTGCTCACACGGCGGCCAATCAGCTGTTTCCCAGGAGCAGCTGCGCAGATGCATGTTTCCTCCAATCCTGGAGGTGGCTGGGAGCTGTCAGGACGAGCAGCCATGGGCAGCCCCCTTCCGCACATGGCTACCCAGCCCCCTTTTAACGCCCCTGACTGGTGGAGGCATGGCAAAATCTTGTGTATGTGAATCCCACCGTTCAACTCCGAGGAGTCTTTCCTTGGGGTCCCTCCTGGCTCTCCCACCATTCGGCTCCCTGGGGTGGCCCTGTTGGGTTCTCAGATTGGGGAGGGGGAGAAAAAAAATCTCCCAGCCCAAGCTCTCCACACCAGGGGTGACGTTGGTTCCGAGGACCAGAGCAAGCTCAGGTTGGCGGTTTGCAAGGCCCACGGGTGAGATCCCTCTGTGGGCTTCCCCCAGGCCCATCACTCTCTCCAGAGGGTGGCTGAGCCCCTGGGGGAGCCCCACGGCTGGGGCACAAGGCAGGAGGGAGCAAGGGATGGGAGCAAGAGCAGCTAGCCAAGCCAGTGAGGGGCAGTGCAGCAGGGGCCACACGGGTAGGCTGGCCAGCTGTGACCGGGGATGAGCAGCTGGAATCATGGGATCACAGAATAGTGGGGTTGCAGGGGCCATGAAGGCCATCCAGTCCACCCCCTGCTGGTGCAGGACACCAGGTCACACCACCCCACTCAGGTGGCTGCCCAGTTTCCTTTTGAATGTCCCCAGTGTGGGGCGGCCCCCCACCTCTCCAGGCAGCTGGTCCCACTGCCGTCTTGCTCTGACAGTGAGGAAGCATCTCCTGCTGTCCAGCCTGGATCTGGGTTGTCGCAACTTGAACTGATTATTCCGTGTCCTGCACTCTGGCATCAGTGAGAAGAGATGTTGACCTTCCTCTTTGTGACAGCCTTTGAGGTCCTTCTAGGGGGATCTCATGTCCCCGCTCAGCCTTCTCTTCCCAAGGCTGAACGTGCCCAGTTCCCTCAGCATCTCCTCACAGGGCAGAGTCTCCAAACCCCGGATCATTTCTGTTGCTCTCCGCTGGACCCTTTCTAATTTACCTGCATCTTCCTTAAATCTTGGTGCCCAGAACTGGACACAGGATTCCTGGTGATTTAGTCCGGCTCTACTCTAGTCCCCAGCTTTTGGATGTGGTGGTGAATTCATATTTCAGAGCTCAGCTCCCTGCTCTCTATCATTTCTCTGGGAAAGACAGTAGATGCTCTTTCCTGCCTTACGAAGTTGTTGCTGGGCTTACGACACACCGTCGCATCTGGACAGTATAAAGAAGTGCTTACAGAAATGCCAGGAATAATTAATTTTGGTGCCAAATGGAGGTGTGCAAAAATTACTCCTCAGGGTCGGGCAGAACACAGTGGAACTCTATAATAACAGCAGGGCTTTGCTTTGGAAGAAACGTGATCCCCCATAGAGAAAGAGGAAGAGAAACCACATAAGACACGGAAAGAGAATTTACAGATGTGTGTCCCACTGAGTTGAGAACAAGTATCTGCAAGGACGTAACATGATTACTGTATTGCAGAGACCCGACGCAGTTCCAGACCCTCCAGAATCAAGTGTGAGATGAAAAGCTTGCAAAGGAAAAATAAAACTACAAAGGGCAAGAATACAGTAGCGATTTGGGGATGCGTGGGAGCAGAATTTATCTCGGCAGAATGAGGGAGATGTCAGCAATTCTTGCTATGGGACATCCTGAAGCTGGAAGCTCACCTGTGCAATCCAAACAGGCATGTGCCAATCCCCAAATCCTGAGCCCTCCACCGTTCTTTGAATTCCATTCTGAAGCTTGTTCCGACTGTATCCGATTGCAAACATTGCTCTTTTATGTGAAAAGCCATGCATCTTCCAACTTCTCCATCACCACTGCACACATGTTTATTGCGCGGTGTCTTCTCCCCTTGCTCAAAGTGTGTTTGGATGCGCTTTGTAAGCATTTTCTTTTTCAAATGAAGGGCAAGAGAAATCCCATTGCAAGCTTGGATATGTGCAGACATTGGCCACGGATTGCATCCGGGTCCAAGTTTGGTCCAGAATGTGGGAACTGCGTCAAATCTGGATTAAAACCGAGACAGAACAAATTTCTCATGCATCTCGAAATCGAAGCAAAGAAGGATGAAATGCTGGCATCCAATTTAGCACCATCAGTATCACGTGTCTCAAAGTGACACAACATTCATGAAGAAACTCCCCAGAGAGCCAAGTCTTTGCTTCTGACTGGCCCAGACAATAATCTGAGCTGCTTATTTTCAAATTATTGAAATAATTTCAAATTATTGGACTTTTTCAACAGATGTGTCTTTTCCTGCTGCCTGGGATTGATGGCACCGAAGGACTGGATGACACTGGGACATTCATGACAGTGTGTCTTTTGCTATCTTGTCAGCGGTGGTAGAGCCTGGAATCACACACCAGAACACAAATCCTGCGGGAATGTGAGAGTCACAGCATCTCTGTTGGCTCCTGGAGATGGAAAATATGTGGTGAATGTGCCTGAGTGAAACCCCACGATCTACCACGATAGATATCAAAGCAGTGGTCAAAGATACTGAACAACAGGTCTGCAGGTTGAATCTCATCGTCCAATAGCTTTTTAAAAAATTGTGCAGGGTTTCCATTGGCTTACAAAAACATATTTTATTAAAAGGTATGTTTCCCTTCTTTTTTCTCTCTGTAAAGCATGATCATATTACTTATTACTTCCATTTTAAACTGTCTTATGTTTTTACTTTATCCTAAACGTCTGCATAGCTGTTTTCTGTTTATTGCATTTGAAATGGCCCGAAGATTTATCGCATAAATTTTGGCAGACTGATGTATGTATTTCTAGATGGCCACATGCCCCCCATTTCTATTAGCTGCTGATCATTTTGTGGTAGGGATGTACTTAAGTTCAGTTTGCGTTTGGTCAGGATCTTCCCAGTTCACACTGTCTGGATGGAGCGTAGCTCCGGTGCAGTCTGCAAAAACATATCCGAGCGTTCAACGTCACTCACGCACCAAAATGGAAGAAAACGAAGCCACAGTCAACAGCCTGTGCACATATGAAAAGCAGGCATTAAAATGCATTCCTTTGAAAAACGCACGGCTACACCTTAATCTATGAGAGACGAACACACACATTTCAAAGATGAGCGCAAGGGAGTCCTTCCCTTGGAAATATGCTCTCAGAAGTACACATGGATTTTCCTGCTAATGGAAAGAAAGCTAAAGCTTGCGAGTGGGTACAGATGTAAGCTAGAACACGCTTCCAGAAGGAATTCAGAGAACTTTGGTGAATTTGGTGAGTTTTGCTGATGTGCACGGTCTGATTTGGTGGTTTCCAGAGTTTGGCACATTTCCCCCGTTCCAAAAAGTATAAAAGCCCTTTTTTGGGCTTGCGGGAGGAGCTTAAAGTGGGAGCGTGCTGTCTTCTGGTCAGTCCTCCTCTTGCCTGCAGCCTGCCTAGCACCGGAGTGCAGACCTCGGAGCTCCAAACCGGAGTTTCCAAAGAGGTTCCGCGCCTCTGCTCCAAATCCTTGCACGCCGTCCATTGCTGCCCTGGGCTCTTTAAGGTCGCCAGTGCCCAAGCCAACAGTCTTGTTTGGATCGGGTGAATGCAAACAAGACCGCAGCTTGGTCTGGGCATCTTGTAGTCTTCAAGGAACCAGGTAAATTATTGGGGTCTCCAAGAAATACTCTTACACAGGGACCCCCGGTCTGTCTTCTGGCTCTTCTGAGATTCCTGTGAGTGGCATTACAGGCTGTGGAGAAGACGCGGAGGGTGCTAAAGCAGAAAAGCCAGGCATAGCGACACTCCCCGTCCATCTGAACTGTCTTCCTTCAGAAACACACAACTCACTGCCAAGGTAACAGCCATTTCCACAATATTGTTGCCTTGTCCAAACAGCTAACCCTGAGTTCCGGGTTGAACGAATATGTTTTTCCACCTGCAGGGGCAAAACATTCGAGACGGCGTTCCAGGATAGATCTGGGGAAGGTCGTAAAAAGTTTGCGGTGACCTATATATTTTATTTTATGCAGGCGCTTAACACGATATATTTTACAAATGTGCTAATGCTCCATAAATCAGTCGGCATGTAATTCGGTACACCGGGGGCGTCCCCAACTATCCAGTGCTTACTCACGTAACCACACGCGTGGACCTGCTCCCGCAGACACAAACTGGGCTTCCCCTGCTCTGTGGGGTGAGGGGAGCGGACGATCGCTGCCCGTTCTGCTCCTCTCCCGGGGAGGAAGCGAGCGAAGTCTTGACGGCCGTCACTGATTAGCTGTCGAGTTTCAGACAGCCATGACTATGGAACAGTATCGCCCTGTCCCCCCATGACGACGGAGTCCAAATGCAACAGAGGCGAAAGCTCCTGGGCCTGGACCGATGGCGTGTGCACCTGATTTCTTTAGCCAGGGTGGCTCAGCCTGCAGGGATGAGGCGATCTGCCTCTGACATTCCCTCGCCAGCAAAGAGTGCCCCGCACAGTGGTGCCCATCTGCCTCATGGCTGCCCTGGCACACCCCGCAAGGGGGAAAGGAGAAGCGCTGCCGGGGGAGGAGGGGAGGGGAGGGGAGGGGAGGGGAGGGGAGGGATCCACCGGACCCAAGAGAGGGAGAGATGAGAGCGATTCCATGCGCCGGGTGGAGGTCCTTGCGCATTGGTAGGGGGCCGGGATGGACTCAGACCTGTGCCGCCATGTTCATGGCGCAATCCTTGGGTGACCACTCCCGCGTTTGCATCCAGGAGGAGGCAAGTGGGCAGCCAGGAACTCCTTGGCCTCGTGGTAGGAAAGCATGTAGCACATCAGGAAAACAATGTTCCGGCTTCATTTCTTATGTTTCAGACCAGCCGATGAGCAAAGCAGCATAGAAGCATCGAATAGTAGAGGTGGAGGGGCCATGAAGGCCATCCAGTCCACCCCCTGCTGTTGCAGGACACCAAGGCACGCCATCCCACTCAGGTGGCTGCCCAGAGGTGTTCTGAATGTCTCCCGGAAGGGAGAGCTCACAACTTCCCCAGGTAATCAGTTCCACTGTTGTACTGCTCTGACCATCAGGAAATTCACCCAGTCCAAATCTGGTTCTTTTCACTAAAGTCCTTTATTCCGTGTCCTGCACTCTGGAATGAACAAGACGAGGCCCTGACCTTGCTCTTTGTGGCAGCCCCTCAGGTGCTCTCATATTTCCTCCAGTCTTCCTTTCTTGAGGTTGAACATGCCCGGTTCTTTCAACCTTTCCTCGCAGGGCTTTCCTCCAGTCCCTGAATCATCCTGCTGCCCTCCTCTGTACCCTTTCCAACTTGTCTGCATCCTTTAAATACTTAGGTGCCCAGAACTGGGGACAGGACCCCAGGTTTGGTCTGACTAGTGCTGAGTAGAGGGGGACTACGCGGAAGAAGAGTTAAGGAGCATGGGGAGCTATGCAGTGCCAGGGCAAGCTCCGGTTCCTCTCCTTGGTGCCAGCTCCAGGTTTTGGCGGAGTCCTGAGCAGACCACCCTCAATGGCCTTCCTTCCCAGGCATTGAGTGTAGATCATCTGTGTGGGAAGCCTCCAGCAACCAAGCCCACGCCAGCTTCCCTCTTCCACTTGTGACATGCAGACTTTAATTGTACCAAGAAGAAGCCTCTCAGCTGAAAAACTGGAGGGCCACAAGTGTTTGCAGACTCTCAGCTCGGCTCAATTCGTGAGCCAGGTTTGCTGAGCACGACAGGAAGTCCACCGAGCAGAAGGGAGTGTGAGCCCAAGAGAACCACCACCACCCTCATATCAGCCTTGGTTTAGGGTTCCCTAAGGTTGAGACCTTTTCCTGGGCTCCAAGATCACCGCAGACGGGGACTGCAGCCAAGAAATCAAAAGACGCTTGCTCCTGGGGAGGAGAGCTATGGCAAGTCTAGACAGCAGACTAAAAAGCAGAGACATCACCCTGCCAACAAAAGTGCATATAGTCAAGGCAATGGGTTTCCCAGTTGCAACGTATGGCTGTGAAAGCTGGACCATAAGGAAGGCTGAGCGCCAAAGGATTGAGGCCCTTGAATTGTGGTGCTGGAGGAGACTCTGCGAGTCCCTTGGACCGCAAGGCGATCAAACCGCTCAGTCCTAGAGGAGATCAATCCTGACTGCTCTTTAGAAGGCCAGATCCTGACGATGAAGCTCAGATACTTTGGCCACCTAATGAGAAGGAAGGACTCCCTGGAGAAGAGCCTGATGCTGGGAACAAGAGATGGCAAAAGGAGAAGGGGACGGCAGAGGATGAGGGGGCTGGATGGGGTCACTGGGGTGGTGGGTGTGGGCTTGGGTGGACTCCGGGGGATGGTGGAGGACAGGAGGGCCTGGAGGAGAGTTGTCCATGGGTCGTGATGGGTCGGGCACAGCTTAGCGACTAAACCACAGAAGGCCGAGGCAGGAGGACATGGACGTGTGCAATGGTGGAGGGAATCTCTCTTTTGTCTTCAGTGAAGCTCTTCCACTGAATTCTGTGCCGTTATGCAAAAGGCCGACGGCTGGAAACTATGAAGGAGCCCCACCAAGTTAAGAAAAAATGCCCCCTGGCGCTGGTTGAAGCTGGGTCAGATATCCTTGGAAGGGTGGCAAAAAACCTGTGACATGCTCCACAAACCCCTCTGGCAAGCTGTGTCCTGAACGGGGAAGAGAAAGCGCGCCTCTTTTCCACCGGTTCCCACGACAGCCGTCGCAGTCCCTCTGCCTTGCTCAGCTCCTCCAGCATGAAGAAGCAGGAGAAGTAATCTCCTTAGAACACTTTATTTAACATGCATCTGGGACGTGGAAGCTGCTGCAGTCGAAGGATCCTGGCCCAAGAGATGCCCCTCAAGGAAACAGACACGAGTGGCACTTCCTGCAGGGAAAGATGCGCCTACGAAGGCAATATAAGCTTGATCGTGTTCTCGCTCACCCACAGAAATGCCCCTGAACTTCAGCAAGCTGTGGACCAGTGCAAAGTTTCACGTCCTCACTGAACGTTAAGTAGCATTTCAGTTCAGGAAGGCACCTTATCATATTTCAGGAATATGGAAAGCTTTGATGGATCACGGGGAAGACTCATCTAGTCCAGGATTCTGGCTCCTGCTGTGGAAACTTCCAGCCACTCATCAGCCGAACATGTGGGCCAAAGCTCGTGTCTTCCACAGATGGCTCACTGAGTGAGGAGGAGAATCCAGGTTGCTCTCCCGGCTTTTGGCTTTCTGTTTTTCCAGGTGGCAAGGGAAGGCTCCAAACCTACCTTCACTGAGATAGATGTGGGAGGTATACAGTCCTGGGATCTACTCTTGCTCAATGCATACAGTCCGACGCACCTGATAAAGGTGGCCCACAGTCCTCATTTTCTGAGGGCTGTCCTCTGTTTGAAGGGATCCTCTCTTTGAAAGGTTGCCCGGTCCAAGTTCATTTTGGGGCTAAAGGACCAGAAAGAGGAGACCTTGTTAGCACCTGGAGAGCCAACTAATAAGAAAACACACTGCCTACACACTGTCTTCTCCTCTGTGGTGAGATGCATCGTCTAAACCAGGGCTTGAAAATTCTGCTCGCCCACTCGCCAAATGCGAGTGTAAATCCTTTCCGGCGAGCACAGTAATGCCCTGCATCCCTATTTGCAAAGGGGACCCTAACCGGGAAGCAAACCCACACGGACCCGCACAGGCATCTGCCTTCCGCGATCCAAGGACCTGTCTCTCCACTGGCCCTTCTAGGAAGCAGCCCTCTCTTGCTTTAACCCTTAGATGGGCTGCGAAGGACCCCACCTCCCCCCCATGCTTATTGCAGGCGTTTGGAGGTGGGAGGGTGCGGAGCGGGTGGTGGGGCTCTGGCGTCCTCTGCTCGCCCCCTAAGGCAAGCCCGGCAGTTGCTTCTTGGCCTGAACGGAGACAAAGCCAGGCTGGGGGTCTCTGCCTTCCTGGAGGGGCCAAGCGATGTGAATTGGGAGAGCTTTTCCTCCCCCCCGCCAGCCCCACATCCCGCCATTCCAGTGCCCGGGAAAGCTGGAAGGAGCCGGAGGATGCAATGGGAGTGGGGGTGGCGGAGGATCTGGGGAGATGTCTCTGCCCCACGAGGTTGCACGCTCCAGGTGGAGAGTAAGGTTTTTGCCTGGCTAGTAGGTCTAGACTTGAAATTTTAAGCCCTGGTCTAAATCACAGGAGTCGTTTCTAAATCCAGTTCTGCATGCGTTCATCTGCATATTTTACTGCAAATTGGTACCTGCATTACAGTGCATGGAATATTTTATCATGCACGATCCTTGTTCAGGTTGGTGCCTATCAGAATCAGGCCACTCTGGGTTTCTATCTGGACTCTACACAATTGCCAGTTAGGAGTCATTTCTGTAAGAGCATCCTCCTGATTTTATTTTATTTCTTGCGATTTTTTCTTTGTAATTACAAAGTTCACTGTTTGGCCCCAGGGAAAATGCCCCAGGGAAGGAAACGGCTTCATACGAAAGGCTTTTGTCCTGGCTGAACTTTAGGTTTGGTTAATGTGAGCGTGGCTTTTAGTCTCTCTGCAAGGACAGGTAACTCAGGGTCTACTGTTTCCTATCCCTGACCCACTGATCGTTCCTCTCCATATAATAGTTTGGCCCACTAAGCTTAAAAAAAAGAAGGAAAAAACCCTAAAGTTTTCCCAAGCAGGATTTAAATTCTGTTTGCTGGAGGTTTTAGCTAAGAATCTTAGCTTCCCAAAGAGACTAAATAAGCTTTATTAAACCTTCTTTTCTTTATTTGTTTAAGTCTTTTATTTGGGGTATAATGTGCCCCAGACAGATATATGTTGGGGAGGGGGCTTGGGTGCTTAGCATGTTTTGGTTCCTAGAAGAAAAAAATCTAAAAGATAGGAGGCCAAAAGCTGGGGACTCTTCAGATTACACACTTTATAGTAATATCCTAGAAGGACAGGTCTGTAAGATGACCTCTTTATAAACAGCAATACAGAAAGTGAGCTGGGGGATCTCAGTTACCCCGGAACACCAGACGAAGCATAACCTGTGATCAGCTGAAGCAGTGGATGCCGGGAACCATGGGAATTGGAGTTCCTCTGTTTGAAGTGATGCACACTGGGAGTGTCAAGTCTGGGACTGGACTGGAAATTCTGCCCTCTGGTGGCCGCAGTCGCTACAGCGCCTTGCTCTATCCCGCATCCCTCCGTAAGGAGCGCAGAGTGGGAGCAGTAGAAGGCAAACGGTCCAGGGCAGGGAATGAAGCCCAAGATCTCATCACCCCTAAGAGGCTGCGGTGGTGCCAGGCTTAGATGACGGAGCCCCATGGGATGCTCCATTAAGCCCGGTAGTGGCTCTGGCGATTGGCCACCGTTCTCCAGGCTGCCAAGCGGGAACTTTTCCAGCCCCGCCTGAAGACTCCAGGGACCACACCTTCCGCAGGCAAAATCGGTGTTGCGCCATCGCTCTGTGTGCACTATGAATGGAAAGCCAGCCGGACACCTTCCGGTTCCGATCCATCCTGCCCCCCTGCGGTGGCATCTCATCTCGACAGATCTGCCAACTCAACAGGTCCACCAGATCGCCTCTTTCTCCCTCCTCGCCATCTCCCATGCCGTTCCTCCTCCTGCCCGAGCACTCTTGTGTTTGCCTCCCTCCCTCTCCTCGGGGCTGTTTTCTCCTGGCTCTGCACACCTTTTCTGGGGATGATGGTAGAATCCCCACCTTGTTCCCAGGCCCAGGCAAGCTCTTCCCCCTGCCCAGCACTGAGTCAGCTTGTGAACACCTGAATTAGTTAAATATTGCGGTTGGTGTTGGCCATACTCATTTCCTCCTTGAGGATATGGAGCAATTGATTGCATCATTACATAGCCGAAACATCCTTTTTTTGGCTGGACTGAGACAAGGAGCCCTTTCATAGTTTGCCTGGAGGGCTGAATGCTCCTGGCCTGGCCAGCTCTGGCTCGCTTCTCCTCCTTGCTCCGACGTTGCTCGCGATGCTCTGATAAGGAAGTGGGGAAGGATCCAGTGGAAGAGGGCTATTATCATGCCCCACACCTCCGTGGGCTCAGCCAGCTTCTCCCTGCCATGGGAACCTGGGAGAAGCTACCGGTGGATTCGTTTGCAAGGCCAGAAGGAGGAGATGCACAGATGTCCCCAAAGGGTGAAGGAACAGAGAAGCTGGGACCGGGGTGGCGGGACTTGAGGCGAAGTCCAAAGTCCAGTGGTGAGCTTCCATAGCAAGTCCAAGTTGTGGCCAAGAAATAGGCCAAAGTCAGGAACCAGAAGGATGTGTCAGGGCAGGGAAGAACACGGTCAGGAGCAAGCCATGGGTCAGGAACAGGAAGGTGAGGAGAGGTGCAGGCAGCTCGAGGAGGGATAACCGGGCAGGATGCACCACGAAGCCGGATGCAGCAGGGGCCAAATGCAGCCCGGGTCAGGCAGGGTGCAGAGCCGAGCTGCAGCAGCACCAGCAAGGAGGTGCATGTTGCTGGGGTGAGGCAGGATCTGGGAGAAGCAAGAGGCGTCACTGCCACAAACCGGAGACCCATGCGGCTGAGGCCGGTGTGGGACTGGAGAGCTGGCTCCTTTGCAGCTCCTGTCAGTGGACTGAGCGCTCCAACAGGGCCTGGGACCGGTCAGGTGAAGACTAAGGAGGGCTTCTGGTTCTGACCATCAGGTGAAGGCCCAGATCCTGACCTGATCAGTGCCAGCGCCACGTTTCTGAGGGTCCCTGGGGGAGATCCCTCCGTGCATCTCAGGGTGCTGACCTTCTCACCGCCACAGTCACCAGCTGCACCTCTTCCTCCTCAGCCCTTCCGTCGGCAGAAAGCCAGTGAGAAAGGACGCCGTGGCGTCTTCTCCTGCCTCTTGCCACCGCCACTGTTGTCGGGGCCAGAGCAATAGGTGAGGGGAGCAAGCCAGCCACGGTGGCGATGGCGATGGCAGGCACCAAGGGGGCTCGTGTTGGGTGTGGGGCCCTTGGCCAGGGCCCGACCGTGCCTGCCCCAGGTGCCGTTCCTGGTCTCTCTGGGGAGAGCTGCTCCGTTGGCATCCCGCCCTCCTGGAGACTGGCATCCCATGCATGTGATCTTCCTGGCTTTGGGGCGCTCTGTTTTCGCCTCCCAAATAGCCGGGGAGGGCTGCTGATTGTGAACTGGCACCTGGGGGCCAGAGCTGAGCACCGGCAGCTGGACAGAATGAGGGCGAGGTGGTGCTGCCGGTGGTCTTGGAGCAGGTGGCCCACCTTTGCTGGGCCAGAGGGCTGGTTGCCTCCATCCGGGCAGGTGAGCCTGCCGAACAGGTGCCGGAACGAGCTCCGCCTCCCCTGGGCTTCACCCCTGTGCTGGCCAGGCGCACCCCTCACCGAAGGGGGGCCTCCCCGTGTCCAGCTCGGCTTCGGCAGCATCTCAGATTGGCTCCTGCGGACGGCAAAGCCTCCCGCGCATGGGAGCTTTGGCCTGGCAGCCTCTGAGCCGGGAGCGAGCGAGCTTTGTGGGCTGTGCGCACACGGGCAGCCGAGGGACCGGAGCCAGAGCTCCCCGTGCGGGTGCCGTGGGAGGCGTGGCAGGGGGCAAAGCGGGCTGAGAAGGGCAGAAGTGGGTCTGAGCCTCCACCCTTTTGGCCCACAGTTTTCACTTCCAACCGAAGCCTATCTCACTGCATGGAAAATGTGCTAATTCTATTCCATTTTCTATTATTTTCTATTTTTCCTATTTTCTATTCTAATTTTTATTTTATTTTATTTTATATTTTATTTTATTTTACATTTTCTATTCTATTCTAATTTTTATTTTATTTTGTATTTTATTTTATTTTACATTTTCTATTCTATTCTAATTTTTATTTTATTTTATATTTTATTTTATTTTACATTTTCTATTCTATTCTAATTTTTATTTTATTTTATATTTTATTTTATTTTACATGTTCTATTCTATTCTAATTTTTATTTTATTTTATATTTTATTTTACATTTTCTATTCTATTCTAATTTTTATTTTATTCTATTTTACATTTTCTATTATTCTATTATTCTACTCTACTCTATGCTATTCCATGCTATGCTATCCATCTATTTTTTGGGTGAGAGGTAGCGCATCATGGCAGGACACCATGAAAGAACTCTGGGGAGCACATGGTTCCCCTGAACACTTTATTCCACCCCCCAAGTTTTGCTTTTTTATCCACACGTCATTAACAATGACTTGTTCCCAGAAAGGACTGAAAAGCAAAGTCCTTGGCACAACGATACAAAAGGCGGAGGGGCGGGGGGAGAAAAAGATCTTTCCATTTGGTTCCGAACATCGTTTGTTATTTATTGCAATCACAGCTCATCTTTCCTTCCTGGAGCTCCAGGCAGCCGCCGCGGTTCTCCCTCCCCTGCTTTATCCTCACCACAACCCTGCGAGGTAGGCTTGGATGGCTGCTCCATCATCTAGTGAATTTTGGACCGAGGTGGAATTTGCACTGCTGTCTCTCCAGGCCTGGCCTGGCACTCCAACCGCTGCACCTGCCTTAGTCCTGCAAAGCACAGGCACCCTCTATGGGGAAGGCAGTTGGCAACCCAGAAGCGATTGCTCAAGCAGACCTGTGCATCTCAGGCTTCCAGAAGTCTAGGACTACAACCCCCATCACTGGCCATTCTGGCTGAGAATAAAGGGACTTGCGGGCCACATATTTGGAAGAAAGCTATTCTACCTGCCCAAATCTGCGAGGAACACCAGGCGGTGGGTCTCCCGCCCCTACCTTATCCTCACAACGACCCTGCGAGGTAGTCTTGGCCCATCCTCATTTCTTTGAAGGCTTCCCTTGCACACGTGATTGGGCCTCCTCACGCTCCCACCGGTACCTTTTTCTGTTACTGGGTTTCTGTTTCCAAGTACAGGAGAAAGAGAAATGTGGAGAAACGACATGAAGGAACGAGGAGAAGAATCAGGCAGAGGGGAAGGAGACCTCAAGCAGAAGGGGAAAGCTGGGACAAAGTCAGGTGGACCTCAAGCTGCAGGCTGAGCTTGGACGAGGGTCCCAGGGCTCGGAAGCGCTGAAGGCTAATACGAGCCACAACAGACGGTGCTCGTCTTCAATGCGGCGATCCTGCTTCCCGGTTTCCTTTCCATGCCAAATCCTGCACCGCTTCCCTAGGAATTTTGCTTCCCTCCTCCTCTTCCTTTGCACCAGGGGAAATCTTGCTGCGGAGACCCGCTGGAGAGTTGTTAATCATCCTGCAGAATAAATCTGTCATATTACCAGCAGTTCCGTGGATCCTGAAATCGGTAGTCAAGATGCAGAAGCCAACAGCACTTTTTAAAATGCATTGACATGTATTTCTAGGCCGCCTATAATCGCCAGGGCTTTTTCCCTGGATTCACAATGCTGCCTTCCTCGTTGATTGATTGGGATGGGGAGGGGATATTGAATGGGTTGCTCTGTTTTTCAGTTTGCCTTCCTGGAGATGGGAGGAGATCCTGAAACAGAGAAACATAGAAACATAGAAACAGAGTGAGTCAGAAGGGGTCTCCCGGGCCATCTAGTCTGACCCCCGGCTCCAGCCGGCTCTGCTCACAACATGCCCACCATGGTCCCTTTCACAAGTGCTGCTCTCCAGCCACTAGTCCCCTAACCTGTACCCATGACACCCATTCCTATGCCCCAAGTGCAAGACCTTGCACTTCTCCACATTGAACGCCATCCTGTTGTCTCCCGCCCACTTCCATAGCCTGTCCAGATCCTTTTGGATCTGGAGTACCTGCTTCTCAGTTGGGGCCACTGCCCTAGTTTTAGTATCATCTGCAAATTTGATCAGCAGACTGTTCATCCCTTCTTCCATGTCATTGATGAACAGATGAAATGGCTTGAAAAGACATAAACGGAGTAATTAATTAAAAGTCACGCCCATGTGGGGAAGTCTCAGTTCTGCTGGCCTGAAATGACCTGGAACAGTCTAGATTGCCCTGAGTCCATTTGGCCTCCACCTCCCCGTTAGTCCTTCCAAAAAAAAGGAAGTGGAGTAGCCTCTTTAGTCCTGAACCTGTTTCCACTGGGCCCTTCCACTCTCCCTGCCTCCGTCTCTCTGTGGACCTTTCCACGGAGCCTGCGACCTACCCTAATTCCCGCCCCCCCCCCCCGAGTTTGGTCTCCGCTTGACGTGTCTGCTTTGGCATTCCCGGTTCCAGTTTGGCCTGACTTTCTTCCCTGGACTTCGTTCTGCCCTTGACTTGATCCCCTCTTCACTCCTCACCCAGGTCCTGGTTCTGCAAGACCTACTCAAACTCGGTTCCGGAGAGCAGCTCGCTCTGTAGCCATGTTCAAAGCTCACCACCCCTAAATAAAATAATTTCCCAGGGAAACGTCCATCTAAAATGTGTATATTGGAGGGCAGTTAGTGTTTTTCCCTCCGAAGGAAGAAGCTATAGGAACGAGAAGTGCTCGGTTCATGGAGATTCCCAGTCATTCCAGCTGAAGAACATGTCATGTTTCCCTGTTGACAACCTGACATTCAACCCTTGTCTGGTGAACTATACATTTCCATGCCTGGAAGGTGGAAAGCTTGACCTCTTTCCTTTGGACACGAGTTCCCACCTAGAAATCTCTTGAACACACAGCCCGGCCTCCATGCAAGTGCGAGACACTCAGCCTTTCTGTTTGACTTCCCCGGGAAGGTTTTTGGCTTCGCTCACGAGGGTTTGCATCTTCAGCTCGCTGCCCGATGTTCTGGGTGCTTGCCACTGCTGCAAAGGCGCTAGCCAAACTGAATCATTCCATACCCGTGGCGCTGGTCCCAGCGTGGACACGCTTCCAGCAAGACAGCTGATGTTCCCTCAAAAACAGAATTGTCCATTCTTCTGATGAGGGTCTGTGGCACCCTCTGGGTATGATCTTACGGCGATGCCGTCGCAGAATTGTCACCAGCCAGCTGAGGAAACCATGCTCCCCATTTGCCATGATGCTTGCTAATCCTTTCTCCAGGTAGCAATTTACTACTAGTAGTAATTTACAAGTGGTTTACTCTTTGTGATGCCTTACTGCTACCAAGTAGACTAGAAAGTGTGTTGAAACCCAGTATATTTTGTAGTGATGTCTGGTAGCAGTTGTACAGAACATGGAAGGAGAGGTTTTTTTACTTCTCCCTCCAATGTCAGGAAAATGAAGTAGTTTATGAATTGCTTACTTCTAATGGAGCACTTCTTACTTTGAGTTGTTTATTTACTAGTTGATAACAATTAGTACTGAGAAATTTTTTGCTGTGGGTATTAACACTGCTATGTTCTCTCTATGTAGAATGTGGGCATGTTGCACTCCTTTTCCAAGGACAGTCCACCAAAGTAGGGGAAAAGAGGGTACTTTATTAGCAGTTTACTACTAGTGGCACTTTAGTGGAACTAGTGACAGCTTGGGAAAGGACTGTCAGCTCTCTTGCCAGTGTGTGGCTGATGATGCTGGAAAGAAGGTGGACTTCAGGCTGTCCCTTCCCAAGGGACAGACTACAAAGGAAGGGGTAATGCAATCCTACTTTACTTCTAGTAGTACTTCTGCTAAACATTTGGTTGTACTGGCAGCTGCTAGGTATAGATTAGGATATGCGCATGCTGCAGGGTTTTCCACATTAACAGCCTCTAGCCAAAGAGGAAGGTGTGACATATCCTTCCACACCTGTCCACTTTCCGTCTTCTAGATTGCAACCCTCGGGCACCGGCATCCTCCTTCTGACCTGCTTCTCTCGCAGTTCTCTCCAGCTTGTCAAAACAACCCTTCCGAAGTAAACGCAGCTCTCCAGAAGAGGTGCAAGCAGAAACCGGGAACTCCAGCCAGACCAGCGTCCCTTGGGTCTCCCACAGATCTGTATGCATCCTTCCCTCCGGCCAAGGACATGACCTTCTGGACCACGCATGGTTGGCCTCACCAGCTGTCCGAGTTTGATCTGGACGCGCTGTGTTTGGCCTTGGGTTTCCTGCCAAGGAGCCTGTGGGCCAAAGGCTACTGGGCCCAGAAGTTTCTGGGCCATTCAGCAAGCTGTTTGGCAAGCCTGCTAATGGCCCTACTAGTAGCCGGGGGAATTGATTGATCGATGGGGCTCTGAAGGGGAAAGTCTGTACTGCACTGACATGGAGCATAGGAGAGCTTGGCAAGGCGGCCAGTGGAAAAACAGCTTTGGCACCAGTGCTGGCAAAAGGCAGCCCTGCCCTGCCAGGAGAGAGCTTCAGCCTCAGGCGTGGAAAGGATATGTTTGAAATCGTATCCTTGGTTCTCCAAGCCAGTGCGAAAGGAGCTCAGCAGACAACAGCGCTGGGTGAGAAAGGCATGCCCCGATGCTGCGTGGTGCACAGCCTCAAGAATGCCCAGGGTGGGGTGCTGGAGGCTCTGAGCTCTGGGCGGGGGGCTCCATGGCAAAGCTGGCTGGTAGCCCAGGGGGAGCAGCCTTAACGCAATTGCACCCTCCGTGCCACCTGCAGGGGGATGAGCTCACAGGCAGCGTCAACCTCGATTTCTGCTTGAGCAGCTACGTTGCTAGAAGTGACTTGCCGTTGCCCTCTTTTCTGCAACAGCCCCTCCAGCCGACTGAAAAAGCTACACAGAGAGGAGGAAGACCCCACTGAAGGGGGAGAGCTGGGCTGTGTGGAGGGAGGGAATGAGGATCCACGACACTTCGCTGGAGGGGACTATATACTGTTGGAACGCATCTTCTCGCAGCGTCCCTCCTTCTCCTGGAAGCAGATCCTTCCTGGATCCTGGATCCAACCCCTAATTCAAAGCTTTTACACTTGTACCAGATGAGGAGCAAGCAGTGGACTTCCTGGGGAGGTCGAGCAGTTTGGAGCCCTGCAATACACGGAGAACTTTTTGATCTGAGAGCCAAGGTGGTAGCAGAGCAGGTCCGTGGTTCTTGCAGGAGCGTGGTTGTATTGTTTGTGGTGTTGCAGGCTGAGGAAGTGTGTATGGGAAGAATGGGGCTGAGTTTGGAGGTGAGGACAAGGCTATTATGGCTGAGCACGCAACCTACTGGTCATCCTGATGAGCGGCAATCCCCAGAATGCTTTGTGGAACAAGGTTAAATTGTGGCATAGACTAATTTGGAGGAATCGGGGAGGGACAGTGGCTCTAGACTTCACATACCAGACTTTACATACTCCATAAAGGTAAAAGGTAAAGGTTTCCCCTTGACATTAAGTCCAGTCATGCCTGACTCTAGGAGGCAGTGCTTGTCTCTGTTTCCTGGCCGAGGGAGCCAGCGTTTGTCCGCAGACAGTCTCCATGCTCATGTGGCCGCGTGGCTAAACACCGAAGTGCACGGAACACTGTTACCTGCCCACCGAAGTGGCACCTTTTCATCCACTTGCATTTGCATGCTTTCGAACTGCAAGGTGGGCAGGAGCTGGGACGGTGCAACAGGAACTCACCTCGTGTGCAGATTCGAACCGGCGACCTTTCGATCTACCAGCCCAGCAGCACAGCGGTTTAACCCACTGCGCCACCGGCAGTCCCTTAACATACTTCATACATCCACTCAAAGGGAGACTGTAGCCAAGAAACTTGAAGAAGTCTGGGCTTTGAAGGAACGAGATGAGATCTTCAAGTGTAAGACCAAAGCCAAGATCTTCCGCACTCTTGTATTCCCAATCACTATGGATGGGTGTAAAAGCTGGACTGTGAAGGGAGTGGACAGGAAGAAAATGGATCACTCCAAAATGGTGCTGGAGGAGAGCTTGGGCCAGTCGACAGATGAGCAGGTGTGTCCTAGAGCCAGAGCCTTCCCTAGAAATAAGAACGACAAAACTGAGGCTGCCGTTCCTTGGCCACATCAAGAGCAGGCAAGGCTTTCTGGAGAAGACATCACGCCCGGGACAGTTAAAGGCAGAAGAGGAGGAGGAAGCCCAAATAGGAGATGGATGGACTCCATCAAGGAAGCCCCAGCCTTGGCTTTGCAAGAGCTGAGCAGGGCTGTCCTGGACAGAACATTTTGGAGGCCTCCTTCATGGGGTCACCAAAGGTCAGAGTTGACTTGACAGTACATAATAACGACAACAGCTCATTCATGGGGGTGCCATAAGTAGGGGACAGGTTGATGGCACTGGACAACAGTGGCACTTGCTAGGACAAAGTGGAAGCCGGATTTGTGAGTTTTGCTCCATGCTTCTGAAAACCCTGCAAACCCCACATCCATCCTTGAAAATGCAGAAGTTGCCAGGCAGTTGGGCTCCCTCACCCAGCAGCCCTCTCCCAGCTAAAAAATTTTATTGGAGAACCTTTGGCCAAGCCTTGCTTCCCAGTTTCCACTGGGAAGGGGAGGGGTACCAGGGGAAACTGGGAAGGGGTACCAGTGGCCCAGCTTCACTCTTGTCCACTTGCAGTGTTCCAGGCACTGTCCAAGGCAGAGCATGTGAAACTCTGGATGTCTTGGGATTGGCCTACATTGGGATAATCAACCTAAGGATGTACCGATGTTGTAAATCCCAGTTTCTGCATTTTGTAGTGTTTCAAGTTCCTTTTGTTCCATCATCCTTTTTTTTTTTTTTTTTGAGTAAATCTTATTATTATTTTCCACAAACTAAAAAAAAAGAAACTAAAAAAAACATCAACCATCAGAACCATCAGACCTGCTGGATCAGCTCCCCCCATTTTTTTTTATAGCAATCCGTAAATATATTCAGATCTACACTTCGTCCCGTTTCTCTAGCCAATGATAAAAAGAGTTCCAAGTTTGATAGACGTCTGTATCCTCTTTCTCCTTCAGGGACAAAGTCAGCCTGTCCATTTCCAGAATCTTTTTCTGTTCCATCATTCTTACAGATGGAATTGGATTTTGAATAAATTTGTTTGCATACAGTTGTGCAAATTACACTCAGGCAGAGCTGCACTTCCAAATTCACAACTCCTCCTAAAACATGGATTTTCACACTTTAGCCCACGGGCAAGTATACATTTTCTGTCGTTATGTGTTTATAGTTCATTTTTTCCTACAACTAAATTTATTTAAGATATGGAAAGTAAAAAGAAAAAGATTCCCAGTGTGCAAGTCATTAGTATCCATATGACTCAAGAAAAGCTAGTCTTCTGAAGATTCTGTGGGTGAGAAACATATGAGAATACATTTGATCCTGTTGTAGATTTCGCCAGTATTCCTAAATCAACTCAACAATTCAGCAACAGTGAGGGATGCAAAATCTTCCTGAGCAATGTTGCCAGCACTCCCAAAATTGTTTTTGACTTCCCTTCGTGTTTCTTCAATGTTTTGACTGGACCATGGACCTCCAAATCTATTTATCTTGACATGTTACTGTAGCCCAGACTTGTTGGCTACTTCGAGAGATCCTACACCAGCTTTCCCCAACAGGATGTCTTTCAGATCCTTTGGAATACAACTCTCATCATTCTTGACTATTGGCCATGCTAGCCTGGGTTGATGGGAGTTGTACTTCCAAACGTTGTGAAAGCACGAGATTGAGGAAAGCACTCCTATAATTCAAGGACTAATTTAATCAAAAGCTCATTCACTCATCTTTACGCCTCTTCCAAGAGGAAGGTTTTCCCTGAGCAAAACCCTCCGCTTCCCATTAAAGATTGGTTTGGGTAACATTTGCTGGTGATCCCGTCTGGCCTTCCCTGAGCAATGCTACAAAAGCCCCACACTTTGCCCTTGCCAATAACATTTTTATTTATTTTCAGTGAACAGATTCATATGCTCACCTTTTTGCCAGATGGCATTTAAAGCAATCCAGAAAATTCCGCTGAAGCATCAGCCACTGTAAGAAAGAATGACAAACAGAAGAATAACTGAGCGTTTTGCACAACGGGAAAAAAACATCAGTTGGGCAGCTTCTACCAGCAAGTGCTGCAAAACAAACCCAAGTCTAGAATACAGGAAAGAAACCGTCACTGCCCCAAACCCAAACATACCAGCTGCAATAGGCTCACGAAGATGCCTGGGTATTCTGCCTAGTGAGGAAGTTCTTCAGAATCCAGGCATGGAGAGGGTCTACTCGCTGGTCGCCCCCCCCCCCCGCCATCTAACTCAGGGATGGCAATTTTCCAAGTCGTATCAGCCCTGCGACTATAATGCTGAGGAAGCAAGGGAGCTGCAGCGCAGGGATAACTGGAAAGGAGCACATTCTGTGCGCAAAGATAGCCAAAGGCGTCTTGGGACTCCAGTGACACTTTTAGTGTGGCTCCGTGGATTCAGAGTTCCCCCGAAAGAATAAGGCCAGGAGAAATGAGTGACGCTTATCTTTCAGAATATATAATGCTCTGTCTGCATTTTTGTTTGCTTTCATAGTACATCAAAACCGTAGAATCAGGTCCATTCCCCTGCTCAGTGCAGGATACAGAGTTAAACCATCCCTCTCAGATGGCTGTCTGGTCATGTCTTGAAGGCCTCCAGGGTGGGAGAGCCCGGCATCTCCCCAGGTCCTGGGTCCCATTATCCTGCTGCTCTAGCAGGCAGGAAGTTCTTCCTGATGCCCAGCTGGAACCTGTCTCCCTGCAACCTGAGCCCACTATTCTGTATCCTGCACTCTGGGATGATGAAGAAGAGATCCTGGCCTTCCTCTTTGTGACAGCCTTTCAGGTACTTTAGAGTGCTCTCCGATCTCCCCTCGCTCATCTCAAGGTTAAACATACCCAGCTCTTTCAGTCCATCCTACAGGGCTTCGTTTCCAGCTCCTGGACCATCCTTGCTGTCTCCTCTGAACCCTTTTCAGCCCGTCTGCGTCTTTCTTCAACTGTGGTGACCGCCGTTTAAGCTCGTTGGCGTTTCTTATCCTTCAGCATTAGCCTTGTGTGGCTTGGTTTGTCCCTCCAGGAGAAATGACCTTTCTTGTCCTTTGCTACAGAGTGGCTCTCACCATGTCCAAGTTCCTTCTTTTCCAAGGCACCTGGCATCCACCACTCTTTGATATTGCAGGGGACCGAAGCAATCCTAATTTAACCAAGAACTGCCTTGGTTTCGGCTCTGCAGCCAACGCCACACTCCCTCTTGTTCATCCTTTTTTAGACAAAAGTTCAGAAAACTACCATTTCTTCCCATTCCATTTGCGGGGTAATGTTTGTGCAAGAGACTGGAAGAACGATCAATTTCAGTAGCTCATTGCTCCGCTCGTAAGTTTAGGCTGACCTGAAATGTGAGAATTGTTCCAGTCTTAAGGTTGGCTCATCTCAAAATGTGTAATTACATGACTTTTGTACGTAACTCTTGCTATTACAGGTTGCTTCTTGCTACGGGTTTTCTCAACCTAATACAATTTTGAATGCTATTTTCATGACTTTCTGCATCTCTGTGTGCATGTTTTGTTAAATGCACATTCTTTTGAAATGGAGAACTTTTCAAGGCTCAGGAATGTGTGAACTTCAAAGGAGAACAGTTTTGGTTCACATATTACTTTGAAAATATGAAATTAGTTAAACTTGCATTCAAGTGTGACTAGAAAGAATTTCTTTTCCGCCTCTGGTCTGCACATCCAAACATCATCCTTACCTTTCTATTATGCTGAATCCCACTCCTTTCTCAATTTCCTTCTCAGAAAAATCCTGACATGGCCTGATCAACCAGTTTCCGGGCTATACCACTTTACCAGTTCAGAGTGGAGGACTGTACGCTTTGGATAAGGATTTGGGTGCGGGGGGGGGGGTCCATTTTTTCTAACACCATTTTATCTAATTTCTCACTTTGGAACCAATATGTTGGCGACATACAGGTATGTGAGGGGGTGTCACACGGAGGTGGGGAGAGGCCTGTTCTCCCCTGCAGAGGAAGGCAGGATGTGCTCCAAAGGAGCAAAGCTCAGGGAGCCAAGGTCCCATTTGGATGCCAGGAAGCACTTCCTGACAGTCTTGACAGTCAGGACCCCGAGGGCGTGGAATGGGCTTCCCCAGGGGGTCGTTGAGGCCCCATCGGTGTGGGTGTCCAAGGGCAGGCTGGACATGCACATGGTGGGCATGTCGTGAGCGGAGCCGGCTGGAGCCAGGGGTCAGACTAGATGGCCCGGGTGCCCTTCTGACTCGCTCTGTTTCTATGTTTCTATGTATGTAACCAAAACACAGTTCCCTAGGAATTCACACTAAGAATGGTATTCTTGAATTAAAATACCGTATTTTTTGCTCCATAAGACTCACTTTCCCCACCTCAAAAGTAAGGGGAAACGTCTGTGCGTCTTATAGAGCGAATATGTGTGTGCAGTAAGTCTGTCAGATGTGCAGCCCATGGGGAAGTGATGGGGAATGTGCCTATGATGATGTGCCCCTTTGATTCAGAATATTTTTTTTCTTGTTTTCCTCCTCTAAAAACTAGCTGCGTCTTATAGAGCGAAAAATACGGTACATTTAAAAAGCATATATCCATGAAAATAATGTTCAAAATTCAGTATATTAGGAAATTTACTTGGGCAAATGTTTATATTAGACAAAATGGGTGTTATGGGAGAGTTGTGCATTAAAATGCACTTAAAATACAAAATTTGTTTTACAAGGGAAGAATTCTCAAAGTTTAAATGCAGCATAATGTATGATTTGAGGAATTATACAGAGTCCAGGCTGAGTTGAGCTTAAAATTCACAAGATGTGAATCAGACAAATGAAAATGGCCATATTTGCATATCCCTAGTTTCTCATGTCCCTCTCATAAAATGCACATACACACAAATATACACGGCTGATCCTGAAGTGCCTGTTTGCGGTCCGCAGGAAGGAGTTACACATAGAGGCGCGTACTAGAAATGTGACAGGGAGCTATACTGAGCTGTAATCTTTTCTGGCTCGAGAAGGGCTTTTGTAGTCATCCACTGTGAATTGCTCCATCAGTCAATCCTGACAGTCAACCTTTGGGCTTCCTCTGTGCCCCAACCCCACCTGCCTGGTTATCTCACCTTTGGGAGAAATGCTACTGTTGCATCAACAATGAACAAAAAAAAAAAGATATTCCTGGAGAAAATGATGCTGTTCTGTAAATAATACCTAAATATGATGCATTAATAATACATAAGATTTCAGCCCCTTACGATCAGCAGCTGATGCGCTCCTCCGGGAGCCCTCTGTGAGGGATATTAGGAGGGTGAGCACCCGGAGGAGGGCCTTCTCTGCAGTGGCACCTCACTTATGGAACACGCTCCCCAGAGAGGCCCGCCTGGTGCCGTCGTTATTTGCTTTTCGGCGCCAGGTGAAGACCTTTTTATTTAAAAGTTATTTTAATTGTTAATTTATATCTATTATATTTATTGTATTTATTGTATTTTAATTTTTTATCTCGAGATGGGTCAGTTTTTAAGTAGTTTAAATATTGAATTTGTTTGTATTTGTTTATTTATTGTTGTTGAGCCGCCCCAAGGCTTGTTTGCAAGGGGGCGGCATATAAATATGTAAATAAATAAATAAATAAGATATCAGCAGAGGAGATGCTGGAAAGGGAGAGAAAGGGAGAGAAATTAGTTGAGCCCTTCATGCAAATTTACCTAGTTTTGCTCTTTTGAACAGGCAAGTGCAACCCAACAAAACGTAAATTTCTGCAAGTTCTCCAAATTCCACCTTGAATCTCCTTCCGAGGCAACGTGGTGAGCGTTACCTTTTTCCTTCTTGCATGAAAATCCATTTTCCAACAGTTTTCCAACCGTGCACATCAGTTGCGCACACGTTTGAAAGAGGCACAATCGTCCACCGACTGAAGTATCTTTGCGCATATTTTTCAAAACTCCTCGTTTTTATACGTGTTTGTCAAGTGCATGCGTGTGGTCAAACGCAATGCTTTGTGTCCACGAACCACATGGTGAGCTCAGAAATGCGCAAACATGGGCCGCAGGATGCGTGCAAGTCTGTGTTCCGCTTGGAAGAGGTGAGCTGGGAAACGTCTGATCAAAAACAAACAGAAAAGAATTTCTCACCCGTTGCTTCGGACAAGACTATGAGCTGAAACTTGGTTGTGTGTAGAAATTCCGTACCTTATTTGACAATGGACTTTTCCCGTGAACCAATGAGACATGGTGGGAGAGTGGCTAATTCAGCTTTGTGCAGTCCATGTTGGCTCTGCCAACTCCAGCCGCCATCGCCGTTTGCTGAGGAATGTCTTACCAGAATGTTTGTCCTGCCCACCACTTCCTTGGCCAACTCTTGGCAGTTACAAGATTTGGGGTCTTGCCCAAAGGGCCCGCTTTGCTGACACCTGCCATCCAGTTTTACAGGGCACATCCCTGCCAACTTTCCATCACCCCCTAGAAAGATCTTCCTTCAGGATCTTCGAACAACAGTAGTTTCTTTAGAGGTTCCCTTGATCGCTGCCAAATTCAACCCATCCACAAAGAGCGGTCTTTTGCCATGGTATCCTTTCTCGCCGCTAATTTGTGTCCAGCTTCATGCTTTCTCTCTCTCTCTGCCTTTAAATGAAGTTCTGGATGAAGTCCTCGTAATGCAGAATCCCTATTAATATTATGATTATTCTGCATGGTATGTGCGCCAACCTGGCATATCCCACGCTAACAAATAGAATAAACACGGAGTGTTGTTGAATGAATAGCCACAGTCTGTGTGTGGCCACCTTGGTAAGACTTTCCACTGACTCTCGACATGGCGGGTCGAATGCGGTTTCTTGAATAATGGGGTGTTGGTGGAAAGAAAAGGCGATTAATGGGTGTGTCTTTAGGGGGAATGGATAGTTCACAGGAGAGAAAAGAAAGAACGAACGAACGAACCAATGAACCAACGAACAAATGAGCCGTTTGGCATTTGATACCCGTTTTGGCCCAGAAATTCACCAGGAATCCTGAATTTGGAATTCCCAAAGGATGTGCAGACCTGGAAAGCTGGACAAATTTGCATTTGCTCTGAGTGGACTTGCAGCGCAGTTCTGACCAGACCCAAACGAGCAGGGATGGGGTGGTACTGTGCTCGGGCTGCCTCGAAGTTGTTCCAAACATTGGCAGAACTGCACATCTCAAGCTGTGTTTGATTTCTTGTTCTCTGTGAAGTTCCCATTGTAGCATTTCACATGAAAAGCGCTGCGGCAGCAGCCCACACCCGCTCTCCACCGGTATTTTCTGATGCTTGATTTCAGCTTTGTGCAAAATGGTGCTCTGGAATTTGCAGCGATTTGCACAATCTGCAAAGTAGAACCTGAGCATTGTGCGGAGGCAGCTTGCATAATGCTCCTCACAACAACCTTGTAAGGTAGGCTAGGGTGATGGTCTGTGACTGGCCCGAAGTCACCCAGTGAGCTTTGTGCCTTGGTTGGGACTGGAACCCGGATCTCCCAGAACTCAACCCAACACTTTTACCACCCAGTCATGGCCTCTCAATGGTAGAACTTTCTCGATACACAGAGACAACAGTATGGTTTAATCTTGTTTTAAAATGGGAAGCGGAAGCTGGGAAATAACTCCCTTATTTCTGGCTTCTTGCTTCTCCACTACAACTCCTTTCCCAATGATCACAAGAAGTAGGCCCAATCCTGAACTATGAGATTTCTTTTATGCTCACGGATCAATCAGCCATGCCCTGTTTTCAGCGCCAAAAGCAAGCAGGAACAGGAGATCGTGTTTTCCGGAAGAATGTTCAGAAATCTCAAACACGCACATGCATTGCATTGGAAAACTGCACACTTTTCTGAGAAAAAGCCGTTTTCAAAGATGCGATTTTTCACGCATAGATATCAAATTTATGCACACCGTCAAGTGCGTAAGTTTCCAGTGAACAAACCACATGGTAAGCTAGGAGAAGTTTGAGCTTTTCTGGCAGAATAGGTGCCCTCTTTCTTCAGACATGTTCTCTGCATGAGTCAAAGCTCCTCCCTGGATCATTCGTGCTGAGAAAAGTTTTGCAGAAATTGGACTGCAAAGTTGCCGGGAAAACAGCTTTGCAGCGTAATCCTTCTTTTCAGAAGTAAACTTCACAGGGTGCAGTGGCCATTCCCAGGTAAGTTTGCACAGGATATCTGCCTTATTCAACTGAGATTTGTGATGCGGCTACTTATAAAAAGTGCAGACGATAGACAGCGTTGCAATAATAAAAGTGACATAGATGGAACTAATAAGACCTTCTGAGGTTAAGTCTGCTAAAATTAGTGTCTTTACCTAGAAAAACATGAGTGAGAACATGCTTCCTGTTCCAGAAATATTGCTCCCCATATGCAAATGTATTCCAATTTAATTAATGGATCAATCAGTCCATCAATTAGCATTCATATGATTAGTGTATCAAAATAGCTGTGCTTGGTTTGCAGGCCTGCATAGAAGTCCAAGGATGGGGGACCGATCGAGTCAGATCCCTCCCATCGGTGGTGGACTTCAGTCCCCTCCGCCTTGTCAGCATGGCCTGGTGCTTAAAAATTCTGAGAACTGGAGTCTGGAATATCCCAATGCATGGCAACAGTTAACAAAAGCCCTGAGGATCACATTAAAAAAAAAATCCATTCATTAGTTAATTTCTATATGGCTCATTCCATACATGTATGGATAAACATGTATGAATCAACTGACAAATTCGGTTTGCTAGACAAATTATAATATGCAGGAATTAGACATGTATACATTAGTACAAACCAACTGTAGGGTTTTTTCTCTGAAAATCCTTCACAGCGAGAGAGATCCAAATGGTCATCCCTGAACCAAACTGGGTAGTTCAAGAAATAGCTGCCAACTCAGGGAAGCCCCAATTCTTCTTACTGTTTTGTACTGTTTTGCATACTTTTTAATTATGTTGTAAGCCACCCTGAGGCTTTGTTGCGATGGGGCGGTCTATAAATTTTTAAATCAATCAATCAATCAATAAAATTCCCCTCCATCGAAGGCCCTTCTTATTTCTAGGCTCATCATGGCTGAGCTCAAACATCACCACAAGCAACGGCAGGGTTTCCACCGGGCACTGCTTTGTCTCGGCATGGCCTACGCTCCCTCTTCGGAAGCAGACAGATCTGTCTGAGCAGACGGTGATGTGCAAGAGACATCAGAGGGCACAACACACCATCCTGGTTGTGCAAACCAGCCCTGCAGAGTTGCACCTGGCAGATGGAGTTTGACACAACAGTAAGTTAACAATCCTGAGTTGCTTAATTCATAGCGCTGCCATGTGGCAACTATCCATCGTTTCGTATTAACTCCTGGTGTCCTTCCAGATTACGTTTCTTCCATGTCTCAAAGCTGCAGGAGCAATTAACCAAGCTTCCCTCCAGTGACATGTTGTTGTAACGTATGTGAAATTCTCTGGGAGGTAATGAGGCATCTCCCGAGACCACCGTTACTGTTCCGGAACAAGGATGGGAGAGGGAAGGGGCCGGTTTGTGGGTAGACCTCCTAAGGAAGGGAAGAAATATTCCATCGGCAGCATCCAACGGGGGTGTGACGTGTGTTGCGTTCTTCAGCAAAAGGAGGCGAGCTGGAAGTGAAATGCGGACTTAATTACATCTTGTTAATTCTTGATCATATAAAAGAGCGAAAGAGAAGGACCAAAAGAAAAAAAGAGGGGGAAAGGGCTGGCGTTAACACGGAGCAATTTACACCTCAGGTCCAGATCATAACTCTCAACTTCCAGTGCTTCCACACTCCTGAGATTTATGGCTGACAGTCCCAACGTGGTCTAGAAATGGCATGGCACCGAGACCTTGTGGTGAGATGGACTGAAGTTAGAAAAAACAAAACACGAGTTTAATTTATGGGAATACTTCTTTGGACATGAATTCCAGGCCAAACACAGCTCTCTTCTAGTGGAAAAACTTTGCAAAACATTCCCTTATTCATGCTGTCTCTGGGAGTACGCCTTGAAGTGTTTTCATCTGCTTTTCCCTGTCTCAATACTCTTCGTATTGTTACGAAGGCCTAGCAGAGCGTCCACCAGTGGAATGGGGGCCTTCAGCGATCCCAGAGGATAGTTCCTCGCGGCTGGAAGAAAGTTAATGCTTGCCCACAGCTGGCACCAGTCTGAACTTTGGAAGTACCAGTTCCTGGGCTGAAGGCTGGCTTTGAATTCCCATTAGGCAACTGGGAACCTACCTTATATTATCTGCACCATTTCCCCAAATTGCCCCTCTAGACAGAAGTCTTTTCCCTCACCTGCCAGGTGAACCTTTAAGCAAATGCTGCTACAGGTAGAACCTGGTGCTTTGGCAAGGCAAGCCATTCCTGGGCTGAAGGAAACCTCTTTCTTCCAAGGGACAAATCCCAAATTCCAGAAGCTCCCACAGGTAATATTCCAGTGCTGGGAATAGCCAAAAGCTGAAAACAATCGAGATGGGGCTAAAATATCAAAACCTGCAGCATAAACCCAGTGGTATTTCAGCCTTTTAGAAGTGGGCATGAGAAGTCGGGAAAATGCCAAACCGTTGGCATTTGGGTGAAGAGGGGTCAGACCAGGAGAAAGAGGAGCCCGGCTTGGCCAAAGTGGGGCCAAAGTTCAACTCCACTGGGCTAAGATTCAAGAGACCCATGACCTGCCCACCATCCCAAATGCCCCAAAGTTTTGTGCACTCCCAGGGTGGGTTCGGCTTCCAACTCCAGCACTTCCTGAACTTTAAGACCCCCAGGGCATGGAATGGGCTTCCACAGGAGGAGGTTGAGGCCCCATCGGTGAGGGTATTCAAGGATGGGCTGGACATGCACATGGTGAGCATGTTGTAAGCGGAGCCGGCTGGAGCAGGGGGTCAGACTAGATGGCCTAGGAGGTCCCTTCTGACTCGCTCTGTTTCTATGTTTCTCTCTGCCGTGTTGTACATGCAGGGCCAGTTAAAGAAGGGAGAAGGATGGTGCACACCAAGACAGACATGGCCAGGAAACAGGCAGCCTTTTGTGCCTCTATGCAATTGCTCCGTTGGTGCATGTACTCACTTGTGAATCAAGACAAGGCTCCGGGGGCCACTTGCTGGCCAGAGCTGCAGGCCACATCCCCAAGAGGAAGCTAAATCTCTCAAATGGGAGGGTGTCTCTTGTCTGTCACTTTGAGAAGGCCCTAATCAAAGTGCTGCAACTCACAAAGCCCTAAACCCTAAATAGCCCTAGTCTGAGTCCTAAGAAGTTGAAGGAACACGTTTTCTGGTGCCCAGAGCAGCCCAGCAGGCAGGCGTGGGTCGTGCTAAATTCATTTGCCTGTGTTTGGTGGGTTATCGTGCCTCTTTTATTCCAGCGTTCATTGCTGCTTTCACTGAATTTCATTCTACATTGAGTAATGCACATCTTTTGCCATTTCCGTGACATCAGAAATACACGCTAGTTAATCCATCTGTTAGCGGCCATGGGGGTTAACGAACATGCATCGCTGCTTCCGTGCAAGCAGGCGTTCGGCCTAGAGATGTGCCCAGAATCCCGCGTTCTCACACTTGCCAGGTATCCTTCCCACACTCAGGCTGAGCCGCGATCCATCCCACGAACTCCCGGGGATGCTGGGGGCCCCCTCCTTTGTGCACAGTATCCAAAGCACGCGGTTCTTTGCACAAAGGAGCCCAGCCTGCAAAGGACGTGTGCGGAAGCGGAGTTCCGTTTGCGCAGGGGGCGTGTGGGTGGCGGGTGGCAGTCATTGGTGGCAATGCCCACTTGCGCTAATGCCAACTAGTGCCCCTCACCGCACGATCCATGCTGCTTGGAAGCAGGAGAGTGGCGATCGCAGGCAGGGCAGGTTGGGGAGGGAAGGGCAGAGGGGCAGGGAGGTAAGCTTGGGCTTGGGAGGCGAGAGCAAGTGTCATGAGTGCGCACTTCGATGAGGTTCCCAGGTGCACACGGGAGATGGAGGGCTCTGGTGGGAATGGCTCAGACTCGGAGGAGGGGGAGTGGAGAGCTGACCCAGCGGTGGCTCAGGGTTCTCACTCTGATAGTGGAGTTGTTGGGACTAGCGAGGCCCCTGCTGCCCAAATTCTCCCAGCACGCCAGTCCAAGCCAACATAGAAATGTAGAAACAGAGTGAGTCAGAAGGGGCCTCCTGGGCCATCTAGTCTGACCCCCAGCTCCAGTCAGCTCCACTCATAACATGCCCACTATGTGCATGTCTAGCCTATCCTTGAACAACTCTGGATCAAAGCACTTCAGGGGCCACCACTGAGCCCCCTCCCACTCCTGAGGTGGGAAAGAAGCCGGTGGAGAACAGGCTGGGGAGGGGCTCTCGGGAGGCGAACTCAACCCTCCAGGAGATGGGGATGCAAGGGCCCGTCGACCCACTTGCCAGCTGGACCAGTTAGGGGCTCAACGGGAAGAACGTCGGCATGCCCGCTTCCATAGTGCACCTCCCTCCAGAGACCGGCCCCAAAGGGTCCATAAGCAGAGCTTTGGGTGAGGGGGGGGGCAGAACGAGGGGCCAGTATTCCACCTGGTGTGTGTGTGTTTCGAGGCTTGTCAGTACGTTGCCTTCTGTGTGGAATACGGACTCTTCCAATAACTACTGAAGGGCCTGCCTCATTTGGGAGGGAATGCCTAGCTCACGACAGCAAGGGGGGCGGCATCGGGATCCGCAGAGCTGCATGGCTGACCCGGTGGATCCGTAGAGCAGGACTGGCCTCAGGCCTGGAGGGAACAGAGCCACAGAATCACGGAAAGCAGGTGGAGGTGGCAAGAGGTGATCCAGAAGGCAGCTCAGCCCTGCCTCATTTGGCCACCACAAAGCAAGTCCCCACAGGGGCTGCTCTGCATTCCCGCTCCGGACGCTTTCCTCCCGTCCCCTGGTGCCGCCATCTTTTCTCTGGCTCCTTGGCCAGGCATCTTCTCCTTGCCTATTCTCAACTCGGCCTCGCCTCTGCTCCAGCCGCACGTTCCCTGACCCTTGCGTGTGCTTGGCTTCATCCTTGCCTCTGGTCCTACTACCGCTCTCCAAGTCCTCCTTCCATTTCCACCTGCTCTCCAGCTGGAGACACCTGCTCCTTGCATCCCAGAACTGCAAAGGTGCCAGTTCTTCAACAACAAAACCGAGGAGTCCAGAACTCCACAATCTGGGGAGAAAAAGTCCTTTGCTGCTTACACTGGCTGCCAATTGACATCTGTGCCCAATTTAAGGTGCTGGTGATGACCTACAAAGTCCTAAACGGCTTGGGGCCTGGATACCTGAAGGAGCGTCTCCTTCCATATGTGCCTGCCCAGCTCTTGAGATCTGAGGTGGAGGTCCTGCTCCGGGAGCCCTCCTTGAAGGAGATTGGGAGGGTGAGTACCCAGAGGAGGGCCTTCTCTGTGGTGGCACCCCAACTGTGGAATACGCTCCCCACTTCTTTCTTTTCAGTGCCAGAGAAAACACTTTTTATTCTCCCATTATTTTAATCTTAATTGGTTTTAATGTGCTTTGTATTGCGTGCTGTGCTATTTTAATTTCTACTTGACTTGTTGTTTGTTTTAAAGTGTCCCGAGACGCTAGTCCAGAGATGGTGTCTAAAAGCTTTAAATAAATAAATAAATAAATAAATAAATAAATAAATAAAAAAAACCAGGATCTGGGGACATTCTGCTAAGCCTTCCTTTTCCTGAGCTGGTCAGGACAATCCACGCTCTTCCTCGCTCCAGCATCCCGGCCCGTGTCCCTCCCCTCCCGGTTACTTTCCATAACGGAACCAAGTGAGCATGTCAGCTGAGGCCAACGCCGGGCTGCGTTAAGCCTCTGAGACAACGACCCTCCCACCTTCTCCTCGCTGGTGAGAAAAGCCCCTATCAACACGTCTAAAGATAGCCGTCCAGGCAAAGGGTGCGCGGAGAGAGATAGCCCCTGTCTCCACGGGTGCTCTGATGATTACTGCCCTCTTCTTGGAAGGAGACCAAGTGCCAGGAGAGAAGACGGGCTCCACCGCTGACCCCGTTGAGCTCCAGGGGATATTTTTACTGCCATGAGAGGTCAGCTAGAGTATCAAGCCCAGGAGATTTCCGCGGGTTCCGTGAGCAGAACTTAAATCGTGAACTCAAATCTTAAAACTTTGGGGTGACTTCTTTTGCATCAGTGGAACTGCCAAAGGATTTCTTAGCTGTGCATGGCGCAGTCTCTCCATGTTGCAGAGGATTCTGGGAAGGATTCTAGAGTGCATGCTCCAAAGGCACCATGATGCAGGAGCTGCGCACCAGGCCTACAAGCGGAAGCATCATGATTCTGTATCTGACTAGCATCTCTGGTTGAGGGTTTCCAGTAAGAAAACTCGTTAGTCAGGGATCTCAATCGACATGCACCTGTTGGCAGGTGAGGTATAGCTTTTACTTTGAAACTTTGGCCATCCCAAGGTTGCTGGTCTCTCCCGACTGTCATCCATCCATGAAGGCTGAGGCTGATGGGCTTCAGAACCCAACCATATCTGATCAGTAATCCTGAATCCAACGGTGAGCACAGAAGCAGCATGCCGACTAGGCTAAGAAAATTACTGGATGGCCTTGGGTTGGAGAGAACAAGGACCCAGAGAAAATACGTAATGGAATAGGATATTGTATGTTTTTATATGATAACCTGAGATGGGCCAGTTTTTTAAATATGGTATATGTTTTTAATAATATATTTGTTTAATATTGTGAGCCGCCCCGAGGCTGCTGCAAGGGGCGGCATAAAAATATTTAAATAAATAAATAAATAAATAAATAAATAAATAAATTGCTATACTGCATGTTGACACAGAAGACCCAGTTCCTGGAGCACATAGCCAGTCAATGAGTCAGTGGCCAAGATGCGTTGCTAGAGGGCTGAGTCCTGCTTCTCCTCGTGCCTTAAGAGCATACGAGAAGCCATGAAGGAGGTCCATCCAGCCCAGCACTCTGTTTACATGGCAGCAAGCGAGCTCTCCACAGGGTACCTCAAGCTGGATGGGTGCATGAGCTCTGCCTGCACAGCTCCTCAGCACTAGGAGTATGTAGGCAAGCGGCTTCTGGCAATGGAGGTAGCCCACAGGCCATCCAGGGCTACCGTGGGAGCTGAATGCGGGGATAGTGACTTTGCTTCCGTTGGCTGTTTTCAAGCATTGCCCCAAATTCACAAAACTTTCCAGCTCCGAGAAG
Organism: Varanus salvator macromaculatus; assembly: GCA_023646645.1. Lineage (NCBI taxonomy): Eukaryota > Metazoa > Chordata > Lepidosauria > Squamata > Varanidae > Varanus > Varanus salvator. The sequence goes on from JAIXND010000654.1 coordinate 119,995,011, forward strand.
AAAAGGACTTGAGCTTCTCAAAGCCCAATGTGGGAGAAATGGGTTGGATGAACCACAGCGGAATCTGTCTCTTGAGCGTTCATGGACTTCTTCTCGTGTTTGGCATGGTCTTGCAAAGCAAGCTGTGTTAAGGGGAAGACCTTGAAGTCCACTCATGGGATGACGGCTGCACGACTGGGGACCATTTGGGCTGCTGCAGGTGGTGTGGAAGAGGGGCACAGCTCTTGTAGCACGTGGGGTTCAGTTCCTGCTGAGCACCTCCCAAATCCAGGGGCTGTTTGCCAGGAACTTACACTTGTGTCTGTTGCAAAGTGGACCGGAATTCAGGGAGGCAAGTCCAGGGAATCTGATGGATTCCCACCTCCAAACCGACCACTAGGAGGAACCCAAACTGATTGTTCATCCAGACCTAGGGAGCTGACCCCTTCAAAGAGAGCCAGTGTGGTGTAGTGGTTAGAGCATGGGACTGGGACTCAGACGACCTGGGTTCGAGTCCCCGCTTGGACATGGAGCCAACTGGGTGACTCTGGGCCAGTCACAGACTCTCAGCCCAGCCTACCTCACAGGGTTGTTGTTGTGGGGTTAAGATGGAGGAGGAGAATGATGTAAACTGCCTTGAGCCCTTTGTAGGAAAAGGCAGGATATAAATTGAAAAAATAACTAAATAAAGTGCGGGTGTGAATTAGGGATAGAAGGATGTTACTAAATCCATTCTGTTTGTATTTCATGGATTCTCAGATATCTTTCGTTCCATTGTCTGCTCATTGATTAAATCATTTTTGCTGTTATTGTTGCTTTTGGGGATGGGGAGAGAGTACAAGGATTTCCTGTGTCTGCAAATGCATATTTGTAGTAATGCACAACTCAGACTAATATGCATTTACCCAAATCCGGACCCCCCCCAGAAATAAAAATAAGACCAGCAAGTTCTCAGAATCCCACCTACTTGTGGAAAGACAGTCCATTGTGAAATCCACAGGCCATATTCCTATAAATCTGAATTCATTGGTATCCGTGCAAATTTCCTCAACATTCCTAGCTGGAATCCATGCATAATCAACAAAATTACCTCTGAGTTTGGTTCTCAGAGGTAATTCTAACCACTATTATTTCCCTGAGAGGGGTGTCTCCTTTCACAGCTATAGGGCAGGTACCCCACGGGTTTCTCCATGCGCAGAACATCAATTCTTATGAACTTTGGCAAGTGCAACTGGGCATGAATATCAGTTCAGTTTCGCTTTTGATAAGAACTTGCCAAATTTGCAAAGTCCTTCATATTCAGGGGAGAAAGAACATGAGATGCAAAGAATTTAAAAGCAGGAGAAAGCAAACCTCGCTGCTATGCCTATTTGTTGCAGTGAGGGTATGTCCTTCATCTCATATAATATTATTCACTAGTAAATTCCCGGGAAAAGCAAATAGAGGCCACACCCCATGCAGGAGGCCAACGATGACACGGAGTCAACCGGTGGGTATGTTTTAGGCCCAGACAGACTTTGTCAATGGGCCATCCAGCGCTCGGCTCATTACTCATTTCTCCCCACAGGCATCTCCTCCTCGCCAGGGGCCATTGTCTTGTGTTTGTGACATCACAGCTGGTTGCTACGGGAACCTGTGATGATGTCACAGAGGGGGAATTAGCACCTATTAATGCGAACAAGCTCAGGGAGGACATGAATAATGGGAGAGAGACCCGGTTTGGACACAAATTGCTAGCGAACGTTTTTGGACAGGAAAACGGCTTGAAAGGTAAATGGGGAATTTTTATATTGAAATATTATGTTTTCATTACGCTTGGACAGCGAACAAAAGCTCATATTTGAGTAATAAAATTATAAATGCCAGAGTGAGAACAGCTGTAGGATCATGAAGGGCTTTTTTCCATGCCGGCTGAGCCAAAAGTTATGTTTATCATCTCTTTTAATGCATATGACAGAGAAACCGTCTGAAGGGCCGGGGCGTCTTAATTGCTTAACGTTGGGAAGGGTTCTTCAAGGCCAAGATGAAGGATGAAGAGTTGTCATAACTGATCAGAACAATGTGTCTCGTGCTGACCCAGCGACGGACGGGTCAAGGAGCGATGCCGCAGCTCGTTATGATCCGTACGATGCCGGTTTGCTGCCGGTCTCCCCACTTGTGCTCGTAAACAAGACTTGCTCTGTGTGAACGGGAAAACTATTGAATGTGCACGTTGAGCCTCTTGCACAAGTATCCCAAATGCCCTCCAAAGAGTAAAGCGGGGCTGATTCGGTGTGTGAGGGAAATTTGTGCAAATTATGGAATTGTGTAAAGCTGGGGAATCGGCCCACGTGGAAAGGAAGTGTGCATTCGGCAATTTGGGCCTATTTTGGACAGGTGCAGGATTGCATGTCGATGTTTGTGAGCAAAATGGAATCCCCCTTCACTCGCAGGCCCGGGGGATTGGGAAGCCCCTGCAGCGATCAAAGATGGAGGAATTTGAGGGCTCCTTAAGGCGGAATGAAGTCACCCAGCTGCCCTTCCCCAGACATCTGGGACACCTGTGAGTGGTAATGGATGAGTTTCCGAGTGGGTAAGTTTCCTTCCCCTTGTTGAGTTACGGACATGTCCAAAAAGGCTGTCATGGGAAGGGACGTTTCTATTTGCCACGGACTGAAAAAAAAAAATACCCAAAGCCGTCCCCTTCTGGAGGAGCATGGGCACTTGGGACAACACGGGAGTTCGCACATTCGCATCTTGCCGGAGACGATTTGCCGAAGGCTTCCAATAGCTCCTGCCAGGCCAGCTGGGAAACCGACCCTGCCCAAAGATGGATGGCCTCACAGTGCTCCCTGGAGGGGGGCCAGGTGGTCTTGCTTGCGGGGAGGGGGGTCCTGCAGCCTGGAGGTGCAGCAGGGCAGGAAGACGCTTTCACAGCAGGGTTGTGGCTGAGTGGCTGAGCCGCTGCTGCAGCGAGAGGTCCGGGCGCTCGCTCTGCATGGACCTTCCAAAGGCCGCTCTGGTCGGATTCCAAAGAGGACATCAAGGAGGAGGGGATGGGACGGCAGGAGGAGCCTCTGAGGCTCCATCTAGGCCACTGCCCACTGACTCCCAGGCCAACCGTGAGTGTGGACGTGTTTTGGAAGAGACTCGGATGCAGGAGAGGAGCGATAGCTGTTGCCTTGCCCGGTTCCTGAGCTTGTGCAGAGTCATTGGCAGGGATGAGAGACCCTGTTAGAGGGCTTGTGTAGTCCTGTTGACTGGCTCTCCACCAGCACTGCGGCTGAAAAGGAAGGATTGGACAGAAGTCCCAGTTTGGAGCTCACCACTCTTGACATGGGCAGAGGCTTATCGTTCATCTTGCAAGAGGCCTTTTGCCGATGCAGTGCCTTATTAGCTGGGAAGCACCATAAAGTTCTGCATCGCAAAGGACGGGTTGGTGTCTTGGCGCTGGGGCAAGAAAGGAAGAGTTGGGCTCATGACACCGTCCGCTTGCAGAAGGTCTGGGGTTTGGTGCCCACCATCTCCAGGCAGGGCCTGGAAAACCCCTGCCTGGCAACTCGGAGAGCTTCCACCAATCACTGTTGACAGCACTCAGCACGATGGTCCCCTGGTCCCACTCAAGCTAGGGCAGCTGCTGTGTCCTTCGGTCCCACCAACGGCTCCCCCAAAAGTGGTTGGACGCAAAGAAGGGCATTTCCAGTTGGCTGAGTGCATCAACACACACACACACACACACAGGTGGCATTCCCAGTGTGATTCTGTCTTGCTAAAACTTACGCTCAGCCAAATGTTCCCAGGGAGGACACTGGTGGTCCACATCTCTTGTCATGTGTGGTTAGACATGGGTTTTACACAAGCTAATATATTTCCCTGGAGCTGTTGCCCAGGAAGGCTCTGATCGTGCCACCAAGAAGGACAAGGAAAATGGACCTCCTCCAATTAGTGTGTTTGCTCGGGTTCCATCCGAAGCTTGTCTCCTTGATGAAAATCTCCAAACATCTGCACTGCAGACACAGATGCCTGGAAATGGGAAGGACTCCCATTGGCAAACATTGTTCTGCGCCAACTGTTACATCTTTGGGGGGGAAGTGGCCAATTTTCCAGGCCCCTAACCAGCAGGCATGTTAGATACATAACCACTTCCTGAATCTCTGGCACAATGGGATGAAGAACTGGCTTTCTTTACCGCTCTGCAAGAAAAGGCTGTTGATTTTCAGTGGTCAAAATCACTACTCAGAAAGTTGCTTTGCATGAAGCTGCAAAATGCAGCGGAACATCTCTCGGGATCGCGATGTATGACTTATCAAGTCATTTATGGTTGGGACATGGCTGGTAAAATCATTTGTTCACAAGGGCTGGCCTAGGCTTGTGTCTTTCGAGGAAGGCATCGTGCGTCTGCGAAGATAGGTCAGGTGTGATGGGACACAGGTGGAGAGCGAGCTGTGAAACGGTGGGGCATGGAGACCTCTCCTGCCTTTGTTGTCCCTGCTGTCATGGTGCTGATGTTCTTCTCTAAATGGTTTAGGATCTGGCTGATGACAGTCAGGCACCACCTGTGTGAAGGCACCTACGAGCTCGCCCGGAATGAAGTTCTGTAGTAGAAGACCTGCTCAGGACGCCAGGACCTGTTAAGCTGTTCTCCAGCAGTGCCTGGAAGGCTGTCTCCCAGGTGTCCCATGTCGCCCCCAAATTCTTGAGTTGAAATTGCTTTCTCCAACTCTCTCGGCAAGGCGTGAAGGTGCACCATTTCAGTGTAGTCTTTTCAAAGAGGTAGACATCGATGGTTCAACCGTTCTTAATGCCATTCGTCATACTATTGCAAGTGTGTCTCGTCTTAAAATGCTTTCCAGCAGATAAACGGGCTTCACGAGCTAATAATCCATCCAGCTTCATGTAGCCAAAGGTTGGATCCAGACTTTGCAGAGGAGGTACGCCTTAAATCTATGGAATTAAGTTGGCCATGGGCTAAGCGAGAGATCCCTTCTCTGTACATCCATCTCCCCCAGCCGGCTGGGAGTTGTAGGAGACCTGGCATGTGATGGGTGCATGGTTGGAAGACGATCCCGTGAATCATCTCTTCTGCCATCTTTATTTATCAATGCAGACCCTGCTTCTTTTACTGACTATTCTTATTATAAGTCCATGGGTCAGAAAACGAAGGGTAATTTCCTGTGTGGCCACACAGCAAAGGCTGGGAACAGATATTGATCCAAAAAAAGGTTAGTCCTTTAGCAGAAGAAAGACGATCCTGAGAATCCGTGCCAATTTGCCCGAGTTTGCTGAATGGAAGCACGAGGGGGCAGGGACTCATGCAGGGGTGCAGCAAAGCTCCGCTGGATGCATCTCTCCTCAGTCTGCGGACTTTCTCTCAGGCTCGGCTCTGTCTTAGCAAGTGAGCCAAGCCCAGGGGAAGTCCACAAACACTTGTGAAGTCCAGTTGTGCAATGGGCAGCCTTCTTCTGAAGCACAAGGACTAACGAAGGCACAAGTTGGACTCTTGGCAGAGCAATACCGCCTGCTCGGCATGTTTGCAGGCTCAGGTCCCTGTGGGTGCCTGGAAAAACGCTTGGCCTGCACACCAGGAAGTGGGACTCGTGGCTGCGGGAAAGAGGGCCGGAGTCCACGGAGGCAAGGGCAGGGAACGCAATGGATCCCCACCCCCAAACGGATTCATTATGCACCCCTAAGTGCACTGGTGGATTTCTCACAAGAGGAAAAACAGCATGGTGCAATTACTCTCGTTGTTCTTGCTCCAGGCGCCAGAAAGCGATGGAAAACCCAACCTGCACTGCAACTAGTGGGGATCTTGCAGGAAAGAGCAGGGCGGGGGCTTCCAGGGGTGTCTCTGGAAGCACAAAAAGATCCAAACTTTGGGATCCGTGCAGGGAAAATAAGACGTCTCGGTCGCTGCCGCTCTGAGTCATGCTGAAGGGGAGCTGCCCGGTCCAAGCGAGGAGCCCCAAGCAGAGCGGAACTGCACGGAGAAGCTGAGGCTGTGGAGCAGCGAGCAGAATAGCCACCCCAAATGGATTTCGCACGCTTCCCTCGGCTCATCATCGCTGCTGGAGTTACTCTGCAGAGTCCCACTGATACGGGACGCCACGCTACTCCAGCGGAAGAACACGCAGGTTGTGCGGCAGGACTGTGCGGCTCTGTTCTCACTGGGGGGCGAGGCGCACATCTGTGCCACGTGTGCACCACTCCAGAGCGGTGGCAGGATACGCTCCATGGGAACTTTGGGGGAAGTCTCCGGCCTGCCGGAATAGCCAGCTCTGCTGGATCGGACCCACCATCCGTCTTGGCAAGAACGCTGCTTCCAACAGTGACCAGCCCAATACCTCCAAGAAGTCCCTGAGCCACCATGACGCATTGTTGGCACAAGGGCCGCGGAATCCACCGGGGGGAGGTCTTGGAGTACTTGCCCGATAATTCTGGAGTCACAGGCCTCTTTGACATTTTTCCCTTCGAAGGCACAGAAATTCCACAGTGATGATATCGCGCTAAGCCAGTGCGAAGGGGTGAGCTCACTGCCGTGACTCAACGGCTGTGAATTTTGCAGCACAAATGTTGTGCAGGAGGGTTCCCAGAGGTCAGGACGCGGCGGCAGCGCGGCTCATGGTGGAGTGGAATCCTCACCGTTGTTTTGGCTCACGGGCAGGTCCAGTGGCCGGCAGGGATGCGGCGGAAAACGGGTCTGCCATGGGCAGGAAGAGGAGGTGAAAAGGACGCAGTTTTGGGGCTGGGAGCACCAGGTTCACCGAGAAGTCAAAATAACGGGCTGTTTCTGAACCTGGATGCTGCCCACTCCACCAACAGCTTGGAATGCTTTCTTGTACGTAACAGCCGTACCTAATCTTTAATTTAGCTTGGAGCTGAGTTTCCAACCCATGATTAAAGCCTGTTCTTAATTTTTAATCAATTTTGCGGTTTGGCATGGATGTTCGGTCAGATGTTAAGCAGCGTGGACTTCGGCATCCACCAAATGTTCTTGGGGAAAGACACATGGGTCAGCCTTTGCTTCGTGCTCAAAGACTTAAGTGCAAACTTGGATTTCAGTTCGTGCTGCGCCAGCAATTTCTCTCACGTGGTTTTCGGCCAGTTTGATTTCAGTTTGATAGAAAAGAAAGAAATAACTTTCAAAAGCAGACTGGGGAATGTTGAGTGTTCTGGGCAGCTTTTGTATAAGCATACACTGGATTGGATAGCATCCTAATTCAAGAGGCAGTGTGGTGTAGTGGTTAAGAGCATGGGACTCATAAATATTAGTACAAGAAATGGATTTGATGCTACATTTAATCACAGCGGCGAGGATCGCGCTTGCTCAGTACTGGAAGAGTGAGGAATTACCCACTGAGGAACTGATTTTGAAAAAGATTCTGGATTGTGCAGAAATGGACAGATTGACTCTATTACTGAAGGAGAAGGAAGATACTGACTTTTACCAAACCTGGGACTTTTTTTATGACTGGCTAGAGAAACGGGACTTGGCTTAGATTTAAAGATGTCTTTAAACTTTTATAAATTGATTTGAATATGATCATAGAATGTTAAAAGATGTGTTATAGGGGGCTGACCCAGCTTGTCCGATGTATTTGATGATTGGTGTTTTTTAATTTGTAGTTTAAAAATCTTAATAAAATCTTTAAAAAAAAGAGCATGGGACTCAGGTGATCTGGGTTCTTGTCCCACTCAGACACTCAGCCCAACCTACCTCACAGGGCTCTTCAAGCGCAAGTGAAGGCTGTCCCATTTCTGCATCTAGAAGTCGTCTTCACACTCATTTACACATGCATTTTTGTGTCCCTGAAAATGCACGTACAAGTTCTATATAATTTGCACAAATATTTTATCTTTTTTTTTTTTTTTGGTGGGCTGTGAGGTAGGCTGGGCTGAGAGTCTGCGACTGGCCCCTAGTCACCCACTGGGCCCCATGGCTGAGCGGGGACTCGAACCCGGATCTCCCGAGTCCCAATCCCACACCCTTAACCACTACACTACAGTAGCTTTGTATTATAGCTTCTTCATCAAACGATTTGTATTGCAGTTGGAGAAAAGCTGTTATTGGGCAGATCGGGAATAAAACAAAATATAAAGAGCACACGTACAAGAAACCCGAATCCATATTCTCGAATTGCATGAAGAACCAGAGGCTTAGGTTTTTCTGGGGTTACCCCATTGTTTTTTCCTTCTCCATGGGACTGTTGCCAAGAGACCTTTTAACAGCAAAGTTATATCTCAGATATATATCACACACATAAAAAGCCATCGCAGTGCCCCTTGGCTAGCCACATATAATATACTCATTTCATTTATTTTTTAAACCCACCGGTGATGCTGGGTATCTATGTGGAAAGGAAACCCGCTTTGCCTTGTCAGGGGAATTGCGGGTTCTCACACATTTCTTTTACCGTCCGGCTAGTCCCATGGGGCTCTGATGTGCTAATTCAAGGGATTGGAAAGTAGAATCCCTTTTACGTTAGGACATTGATCCAAAAGCCTTTTGCCAAACGCCAAACTGATACGTAGTACTAAGTTCAAGAACACGGAGGCAAATTTACGGCTGGGTTGGCCACTGGGAAGAACTGGTCCTTCACTGGGGCAGGCCAGTTCCTCCTCTTGGTTGCCACTGGGTACCAAAAGGGGTGTTCTGTGCCTGGGGGCAAGCCAAGAGAGCAAGTTTGGGTGCTGGCCAAACCGGAATAGCCAGGAGGAGGCAAGTCTCCGGAGCAAGAGGAGAGGGGCCAAGTCATAGAGGGAGGGGCCACTTCAAAGAGGGGCGGAGCCAAGCCTAAGAGGGGAACAGCCAGCATAACCACTGGCACCACAGGGGGAATTCAATAGGAGAGGCTTTCTTGGACATAGAGTTGATGGAGGAACGCTTTCCCAGTTGGATTACTACCTACACTGGGTAGGTGCTAAAGGCATGCCAAGCATCTCAACACATCAGAGGGCTCCTGCCTACCAGGTGGGCCAGGTCAGTGTCAAAGGCAGCCCAAACCAGTGTTGAGGGTACCCATGTTTTGCAAAGAAGCTCACCCAGCTAAAGAATCGAGGCCTTTGAGTTGTGGTGCTGGAGGAGACTCTGCGAGTCCCTTGGACCGCAAGGCGATCAAACCGGTCAGTCCTAGAGGAGATCAACCCCAACTGCTCTTTAGAAGGCCAGATCCTGAAGATGAAACTCAAATACTTTGGCCACCTAATGAGAAGGAAGGACTCCTTGGAGAAGAGCCTGATGCTGGGAATGATTGAGGGCAAAAGAAGAAGGGGACGGCAGAGGATGAGGGGGCTGGATGGGGTCACTGGGGCGGTGGGTGTGGGCTTGGGTGGACTCCGGGAGATGGTGGAAGACAGGGGGGCCTGGAGGAGTGTTGTCCGTGGGGTCGCGATGGGTCGGACACAACTTTGCAACTAAACAAAAAAAAACCAAACAAATTCAATAAGAACAAGATTTTTTTAAAAAACCCTGGGGTATACACAGTTGCATGAGAGAGTTGTCTGTGCCCAAAGCTGAGTTCATTTGTTGGCTAGAAGGTAGAAGGCTAGAAGGTTAAAAAAATGCACTGGGAGGTCAACGGGAACGATGCTTTCAATTCTGAATCCTCATTTGAAAAGTCTGACTGCCATTTGGAAAATTGCAAGAATGCTCATCGCCCAGCCGAAGACTCGTGCTGAAATGCACGAACGCGATTTGATGAGGACGACCTGCACCTTTTTGTGACGCTCCCAAAGTTTTATGCCATTCTCATAATGTTTTAGCTTCTTTTCCCTCTTGGTGCTTGTTCGTAATACAATCTTACCATTATTACACTGCATTTATGTTCCACCTTCCTCTTGCAAGGAACCCAGGCAGCTTGCAAGGTTCCCCTGCTCTCCATTTTACACTAAGAACAACAACCCTGTGAGGTAGCTTGATCTGAGAGGGGATGACTGGCCAAAAGTCACCCAGCGTGTTTCATGGGTGAATGGAGACAAGAACTGAGATCTCCTGAGTCCCAGACCTGGGCTCTTAACCTCTAAAGCACACATAGCTATTTATGAAGTCTTAAGATTACAAAACCTATTACGCAGAAAGTGCGTGCAGAAAGTGTGTGATTAGAAACCACTTGGGAAGGTTAAAAAGTCCCCTCTGAAGTGGTGCCAAAGCAGGTCAGGAGGTTTACTTCTTAATAAGAATGCGAAACTCGGCAAATCTGCGAGCTCGTTGCGTATCTCTGAATTCCATCTTGAGGCTCCTTCCAATGAGAGTGAGATATCCAAATCAGATTGCGATCTGCTTGCAGGAAGAGGATTTTCATACAGGTTTTGCACGAAAATGTGTCTGCATTTTCCTGTATGTATTTCAGATGCATGCATCTATTCTGCCTGCTTTTGAAATGTGCATGCGTTATCCAAATTGTGTGCATTTTCAGTCGTATGCATTCGTTCCTTATGTGCATTTTCAAGGGTATATATTTCTCGGAACATTTCACAAACTTGGAAACATGCAGACCATAACTGAAGCTTGCCTTCGTGTCCTCATTCAGGAGGTGTGAACTGGGTCATTTCTGGTCAAAAATAAATTGAGCCCAGTCTTTCATATATTTCTACTCATTCGTGGCAGGCAACTGAGAGCTTGCCGGGTGGCCGGTTTGCAGGGGATGATGGGGTATGAGGTGAGACGGAGGGAACAGGGTCTCTTCAGCCTGGAGGAGAGGAGACTCCGAGGGGATCTCTTGACGACATACAGGTATGTGAGGGGGTGTCACACAGAGGTGGGGAGAGGCCTGTTCTCCCCCGCAGAGGAAGGCAGGACGTGCTCCAATGGAGCAAAGCTCAGGGAGCCAAGGTTCAGTTTGGATGCCAGGAAGCACTTCCTGACAGTCAGGACCCCGAGGGTGTGGAATGGGCTTCCACAAGAGGTCATTGAGGCCCCATCGGTGCGGGTGTTCAAGGACAGGCTGGACATGCCATGGTGGGCATGTCGTGAGCGGAACCGGCTGGAGCCGGGGGTCAGACTAAATGGCCCAGGAGGCCCCTTCTGACTCGCTCTGTTTCTGTGTTTCTGTGTTTGCTTTTTAACATGCTGTGCCATTTTTTCGCCGAGATCCCCAGCTGGGACTGGAAATGGACACGTTTCTGAGACTGATCCACAGGTGAGGTCAACTGGGAGACAGAGTGAGCTGCGCACCTAAGCATGAGCCGAGGATGCGAACGAGGGGAAACAAGATTGTCTGGGAGCGACCGCAGTGGTGGGGCCCACCAGGTCTCAGCCGAGGGGCACTTGTACCCAGGGCAGGAGGCCACATGGTCAAGCCTTTGCTGGGCCTACCGAAAAGCCGTCAAGAACCCTTCCCCAGGTGGTTCCTGCCAGATTTGTTGGACTCCAACTGGCTGGGTATTCGAACTGACCTGTGATCTGCCACATCAGCAGGTCACCTCCTGCTTCGAAAAAAGCAGGTAACACATCTGCACATGGCAAAACGATGCATGGGATAGCGAAAGGGGAGAGCGGAGAAAGACGCTTGTCTCCCTCTCCCCAAGGAGCATCCTGGGAAGCTGATTGGTACAAGAGTCGGGAGAGATAAAAGGAAGGGGGGAAATGAGTGAATTCACCTATGTGAGATATAGTGCTTGCTGTGTCTGGGTGTGAAAGATGGACAGGGAGGAAATCCGATGGGAAATTCGATTGCGTTCAAAACATGGTGCTTGAGGAGAGCTTTGGGTGTCCCCTGGACTGACAGGAAGACATAGAAACATAGAAACAGAGCGAGTCAGAAGGGGCCTCCTGGGCCATCTAGTCTGACCTCCGGCACCAGCCGGCTCCGCTCATGACATGACAAGACGCATCAAATCAAGCCAGAGCTTTTCCTAGAAGCAGAAATGGCAAAACTGAGGCTGACATTGTATGACACATCGTAAGTAGGAAAGAGTCCCTAGAGAAGGCAGGTGTGCTCGGGAAAGTCAGAGGCAGGAGGAGGAAAAGCTCACCTAGGAGATCCATCAGATCCATCAAGGAAGCCCCAGGGTTGAGTTTGCAAGAGCCGAGCAGGGCTGTGAAGACGGGCCATTTTGGAGGGCTGGCATGGGGTTGTTGGAGAAGACAGGATGGCATAGAAGAAGAGAAAGACAATCAAGATGGAGGAGAAGGAGAAGGTGGAGGAGGAGGAAAAATAGTGTTGCGCATCAATTTGAATGGATTTAATGGAGTAGTAGGTTCATTATAGGAAGAAGAAGAGATGTGGAGCAAAACAGACACATCTGCATATGTTAAACTGCATCGTGAGCATCAGACAGAAGGCCGCCTGGACACGTGAGGCGGCTCTTTCCAGCCAGAGCGATGGAGAGAACACGCCTCCCAGCCCCATTTCTACCTGTAAAGGCAGTCAGGTGGACACGATCTCACCTGAGGGACAAACTGAGAAATCCTATTTCCCACACGATGCCAGAAGTGGAGCAAGAAGTAGAGAGAGAGCCTGAGTTTTAATCCTGCCCCGTATCCAATTGCCTTGGAAAAGAGGAGGCGGGCGGTTTTACAGAGAATTGTAATGAGCCGTAAAACCTTCAGGACGCGATTGAGCCAGGCTCTTTAATGCGCTGGGAGGAGCAGGCAGAGAGGGGGGACCAGAAGCAGGAAGAACCAGCACGGCAAGCCGAGTGAATCCAAACACAACTTGGCCTTTCTCGGTGTATCGGATTGTTTCCCCATTGGATATTTCCACTGGCAAACAGCAGAATTTGCTGGTCTCTCTCGGGATCTCCCTTGAAGCAAATGGAGCATTGAAAATGGCCTTCTTTGGATCCAGCCGCAATCAACAGCCTCAGAGCAGATGTTGGCCCAAATCCCCCAGCCCCGACCCCACCCCTGACTGTTTCAACCCCCCCTTGTCTGAGCTGCCCCAGCTGATGGGACCATCAGGCTTTTCCTCACCCAGAGAGTCCGCTTCGGTTGTGCTATGGCATGGAAATGAAGAAAAACAAGCAAATGATTTTATTCTCGCTTGACCGTGACGGTGACATTTCCAAGAGGCAAAAGCAGGAGCAAGATGTGAAATAAGAGCAAGTGAGAAGAAAATGGAATTCGGACTGCCTTCCATCGGTGGATGAAAGGATTGGAGCGGCTCGAGCAGGAGAAGAAGGTGCAGCTCGAGGATGGGCTAGCGAGCGGATGAAGCCAAGATTCAGAAGTCAACTCTTTGCATAATCTCTTGGCACACACTGGTCCTTTTTGTGTATTTGAGAGGTGGAGGTTCTCGCCAGGCCGGCCAGAAGGATCACTTGCAGGCACAGCAAGCACTTCATCTCCCAGCCCAGTGCCACAGGAAGTTCACGAAGAGGCCGTGCCAGACCACGCCGTCTGTGCAGATTGCTGCGATGCCGCGTGTGAGCAGGGGATTCCTGGCAAGGGGCAGCTCCCAGGGGGCCAGATCTGGGGCCTCACAAGGATGGCCGTTGTCTTTCTAGAGCAAGGAGTCTGGCTGGGTGCGAACAGAGCTGGGCCGGCTGCCGGGCCGGCCCTACCATGAGGTTGAGTGAGGCAGTTGTCCTCAGGAGCACGCTCTGAAGTCCAGGAATGTGCTGGCTGAAAGCGCAGAGGGCCACGTGGCCGGCCTTGAGCCCCACCACCTATCCTGTGGCTTCCACATGGGCAAAGGATGCGGTCCCATTGCCAGCACTGAAGGTCACCCCGGAGAGCCTTGGTCCATGGAATGGGATGGGACGTCATCCTGCCTTTTGCCCCAGGGAGCAACATGTCTTGGCCCAGTCCTGGCCAATCGTGATGTTGAACTATCAGGCCTCCTGCAGGCGACTCCAGGGCTTTATTTCCTGCACACACACGCACACACACACACACACATGCACCAGTGTCCTGGACCTTCAGCAAACCAGGGAGACCAAATGCCACTGGACTCCAGAACCCATCCAGAGCAGCTTGGATCCTGTCAATTCATCCCCTCCTCTGCCCACACACATATTCCACTCAGAACTTACCGGGCCCCACAAATTCATGAACGCCCAGTTAGCTTCGCAGGCTGAGTAGCCACATTCTGCAACCTGAAGCGGAACTACTGGCCTCTGCTTTGCCCAACAGCCTTTGGACTGCGCTCTTGCTGGCAGCGGGTCTCCGTGGCAAGCTGGGTCTCGGGCAAGGCCAAGGCCTGTTGCGGTCCTCCCCGCGAAAGAGGAAACACGGTGCCAAAAAGAAGACGAAGACTTTGCCTGTGTTCATCTGATAGGCATTAGTACAATTTCCATACAGATGCAAGAAGGGAGCACTACGTGACTTGTATGGTGGGCCAGCTCAATCCAGATGTTAACCATTTATTTATTAATTTATTATTTTTATTTATTAACAAATTCATATGCCGCCCCTTGCCACAAGCCTCGGGGCAGCTTACAACATCCAATAAATATTAAAAACATACACAATATTAAAAACTGGCCCATCTCAAGGTCCAAATTAAAACATACAAACACAGTATAAAAATAATCAAAACTTAAACCTAAAATAATTAAACACTTAAAATATTGCTTGAATAAAAAGGTCTTCGCCCGGCGCCGAAAAGCAAATAAAGATGGCGCCAGGCGACCCTCTCTGGGGAGCGCATTCCATAGGTGGGGAGCCACCGCAGAGAAGGCCCTCCTCCAGGTACTCACCCTCCTAACTTCTTTTACAGAGGGTTCCCGGAGGAGAGCATCAGCTGCTGATCGTAAGGGGCGGGAGCGTATATATGGTCGCAGGCGCTCCTTTAGGTAACCAGGACCCAAGCCGTTAAGGGCTTTATAGGTAAGAACCAACACCTTGAATTGGGCCCGGACTTCAATAGGGAGCCAGTGAAGCTGACGGAGAACTGGGGTGATATGAGAACCACGCCCAGCCCCCGTCAGCACCCTGGCAGCTCTGTTTTGCACCAATTGAACCATGGATGGTGTCGAGATGATACTCAACATGTAAACAGCCCACACGTTCACGAGCAATAAAACTAGAGTCCTTTATGGCTACTTGTCTACAAGATTTACAACTCAATCGATAAGCTCTTCTGCTGAGGTCTTTGGAATGCAGATGTGAATCCTCTAATGGTGTCTCTCCCCGAGCCCACCTGGGACTAGCCCTCCTGGTCACGCCTGTCTTCCCTCTGGCGTAACAAGGCCTGCCTTTGCTCGTATCTTCTCAGAATTCTGCGATTGGTTGCTAGGGAAAAGTCTATTACGCTCCCTGCATCTCCTGTGCCATGTGCAGGAAGTTCAGCATCAGTGGGAGGAGGGACAGCCTGCTCTGACTCCTCCTGAGTAGAACTAGCGGTGTTTTTCCCTCGGGGCTCTCTTGCTTGATGTGGGCTCGGGTGTTTGCTCAATGGGGACCTGCTCAGCCACCCCCAAGCTAGGTTGCAGGGTTGGCTTTTGGATACAGGGTCCCAAGCACAAGACCTCCTCGTCAGGTGCTGTCTCTGTCGGGGCTTCAGGCACGACAGGTGGGCAACTTCAAACAGCAGATTGTCCTCTGTAAGGTAGGACACCTCACCCCCACACCGAAGTCTGATGGTGCCTGAGTGTGGATTGCCAAACCTGGACTCAGGGGGTATTTGAACCTTGGCTGGAGGAGACCAGAATGTGGAGGAGAAAGATCTGAGGAGCACCAGAAAGAGGAGCGAGGCGGATGCTCACCTGTGGGACTCCTGATGCAGAAAAATAGGAAACATGGGAAGAGATGCCCAATCCGGCCAGTAACTCAGAACTCCCAAGGGAAGGACCTTTCTCCCCCAAGGCATGACTCCCTGAAGGGACAGAAGCATTCCCTTCAACAGCCTGCACACGAGGAAGCTCACTAGTTTTCTGCCCACCAGGAGGAACTTCCAACTGATTTTCACATTCCTGAATTCCACAGTCAAGTTTTTGGCCCAAAACGTGAGCCAATGTGCATTTCAGAAATTTGAGTTTTGGGATAAACTACATTTAGAAAAGATGCTTTGAGATCAGATGCACTTCTAAAGGTGGATGTTGCGAGAAAATATGCCCACGGTCACTTCTTTCGAATATTTATTTAAATGGGGAGTTTTGTGGAGTAGTGGGGTATTTTAGTCACATGAACAAGCTGGGGAAGCACAATGACTGAAACATAGAAACAGAGACAGACAAAGCTGGCACAGAATGGCAAAACTGATCAATACTTCCTAGTGCTTCAATTGTGCTTTCTGCTGGGTGCTCACCCTGGGAAATGTGGTGTTCCTGGTTCTTTTGGAGGCCATCTTGCTCTTCAGGGTTAGGAATTCTGAAGTCTTCATCCAGCACCTGGGCTTTTAAGACTCACCTGACCACTTTCGACCTAAGACAAGTGGCCGCAGAACTCCAAATACCTAAGAGGAAGAGATGGGAGAAAGAATCGATTTGGATGAACCTTGGAATATCTCCACCAGGAGGATCCAATGGATCTTCTCTTTCAGCCTCCTTGAATTCCAGTCCATCAGCTTTGTGCTGGTGCCAGATCAAGCGGACATGGGTCACGCCGGCATCTGGAAGGTCATTTGTAAAATGGGCTGCCATTTGTGCTTTTTTAAGCTAGGGAAATTAGCGCAAACTTCAGCGCCAAGTCAGACATTTGTGCAAATCTGAAATGGGCCGTGTGAGAAAGATCAAGATAGCCATTTCTTTTCGGAAGTAGTTCAGGGGTTGCTACATCTTGCAAACAGGTTGAGATGGATCTTGACAGGAGCACATCTTGTATTAGAAAGATGGCACGAAATTCGAAAAGATGGAATTCGCTTATGCGATATTAAAAGCCATGCAAAGCGTTTCTGCAAATCGAGTAAGTTGGCTCTGGTTTGCACAAATGTGAAAAAAATACAGTTTGTGCAAATGGCGCTTGAGAGAGGCAGTTTTGAATTCCCAGTGTGAGCAAATACTTTGTGAACTTTCGCAGAAGGAAGTGGGGAAAGTCCTCAGGTTGACAAGGGATGAAATGGAGCAAGTTTTCAGCTAAAACAGAGCAAGCTTTCTGTGCCACAGCTCCCTAGACTTAGCTCAGATTTGAACTGAGGATGTTCATAAAATGCATTCCTTCTGAGCCAGGCAATCTGAGCAAGTCAGAAGCAAAATTCTGCCTCTTCTGAAGCATCTACTTACTCACCTGGCGGAAAGGGAAGCCTTCTTCCCAACCTTCCCTTCCCTAAAACTCAGAATGCTGCCATCGCGGCATTCCAGGTGCTGGCAGAAAAGCTGTTTTGGCCAGAGAGGTTTTTCTCATTGTCCGCTGAGACCCGAGTGGCCTGGGACAAGGCTTGAATTTGCACGGACCTGAGCTCACAATTGACCAAGTATCAAGGCCACAGCTCTTCCCCGTCTTCCAAGCAGACCCTGGCAACAGCTTTCTAACTAGAATATTTGTTAATTTAATGCAAGCCAGTCAGACTGTTTTAGAAGTAAAAATGAAGCTTATTGGAGAAGTCAGTGACAAAAGAAATAATCCCACTAGGAATGCCCGTGATTAAGGAAGTGGGGTCTATTGGTAAGAAGCTGATTCCCAAATTAATACCCCTCCTTCCTTCCAAACTCAAATTACCAGCTAGTGCTTCCTATGCCAATTCGCTTGCATGAGGCCCAGTTGCTTGAGTGCCCCACAGTTCCCATCCGGTCCGCCCCCTCTTGCTGGACCTTGGAGTTTGTGATGATGGGCCTGCCCCCTTCCTCATGAATGCCTTCCCTTTGCCTTCCTGCAGGCCCTGAGGCTGAGGGACTCTCAACTAAGGCCTGACTTATCTCGGAGCCCCTGGCCTGGCTTCCCATATCTATATCTATATTAATTTGAGCCTAGCTTAATTTAGTGAGGGAAAAACCCCAAACTGAATGGGAGGGGGCAGGGGAGGTTTCCCATCAGTAAAAATAAATGATTGCAATTTTAATAAATCAGTAATGAGTGCAATTGAGATAAAATGAATCTATGTGGTTGATAGACAGTGTGACATAGTGGTTAGAGTGTTGGACTGGACTGGGGAACTCTGGGTTCTAGTCAAGAAGCTGACTGGGTGACTTGAGGCCAGTCACTGGCTCTCAGCCTATGCTACCTCGAAGAGTTGCTGTGAGGATAAGCCATAGAAGAGGGAGGGTTGTTTAAGCTGTCTTGAGTTCTTTTTCAAAGGGAAAACCATAAATAGGATAGGAAGAAATAATTGTGAAGGATTAGAAGTGGATTGAAATGTTCTCTCCTGGATTCTTCTGCTTGCATCCTCGAAAACTTGAGCATGTGACAGAAATGCCCATTCCACCGGTCATTCGACAAGCTGCAGCAGAAGACGATGAGCGAAGAGATCACCAGCTTCAGCCTCTTGCTCAGGCTGCAGCAGAAGGAGAAGAAACCGGAAGCAAAGGCCCTTCATCCAGTCCTGCTGAAAGGTGGCTGGCTTTTCCTTTCCTCTTCCCTGCCCATCATTTTTCCTTTGGCTTCCTGCATTCTCTTTTCCAAGCCTGCAGCAAGAACTCTATTGTATTTCTTGATTTCGAGTCAGCTCTTCTGGCGGACTTCTCAGGTAGACTGCGGGATGGGAACTCTTCCAATAAATAAACCCATAAATTCAAGGGCCAGGCACGGATCCATTGAGATCGATTGACATTTCGGCACGATTCTGAATGAAGAAGCTACGGATTCCTTCTGAGCTACGGAGGCGGCATAAGAGGCCTCCTCCAGAGTCCTCTTGTGCCGATGCTTTAAAGCTTAACCCTGCTGATTAGTAAGAATTTTTCCAATTTCGCCTGACCAACCTGACTATAAAACATCGCCTGGCCGCAAAACCCCAGACAGCGAGCAAATGACAGTTTATCCACGGCGTTTCCTGTTTTCCTCTTCCACGTATCTGGTGATGGGCTGGATGGGTTTGGCCTCGTGGTTGGGGCACCTCTCCGAGAGACCTTCTGTCTGCCGAACTTGCAGGCAATTTCCTTTCGGGCTTTTCCAGTTGCCCACGGAAAACGTCTCTGGTTATTGTAACCAGCCGAGCCAGATGGTTAAGGGGGGTGGGGGGGCTTCTCCTAACCACGGTCATTTGAGGGAGAGAGGAGAATGCCCTCCACTCCAGCAGAAATAAAATGACCTTCCCAGTTGACAGTCGATTCACTGTCTTGGAATGTGTCACTCTGCTCGTTTCTCCTGGCAGGCAGCTAGTATTTTATGCCGTCCTCGCAAAACGAGCCCTATGGCGGGGGGGGGGGGGGAATTTATTTAGATGTGGCTTCTGGTGTCCGTGACGTGCCTTCTGTCAATGCCCAGGGAAGGAGTGAGTCATGGCTCAACCCCTGAGAAGCACTGCGGACACTGCTCACCTACATGCACCAGAGACATCTGCTGAGTGCAAGATGGCGCTCGCCTACCTGCGTCTTCTCCGGCAAAGCTCTCACGCCGAGCCCACATGGGTTCGGTCTTCGTGCCGAGTCCTGAGCAAGCTCAAAGCTGTGTCCGCCCCAGGCCTGGCCATCTGGCATGGGACAGCATCCCTTCCGAGAAGCGCAGGCCAAGGTCTTCCTCGTGTCGTGGCGCTGGGTCCATGTTCTCTCTCGATGCTACGTGCCGTCGGGTCATCTCTGCATTGCAGCGACTCTGTGCAGGAGTGGCCTCAAGGTTGCCTGCCCCGGACAGCCCTGCTCGGCTCCATCCCATCTCCTTCCTGGCCTTCACCATATTCATTAGCCACCCTCTTTATGAAGGCGAGTCTCATGTTTCCCCTGCATGTCGGGGGAAATCGCGGGGCCCTGTTTTAGGGAGGTTTGGAGAACAGCTCTGGCATATTGGTGCTTGTAAGCCACCACATCAGCCATTCAGTGGGCCCTGGACCTTCTGGATTCCTCTAGTGGAGAAGTCCATTCTCCACTTGCTGGTGGCTGCTCTGGATCGCCACCAGCAGGACCATGTTAGGATGGGCACTTTGGTATCACCAAAAAAAAGAAAGAAAGAAATTCACCCCTCTCCCCCAAAAAGCAGGGAGAGAAAACAGTTACTTGCATAATATTCCCCCCCAGCTTTTTTTTTTAAAGTTTCACAAATACACAAACTCTGCACAACTCACAAAGACCGATGTGCAGGCTGCATTCATCAAACCTGAATTTGTGGGAATGATGCAGAATTTCCCACAAATCTTCAAGAGCATGTTCAAAGCCTTTAAGATCTGTGCAAGCTGCTCTTAGATGCACTTGATCTAGGAAGCGGTTCCCTGTTGTTGCATGAGCTTCCAATGGAATGGCTGTGTATTGCAGTCTTCCGTTGCAGTAATTGCAAACTTGAGAGGAGAGGAGAGGGGAAACATGTCTTGGTCTGGGGTGGTGACAATTTCCTTCACGCTCATTGTGCATGGACGGGATATAAATATCCCACTAGCTGTTGCTCTTGAGGACGGGTGCAAGGAGCGCATGGCAGTGACCTCGTAACCTGAGACGGTGGCACCGTAACGATTTCCCCTTGGCCTGCTCTTCGCGTCACGCCTTGCGACAAGCCCAGTGGGTGTGAAGCCTGCGTTGTGGTTCCCACGACCTGCTGATAATCCAGAAGGAGGTGTCATCGCCTGAAGCGTTCGGGCACAGAGGGAATCCCAGCGTCCAGCAATGAGCCACAGCGTGGGCCCGGCGAAGTGGCCCTCGGGTGCTCCGTCGTGGAAGTCACAGCCCCCCAGCCAACGATTGCTGAGCTGGGGTCTCCCCTGTGGGAGTGGGCCTGTCTCTCTCTGAAAGGCCCGTCAGTGGAAGCCTGCGGATAAGAGAAGCGTGGATTCGTGGTCTGGATCAGATGCTGCTTTTTGAAACTCTAGCGCTGCCGCTCGGGTCTGGTTTGGGATGGATGCCAGGGCAGAGCAAAATTCTGCTGTGACAGCGCTTCTTCTTGAAGACCCCTAAGGACCTTTTGGATTTAAGTATAAAGGGGAACCTCCCCTGCGCTGGAGCTGAATCGGCTCGGATCAACCCAAGCGCCTCCGGTGCAAAGGCAGCGGCCCGAGTCAAGCGCAAGGCTTTGTTGTTGGCACATACAAGTCTGAACACCTTGAGACCAAGTTACCTGGCAGATCACCTTTCCCGATATACACCTGCACAGTCCTTAAGGCCACTGAAGGAGGTCTTGCTTGTTGCATCGTGGGCTGAAGAATGCCAACTTTCAGCAGAAGGAAAGCAGGACGTCTCCCTGTTGACCCCTTCTTTAGGGAATAATTTCCCCTCTAGTGCTTGGAAGGCAGTGACAACACATCTCTTCCCTCAAGCCTTCCCTGTGGAGTCTGCTTCTGGGTTTGCTTGTTTATTCCATTCTTAGCCTGCCCCGTTATCCATATAGCTTTCTGGGCAGGTTACAGACAAACAAATACAATCGATAAATCATATAAAAGACCATATAAGACATTAAAAGCACAATAATAAAAACTCTTATCCCTACAACAATAAAAGCACACCCATGTCACATCTTCACAGAACCTACAATTGTTAATGATGTGCTTTTAACGTTTTCGATCATGTTCTATCAGAATTGCTAAAACATCAATATACATTTGGCTTCCATATAGCCTGAAGTGCTTTATCCTGGCTAATCTTGGAAGCTATTTGTAAGCATGGCCAGCAGTATATAGAGTTATTGGATGAGGAAGAGGAAGAGGAGGAGGAGGAGGAGGAGGAGGAGAACTTGTGGGTCATTCTGAAATTAGTGGAATGTCTCGGAGAATTTCTTAAACGGCAGGCATTTTCCTGCTCTTTGGAAAACTCTCCTTCATGTACTTTAGGAAACAGCGAATGTGACATTTTTAAATGCCTGATGCAAATGTGTTTGTTTACCTAGGCTTGCAGTAAGATGAATTAATATTGGTACTAGTATTATTGCAACTGAAGTTCTTTCCACAATTTTATTTATTATTTATTGGACTTTTTTCCCACCCTTATTAGTCACAAGGCTGTCTGGGCCGGATACAGATGAAGAGATACGGAGTAAAAATACAATTAAAAATAACAACAAATGTAACAATAAGATCATTCTAACAAACAAAACCACACCATTGCAAACTTCACAGAACCATAAATCAACATAAATGGCAATATAAAATATTAAAACCAATTAAAATCAGTCTGACAGTTAAAATATTGGGAAAATGAAGAGGTCTTTGGCTGGTGCCAAAAAGAATTCGAGGAGGGTGCCAGGCGAATCCCTGTGGGAGGATGGTCGCAAAATCAGCATGCAACTGCGAAAAAGGCCCTTCTGCTTGTAGCCACAATCATATTTTAAATCTAATGTTCATCGGTATATGTAAACTGCTCTGGAATTTTGTTAGCCTTAGGAATATATCAAAACTGCTCAGGAGGAAATATATCCACATGCTAGTGGAATTGTGCTTATGCCACAAGTGTGCGATCCGGCACGTCACACCTTTCTCTGTAGAAGCCATCATGCCTTGTACCTCGTCCTTTTCAGCAGTCTGGATAAAGTGCTTGGGGAGGAAGGTGGGCCTGGGATGCCGGGAAAAATGAGCACAGGGCCTCCTCTTCGACATCCCTCCCTT
This sequence comes from Varanus salvator macromaculatus, assembly GCA_023646645.1. Classification (NCBI taxonomy): domain Eukaryota; kingdom Metazoa; phylum Chordata; class Lepidosauria; order Squamata; family Varanidae; genus Varanus; species Varanus salvator. Next base: position 120,017,459 of record JAIXND010000654.1, read on the forward strand.
CCAGTCCCCAAAACACACGACTTTCCCCTCTTCTGCATGTATTTATGCTGGGAGGAACCGTTGGTTCAGTTCCTTTTGTGCTGGCTGCGGGCAGAGGGCTCGGCTTTCGGAGTCCCAGATCTGAGATGGTAGGACTCTGAATAAGCCGATCACCTTCCCAGTGATGCTACGAGGCCATAGGAACACACCTGAAGGGTGAGTTTAACCTTAGTGCCCTCCAGGTGTTTTTTCAGGCTTTTGTTATAGTCGGAGGAATGAAATGATACGAATTTATTATTATTAAATTTGTTTAAAGGCTGCCCGTTAGCATCACGCTCTCTGGGCAACCTTTACAATAAGATTACCAATAGGGAGACCCTGGCACAAGACCGACCGACGTGGCGCACGCGGATCCACCAAGGCTGCCAAACTTCTGAAGCCAGGAGGACAACCGTAGCGCAAGAGACGCGAGCGCTCCGTAAAGCCAGAGCTGCAAACATCACAACAGTGGTGCCCACACATGTCTGCCCGATGTGGCAGAACACACTGTGCCCGTATTGCCCTTATCAACCACCTGCGGACACACCGCGGACAACTCACAACCCGTTAGATGTCAAGGTCCTCATCGAAAACGATGGACGAACATCACCAATAGGTAACTTAAATTTAAAAATGCAATTAAAGTACACAAGATAAATAATGTATAAATAATCAACATCAATAAACCTTCAGTTAGTAAATTAAAACCAGTGCAAATAAAATAATCTAAGGGGTGCCATAAGTGTGGCATAAAAGGAGGATTTTTCAAGTGCTTGTGGACTTGGTATCGGCTTTGCAGCCCAGGGCCGAGCTCCAGGGGAAGCCCCCTGACGCGAGAAGGACGGATTCCAAAATGCTTCCTCCCGTGTCCTTGGAACGAGCTTACGCTCCGGCACGTGTGCCCCAATCAACAAGCCCCCTCCTCAAATTTCTGTCTGTGCATTTCTGGGTGCCTGGCAGGGGGCATTTTAATTCAATCGGATGCATCGACAAATTCAAAGTTTCGTGTCGTTCCTTTGCAAGGCTGGGTTCCCCAGAGGAACTTTCTCTGCGGACCAAAAGGATGTTACTGGGAAAAGGAGATCGTAAGGAGGTATCTGGGAGGGCCCTTTTCGGAAGGGAAAGAGGGCGGCTCCTCCATCCCAGCTCGGCAGCGGAACGCGATCCGATGGGAACTGTCAACACCAGCTGCCGAAAATGAAGAGGCGGATCATGGGAAATGCTGGGAGGGACTGCAGACAATGAGGCCCGGCTAGTTAATTCTTTCAACACTTCCCATGGCAGAGAAAAATACTGCCGGAGCACCTCCCTCTCTCCTAGGTTAAGGCTGCCAACCAGGAAAAGGAGATGCGATGTCCAGGAAAGGATTTGAAAGCAGCAACAAGCTTCAGCCTTTGCAAGGCTGCCCCTTTGGTTCACCCTACCTGGCCAGGTTGGCTCTTGGCTCCATCCGCAGTGTGTCCCGCACCTTGAGCCCCTGGGTGAGCTCTCAGCAACACCTCCATTGTGTCCCCTGGCTCAGCCCTAACCTACTGGGCCTGATATTAGCTCCATCCACAGCCTGACCTTGTAACCACCTTAACCCACCAGGTGAGATCTGAGTCCAGCCTCCTGACCTGCTGAATTGTCTTTTCAGTTCCACCCAAATCCGTTAAATGCCTCCGTGAATGGAGGCATTTCTGAACATCAGACATTGAAAATCCCATTCCAAGTTAGGTAGGCAAGTCATGAGAGGAGCTGGCTGGAGCCGGGGGTCAGACTAGATGGCCCAGGAGGCCCCTGCTGACTTGCTCTGCTTCTGTGTTTCTAAGCTGGCTTCGAATTTCATCTTCTTTGTCCTGCTCTTCCCACAGAGAGGCAGCTCTTCCAGCCCATCCTTTCACTCAGCCTCTCTTCTAATATCATCCACAAGATCACCATAGAACTGGAATCAGCCTTTGCGCTGCCTGTTTCCATTCTGCTTGCTTCCGGAGCGACGGCTAAGCACCATCTCAACCTCCGAGAAGAAGTTCAGTGGACAGAAGAAGGCCAGATCCTGGGGAATGAGGGATGGATGGAGAATCTGTCCAGGGATGGGAATCCATCCGAAGCCACCAGCTCAGCTCCCCGGATGCCAGTTCATGCACTGGTGGCTCACCAGGAATCAAGCCCCATGCACTGTACAAGCGAGGAGCACCCAAGAAGGCAGGTCACAGGGGGCTCAGAAAAGCAGACCCTGAAGTGCTGTTAGCTATTTTAGCTAACCCAAACTTTGAAAAAAAAAAAACCCCATGATCTAGGACATTACTCAAAAGTTGCAGCTCTAAAACTATTTGATTGGTGGGAGGGGGTTTACAGTCGTTTAATATCAAAAGTTAGTACTGGATACCTGAAGGTTTTAGGTTCATTGTTACTGCATTGCTTTAATGTATTATGTTTCTGTCGCCCTGGCCAAAGTCCAAAACAAGGTGATGAATACAAAGAATATAAGATTGTCTTTTGTGATCCAAGGAACCCCCTGGGGTCTTGTTGTTCCCCTTGAACCACGTATGTAGCTCTCAGCTTTGAAGCAACTGGTCATAAATCCAGTTTCATATATAGGCGAAAAATAGGGGGCTGAGCTCTTTTGCCCATGTGCCACCTCATGCCCCAGATGGTTCCACTGTTTCCCTGCGACAAGCTGGCAACACGGAGGGGAAGCCGCGCACTCGCTGAGCTCAAAATCCTTTCAAAATCCCCACGGATGCAGTTCTGTAACAAGGAAAGCCGCTCGATGGGCGACGGCAGCTCCGCCATTCTGCAGAGAGCCTGGGGAGGTGAACGGAGAGCAAAAGCTGGGGATTATGCAGAAAGGCTGTAGGCCAGTAGAGCTTTCCAAGCCAGGTCTGCCCAAGCCCTGTTTTCAGCGGCAGAGCAAAGGACGGGAGGCTCCTTTACCTAAAGGAGCTCCTGCGACCGTATATGCCCTCCCGCCCCTTAGGATCGGCAGCAGATGCTCTCCTCCGGGAGCCCTCTGTGAAGGAGGTGAAGAGAGTGAGTACCCGGAGGAGGGCTTTCTCTGCGGTGGCACCCCACTTATGGAATCTGCTCCCCAGAGAGGCTCGCCTGGCGCCGTCATTATTTGCTTTTCGGCGCCAGGTGAAGACCTTTTCATTTAAGAAATATTTTAATTGTTAATTTAATTATTAATTTATTAATTTATTAATTTTATTATTTATTAGTTTTGAATCTTAGTTTTTGTTAGTTTTAATTGGGACTATGAGATGGGCCAATTTTAGTTTTTAATGGGAATTCAGTAGGTCGTTTTGTGTTTCAATTTTATGTTGTATTTTGTATTATTTGGACCTGCTGTAAGCCGCCCCGAGGCTAGCTGGCAAGGGGCGGCATAGAAATTTTTCTAATAAATAAATAAATAAATAAATAAATGGGAGGCCGGGAGAGACACACAGGTGGCCACGGTTTGGGGAGGACTTCAGCCGTGGCAGGTGAAGCTTTGTGGAGCCTAAAGGAATGTGTTGCAAGAGCCAAGGGATGTTCCGAATGAGCAAACTGCCATGTAAATAGGAAGATGGGAGGTTTGGGATGCAATGGGATGGAGCAGCTAGAAGCACAAATGCAGTGAATGGCCAACAACCAGGCGATTTGAGTTAATTTTATTTTTTTAATAAAATAGCATGCAAAAAAAGCGCTTTCAGCTGGGAGTCTTAAACCTTTTGCCCTCTGAGTGCTGAAGTGCTGCTTTGGAAAATCCAAGGGGACTGAACTCCACTGAAAACTACGATGAACTCACCCCTCTGTTGTTTCCTCCAGCTGAACTTACTCTGGTATTGGATTTAGATCACCGCATCCATACCCGGCATTCACACTGGATCTGTTACAAGTCACCTGGAGGGGGAGCATAGCCTAGTGGTTATGAACGTGTAAGCATAAAAACGGTGAGGGAGAAAGCATGTGTCACTCATCTTTGTCCTGCTGTCTTGGGGATTTCTGCAAAACCATCCAAGGACTTTGGAGAGGCCCCCAATATTCAAAGGTTGAGTAGATGTAAATGCCACATGATGTGGGCAGGTTTTGGCTTTTGCATAAGAAGGGCTATGCTGGACTGGACTTTTGGTCCAGCAAGTCTGACTTTAGCTCACATTCTAAGCGAAAGTAGAACTAAGTTGAAAGTAGGACAGGACACCCACAAACCCAACAACTGAAGGTCACATGCAACCACCAATTTATTTATTTATTTATTTTGGGATTTATATCCTGCCTTTTTCCTACAAAGGGCTCAAGGCAGCTTAATTCATTCTCCTCCTCCATCTTATCCCCACAACAACAACCCTGTGAGGTAGGCTGGGCTGAGAGTCTGTGACTGGCCCAGAGTCACCCAGTTGGCTCCATGGCTGAGCGGGGACTCGAACCCGGATCCTCTGAGTCCCAGTCCCATGCTCTTAACCACGATGCCACACTGGCTTTCTCGTCTGTAAATTGGTCCAATCCTACAGTGAAGCCCCACAAGTGTGGGGCCATCACTACATCTCTTGGATGTGAATCCCATAGTTTGTGCTGTGTGAAGAGTTCTTCTAGGGTCTGCCCTGAATTTCCCATCAATCGTCTTCCATGGGGTGACCTCTTTGGGTTCTGGTATTACAGAGAAACATAGAAACACTCTGCTTCTATGTTTTTAAAGAGAGCGAGTCAGAAGGGGCCTCCTGGGCCATCTAGTCTGACCCCCAGGTCCAGCTGGCTCCGCTCACGACATGCCCACCATGTGCATGTCCAGCCTATCTTTGAAAACCCTCACCGATGGGGCCTCAGCGACCTCTCATGGAAGCCCATTCCACACCCTCAGGGTCCGGACTGTCAGGATCTGCTTCCTGGCATCCAAACTGAACCTTGGCTCCCTGAGCTTGGCTCCGTTGGAGCGGGTCCTGCCTTCCTCTGCAGGGAGAACAGGTCTCTACCCACCTCCGTGTGACACCCCCTCACGTACCTGCATGTCTCCAACAGGGACAGAAAGAGCCCCACATCTCTTTCCCCACACCATGCAACATGGCACACTTATTGCCACCCTTCTGCACCTCCCACCTGAGCCAAACAACCCAAACCTCGTCACCTTTTCTCTCAGGAGAGCTGAGGCCACCCGCGGATCGTTCCGGTTGCCCTTTTCTGCATTCCTCACAACTCTGCAAAATCTTTTTTGGGACTTCGTGCCCAGTATTACAACTGGGTGGCACTCAACACACACACAGGGGGCAGGGTGATATTGGCAGGCTCACCCCTGCCCTGTAACTTCTTTTCCAACTATGCCCACCCTTGGCTCATGAGCTTCCTGAGACCATCTAGCTTGACACCGCTGGGAAAATAAAAATTCTTTGGACTAGCTTGGAAATTTCTGAGTTTTAGCTTGACCTGGTTGGGTTTCTGCCAGCACCCAGCTTTGGACTATTCATAAAAAACAACAATTGTCATCTGAACAGGGGGACACACACATCTGACAGTCCAAACCCAGAGGATTATGGGTACACACTCAAGGGCGGTTGGAGCACGGAGGCAAGGATTGCTTCCACCTTCCTTCACCCTCCCAGCGCTGCAGATTTTGGCTGTGGGAATCTATTTCCCCTCCACGTGAGGAGCTGAAAATGAGGCGGCACCAAGATTCTGCGGAAGATGGCGGGGCCCCTCTCCCCGCCTTCCACTCTCCCAGGATTCCTGCTCCTCACCAGTTCCAAAGATGGTCTTCCATCTTCAGAGCCCAGCCAGCCTGGAAGGAACTGGGCCATTGACAGGGACAGCCAGCAGGTCGAGATCAGACTCCGGGCTTCAACCTTGGAGGGTTTTCCCAAGATTGCAACTGGAACTCCAACTTGTTCTGTACCCTCTCAGCCCGTAATATCAGGAGACCATGTGCAACACAGTTCTCCAATCACAGGAAGTGTTTAAAAATGTTAAGTAGGGGAAAACATATTAAAGATTCGTCACAGCGGAAGAATTGGCTTTAAAATGTACATATTTGGCCCAAAAAGGGCCTACAAAAATGCATGACTTAGGAAGAATGAGCATATATCACTTCTGGGTTCTCATGCAAATCTTTTATTAGAAACAACGTCATGATTCCTTTGTTTGCTTGTTTTTAAATTTATATACCATCCACCAGCCAGAGGGTGCGCTGAAGGTTAAGATGGGAGGGGCTCTCCCAGTTTGAGAGGGATTTGATATAAGATTGGAAAAATGCATGATTGAGAGAAACTGACAGAGCTTGGGGAAGGATAGGCTGGACATGCACATGGTGGGCATGTCATGAGCGGAGCCGGCTGGAGCCAGGGGTCAGACTAGATGGCCCGGGAGGCCCCTTCTGACTCGCTCTCTTTCTATGTTTCTAAATGTCAACGAGGAGCAGACCAGAAAACAGTGGTGCACAGTGGGAATGTGTCAGCACCTTGAGGAATCCTCCCCTCTGGGCTTCATGGGCTTTCTTCTATGCTTGGCCCTCACTTTGAAAATGTGCCAAGCAGTGAGGAAGCTCACAAACACGGAACAAAGGGTGCACAGCAGCCCCATTTCCACTGGCTCTCTTGCAGCAGCCCAAAGAAAGGTCGCTGCATGATTGATTGATTGATTGATTGATGATTGATTGATTAACATTTTGATTGATTATACACTGGAGAGCCAGTGTGGTGTAGTGGTTAAGAGCGTGGGACTGGGACTCAGAGGATCCGGGTTCGAGTCCCCGCTCAGCCATGGAGCCAACTGGGTGACTGGGCCAGTCACAGACTCTCAGCCCAGCCTACCTCACAGGGTTGTTGTTGTGGGGATAAGACAGAGGGGGAGAATGATGTAAGCTGCCTTGAGCCCTTTGGAGGAAAAAGGCAGGATATAAATCGCAATATAAATAAATAAAACATTTCTATCCCATCTTTGCCCGAAACGGGTCTCAAGACGGTTTCCCCATAGCATTGAAAAGGGATTCTGCTTGCGTGTCATTTCCATGGTTCCTAGAGAGAGCCTGGTAAACTTTGGGCAATGGGAAAGTGGACCTCAATCCCAGGAGCTGAGCCCAGGGAATCCGCTGGGTTTCTCTGCCCCCCAACGAGGCTTGCACCCCCTTCGTTGCTCTTCCACGCGAAACGGGGAAAGGTGAACGTTCTCCCACTCTTACATATACTCCCATGGAATGTCCACCACTCAGGTACGGACGTTTCGCTCTGAAAATAGAAAGAGGGAAACATTTGGTGCAGTTCTCAGAGGACTAAATTGAGAAGCCAAAATAAGAGTTTCCCCCAAGAAGAGAAGTGGTGTACGTCCCCCCACCATCCAGGCTGTGGCTGAAACAGGGGGGAGCACCCCCCCTGCCCTGGCGGGACTGGCGTAACTTGTCCAGGGCAAACACCTGGTGCTAAATCAATAGCCTAGATTTAGGATCGACTGTTTGCCACCGTGCCATTCCGCATGTATATTAATAACTTGGTTCAATATTGTGGTTTTGCGGGCGCACCGACTTTGGCACGGGGGCTGTTTGCCCAGCCGCCCCCACGGGCCTCTGACAGCTCTTCTATTCCGTTCCACCAGGTGAAACACAGCCCTGGCTTGGAAGCTCGGCTGGAAGGCATGAAAGCCCTGCCCGAAGCCACACTGCGTAGGCTGACTGGCCGGTGCAGCGCAGCTAATTGCTCATGACAAGAGTAGGCAAATGTTGTCAGCTCCCGGGCCAGAACGGGCCTGTAGGCATGGCCCACGGGGGGAAGGCTTGCGTTCTGGAAGAAAGAGCTCTCCCAGGCTAGATTCAAAAGAATGCTGGAATTCCTGTGGAGAAAACGCCAGGCATTTCCCCTTCGGGACATCGGGCAAAGCAACCCTGCACGGGCGATGCCCCATTGTCCGGAGACAATTACCTCATCCGTAGCACCTGGCAAACACAGACAAAGAATTCACCTTCCTGCCCAGAGAAACAATAGCAAGAAACAATCAAGCACCAGTTCTGGGTGCTAAGTTTTAAGAAAGATGCAGAAACATTAGAAAGGGTCCAGCGGAGGGCAACAGAAATGAGCCAGGGATTGGAGACACCGCCCCGTGAGGAGAGATGAGGGAACTGGGCATGTTCAGCTTCGAGAAGAGAAGACTGAGGGGGGACATGAGCTCCCTCTAGAAGGACCTCAAAGGCTGTCGCAAAGAGGAAGGCCAAGATCTCTTCTTGCCGATCCCAGAGAGCAGGACACGGAATAATCAATTTAAGCTGCAACAACCCAGATTCAGGCTGGACATCAGGAGAAGCTTCCTCACTGTCAGAGCAACACGGCAGTGGAACCGGCTGCCTGGAGAGGTGGGGGGCTCTCCCACACTGGGGACATTCGAAAGGAACTGGGCAGCCACCGGAGTGGAATGATGTGACTTGGTGTCCTGCAATAGCAAGGGGTTGGACCTGATGGCCTTCATGGCCCCTTCCAATCCTACTATTCTATTATCCCTTTTAAAGCCATCCAAATTGGTGGCCACGGCTACCCCTTGTGGAAGGAACTCCATAGTCTGACTCCTACTCTCGTCTACACTATAGTCTTCACATAGTCTTCACTCCTCATGTGAAGAAGCCCTTCCTCGCCTCTCTCTTGAATCTCCCACCCATCTGCTCCTTGGGCTGACCCTGCTGGATTCCAGCCGTGGGGCTGAACTGTGCTCCGGCACCAGTGATGGGACCACATTCTGTGCTGCAGCCGAGGACACCCGGTTCAGATGTTCAACACGCAGGTCAGCTCACATCACTCTGCCTCTTCATAGCCCCCTTGTGCGGCCCCCAACACGGAGACCAGCTGAGAAAGGAGCAGGGCGAGGACAAAGGCGTGGGGTGCCTGATATGTGGGGTGATGGACGTCCTGTCCCTGGAAGCTCTCGCCAACTGAAAGAGCGGGGTGCACACCGTGTCTACATCTAGATGCTGAAATGCATCAGAAGGCAGCAGGAACGCCACCACCACAAGACAGCATGAGGTTATCTTTTTGGAAAAGGCCCTTAGCAAAGGTTTGCAGATGCTCCTAAGACTGAAAAAGACTCCTGCATGGACCCCCGGCAAGCCTCTTCCAATCACTATAATCCAACCCTCTATAAATCAGCCTAGTAGTCACAGAAAACAGAAACAGAGCGAGTCAGAAGGGGCTCCCCAGGCCATCTAGTCTGACCCCTGGCTCCAGCCTCAGTCAGAACCTTGAGGACTAGGATCTTTCTTTATCTGTAGGGGAAGGGCCGTGGCTCACTGGTGGAGCACACGCTTTGCATGGAGAAGGCCTCCCTCCGGGTAGGGATGCAAAGGACTCCCACGAAGCCAGCGTTATTCAGCACGGAAGGACCTGCGCTAGTTGGCTGGTCGCAGCTCCCTAAAACACAACCCAGGTTGCCTTTCTCCACTTGGATTCCTGCGCGAGGAGAGCCGCAGGGAGAAAAGGGTCTCTATACGTCAGCTTCCCTCCTGCATGCGTGTGCACGCACACACGCACGCCCACACACACTGAGCAGCGCCGAGTGTGGCGAGCCTCTTGCACTCCCTTCTGCAGCTTTCTGGAAGCGCACGTCGTGATTCCGAGTGCCGGGGGTTGGATAAACATGACCTCGCCGGGCTGGCGGGCTCCGGCTGCCTTTCCTCTGTCCCACCGTGAACTGGGACCGGAAATTCTCGCGAGCTATCAAGAAGGCTAATTAAGGGAACGGCCTAGAGACCCGCAAACCCCTGGGAAGTGGGAGGCCACGGGGGTGGTTCTGGCCTCTATCAAGGCACATGACAAGGTCACCCGTGGCAGAGGGCTGAAGTGGCTTCTTCAGCCAGCGAAGTTTGAGGCCGAAGATAACAATATTTTAGGGACTCTGGCTGGAGATTAGCTGCTTAATAAATGCGACTTTGTCATGACAAGCTAAAGCTACGGTACTTAGGGGCTTGCGTGCTTCCTGGCTGTTCTTTCTCTTGATGACGGATGGACCGCTCTTGTCAAGACCGGCTCATCCGTGGATGGAAGAACCAAAGCGGCATCTGCAGAGGATTCAGAGAGGCGGAGCGGAGACTCTCCATGGGACGGACACGGCATCTTACGGAATGGCCCTTGCTGGAGGGAAAGGATCCGCGGTGGGGTGGAGCAGGGATGCGGAGGGAGAGCAGCTCGGGGAATCTGCACTGTTGAATTCAGCCCCAGGTGGAAAGGGATTCAACAGCCCTGTTCGAACAGATCCACCTGGACCAGGCTTCTGTTGGGCTCGCCCAGTTCAGACGACTGCAGCACCTTGAATTTCCCAGCCGCGCTTCTCTCTGAAAGGTGGAAGCTCATTAGTCTCATTTGAGAAGCATTGATTTCGATCCGGTTTTGATCAGGTGGCCTGGATTTCACTTACCGCTAGGAATGTTCATCCTTCCAGGACCTTATTGGCACCGTATGGAATGATGCTACTTTTTCCAATTCTGTAAGGTGCTTTGCATCACTTCGAACGGTCTGTCTTCAAGGACAGGGACACAATAATGCCGTTCATATTCCAAGTGCCGTTTGATTTCTGTTAAAACAACAGCACTTTGTGGCCAATCTGATTCATTTGCAGAGCTGGCCTGTTGAAATGAACAAGTCTAAAGCTGGACTAATAGTAAAAGACTGAGATGGATTTTATTTGTGTTGTTTCTTTCTTTGTCCCTTCAATTTAGGCATTGCACTGCAACATACAAAAAATGATTGAATGAACAAAAGAGTGAATGATTAGTTGGACTAACACCGGATACATCCTAAGAAATTTGGCAGCACTTTAAAGACTAGCAAATTACCGTATTTTTTGCTCTATAAGACGCCCTTTCCCCCCCCTCAAAAGTAAGGGGAAACGTCTGTGCGTCTTATAGAGCGAATATGTGTGTGCAGTAAGTCTGTCAGATGTGCAGCCCATGGGGAAGTGATGGGGAATGTGCCTGTGATCGTGTGCCCATTTGATTCAGAATATTTTTCTTCTTGTTTTCCTCCTCTAAAAACTAGGTGCGTCTTATGGTCAGGCGCGTCTTATAGCGCGAAAAATACGGTAATTATGGGATCAGCCACGGATTGTGCCACAAGCTTCAATGACACGTTGGACATCAAGGTCAAAAAAGCTTATGGCATTACAATCTGATAGTCTCTAAGCTTCCACAAGACTCTTCTTTTTGTCTTTGCTGACTGGTGTAGCTACCACACTAGAAACTGATGCTTTAGGGAGATTTCAGAGCATCTTCCCCACTGTTATCCGAACAAGAGGTCCCTGCTTCAAAGAACTCGCCATCTAAACTCAAATAGTGGGGAAATGACGAAGGGAGAAGAAAACTGAACAGGAACAGAGATTTTAGGTTCAGCCTTTGAGCTTGCCCAATTCACATCACTGATTGTCACCAACAACAGGAACGTGTTTTTCCAGCAAAGCTCGCATATTCCTGAATGTGGGATCCTTCCACAAAAACGCCTTTGTCTGGGAAGTGTGCCTTTTCCAAAATGGGCACTTGGGGACAACAATATGAGTTTTCCTACCTTAAGCTCAGAGGGGGACATACAAATTGGATGTGATTAAAACTGGCGTGCTTTTCCCATTTGGAGAAGGACAACAAAAAAGCTTCCACCCAGGAATGGGAATGTGTTGGAACTGAGGAAGCTCCACAAGGAAGAGGCTCGTGTTTCTCCCATTCCTAGTCCTGGGGCAGGACACAAGCCAACATGGGATGTAAAGATGAAGCAAGGGAGGTTCACTGGTGAATTGATTCTGAAATGCGCATTTCCAGGATTAAAAGCATGAGTTTTGGCAGACTCGCTGCCGCTGCCACACTGAGGCAAGCCAGACAGCCTCCAAACTTCTGCATCTTGGACTCCCATCACCACCGATATGGTGTGCTCCAGATTTGGCTCAGGCCTAACTGAGCTCCCATCAAGGTTTGGGGAAATAATCCTTTTTGCCTCCCAAGAGGAGTTTCTAAGAATGAGCATCCTTGGACAATGATGCCTCCTTGTCTTATGCTCTCTACTCTGATGGAGCATCTCGACATCAACTACTTTTGGACGGAGCTGGTGCAGGTGGCAGGAGGAGAAACATAGAAACATAGAAGCAGAGAGAGTCAGAAGGGGACTCCCGGGCCATCTAGTCTGATCTCCGGCACCAGCCGACTCCGCTCACGACATGCCCGCCATGTGCATGTCCAGCCTATCCTTGAACACTCAACGACCTCCCGTGGAAGCCCATTCCACACCCTCGGGGTTCAGGAAGTGCTTCCTGGCATCCAAATGGAGCCTGGGTTCCCTGAGCTTTGCTCTGTTGGAGCACATCCTGCCTTCCTCTGCAGGGGAGAACAGGTCTCTACAGGAGAAGATGCAGTCCGTTCTGTTGAAGCCCAGGCCTCCTTCTCGCTGCCCCCGTCTTGTCCTCTTCCTCTTTGAATTCCCATCCACAGTTCCACCCACCAGCATCGAGGTCTACGGTAAACCTTTCCTTGCTGATCTAAAGAAAAATCTGTCCAGCAGGAGAGAGAAATGATCTTGGCCAACGAGCCGGATCCGGGCAAGGAACATTGAAGAAGGGCCAAATACTAACCCAGGTAGCTGTTCCTTCCATGTTCAGATCCAAACATTTACAAGGATAGGTTTGGGGAACGTTTCCTCGAGGCTGATGTGCCAAGCGTTCCATGAAATCTGCAATTGGGAAAGGGCTAAACCCGCCATCCTCAAGACATGTGCAGACGTGGTGGAATTCCGATTCCCCAGCCAGGCAGGCTGTGTAGGTGCTTGTACGTGATCTTGGCCGGCGTGGCAAAAATCCTGGTGTTTGGAGATTGTAACCCACGATCCGTGTTTGTTGTTCTGCGCGGTTGAGTTGCCTCTGACTTATGCCAAGGGTCCTCCACGGGTTGAGCTGTTCTGGAATAAAGACTGTGGCTTCCTTGATGGAGCCCATCCATCTCTTATGCTCAGTACAGAAGCAGGCATTGCACACAGAACTGATTCTGTCAAGAAAACCCGTTACTTCGAGTTTTGGTGGCATGCCTCATGTTAGCTACCCACCAGCCTTCCTGGGCTGGAGACCAGGACATCACGAGACCCTCAAGGGAAACTGTCTTGCCGCGTGTCCCGAAGTTCAGTCCTATGCATGTTGAGATAGGAAGAAGGCCTACAACTCCCAGCATGCCCAGGGCCCTTCTTCCCTTTTCGGCATGCATAGGCCTGTGCCCTGAATGCTCAAACAGGGCAGCTTGAGCAGGACACTCCTCCTCTGCACTTGGTCAACATCCTGCCCATCAATGAGCTCCTCTGAGGAAGCCCACCCGGTGCTCCCAGACGGATGGAGATCCACTTAGGAAGCACCAGGGGTGTGGCCTTTAGGGTGCGATGCAAGGGTCCCCTGAGGTGCCCCGAGCCCCAGTCGTGGGCGCTTGTGACCATCGGAAGACCTGAGTGAGGTGTGGTGGCAGAAAGCTTCCAGCACACGCCACCTGGGATACCTTCTCTAGCTGGCTGTTTTTGGCCCTCTGGACTCAGTGCTGCAGAAAGAGAGGGAAGAAAGCTGGGATGGCCCAGCCTCTGTCTTCTCCTCTCCGCCTTCCCCAGAGGCCAGGAGCAGCCCTGACGGGGGCAGGCCTTCCAGGTCCCGGCTCCAGGATTGCTCGCGGGTTCTGAAGGCCCGCGGCTCATCCCGTGCCAGCAGCTGGTGCTTAATGACTAAATAGCAACCCCTCTTTTGTTGCAGTTTTGCTTCTGTTGTGCTTTCTTGTTGTTGCTTTAAGGTGCTTTGTACTGCTCTGACACTCTTCCTGCAGAACAGCTTCCCGTTTCCACAATGCCCAAATGCAGGCAGCTCTGAGCCGAGCAGACTCCTTGTCACTCATCCTTCCCCGCTTCCTCCTTGTCCTCCGTCTTGAGGGATGCAATTCTGGACACGGATTTGTCACCGCAACCGTTTCCCCTTTTGTGACGGGGTTCCCCGATGCACCCCACTTTTGTGTGCACAACTTCCTTCCAACCTGCTCATCTCAGTAGCTCTTCTTTGCAGCTATTTGAGCGGCGGTAGCCAGAATGGCAAATTTTGCCCTGGGCAGTAAAAAAACCAGGCTCCTGAATACAGAAAGCGGTTTCTGCTGCTGGTGGCCGAGTCGCCTCCAGAGCCAGCCGCCTTCAACGGACACTTAGCAAAGCTGGACGCCGTCCCAAAACCTGGAGACGCTACCTCATAGTCAGCTTCCGGAGGGCACGTGGCAACAGAGGCCATTCTGAAGCCACACGACCTGAAGCTCTCCCTGCTTGGTGTGTCGCTGACGAAGGGAGCAGAACCAATGGATGACAGAGGAGCGGAGCAGAACCGATGGATGATGGAGGAGCAGAACCGATGAATGACGGAGGAGGAGCAGAACCGACGGATGATGGAGGAGCAGAGCAGAACGGATGGATGACGGAGGAGCAGAACCGATGGATGATGGAGGAGCAGAACCGATGAATGACAGAGGAGGAGCAGAACCGACGGATGATGGAGGAGCAGAATCAATGGATGATGTAGGAGCAGAGCAGAACGGATGGATGACGGAGGAGCAGAACCGATGGATGACGGAGGAGCAGAACTTCTGGATGACAGAGGAGCAGAACCAATGGATGATGGAGGAGGAGCAGAACCTCTGGATGACGGAGGAGCAGAACCGATGGATGATGGAGGAGCAGAGCAGAACGGATGGATGACGGAGGAGCAGAATGGATGGATGACGGAGGAGCACACCCCCTCACTTGGACGGCTGAATCTTGCCAGCTGTCAGAGCCAGGCCAGAAAAGTACTGATTTGTGTCTACCTCTGCCGTTTGCTCAGACCACAAACTCAGGAATGTAGATTTCGGAAGATTTAAGGCGGACGTCATGCAACCTGGTTAATTCTTCCCTACAAGGTCAATTGCAGTAATAACAGAGCTGTTGTTTGGGTAAGAGTTTGAGTACAGAGCCAGTGTGGCGCAGAGGTTAAGAGCGTGGGACTGGGACTCAGAGGATCCAGGTTCGAGTCCCCGCTCAGCCATGGAGCCAACTGGGGGACTCTGGGCCAGTCACAGACTCTCAGCCCAGCCTACCTCACAGGGTTGTTGTTGTGCGGATAAGATGGAGGAGGAGAGATGATATAAGCTGCCTTGAGCCCTTGATAGGAAAAAGGCAGAATATAAATTGAAAAATAAATAAATAAAGCAGTCACGACTCACTCCCAATAGCGGGTTAGTGACTGTCCTGAACGGGAGCGTGATTTCGTGGATGGGGGGGGGGTCTCGGAGGGAATTCGGCCCACCTCCGATGAGACATGTTTCTGGGGCACAGCAGCAATGCAGAGAGGGAGCTGTGAGGGGAGCAAGCATGGCCTTCCCTACGATTTGGCTTTATGATGTCATTGCATAGCCAAATCTAATTAGCGATGTTGTGATGTCACGGCACGGGCTAAACAATCCCTGCTTGACTGGATTGTGATGTTTGCAAAAACAGGCGCGACTGCAATAGCGGCTTTTTGGAGAGGCACTGCTGAAAGATTCTATCCAGCTGGTGCCGGGGGTCAGACTAGATGGCCCGGGAGACCCCTTCTGACTCGCTCTGTTTCTATGTTTCTTTGTGACCAGGGAGCAAAAATAACGTGGAAGAGGCAAGGTTTGGGAAAGGGGTAGTTTGGAAAAATTCCAGCACCTGCCCCTCACAGCGTTCCTTCTTTTGTAATGGAAATATCCCGGCATGGAATTTTGGGTCAAGCTTCTGAGAGTTGCATTTGGGGGAGAAAATTGATAGGCTTTCTTGGTCCAACCTAGTGGAATTCCGTTTCCTTTTGCTGGCATTAACTTGATCTATAGATAGTTGAGTCGATTTGTGTCTGGGGTCGCGGGAGGGTAAAAAACGGCAATTTGTGGGGAATATTTGGGGGGAATATTGAAATTTCTGCATATGGTGCCGTACTTTTTTATCTATTGATGCAGAGAGAGAGAGAGAGAGAGGTAATGACAAGTTGGCACAAGTTATCCTACCTACATGCATTGGAATATATAATATATATGCAACTAGGTTTATGGAGCTTTCTAAATTTTTCCAAAAGAGTATAATATTTTAGTTTAGTTTAGTTTTATTTGATCCCTTTTTTTTTTTCTTTCGGGTACAGTTTGGTTTCAATTTAGCAACCCATAATTTGAAAAAAATGATAAAGGGCTCTGCTTTGGCATGATCACCTCTCGTAAATAACTTGGCCAGTTTTATCCTCTCGGCCGACTGTTCCTTTTACCCAGCAAAACCCTCTTCTGTACTTGACGAGGAATTTGTCAATGCACTCCACCTTTCGCTCAAAAAGTTCCAAAGGGAGCTTGACTCCAAACTCAGAATTCCAGAGGCTCGGAAGTTCCAAACTCAGGAGCTGGCGAGTGGCCAGAGCGAGGCCAGCCTCCGAGCCCCCCATTTTCAGACATCTCCCCAAAGCCCAGGGGAGGGGAAGGAAGAAGGCAGAGGTGCCAATAGGCACCTACGTGACCCATCAGCCCCAGCCTCCTCCCTTCTCGGCACACTCCTTTTCCCTTCTCCAAGGTCCAGTTGTGTCCAGCTGGGATTCCTGCTCCACTGGACACAAGCACAAGGATATACGCTTTCCCCAGGATGCGAAATCCAGCCAAAGTGGGCATCCAACCCACAGCATGTTCTCGGAAGGAGGGATGTGGGGTGAGGGCTCTTTCTTTCTTTCTTTCTTTCTTTCTTTCTTTCTTTCTTTTCTTTCTTTCTTTCTTTCTTTCTTTCGTCTGTCTGCTTTAAGGAGTTGTCTCCAACCTGTGGCTTTGGACTACAACTCCCATCATCCCCAGCCAGCATGACCCATGATCAGGTTTTTGATTGATTGATCGTTCGGTTGATTTTTAGACTATATAGAGGAGAAATAAAACAAGATAATTTTATGAAAAGATGACATCCATGATTTCTCTGTGATAGGGACTCAAACAGTCCTGAAGACCCAGAGGGAAACCGGCTGAAATGCTGGTCAGGTTAAGCTTTGGAAGTTATCGTGTGTATAATAAGATG
Organism: Varanus salvator macromaculatus; assembly: GCA_023646645.1. Lineage (NCBI taxonomy): Eukaryota > Metazoa > Chordata > Lepidosauria > Squamata > Varanidae > Varanus > Varanus salvator. The sequence continues at coordinate 120,034,471 of JAIXND010000654.1, forward strand.
AATATTATAATCTAATCAGTTTAACTTTGTGATTTTTTAGGATTGTCAATAAAAAAAAGATTGATTAATTTAATAGGTTTATATCCCGCCTTTCTCCAGTGTTGTCCATGGGGTCGCAATGGGTCGGACACGACTTCGCGACTAACAACAACAACAATCCTGCCTTTATTCCTTTCAAGGAAATCAAAGCAGCTTACCTCATTCTCCTCCAGCTGCTCCTAATTTTATTGCACAACAACCCTGTGAGGTAGGCTGGGCTGAGAGTCTGTGACTGGCCCAGAGTCACCCAGTGGGCTCCATGGCTGAGCGGGGACTCGAACCCGGATCCTCTGAGTCCCAGTCCCAGGCTCTTCACCACGACACCAAACTGGCTTTCAGCTTGCAAACGGTTCCTTCCGAGACTGCAGTCCACTTTCTCACAGTTGTGAGTCCGAGCTCCTGGTGAGCAGCTGAGTGTTTGCACAACAGGACCTGAGCCTGCACAACTGCTGTGCAAACAGTGCCTTGTACCACATGTGACACAGACAACTTTTGGCAGTTGCACAACTCAGCATCCACAAGCGTCCATGGACTTCCTTTCTGCTCAGCTCACTTTCTAAGACAAAATCAAGCAGGAGAGGAAGCGGGCTCAATTCCATGAAACTTTGTTGCAGGTCTACTCAGAAGTAAGACCTAGTGGGGCTTGATTTGAGGTTACCCTTGCATAGTCTACTCAAAATTGCACTGCACGATTGTTTGTGTAGTCTCACAGGCATCGCCGTATCCCAGCGTTCTTGTCCTGCAGAATTTAATCTGACATTATGTGAAGGCTTATTTGTAAACCGTTCTGCGAGTCTATGCTGAAGAGAGCAGTCTATAAAAACCTCTAATAAGCAAATAAGCTCCAAGTGAGGATTTGGCACAGAAACAAACGAAAAAGCTTAATGTTATAACGATGCACAGATTGCATTGACGATGATATCAACAAGCCTTGAGACGTTAAGCTGGTGTGATGTTACGGATTGCCCAGAAGTATTCCGGCTTCCCGAAGGACAAGTCTGTCAGCAACAGAATGTCCATGATCCAGGTGTGGTGGGAAGGAACATCAGTCTCTGTGGTCAGGATTAAAGCTTTGCACATGCTCTGTGGACGGGAGTGCAATCCAAGCAGTGGCTCCTGACTGGACAGACATCTCTGGAGCTTTGTACAACATGCTCTCCCAGGCAGACAAACCATTCTGCAATTAGCGGCAGCAGTGCCAAAATACATGAAAAAATATTAAATTGCATTTATATCCACCCCCCATTTGATCTCTAGCAAGGAACACAAAGCAGCCTGCATAGTTCCCCGTTCTGTGTTTATCCTCACAACAACAAACCTGAGAGGTAGGTCAGGCTGAGACTCCATGACTGGCCCGAAGTTCACCTAGAGAACTTCATGGCTGAGTGAGGCCTTGAACCCGGATCTCCCCTTTCCCCAGTCTAACATTTTAGCCACCCAGCGAGCTTGGCTTTCAGTGTGAAGAACCGCTCCCTTCCCCCTCAGCCTCAGTTTTGAGGACTAAAAAGCAGCATTGCCAAGAAATACTAATCGCACTTTGACATTAAGCGCTGTTTTGTTTGATTGCTTTGCACTGTGGTTTTGTAATTCAAAACCCAGATAAGCTGCAGTGTCCCCTAGGATATGACTGGAGAAGCAAGGGAAAAGAAGAGAAGAGGAGACTCCGAGGGGATCTGTTGGCGACATATAGGTACGTTGGGGGATGTCACACGGAGGTGGGTAGAGGTCTGTTCTCCCCTGCAGAGGAGGGCAGGATGTGCTCCAGTGGAGCCAAGCTCAGGGAACCCAGGTTCAAGTTGGATGCCAGGAACTACTTCCTGATGGTTAGGACCTCTAGGGCATGGAAGGGGCTTCCACGGGAGGTGGTTGAAGCCCCATCGGTGAGGATGTTCAAGGATAGGCTGGATATGCACATGGCGGGCATGTCGTGAGCGGAGTTGGCTGGAGCCGGGGGTCAGACTAGATGACCCAAGAGGCCCCTTCTGACTCTCTCTGCTTCTATGTTTCTATCACACCTGTGCTTTTGCTCAGCATTGAAAAGTGTGTTTGAATTAGCAGCGTGGGCAGATTTAGTTTCACGGGGTGAAACTTGACATCACGAAGAGACATCTTCTAAGATGCTCCTTGATACGTGCATCGTGTGTGCAACAATTTGAAAAAGACAGCGGCAACATGGAATGTCTCCACGATCCTCAGTTCCCATTGAGTCGCATGTCTTCACCTCCGTCTGGTGTGAAAAGTGCCAATGCCAACAAGCCTTTCGAAAAAGTGAAGCAGTTCCCATAAAAGAGATCGGGGTGGGAGGAGGCCAGGCTCTTTGAACTGGATCGACGACATCCCGGGCCATACACGCCCTCGATCTCTCCAGCGCGCAGCAAACACCTGGCGGCTTGCCAGGGCCGCGTGTCTTATGATGTCCAAGGATTGATTTGCTTTAAGTTCTGCATTTCCTTCATTAAATGTTATTGAGAAGGTAAGATGAAGCCCCGAGACCACACACCGTGGCCTGTCAGGGTGCGGTTAATGGCTCATGACTGACTGTTCCCTCACAGATTACGGTCTGCTTCCATCTAGTGGCGGAGAAGCACCAGGATGGAAGGCGAGTGTTATGCAAATGCTCACAATGCATTGTGGGTAAGCATTTAAGAGCCCCCCCCACCTTCTTTCTTGCCGAGTTGCTTCCTCATTCATAAATGCAATGCAACGAGGATGAGGATGAAGTGTTGTGAAATGGTCTGACTCGTTATTGTAATGACAGCGTGGCAGCTGGTGCCGTGCTTTGGTGTTGCTGGCATTGTGTTGCAAGCCACTTTGGCTGCCTTGTGTGGAAAAGCGGCATACAAATCCAAAGTGATGAAGAAGATGGTGATCCAACAGGCCTTTGGCGAAGAGGAGGCCATTTCAAGCAGCACCGGCACCTTTGCACATCCCGTTAGCATCACGCCTGGCAATTTGCCCTGGTGCGCTGCTTATCATGTGAACGACTCACGGAGTGGTTGGGCTTGCCGTGGGTTGCCGGGCCCCAGGCTTTCCCTTGGTTCTCCGGTCATATTCTAGGAGACCCTGCGGGAGGACCAGCTTGTCTCCCCACATCCAGTGTGACCACCGGTCATTTCAGGCTAGCCACAGTTTTATTCTCTGGTAACCTTTCCCCCTCACATCACGACAGATGGCTGTCGAACTAGATTTTGCATAGCTCTTTGACAATCATGAGTGCCTTCAAAGGACCCAGAGGCTCTTGGGGGAACCCTTTATAGTTCCCGAGCATTTTTTGTAATTGTTCCTCTAATTTTTTTAAAGAGTGCCTGTGAAGGGGGACCTCAGAACCCCAGGAATTGATGTATAAAAACCATGTATTTATTTTTTCATGTTCAAAGTACTCTCCATTTGATGTCATGCATCTCTCACGATGTTTTTTCCACTGCTCAAAACAGGTTTCGAACTCATCAAATTAGATGCCCTTTAGTGCTTCTGCTGTTTTTCATTTCACCTCTTCCACATCGGCAAAATGTTTCCCTTTGAGGACCTTTTTCATCCAGGGGAACAAAAGAAGTTGTAGAGGGCGAGATTGGGAGAATAGGGAGGGTGAAGGACACAGCTCATGCCAGTTTCGGTCAAAAGCTGCTGAGCCGCTCAGCTGAACAAAATTTCACCACCGCCACGTTGTTTGTGTGAATCAGCCATCACAAAATTGATAAATGCATTGAAAGAGTCTCCAAAAATACTAGCTGAAGCTGAACACAACCTCTCACAACCACCCAGCCACGTACTTTGATGCGGACGGGTTCCTAGAATATTCACCTGGCTGGGGAAACCTGGACTACAAGAGGCCCTCCCTCCAGAAGATAATTCCTGGGGTTTTCTTTGGGTCCCCCTCGTATATTCCTGTATCCTTTCCTGTCAGCACATTGGTTTGCCACTGGGAAAATGGAGCTGTCAAAGTAAATGGAGCAGCTAACACTTTGGCACATTCTCGAGAAGGTAGAATCTCAGAAACAATTAAAAAGTGCAGACACCATCGGGATATTAGTTTCCCCCTGACAAAAGCCCCTTGAAAACAGTGAAGAAGTGAAAATCACGTATCCGATTGTTTATTTTTGACAGTTTGCATTTTGACAGCTGTCGCGCATGACCAAAACTAACAATGAGCTTGCCTGCTGCCTTCATGGGGCAATGCTGAGCTTGGGGACCGGCAGGACTCACCAGCAGCCCCACCCATGCCAACTGCCCCCCTGCACCGTTCCCCACTCCCACACCCATGTGGCTGTGAACACCTGCAGCTGCACAGGTGCAGGCCAAAACCCCCCAGCCTAAACCAAGCCAACACAAAGAACATTTACTTACTTCCGCAACTATTTGCAAGACGTATTTTTAAAAGAGCTTGGCAGACAGCCCCTCCGAGGTGCAGCTGGGACCCCTCGAAGGGGCTGTTTCAAGCTGTCAAAATGGAGATCACGAAAGCTTCTTGACAGCTGGCTTTTGCAATCTGAAGTAAAAGATATAAGGAGAAACGCTACTCTGGGATTCAAGCCAAGGGTCAGACTAGATGGCCCGGGAGACCCCTTCTGACTTGCTCTGTTTCTGTTTTTACATTTCTAAACAACTCGCAATCATTCATTTATTTATTTGTCTGTCTGTCTGTTTGTGTGCATTTGTAGGCTGCCTATGATCGCCGAGGCCTTCCTAGGCAGCTTGTAATGCATAAAACATATTAAGAGTAAAACACATTAAAAACTAATTAAAACATAATTAATTAAACATCTTTAAAAGCAATTTGAAAGAGCCACAGCATACAGGCTAAATGTTAACAAATTTCCTAAAATGGTATGGCTTTGCCTGGCACCAAAAGGAAAATAGAGATGGTGCCAGGCGGATTTCCCTGGGGAGGGAGTTCCAAAGATGGGGAGCAGCAGAGGAAAAGGCCCCTCCTGGTTGCCCCCCCCTCGTCTCCCTGAGGGGCGGTTCTTGCAGAAGGGCCTCCTGGGCTGATCTAAGGGGCGGGTGGGTATATACGGGGGCAGACGGTCCTTTAGATAGCCTGGCCCCAAGCCGTCGAGGGCTTTCCGTGTCAATACAAGCACCTTGAATTGGGCCTGGGCCGCAACCGGTGGCCAGAGAGCTTCTTTCAGCACTGGTTATACGGGCCGCTCGGGCAGTACCCGCCACCAGCCGAGCAGCCCGATTCTGCCCAGTTGCGACTGCCGGACCGTCTTCAAGGGCAGCCCCACAAAGAGTGCATTACAGTAATCTATTTTGGGCATTATCAGAGCAGGGGTCACTACCATGGCGGATTCTTTTCTGTTTGTTTTCTGTTTTGGTTTTTGCCCCATGCATCCCACAGGGTGGCACAACAACCCACCGTGGGCAAAACAACCCCCTGCAGCAACCAGTGGGATTGTGGGGGGGGGGTGGCTTTTTGCCCACGAAAAACCCATCCTGGGGAAAACAGACTGGATTTTCATGACCTGATAACCCATCATGGGCCGCAACCATGTTGGCTAAATGTTGTGTAACACCAGTCAAAGGAAATGACTTGTGAGTAAACTTGCTTTGGTTTGTGCTGTTAAGGAGTCTTTCATCCATTCCTTTACTGAAAGATATTTCTAACCTAACCCTCACCTCTTTTTTTGGAAGCAGGTACAAGGCGTTTCTTAGCTTTCATGTTTAACAGTATAATAAGTCTCAGCTCAAAAGTGTACAGCAGATCAGAGTCTCAAGGCCGAGCGAGCAGAAAGATGGTTAGGGAAGGACCACCTGGAATGAGTTCGCAAGGCCCCCACTGGGGGCATTCCTAGCTCAGCAGGAACAGCGCTCCAAAGCCATGGGGCCACCACTAAGCAGACCTTCCCTCCTGTGGCCACACACAACTGAACTGAGCTTGGTGGCAGGCATGAAGGCAAATCGTCCGTCGCATTCTTAAAATATGGGAAGAACCAAAAAGGTGGGGGAAGTTTGCCTGGAAGAATGCTTCAGACTGTGTCACCAGTAGGCATGTGCGAACGAGTAACACTGGAAATGTGAAATTCTTTTTCAGAGCTTGCTCCAACTTCGATACGTATCCGGTTATGTCTGTCTGATTGACTGATTGTCTTTCCTCCAGCATTCCTATGGGTATTTCTTCAAATGTACGCATCAATCACGTGCATCTTTGAAACATACATATTTTTAAAGTGCCCTTATGTGCATTACTCAAAAATGCCTACATTACTACACATTCTTCAAAAGGACATGTTGCTGGCATTTCATGTGCGAGCACATCACAAATTCTGGCCAAGGCAACAGGAGACGGAGAGCTTGGCAAGAGCTGGCTGGAACGGAAGTGAGGGCGGAGAGTCAGGGGCACGTGAGGGTCGGATATCCGCAAGGCACGGCAGAACCAGAGGCAGAAGCAGGCAAGGGTCAAGCCACGAATGAAGGCGCTGATGTGGCAGGAGCCACATCAGAGGCACAAAGCTGCCACCAGGGAGACTCGGGATGTTGTGGCTGAGTGAGGCAGGACTGAGCACCTTTTTCCCACTGCCTTCTGTGGCTTCCAGCTGGTTCTCAGGATTGCACCTGCCCTCATCCTGCAGGCACCTACAGTTCTGATGCCGACCCTGCAAGTACTTGCCAGGCGGGCCAGGCTGCCTTCTCCACTTCTGCCGTCTCTCTTCTCCAGGAGACGCCACAACCTTTCAAGGGAAGGTTTGCTGAACTGCTTAGCAGATGCTCGTTTCTAGTCAAGCTTACCAAAAAGAGGACCCCGCACCACATCCCCCATGCAAAGCCTGCATGTTAGTGAGGGTGGAGCCTGTGGGGGGGCTTGGCTTAACGAAGCCTCGAGACCTGTCCTGGGTGGCCGTCTCCTCTCCCCACAGGACACCCAGTTGCCCCGCAGAGGAGAGTGAGGAAGTGCAAGGGATCCACCCGGGGCAGAAATCTGTTGGATGCCCTGGGCCCGGCTCCCCGGATCCTGCTCGCTTTCTTGCTGCTATGAGCCGAACTCCCTGGCAAGCACACCCAGCCTGTGCCCCGCACCCGCCAGGAATCAGGCTGCATGCCAAGGCTGCAGCAATGAGATCCGTCTTCCACACACACAACTTGTTGTCTCTGCGTGATGCGGTTGTGCAACTGGAGCTCCACAGGCTTTCCTCCTCGTTCTGTCCCATCCAGTGTTGCAATGAGCACCCTGGAATCTGACCCTCTTCGATTCCCAGACTTCCTCTTGGCTCGGCTGGCACGCTTTCTAAGACAAGACCTACCACAAGAGGAAGTCTGTGAATGGAAGAGGGTCAGATTCTGGGGAGTGTCGTTGCAACACTGGTGGGGTGATAGAACGAGGCGGACAGGACCAGGCTGAGACTCCTTGAGCCTATGAGACTCTCTCCAAATTTCTCTTCCCTTCCAAGCATAATTTTGGCACCTGTGGCTTTCCCAACACACTAAACAAAAAATGCTAAAAGCCAATATGGAAGACCCCTCAGCAGTCCATGAGCTGGTACCTTCCAAGGGCATCTTGGTCATGAGGAATGGACTTCGCAAATAGAAAGAGTTGCCCATTCCTGGTGGCTTAAGTTCTGCCCATTCGGTGGCCCCTTTGGTGTGATGGGTTCCTCTCTTTTTAAGCGAAATTGCCAATAGTCATGAGTAGAATTAAAAGGGAGTTTGCGGGCCCGTGAGGCTGAGGGCAATGAGGGAGAGATGGCGAAGATGGGAACTAGGAGACGATGCCCCGAGAATCCAAGCAGCCTCCAGGTATTTGTCGCAAGCTCCGAAGATCTCCAGAATCCGGGAGGAGCTTTTCCACACTCAAAATCAAGCACAGAATGAGAGCAGTTTCGGCTCGACCCTGTCTAGAGCATTCATTCCAGAAAGGGCACCAGGAGAGCAGAAATACACGCGTTAACAAAACAATGCATTAAAATGTCTCCATTTTCAACCCTGTTGTTTTGCCCGGTTAACCTGCCAGGCCTCCAAAAGTGATCTCTGGAGCTTCGGGAACAGATGGCAGCCAGAACACGATGCAGTGTGCCAGATGCATGAAATTCTATAACATTCTTATTTCATTTTATAAGGCAACAGAAACCCACTATAAAAATCAACCTCTCTTTTTTCCAGGCTGAACCTCATACTTAATAACTGGGACACCGTGGGGAATCGTGTGAGTCGTCGGGAAAACTTGCTAGCTCACCTTAGGACTATGACTCTTTTTACAGACGGGGCAGGAAACCAAACTTTCAGAGATCGCTGCGTTGAAACCACATGATGACCCACATTTCAGGGCTGAGCATGGGCTATGTAGTCAGATTCCAGCCCCACCTACAAACCTTGGCTTGTTAGCCACAAGCAACTCAGGCAGAGAATGGTTTGTTATCTTGGCTTGATTCAGACAAGACAATAATCTATGTTTCAACAAACCACACTCAGTCCGTACTCAGCCCCTGAGTGATGGTTATGCTATTGTCTGAACTCAGCCATTGTTTCATCGGGATGTGCCTGCAGAAGCATGGGCATTCAAAGAGCAAGACTGAACAACTTCAGTTCCCCCGCTTTTGATAGCCAAATGGTCTTCCGAGGCCTGTCAGGCATGATTGCAAAGTAGAACCTCCATATTCAGGAGCAGTGTACCAGAATACTGGGGGAATGGTTCAAAAAGCGATAAACAGAAGAGGGATGTTGCCTTCACACCCCTTTTCAGCCTTTGCACCATCCAAAGCAGAATGGTTATCTCAGAGAGATATCAGGTCGGATCCATTAAAGTAACTGATTTCATGGTCTCCAAGTCCCAACCCCAGTGTGATTTCCAGGTATGTTTCTCTAGAGTCACTGGAGGGGGAGGCATTGGGGGATTCAGGGGGACCTGATCCAAACCACGGCATTTGCACGTTCTTGCAGGACCTGGAGGCCTCATGAGGGAGGGTGGCAGAGAGCGGTCGTGCTGGTATTCCTGTTCTACAGCCAACAGTTCCTGCCATGGCAAATGTGTGTCTCACCTGTGTTTGCCCATTCACATTTCACCACCTTCTTCATGGCCGATGGAAAAAGTTTGCTGGCTACCAGAAAGTTGTGGCTATTTGGCAGCACAGCTGCGTCATAAAGGCATGCGAAAGAAATCCAGTGAAGCATTAAATTCAAAATCCAGTGGAGCATTTTGTAGCTTGAGTTGACAGAGAGCTCCATTTGTACCGGTGGTGTGCTTTCTTTTAGAAAAAGAACTTTTTGGAAAGCGGAGCCCTTTTCCTCCCCGAGAGCCAGAAAGAAAGGCTCCTCGGGAAAGGCAGCTGAATTTTCACCCCAAGCATCTTTCCAGAACGATGCAAGATCTCAGTGTAACGTTGAAGGGGATCCTTGGAGGATACCCTATGCCCACCTTCCACCACGACGGAACGCCACTTCGGAAAGACACCCAGGTGGAAATATGAGTGGCTGTGACCATCCATCTCAGTGAAACTTCTCTGCCATGGGGATGTGGAAGGAAAGCGTTCTAAATCAGAAAGACGCGGAGCGACACTTTGGTCTGTCCCAGGTTCTTGTTATTCCACTCTTCCATTCGGATTTCCCAAGCTGAGGATTTTCTAAAAGACATTTGCAAGAAAATTCTCATCCACCATTGTGTGCTTTTTTCAGAATACATGGATTATTCTACGCAGTTTTAACTACGGCACATCTTTGGCAAGGCAACTCCTAACAGAACACATATTAAGGTGGCTTAGTACATGCACGTTTGTGTCTTCATTTCCTTAATATGCAAATGTAATATACTCTTTATTGGGGTGCTCCATTGCAAAATGTGAAGATGTACAAACATTGCAGAATCAGAGTTTTGGTTCTCATACAAGTTTGAAAATACAAAATTGGGTAATTTTGTACACAGACTGAATGAATTTAATTCTTCATACCAAAACATTCCCTATATTCAAAACTACAGTATGTTAAGGAGAAAGGGGTCTAGATTATACTTTCCCTCAGCATGCTAGTTTTCTGGGTGCAGGGATAGTTCTGTTAGTATTTCTATCCCTCCTTTTTCCTCCTCCAACGAACCCAAATGCTGACCCTCCACCTCTCCACGTTATCCTTCCAAAATCCTCTGGGGCTGGGAGTCCAGGACTGTTCCAGAGTCACCCACCCACTTCCGGGCTGTGCGGGCTGTCCCAGTCTCACACTCTAACCACTATTCCATACTGCTGTCTTTTTGTGCAAAGAGATACTCCAGCACCTCGCAGCACAGCCAGGAAGAGTTAGCACCCCGTACACGCTCGAGTTCTGCGGGCTGCATTCAGCTCCTGTCTGCTTTGTATTAACCATTTTCAAATTGGATTACACTGGGAGCCAGGCGTGTCTTTGACAGTCCGTGCGATCCCTCCCCACCCCCAGGAGGGGTGGGATGGCCTCAAAAGGGAAGTGTCGAGTCCAATCAGTTGTCCGGCACGTTTTCCAGATGCACTGAACAGCCACCCCGAGGTCAATAACCCTGAAACCCTTGAGAAACCAAATTCCTTCGCTCGGGCAGAAGGGCTGGCGCTTATCGGGCCAGGCTGATTGTGAATAAATCGCTTGCTGAAGTGAATCCGCAGCCTATGCCAAAATCCTCGTGATTTATGGCAACTAATGCTCTCTGTGACAAAATGCGAAGGCAGACGGATCCCGGAGGATCGATTACTTAGCACCTGCCGGGGCCAGATGCACGGATGACGTGGCGTGTATTTTGGGACCTCATTGTGTTTCGGACAGAGCCACGGGGGCACTTTTGGGGGAGCTGACAATGCAAGGGGGCAAGGGGTCCACTACGCCGGAGCGGGCAGAGGGGAAGAAGGCAGGGCCCCGAAGGGACTGGGCCTACCCCGACTTCTCGGTGAGGGTGGGCCGTGGCAGGACAGCCATACTCTCCGTGGAGCTGGCTGAAATGCAGAGAGAACCTTCTGCCAAACCTCTTGCATCTTGTGGCCACAAAGGACCAAAGAGGGACCACAAAGCCAACAGTTCTCCCTTCCCGAGCCTTTGCTTCCTTTCCTTTCAGAGGCAGGGCGGTTCTGGCACACGTCACCTTCAATTTCTCACAGGAGTTTCACCGGGCATTAGTCACGGCAGACGAGCTCCTGCGTGCAAAAGGAGAGAGCGCGGAACAAGCCGGGGTGCTTCCGAGCGCGGCAAAAAGTTAGCAGCATGAACCACGGTGATGCTGCTTTCGTGGACGCAAATTCTTTTCGGAGAGGCTCTTGGGAGCCACGTTTCAATGAGCAAACCAGGGTGGGTCCAGAGGCAAAGAGGGGGACGCAAACATGCCAAGAACAGTCCAAGCTTCGGGACTGTTGGGGAAAACTGCAAAAGAGGCTGCAAGGACAGGGACAAGAGAAGAAGGCAGGGAGTGCCGGATTTCATGCGTGAGGTTCGGTTCTGCACCTGAAATGAAGCTGCTCTGAGTCAGATCCGAGAGCCCAAACGGGGAAAGTTTTACGAGAAGGGCTGAAAGCACAGAGGAACATGTCACAGAATGAGGTTCACCTGGAATCTCCGATGGACCATTAAAACGAACCCAGGGCTTCGCAAAAACATCTACCCCAGGTTTGAAGAACTCGATATGAAACTCAAACTTTGCATGCGCGCGCACTGGCGAGCGCGCACACGCACATGCGCGCAAACACACACAATTGCCACAGCTGTAATTTGTCGCCTGGGAATTTCCTCAGCCTCCTTTATAACTGTGAAGAAGTAAACACCTGTTGGCAGGTCAGAGGTGAGCCTCAGCTCTCCCTGGTGCATGATCAAGCTGGAATTGGGGAAGGCTGTTTAAATATGAGCGGGCGCTCGGTGCGTTCCCCTTCATGTGCATTGCAAAGGTGAAGGGTGAGGGGAAAGGAGGGGTGCCGTTTGCCTCTAGAATAGTTCACCTCAAAGCAAAAAGTCATCAAGGAGAAGTAAAAGGATTATTTCTAATGGCGAGATTCTTTTTAAGGCAGGCAAGCTGCACCGAGAAGAAACGGGTACTTTAAAAGGAGCTCTTTTCCTAGAGTTGGAAAAATCATTTGAAGTCAGGAATGGCAGATGGACTCTGATTGTGACTGATAATTAGGCATTTCTCTTGGTAGACGGTCCCTTTGATCAAGCGAGCTAGTGGGCCCACTCAGGTGGAAAATTTTTCAGCCGAGCCAAAATTTCTCAGAAGACACCTTCTGGAGCCAATTTCTGAGTGCTTTCTCTTTTTTCCACCCTCCAAGGAAAAGAAGTCACTTGGCAGGACTCTCTCTGAAGGTTTTGCACCACTTCTCCTTATGGTGGGCTCCATCCTGCACCCAGCTTTCCGGGAGGAGGACAGGTCGGAAGAGCAGGCCTGGCTGAGCCCCGGCCGAGGTCCGATCTCCGGCAAAGGCCCAGTGACAGGAGCCTCCTGGCTCTGTTCGTCCTCTTCCTCCCTGGAACTTCATCGCTCGCCTCCTTCTTGCTCTGGTCCTGCTGATGGACGTGGCGAGGAGGAGGAGAAAGACAGAATGCCACCATCTACCTGCTCTCCGGCTCTCTGCTTCTCCAGGAAGTAGGTAGAAGCCATGATGGGAAAGAGGAGGAGGAGCAGGAGGAGCTGGCGACCCAGCGGGTGAGAGGAAGGGGGTCTACCAAGTGTGCTTGGCCTCTCAAAGACCAAGAGATGGTCCCATGTCTGGAGCAGAGCTCCCTGCTTCTTTCTTTTAGGCAACAGACAGATCTTCGGCAAAAAGCACTTTATTTCCAACACACAGACAATGATCATACCCTAATTTCCAATAGAGGAAGAGTCCCTGAGCATGCACAAAGCGGCTTGTTGAGCCCAACTTGAAACGACCTCCAAGAACCATCCTTTTCAGTAACCCTGTGCCCCACCTCTCCAGATGTGCTCCTCAAGGAGAAGGAGAAGGAGAAGGAGAAGGAGAAGGAGAAGGAGAAGGAGAAGGAATAGAAGTGGAAGGAAGAGGAGGAGGAGGGGGAGAATAGAAGGAGAAGGAAGAGAAGGAGAAGCCTCCAAGATCAGTGCAGGCCCACTAGCCCTTCTCCCCCAACACCAAGACACAGACTCAGGGACTGGGCCAGTCTCTCCTCTCCCAAGTCCGTCTTGGCACCTCCAGCCGATGTCGGTTCCCAGGATCTTCTCGAACTCCTGGTGACGGCAGCCTTGAGATATTTATTTATTTATTTAAATATTTATATGCCGCCCCTTGCGACAGCTCTCCCCACTCCGCCATCTTGATTTCCGCACTCTCTGTTTCCCAGCCGTCACCGTCCTCATCTGGAGAGCTGGTGCGATCCTGCACAGCACGCCAAGAGCTGCGGCCTCTTTCATTCCCAACGCCCTTTTCAGGAGCAGCAGTGTGAAACTCGGGAGAACACGGTGCAGTTTGCGATAAGGCAGCCAGACTGCCAAAGCCGCTCGCTCGCTCGCTCGCTTTCAATAAAGCAACGCTGGCCAGTGCTGCAATTGCCAACAGAAGCAGCCCCACTGGGGGAAGAGATGGATGAAGCCCACCAGCGAGGGACTTTTCGGGAACGAAGCCTTTCGAGGGAGAAGCAGGACTGCCCATCAGCAAGGGGCAGCGGGGGCTGTGCAGGAACAGCTTTTCTCCTCCTCTTTTTCATCGGCTGTGACGCAAGCCGAGTCCCCGTCTTGCATCCTGCGCGAGGAGGATGTCCAGGAGCCTACGTGATGTCCGGCTCCAGGGAGAACCTGCAGGCGGCACGCAGGCAAAGCCTGGCTTTCGCTTTCCGGAAAGCTTTCCTGCCCCATGGAAAAGGCTTTCAGTTTTCTACCTCTTCCTCGGAGCATGTACAGTTGACTTGGAATTCACTGCAGCGGCCTGTTTGGGTGTATTTAGTCGCCCAAAGGCAGCTGGAGGTGCTCCCTACAACTCATCTCTCCCTTGCTCTGCCGCCACCCGGCCTGCCCACGCTTCCCGGAGGAAAAGGCCCTAAAGGAGGCGCTGGGCTTTCGCTGGAGGCTGGGAAGCCAGGGAGGCTGCAGTGGCTGCAGAGAGGACTGCCCAGGATAAGCAGGACACTTGTGCCATCCTTCTCGGCCAGCTCCCGATTAAGATCAGTGCAAGACTCCAACCTATTAAAAACGCTGGAGATGTTTTTTCCCCTCCGACCCGTTTTTTGGACACAATTTCTTTTCTGATCGACAAGAATGGTTTAAAAAAAAAGTGGGAGAAATTTTTGACACAGAAGATGTCCCTCGGGATGTTTAACCCAGTCAGGAACCTCTAGATTCTTCCAGACATTTCACTTTTTCTTCAGGATGGGCAGAGAAACTGTGCTGTAGGAACCGTGCGCAAAAACTTTCCTCCTTTGAGATGTGTGGCACTTCCACCCTAGAAATTTCACTGGCGTTAACCAAGCATGCATACCCCCCTCCCCGCGACTGGGACTCAGGAGGTCCAGGTTCTGGTTCCCAGTTGGGCCATGAAAGTCGGTAGGTGATTTGAGGATGCCATGCAAGGTCACCTCATGAGAAGGAAGGACTCACTGGAGAAGGCCCTGATGCTGGGGATGACTGAAGGCAAAAGGGGAAGGGGGCGGCAGGGGTTGAGGAGGCTGGATGGGGTCACTAGGGAGGTGGGCATGGGGTTGGGTGGACTCTGGGAGATGGTGGAGGACAGGAGAGCCTGGAGGAATGTTCCCCATGGGGACGTGATGGGTCAGGCACGGCTTTGCAACTGAACAACACGAGGCAAGGACGACAGGTGCTCCTCATGTTCTCTAGCGAGTCTAAGGATCTTTCAGGACCGTATAATAGGGTGGTTCGAGTGTCAACCCAGGCCTAAGGAGCTGGGGTCTCCTCTCCCCATTCAGCCCTGAAGCCCATGGGCTGACCAGGAGCCTACGGCCACCTCCTCACCGAACCAGTCTCACAGGGCTTTCAGTGCTAAAATAGGGCTTCCCCTCCAGGCCTGGTCCCGAAGGAGCAGCCGAGGTCTCCCAGGGGCAGTTCTGGACGTGCAAGTCCAGCGCGACCTCATTTCACCGCTTGCCAGTCCAGTTTCTGGGTCCGGTTCAAAGCAGGGGTGCTGAGCTTTACAGTCCCGGGTGGCTTTGGGCCAGTCTACCTGGCGGAGAGCCTTCTGCCTTGGAGCGTCCTCATGGGTCGATACTGGGATGACGGCACGGCAAGCAGCCAGCAGGGAGAGGCACTTCTGTGTTGTCCCTTCTCCTCTGCACGGCGTCCTTCCAACAGACCTCAGATAACCTCACGACCGGAGCTAGGCTAGCACAAATGTTCCCTCCAGAAGCTCCAGCATCCGGCCGTACTCCTGTAAACGCCAAGTGAATCAGCACAGAGGGGAAGTCCTCCACACAGAAGATAATGCGCTGCACGAGCTGAGGCACCGTGATTTTCCCAGAACAGACAGGCCAAACCTAAAGGCTCGCATAGCCTCCTCTTCCAGATCCCCACCCAAACCCAGATGCAAGCTCAGCCTGCACCGCTTCTGCTCTTATTGACTGATCGATTGATTGAATTGGCACGTTTATATGCTGCCTATCTCGCCACTCGCCTCTCTAGGCAGTTCACAATATTAAAAAGCTTCATTGTTGTTGTTGTTGTTAGTCGTGAAGTCGTGTCCGACCCATCACGACCCCATGGACAACACTCCTCCAGGCCCCCCTGTCCTCCACCATCCCCGGAGTCCACTCAAGCTCACACCAACCGCCTCTGTGACTCCATCCGGCCACCTCATCCTCTGCCATCCCCTCCTTCTTTTGCCATCTATTGTTCCCAGCATCGGGCTCTTCTCCAGGGAGTCCTTCCTTCTCATTAGGTGGCCAAAGTATTTGAGTTTCATCTTCACTATCTGGCCTTTTAAAGAGCAGCCAGGGTTGATCTCCTCTAGGACTGACCGGTTTGATCGCCTTGCGGTCCAAGGGACTCGCAGAGTCTCCTCCAGCACCACAACTCAAAGGCCTCAATCCTTTTGCGCTCAGCCTTCCTTATTGTCCAGCTTTCACAGCCATACATTGCAACTGGGAAAACCATAGCCTTGACTATACGCACTTTTGTTGGCAGGGTGATGTCTCTGCTTTTTAGTGTGCTTTCTAGATTTGCCATAGCTTTCCTCCCCAGGAGCAAGCGTCTTTTAATTTCCTGGCTGCAGTCCCCGTCTGTGGTGATCTTGGAGCCCAGGAAAATAAAATCTGTCACTACCTCCATTTCTTCCCCGTCTATTTGCCAGGAAGTGAGAGCACCGGATGCCATGATCTTAGTTTTTTTAATGCTGAGTTTCAAGCCAACTTTTGCGCTCTCCTCCTTCACCCGCATCAAGAGGCTCTTTAGTTCCTCTTCACTTTCTGCCATGAGAGTGGTATCATCTGCATATCTGAGGTTGTTGATATTTCTCCCAGCAATCTTGATTCCAACTGGTGATTCATCTATCCCTGCCTTTCTCATGATGTGCTCTGCATATAAGTTAAATAGGCAGGGTGACAGTATACAGCCTTGCCGAACTCCTTTCTCAATTTTGAACCAATCAGTGGTTCCGTGTCCGGTTCTCACTGTTGCTTCTTGACCTGCATATAGGTTTCTCAAGAGACAAATAAGATGGTCTGGTACTCCCATCTCTTTAAGAACTTGCCACAATTTGTTGTGATCCACACAATCAAAGGCTTTAGCGTAGTCAATGAAGCAGAAGTAGATCTTTTTCTGGAACTCCCTGGCTTTCTCCATGATCCAGCGTGTGTTGGCAATTTGATCTCTAGTTCCTCTCCCTCTTCGAAATCCTGCCTGTACTTCTGGTAGTTCTCGGTCCACATACTGCTGGAGCCTAGCTTGTAGGATTTTGAGCATCACTTTGCTAGCGTGTGAAATGAGTGCAATGGTGCGGTAGTTTGAACATCCTTTGGCATTGCCCTTCTTGGGGATCGGAATGTAAACTGACCTTTTCCAATCCTGTGGCCACTGTTGAGTTTTCCAAGTTTGCTGGCATATTGAGTGTAGCACTTTAACTGCATCATCTTTCAGGATTTTGAATAGCTCAGCTGGAATGCTGTCACCTCCACTAGCTTTGTTGTTGCTCAGACTTCCTAAGGCCCATTTCACTTCACATTCCAGGATGTCTGGCTCGAGGTCAGTGACCACCCCATCGTGGTTATCAGGGATGCTAAGCTCTTTCTTGTATAGTTCCTCTGTGTAATCTTGCCACCTCTTCTTAATCTCTTCTGCCTCTGTTAGGTCCCTGCCATTTTGGTCTTTTATCATGCCCATCTTGGCATGAAATGTTCCCTTCATATCTCCAATTTTCTTGAAGAGATCTCTGGTCCTCCCTATTCTATTGTTTTCTTCTATTTCTTTGCACTGTTCATTTAGGAAGGCATTCTTATCTCTTCTAGCAGTTCTCTGGAATTCTGCATTCAATTGTTTGTATCTTTCTCTTTCTCCCTTGCCTTTCGCTTCCCTTCTTTCCTCAGCTATTTGTAAAGCTTCCTCAGACAGCCATTTTGCTTTCTTGTATTTCTTTTTCTTTGGGATGGTTTTAGTTGCTGCCTCTTGTACAATGTTGCGAACCTCCGTCCACAGTTCTTCAGGCACTCTGTCTATCAGATTTAATTCCTTAAATCTATTTGTCACCTCTACTGTATATTCATCAGGGATATGATTTAGGTCATACCTGAGTGGCCTAGTGCTTTTCCCTACTTTCTTCAACTTAAGCCTAAATTTTGCCACCAGAAGCTCATGATCGGAGCCAGAGTCAGCTCCTGGTCTAGTTTTTACTGACTGTATAGAACTTCTCCATCTTTGGCTGCAGAGCACATAGTCAGTCTGATTTCTGTGTTGACCGTCTGGTGAAGTCCATGTGTAGAGTCGTCTCTTGGGTTGTTGAAAAAGAGTGTTTGCTATGACCATCGTATTCTCTTGACAAAATTCTACCAGCCTGTGCCCTGCTTCATTTTGTACTCCAAGGCCAAACTTGCCTGTTATTCCGGTTATCTTTTGGTTTCCTACTTTAGCATTCCAATCCCCCATGATGATAAGGACATCATTTTTTGGAGTTAATTCTAGCAGGTGTTGTAGGCCTTCATAGAACTGGTCAACTTCAGCCTCTTCAGCACCAGTGGTTGGGGCATAGACTTGGACTATTGTGATGTTGAATGGTTTGCCTTGGATTCGAACTGAGATCATTCTGTCATTTTGGAGATTGTATCCCAGTACTGCTTTTCCTACTCTTTTATTGACTATGAAGGCTACTCCATTTCTTTTGAGGGATTCTTGCCCGCAGTAGTATACCTGATGGTCATCTGAACTAAATTCACCCATGCCTGTCCATTTTAGTTCACTGATTCCTAAGATGTCGATGTTCAGCTTCATAACAAAGTGTAAAAATTCACTGTACAACAACAAACCAACAGTTAATATAATATTGAGATGATGACATAAAACTATAAATTAATATGAATATAAATTCCAATAAATTAATTGTTGGAGATCCTCTACTTCTGAGGAAACTCTTAGAAGCTCGTGTTTTCTGGACCCCAAGTCTTGCTCTTTGCTGCGTCCAGACCTTCTGGGCTTGGAGCCCTCCAAGCCCTGGTGGTCACTCAACCTACTCCTCTGGCTCTACTCACCGATGAACTGACTTTAAATTAAAAAAAAAAATTCTGGACGGTGCAGAAACAGATAGATTGATTTTATCATGGAAGGTGAAGGAAAATACTGACTTCTATCAAACTTGGGAATCTTTTTATTATTGGCTAGAGAAACAGGGCTTCGCATAGATCTAAATATGTTTTTAAGTTATCATACATGGAAGGAGAAGGGTGTGGGGGGCTGACCCAGTGGGCTCGATGTTTTTGATGATGGATGTTGTTTGTAGTTTTTTTTTTTTTAGGATTATAATTTCAAATAAAACTTATTTTAAAAAAAAAACCCTACTCGTCTGGCTCTGACGTGGGTGCATTAGAGAGGTTGCCTTCGGGTCCCTCAAAGCCCACCCTTGAGCTTCTCCAGAGATGGTGAAGGCATCAGGGCTACTGCTGGATGCAGAGAGCCCTTCAGGTAGTATGAGAAGAGGGTCTATTTATTTATTTATTTAAATATTTATATGCCGCCCCATGCAACAGCCTCGGGGCGGCTCACAATACTAAAAAACATATACAATATTAAAAAACTAATACAATATTAAAAACTGGCCCATCTCCAGGTTAAATATAAAAACATACAGCGTAAATAAATAAACCAATTAAATTAATCTTAAATTAAAAATAATATTAACATTTAAAATACCGTCTAAATAAAAAGGTCTTCGCCTGGCGCCGAAAAGCAAATAACGACGGCGCCAGGCGAGCCTCTCTGGGGAGCGCATTCCACAGATGGGGCGCCACCGCCGAGAAAGCCCTCCTCCGGGTACTCACCCTCCTAATATCTCGCACGGAGGGTTCCCGGAGGAAGGCCTCTGCCGCTGATCGTAAGGGGCGGGAGGGCATATATGGTCGCAGGCGCTCCTTTAGGTAACCAGGACCCAAGACGTTTAGGGCCTTATAGGTAAGAACCAACACCTTGAATTGGGCCCGGACTTCAATGGGGAGCCAGTGAAGCTGACGGAGAACCGGGGTGATATGAGAACAACGCCCAGTCCCCGTCAGCACCCTGGCAGCTCTATTCTGCACCAATTGAAGTATCCGGACCGTCTTCAAGGGAAGCCCCATGTAGAGCGCGTTACAGTAATCCAGCCGGGAAGTCACCAACGCATGTGTCACCGTCTCCAGGCAATCGAGCTCCAGGAAGGGACGCAGCTGATGGATCAGCCGAAGCTGTTGGAAGGCGCTCCTCGCCACTGCTGACACTTGAGCAGTCAAGGTCAGCTCCGGGTCGAGGAGCACTCCCAAGCTGTGGACCCTGTCTTTCAGAGGGAGTGCAACCCCATTCAAGACTAGGGTCTAGAGTGGAAGAGTCATCTAATTCAGAGGGGGAAAGGGAGTCATGTGGATCTTCCTCAGTTGCTTGCGGAAAGTCACGGTGCTAATCTCATAATTGCAGTGCAATGAGAATACCATAATGCCTGGGTTTTGAAAAGGAAATTCCAAGCTTGCCTTGCATTTCCACCTTGGATCCCATTCAGAGGAAAGACGAGCTTCTGGCCAAATCTACTGAAAACAATTTTGGACACCAAACTTTCACAAGCCACCTCAAAAGATCTGGCAGGACAGAAAAGTGTCCAACGGACAGAAAGAGAAGTTCGGAAGAGGAAATGTGTTTGGGGAAAGAGCTGAAGAAGAGTCCTCTGCATTGGGGGGATCTCTCTGGGATGATTGAGCTGCCGGGCAAGAGGGCAGGCGTGGAGGAGGGGGAGCGAGATGAGGCACCGGCCGGTTCTCAGTGGTGGCGTTTCCTGTTCTGCGTCCTCCATCGGGTGCTAACGAACTTGGGGACAATCGTCAGATGTGTTTACACAAAAGGAGAGGCCTCTGGGGAGCACCTCTGCTCAATGTTATGCTGAAGAAGTGGGGAGAATCACACATGAGAAAGGGAGAGAAAATGGAGATGGATTCGGAGAGCACCGCTTCACAAAGATGGGGGATCTTTGGGTTGCTTGGACACTGTCCCATTCATGTATAGATAGAAGGAAGCCCTGGGGAGGACTGGAAGCTGTAGAACATTTTTCTGTCAAAACAGACACGGGATTGTGCAGATTCCCTGCTGGAGAGCCACAGATCAGTCCATTTCCGTTTCTTGCAATGTTCCTGTTTCCATTTCTGACTTTCAGTTTATCCCAAACGTTGATGTTTTTAAGTATGCATGAAAATTCATAATCTTTGCTGCCTATTTCCCCTAACTCATGCATTTTTATATGCATGGTTTGTTTATTTATTGGATTTATATCCCACCTTTTTTTTAAAGAACTCAAAAAGGATAAACTCATTCTCCTCCTCCTGTTCTCAATTTTACCCACAACAACAGCCCTGTGAGGTAGGCTGGGCTGAGGGCCTGTGACTGGCCCAAAGCCACCCAGTTGGCTCCATGGCTGAGCGGGGACTCAAACCCGGATCCCATGAGACCCAGTCCTTCATCCTTAACCACGACACCACACAGGTTGTCTGTTGTTCACAGCCGTGGCAAGCAATTTTATTATCCGTTTGTCTCCTGTGCTGCCCAACAGCCAAAGCTCTCTGGGAGGCCAACAACCATTTTCAGAGCATTTCTGAGCATCAATCCCCACAATGTACAACATCTTTGCATGCATATTTTCCTTGGACGCCTCCCTGGCAAAATTCAGAGGAGTGGGAATTTTGGAAGGACAACAGAGGCTTGGTCTGCCCAGTGATTCCAAAGCATTGAAATGCAACATGGGCGACCGTCTCCTTGACCCCAAGGCGTGTTCCTCCCGCAGGCAGCGTTCCTCGAAGATGGTCCAGCAGGTCGAGAAGCCACCCACACCTTCAAGATCTCGGGCTCCGTTGCCCAACTGCTCTTTCCGCTGAGACGTTTTTCCACGTGCGACCTAAACCTGCCCTCCTGCAGCCTGAGCCCATAAGATCTCCTCTCCTCCTCTGGGGCCAGAGAGAATCAGCCCCCTTCAGGGTGACAGCTTGATCGGTCGGCCTGCTGCAGACCTCCATGAAGTTGGCAGAGCCCCGTCTGAGTTTTCGCTGTGTCGCTGAGATGTTTGTGGGGTGAGATCATGTGTGGCCGGGACATGGAAAGGTCTGAAGGAAGGGACCCCGCATATGTCTGGGAAGGCTGCCTGAGTCACATGCCCTCACCCAGCAAGAGACGTTGCCGCCAGCTGGGCAACCACCAACGCCAGGAGCACAGAAAGCAGAAGTTCCCCCAAATGGTGGCCCATTGGGGACTAGCCAGGCCCTTCTGGGAAGCCCGTGGGGTGCCAGGAAAGGCTCACCGGCACCCAACACGTCGTACTCGATCCAATGCTCTCCTGCCTCCGAACATGGAGTTTTCATCTTCCTACCATGGCTCTTTTTCCAGCATTTCCAAATCTGCCAGAACGTTCCTTGCTGGAGCAGATCAGGGGCCAAATATGGAATGCGCTCCCCAGAGAGGTCCGCCTGGCGTCATCGTTATTTGTTTTTCGGTGCCAGGCAAAGACCTTTTTATTTCAATCGTATTTTAATTGCTAATTGCATTGGTGATA
This sequence comes from Varanus salvator macromaculatus, assembly GCA_023646645.1. Lineage (NCBI taxonomy): Eukaryota > Metazoa > Chordata > Lepidosauria > Squamata > Varanidae > Varanus > Varanus salvator. The sequence continues at coordinate 120,056,589 of JAIXND010000654.1, forward strand.
AGTGGGATTTTAAAGGTTTTGCCAAGATGCACCGGGGGGTGGGGCGGGGAGGAGGCTTAATTGAATTTTATATGTTTTATATTAATTATGTTGTAAGCTGCCCCAAGGCTTTATTGCAATGGGGCGGCATAGAAATGTTTTAATAAATAAATAAATAAATAAATATTTCCGCATCCTGTTTTCCACACTCCGCTTTGTTTGCCCACAAGAGCATCCAGTCATCTCCTTCTCCAGTTGTTGGTCATCCAGCTGCTGATATTCAGGGATAGAGTGCTGCTAAACTGGGAGCGTTTATTTGGCTCAGGGGTGAATTCTGCTCTCCCTGGGCATCATCCAGCTAAGGACTGCAGGGTTCAGAAGGAGGTAGCAGGAGAAGGTATTTCCATGTGATCTTCAATCTGTGCTCGGAGATAACGAGCAAAGCCCCCTAGATTTGGCTTGTGCTTGAAGGGGCAAATCCTGCATTGGTTGGCTGGAGTCCCGATCCGTACAGGGGCGTGAGTGGTGCAGAAAGGTGTGGGGAACCGAATTTGTCCGGCTCTGGCAAGAAGCGGTTCGTTCAGCCTAGACGAGCCCCTTCTGCCTCTCTCCCTCTGCCCAGGAAAAGAAGTAGAGGGACCCAGTGATGTCACAGGAATGGGCGGGGCTTTGGGTGGAAGACCACACCTTCACCTGGGCCCTGGGTTGGTCGGGGGCAGGATCAAGCTGACCCCCCGGGGAAGAAGTGCCCAGCCCACCTTTGATGTAGCTGCTAGCAGGTAACCTGCCAAAATTTGGCCAGATTTTAACGCACCTTTGCATTACTGGCCAGCAGGTAGCCTATGTCCACAGTGTGCCGAGCGAAGCCCCTTGGTGGTGCTGGGAGGTGGGATCTTGACCCAAACGGTGTTTGCTCCTCTGGTAGAACCGTAGGGCTGGATCCAGCAAGATCTGGGGCCCATGCACTGACCAGAAGATACACTGAACACATCAGAGGGCTCCTGCCTACCAGGTGGGCCAGGTCAGTGTCAAAGGCAGCCCAAACCAGTGTTGAAGGTACCCATGTTTTGCAAAGAAGCTCACCCAGCTAAAGAATCGAGGCCTCTGAATTGTGGTGCTGGAGGAGACTCTGCGAGTCCCTTGGACCGCAAGGCGATCAAACCGGTCAGTCCTAGAGGAGATCAACCCTGGCTGCTCTTTAGAAGGCCAGATCCTGAAGATGAAGCTCAAATACTTTGGCCCCTAATGAGAAGGAAGGACTCCCTGGAGAAGAGCCTGATGCTGGGAACAGTAGATGGCAAAAGAGGAGGGGATGGCAGAGGATGAGGGGGCTGGATGGGGTCACTGAGGCAGTTGGTGTGAGCTTGAGTGGACTCCGGGGGATGGCAGAGGACAGGGGGGCCTGGAAGAGTGTTGTCCGTGGGGTCACGATGGGTCGGACACGACTTTGCAGCTGAGCAGAACAGAACGCTTTTCCAACACAGCCCGTGTTTATTTCTGTCTGAATGCTAAGTTCTTCCATGAAGTTTGGAGAAGTCTCTGTCGAACCAGCTCTCTCATACTGATCTACCCAACAGACCATTTTATTACAGTAAGATAATGCATAGCAAGTGCTCCACGTTCTCCAAAAAGCAACGTGTCCGTATCCGTCCGTGTTTATTCTTTCCAAGGGGTCTGCCTCCCTTATTCCAAGTCCCATGAAGCTTCAGTTCCAGCTGGTCAGTGCTGTAACACAAGCCACATCTGCAGGCAGGCCTGGTCTTCTTCAAACAGTACCCACCAAAGGGTTATAAGGGCCCAATCCACCATCATGCTGCCAGGCATGATCCCCTGCCCTCAGGCACGAAGGAGGCACGATGGGAGTTGTAGGAGGGCAGGAGAAGGCGGCATCTAGATAATCCTTGAAAGCAAAACGACACCCTTAAACAGAGCTAGCTTCGTGCATGACCGTTGGCCTCATCTCCACCCCACCCCTTTCTAGTAATAATCATTGTTGATGGGGCTGGAAAAAAATGTTCCCCCCCTGAATTCAAACCGTCTGGAAGGAGCCGGAGCCTTGGAGCAGATAGTGGCTCGGACCTGGGGAGACCCATCCCAACAATTCCCATCAGACCCTTCCATTCGGTCGACTATATTCCTGGGAAGAGGCTCTTTCCTAGCCCAGGTTTGCATAATTTCAGCCTTGAGTGCCTCCGTGCCTGTGTGCTCGGTTGGCTTTTTTTAAACAATAAATTTGATTTTGTAGCAGGAATTTTATGTTTGAACAGACCTGCCCGCTTGACCTTTCTGTGCAATTTGTCCCACATGGGTCCCCCAGCCCATGAGTTGCTCCAGGGGTTACAAAACGGGAGAATGAGAGACGGGAGAATGGGCAATGTAGTAGTTGTGCAATTTTGATTGGGCAAACGGAGAGGTGCAGCTTCGTAGCCAGCTGGGGGAACTGACTGACGGATGGATGGACTGGTTTAAAAAATAATGAGGAATCTTGGAGGCAAGTTTTGGCCCTAAGAGAGGAAAGGACCCCTTGCAGCCTAATTTCATGTGGCATGGAATTAGTTTTGACCTTTGGCCAGGGGGATTTTTCCTTCCCTGGCAGACAGCTGAGGAGAAAGTAAGAAGGAGAGGCAGAAAACACATGGCAGAAAGAAAATGCTACCCAGCCCGCTGCCAACAGGTTTCTCCTTGACTGGGAACACTGGAGGAATCCCAGTGCATCCAGGTGACTTCTTGGCAAGGGGGCAGCATATAAATTCATAAATAAAAATAAATAAAATAAAATGACTTCAGATTTCTAGGAATTTGACCAGCCGGCTCCAGAGCAGACCAGTTTTCCACTTTCGGGGCAGAGCATTTCCCAAATCAGGTTCCACAGACTTGGGAGTCGGTTCTTTCTTTCAGACATGATTAGATTCAATTCGCATTTGCTTTATTTGTTCATTAAAAACATTCTTACTTTGTTTGTACCTGAGAAGGATCTAGATGGCTCACAAAAAACCAAACCACAATGGCACATTAGGTAAAACATAATCTTCAATACATAAAAATATACAGTAAAAACAATTGCGTATTTTATCGTAAAAGCCGTCAACCTTTAAAATACTGGCTGAATAAAATGGTTTTGGCCTGGTGCTGAAATTCAAGTCCCGAGACATTTGTGATGGGACGGTATACAAAAGTTTTGAATGAATTAATTAATTAATTAACTAACTAACTAACTAACTAACTAATTAATAAAGTCTTGGCTCCAGGCAAGCCTCTCTGAGGAGCAGATTCCACAGCTGTGGCGGTACCACTGAAAAGTCCCTTCCCCAGGTGGCCACGCTGCTGAACTCTCAGACAGGGCTCCTGGAGAAGGACCTCAGTGGAAGATCTCAACGTTGGGGCAAGTGTATAGGGAAGGACTTGCAATGCATGGCTGCGAAAGCTGGACCATAAGGAAGGCCGAGCGCTGAAGGATTGAGGCCCTTGAATTGTGGTGCTGGAGGAGACTCCTGAGAGTCCCTTGGACCGCAAGGCGATCAGACCGGTCAGTCCTAGAGGAGATCAACCCTGGCTGCTCTTTAGAAGGCCAGATCCTGAAGATGAAGCTCAAATACTTTGGCCACCTAATGAGAAGGAAGGACTCCCTGGAGAAGAGCCTAATGCTGGGAACAAGAGATGGCAAAAGGAGAAGGGGACGGCAGAGGATGAGGGGGCTGGATGGAGGCACTGAAGCAGTGGGGGTGAGCTTAAGTGGACTCTGGGGGATGGTGGAGGACAGGGGGGCCAGGGGGAGTGTTGTCCATGGGGTCGAGATGGGTCGGACACGACTGTGCGACTAACAACAACAACATAGGGAAGGATTCGTGCCTTCAGATATCCAGGCCCTAAACCATGTAGCCCTTCACCTGGGATGTGATGGAAGCATCATTCGGGGATGAGATTCTGTCAGATTTCCGCAGCTCCGCTCCCTGGACCCCGGCCGGCTTCCCCTCTTCCCTAGGTGCCATGTGCTGAGCGCTGGAGGCGACACCCATCAGGTGAGATCCGCTCGCATCGCTTCCTGGCCAGGCCCAAGAGTGCAAAAGCAGTCCAGCCAATGCCTGGCCTTCGCATCCCCAATCCGCACACCAATGCACATCCGTGCTAGTGCAAATTCTCTATGGAACAAAACGCCGTTAAAAAGTTTATTTATTTTTATTTATTTTAAACATTTCTATGCTGCCCTCATCGCAACAAAGCCTCAGGTGGCTCACAACAAAAGTTATAATCTTTTGTATTGATAAGCAGGTGATGGAACAAAGGACAGCTGAGAACCCAGAAAACACGGACAGAAAACCTGTTCCAACCTACGCTGAGGTGATGTGGCCCTTGAGAGAAAGCATCTTGCCCCCAGTTATTAATCACAATTAATTAGAACTGAGCAGAGGTGGAAGGGAAGGGAAGGCCCGGCTGATGGCAGGAAGTATGTCGTGCGAACGTAGGCAAGGTTGCCACATCACGGGGTCTGACCTTCTCGAGATCTCCAGGGGAAGAGCTGAACTCCCGGAGAGGAAGAAGAGGGCCCTCCTGTCCAAACAGTGGGAAGCCAGAATGGACGCTGGATGTCGGGGAAGACTCCTTGACAGGGGCGAGCGGCGTTCCTGGTGTCCAGCCAGGATACCCGTCCTGCTTGTCCTCTTTCCGAAGGATTCCTCCTCTCCTCGGGTGGTGCTCTTGTGGACCGAGAAAGGGTGTAGGAAGACGTGTGTTTACGCAGGGAGGAGGTGGTGGATAAGTGGGTGCCAGTGTGGGAAAATGATGCGATGCAGTCAAAGCGGTGGAGTGCTGATTCTGCGGAAGAGCAGCAGGGGAGTTGGGGGATTTTCCATCCATCAGCCCTTCTGGCTGCCCCACCGTCCCTTCCTGCCTGCCAGATATGAGTGGCGTGCTTGCAAAGCAGGCTGTGTGCCACATTTTTGGCTGGTAGCTTTGTGTCGGGGCTGCGCTTTATAGAGCCGGAGCGAGCCAAGCCTGCCTGCTTGGTTGAGAGCCATTTCCAATTATTTTGGAAGGGCTCCAAGGAGGGCGGCTGCTGTTGTTGTTGCTGCTGCTATTTGTTTATTTCATTTCCTTACGGCATGTGGCCAAAGCGCTCCGGGCAGCTTACAACAAAGTGTAAAAACAATAAATTAAAATTAGACAGATAAAAATATTAACAGGAATTAAAATTAATTTAAAATAGCACCAAAACATCAAAAATAATAAAAACAGTATAAAAATATGCAGGTAAGGGTTAGGGGCATCAGTCAGTCCTCGAGGAGATCAACCCTGGCTGCTCTTTAGAAGGCCAGATCCTGAAGATGAAACTCAATTCTTTGGCCACCTAATGAGAAGGAAGGACTCCCTGGAGAAGAGCCTGATGCTGGGAACAGTAGATGGCAAAAGGAGGAGGGGATGGCAGAGGATGAGGGGGCCGGATGGGGTCCCTGGGGTGTGGGCTTGGGTGGGCTCCGGGGGATGGTGGAGGACTGGAGAGCCTGGAGGAATGTTGTCCATGGGGTCGTGATGGGCCGGATGCAACTTTGCAACCAAACAACAAAGGGCTTGGGCAAAGAGGGTGCACACGAGAGAAGTGTATAAATTCAGGAAGGTGTGGAGAAAGTAGAAAAGTCCAAATTTTCTCTCTCCCGTGTAATATTAGATTCCAGCGCAGACAAAGGAAACCTCCAGCCTGTATGAACGCAAAGATGTTCCCCAACCATCTGACTGGGATGGTGCGACTTGGGGTCCTGCCACAGCAGGGGGTTGGGCCCAACGGCCTTCATGGCCCCTTCCAACTCTGCTATTCTATGAGTCTCTGATTCTGTGAACTCGTCTGGCGGCTTCCACATGGCCATGGAGGCAAAAGCCCTCCTCTCCGCTCAGCTGTTCTCAGAGACAAATGCTCTTCCCAACGAGTATTCCTTGTACTTCTTCAGAACTTAGCAGGCAGGGAAACATTTCTCCCCCGCTCTGCTGATGATCAGAGATTAAAACTTTTCCCCACAGCGCAGAAGGAGCTGAGCCAGGAGAAGAAACTACTGAGTGATTTAGGCCTGCTTCCCTTTGAGTAAACTTGCTGAGCTTACCTTACTCCCTTCTGAGTTGACACAATGCTTGTGTTTACTTTTGAGTAGACACGCGGAAGATTTAATATTTGGGAAGCCGTTTGGGACCGCACGCGGCAGCGTTGGTAAGCGTTCCCGCAAGACGCTTCGTCTCGCCGCTTTTGCTTATTCTGATTCGGGTGAAGAAACTGAATATTTTGTTGGGTTTGAGCACCAGGGAGATGTTCGTGGTTTTGGGAACCAACAGGAGGGCATGGAAGTGGGGAGATTGGCGCGACACAGGACCTGGAGGTTGTGCTGCCCGTCCATGGGAACAGGAAGGAGATACAGCCAGCGGGAAATGCTGCCGCCCGCTGACACAAGGCTTGTGTCATGGAGGACCCTCGTCCTGCAACGGCTTGTCCTCCTTGGTTGTGAGCGGTCTTGCTCCCTGCTTTAAACTGGCCCCCATGAAACTGGAGGAATCTTTTCTCTTTTTTTTCTGGCCACGGCATCTCTAGGCTCTGCAGCTCCTGCAGTCTGTCTTCAGAAGAGAATCCGGTACCCATCTTGAAAGACTTTTCCCATTCCTGGCCCAGGGTCAGAGAATGAAGCCAGGTGGCGTGAAATTCTGGACAGATCAAAGGAAATACTTCACCCAATGCATAGTTAACTTATGGAGTGGACTACCAAAAGAGGTGGAGAGGCTGCCAACGCGGGTGGCATTAAGTGGCAATTAGATGAATTTGTGAAGGATATGGCTGTCAGATATCTGAAGACTTGTAGTATCCTTCCCCTTAATTGCGTTCTTGGAAGTAAAATCCCTTCCTGACAGTCCAGACCCCGAAGGTGTGGAATGGGCTACCACAAGAGGTCGTTGAGGCCCCATCGGTGAGGGTGTTCAAAGACAGGCTGGACATGCACATGGTGGGCATGTCATGAGCAGAGCTGGCTGGAGCTGGGGGTCAGACTAGATGGCCCAGGAGGTCCCTTCTGACTCGCTCTGTTTCTATGTTTCATTGGTGCCACTGGGGAATTTCCTTCAGATGCCAAGAAGAACTGCCATGGGAGAAGAAAGGGACTGCCACACCCCATCCGTGCCCATAACTGTTGTGATCCCTTCCCACAGGTGAGGCATGTTAAAATCTGAACATGAACTCCGTGCCAGAATGGCGGTTAACCTCCATCTAGGTTGCCCCTGAGTTTCTTGCATGCTCTACCCTTTCTGAAATTTTGCATCCAGTTTTGTGCTCTGCGGTGCATAAAGGCACCCCAAGAGGGTACCAAAGAGAGCTTTTGTGAGTCTATCATCAAGCAACTGCTGCTCTACCATTTCTTCCTGTGTGCCAGTCACAATCGCATGATGAGATCATGCTGTCAATTTATTTGAGAGAGAGAGAGAGAGAGAGAGAGAAAGGTCCCCGGGGCAAAGACCGCCTCATGAAGGGTTACTTTCCTTCTGCTCGCGTTTACTCTCGCAATATGGTGGTTAGGAAGTCTATAAGCCCCAGGTCACCTTTAACGTCAGCCTCAGTTCCATAAACATGGACCGGAGGGAGCCCAATAAACAGCGGTTTATAGGTTATCTAAGAACCATGTCAAAATATTTACACAGGAGGAATCTAACAGGCCTGGCCTACTAGTGAGAAGTGAGCTCAGCCACGGTGTTCCCTGATGAGTTGGGCTGAGTGAGCAGGGCTGACTGCTTGGGCCCAGGCTTCCATCTTGGAGGATGCGCCCGTGATCCCCACAATGCAGCAGGACTGTGGCACGTCTTACTGCCTGGGACTGCAGGAAAGGACACACAGAAGGGGAGCTCCAGTGCCGTCCGAGTGCTCCTTTAAGATCGACGCAACTGTCTTGTTACAACCAAGTCAAAACCATGCATGATCAGCACATGCGCCCCCTCCCCGCCCCTCTTTACATGCACCACCCGGCGTCCTAGTCCTCTTGATTTAACAGCATGGTGACAAAAGCACTTCCTGGGGTGAATGACTCACCCAGGGATCTGTGACGCCACCAAACCCAGCCTTGCCAACACTCCTGAAATTCTGTCTCAAAGCTCACCGCAAATCTATCGCATCACGAGCTTTGCTTTTTTCCGTGTTTCATGAAAACCTGCCCGTATTTTTCCATGCAGATTTTTTTTCCAAGCATGCTTCTCAGTTGCATGCAGCTCTGAAATGCTTGCATTTTCTTTCTGGCATGAAATATATTCGGGCACGTTTGCTTAAAGGATGCATTTTCATGCATGTTTTATCCACAAATCTCACTGCAAGCTGAGAAATGCATGGACTTCAACCACAGATTGTGTCCAACCCATTCAACTTCCCATACTCAAGTTGTGCTTAATGATGCTTTTACTTTGCCAGTGTAGAAACAGAACTGGGGGTTAGCATAGCCTAGTGGTTAGACCACAGGAGTTCTGGGTGCTACTCCCCACTCAACCACAAAGCTCTGAGCAAGTCACAGACTTTCAACCTACTACACAGGGATGCTGTGAGGATGAAACCCAGAAAAGGAGGACCATGTAAACCAACTTCCCACCTTTCTCATCAACCACGCTCAAGACTACCTTCACCACCTCCGCAGAACCTGCTTCAGTTTGTCTGGATCCTTCTCAAACCGGAAAGGGACACAGTCCTCCAGAGGAGCTGACATTCACGGCATGTTCTGCTTCCTGTGAACAAGGATTCCCCAACCTCCGTCTGCGATTATATCATGTTTTAGCACCCCAATTCTGTGAGACCTTCATGGCTGGAAAACTCTTGTGGTCCCTCACGTTTGGCTCTTCCCTCCAGAGCCAAATCCTGTCAGACATGCTGAGAAGGCCTCTCAATGCTAACATTTTCCCCTTTGAACACTGACTTGGTCTCCTGCTCTGCTCAGAGAATCATGGAAACAGAGCGAGTCAGAAGGGGCCTCCCAGGCCATCTAGTCTGACCCCGGTTCCGCTCATGACATGCCCACCATGTGCATGTCCAGCCTATCCTTGGACACCCTCACCGATGGGGCCTCAACCACCTCCCGTGGAAGCCCATTCCACACCCTCGGGGTCCTGACTGTCAGGAAGTGCTTCCTGGCATCCAAATTGAACCTTGGCTCCCTGAGCTTTGCTCCACTGGAGCGCGTCCTGCCTTCCTCTGCAGGGGAGAACAGGCCTCTCCCCATCTCCATGTGACACCCCCTCACGTACCTGCATGTCACCAACGTATCCCCTCTGAGTCTCCTCTTCTCCAGGCTGAAGAGACCCAGTTCCCTCAGTCTCGCCTCATACGGCATCCCCTGCAAACCGGTCACCATCGCTGCACTGACTTGAACCTGGCTATACCCCTCCTGTAATGTGGAGCCCAGAATCGAACACAATACTCCAGTTGCGGGTGCACCAGAGAAAGCAAATTCCACAAGGAAAGGAAGAGAATTGGCTTCCCAGGTAGACAGCCGTTGCCCTGCCACCTGGCCAGGTTGCATGCACATCATCATTAGGGTGGCATTAGCCGTCATCATGCGCCCACACACTCATATGCAAATTCAGCCCATTACTAGGTTTTCCGGGGCTTCAGCAGTCCAGAGTCTGGGACCCGAGAGGCAGCCCTTCGAAATATGAGATTTCAGATCTGGCAGCAACACCTGCAGAACCCTGGATAGCCAAGGGCTGATCCTTCCGTTCAGCCTGGCAGCGCCATTCAGTGGGAACCAGCCTAAAGAAGCCAAATGTGCACCCAACTAGCCACCGGCGCTGAGAAGGAATTCCTGCTAGGGCTGGCAACGATCCTCTCTGGAAACTGGCCCACTTCCTTCTGTGGGATTTCCTCTCGTGCTTGGCGCTGGCTTAGGAAGCCAGACAGGAGGAGGTCCGCGAACGTTCACAGAACCCCAGTCACACCACCGGCAGTCCCTTTCCACAGCATGCGCAGCACAAAGGCCAGGGGTCGCACGCATGGAGCACGGATGCTGCTCGCACGGCGTTTGGATGAGCTCGTTTCCTGGTGGGCGCCCATGTGGACGTTTGGCAAGAGTGCCAAAAGCTGGACTCACAGCTCCGAGAAAGCAGGCCGGAGTCCAGGGAAGTGGCTCACATGCCCTGCTCACGGCCCTTCGGTCATGGGAGCGAACCCCAGGAGCTGGATGTCAGCCCCAAAGCAGCGGTCCAGCCCCCCGCCCCCTGCCCCGTTGGCTGCTTTCCTAGCAACGGACGTTTGAAGCAGATGGGCTGGCGAGGGACTTCCCAGCGGCCAGCGTGGGTCCTCTGCCCTCCCCACCTGAGCTGAAAAGGTCACCTGGCAGTGCGCTTCGGCCAAAGGTCGCCCACATGGGAGCTGTCAACACCCACCGCGCATGGCTACCCAGGCCGTCACTTCAGCCACAGAGGATCCCTCCCCAGTGTGTCCCACATAGCTAATAAACACCGAAGCATTAGGTGGTCTTAGCCCTCGGGCTGAATATGGCAATGCCCTGAGGTGTCCAAAGGAAACACGCCATAACGCAAGGCCTGCCGTGGCTGAGTGTGTGCGTGCTTTTTTCTTGTTTTAATGGGTTTGTAATCCAGCGAGCCGAGCTGCTTACAAGGTCAGTTTTATAAAAAGGATTCTCCACCAGGAGACAGTGGACGGGGGGCCTGGAGCGCTGCCCATTATGTGCCACCCCGTGACGAATGGACACAGTCTTTGGCTTGTGTCCCTCGCAGGCCTCTCGGGAGGAGAGCGAGGGAGATGCTTCCAAAACTGTACCAGCCTGAATGTTTTCCCAGATTCCGGAGCGCCTCTGGAAGGCACGCAGTGTGGTCGTTGCTTGCTCCTTCGTTTGGAACAGGGAGTGACGCATCCCGCCGGCCAGAGCAAGGGATGTGGAGCGATCCATCCTGGGGCTGGGAATCGGCCGTGTTTCCTGGGTTCAGCCCCCTGGATGCTGGTCCACTTCGCAGCAGCTCTGAGTCCGAGTTTCAGGGGAGCCAGGAATTGCACCCCACGCGTGGCACAAGCTGGCTCCATGCTCCGTGTCACCAGCAGCTGCCTCTATGTTGCGGCCCTGGCGCAGAAGAAGGCCACAGCTTGTGACACCTGTGTCTTGCGCGAATTCTGGGGCGTCTCCTCAGCTTGGCTTGCTGCGAGAGAGGCGAGTCCACAAACTGAAGAGGGACAGATTTTGCGAGGTTTCGTCCCATTTCGTTCCGTTTCCTCTGCAGGTTGCTGTTTTTCTTCCTCCTCTGCTTCACTGATGCCCCAGCGGACATTCATGAAATACTGCCGGAAAGCGACTTCGTCCCGTCCACAAGGACATTCCCGTGTGGCGTTTTGCAAATACGTGGAAGAGCAAGTACGCATGAGTAGGCAAGGGAGGGATGGGATGATGGGGTGGAGAGCGGCTGCCACACCTGCATGCTTCACATCTGGAATTTTCCTGCTCCGGTGAGAAATCAGCTTTGGGGGCTCCTCCCAAGCTATCGCAACCACAACGGTGGATGCCAGGAGGAAATGACCAGCGATGCATGAGAATTTCGTGTTTTCTTGCAGAACGTGTGAGCAAGGCCCATCCAGACCTCCGGGCCTGAGTGCAAGTACTTGGTCCGTTAGAAATATTTGCGCGCTGCAGGTGTGGGCTCTCTCACTTCTGAATCTGTACACTGCTTCCCATTTCAGTTTGGGCAAAATTGCTCGTTTGCATCAATCTTCTCTTGAGTCTGTGGAGGACATTTATACAGGTGTGTGGAGATTTGCCCAACTCTCCGTCACCAGGAAGCAAAGCCGTTCCTCCAGAAGCCAACACTGGTCCCCATCCCCAGGGATCTGTGTATGCCGCACACGACCCAGATGTATCAGAAGGGGAGAAAAATGAGACTTTGGGCTTTTAGGACACTCCTCCTGCAGAGGGAGGCAAGAGGACACGATCCCATGGTCAATAGGCTGGCCGAAGGCATGAAGGAAAAGAACAGGAAAAGTGAACAAAGAGACACATGATGTGACATGCAGGGAAACAAAGGTAAAACAAAGCAAAGGAGGGAGAACAGAAATGGAAAACTGCCAAGGACAAGAAGAATTGAGATACGAGCACAGACGAGACAAGGGAAACTCATAAAAATAAGGATTAGGTAGCTTGCCCTCATGCCCCACTTCCAGTCTTCCCATATAGATGGTTGGCCATATTTGGAAAGAGAATGGGACACTGGATAAACTTCTCCGTTAATAACGCTTCTCTCCGCATCAAGAAAAAACCAGCATTAGCCACATTTGGGGTCCTTTTTGACCCCGGATGTAAGTACCTGAGGCACAAAAAATGCTGCGTGTGAAAGCTCTGGCCGAATGTTTTCCCGAGGGGGCTTCCAGAACCTAAGAAAGGGATCGGACTCAGTCCTGAGGGCTGTATCCTCCTTCCTGTACAAGAGGTACACTGCCTGTGCACACCAGCTGCTGGGGAACATGGCCGAGGGGTGCTCTTGTACTCATGCTTCGCTTGTGGCACCCCACTGAGTCAGCTGGTTCACTGCTGTGTGAACTGAATCCTGAGCAGGAGATTGTCTTTTCCGTGCTCTTATGCATCCCATGAAACCTATCAAATTTCTGTCTGTCTCCTCTGCTTGCATCTTCCTGGAATCTGCGATAACGTTGCATGTGGCTTTGGTGCTATTGCCCCTCCTAATTCTATCTACGGAAGGGTTTGGCGGCATCTCAAGGTCTGAGGAAGAGAAGATATTATCCCATAGCTCTTGGGTGAGCAGACGTGGAGTCCTGCAGCAGCAGGGGGTTGGACTCGATGGCCTTCATGGCCCCTTCCAGCTCTACTCTTCGATGAGTCCATGATCCTGCATCTTAAGGAGGAAAGGAGAAGGCAGCCAGTGGATCTAGTGAGACAACTTCTCGCTTTCAACTTTTGACCCAGCGTTATGCTCATTCTCAGCGCTTCTCGAGAACGACATCCACGCTTGCTGGCGGCATCAACAAAACCCATCACAGCTAGGATAAACATGGCCAAGCGTTAACTACCAGCTTTTTCCACCTGTCCCCACCCATTCCCCCAAAAGTCATTGGAGAAGAGGATGCCCGGCCTTGCCATCTTTCTTCAATATCCATAAACACCTCTGGAGTCTGGATCTTCTCAGGTTTTGCAAGAGGGCTGCTTGTCACTCGCCTCGTGTACATCCTTGACTCATTTCCTGTTTTTCATGCAGAAGGGAAAACGGCGCTTTCAGGGGAGCCGGCAGAGCAGCGCACTCCGAAAACATGCGCCTCTTTTTCAGTGAAGGAACATGAGCAGCCTGAAACGTGAAGCTCCGAAGTCTCGGGTTGCCGGAGAAGCTGCCAGCACAAACAACGGCGCGATCAACCAGTGACTGCACAGATACTCAGGAAGCTTGCAAGTCATTCTGTGCATGTCATGCAAACCTTCGTGGAGCTTCCGTCATTTCTGCCCCAGTTCCAAACAGGTGCGGCAGGTAAAATTTCACTCGTCCTGTTTTACCTAGAAAAACCATCACCGCTTCTTCCTGGTAGCCATTCTGGTCATTTTATTCGTGGGGCGAGCCGTTTCTTTTAAACTAAAGCAAACTGCCATGCCTGCTGAAGACAGGCTGGACATGCACATGGTGGGCATGTCGTGAGCGGAGCCGGCTGGTGCCAGAGGTCAGACTAGATGGCCCAGGAGACCCCTTCTGACTCGCTCTGTTTCTATGTTTCTATGAGCTAAAGTTTTGAGCCACCTCCCTTCGAGTGCCTCAGTATTCTTATTTTAGATGCATCTGCCTATTATTACATCTGCAGGTTGTTGGAGTCCGTTGTCATAAAACGACACAAGCATTGACCGGAGGAGGGGATGTGTGAGCTTGCTCTCATGATGACATGGACACGAGCCAGTAGGTGCTGATGCCAGCCTTGCAAGTACCTCCCGAACATCTGGATCCTCCAAAGGAAGAACTGTTTAAAAAAATGGATTTCTTATTTCAAAGCCAAGCGTCTGGGAAGGCCTTCCTTCTTGCTGAAATTCCCGAATAATCAATATAAATAATGAAGTCTTGCAGATTAAAGGACTTTCTGTTTTGGTTTTCTCATCTTATGTTCATCATCCCAAATTCTCTCTCTCTCTCTCCCTATATATATATATATAGAGAGAGAGAGAGATTCACACAGAAATGCATATACTTTCTTGTGACTTTCCCCTGATATGTGTATTTGTGCACACATTTTGCCTAATCATGTTTTTTTGTGATCACTCTATTTTTTCCACTTGTAAGGAACCCGGGCAGCTTTCTTGGACCTCCTCCCCAGTTTAGCCTCACAACAACAGCCCTTTGAGGTAGGGCAGACTGAGAATAAGTGATTGGCTCAAAGTGACCCAGTGAGTTTCATAGCTAAGTGGGGATGAGGACCCCAAACTCCCATGCCCCGGTCCAATCAAACTGGTTCTCAGTTACATGAATATTTGCAGACAGTTCTCCTAATACTGAAGACTATTTTCACTCTGTATGTATTTCATGCACACTTTCACTAATCTCTGCATTTTTGTTTGGGGAACTCCTTCACAAAACATAGGGAAGTGTGCATCTCAGAACATTCATTCATTCATTCATTCATTTATTTATTAGATTTATACCCTACTTTTTATCCTACAAAGAACTCAAAGCAGCTTACCTCATTCTCCTCCTCCTCCTGCTCTCGGGCTTATCCTGACGACAACAACCTTGTGAGGCAGGCTGGGCCGAGAGTCCGTGACTGGCCCAAAGTCACCCAGGTGGCTCCATGGCCGAGCGGGGACTCGAACCCGGATCCTCTGAGTCTCATTCTTGCACTCTTAACCACTAAACCACGCTGGCTCTCTCGAAAATGGCCATGTTTCATTTTACACAGTCGTTCGAAAACAGACATTTTGGGAAATCGGCACAGAGAAGTGAACCGGACCAACGCCTTGCTGCAAAGCTTCTTTGGGAAGGTTCTCCCACATCAGCAGCCAAGAGGTCACTGGCTCTCCTTAACGCGAGCTGATGGGTATAATTAGAGCTTCCTTTCCTTTCTTGCAGCAGGCAAGGGCCACATGCTCCACAAGACTTCCAAGCGGCGCAAGGATGGTTGGTGCCAACTCAGTAGGAGAAGTCAAGTGCCCCTGGGTTGCCTGAACCCTTCCTGAAAAACCAATTAATAAGAACAAAGGGAATGGCAAAGTTAAATGGACAGGAAAAGCCAGTACAGAGCACAGCCCAAGCACGTTCCAGGAATACTTTAATAAGCTTATGGGGTAGCAGGAGCTAATGAGCCAAAGTCACCAAAGTAGCTTGCTAATTTGGGGTCCTTTTGGCCATAGCTGATACCCACTGAGAGAGGAGGAACCAAGAGATGGTCTTAAAGGAGCAGAACCGGTTGGACCAATACGCCTTGGTTCCACTTTAGTGGGAAGGGGATATAGGATTGGGCTTCCTTATGGCAGGGGAGAGGAACCAAATATGGTTTCTGGCACCTGCTTCTCACCACGGATGAGATGCCATCATTAAGGACGCATGATGAATCCAGTCGGGGGTGAACATCCAACCAATGTTTACAATTTGGCTACTAGGAGTCCAGGTCATTAGCTCCGCACTGAAGCCAACTCCCTCTGATGTGAGCTAAGAGAGTCGGGAGGTTCCTACCCCTAAGACAGATTGCAGTTTGCACAACTTTGTAAAACCGCTAGCAAACTTTGCACAAACAGGTGCCTGAAAGGGAAGTTAGTTCTGTGCAGTGGGTGCAGAATCAGCCAGAATGTCCAAATTTGCAATTTGTGCGAATTATGATGTGCAAACTTTATACTCAGCAAACTTCATGCAGTTTGCCCTCTTGGTTCAGTACTTCACCAATAGATTCGACTTTCTGCAGACCATCTACCTGGACAAATGTGTGTTTTTTGAGCTTATGAGCAGTTGGAATGTTCATTAACATTCCATAATGCATTAAAAACTGAGCCGATAGCGGGCGTGAATTCATTGCACTATACCTAAGCTGCATCACCGACAGACAACATCTGGGGCGATTCCAAAAACGGACCTTCTAGTTCCTTTTCTTCTACTGTATGTAATTTGCCAGTATCTGCTATCTCTTCAACCATAAGAATTACCCTACAGGTTCTCTGAAGCAAATGCCAGTCAGGAAATGTCTACGGGAAGGATAGCCAGACAATTCAACGGTAGAATTCTGTTTAAACGGGAGTCCACCATTAATTCAGGAATGGAGCAAAGAACCCCTTCCAACCTGAGGACCAAATTCTCTTTTGAGACCATATTTCCATGGTGAATGGGCTGAAGGAAAAGATTTTAGCTTAAAGTTCACACTATTGATAAATAAATAAACCTTAGGAGAAGCATTCCAAATGTCTGGAGTTGTGGAAGGGGAGTGGGGGGTTGTACACACACAAACTGAAGGACCAGAAAGTGATTTGGAGTTGGGAAGAGGTGGGTAGGGCTTGGGGGCATCGCTTGTGAAGGAGCCCTTGGGGTGCAGGTTTTGCTCACAGGTGAAACGTAACCACACCTGCCCTGAGGAGAGGGAAAACCACCTGCCTTACGGCATTTGTTTCTCCGTTCTGTCTTCCCCGTGGTGCTCCATGCACCATCAAGAAGAAACTTTCTAGGCATCTGGACAGCTCAACCCGCGTGGCAACAGGCTTGCCACGTTCGGCTACTCAAGTCCCAAGGTGGAAGTTCTCCAGCCCTTCCTTCACCTCACCCAGTGGCCAAGCCGTTAAATTTACTTGATTTCGTCATCTGGAGAGCTGCGTTTGGGGAAAAGCTCCCCCTCAGATGGTGAAGGCTGCCATCCGTTCTCCTACCTCTCCGCCCTCCACCAGGTCACTAATGTCACGGTTTGAGGGACTTTAAAATAAAACAGGGCACACAAAAATGCGATGACTTGTCAAAAATCCAGCCAGCAAGGTGTTTAAGGCATGAATTTCCTCTTAATGACGCCGCGCTCAGGGAATATTGCTTTCGGCTCGGAGCTCTGGCGATGACGTCGCTTCGATTTATGGCTGTCCCCGAGCGGTCCCCAGAGCGAGAGGAGGCGAGGGACGGGCGGGGTGGGAGGGGCACGGAGCGAAGGAAGGGGGCTCGTAAGCAGCACCGGCCGGGCAGCGGGTCCCCAAACGCACCTGTCAGGAGACCCGAGAAGCCGGCCGGGAGCGCAGCAAGGATGGCCTGGGGACTGTGAGGAGTGATGGACTGTGAGGAGGGGTGGACATGCTCAGCCCTTGAGAAGGGAAGTCTTGGAGGAGGTGGAAGAGGACTCTGCCGGCACCTGAAAGGCCGTTCCAAAGAGGAAGGCCAGGATCTCTTCTTGAGCATCCCCTACAGAATGAGGGTCTCAAGCCAGGTTCCGGCTGGGCATCAGGAAGAACTTCCTGACTGTTGGAGCAGCAGGACCATGGGACCCAGGACCTGGGGCGGTGGGGGGCTCTCCCACGCTGGAGGCCTTCGAGAGGCAGCTGGAGGGATGGGTTAACTGGGAGTCCTGCGCTGAGCAGCCCTGGGGCTTCTTCCAACTCTTACTATTCCATGAGTCTACGAATATCCCGAATGCGCATTCCCAGACAGAGCTTGCAACTTTCCCCAGGGGGAACTCTTAATCTGGCTGCAGTTTTGCCCACTGGATCCATGCTGCCGGGTGAGGCCAAGCAACCCAACTTCGTTCCTTGGTTCGCAGCAGCCTCTCCTCTGGTGTCGGTCTGGTCTGGGCCCTTCCGCCGGAGCCTCGGAGCGCTCGCCTCTCCCCTCCCTGAACGGCTGCCGTGCCCTTGTTGGCATCCGTTGCCGCTTCCTCCGCCCCACCTCCCTCGGACACTTCCGCTCCCATTCCCCGGGTGGTTCCCTCTGAACTTGTTGCTGCCACTCCGTTTTGGTCAGAGTAGCACTTGTCCCACCTCTGCACGGATGGGGCTTGTCCCCAGAGGGTCCCCTGCCCGGCCCAATGCAGGAGGTGGAAGAGGACTCTGCCGGCACCTGAAGGGCCGTTCCAAAGAGGAAGGCCAGGATCTCTTCTTGAGCATCCCCTACAGAATGAGGGTCTCAAGCCAGGTTCCGGCTGGGCATCAGGAAGAACTTCCTGCCTGCTAGAGCAGCAGGACAATGGGGCCCAGGACCTGGGGCGGTGGGGGGCTCTCCCACCCTGGAGGCCTTCACGATGCAGCTGGGCAGCCCCTGGGAGGGACGGTTTAACTCTGCTTCCTGCACTGAGCAGGAGTTGGACCCGATGGCCTTCCAGGTCCCTTGCAACTCTACTATTCCTTGATTCCATGGTCATGTGGCACGAAGCGCCCGTGAGCTCCGGCCCCACATTGCCCCCATTATCACCACTGTTCAACTGCACTTATACCCCACCAGTATCCACTCCCTTGTTTTCCTCACTACAAGAACCCTGTGGTGCAGTTTTGGCTGAGAGGCAGCAACTGGCCCAGAGTCGCCAGGCGAACTCCATGGCTGAGCAGGGACTAGAACCCGGATCTTCCGGCCCCCACTCCATCCCACGAGCCACGGCCCACACAGGAACTAACCCCCACCCCACAGGAGGACCCGGCAGCTCTGTTTCCTGTGCACACAGCACATGTGGTAGAGGGGGTCCTGGGCAGGCCAGAAGCCCCCCCTCCTCGGATGAAGACACTCTGCCGGCCTGGAGCACACGGATCGGGGTCAGTCGGGCAGCCACGTGTGGCATCTAGGGTGGGGCAAGTCCATGTGGCCCCCAAGCCCCTCTCACACCTTCTCAGAACCCATCAGGAATGCTGCCTCGTCCGTTTCTGTCCAGACTTTGTAAACGGATGCACTATGGACATGAGGAAGAAAACGTGTGCATCCAGTCAATGGTCGACAGTGCATCAGGCAATGTGGTGCAGTGGTTGGAGCAGCGATGGGGGAGCTCTCTTCTGGAAAGAAGAACCTGCCGGAAACGTCATGCTAGTGGTAGGTGGGATCGGGGTCAAGCATATGTGAACATGGCACCCCCTTTTTCTCCTTTTCCGAAACTACTTCTCTCTCTCTCTCTCTCTCTCTCTCTCTCTCTCTCTCTCTCTCTCTCACACACACACACACACACACACACACACTTGTACACTCTCCTTTCCTGCCCCTCCCCTCCTGCCCCCCTGGGTTTGGGGTTCCGTTTTTGCCTTGCTAACCTCGGCCAGGTCTTCCCTCTCCCCTTTGACCCCCCACCTGTCCTGTCTCTCCCCCTGCCATGCTCCCTCTCTCCGCCTGGGCCTGGATTCAGACAGAGCGCTGCATGGCGTTGCTCAGGGGGCCACACGCATGTCTTGGGCTGCAGGTCGCCCGCTCCTGGGTGGGAGAGCCAGATGCAATCCCAGCCGGTCCCGAGAATCCCCAGGTAACTCAGGCCCAAATACGACTCTCACAGCCCCACATACTTCCAGGGTTGTTGTAGAGATGAGAAGGGAAAGAAGAGAATGGTCCTTATTTTTCTGAATTCCTGGAGCTACAGCGAGAATCTATCCTGGTGCTGCACAGAGTCAAAGCAAAAGGCGAAAAGAGGCGAAAGAGGAGACAGTGATGCAAAGCTGGTGTCCACCTCCGCAGGGCTTTTTCCAGGCCCAAACAGGAAAACATCTGCATGTCCACAGACTTTTCCCAAGCCTCACCGTCCTCATCCGAAGAGCCGGTGCCACCGCAGCCCTGGAAAGAGCCCAGAATAACTGCCTCTTTCATTCTCACCAGAAACCATCCAGTGACTGGTGGGAAGGGGCCATTCGACTTGGCCAACAGGCCTGAGACTTCTGCACCCTTGATGTGGACGGCGCTGAGATCAGTGGACCAGTGGCCAGGTGCATGTAAGGCAGGCTGCCATGGCCACCTAAGAGGCCAAGGAATTCTTGGGGGCCTCCTCAGATCCTGCAATGCACCCGACACCTGGGGCCAGACCTCCCAGTGGGGTTCGCTTTCTGGCTGGGAAACATATTAAAAGTCAAGAAGATCCTTTGGCCTCTTAGTGCTGTCTGGGGAGGCCACAGGGAGGGTTTTTTTGGGGGGGGGGTGGAGGATTGTTTTGTTTTGTTTTTGAGTCTGAGCCGGCACAGGCCCTGCGATCTCAACAATGGGACTGCAGTGGCCATCCATGCCTTGCCCCATTCCCCTCCCAGCTGGTACAGAGGGAGCCACACGAGCCCCCTTTCCCAAGATGCAACTCTGCCTTGAAGGGGAGATGTGGGGGGAGAGGAGGGGTCAGGATGAGGACAGACAACCGTGCCCAGAAGCATCCCAGCTTCTCCCCTGCACCTCCAGGGCTTTCTCTAACTGGCTGAAATGACTGTCTAGATTAAAAAAATCAGGGTGCAGAGATCTAACCTTTGTGTTCAGGGCATGGGGCACACATGAGTCTCCAAGTCTGGAAGCTTGAAGGAAGGAGAGAGAGAATAG
The DNA here is from genome assembly GCA_023646645.1 of Varanus salvator macromaculatus. NCBI lineage: Eukaryota > Metazoa > Chordata > Lepidosauria > Squamata > Varanidae > Varanus > Varanus salvator. The sequence continues at coordinate 120,076,989 of JAIXND010000654.1, forward strand.
CTTCTGTAATCATTTTTGCTGACTCCATAGGCTTGGTGACAGGGAGTTCATTTGCTTTTAAAAATGCTGCTGCTAATATCATCATCATCATCATTATCATTATTATTATTATTATTGCAAAATGTCAGACATCTCTCATTCCCTCCAATCATCCGAGATCTTCTCTGAACATTCTGAGAGTGGCTGACACTTTCCCAACATGAAAGAATAAACATTTAATTTGCGCTGCAGGTTTGGGGGGAAGAATGCTAATCCGGTTAGCTCTGGGATAGCAGCCTAGTGCCAGCTCTTCCACAAGGGCTGTCTGTGAGCCAGCCGTGGGGTGGATAATTCAATTGAGTAGCATGATCGACGGAGATGAAGAGCCTGGAAAAAGTCATTGCAGCAAAAGAAAGAGAAGGGTCCAGCCATCATCTTAGCTGATGGCGCTTAAAGTCGGTGTGGCATAGCAGGGAGCATGTTGGATCGGCACTCTGGAGGTCCAGGTTCAAGTTCTCACTTGGCCATGAACTTGGGTGGCTTCGGCCCAGTCCCAGATAGGTTGGGATGAAAGGCCACAGAATCCATCCCTCGAGCATCCCTGGACCGACTTTCAGGGTCAGTCCAGCCTTGGAAAGTGAGCCCAGCCAAAAGGAAATCTGCAAACACTTGCGGTTCGAAGGTTGTGCAACCTTCTGCCATCTCACATGTTGCAGTGCAAACTGAAGCCGCAGCATGTGAAGCGCAAGAGGGATGCCGCCTGCGTGGTGGTCATGCGGGGCTCAATTCCATGTGCCACGAACTTTGACACCACGAAGTAGACTGGAGCCTGGGGAGTGGAGGCTCCCGAGATGCCAGGCGTCTTTGTCCCGGCTGTGAGTCGGAGCTCCTGGCCAGCATCGGCAACACGCGCCCCGAATGGAGACTTGCAGGAGAACTGCCTAAGCGCCATCCCTCCGTCGCGCCACCTGCAGCCGCTTTTGTGTGCGCTGCACATGACACGGAAGAAGGTTGCTGGCCGATCTTCGAAGACCAGGCCGAGCACAAGAGGAAGTCCACGAGCGCGAGAGGGATGGACTTGTGCAGCGTTGTCGCAACCCTGTTGTGGTTGTCGAAGTGTTTTTACAGCCAGAGATGCAGGAGAGGCTCCTGGGAGACAACTTGCTTCGTGGGCCGAGATCCCTTGGCTGACTTTGGGATCCGGGAACACGGATGAAGGAGGGGGCGTGTCCTGCTCCATCTCCGGTACCCAAGTGGCTTGGGCCAGCTTGGGGGCGGGGCGGGGCCCTTGGGGGCGTGGCTTCAGGGGCGGGCCAGTGAGGATGCCCCTCCTCTCTCCGTCTCACTGCTGAGGCTGCAACGAAGGAACAGCAAAGCAAGCGCTTCTTTCAATTGTGCAAAGAAACGGCGTCCTGGGATGGAAGGCCACGTGAATCCCTGCAGGGGGTGTTTTCCTCGATAGCCAAAGAAGGTTTCCAACGGTGAAGGGGCTGTTTTTGCCTCCCCCCGCCCATGATTAGCACCCAGAGTGAGGCCAACCATCTGTGCACCTTACCTGGAGGTAGAGCCTATGCAAGGAACTGGTCTTCTCTCCCTGCCTTGCACTGTGAATGCAGGCCACCTGCGGGCCGGGCTGCGCGGATCGGCTTGGTGTTCACGATTCGGAGCACCACACGCCTGGCTGCCGAGATTTCTCGGTGCGGAGCGCTTGCAAAGTCCGGCTTTGAGAGTCCCGTTCTCGTCTTCTTTGCACCCCCCACGGCAGAGGTTGCAACACGCTTTTGAGCCCTCGCCAAGCACTGCTCACGGGGGGTGCCTTTTCGGTAACCCCATGCAGTGGGGTGCTGCTTTCCTTCCAGTGGTTTCTAGGGCAACAGACCCCACAAAAGCAAATACCGATCAAGGAGTGATCGAGAGCAGCCGTGGGGAGCTTTGACAGCTGAAGCGGTGCAGGGCCAGCCCTGTCCCGAGAGGCGCGACTTTCTCCGCTCGTGGCAGGTGGATAAGAAAAATCGCACAAAGTGTTTCCACTGTGCTTTTTCTGGGCCGCAAGATGGGTGTGTGTTTCTCGGCGCTGGGGGGCTGGATTCTCTGCCAGCATCCAGCGTAAATGACACGGAGTCCCGTATCTGCAAACTGTGTGTCTGGTTTGATTTTCCTGTGGCTAGGAATGAACTGCTTTTCGTCAGATCTGTTTGGGGTTTCATGGATTGCTCATCTTTCTTTGCTCATCTGCTCCTCGACTGGTGGTCCTGTGTTTGGTTTCACTCCCTTGTTTTAACCAGAATTTCATCCTAGTGGCACAGATCAGCATTCTTGCTAATGCAAGTGAATTTGTGCGAGTGCACAGTGGCCCTGATGAGCACTAATGCAAATTAACACAAATCCACAACCCCGGACTGAAAAACCAGTCCACGGTTTTGCCAAACCCATGTGACTGAAAAAGAAGAAAAAACATCTAATGCAGGATCTGAGGGCTGCGTTCATAGAAATTCACACTCGTTTGATTCTGTTCTGGATTTCTCCAAGAACCCTTACCCAGGACAGGGGCCAGGAAGCACAACTGGAAGAAGGAAAGCACAGAACAAGTTTGAGAGAGAGAGAAAGGGAGCTGGCACCGGGGAAGTATGAAGGTCGCTTTTACAGGATGTTCCAAATCACAGGATGCAAGTTCAAGGCTCAGAGGTTTGGGGAGGGATGTCCAAAATACTGAATCCGAAGTTCCCTGAAGTTCCCCTGCAGAGGCAGGCAGGATGCGTTCCAACGGAGCCAAGCTCAGGGAACCAGGATTTAGGGTGGATGCCAGGAAGCACTTCCTGACGGTTAGGACCCCGAGGGTGTGGAATGGGCTTCCATGGGAGGAGGTTGAGGCCCCATCATTAAGGGTGTTCAAGGATACGTGGGACATGCACATGGTGGGCATGTCATGAGTGGAGCCGGCTGGAGCCAGAGGTCAGACTAGATGGCCTAGGAGGCTCCTTCTGACTCGCTCTGTTTCTATGTTTCTCCAAATTCCTCCTCAAAGCATTTTCTGACAAGAGCCCATATCATCTGGTGAGATTTTTTTCCTTTCCTTTTCTCATAAAAATCCATGTGTGCCTTCTTCTTCCATGGATTCCAGCATATTGGCGCACATTGGTCAAAAGGACCCTTTTTCTCCGTGTGCATTTCTCAAACGTAGGCATGCTGTCCGGCACCAGTTTGGGGATCCATGTATCCTGCTGGAAGCTTGGGAAAGTGCTGGCTTCCATCACAAATCATGCCCAAGTCCATGTTTCTGCGGCAAGATGCAAACAGAGTAAATTCCTGCTCCAAAGCAACCTGAAACAAATTCACCAGCATCGCTAGCAGGCAGGGCTCTGCAGGGTTGCCTGGAGCTGAGCAGTCTCTGTGGGAGTCCCCAGCTGGCCCCAGACATGTGGGGAGCTGAGTCAGATTGTCTGTTCTCAGTCTGCACATCCCTCTGTCCGGCCCTTTGCCTGCTTGGATGGGCCGCTGCTGTCCCAGGCCCCCGCCGGGCAGTCCGGCCAACCTGAGACCCCACCTGACCGAAGGCATCGGAGATTAGGGCGGCCAGATGAAAAGAGGAGATCCTGCACTGCAGAGGAAGAGGAGACATCAGGTAAGCCATACCTGGTGACGTTCCCTCTTCGACACACAGTGTGTCACCCTTTGGGCACACCCTGAGGAGGCCAGACTCCCTGGAGAAGACAATCATGCCAGGGAGAGCCACTGGCAGAAGAAGTGGAAGACGAAACTGTGGGATGGGTGGGCTCCATCAAGGAAGCCCCAGCCTTGAGTTGCCAAGGGCTGAGCAGGGCTGCGAAGGACGGGGCGTTCTGGAGGGCCTTCACTCATGGGGTTGCCGTAAGACGGAGGCGACTTGGTGGCACATGGCGACAACAACAACACAGCTGTTCAAGCTGCAGAAATCCTCTTCTGAGACCGCTCACCCTCAAAGTATCTCAAAACCGGGCAGGGGAAGATGGGGAGCTGGGCAGATTCAGGGAGGGCATTGGTGGCCATTGGTGTGCCCTCTCCTGACCTCCCTCTAGGTCCTAGGCAGCTTCACTACAACTCCCAAGCGCCCCAGCAGGAAACAGGGACAGGATGGCTTCTGGTGCGCACGGTTTGGTGTGTGAAAGATACTGAGGCTGCCTGCCTGGTTCGGATCGGAATGGCTCTTGTGCCTTTGATGGGACCTGGATCGGCAGAATTCAACCAGTGGATGAAGACCCGAAGGAGACGTCTTTGATGTGGGTGGGCGAACCCACGTCCGCATCACATGGCAGAGATCTCATTCCAGAAACGTGCAGACACCTGCGAAGCCTCTGAACTCCCTTCCAGAAAGAAGGCACTGGTCTCGAGACGCCGAAAGTGCAGTTTGATTCTTTAGGAAGCCCCGTACGTTTTTAGCCCCTGCACCTACTTATGGTCTGCCCTGGGGGAAGGCTTCAAAAAGGCCTCCCCTCTGGAGGTCAGGCTGTCAGGAGGCAGCTTCAGCCCCCTGAAGACAGGCAGGGGCCCCTAAAGGTGAAACTGATGCGCACCTTGAGACAAGTTCTCCCTGTTGGGAGCTGCCCCCCCCACCCCCTGCCCCATCCCAGCCTCCCTCCTTCAGCCTTATTGTGAAGGAAATCTGGGGTCCCGTTGGCCATAGAACAGAGTGGGGAACTGTGGGGAAGGGGGAGGCCCTCTTTCCCCAAGGCCTCAGTGGGCAGGGCTCGGGTTGCAAACTTGGTGGTCTTTTGTGCTCTTCTCATTAGCCTGGTGGGGGGGGGGGGGTGAAAGACCTTGCGCTTGCTGCGGGGAGAGGCTGCTCCGTCCTCTGCTTAAGTCATCACAGCCTTGGACAATGTGTGTCTCGATCCGCTTGAAGGCATCAGCCTGCGGAGCCAAATGCTTCCGGCCGACCCCAGTGAACGCGTTCGCCAAAGTCCACCCCGTTTGGCCTTGTCAGCAGCTGCCACGAAGGCAGATCCCGCACGGTTACCCGTCCCTGGTGGATGTGGCCTCCATGAGAGGCCGCTTTGCAGAGCAACTGTGGGTTCTCCAGGCACACCCCCGATTCCTTCCGCATCCCCATGGATATGGTACTCCGCGCTTCCCTCGCTGCTCCACGGCTTCGTCACGGGCCGTGCATCTAATCCCAGCTGGTTCCGGAGCATCGTTTGTCACGGGCGAAGGAGCAGCCGCACGACAAGCCGATCCCACCCTGGGTGGGCGATTGATCCATCTGTCTAATGGCCCTCGGACTTCGCCTTCGCATTGGCCAGGCACAGACAGCGAGAAAAAATGACGGCCGTCTTGTTCGCAGCTTGTTATTTCTCTCCCCGCAGGAGATAAGGCTGACAAGCACAGAACCCTTCATCATAAAACTATCCTCTGTGTTTTCCTTGGCCCAGAATTCGTATCGCTTGAGGGAATTAATGTCAGCCCAGATGTTGGAGTGTGGAATGGTCCATCCTGCTCCTTCCTTCTCTTTTGAGATGGGGAGAGGAACATACACGACCATCACTCTGCTCTTCTTGCCGCTGCCAGCCGCTCTGCAAAATGCTAGGAGCAAAATTCGACAGGTTTCCCTGTATGGGGCCAACTATGCCAGTAGAGATGGGTGACCCATGGCCTTCCCTCCCATGGCAAACCCTCCACTAGAAAATGGTGCGTGGAGAGTCCAGGACCCCTCTGGAAAGCCGTCCTTTAAATTTCTTCTGGAAAGCCAATTCTTTGCTATGAAATTGAAGGAGAGGAGTCAAAAACAGAATAGGGGAAATTTTCAGCACTTGCTTTATTAAGCTACTAAATATGGTTCACTGGAGACCAGGCCAAGATCTTCCATAGCATTGCATTCCCAATCGCTATGTTTAGGTGGGAAAACTGGAGAATGGAGGGAACGGACAAGAAGAAAATGGGTGTGTTCCAAACCCGGCACTGGAGGAGAAGCATTGCAAATACCCTGGACTGACAGAAGGACAAACAAGGGGGTCCTAGACCATTGAGGCCAGAACCTGCCCTCAAAACAAAGGTGGCCCTGCTTTGGGGCCCTGACGAGAAGGCCAGGCTCCCCGGAGAAGGGAAGCATGCTAGGGAAAGTTGAAGGCAGAAGACGAGGAAGATCAAGTAAGAGACAGATGGACTCTACCGACGAAGCCACAGCCTGGGATTTGGCATTGCTGAGCAGGGTTGTCAAAGGCAGCACGTTTTGGAGGGTTTTCGTTCATAGGGTCACCGAAGATCAAAGATGACTTGCTGGCACGTGTCCCTGTGTAACCTGCTTTTGTCCATCGGTGCCGATACTGGTGGTGGTCCCCTCTAAGGACTGACCGGACTCAGGTGTGCGTAGATCCAGCACAGTGCCTCGTTACAACATGACACAATGTGGGAAGGCGTTCCCTGTCTAGACTCTACCACTAGAAAATCCTACTGTGCAGAGTTAAGATCCGGGGCAGCGCCTTCACCACCGAGCATCCTTAGGAAGTGCAAAGGCCAGGTGGATGTCTGAGACTGTCACCCACATTGCGATTATCTTCTGCCATATCTGCAGTCCAGGTCACTGTACAACCAGCATCTCCTGGAGCTTCTGCCACCACCATCACCAGCCCTGGGACCCGCCATGGATGCCCACCAAAGTGTGATGGGGTTGCAGTCAATGCACATCACTCCAAAATTAGGAAGTACACAACTGTGCGAGGAGGGACACGAATTGGCATGGGATTTCCTTGAGCTGATTTTTGCATAGGTGTACAGACCTAGAAATCATGATTCAACTTCAGCAGAACCCCAATACATCTCACCCAAGCTGGAAAGATGGTGGACAGCACCAGCAATTTATGGGAGGTGGGCAACTTCGAGCCCAGTCCTCTCCTGATCCCCCTTGTTCTGGTTCCTTTCTTTCACCTGGACTCAGAATAGAGAACCCTTCAAATACAGGGCTCTTTCCAACACAGGGAGATTTTCTATAAACTAGGATATTGGAACATCCTGGCTTAGTGGGACAGCCAAGATCCCTGAATTAATGGAAAGAAGGCAAAACAGGGTTCCCATTCTCATTCCACTATGCACAGTTTTATAAACCTCTGGCATGCCCTGCATTGCTCTTCTTTCTCATAACTTATATGGGTGTCTTGAGTTTCTTTTCAGTGGGGCGAGGCAGGTAGAACCTCAACCAAGCTCCAAATGTTCTTCCTTGGCCAGAAATTGCTCTCCCAGTCATTTGGGCTGCCTTGTCTGAAGCAGCAAAGATATCTCCATCAGTCCTTTCCTGTTTTCTCCCTTTCGGAGCCTCACAAGGCTTCTTGTGGTTTCGAGCATGTGTTCCCAGCCCTGGGAAGGAGAGAGATGCCACAGGTCATACATAAATTTGTTTGAATTTCGGGATGGGAACTGGACGGCTGAGAAACGCAGAGCCTGCGAGTTCATGGCCAGCTATCTCTTCACAACGAGGCTGATATCTCCTGGAAAGCTATCTCCTGACCTTCATACACAGGTGTTCCCAGTGGCGAGAAGTTCAGAGCGGGGAGAAATAAAATACAGCAGCTGTGCGAGGACGGCCTCAAACATTTCACTGACCCTTTCTGACAATCTGCACTTTCGCAGGATCTTCTGATACATTAAATAAAGAAGCTCCTGAGGCATCATTGCACATGGATACACGCAGAAGAGAAATTGAATTTGTGCTTGGGGCTGTTTCGGCTTTTGCCAGGAACCAAAGGCATTCTTCACACGTGCAGATTAAAGAGGGTTTGAGTTGCTTTCTTGACTAAAAAGCCCTGCAAAGTTCACAGAACTGTGGCTGGTTTTTTTTCTCAGCATCTTTCTCTTCCTTTGGCAATGCTAGGCCACTCTAGACTGCAATGGTGCAGCAGGAGGTGGGATGGAAGGTGAAGCTTATGTTAATTTCCAGTCGGTAATGCCCCCTCCCCCCACCACCTCCAAAAATTAAACTGGAGTGATTCCTCATTTGAATCATAACGTTCTGCCAAAATGATACGCAGTCAAAATTATGCCTTTAGGGTGATTTTGCTGTTTGCTCTGCTTTAATTCTGCATTTCATTGTGAATCCCTTAGAGAGATTCTCTCGATATTTAGGTTACACTCATATGCATGGTTTGACAGAAAAAATCTGCAATTCCCAGCTTTCTTGAGCCAGGAATGCACAGGATACCTTGGATAAATTAAAAAGAAATATTGCCCGTGTACATGGCTATTTTGGTTTTTTGGTTTGTTGAGGCCCCATCGATGAGGGTGTTCAAAGACAGGCTGGACGTGCACATGGTGGGCATGTCGTGAGCGGAGCCGGCTGGTGCCGGAGGTCAGACTAGATGGCCCGGGAGGCCCCTTCTGACTCGCTCTGTTTCTATGTTTCTATGTTTGTCTTCTCTCTACCCCTTGTTGCAAACCGCCCAGAGAGATTCCCACTATGAGGCAGTATAGACATGGAATTAATACATAATAAATGCATAGCCAACATCCTACTAGGTAATCATAGGATAGGTGAAGGGGCATCTCTTCCTGTATTACTCTGCCCATGCAGTTAGATCTTCATAGATAGCTCTGCTCTGTCTCTTGCCTTCATCGGGGATGAAAGACGGGGCCTTTTCTGCTGTGGCCTCTGCTCATTGCAAGTCTCTGCTCTGGGAAATCACCTTTTTTCTCTTTCTGTCTTCAGGTCCCCAACCAAAACAAATTTATTTCAGCAGGCCTGTGGGAGAATGACAAACCTCCTTCTGCCCGTTTTAGAGATGCTCATGGGGGGGGGGGAATTGCATTTTGGGGGGGGCCAAAGCAAAAAGCAGGCAGAACCCAACATTTGAAATGCAGCCCCAACATCCTCTGGGTTAGACGTGCGCCACATCAGCTCCACTTTTGGAGGGAGACCTCCGCACCCCTTCCTGCACCAAGCATTCTTTGCAACCCCTTGCAAAAGCTGCACAAAGATGATGCTGAACGGGGTGAACTGAGGGGGGAGAAGAGGGGTCCCCCCAAAATCAGGCAGGGAACCTGCTGCAAAGGGAACCCCCTGCTCTTGTGCAGTGTGGATCCTGATGCAACTCACTGTCACCTTCTAACAGAAAGAGAGATGCCTACTCGTGAGCAAGCACTGCCCACCTGGGCAATTCACGGAGGACATCGAGCCTGGATCCCAATATCAGCTCTGTTGGCCTGCACTGCATGGCCAGCTCTGCCCCACTTTGCAAAGAAATGTTTTAGACTCGCATAATGTGTGCAGATAAATAAAAGCAGGGACTTTGGGAGGGGTGGAAGGGAAGAGAATGTCAACAGAAGCCAAGTGCCTTGACCCCAAACTTTTGCTTCAACAGCAAGTGAAAATATTTAGTCTGCTGTGAAACACGAATGTTTGGGAGAAGATCGACAAGGGCTTGCAATGGCATTCCTACAGCCCAAACCTCCCCGACGTTCCCTGGATCTTTGCCAACGATCTGCTCATTCTCCCCCTTTCCCCACTCCGGCTGTCCTTCTGCATTTCTCCCTCTTGTTCAAAGATAGAAATGTCTGAAAGGAACGGAACATGCAGCTCCAAAGAGCGATAGAGTTGCTTGGGCCCCAAGACCTGCAGAAGGGCCCTCTTAATGCTAATATTTCCCCTTTGCATGGAATATGCAAGCGGGAATCTCTTAGCACTTTCTGTGCTTAGCTCACCTGGGGTCCTCACACACACAGAGACGCAGGGGCTGTACGAAGGCCACCGAGTCAAGCCTTCTCCATTCCAAGAGGCCTGGTCAACGTGGTACTTTGGGTCTTGAACTGCCTGCCCTGAAATCTCCTATTTTAAAACACCGAAAAGGGTTTGCTAGGACGCCAGTCTTCCCTGTAGCGGCCTGGTGCTTGGTGTGCTCATGAAGGAATGCTTAAGCCTGTCCAAAGAGATGCTCTGAATCTCCAAGTTCCCTTCAGGAGCATCAAGGTCACCAACACTCATCAGTACTTCGGACTGCTGGGAGCAGGGTTCGGGCCGTCTTGGCAGGCAACTGCAACCACATCACCCTGTTGAGCTTCGGCCTGTCTCGCAGATGTTACAGGCACAGAAGCTTTGTTCAGGAAGAGAGGGAGAGAGAGAAGGGGGTTCTCCCACCTTCAGTGCAAGTGGGACCATCCAGACTGGGGAACTGGAAGCAAGAGGGTGAACCTATGATTTCCCTTTTCGGTGTTCAGGTGGCAACATTATATTGATGTCTTTGGTGCCAGTGCTTTATCATAGAGCCATCAGCGTGTCTGAAGTAATGGGAGAAACTGTAGACTGTAATTTCTAGTCCTCTTATGGAGGTGATCAGCTGAGGCAAAGGCATGCTGCCTGGTGCGTAATGGAGAGAATGTGTTAAAGTGTCGAGCGCGGGGAGAACATCTTCTTCTCCAATCCAGTCCCTGTCGTATTCTCCACCAGGCATCGCCCTTCAGCTTAGGGGGAAAGAAAATCACTGGTGTCAAAGATGCTACTCGGTTTCTTGAATACAAAAATGAGGCACGGATGTAGGATATAGAGAAGGCTGGGTGCCAGGAAGTGCTTCCTGACGGTTAGGACCCCAGGGTGTGGAATGGGCTTCCTCGGGAGGTGGTTGAAGCCCCAACAGTGAGGGCGTTCAAGGACAGGCTGGACATGCGCATGGTGGGCACGTCATGAGCGGAGCCGGCTGCAGCCGGGGGTCAGACTAGATGGCCCCGGAGGCCCCTTCTGACTCACTGTTTCTATGGAATAAAGTTCATACTCCTCTTATCCACAGCCATATCAGGGCTGCTCCAAATTCTTTTGCTGTGGCTTGTATACAGTTCTTCTCTCATAGTGATTCAGAGAATGTCAGTCTGTACAAACTCTATTCTGCCCCCACCCACCCCCCGCCCCGGCCATCCCCAGGTCCTGGGAGACAGGAGAGGCAAAACTGCTTTCCTAAAAGGGACTGGTTTGATTCTCATGAAAAAGTAGCGCTTATCTAAAGAAATCCTTGGGGGAACCAACTCCAAGGCAGCGGGGTTTGGCATGGCTTCGGGAAACTACCGTAGCTTCGGATGCCGGGCAAGCGCACTGCTGTTCCTGTCGTACCCCGATCCCCTCCTCACCATCTGCCAGTAGAGTGCATCCAATACAGCCCCACCCCTGGGCCTATTCTGGCTCCTTCTCTCCCTTAGGATCCTTCTTCCTCCCTTCCTCCCTCTCCTAAGCCTCAGAGACTGGCAAGAAAACCTTGACCTGAACTGGGCCATTCTTGTCCGTGCTTTGGCCCTCACCTTTTCTGCCTGTGGTCGTCCCCCACCCCCCCAAAAAAAACAACATTGGAGCAGGGTCTTCATGAGCTTTTCCAGACCTTCAGAAGACGAACTGGAGGGAACAGACCCAGAAAAGAGCCGCCAGGATGGTGATGGGTCTGGAGACCAAGTCACCTCTAAGTGAGGCCAGGCCCCGAGGCTTCAGCCATGGGTGCGGCATAAACATGCTAAAAATAAGAAAATAATAAATAATAAGTAGGATGCTGTTGAAATGGAAAAGGGGTGGAAAGGGGCCATTCCGATTACAGAGCGGCTGGAGCAGCATCCCTATGAGGAAAAGCTGTAGCAGCTGCGATTGCTGAGTTTTCAGGGCGTGTCAAGGGGAGACATGATGGAGGAGCACCGAAATGCATGATGGGAAAATCCCTCTCTCCTGATACGTAAACCCAAAGGCCTCATCCCATGAGGCTGATGGGTAGGAGATCCAGAACCAAACAGGACGTCTTCACACAGTTGAACTGAGGAGGGTGTGATTTGCCTCCGCAAGAGGTAGGGACAGCCACCTATCTGATTCATGCTGCTAGTCCTGATGGCCCTCCGGCATCAAGGGCGGGATGCCTCTGTTCAGCAGTTGCTGGGAACTTGGGCAGGAGGAGATCGTCACAGTCCCTGCCCTGCCTGTGGATTTCCCGGTTGTTCCTGTGTGAAGAGAACACTGGGCCAGGTCACCCTTGGGTCTCGCGTGCTCAGATCGTGCGCAGAATGGCTGGAAGAGTTGGTGGACACGTATCACCTGGAAAGACCTATAAGGCCCTAAGCAGCTTGGGTCCCGGACACCTGAAGGAGCGCCTTCTTCCCCATGTGCCTGCCTGCCCCTTGAGATCTGGCCAGAGGCCCTTCTCCAGGAGCCCTCTTTGAAGCAAACCAGGAGGGTAGCTACCCGGAGAAGGGCCTTTTCGGCGGTGGCACCCTGACTTTGGAACACGCTCTGCAGGGAGGTTCACCTGGTGCCATCACTTTATCCTTTTCAGCATCAGGTGAAAACCTTTTTATTTTCCCAACCTTTTAACATTTAATTGGCTCTATCTTTGTTTTTATCATTTATGGTCGGATGCAGTTGTGTTATTTGTCGGTATGTTGCTGTTGTTGTTGTAAGCCATCCAGAGACTCTGGTATTGGACGGCATATACAAACTTTAAATAAATAAATAGAAGTTTAACCATGATGACCGTGTGACCGTGATGTTCAATTATCTGGAAGGTGATCTTGGAGCAGAGCGGTCCTTCTTTGCATCCGACGGCAGGGGCAGACGCAGCTGATGGAAATGCCAGGGAACTAAATTCTGGCTAAACGTTAGAAGACACATCTTACGAGCAGGGGCGCTTCAGCTGTGGAGCAGGCCCTGCCTTGGGAGGTGCTGGGCTCCCCTTCTCTGGAGGCTTTGGAGCAGAAGTCGGAGGCCAGATCTGTGCCGAACCAGGTTCGATACTCTTCCTTTAAGCGACGAGGCACTTTGAAGAAACGGACAGATGGAGGTATTTCGGTCGAGCGAGTAAATTCTTCCCCCTTCACAAGACCCGGCCTGGATTGTTTGTGCAGAAGAGCGAGCCGATGCCCACCGCTGGACTCCGGGTCCAAGAATGTCCGACACTATCAAGCCAGCCCCAAATTGTTCCTGTAACCCGAATTCCCGTCCCCTTCTGTAACGGGCTGCGGCTTCCATCTGTGCTTTTAAACCATTATAAGTCAGAATTGTGGTATCCATGTGGCAGAGAAATGCCTGCAGGATATTCGATATTCAGGCTGGCCCGGGGCCAAGATGCTTTCAGCAGCAGTGGAATTGTTCAAAAGTGTCAGGGTTGGGAGGAGAGGAAAGAATTATAGGTGGAGGAGATCAGTCGATGTGTCAAAATCATGAGCTGGCATTTCATTTAGCAAATTCTCCCTCTCTCTCTCTCTCTCTCTCTCTCTCTCTCTCTCTCTCTCTCTCTCTCTCAGCAATTTTTGGCCCACGTCTGCTCAGCAGATGGGGAAAACACAGACTTCTAGATGATCCAAAGTTCCTTTGCCGCTTGGCCTGGACCGCGGCAGGCATGGGCCACAGGCTCTTTCACCCGGCGCATGCCAATTGTTCACGAAGGTGGGACTTCAAAAGGCATCTTTGCATGTCGTGCACCCTACTGGGACTTTCCCTGGAAGCACAAAGGACAGAGCTGAGCCAGAAGGACTCGCCGGAGAAGATCCTTGTGCGAGGGAAAGTCGAGGGCAGAAGGAGAGGAGGAAGGCCAGAGAGGAGGAGATGGATGGACTCCATCAAGGAAGCCCCAGCCTGAATTTAGAAGAGCTGAGCCGCACTGAGATGGGCAGGACTTCTTGGGGAGCATTAGAAAGGGTCCAGCGGAGGGCAACAAAAATGATCCAGGGTTTGGAGACACTGCCCTATGAGGAGAATGGGAGAACTGGGCAGGTTCGGCCTTGAGAAGGGAAGGCTGAGGGGGGACATGAGCTCCTTCTAGAAGGACCTCAAAGGCTGCCCCAAAGAGGAAGGCCAAGATCTCTTCTTGCTGATGCGAGTGCAGGACACGGAATAATCAGTTCAAGTTGCAACAGCCCAGATCCAGGCTGGACATCAGGAGAAGCTTCCTCACTGTCAGAGCAATAGGGCAGTGGGACCAGCTGCCTGGGGAGGTGGGGGGCTGCCCCACACTGGAGATATTCAAAAGGAAACTGGGCAGTCACCTGAGTGAGATGGAGCAAATTGGTACCCTGCACCAGCAGGGGGTGGACTGGATGGCCTTCTTGGCCCCTTCTGACGCGGCTGGTCTGCGAAGCTGTGAAACCGTTCCCCCTCCTTTGCACGTCCTTTCCAAAGCATTTCCTTTCCTACCAGTTTAATAAGAATGGCCAACCACAAAATGTGGAAGGGATTTACGGCACAGCATGAAAAATTACCTTGCTTTGCCACAGGCCGAGGCAAGTGTTTCTGAGAATTGATGCGCTTCCTCGGGGTTCCCTGAGCCCCAGTGGTTCGGAGCGTGGGACCAGGGCTTGGGAGATCCGGGTTCGAGTCCCCACTCAGCCATGGAGCCCACTGGGTGGCTTTGGGCCAATCACAGCCTCTCAGCCCAGCCTACCTCACAGGGCTGTTGTTCTGAAGATAAGGAGGAATTGGAGCTGGGGTGGGGGAAAGCTGCCATGAGATCCCTGGAAGGGGAAAAAACGGGATGGGATATAACTATTGTAAGAATGATAATTAATTTCCCTGAGAGCAGCTGTGAGTAGCTGGGCTTTTCCCTTGCTAAGTGGCTAACAACATATTTATAAAAATGCCATGAAAATTGGTACTTTGTATTGCTTTCACTTTTTTATTCTTTCAATATTTGCATTTTGAAAATAGTTGATAACATTTCATTGTATTGTTTTGGTGTGTGGTCCTGTTTTTCCTGCCTAGTCCCAGGAGAAAGGCCCAAAGTGGGAGAGGATGCAAACGGTGCAGGTGCTTCCCAGGATCCCTCACCCATCTTCCCCAAGAGCTGGATGCAAACGCCAGCCAGATGTGCAGGCCGACAGCTGTGTGGATCCCTCCTGGGGGAAGCAGGTGCACGCGGAGAGCTGGAGCGGGGCCGCGGGTTCTGCCATGACACGGAGACGACGCCTTAGGCAGCCGGGAGGGAGCATGGGCACATGTGTGCTTCCCTGCCTTTTCCCTCCCATGTGGGAAAGCACGAAATCCGGCCGTTGTGCCCGCTTCGTGCAGGCTGCCATCCCTTCACGGCGAGTGGCAAATCCTGGATTTCTTCGCTGGACTTCTTCACGTCCACTTGCACCTGGGCCAGGCATCTCCCGCTTGGGCCACCCACCCCCGAGGGCAGCCGGGGCAGCCGGGAAGCCTCACCCCCGGGGGAAGGAACCAAAATCCAATTCTGGTGGGGAGGGAAGGCACTGGCGGATCTCTTGGGCTCAGCGGTGTCTCTGCCAGAGGGCGGGGAGCCTTTCTCCAGCCGGAGGGCGGAATTCCCAACTGGGAAAGGTCCATGTTCCACCTGTAGGCAGTGCCATTAGGGGCAGGGCAGATGTGATGGCTGCAACAACACCCCGTTGAGGACAGCTAGCAACATCTGGGACTGCACATACAGGTACAGTATGGGGGGCGAGTGCCACGCAGAGGTGGATCAGGACCTTTTTCACCTGCAGTGGAGGGCAGGAGGTGCTCCAACGGAGCCAAGCTCAGGGAGCCAAGGTTCAGTTTGGATGCCAGGAAGCACTTCCTGACGGTTAGGACCCCCAGGTGTGGAATGGGCTTCCACAAGAGGTCGTTGAGGCCCCATCGGTGGAGGTGTTCAAAGATAGGCTGGACATGCACATGGTGAGCATGTTGTGAACGGAGCTGGCTGGACCCGGGGGTCAGACTAGATGGCCAGGAGCCCCCTTCCGACTCACTCTGTTTCTGTGTTTCTGTGTTTCTATCCTGACTTGGCGGCCACCAAGTGAGTTCCCCTGGCTGATTCAAAGTGCCTCCATCTCCACCTGGACCGCCTGTCTCCAAGGGAGGTCCTTCCTCTCGGACGTCAGGTCCTCACTTTCAAGTGGCTCAATTTCTTCCCCCTCCCGAACTGGCTTGCCACATATTTGGCTCCTCCAAGGGCCTCACCCAGCTTGGGCTCCGAAGTCTGACAGCCCCATCCCAAACCCGCTTGGCACACCTGGAGCACCAGAATCTGGTTACGCTTACAACACGGGCGGCTGAAGTTCTCAAGGGTGGCCTATCTGGTTCTTAAATCATCGCTCTCTTTCTTCCCTCCTATAATTTCCAGGATATATAAATATTAAATCCATGCCCATACGCAAAGCCTCTCCCCGCAAGGGAGCTGTCCCAGGTGACTCACGGAGCTGCGTAACTTGTCAGAAACATTTATCCTTTGCCCTGATCCCATCCACTGCAGACAGGTAGACAAATTGGTTCATGAAGGGACGTTGGAACGTTCCACAGGAGTCTGCTCGGGCCAGAGACCAACCCCTCTTTCTGAAGCATGCCCAATTGCTTCCCAGCAGGACTCCTTCCCGCAGATGTTCCTAATGGATTTTCAATCTTCTTCTTCCTAGCTGTCCGAAAAGTTGCATCGTTTCTGAAGGGACATGGCTGCTACGTAGAGGAAGAGCCTCTCCCAGCAAGAGTCAATGAATCCAGTGCCTAACGTTGAGGGACTCAGAAGAACCCCCATCTTTTTGGCTGAGGGGCACATGGGGAATGTTGTAGGTGCCCTCACAAAATGGGAGACTTCAAGGACTTGCCAGTTCACTTAAAATGGTGAGCCGAACTGTCGCAAAACCAGCCTCTTGCAGAAGGTGAACTAGTGAGTTCGGATGGAAAGTGACCTACCTACTCATAAGAGCAAAGCCAATGTGGGTTGAAGGGTTGAACCCAATTAAAAATGGTTCTGGGGGAAGAACGTCACTTTGCAGCAGGACAACTTCCCATTTTGAAACAAACTTAAAGAACTAACATTAAAAACAGGATGAGAAGGGAGCTGGGAGGGTGCCCGGAGAGGTCCAAGACGACGTCAGAAACCACGCTGCAGACCATAAGCCAACAGGAGTTCCAGGCAAAACTAACCTGGGATTTATATGTTTTAATTTATTGTTGTAAGCTGCCCCGAGGCTTTATTGCGATGGGGCAGCATAGAAATGTTTTAATAAATAAATAAATGATTAATTTCAACTAATTAGAGCTGAACTGAGGCAGGAAGCCAAAGTCATGGTTGTGTGAGTCTGCTTGCGCTCACGTCTGAGGCCGTGGATGGAAGCTCTGGTGTCTCCTACCAGCAAAAGAAAGGTCTTTCAGGCAGAGAGAATGGACCAGCTTTTCCCTCCCTGGACTCTGACCAGTCCCCACCAGTGAGGCTGTGTGAGGAACCTGTTTGGAGGGAATCCCCCCGATCCATCAGATCTCCTGGGTTCAGCTTCCTGGACTCTGACCCATTTAGTCACAGCTGCAAGTCCGAGTCCCTGAGTTCCTGCACTCACACGGCGCTCGCCGGGAATCAAGCCCATGCGATCATTGTGCAGGCAGCCCCCCTCTTCCAAGTGCTGTCATTCTCCGCTGCCGCATGCGACACAGAAGACAGTTGTGTGTTGCACAACCTTTGTTCTGCAAGCCTTGAAGGACTTCCGCTCTGCTCGGCTCAGCTTGCAAGACCAGGCTGCACGGGAAGGACATCTATGAATGCGAGAGGGAAGGATTCCCTGGAGTTTTGTCTCAGCCCTGCCTTCCGGTGGTTAGACTTCTTGGAGATGTTAGTCCCTGACATCTGAGCAGCACTACGTTGGAGAAGGCTGGTGCGAAAGAGGCACCTATCTTTCGGCATGGTATCAGTTCTGCCCCCGAATATTTGACCCTGGGAATACGCATGGGAGACTGTTGCTGTACCCACACCACGCTTGTGGTCTTCGAAAAAAGACTTGGGGTCTGGAAAGACCTTGTGAGAACAATGGACTAGACCCTGTGTCTAGTCTAGCACTGGACTAGAAGGATCTTTGGAATGAGCTGGTGGGGCACGGACTTGGCCCCTGTGTTTCTGAGCTGAGTCTGTTCAGGAAGGCATAGGAAGCCCCCAAAGAGTTGTGACCAGTTGGCTGGCTTCCCACCACCGTCCACCAGACAGGAAGCTGTACGTTCCGAAACTTCAGGGCTGACACCGAGGCCGAAACTTGGAAGGTGCAACAAAGATTGTTCCTTTGTCTATGCAAGAGGCTAGTAAGGAGCAGTGTCTTCCCGAACTCGAGCATCAGCAATTAGAAGATGATAAAGGGGGCAAATGTTCCATAATTCGTTCACTTGCATCGGTTCTTGTAAACACTTACTGACCACATCGCTTTCTCCCGAAAGAGCGTTGCCCCGACGCGTCAGCTCACTCCACTTGGAATAACCGCAAGGACTCGTCCTTCCGCACTGACCTTCCTCCTCCTCTGCCAGCTGATCTGATTTTCAGCTGCTGGGAGTGAACTTCCCACTTCAGCAGGTAGGATGTTGTTGAACGTTCTGTGACATCCACCGTCATATTCCTGCTCTGAACCTTTCAAGAGATGATCTGCTGATACCTGGCTGTCAACAGATGCGTCCTGAGCACCTTCTGGAGCTTTGGCAGAAGACGATCACCTGCATCAACTTCTGGGAGGCATGGCTAGCATCTCTTGGCGGAACAATGAGTTCCTTCGCCCCTTTGGGGCCCCGATCCTTCCGAACAGTCTCCTGTGCATCACTCTCCCCGCCTGCTTTTTGGCAGCCACGAAGGTAACATGCTGCTGTCCTTCTACCAACACGTTAGAACAAAATTTCTGTAGACGCCCTTCTCTGAAGTGGAGGTGAAATACGACAAGGAAAGGACAAAGGCCTCTTTGGGAAGCAGAAGACCTGAATATGGGCTCTCGCCTTACTCCAGCAGCCCCTGACCCAGTACCCTCCATATGTCTTGGACTACAAACCTCATCATCCCCATTTTGCCAGGCTCCTGCCTACACTCAGAGACTCCATTCCTTATCCATTCAGCCAGTTCCCAAAGTGTTCTACAACACGGCTAAATTACAGCAAAACACTTTCGTTTGGCTCTCCTTCGCTGCCCATGCATGCTGGGCCACCACGTTCCAGCGCGTACCCACCACGGTCTCGTTCCTCTTACAAGCACAAGTTATAACTAACTCTGCAAGGCACTGTTAAACCCAGCACTATGGACACGTATGCTGTAATTTCACAGGAGCAGACAGAAAGATCCTAAGGCTTCTCTGCCAAGGAAATAAAAACAGGTTTCTAGTCCTTATGGCCCAGAAGATGCAATATTTTCATTCCAGTGGCAGAGCCTTGTGAGAGTCTTACGAGCATCCAGTGCAAGGTGCAAGATGTGGCAGGAAAGGTTTCTGCCATTACTGTGTGTTTTCTCTAGACGGCTGTTTTCGGCAGCCTAGATTTATTTAGTGCCAGAGAAAGGAAGGGGAGAAGGGATGAGCTGGGATCTGCCCCCTTCACACTCCCCAGCCAACCCATTTTTCCTCCACTGAGGCCCAGTTGTGACAGAGAGGGCAGCCAGTTGGCATGGTCCACTCCATGGGGCAGGAAGGGGGCTTGGCTGTCAAGAGTCCCAGCTTCCAATCACGGACTCTTGGAACTGGGACTCCAGACTCACCTTGGAAGCTTATAATCATGTCCTTAAAGATGCTTGAAAGCATCTGGGCCAGTGCCAAAATCTTAGAAGCTCAACGACTGGTAAAATCGCATGTGCAGAACTTCAGTGTCAACAATGAAGAAATCAGCATTGTGATAGATTTTGTATACCTTGGCTCAGCCAGCCTTTCAAAGGGCTGCAGCCAAGAAATTCGAGGAAGACTGAAACGCGCAAGGACAGCAATGAAGGAACTAGACAAAATCATCAAGTGGAAGGACATCTCGGTGGAGACTGAGGCCAAGATGTGTACGGTTGTGCAAGCAGCACAGAGAAGAGACTGGGAGCAGACGGGTGCATTCGAAACACGGTGCTGGAGGAGAGTTTTGTGAATATCCTGGACCAAACAAGCGGTCAGATCGAGCCAGAATTTTCTCTAGAAGCAAAAAAAATGTCAAAACTGAGCTGTCTTACTTTGGACATGTATGACAGCTCCAGGCTCCCTGGAGAAGACAATCGTGCTTGGCAGAAGAAGGTGGAGGCTTTGAGATGGATTGACCCCATCAAGGAAGGCCACAGCCTGGAATTCAGAAGATCTAAGCAAGGCCGTCCTGGAGAGGACTTCTGGGGGACTCTTGTTATTTATTTATTTAAAACATTTGTATGCCGCCCCCATTGCAACAAAGCCTCGGGGCGGCTCACAACATAACAAATACAAAAACATTAACAATTTAAAACTATTTAAAACTGGCCCATCTCGGATTACAAGTTAAAATACTATAAATACAATTTATAACTAACAATTAAATAACTTTTAAATAAAAAGGTCTTCATCTGGCGCCGAAAAGCAAATAAGGACGGCGCCAGGCGGACCTGTCTGGGGAGCGCATTCCTCAGATGGGGCGCCACCGCAGAGAAGGCCCTCCTCCAGGTGCTCACCCTCCTAATCTCCCTCACGGAGGGTTCCCGGAGGAGGGCAGCTGTTGCCGATCGTAAGGGGTGGGAGGGCATATATGGGCGCAGACGTTCCTTTAGATAACCAGGTCCCAAGCCGTTAAGGGCTTTATAGGTGATAACCAACACCTTGAATTGGGCCCGGACTTCAATCGGGAGCCAGTGAAGCTGACGGAGAACTGGGGTTATGTGAGAACAACTCCCAGTCCCCATCAGCAGCCTGGCAGCTCTATTCTGTACCAACTGAAGTTTCCGGACCGTCTTCAAGGGTAGCCCCACGTAGAGCGCATTGCAGAAATCCAATCGGGAAGTCACCAGCGCGTGGGTCACTGTCGCCAGGCAGTCGTACTCCAGGAAGGGACGCAGCTGATGGATCAGCCGAAGCTGATGGAAAGCGCTCCTCGCCACCATCGTCACCTGAGCTTCTAATGACAGCTCGGGGTCGAGGAGCTACTCTTGTTGATGGGGTCCCCATAAGTCAGTGACGACACGATGGCGCATCACAGCATCCGGGTTCAAAGCGCTGTCCGTGTCCTTTGCAATTCCTTCCTATGCTTACTCTATGCTTTCATGTGCTATGGAAAAAGTAGCAATGAAAAAAAGGGGACAGAGGAGTACAGAGGTGCATGCATTATACAGGCTGCAGGGTTCTACTGTTTTCTGCGCATTACTTGGCCAGCCGGAATGCGCAAGTTTAGCATTGTGTTTGCAGTGGATGCCGCCCTATGAACCCCCCGCAGGGCTGTGAAGAAGATGGAATTTTGATGCTAAAAAGCTCCTACACGATGCCACATCATGGCTACGAGAGGTGGCTGAAAGACAACCTGGAGGTCGCCTTTGCATAGCCGGAAGCATGGCTTCCAGATTGAGAGAGGGGTTACTACCACTAAAACTGGAGCAGTGGCCACAACTGAGAAGCAGGTACTCCAGATCCAAAAGGATCTGGACAGACTATGGAAGTGGGCAGGAGACAACAGGATGGCGTTCAATGTGGAGAAGTGCAAGGTCTTGCACTTGGGGCATAGGAATAGCTGTCATAAGTACAGGTTAGGGGACAAGTGGCTGGAGAGCAGCACTTGTGAAAGGGACCTCGGGGTACTGGTTGACCGCAGGCTAAACATGAGTCAGCAGTGTGATGCGGTGGTCAAGAGGGCGAATGCCACCCTTGGTTGCATAGCCAGAAGTGTGGCTTCTAGATCAAGAGAGGTATTACTTCCACTCTACATGACTCTGGTGCGCCCGCAACTGGAGTATTGTGTTCAGTTTTGGGCCCCTCATTACAGAAAGGATATAGCCAGGTTGGAGTCAGTGCAGCGTAGGGCCACAAGGATGGTGGCTGGTTTGCAGGGGATGGGGTATGAGGCGAGACTGAGGGAACTGGGTCTCTTCAGCCTGGAGAAGAGGAGACTCAGAGGGGATATGTTGGCAACATACAGGTATGTGAGGGGGTGTCACATGGAGATGGGGAGAGGCCTGTTCTCCCCTGCAGAGGAAGGCAGGACGCGCTCCAATGGAGCAAAGCTCAGGGAGCCAAGGTTCAATTTGGATGCCAGGAAGCACTTCCTGACAGTTAGGACCCCGAGGGCGTGGAATGGGCTTCCACGGGAGGTCGTTGAGGCCCCATCGGTGAGGGTGTTCAAAGACAGGCTGGACATGCACATGGTGGGCATGTCATGAGCGGAGCCGGCTGGTGCCGGAGGTCAGACTAGATGGCCCAGGAGGCCCCTTCTGACTCGCTCTGTTTCTATGTTTCTATGTTTCTATGTTTACCACTCTACACGACTCTGGTGGGCCCACAACTGGAGTATTGTGCTCAGTTCTGGGCCCCTCATTACAGGAAGGATGTAGCCAGGTTGGAGTCAGTGCAGCGTAGGGCCACAAGGTTGGTGGCTGGTTTGCAGGGGATGCCGTATGAGGCGAGACTGAGGGAACTGGGTCTCTTCAGCCTGGAGAAGAGGAGACTCTGTGGGGATCTGTTGGCGACATGCAGGAATGTGAGGGGGTGTCACACGGAGGTGGGGAGAGGCCTGTTCTCCCCTGCAGAGGAAGGCAGGACGCGCTCCAATGGAGCAAAGCTCAGGGAGCCAAGGTTCAGTTTGGATGCCAGGAAGCACTTCCTGACAGTCCGGACCCTGAGGGCGTGGAATGGGCTTCCACGGGGGGTGGTTGAGGCCCCATTGGGGAGGGTGTTCAAAGACAGGCTGGACATGCACATGGTGGGCATGTCGTGAGCGGAGCCGACTGAAGCCGAGGGTCAGACTAGATGGCCTGGGAGGCCCCTTCTGACTCGCGCTGTTTCCATGTTTCTATCTCTCCCCTTCCAGGGCAGCCGTGGACCGCCGAGCCCCTGAGATCCTGCAAAAGCAGTGCTAAAGGAACCTCGCGAAGCAGCGGTCTCGGCCCGCCATAAACAGCAAGCGTTGCTTATGGCCCATGCTATAAATCCCGCAAACGAGTTGCTGGTGACATTATAGGCATGTTTTGCTAGGTTTTCCAGCTGAGTGTCAAGACACCGGCATAATTTATCCTCTGTGAACCTGGTTGGTGTCGGGTGGGAGGTAGGAAAGTCCATGAAGGGAGTAATCCACAATATTTTCATTTTTCAATGAACTCACCCTTTCAAAGGAGCTCAAAAATATTTTACTTGTGGCTGCTTGGGAGAAGGTGGCACCGGGTCATCCAAGGAGAACTTGCCAAGAAACAGCTGTGCCACTTTTCCAATCAGGGTGAGAAGACTTTGAGCTGAGATAGGGATGCTGGAAAAAAAATTCTCATTTTTGGCTTTGCAAATATTCTATCTGATGTCCCGGATTACGTGTCTGAGCTGAGGGCAGCTTTGTGGGAAGACCTGAATGATGGGCAGATCTATAGGCTTGGCTTTCTTCCACAGTACTTTAAAAACCAACCAAACAGAACATCTCCAGCTCTTTCTCTCGTAAAACATTGTATTGGAATGAGCCTTATCTTCCTGCGCCGGCTATTCCCAGCATGGAGGGAACCATGTAATAACTGTCTTACACAGACCTATTAAAGCTGAGGACCTTGTCAAAACAAAGAAGAGGTTCCACTAATTGAGCCCATGGTAAAATACACAGGGATTCAAATTGAGGCTTTTATGAGCTAAGCGCTCGGTTTCTCTCACAGTCGTAAAATACGCACAAACACACACACACAAGCCCTCAAGTTCGTTCTGCCCCAAATATGGACAGCATTGCAAATTTTGAAAAATTCCTACCAAACCAAAATGAAACGAGATCCATCCATACCTAGAATATGCTCATCAAATCAAAGTGAAAAGGGAAGAAAGGCGTGGTAAACAGATGGTTTATTCTGTAAATTCAGAGTGTTGAACATGCAACAGGCCGTCTGGGTTGCAGAAACTGTACCCCTCTTTTTGCAGAGAAAGGGTCCCAGAAGTGTGATATCAGCACATGATGTCCACCAAATCAGATGGATTTTGAATGTCCTGAGCCAGACAGTGCTGCAAGGGGGAGGAGGTGATCGCTCGGAAAAATGGGATGGTAGCGCGTATTTGTGTGTGCGGAACATCTCTTGGTTTCTAAAGCCACGGCATTTCCCAGTATAAAAGCATCCTAAATAGAAAGGCTTGGAAAGGCCCCAGCTTGGCGCCTCGATGAGCTGCTGCCGGTCAGAGTGGGTGGCCTTAGCTGGAAGGAGCGATGGTCTGGCCCTGCAAAAGGCAAGAGAAGGGGTGCAGTTCTACCTCGAGAAGTAGGCAGGCCCCCAAAATGCAATGAGGGGCAAGCACGACTTTCGATCAGAGTCACAAAGCAGAATCGAGAAGGATGTCCAGATCCTGGATGGATCTGGAGCAGGCCCTTCATCCAGGAAAGCGCCTAAAGCTCACAGCTGGGTGGAATCAAGAGGCCTCCTTCTCTCTCTCTATGCAGCACTGGCTGGGCCTCATCCTGAGTACAGCACCCGAGTTCTGGGTACCACAGTTCAAGAAAGAGGCAAGCAATGTGGCAAAGCTTCAGAAGAAGGCCAAGCTCAGGGGACTGGATCCCGTGAGGGGAAACTGGGGGAACTGGATGTGTTTAGCCTTGAGAGGAGGAGACTGGGGAGGTAGGAGAGGGCCAGGATCATTCCTTGAGCATCCCAGAATGCAGGACGTGGAAAATGGGCCCAAATTACAGGAGGCCAGATTTCAGCTGGAAATTGGAGAAAACTCTCTGGCTGTCCGAGGAATAGGACAGTGGAGCCCATGATCGGGGGGGGGGGGGGTGTCATGGGCTCCCCAACACTGGAGGCATGGAAGGTGAAATCCATGAAGGAGGAGGAGGAAGAGGAGGAAGGGGGAGGGGAGGGACGAAGAAATGAAGGAAGGAAGGAGAAAAATGCATGGACAGGGAATTGCATCCCTGAAACAGATTCTTAATATGTATGGAAATACATTTTGCTTAGAACAACTGGAGTCTCAATAAGGGAAGGCACACATTTTGCCCAGCTGTGGAAGCCTGTGAGGATAGACAAATTCAGGGCTTTTGCTTCCATTTCTTAGGCTTCGTTATTTTTAAACCATCCCTAGGTTTAAGTCCTGGGGGTGGTTTGCAAGCATAAAAGAGAGGCAGCATGGTCCAGTGGTTAGAGTATGGAACTGTGACTCAGGAAATCCAGGAGGTACGTATGATCTCCTTGCTCCTACCACCTTGCGCAGGATGCCCATAATCATCTGGGTTCAGAGCATTAATCCTGGATTCTGCCCTCAAACATTTAGGGAAAAAAAAACTATTAAAGAGCCAGCGGTAAAATGAATACTCGGGGCAACCAATTAGAAATGAGGGGTCTGCTGGAGGAAGACAGTCTTAACCTGATGACCTGAAAGAAAGTCTTGACCTGAAAGTCTAACCTAAGAAAGTTTTAACCTTATAGGAATAGTAAAAGCTGCCTTTTCCAGAGTCGGTCCTTTGGTCCATATAGCCCAGTATTGCCAGCACTGGCCGGCAGCAGCAGAATATCCAGAATGTTCCGCCTAACCGGGAAATGCCAGGGGCTGAACTTGGGGGCTTCAGCATGCAGAGTGTAGCTTATACCCCCAACCATGGCCTTTCCGGGAAGATGCCAGGTAGATCTTACCTGGGAAGGGCCACCCCC
This sequence comes from Varanus salvator macromaculatus, assembly GCA_023646645.1. Taxonomy (NCBI): domain Eukaryota; kingdom Metazoa; phylum Chordata; class Lepidosauria; order Squamata; family Varanidae; genus Varanus; species Varanus salvator. The sequence goes on from JAIXND010000654.1 coordinate 120,102,410, forward strand.
CAAGTTGGAGGAGGGGGATGCTGGACAGAAGACTCTTCCCCCAGTATCGGCCCCTTGCACCACCAGGGGTACTTGCAGGAGAGCCTCTGAGGATGACCTTCGCCATCACGGAAGGGCGAAGGTGCTGGGGATTGCCCGCTGCGATTCTTTCCAATGAAGGATCGCTCTCAGTAAGGTAGGCCACATGGACCCCCCTCACCTCCCAAGAGCCAGTGCTCCTTCTGTGCGTCTTCTCAGGATGACTGGTCCCAAGGGCCTCAGCTGAGGGACTGCGGAGAACATAAAAAATCCACGCGGCCAAAGAAGGGGCTTCTTACGCATGCATTTATTTATTTATTTATTTATTAAAACATTTATATGCCGCCCCGTCGCAACAAACCTCGGGGCGGCTTACAACATAATTAAAACACAGTTAAACAATAAATCATATTTGTTTATCCCTCCCCCTCCCCTCGGTGCATCTCGGCAACTTAAAATATAATTAACTTAAATACAAATCCAAACCAAATAAATTAAATAAACTAAGTCCACTTATAAACCAAATAAACACACCAACCCAATACAACAACCATTAAACCATAAATAAATAACTAGACACAAATAAACTATAAACGAAAGCCACACTAACAATTAAAATAAGACTTGAATATCTGTGGCGCACTGATATATTTTATTTAGCTTGTCTCCCAGTTTTCGACAGCGTATACTAGCGAGGCCAAAAGGAATATAACTCACAGGAACCGAACTGGGGCGGGCGCCCGAGCTGGTGGGCAGCTGCCGTGGAAAGGCCCTGCTAGGCAGGATTAGGGAAATGTTGAACATGAAGTGGCCAGGGTCATCCTGCCCCGATGCGAGCCTGCGGTGGAGACCCACGTCGGAGTCTGCGTGCGGTTTGGGGCACCACACCTGGACAGGATACCGGAGTTGGAAAACGCAGCTGAGCTGCTTTGGGGGCTGCAGTGGCTCCCGATGGCTTAATTTAGAGGAGGGCTGAGGAAGGGGAGCACCGAGAGAGGCATCCAGCATCGTGCAAGGTGTGGGGAAAGTGGAGGAGGGCGTGCCGTGTCCTTGTCCTGATAGGGGGATCCTGGGGGCTACTGGTTGGCCACTGTGTGGACAGAGGGCTGGACTGGCTGGGCCAGGGCTCCCTTGTGCAAGTCCCAAACTGGTTCCTTTGCCTTCCCTGAAGTGAGCACAAGCAGCGGTGTGATCTTATGAATGCTGGGATTCTGTGCCCAGTTCTGGGCACCCAGATTTAAGAAAGATGCAGAAACATTCGAAAGGGTCCAACGGAGGGCAACAGAAATGATCCAGGGCTTGGAGACTCTGCCCGGAGAGGAGAGACTGGGAGAACTGGGCATGTTCAGCCTTGAGAAGAGAAGACTGAGTGGGGACATGGTGTCCCTCCAGAAGCACCTCAAAGGCTGCCACAAAGAGGAAGGCCAAGATCTCTTCTTGCTGATGCGAGTGCAGGACACGGAAGAATCAGTCCAAGTTGCAACAAACCAGATCCAGGCTGGACATCAGGAGAAGCTTCCTCACTGTCAGAGCAAGACAACAGGGGGACCAGCTGCCTGGGGAGGTGGGGGGCTCCCCCACACTGGGACATTCAAGGTGAAACTGGGCAGCCATCTGAGTGGGATGGTGTGACTTGGTGTCCTGCAACAGTAGGGGGTGGACTAGATGGCCTTCATGGCCCCTTCCAACACTACTATTCTATGATTTTTCTGATTCTATGAATGTCTAGACAGAAATAAGCCATCCAATTCCCAGCAACTCCTTCCCACCATGCCTGAGTTTGTGGACAGATCTGAGACTGTGTTCCAGAAGGTTAAATTCAGAATTAAACACAGAGACCATGAATACTGAGATGTAGGTAGGACAGGCCTGGCCTTTAAAAAGTGTTTCGCCAAATTCTCCTCCGAGGCAGCTTCATTTGGGGGGATCAGCTTTTCTTAAAATGCTCAATGACACCCCCCCCCCTTGACTCTTCTCCCTGTGAAGCTGGAATGTTTATGTATATTCTATACATTCACAGCAGTTCAAACTGTGGTAAGGAGTTATTCCTGAACAGGTGAGGGGCGAGAGGCAATTTCAGCCTAATATAATATGGAAAAGGGTAAGAACAGGAGGGGGGCCGTGTAGGATCAGATCCAAGAGTCCTTGAAGCCCAGCATTCTGCTCACATAGGAAAGTGAGGCTCTTATTGCAATAGGCCCCTCCGGCCCATGTTCCCCAGCGGCCAACAGACACAGGCCTCTGATACTGGAGGTAGCACAGAGACAATCAGGATAATCGGTTGCAAATTGCAGCTTTCAATCTGCAACGACCACATCTTGTCTCCTTTCATCTCTCCCTCTTTCGCTAAGCTCACCGAAACAAAACTTGGATTTGGGGCACTAGGTCAACTCTTGGGCTGCAGCTCCTCCTGCTGGACAGCCCATAATATTGCAAAACTAACCTAACGTCGCAGATGGTCTGGAAGCTGGGATGAATCAATAAATGTCTTTTGTCCCTCACGCACTCCAGGCTCACATGTTGTCCTGCTCTGAATGCAAGTAAGATTTATGAACTGCCAAGAGCCAACCCCGATCAGGCTTCGTATATGGCAGATATTCTGGTCCCTTGTCCGTCCTTTCTCCGCTTCTGCCAATTTCATCTGACAGACGAGGTCTTTCTTAAACAGGTGTCTGCTTTTCCCCCTCGTATGTGGCACTCAAGTTAATCTCCTCCACCACCTATTCTAAATTTTGCCCACAATTCCAACATAGCTAATGCTCATCAAAGCTAGAGTTACAGCCAGAGCGAGCCGGGGCTTGTAATCCAACAAAATCTAGCTTATGCTCCATCTCATTTTACCTCCAAAGTCCCACAGCGCATTGTGCTAACTACCATCTGTCTCCGAATCAGACAAGAGCAAGAGGAGAGGACGTGGAATGCCATGACATAGGAGGGAAACGCTGAGCGAAATGGACACGGTTAGCCGAGACAAAAAGAGGGTTCATTCCATGAGTTTCTGGGCTGTTCGTTCATCCATCCATCCATCCATCCGACTGTTGTCGAAGAATGAGTCCACACATTGCAAGAGGAGAAAACGGACCCCAATCCCCAAAGAAGAGCTGGAGCAACCAAGACGAAGTGTGTCGTGGCCACTAAGTAGATTACAATGTGGATTTACTTTGAAAAAAGGGAAGAGAGCTTAATGTAGGAATGTACACAGAGCTGAGCGGGATTCCCAGAGCTCATCCAGTCCTATCCTCAGTGAGCCAAGCTTTGGAGCGACACACCTTGTTTACACTGACGCGTGAACTTTGATTCTAAATTCCTGTGAGCCGATTCTGGATTGACTATCCAAAAGATTCCCCCTCCCTACCGCTGCAGAATCCAGCCAAATTTGCAGCCTAGCCACTGTAAGGAGGACTAGCATCCAGTCCTGGGGAAAACAGTCATATTCACAGGACAATATTCACAGAATGTAATTATTTGGGGGAAGAAAAGCGGGTATCACAGAAACACAGAAACAGAGCTAGTCAGAAGGGGCCTCCCGGGTCATCTAGTCTGACCCCCGGCTCCAGCTGGCTCCACTCACGATATGCCCATCATGTGAATGTCCAGCCTATCCTTGAACACCCTCACTGGTGGGGCCTCAACCACCTCCCATGGAACCCCATTCCACACCCTGGGGGTCCTGACTGTCAGGAAGGACTTCCTGGCATCCAAATTGAACCTTGGCTCCCTGCACTTGACTCCATTGGAGCACATCCTGCCTTCCTCTGCCTTCCTCTACCCACCTCCATTATCCTGCCCAAGGGACCTGCACCTCTGCTTGTCTTCTCAGTCCTTGACCCTGCCCTCGTTCCTGACCACGTCCTTGTTCTGCCACCCTCCAGTCTTGCAGTTCTGAACCTCGGCCCACACCATGAATGAGACTTGGCCTTTCCGTTCAGCTCTGCTTTTGGACCCTGTCTTTCCTGAAGTTCTGTTGTTCTGGTCCTGGTGCCTCATCTCTGGCCACCCGTGTCCCGGCCACAGACCCGACAGTGTTCCAGGATGTTATCCATGGATGGATTGATGCTCAGCCAACCTCAGCCCACTGCAGCCAATGGCTTGCTCTTCTTCATGCAAGTGCAGCATTATGAAAAACCAGACAGCCATGGGGCTCTTTTCCATGGAGTTTAAATGCCCACTGCATCACACAGAGCCGTGCAAACCTAGTGTAGGTGGCCTGGGGGACCCCACAAAGCTGGGGAATGAACCGTGCAACTTGACCAAGCTCTTATGGAAGAGAGGATGCAGGAGTTATGCCATCCACCAGTTCTTAAAATCTGCACAGACCAGAATTCAAAGCTGACTGCTGGACTCCATTGATGATGGACCTGCTGGTGGAAGGACAGCAAAGGGGAGCTCACCATTCCTCTGTTGGTGGGGAGTCGCCATCAAAAAGTCTCTTTCTCACGCATCTGGCAGAGGTGGGAGAGAGAGACAAGGCCCTTCCAGGGATCTCTTGAGTTTGGCCTGGAAGAGGTTGGTCGCTGGAGCGGATCTTCCGCAATGGGTATAATGCATTCACACATCCTTTAGGGTGCTGGATTCTGGACCGGCTGAGACTTCTGCAGTATCTCTCAAGGTGGCCTGGTGTTTGGGCATTCCCACCGCCCAGTCTTGATGGAATGAACTAGAATGAAGCTCCTTTTGGGGAAGGGTTCTTGCTAGGTCTCGGTTTTTCCTGCAAGGAGCTCAATGCAGCAATGCTCCATTTTTTGTCTTCACAACAACCCTGTGAAGTAGGCTTGGTGGAAAGTCAGCGACTGAGCCAACATTACCCACCCCTTAATAACTGGGGCAGAGGCCCTTCTCCAGAAACCCTCCTTGAAGGAGATCAGGAGGGTGGCTACCCGGAGCGGGGCCTTCTCTGTGGTGGCACCCCAAGTATGGCATACGTTCCCCAGAGAGGCTCGCCTGGCGTGGACACTTGATTCTTTTCAGCACCAGGCTAAAACCTTTTTATTTTCCCAACGTTTTAAGGCCTGGCTGTTTTATTTGGGGTTTAGGTTGCTGTGTCTTATTAGTTACATTTTGTATTGTTAAACCGTCCCAAGACTTCAGTAATGGTCTAGAAAAGTTTTCAATAAATAAAAAAAGTTTTCAATAAATAATTAACCCACGGCCAAGTGGGGATTAGAACTTCCCAAGCCCCAGTCCAAGGCTCTCACTATGTTACCACCCTGTGGACCATCTAAATACTGGGTTCCCCTCTTCCATTTCTTTGTTCGGAGACTGATTTCTTTGCTCCTTCTCAGGTGCTGCGTTTCTGCCTACCTGCGCATCCCATTTCCGGAGGGAGGAGACCTGCAGTTCTCTGCCTCCATCCACCGTGCGAACACAGGCCCCGTGCCTTCCAGACACCTCCCCGCAAATAGAGGACTACACAAGCTGGGAAGCTTAGTGGAGCCTCCACATTCAAAAGCAGTATACCTTCTTTGGGGCAGATGAGAAGCACGGCCCGTGGCTTTCGCCCCAACCTTTCTTGGAGGCGCCTGGCTGGCCCCTGCAGGATACGGGGCAGGGACGGAGACTCGAGGAAGCTTTGCTCTGACAACGCAAGACCATACTGACGTTTTTAATCCGATCGAGCCGGCCTTGCTTATCATGCGAAAGGCACGTTGAGTGCAGATGTGACTGTGCCATGTTTCCAAGCAGCTGTTTCCGGCACAGTCCTGACCAGACTGCTAGAAACCATGAATTATATTTGCAGAAGAGGCATAAATGAGAATCAGATGGGTTTGCGATAGTTTCTGCCCCTTCCCTGCACCAAAGACAAACATAGAATGACTCATGGGATCAGGAGAGAACCATGTGGATTCCTAGTGTCTACTGAGAAAGTGCTGAAAGAAATATTTATTACACGCCTGTGGGAAAACGAGCCTTGAGGTGCGCGAGGTTGCCAACCAAGCACGGGGACGGACAGAGCAAGCTTGTCCCCTTCCTTGGCTTCCTGGCTAGCGAGGAAGCGGAGTGACGGGGCAGTGGCTTGCATGCAGATGCACTGGGCAACCATGTTGGGCTGGGGAAGATGGTTGTCTGAATGCCTTGGGAGACACTGCCAGCAGCTGCAGATCAGAGAGGACACCAAGAGCGATGGGCACAGGCTGGCAGAAACCACCTTCCTGCAGTTAAATTTACCCCTTATTTACCCCAGGAGGACTAGAATATTGCTTGATCCTTCAGGGAGTGGCTTTACAAGCAGAAGGTCACAGATTCAGCCCCCCACATCTCCAGGTAGGGCTTGGAGAGGATCCTTTTCAAGATCCTGGAAATCCATCATCAGTACAGAAGCTGATGGGCCTGAGTTGGGATAAGGCAGGTTTGTGTGGTCTTCTCAGCCTCATTCCCCAGCTTTACCACTCGGTCATTCCAGGAATTTAAATAGATCCTGACTGGATAGGACCAAATTCCAGTATGGCAAGCAAGACCTCCACAGAAAAGTGCTTCAGGTGAGGAACATTCTGCATGTGAAGCCAAATTTAAGCTTTAATACTCCTTGAGGATCTGAAAAACAAGAAAAGCTGCATAACAAAGACTCTCCAATACACATTTTCTCTGCATAACAATAGTTTGCCTTACTCACTTTAAAAAATCATAGCAAAGCTTTTCCTGAATGGATTTTAATTCTGTTTGCTGGAAGTTTTAGCTAAGAATCCTGGCTTTCAAAATAGGCCCCAAGATGGTCTTACTGAACCTTCCTTGGTTCCTTTGTTTCAGGCCTACTGTTTGGGGTACAAAAGTACCCCGTAGAGCTATTCCTATGAAGATTCTAGGGTACTTCTGGGCCCGGACATGTTTTATTGAATAGAATTAAAACTGTAAGAGGCAGAAGGCTGAAATTTGGGGGCTTTTTTAGAACAGACGCTGTGGCAATATCCTGGATGGATAAGGACTACTCATGTGTATATTGTAGCACAGAATGTGAGCTGGGGAATGCCAGTTACCCCGTACTGCAGTATGAAAACCAAAATTTCTCATCCTCACCTTGTGGCATCCATTCTTCTCAGTTCATTATCCCCTGTTTATCCTTAATCGAGTGTCATTTCTGCTTTCTCTCTGTTTCTCCTTTTTTCCATTCCTAAGTTCAGTTTCTTCCAGCAGTGTCTTTTTTTTTAACATTTGCTTGAAAATATATATTTTCGATTTATTTATTTCGATTTCTATCCTGCCTTTTCCCTACAAAGGGCTCCAGGCAGCTTACATCCTTCTCCTCCTCCGTCTTATCCCCACAACAACAACCCTGTGAGGTAGGTTGGGCTGAGAGTCTGTGACTGGCCCAAAGTCCCCCAGTTGGCTCCATGGCTGAGCGGGGACTCGAACCCAGATCCTCTGAGTCCCAGTCCCACGCTCTTAACCACTACACCACACTCCCTCTCTGTGTAAACATGTTGTGTTGTCTAACAGAATTTTGGGAAGGAATTTTCCTACCACTATGCATTATTTCAAAATCTTATTTTCATTCATATACCCAGTTCCCTAATATATTCAGTTTTTGATTGGGAATCCCATTGCAAAATTCAAGAGAGCGAATTCTGAAGGACAGCTGTGTTTTTGACGCATGCACCATCTGAAAAGTGTGACATCGCAAGGCCTTGCATGACTGTGCAGACCAAGCCTATCGCGCCCCCATTCCTAATCAAATGCCAATCAATTTCACTAGATGCCTTCCACCATCTTTCCAATGTTCTAGGATAGGCGGAACTCATCTTTCTTCTCAGTTGATCCTTGCCATTCCATGGGGATCTCCTGAAATAGCCTCTCTCCTGCTATCCAACCTACAGATGTTACAGTTCAAGATGGCTGATCTCAGGAGACGATAATTCGTTCCAAGAAATTCCATTAAGGATCTTTTAATGAGAAAGGGAGAAAGTCCCAACCCAGCGACCCAGCATTCCATGGGGCAGGCAGCCCGCCACGCGGAATACGTTCTTAGCTCACGGCAAACCATTTTTCTTAATTCTTATTTTCAATTTTCCGGTCAAAATCCCTTCACTTCAACAAAGGAACATTAACAAACAGCCTGACTATTAAAAAGGTAAATATAGCAAGTCTCTTCTGAGGGGAGGGAGGAGAGAATATTTTTAAATTTATTATTTCTTGAAGGGAAAATGCTTTAAAATGATGGCAAAATATCAGAGTGGTCATTAGGCGAAAGCGAAGAAAGGAACAAATGCACCATAAACTACAAACGGAAAAAAATCTTATTTTGGTTTGCATTTATAAGCTTATTTATGTGTACACGTATTTTTTCTGGAACACGTCGGATGCATTGGAGCAGTTCAAAGCCATCTGTGTTAGCCCACTGCTGGTAATAGGGGCCATTTTTGCTAACTAATATTCCTAGCCCCGTAATGAGCCAGTACCGAACGGCGTTCTTTTAAATAATTTTATCCTTCTTTATGAGACATGTTTGCTGAGAAATAAGCCACAATGCCAACACGCCATGCCAAGCACTCCTGGAAATGTTTATTACTGATCCCTCTGTGTGTGTGTGTGTGTGTGTGTTATAAAACACCTCCACAGACCTTGCTATGGGTTATTTTTCTTGCCAGCTAATAAAGAATATATCTACCCAGGGCTAATAGCTATGATGGCTATGCAGAGCCTCCAGATGCAGATGCAGTCTACCAAGGAATACAAAGGATGAGTGGACAAGAGATTCATAAACACCTTTAAATCTCCTGCATTTCCCATGTTATTTATTTTTATTTATTAGAAAAATTTCTATGTTAGATTGCACGCTCCTCTCATTTTGTTGGACTTGGGATAACGTGCATCCCGAACAGGACAGAGGTACTGTGTTTTTCCAGGGGTGAATCATAGCATCCTTGTTTGCACCTCAGGATGGATGATGCCTGGGAAAGGACGAGACTTGCGCCCAGCAGCCCTGTGTGGGCAGGACCAGAGCTGGGTTGTGAGGTTCTCAGGTAGGAGTCAGCTGGGAGGTGAGCTTTCCTTGTGAGAGGGACCCCGGGGGGCTGGTTGACCGCAGGCTGAACATGAGCCAGCAGTGAGATGCGGTGGTCAAGAGGGCGAATGCCACCCTTGGTTGCATAGCCAGAAGTGTGGCTTCTAGATCGAGAGAGGAATTACTACCACTCTACATGACTCTGGTGCGCCCGCAACTGGAGTATTGTGTTCAGTTTTGGGCCCCTCATTACAGAAAGGATATAGCCAGGTTAGAGTCAGTGCAGTGTAGGGCCACAAGGTTGGTGGCGATTTTGCAGGGGATGATGGGGTATGAGGAGAGACTGAGGGAACTGGGTCTCTTCAGCCTGGAGAAGAGGAGACTCAGAGGGGATCTGTTGGTGACATGCAGGAATGTGAGGGGGTGTCACATGGAGATGGGGAGAGGCCTGTTCTCCCCTGCAGAGGAAAGCAGGACGCGCTCCAATGGAGCAAAGCTCAGGGAACCCAGGTCCCATTTGGATGCCAGGAAGCACTTCCTGACAGTCAGGACCCCGAGGGCGTGGAATGGGCTTCCACGGGAGGTCGTTGAGGCCCCATCGGTGAGGGTGTTCAAAGACAGGCTGGACATGCACATGGTGGGCATGTCATGAGCGGAGCCGGCTGGTGCCGGAGGTCAGACTAGATGGCCCGGGAGGCCCCTTCTGACTCGCTCTTTTTCTATGTTTCTATGTTTCCAGGTGACTCCATGGCTGCCCAAAGGACCCACGGCCTGGGCTCTGCCTTCTCTTCCCACACGCTCCAGCTTGCCTCCAACCCACCTTTCCCCTGGGAAAGTGCTCTTTGATCCGGGCACCAGTCAGCCACTGGCTGATGGGACTGGGAAGGGGCTTCACCCACAGGGACCGACCGGCTCCTCTCACGGCAGTTTGGCCTCCTTTGAGCAAAAGAGGTTTGCCTCAGGGCAACGTTCCTTGACTGCGGAAGCCAGGCGGTGTATTCACGGATACTGCAACTCTAAATGGTATTTTGGAGGGTTACTGGGATGCATTGGACCGGTTTCACAAACCCGTGGGGAACGCTGCCATTGCCGGAGCAGCTGCTAAGACAGCCTGTTGGTTGGTCTAACTGGTCTGGGGGCTTGTTTTTGCTTTTTATTGATTGATTGATTTAAAACATTTGCATGCTGTCCTTTGTGACAATTCTCTCAGGACGGCTTTTGCTCTTGGCTCTTGGCTTTTTTTAAGTAAGGTAGGTCACACAGCACCAGTTCCAGCTGCTCCCACTGAAGTCCTTTCTTGAGTAGGACTTCCTGAGGATCCTCCCTCCCCAGCAGGACAGCCCCCGTCCCCGTCCCCGTCCCCCCCAGTCTGGCTTGACAAAGGACTGCCTACCTTTCCAAAGAGGTCTGGTTTTCAGGTAACGAACCACAAGAAGGTTGCTCACCCATGGATAACCGTTCGAGCAGGTACACAAGTAGGAGCCCTCCGCCTCACACATGTTGCCGTGCACCATGTTGGGATGCGTTGCTACTTAAATTATTGTATTTGTGACACATTTGCCTCCGTGCATCCATACAACACCTGGAGGAATGTTGTCCATGGGGTTGCGAAGAGTCGGGCACAGCTTTGCAACTGAGCAGCAACAAAGCTATACAGTACCGGCACATCTGTCCTCTTATGGCCTCTTTCTTGCTGCTGTGTCTCCTCTTTTCTGGACTATGCACAAGAGACTGCTCTGTTTCCAAGCCAGCTCCTTGCAACACATGCTCACCAAGCGGTTTCCCAGGATTCTATCATGCCCCAACTAATTTTTTCAATTAATTTCCCCTGCCGCCCATTGCAAGAGAGATAGAATGAATTCCTTTCCTTCCACCAAAATGGGCTTTGAGGTCCAACAGCCACGACATCAAAGCTTCCCTGGTTTCTCTTTCGGTCAGCTATATGGGGTGTGGTACAGAATTTCACGTTTTTGGCCTGAGAGATGCTATTTTTTAAAGAACCAAGCCACTCCCCCACAGGCTGCGAAAAAATCCTGCGCAAATATTGTCACCGGCTCAGCACTTCTACCTGGGCCCTGTGTGGATCAAAGGAACCGGATGTAGGACTGTAGGTGATGCACTTGGCTTTCTGGCATCATGAAAGTGACAGTCCCCCCACGGCCAAGTGGGAGCACAGTGGCATTTTGCAAAGGTGAGGGGCAACCTGGCAGAAGGTGACCCCTTCTCGCCCATCATGGCTCCAGGCGGATGTCTTCCATTCCGTCTCGTTTGTTTTCCAGGCTGCCCTTTTGATAACAGCCTGCACAAAAGCACTTGGGAGCCACTCAGAAGTCTGCCTAAGTAGACAGACGGTAAGCTACATGTGCGCTTTTCCTCCTCCAGGTAAGGAGCTTGACACTGCCTTGATCCAAGGCAATTTCATAGGGCCAGTTATCATGGGAGAAGAAAGTATGGCAGAAACACAGAAACTGAGTGAGTCAGAAGGGGCCTCCCGGGCCATCTAGTCTGACCCCTGGCTCCAATCATGACATGCCCACCATGTGCATGTCCAGCCTGTCCTTGAACATCCTCAACGATGGGGCCTCACCCACCTGCCATTTAAAAGAAATGTTGTTTTTTGCAGTTGAAACCAAATGAATGAGTGAGCAAATGGATGAAAGCAAAAGGGAATGGGAAATAGAACAAAATCTTAATTTTCCATGCTTGTTTTGTAAAACTGGGCTTTTAAAACCTAATGCCTCAATTCAAAACAATCAGCTATGAATCGGCTATGAGAGTAGCTGTCTGATGGCAAATAGCTGCATTTGATGTATCTGCACATGCTGAGAACAAGGGAGCAGGTGAGAAGAATTGTAAAACCTTTTCATCAAATTTTAATGTAAAAATTGACCTCAGATTTGGAATTGGCATGTCAAAATACCAAAAAGTGGGCCATTTGAGCAAAAAGAGTGTTGATACTATTATTTATTTATTTACTTGGAATATTTCTAACCTGTCCAATCACTGTGCATCTCTGGATGGCTTACAAAGCAGGTTCAATAAATCCAACAATATAAAGATCATAAATACCCCAATAAAGATTATTATTTTGAAATTAATATGGAATCATTGCAATAAAGATCTTATAACACGAGTGCGTGCATTAACAGATTAACAGATTCACGGGAGATAGTTGAGCCCCATCAGTGAGGGAATTTAAGGTTAGGCTGGACATGCACATGGTAAGCACGTCATGAGCAGAGCTGGCTGGAGCTGGGGGTCAGACTAGATGGCCCAAGGGCCCCTTCTGAGCCCATTCCATTTCTGTGTTTCTAACTTATTTCCCTTCTCTCCAAATGTGAAGGCCTTTCATGAGAAAATTGAAACAAACATTTGATGCAGTCTGGTGCTTTAAATCCTGAGCTACGTCTTGGCGGTCCATGGCCACAAAACGTATTTAAAGGCCATCCATGGTGAAGGGTGTAGTCAGAAGGGTGCAGCTGAGAACCACTGGTGTAGTCAGCTCGCCTCGGGCTCCAAACTCTTGTGGGTCAGCCCTGCCAATTCAGCCCACATTCTGCGTTACCTTGGGAAGACTGTCTTGCTCCATCGGGCCTAGGACAGCATGCTGGCGTTCTCCTGGGGAGACATTCGAATGCCTTCCCTAGAGTTCTCAGCATATTATCCCTCTGCAGCTCACCCAGTTCTGGAAGAGCGAGGCCGGGTCCAGCGCAGAGGCGAGGAGAGAACGGAAGCGTTCATTTTTGTATAAACGGGACTCAGCTTAAAAGGTTTCCAGGCAATTTAAGATAAGGATCTGTCCGCTGCTTCCGCTTGGCCTATGAACTGACGGGAGTGTTTGCAATTTCTCATTCATGCCTGTTGAGTCAAGTGGGAACAAACTCCAGCCGAGGGTCCGTCCAAGTGTAGCAAGGAAAAACAAACAGGTGCCAGAGATAAGGTGCACTTTCCTACCTGCATGATAAGGTGAACGGAGAAACACCTGTTTGCTGGACATCAGCTATTGAAGCAATGGAAAAAGGAAGAGGATCTACATGGTACCCAACATCTGGAAAACGGTCCATTTGCTTCTTTTTTCCCTTTCTTGTTTGCAAAGGCCCAGAATTGGACATCTACGAAAGAACTGCCTTCTGCCCCCAAATCAATTTTTATTTTAATCTGCTTTTTAAGCATTTAAATTGAATGAATGATTTTAAACCACATTCATGGGGCCCTCTGTACCTGCCTTCCACATAAGTGTGCATTACACACATACAATTGTGTTGGGACTAGTATTTGACCAGAGTTACACGCCAAATATTCCACCCACCCACTCCCAAATTTAATTAAGAAGTAGGACTGAAGCCACATCCAAGTTCTTGTCACTCGTCATGTGGATGGATGCTCAAGAGGCAACTTCTATCAGATAGAATACTAGAGTTAGAAGGGGCCATGAAGGCCATCAAGTCCACCCCCTGCTGTTGCAGGACACCAACTCACACCCTCCCACTCAGATGGCTGCCCAGTTCCTTTTGAAAGTCTCCAGTGTGGGAGAGCCCCCCACCTCCCCAGGCAGCCGGTCCCACTGCCCTATTGCTCTGACAGTGAGGAAGCTTCTCCTGATGTCCAGCCTGAATCCGGGTTGTCGCAACTTGAACTGATAATCCCATGTCCTTCACTCTGGCATCATCAAGAAGAGATCTTGGCCTTCCTCTTTGGGGCAGCCTTTGAGGTCCTTCTAGAGGGATCTCATGTCCCCCCTCAGCCTTCTCCTCCCAAGGCTGAACATGCCCAGTTCCCTCAGTCTCTCCTCACAGGGCAGAGTCTCCAAACCCCGGATCATTTTTGCTGCCCTCCACTGGACCCTTTCTGGAGAAGAGAAGACTGAGGCGGGGGGAGATGTGGTATCAGCCCTGGCATCCTAGCCCAGGGGTAAAGAAGCATTGTCCTGAAGATCATGTGCAGTGTGCCAGAGATCTACTAATCAGTGGGATCTGGCCCTGTCTGTCTGTCTGTCTGTCTCTCCCACACACATACACACACACACACGCACACTCCACCTCTCACTGTGAGGGGTATGGATACTTAACCCGATCCCAAAGGCCATTGGGCCTTTTCTGCATCCTAGGCCATCCAAAACGGAACGGCCTCCTTGGCCACCTCTTACTCAATGGGAAGCTCTACTCCCATATGATCTTCAAAACAACTTGAGGATTCGTGACATTCATAAATAGCTGGGAGAATATGCTGCAAATAAACCTAGCTGAACAATGCGTCCATAAATTGCCAAGGTAATGGAGTGGATCCAATCCAGACAAGTCATAGCAACCAAATTTGTCTCCTTGCCATGGCATTCCAGCCCTTTCAAACACCTTTCCCCCCATAATTGCCCTATAAAGAATGCAAAGGAAGTTTGGAAGAGAGAAAGCAACGCCGCTCGGCACGGGAGGTCTGGGTCCGGTTCATTTGCAAATACCTACATCATCTTTTTCTTTTGTTTAAGTTCTCCTGTGCTGGTTTTTAATATCGTATTTGCTCTTCACAGAAAAATGAAAAAGGAACACACACAGAGATCCCTGCATCCTGGAATTCGAGGGAAGCTGCTTCTCTCTGTGCCTAAGTGTGTGTTTGTGTGTGTGTGTGTGTGTGTGTGCACACATACACTTGTGAGTTCATTCCCATGGTGGGACACCGTAACACCAACTGGAACCCATGAGCCTGCCTTGCACTAAAGGTAAGTTCAAGTTCAGGGTGGTAACAGCTACTCAGCATCTTAGACAATTCTCTCTCCATCCTGCTACCCAAGAAGGGTCTGAAATTGGCACTGTCTCTATGGGAAGATCCTGTTCTCCCCCTGAATTGTGGTGCTCTGTGTCCCAACCCTGTGGGAGCAGGTCTTCATGCCATTGGTCCAAGGGGCCACCTGGCTACCTGGACTACTCTTTGTGATCCATCGCATGTTCACTGATGATGTTCATGGACAGGGATGTAGCACTGGATCATGGGCAAAAGGCCATCTCCTCCTGCTCTCTGGTACAACTCCACTGCCCTGGGATTGAATGAATGAACCAAGATGGAAACATGGAAACATAGAAACTGAGTGAGGCAGACGGGGCCTCGCGGGCCATCTAGTCTGACCCCGGCTACAGCCAGCTCCGCTCATGACATGCCCACCATGTGCATGTCCAGCCTATCCTTGAAAGCCCTCACTGATGGGGCCTCAACGACCCCCCGTGCAAGCCCATCCCATACCCTCAGGGTCTGGACTGTCAGGAAGCGCTTCCTGGCATCCAAATTGAACCCTGGTTCCCTGAGCTTTGCTCCGTTGGAGCTCGTCCTGCCTTCCTCTGCAGGGGAGAACAGGCCTCTCCCCACCTCCGTATGACACCCCCTCACATACCTGTATGTTGCCAACATATCCCCTCTGAGTCTCCTCTTCTCCAAGCTGAAGAGACCCAGTTCCCTCAGTCTCGCCTCATACGGCATCCCCTGCAAACCGGCCACCATCCTTAGGTCCCTACGCTGCACGGACTCCAACCTGGCTCTATCCTTCGAAAACTCCTGGGCTAAGAGCTCCCACTGAGCAAAACCATCCGTGGAGGAGACTCATTTTCCCATGGCCATGCAAGCCAGTGTCCCTGGCTTAAGCCTCGCAACGCTGACACAGCCTGCAAAGCGTGGCTTTCAGTCCAACACTCCACTGCTCATAATATTCTTCTTAAGAAAGATGGCTGCGTATTGAACCTATTCGTATCGTTATTAAGTCAGGAGCCCTTAATCGGAGCCCCTCATGCTGCTTGTGATCAGCCGTGAAGCTAGTTGCACAGGCCGTCTGCTTCATGTACCCAAGGAAGGCCCACGGAATCCGGCAAGCGCCGCGAGAGCTGTGACCTCAGCTGGCACCCGCTCCGGCCTCGGGATCAGTGCCTCCTGACCATTTCCTGTCCCTTCGACTACTGACCCTGGAACTTCAGTTTTCTGAAGATGCTTGTACTTGGCGGTGCAAGCAAGATTCAACGGGAAAAGGGTTCACACTTCGACTGTTTATATTCAGTGTGAACAGGAAGGCTGGGATAAGTCTACCCAGCAAGAGGTTTTTGGCCACGACCCATCGGAAGCTCTCAAGCACCCAGCAGGCCAGTGCGTTACCTCAAGAGAAAAAGCCACCGCTCCGTTTTATTGCTCCTCCCCAAATACTCCTCCCTTCCACGGCTGTTGGTTTCAGCAGCATCAGAATGAGAAGTGGGGACATAGAATTAAACGCTCTAAAATAATTTGCTTCTAAGACCTGGGCTTTGGAAGGCCAAGATGCTCAGAAGGCTTTTCCTAAAATGGGGCGGCAGAGCGGGAGGCCAAGGTGATGAGGACAAGATGCACGTTACCCACTGCCGTAAAGGGAACCCGGTGATGGAGGAGATGCACGCTCACTGGGCTGCCGGCTCTCGGAATGAGGCATTTGGGTGGCTGCCCCGGTCCTGGATGTAGGCCGGGAAGAGGTTCTGTAGTTGAGCATGGAGAGGGGGGCAGCTGCGTTGGATGCATCTGGTTAGCCACAGTTGGAAACAAGGCACTCAGCTAAACTGAGCTTGGGACCATCGAAAGCCACAAGCGGTGAGCTGGCTGCGTCACCTTGCCCCTGCATTATGGATTCACAGCAGACCGAATCAGTTCCCATGTGGCTGGGTCTACAAGAAAAGCTAGCCATGCGCCTCTGCTTATTTTAGGTGTGGATCAGGCCATGCATTATTTGTATTCGTTATATTTGTATCCCACCATTGCTCCTTTGAAGACCTGGGGGGGGGGGGGTTACATGATTTTCCTCCTCTCCATCTTATCCCCACAACAGCGACAGCCCTGTGAGGCAGGCTGGGCAGGGAGTCTGTGACTTGCCCAGGCACCCAGTGGACTCCGGGACTTAGCGGGGACCAGACACCAGATCGCCTGAGTCCCAGCCCTGAGCTCTTCACCACTACACCACACGGGCTCTCATTTGGCAGAGAGGCATTTCGAGGTGTTGGTATCTCACTACATGCAAGTCCAAGCTGAGCTTACGTCCCATAATTGCCAATTCCGCATCCTATTATTTCCATGCACTGATTCCCAGTGTGATGAGTGAATGAGGGGGTGGGTGTGCGAGCGCGTAAGAACATAGGAAAGAGGGTGAGTGGGGGAACGAGAATAAACTTGGCATTATTGTTGTGTGGAGAAGACAAGTTGCAGAGATGACCGGGAATAAATGTCATTCATTCATTCAATTTGGAGGCCATTACCTGGGCCATGGTACGAAGCGTAGCATTGATCCACGTGTGGGAAGAGGAGGAATCCAGACTTTGACAAACATTGGCAAAGCGGGACCACAGCTGTTCAGGCGCCTGTGTTTGGATCTTGCTGGGGTTCTGCAAGTTCCCCGGTGAATATCAGCCACGTGGGGATAAAGGCACAAGAAGCAAATGAAGAAGTGAGCGCTTCATACACCTAGGGGGAAAGGAGCTAATGTCACTCAGACTTGCAATCCGAAACCTAAACAAGGGCTCCAGCTCTCCCCTCACTGCATTTTATGGTCTTTCTTCAGCTGCAATGAGGCAGACGTTAAACAGCCCTCCAGAGTCGGTTTGGAAATCATTTTCAAATGGATCTGGAGAATAATATAAAATTGCACATGAAACGCTCAAATTAAAATCCTATTATCATGAAATGAAACAGGAAGTCCAGGGGGAGCGCAAGAACACGCTTGCGGGGAGCATATACAAGAGTTACAAAGTCATCCCTGGGGAGAAAGGCCATCTGGTGGGAGCATCTGAGCACCGAAGGCTTCCCACCCCGTCCCTGGCAGAGACTCAAAAGGCTTGCTTGCTTTCTGCCAGGATCTCTAGGAACCTCTCAGGCAGAGGACCTGCAAAGCAGCCAGCCACCTTGCAAGCCACCTGCCAGCTGGTGTGAGAGCAGCCACCGGGTCAACGGGCTTGGCTTTCCAGACGGCGCGTTCCGGCCAGCAGAGCCAGCCGGTGGAACCGCTTCATTTCCCGTTGAACGAACGGGAAAGGGATCCAAGTTTGAAATCGGAACGAACCTTGGAGGGAGTAAAGCAAAGGGAGCTGGGAGGCAGAATTAGGCATCTTGGAGAAGTCCGCCACAGAGCCAAGTCAGGTTGGATTTCTAGGAATCCAGCCGTTGGCAGATCGCCACCTTCCGAGCTGTGTGGACTTGTGGGTCGGTTCTGCATGGAGGAGGGGGAGCATGGAATGAATGCACACTAGTGCTGACTCCATTCGCTCAGGCAGCTTAGCAGTCGAGCGTCTGCGCATTGGCCCTGAGGAGAATGTGCTTGCGCAGAAGGAAATTCTGGGGGTAGAAATTGGATTGTGTCAATGCGCAGGCCAGAGAACCAAAAACTGACAGTATGAAACACAGATGGAAGGGATCTAACAAAATAAGGAGAACTGCATGTGGGCAAGAGTGGGCAGAAGTCACGGGAGGAAGCAAAAGCTGTCGGGTTGCGCATGGTTTCACACCTTGCTTGCACCTTCCCCGGGAAGCCTCCCTGGATGGCCCAGTGGCCTTCCAATTGGGTCCATACCATTGTAGCTGCACCAGCACATTGCTGAGCCCTTATTCTGGGAAGGCAGCTTGTTCAGGAATGTATCTAACAGAAACATAGAAACTGAGCGAGTCCGAAGGGGCCTCCTAGGCCATCTAGTCTGACCCCCGGCTCCGCTCACAACATTCCCACAATGTGCATGTCCAGCCTATCCTTGAACACCCTCACCAATGGGGCCTCAACGACCTCCCGTGGAAGCCCATTCCACGCCCTCGGGGTCCTAACTGTCAGGAAGTGCTTCCTGGCATCCAAATTGAACCTTGGCTCCCTGAGCTTTGCTCCATTGGAGCGCGTCCTGCCTTCCTCTGCAGGGGAGAACAGGCCTCTCCCCATCTCCATGTGACACCCCCTCACATACCTGTATGTTGCCAACATATCCCCTCTGAGTCTCCTCTTCTCCAAGCTGAAGAGACCCAGTTCCCTCAGTCTTGCCTCATACGGCATCCCCTGCAAACCAGCCACCATCCTTGTGGCCCTGCGCTGCACCAACTCCAACCTGGCTACATCCTTCCTGGAATGTGGAGCCTCTAAATGGAGTCTGCACAGTTCATAGCAGCAGCTCCATCAAAACCAGATGTTAAGAAGCAAGTGCGGAAGGAGGGCCGAGTTCGTTCCTCGTGCAGTGGATGCCTTCACTGAACTCTTAATGTCCTCCGGCAGAAATGGCGATTCAAGATCTCTTTGGCTGAAATAGGCCAAAGCGCAGGGAGATGGCTGCTCTTGAGGAAAGGTTGAAGGGACATGGATGGGACAACATGGCTGCCATCTTCAGCTAACGGAAAGGTTCTCAAGATGGATGGCCCACATGTGGGTTGGATTTGAACTCATGGATTCAAATGACAGAAACGAATGAAGCATTTTGGTGGGCGTGTCGTGAGCGGAGCCGGCTGGAGCCGGGGGTCAGACTAGATGGCCCAGGAGACCCCTTCTGACTCGCTCTGTTTCCATGCTTCTGTTTTGACTGAACATTGGGAAGAACTCCTGATATGCTGTGCTCCCAGATGGTGGACCAGACTGCCATAGAAGTGAATGAGCTCTTCCTCGTCAGACATTTCAAGCAGAGGTTGGATGGCCACTTACAGGAATGCTCCCAAAAGCAGTGAGCCTTCTGCTTCAGGGAGGAGCCGGACTTAAGACCACGGTGGTGATTTCCAGTTCTTGTACCCAGCTATTATTATCTGTATTTATTGCCTCTTCTCAGACAACCCATGTCCCACGCCTGGGCCCCCAGTTCAAAGAGAGCTGCATTGATTTAGAATTCCATTAGAATTCTAACATCAAATAGATTAATAAAACAAGATTGGATTTCCAAGAATGCATGCAACACCAAGAAAAAGAACCATTGGATCTTGTAGAAAAGTAAGGCCCTAAACCACCGAGTTTTGGTCACATATCCCAGTTGAAATGGACACAACCTTTAGTGTTACAAGAAAAAGGCAGGGCCACGTTCCCGCTCTGTGTTCCTTTGTTCCTTTAGAAATGGACTGGGATTAAAGGCTTCCACTTGGAGCTCTGGATAAGCTGAAGTTTCCTGCTACATCGGAAGTCTTCCGTGCACGAATCCTATCATTTTAAGGGAGCGTCTATTTTCTTAATGCGTCCCTAAGCTAGCACATATTGAAGTAAAAATATGGGACGATGCATCTCCATTTGGGGAAGGTTTTGTTCGCTTAGAAAAACAACACGTTCTGACCATCCAACAAATCCATCTTCAATTTCCAGAACTAACTCGATTTTGAAACCACGAGGCTAGTTTGCTCCTTGAATTCCGGTGGAATTTTGTAGGAACGAAAAGGCAGGCTGTGTGTGTGTGTGTGTGTGTGTGTGTGTGTGTGTGTTGTGGCGCTGATCCTTTCGCTGCTCCTTATGCTTTCAGAGGGGTGAGGATGGAGGGAAAGAAGCGAACGGTCTAGCTGATAATGTTGTTTTGTTCCGGGACCTGAATGTGTTTTTAATTTAGCCATTTATATGGTGGTGAAGGCTGTTTACAGCCATGAAGTCACAGATACAGACAAGGGAAGGTAATTGCAGCCGCAAATGTCTTGCGCTTGCCAAGCAATCCCTTCCATTACGACACATTCATTTGGTGCTCGTGTTGCTGCCAAGTCACCCAATGCCAGTGGCAGAAGGGGGGGGGCAGTTGTGTGGCGCAACAGGCGGCTTCAGTGGGAAGGCTGCTCAGAAAATGGGTCTCCAGCAGGACTGTGGGCACCGGGGTTTTTCAGGGAGACATAAACAAGCGAAATGGGATCACGATGGATGAGATGATAGAATCCTAGCCTCACAGTTGGATGAGGAAATTGTGCAATATAAGAGACAGACAGAGCTCCGGATCCTAACGTCCCCCATGGTGCTCCAATGAGGGAGGTTAAGTGCAGAGGGTCTGAGCAAGCAGGAAGGTGGGGTGGGGAGCTAGTCTTCTTTGGGCAGGTACCTGTTCCCCGAAATGCCATCTGGGCGCTTTTATTTTTCCTCCACTGGCCTTCGCAGCAAGATGCCCGGCCGAATTGGATAGCTGGGGTGCGCTGGAAGGACTTTGCGGAGGAGAAATAAGGTGTTTCTCGCTATGCAGCTACCATGGAAATGCCCTCTCAGCCATCACACTTCTCAGCTCCTCTGGCAAATGTGTTTGGGGACTTGCATTTGCCAACGAAAGGTCTAATTCAAGCTTGAGTCGAGGGCTGGCTCTGAGCTTGTTGCTGGAACATTTTCCGTATTGTTTTCGAAAATACTGGCGCCGAAGCGCTTGGTTTCTGGGAACCACCGAAGGAGGTTCTTCCAAGGTTGGAACATATTCGTACCCCAGGAAAAAGATACTGCTTGGAAGATACTGTTTCGCACTTAAATTCTGAAAGGTCCCACAGTCTGGGGTTTGGGATTCTTCTCCTAAACCAGATTAGATTCCCTGGGCTGACCTTCCAGGGCAGTGGCTCCTTTCTCCTCTGGTAGCAAACACAGGGCAGGATGAGCAAGGGCCTGGACTCCCAAGTTGGGTGCGATCAGTGATGCTTCTGTTGTAGACTAAGGGGGAGAAAAGTCGGCTCTGCAATGGCAGCATCAGCTTCAGCAGAGAGCAAACTCCAGAAGGTGACATGATCTATTTTGTTTCCATTTGACATGTTTGTACATCACCTGTCCAACTCCGTGGGCACTCAGCATGCAGACCAAACAGCAAAAAGGGTATAAAACTAATAAAAGTGTGGCAATACGATGAAAACATAAGCGGTATCATTTGTCGCAATATTCATTCATTCATTCATTCATTCATTTAGAGCATTGTATGCCATCCCATCGCATAGCCTCAGGACAGCTTACATAAAATAACATAAAACATAATACAAATAAAATCCAGATCCGCCCTGGCTGCAGATTAAAACCTATAAGCTGAAGTTAAAAGTTATTAAAAAATTGTTTAAATAAAAAGGTCTTAGCCTGGCGCCGAAAAACAAGTAACAACGCCGCCAGGCGGACCTCTCTGGGGAGCGCATTCCTCAGACGGGGCGCCACCGCAGAGAAGGCCCTCCTCCTGGTACTCACCCTCCTAATGTCTTTCACGGAGGGCTCCCAGAGGATCTCAGGAGGCAGGAGGGCAAATATGGGAGAAGGCATTCCTTTCTGCAATAAAAGCAGAAAATGGTGCTTCAGCCACTCAGGGACCAACAGAAGAATAGTCTTCGGCTGCCTGCCACCAATGAAGTCTCCAAAGTTCATGAAAAGCTTCCACCCCCCGCACCCCCCCCCAGTTCTAATGAATTTATTGGAAAATATTTGATGAAATCCAGAACCGTTCTTGTAAGCCGTCCTGAGGCTTGTTGCAAAGGACGGCACTGAAATGTTTTAATTAAATTTAAAAAATTAATTAAATTAAACCTAAGCAAAGAAATCAATTATAGTTGCGATTTTAGATTTGGGTTAGAGTAACTAACACCTGGAGTATTAGAAAAAGGAGAAAATACGAGGAAAGCTGGCTGCTTTGGACTAATGGGCATGAAAGAGAAGTATAAGACACAGGACGGAAACTCCTGCTGGGAGCAAGAAGGATGGCGGTCTCGGGACAGGTTCAGGAGAAAGAGGCGATCACCTCGAGGCCAGGAGCTTCACTGAGCCACAGTTCCTGGGAATGGCCAGGGTGGAGAGACGAAGGTTGCCTTGCTGACGAGGGGAGAATCATTTAGGAATGGAGTGTGGTGAAGGCGCAGCACCGAGGAGCAAAGCCTGCCGTGGGTTGGGACCGGAAGGGGTTGTGCGGACGGCTGCAGGGGACGTGTTCGGCTGCTGGGCACACTAAGGGCCTCCCAATGCTCAAGCCATGTGCTCGGTTGTCCAGTCCGAAGTATCTCCAGACCTTCAGTTTTACCGAGCATCGCTGTGGCTTTGACCACATTGCCTGCCTCTGCAGCCAAGCCCAACACTGAGCAGGAAAGGGAAAACCTTACCAAAAAGCAAAACGAAACCAGGAATGATCTCCGTGGCCGCAAGACAGGTGGGGGATGCCACAAATGAGAGGGAAGTGCATCCAAGGAGTGCCCTCTTCTTCAGTTGGCCCTATTAGAGAAGAAACCTCATCGACAGACAAAGGGGGGCATTACCGTATCAGGGAGATTCCTGGCCCATGACACGCTGCTCGCGTCTGAAGTATCGTTACCATTTTCTAATGCATCACACATTATCATGCCCCGTCTGCATTCCCAGGACTTCTCCGAGCCACGGGGATCCAGATGGTTCCTATTGAGGGCTCCGTCTCGGCATGTTAATGGGAGCCAGCTTTGGATCTTGCTCCTTGCGTTGGGCGTCTCCCCTTGCTCAGTGCCATTATCTTCCGCCCGCCTGAAACAAGGACCTTCCGTGTTTTTTCCAGGGAAGCTCACACAAAAGCTTCCCAAGCTCATAGTGAAGCATTACATGGGATGGGTGAGGGCAGTGGAGAAATGCAATGAATTAATAAGCCCTTCTTGCTGAAGAGGACATGTCTCCTACTCTGCAAATTGGGTTGTGCACTGCAATGTGGGAAGGAGGGGAGGGAGGGAGGGACAGATTCTGCCCCCCAAAAAATTCAGTTATGTAATGTGCTATTATCCTCCAAATCTGTGCAATTTGTGCACAATTTCTTGTGATTTTGCACATCATGGGGGCAATCGATCTATGCAGGGAGTGTCCAACTGGAATTCTTACTTAAAACCTCTGACTCCTCAAATCTCAGTAGGCGTTATTCATATATTTAAAAGCATTTTTAGAGACGTAAGATATACTTTAAATAAATTAAAGTTGGTGACCTGAGGAATTTCAATTCCTCACTCAGTGTGACACCTGGCACCTTTTCCGCTGTTTTGTATAATTTGAAACAGGAAAGGCATCGGCCGCCATGGCAAGAGAAGAGTTAACGGTGGGTCACTTGGAGAGAGAGAGTGCATCGATATTTATATGGCATCGTCCATGTACAAGGTGTTTTGCAAATACAAGCAACCTGTTCTCTACCGCAGGGGGCTTAAACAAGCCAACATTTGACAGAGGCACAGAAAGAGGGAACTAGCAGCTGTTCTGGATGTCCAGAAAATAGCAGTATTCCAGTTAAATGGGTTTTGGTCTGGTCTCAGCCCAATTTAAGCTGAGCCACAGGCTTCATGAGGGGAAAATGGGTTACCTGAAGGAGGCATTTCTAGATTGGCAGCAGTGAGAGAGAATGGTTGGGCCTCTTTGAGCGAGCAGATCTTTGGAGAGATGAAGGCACAGGAACATAGACATGGATGGATCGGGATGCAAGCCATTTAACTCAGATTGATGAATTTAGAGATGGAAAGCAATGCCTGTACTGAAATTTGAGTTTGGAGAACTATTCTTCTAAGATAGACCTTTTTTCCTCAGGAAAACATGAACCACTGGTATGAAGACAACTGAGAGAAAATCTTGCATGAATTATATCGTATGAACACCAAGTGAAATCCCCAAACAATTTAGCTTACATTCTTTAATAAGGCTGTGGGATGTCAGAAGTTCTCCGATATTAGCAAATATTTCTTTGAGAAAACACAGTGTACTCTTTGAAGGTATCCCACACTATTTTAATAACAGGAAATAACAAGCTACAATGGGACAACGGAACAGGTACATTCAAACTTGGAAACTGTTTTGACCACATCCTAAATGGAATGGTTTGAGAAACTCACCACTCTTCCGAAGTCAAGAGAATTGAAATCAAATAATTAACATTTGCAAAAATAAATGTGATTCTGAAAATTAAAACAAATAAAAACGCAGTCCTTTTAAAAGAAAAAGGCAGAAAGTGAATGCAACCAAACAAAAAGTACAAGCACTCTTATGTTCAGTGTGCTAACGCAACTCATTTTTTAAAAATGCAGTAGACAAGATTTGCTTAAATATAATTTGTTCTAATCCATTTCCTTTGCAAAATGCAAAGATTTTGGGCTTTTTTAGTAGGATGACAATTATCTTCTCAACCCTTTCTTCTAAAACTCATACTCCCCAAACAGGCATTGTTTTGTTGATATTTGATTTCCTTATCTGGAACTCTTCCTTCCACGTTTCTTCCAAATTCTGAAAGTGCGGAACCTCTACAAAGCAAGGGGGGAGCAGAGTACATGGGGTTCCCCGTTGCTCACCGAAATTTCCAGACTTTTGTGTTCTTTTCTGAAGAACTGAGGTTGCAACAAGTGTCAAAGCACCATCATTATCATCATCTGATGGGTCTAATAGTTGGCTCATTCATGCCTTCTGAAATTCAGAAACACATCCTGGCTATTTACTAACCAAACCTCACGAAGACTGAAAACTGTCAAAAGGGCAGTTTTATCTTGAGCAGTGTGCAGGATTTTGCAAATCTGTCTTGTTTCTGCACGGATAGTAGACTCTTCAGTCCCTTTCCAACTGCGGCATCTACTTCACGGTGTAAGAAGCTCAGCCATCGCAAGTCCCATCACCGTTCTGGGCATTCAAATTCATGCTGACTCCAGCTTAAGCTGAAATGGCAGCCATTTCAGCACCTTAACAACTCTCCGCATGGCGAGTTTGTCCCCTTACGATTTTGCCAGATTCCTTGTCCGTACCTTTTCTGAGTCACTGGCACTGCCGCACGAATTGTGTTACATAAAGATTGTCGACAGAAATGCTACTAATTGTGCCACATCACAAAGGTGGCATGTTGAGATCAGCAGTCAATATCCTCAATTTCGTTGTTCACTCACATCCAAATCAGTAACATGCTGGGGGAGTATTGGGGGTGCCAAAGCACGAAATCAATCATGAACACAAAGCGTCCTTATGAACAATACAATGTATAGGCATATTAAGAGTCCTGTAAACACACGGTTTTCTCACATTAAAACGAAAGTGACATGCAACATACCAGAAGCAGCTATCAATTATTTCGATAGAATAATTTACTGTACTGCATATAAAACTCATCTGTATTTTAGTATACACAGAAAAATGTCCTAGGGTACCAAGGCATGCCAAGAGACTCAGATGCAGCATACAAAAGACTTGCAAAACAATCATTAAGAGTCTGAGAAATCAGAATAGACATTAACACACTTTGGGCCTGATTTATGACCTCAAGGTCCCCCACCACAAAAGGATGCCTAACTCTGTGATTGCTGCATGCCCAGCGAGCGATTCCAAATATGTTTAACGGCTTTGCTACTTAATTAGCAAAACTGAAACAATAATCACACTAGCTGAAGTCAACTAATTCACTAGGAGTGCCTCATACAGCACCAGGAGTTGAAGAAATTTCCTTTTGCTTGGCTAAATTGAGGCGAAATCCCAGAAAGATCAGACTTTTTTGGGAGGGAAAGAAAAAACATCTACATTGTGTTCCTTTATCTGCAAAAACATCACTAGAGCTCATAGCTTACTCCTATATATGTCTACTCGTGTGTAACTTCCAGTGAACTCAACTGGGGCTTATTCCCCAGAACAAGTCTACAGGACTGTAGCCAAAGCAAATAACATTGCTTTCTCTGTAACGGATGAACTGGATCCTGGCCAATGAAAACTCATGACGCCACGAGCTTGCTGCTAAGGTGGCAAGTGCTTCCGCACATGGAGGCAAAGCAGGGTTCAGGGGAGGTATCTCATTAACGTTTTTGTGCTCCACAGAACATATGCCCCCTTTGGCAATTTTCCGCATCTCTGTGGAAACCTGGGGCGGGACAAAGGGGAACGCTGAAGCAACCGGGTCAGCCCCTCTCTGCCTGATCCAATCACGCTTGGAGCCGATTCCTTGAAGATGGAAACGCAGTGGGGGATTCTCCTCTCCTTGCATGCTCACGGAAGGGTGCTGACGGACACCAGCAGCAGCCAGATGTGCCTCGGGATGGGAAGGCTGTCTGTATGTGTTACATAAATTTGGATATGTGCACTGAGACACGCATCTGTCTCCATCGACATATTGTTCCCCCAGAGTCATGTACAGCTACGGAGGGTTCGCCCTGTTTCCAGCAAGAGTTCTGCAAAGCAAAATCCAGCAGCAGGCTGAGCACTGGGTAGACAAGGGAGTGTTTTTCCTCTTGTCCTTTCCTCCCCGTGTTTCGAGAAAGGGCCAAGGACATTGTCTGCCAGCAGGGAGAGCGTTGTCGAGACACAATAAATTAACTGGGTGGGAGGTGCCATAGCGCTGCCGTGTTCTTGCGCTGATCCAAGATTAGGTGTGACTGCAGGGCTTGCCCGAGCCTGAGGCAAAGGACAAGTCAGCAGCCTGCTCTATTCAGCATCCTGGACTGTTGGTTGAATCTCAGGGAGCAGGACAGGCTGTGGAGTCCACTCAGGGCTGCCTCCGCACCACCGCTAGTCCCCAGGATCTATCCCTTTGCTAGTCCCTCATGTGATCACAGAGTTAAAAAAAATCCCTTTACTTAAGAAACAATAAAATACAATAAAGTAAAAAATGAAGCAGCAGCATATTTGAGTAACGAACACAGTAGACTAGCAAGTGTGAAAAACACAGAGACGAGTGCAAGGCCCATTTTTCATGGACCCCTCGTCTCGCAAATGATAATTTCTGCACTGCCACACAAACCTCACAAAAATTTGGCACTGCACTACTTTTGCTTTAAGCATTTTTCTGCAGTTTGCTTCACAACGGCAATTAGCAAACAATAGACATTGGATTACGATTGAAATAGAACTAAAACAGACTTCCATCTGTAACAACATTCAATGAGTCCATCAGATCTTCCAGCTGAAATGCTTGAAGTACACTAATTTAATTTCCAAGAGCATCCAAACTCAAATCCTGATGCCAAATACACCACTTATTTCAGCCCTAGGACCCAAATGATGCTTCTGAGTTCCAAATTTTACCCTGAGTCCTGTTTCCAGAGCTAAAATTTCTCTATCTGTGCAGAGAACTTTCAAAACACAAAATAATTTGACATAAGACACAGAACTATGCCAAAATAAACACAGGACAATAGCAATCAACCACCAAATTTAACATGATAGGGACCAAGGGAAAATGCTCTATGTTATATCGAAAACTTAATCTATAAAGCGTTTTGGGGGTGACAAATGTGTTAAGTTAAACTGTATCTTGCTAAACAGGTTTTAACACAATAGGACCAATAAAGTCCCCGCATTATTTACACTCATCCCTCATTCTGTTTCCACTTACTTTGAACGTGTAAGGTGCAACATAGGTATAGAAAGTCTCTTATATACCTCTTCGGAAAACACAATTGAAACAGGATGGCACTTGAAAATGAACAGAGTTCATTGGAAAGCACTTCTACATCCTCTACATCAATGAGTCAGCGCCATTACCTTGAGAAAGGGATTAGAGGCACTGGTCATGACAACTAAACCAGGCCTCCACAGTCAGAAACAGGGCAGCTCTGAGTATAAGATACCAGAAACAACAGTGGAAGTCCAGAAATATACGGATTGCCTCCGTATGTTGGACGCAGAAGGCTGGTCTAGGTGGGTGGGGGGTTTAAGCCAGCAGGGCGATTCCTACATTCACAGAACAACATTGTCTTACATAAATTCATAGAGCACATGCTGTTTTAAGGCTAAAACAGGCCCATCACTCCCTTTATGGCAAAATAAATAAAGACACAGTGAACTAGAAGGGCTACGGAAACTGTCGATAATTACAATCGGTCACGTGACAGGTCAAGGAAGGGCAAGATCTGTGGGTCACACCTTGGTCTGCACTTAAGAAGGCTCTTCCACAAACCAGTGCACGATTCTAGTGAGGCCACTGCCTCCTGGGAAGACGGACCTGCCTTCCCCACGGCTGCCCATTAAAAAGGAACGCAGCATTTTCAGATCTGCTGGAAGTCCAGAGCACTGACCAATCCAACTGTACGGAGGACGATCTTCCTTTTCCTACCCCTGAAGACACCACTCCCCTCATCCACGCTGTTGTTCCACAGGGTCTCCTCATTGTCACAAGCCCCCTCTTTGAGAGGTACAGCAGGGAACACAAACAACATTGCCGGAAATGGCACGGCTTCGGTGGCGAGCGGCGGAGGCTGCCAACGTGGTCACGACCACGCGCTTATGTGAGCTTCTTCATTCTGCGGTTCTGCTTGTCGATGTTCATCGTGGCCCGGTCTGCAGCGGAGGTGATGCCGTCGAGGGCTTCGTCCTGTCTCTCCAACTCCATCTCGGTTTCCAAGGCCAGGCACTTCAGCTTCCGGAGAATCTGCGGAGAAAAGAATTTCAGTTCCACTTGTTGCCAACAAGCGCTTGAAAGGGTCACCGGCGGTCCTGCGCCAACTTTGCACTCTTCCTGTGCGCATGGCTCAACATTCTTCTTGGTTTCATGCTCAGAAGAAAACATAGTAAATACATAAATCAGCCACAGATGAGACCCAAATACCTTCCACATTAGCTTACTTAATAGGCTCCCGAGTTACCACTCTGCCATTTATTTTAACTTTTCACTCATAAACAAAAAGCAGAATAATTAAATAAATAACGGCACACTAGAGGTTTTGCAAAAAGAGAAACCAAGCTGTGCCAGCCCCGACCCAGACCAGTTCATCCAGCTTCCATACTGGTCACAAAAGGGAACCCTCTTCCTCTACCGCAGCCCAGAAGATGGACGGATGGACGGATGGATGGATGGATGGATGGATATATATAAATAAATAAGAGAGTAAAGATGGAAGACCTGCGTTCCTCCATTTCACCACTGTGTTTACTCACTCGGAAGGGATTTCGCATCCTCACCAATGGCAACCAGAGGACTGGTTAAATAATAGACTGCTCTCAATAATGAAGTTGTGCAATTAATGGGTCAAAAGGCTTTTTCCACTGCCTGTTTGTGTGTGTACGTGTGGGTGCGTGGGTGAGCGATGTACGTATCTGATGATGGCCTTTTGCTGGATGGGGAAAGATAGAATTCTATTGTTTGAGAACCAGCGCAGGACTGGAGAGGTGACAGTGCACCGGAAAGCCGCCGACTTATCCACACAGTATTTCAAGGTACGATGCAAAGGAACACAACTTGGTCCACATCATGGATAGGAAACCACAAACAGCAGGGCCCAGCTTGGCTTGCCAGACTTTCCAACTCACTCCTGACACTGCCTGCATGACACGCGGAGGGACGTGTGACACGGGAAAACTCGCTCCACTGGAGCGCAATGGACTTTTGACACACTTCCAGCCTGACAGCCAAATGTGGACCGAGATGGAAGGGATGGGGAAAGCGGGGTTCAGCTTCCACAAAGTTGCATGAAAAGACACAAGGATTTGGAGACAGGAACTGTGTATCTCTGCTGAGATTTGTGTAAATTGTGCACATTTGTGTGTGTGTCAGCACAATTTATATAACCTGTGCAAATCTGGGCCAAGTTGTTACAACTAAGTCGCATCCTTATTTAACATCAGAAACACAGAAACAAAGCGAGTCAGAAGGCTCCCTTGGGCCATCTAGTCTGACCCCCAGCTCTAGTCGGCTCTGCTCACAACATGCCTGCCATGTGGATGCCCAGCCTGTCCTTGAACACCCTCACCGATGGGGCCTCACCCACCTCCCAGGGAAGCCCATTCCACACTCTCGGGGTCCTGACTGTCAGGAAGTGCTTCCTGGCATCCAAACTGAACCTTGGTTCCCTGAGCTTGGCTCTGTTGGAACGCATCCTGCCTTCCTCTGCAGGGGGGAACAGGTCTCTCCCCACCTCCGTGTGACACCCCCTCACATACCTGCATGTCGCCAACAGATCCCCTCTGAGTCTTCTCCAGGCTGAAGAGACCCAGTTCCCTCAATCTCGCCTCATCCCCTGCAAACCGGCCACCATCCTTGTGGCCCTGCGCTGCACTGACTCCAACCTGGCTGTATCCCTCTTGTAACGAAGCAGCCTCTACTCACTGCATAGGAACAAACTCCACCCAGGCTGCCATGAATTTTCTGGCAGTCAGCTTCAGATTTGCACAAAATGTCGGCTCTGCTCCGGAACGTGTGCAAACCCGAACAGTTTATGCAATTCTCATAGCGGAAGCCCACATTTCACACAATTTCCCCCCGCTTTGGAGGACAAAAACGCAAATTGTAGCCGAGCTTCATAACCAAAGGCTTCACGCTGGCTCAGCCCAGGTCGGCCCAAACACAGAACGGACGGAACAATCTGCAGGATTCTGGGTTGAGAGTATCTGCCAGATTTGCCCTGCGCACGCATCCCTAGACGTGCTCCCGCTTCACCGGGCACTGGGCCAGCCCATCTCTGCCATATCACTGGCTGGGGCAAACCACACCCCATGCACACCACCCTGCCAGGCTTCCTCTTGACAACAACCTTGCAGTGCAGGTCCTGCTCATAAAGGCAACAGAGGAACAGGCAGGGTTAAAAGGTGTGTGTGTGGGGGGGGGGGAGGAAGAAGCATTAAATCCCTTTATTTTCCAGCCAAGAGGGCAAGACGAGGTGGGGACTCCTTTTGGGGAGCATGAGGTTGGCCTTCTGAGAAGTGTTGGGGTGATTATGCCCACCTCATCCCAGATGGGGCTATGCCAGAGCCACGTGGAATTCGGACAGGGAGGCTGTGGCTGGCCAGCCCTTCGGGACGGCGAGAGGAGAGAGTGGTGGCTATTTTGGTAGGATAAAACTATGACAAGATGTCTAGTCATTAATGCCTCGGTCTGCCAGCTTGCTAAAAGATTCACTGTCCTTTTTGCCAAACCCTCATTTGGCAGAGAATCGAGGGATTTACAAGTCAGCGCAGAAATGAAACTCTTGCTTTACCGAACAAAACGATGGCACAGTCAGGTGGTCGGGGACTGAGAATCCCATCATTTCTCATCCGTAAAAGAATTTGTTATCCAAAGGAACATATTAAATGAATGCACCTAGAGTCCCTGTGTAACCCCAAGAAGTATAATCACACCAGGCCAATCTTATCCATGTGGACTCAAGAGTAAAACCCTCCATGGGGCTCGCTCAATGTGTTTAGGATCACAGCCTGAAGATTCTGCCATCTTCCTTCCCAGCTAGGTCTTCCAAGGTCGGCTCTACAACCACAAATTCAGTGCCAAGTCCAAAATTTAAACCAGCTCTCCCCAGCCTGGTGAATTCTATTAAGCTGGGCCGCAAGCTTCCATCCTCTCTCACTACCACCCTCACACCCCAAATGTGCGTCAATATTCCAGGAGACAAAACCCAACCAAGACTGATGCATTTCCAGAAAACAGGACGCTAGGAATATTTTTGCTACAGCCTCATGATGGACACGCAAGAAACACCAGGAACACCCTTAAGCAGAAGGAGACTCCTGGATCAAACAAGACCAGCTCACTAGGTTCATTTGGATCAACGCAACCCATGAAGCAAGATATAAGATGTGGCTTAGACCATTCTGGATCATGGCTTGCCTGGACTTTGTACCTTCTATTCTGCCCTGGGTTAGCACTGCACAATTTTAGGCAAAGAATCTTAGACTCGTGACCTTTGCATCCCAAACTTTTCACTGAAGCTGAGCGCTGATCGCCTTCTCATCACACACCACCATCTTCCCATGCACAGTCACTCCCGAGTCATAAAATGCAAGGAACTTTTGATCTGCCCATACGAGGAGCGTGGCCTTCTGGCATGTCTCCACCTCCACCAGCATCTCCTTCTGGGGGCCTTTTAGTTGGGTCAGGTTCAGACAAGGGGCTGGAGCAGATGCAGGGGGATTCTGCCCAGCGACAAAGCGAGTCCAGCCACTCCGGGTCCCATTCCCGTCTCACTTGCCAGCTGTGCCCCAATTGGGGGTCCATCAACGTGGGACTGGGAGGGCCCGGGTGACAGGGTCCTCTGGGAATGACCGTGGGGGCAAGCAGTGAGCTCGGCCACCCCCAGGTCCCGAAGGTCTGCGGTTCTTCGGCAGAAGAAGGCTTAACAAAGCAGAAGTAAGAGCAGACTGAATTTATTCTGCCAAGCCAAGGATAGCGAATAAGATTCCTCTTGCTCTCATCAACCGCGGTCCTTAAGCTAGCATTATTCCCTCTCCTCCCACCTTCACTGACATTATGTCAGCTCTGGGTAGTCAGTAGACAATGGCTCAACCCCAGGAGCTCAACGGGGGCCCCTTCCCTAAATTTATAGGCAGGCCGGCAGAATGCTCGCGAGACAATCCCGAAAATCCGAGCTTTTAATGGAACTGTGAGACCTGCACTGCCATCCTGGCAAGTCAAGTTCAAGCGCCCAGATGACTGTTCAGACCTAACGAGGACAAGGTTGGATTCCTGCACGTTTTATCAGGACGACGAGGAGGAAGGTGACTAACAGCTGATCAGCTTTCCAAAAAGTCCACTCATCCTCCACTTCCAATATTCCCCTGCAGCCAAAGGGGGTGACAGGACTCTAAATGAGAGGTGAACAGAGAGATGGTTTCTAAATAATTTTGGGCTTCAGTTCCCAGCATTCAGAACCATGGACCTCACTGGCAAGAGCTTCTGGGAGGTGAAGTCCAAAACACGTGCAGGCCGACCTTCTGCCCACCCCTGCTCTGACTCAAACCGTGGGGCATATGGGGCAGGCCGAAACACCAGGCCAGAATTCAGCATTTACTGCAGGGGTGTCCTAGAAAAAGATCACCCAGATATTTGACTGCCTTGATGCTACTGCTGTCCAACTGATGAGTCGCAAAGAAACTTCAAAGCAAGCCAGTGTGGGGTTCTGGTTAGACTGGGATCCAGGAGATACAAACTCTGCTTGCCATGTAGCCATAACATTAAACTACTATTTGATGCTCCTGCTGTGTTGTTAAGTTGTTATTTATTATTGCTTTGCTGGTTTGAATCGTTTAAACTGTATGTATTTGGGATTTTTTATGCTGTTGGAGACAGTATACAAAAGTGTTAAATGAACGATAAAATGATAACATTCACTGAGTGACCTTGGGCCAGTTGCTGACTCTCAGTTTAACCAACCTCGCTGGGTTGTTGTGAGCATAAAAGGAAGAGTCCCCTGGTTACCTGAAGGAGCACCTCCTTCCATGTGTGCCTGCCTGCCCCTTAGGATCTGGGGCAGAGGCCCTTCTCCGGGAGCCCTCCTTGGTTCCCAGCAATGCCACGGACCCTTGGGAAGACAGCCCCATGGGGCACCAGTCGTCAGAGACCGGGGAGCCCTGCTCCTTTGCTCTCCCCGTGGCGCCAGCTGCCGAGTGGGGTTTAAGACAAAGGGGCTTGGGTCAGACCTAGGAACCGAAGGAGTGGGCAGGGGGATCACGCCAGGAATTCCTCTTTGGCTTGGGTTTTAATCTGATCCGCAAAAGAACGCAAGAGCTGTAATGCGAACCTCGCCTTTGACAGGCGCGTTAACAGCTCGAACAGCCTACCGTTCATTTATTAAATTTCTGGCCTGCCCTGTGGGCTCCCCGGGTGGGATACAGCGATGAAATACAAAAGAAAATGCAAAAGGGAATAAAATGCAGATTAAAATACAATATAAAACAAGCATTACAAATAAACAACCTTAAAATCAACGTAAGATGTGCCACAGTGATGACATACCGACAGTTGAAACGCTACCTAAAACAAGTTAGCAATAAAAATACCATCAAAATGAAAAGGTTTCCCTCTGGTGCCTAAAAGACTAAAGAAGGGGCCAGGCAGACCTCTCTGGGGAGCCTGTTCCAGAGTTGGGGTGCCACTGCAGAAAAGCCCTTCCTTGTGTTACCACCCTCCTTATTTCCTGCAGGGGGGGGTGTTCTTCAGAAGGGCCTCAGGTGCAGATCGAAGGTGCTGGGTAGGTTCCTATGCCAGGAGGTGCTCCTTTAGATACCCTGCCCCACGCCTTTTAGGGCTTTAAACCCCAGTCTTAACACCTTCAACTGGGCCTGGACCTCAGCTGGGAGCCAGTGAAGATGCCGGAGGACTGGCGTAATATGATTCTATCTGCCAGTCCTCATGAATAATCCGAGCACACTATTCGGGACCTACTGACGTTTCCAGACCTTCTTCACGGGAAGCCCCACATGCAGCATGTTGCAATCATCCAGACGAGCGGTTCCCAGCGCATGGATAACTGTTGCCAGCTTGCCACCAAGCCCTGGAAAACCAATTCTCACTGGCGCCGTTAACTCTTTCCCCAGAAATTTTGATGAACTTTTTGCATTTTATACGGGATTTTAATGATTGCAAGCCCCCCCCCCCCGAGGCTCATGCGATGGGGCGGCATACAAGTTGCCTAAATAAATAAATAAATAAATAAAATAAAAGCTTTCTCCAGGACCTTGGGAGCCCGAGTGAGACTGCAATACTTTGCAGGTACGACAGATTAAGCCACCCCAAAAGGGGGGAACATTCTTAGAGAAAGAGACACAATTTCTCTGCCAGCTGAAGAGGGTTTGAGTTTAAAAGACAACATGCACTTTGCTCTGGGTACAGCACAGTGCCTGCCAGGGGTGCTGGATTACAATTCCCATCGGCCTTGGCCAACCCCTGGCTTGCGCTGTGGCCTTTCTTTGTATCACAGGAAGAAAGCATCATGTGCAGAAGGAAGCCAAAGGGAGGCTGTGGGAAAGTATTGGAGGATGGGCTGTTATGAACCAAGGAGCCAAGAGGCAGGAATGCCCCCAGGTAAGGAAAGCCAAGGTGCAGGGCAGGTACCCACAATAGTGGTGGGATGGGTCCCTAGTGGTGGGATGGGCCTGCGGGTTTCTTCCGCATCCATATGCATTCTGGTGCTTTTGGGTGACCTGGTCTTGATTGCGACTGGCAATTCAGAGCATCTTCCCTTCTCAATGCTCATGCTCTGAGTTGCCAAGGGATGAAGCACAAGAAACATTCAAAGAGTTTCCGAAAACTCAGCTCCCACACCCCACTCCAGGACTCTCTTCAGTCTGGAGGAAAAAAATACCATATTTTTTGCTCTAAAAGACGCACTGTTCCCCCCCTCAAAAGTAAGGGGAAATGTCTGTGCGTCTTATAGAGCGCATATGTGTGTGCAGCAAGTCTGTCAGATGTGCAGCCCATGGGGAAGTGATGGGGAATCTGCCTGTGGTGATGTGCCCATTGGAGTCAGAATATTTCTTTTCTTGTTTTCCTCCTCTAAAAATTAGGTGCGTCTTATGGTCAGGTGCATCTTATAAAGCGAAAAATACAGTACATCCTTTCCTCTCATCTTGTATTTTGGCCCCCCATCTCCGCAGCCCAGCAGGCCTGCACACATCCTGCTCAGGTGAGAAGTGGTCAGCGCAGGTGAAAAAAGAAAGCTTTTCCCCACACACAAATGTCCACTCAGTGCTTTGCAGGGGCAGGAAGCGTAAAGCCACCAAATGGAAAACAGAAACGCGAGTCAAGGTTTTGGTGTGAAGGAATGTGCCGCAGACTGAGCAGGTCCGCCACCCACCCTGGCTTTGGACGGAGCGGTGCTTGCTGTACCTGCTTCAGTTCCTGAGTTTCAGTCTCCGAAACGAGCTGCTGCTGCACTTGGGCCTGCGGGCTGTCACTGGCTCCGTGGGAAGAGATGGCTGCAGGTCCAGCTTGCATTACATTTCCTATCAGTCCCGTTGCTGCAAGGAGGAAGAAAAGACGACAGGTTGGAATCCAAACCTTGCCCCATGCATGTCACAGTGGGAAATCCAGTTCTGACCTAGTGTATTTTGGAGGGAAGCCTCTGTCATACATGACGGTAGAACTGCTAGCTAGTGTAGGCCAGTGACCAAACCTCGCTGCTCAGGGCAGAGCTGGCAGCCGCCACCCCCAGGACACACACAAGCCAAAAGTGTGCCTGCCAATATACGCTGCCCCCTGCCCCACCTCCACCTGCAAGCACAGGTGTGCAAGGGAATGCACAGAGCGAAGGTGTCAGGATACAGGCTGGGCTCCCCCGGCACGGCAAACAACCCTGCGCCGATTCCACGGCGCATGAGGTTTTGCTGAACGTACCAGTCAGACATCACGTGGTTATCTGGGCAGAGTGGTTTCCACGCTGCCCACTCCATCCTCCTGGCCTCGCCACACTTCCAGGCAGTGCCCACAAGCCAAGCCCTGTCTTTTCCCCGTTCTTGTGCATGGGCCATGCCAGCCTCCTCCTCACTGGTCTGCTGTGGCCCCGCTTCTTCCTCCGGCGTGTGCTTGCCTGTCTGTGGTGCTCGCCAGCCACTCATCCCAAAATAAACTGCTTTACCACAACTGCCCCTTTCTCCCACCAAGTATTTTCATGCCGTCTCCCTCTTTCGAAAAGTAAATGAGATGGAAACATTGCTCAGCCAATGAGAATAAAGTGAGTTATGATGCATCTGTTGCTAGGCGGCTGAGGGCA
This sequence comes from Varanus salvator macromaculatus, assembly GCA_023646645.1. Lineage (NCBI taxonomy): Eukaryota > Metazoa > Chordata > Lepidosauria > Squamata > Varanidae > Varanus > Varanus salvator. The sequence goes on from JAIXND010000654.1 coordinate 120,139,650, forward strand.
GTAGAAATCGAAGGCTAGAAGTGGCCACTTCCACAGCTGCTCTTGCTAGGGGACTCTATGATGTTGCCGAACCACCCAAGGTTCCCAGGTACAGACGACTGGAGAAGCCATGTGTGGCAGTGTGGAAACCTTAGAACTTGCTGTCTATTTTCTCTGTGCTTTCAGAAAACAAAACCTACCCAACAGAAACTCCAGAATGGGGGCCAGATGACACAACAGACCCACAACAGTAAGGTTTCACCGGGCTTCTCGCACTGTGCAAACTTGCAAGTGAAAGGAACCACAGCAGCCTTGCTGGACAGATGAGGCGGAGCCCTTCACTCCACGGCCAGGCAAGCTGCAAGCGCTCAGAGGGCTCCGCGTGGGGCCGCTGCTTCCGGAGACGGACCTGTGCGGCTTCACAAAGGTAGCTCAGCCCTACAGAGGGCCGTGCACCTTTCAACAGTGCCTTCGCTCACCTAAGTGGAGCTGAATTTTGGCCGTATGCTGACCCCTGCTGGGCCCTACAAAGCACTGACTGCACGAGGCAATGCAGCAGAAGTACTGCAGGCTGGAGAGGGAGAAGACAAAGAAAACAGACACATGCTGATATTTCTTTTCTAAACATTGGGCTACGGGGACCTACTCCTGTGGACGGCACACGCCAAGCAGGGCGGCCGCTCCCTTGTGAACCCCACTGGTGAGCTTCCCAAAAGCTGACTGCTGCCAGGAAGAGAACGCTGCACAAGGAGGATTTCTGAACGGGTGGAGGAGGAGGGGGCTATCAGTGGCTCCTCGTCTTGGTGCCCGTATTGTATCTCTTGCTTCAGGGGCAGCATCCTGTATAAGCCACTGGCTGGAAATCGTGGGTGGGAAGAGGCTCCCGACTAATAGCCTCCTTGCGGGTTTCCCTCTGTGGGAGCTCGACCTGATGTGTCTGGGCTCTTCATGGCAGAGGATGCTAACCCTGGGAAATGTGGGCGAGGGGCTCTTGCACTCCTGCCCTGCTTGCAGGTTTCCAGTGGGCAGCTGGTTGCCCACTGTGCGAAGAGCATGTCGGATCAAATGGACTTTGGAAGGGCTTCCCTTACGTTCTTGCGAGGCGGCTCTTTCCGGCAACTTGCAGCCGCTTCCTCACAACACACTTTTCATGGCTAAACTGATGCAGAGCGCTCCTTCAGAGAAGGGGAGGCATTTTCTCCTTCGGCACCTACAAGACGCTGCAGGCGCAGAACACAGAAATGGCGCATTTGCTGCTGAGAGGCAGCTCCATTAAGATGAGAGCTGGAGCGCAGCAACGGGAGGAGGTCAGGAACGCACAACAGGTGAGGATCGGAGAAAAAGCACGCCCAACCCAAAGCACATTCCCAGGAAATGGAGGCAGGCTGCGCCGTGGGTTTGCGGATGATCTGACAGCCGTAGGCCCTACGGGTGGTGTTTGGAGGAAGCAAGATCCAAGGATCGGGTCTGGATGGGGCAACCAGTACTGACCACAGGGAAACAGAGACCGTCTGAACGACCGCCCTGGCGGCGATCCACCAGCACAGCCCTTCTGTCCCTCTCCCGCCCTTTCGGGGTTTGGGGAAGGACACCTGCGCGCCCGGCAGCCTCTGCGCTCTCCATGTTCTGTCCATGTGGAGGGCTGCCTTATTCTCCCGTGAGTGGCAACACTGATCCCCTTTTCCTGCCGTCCCCCAGCGTCGATTAATCAAACCCAAACAACAGGCAGCAGATCCCTGGAAGCCACCTGCAAATGCAGTTAGTTGGCCAGCCAACCAAGCTCCCAACAGAAACGCAAACCGGATGACACGGGGGCACCCGGCACAAATCCACATGGGCGCACGCAGGTGGTGCCTCCTGAAGCAGCAAGCCACCTGTGGTTTATTTCAAGCGCGGGCTCCGATTGCAGCATCTGATACCAGCTAAGTGTGGCAATTAAAGGCCATTATTTGCAATGCGGATAGTTGCGGGTGCTTAGCGCCAGGCAGAGCCCCGTTCTTGAAATGCTCTGCGCATGCACGGACCAGTGGTCCTTGCTGGAAGGGTGGAGGACAGCAAATTCCAGAGGAAGCTGTTGATGACAGCATGCGCCGCCAGCGCCACGACAGCTGTGGGGCACCGGGCCAGAAAGTTCGTCGGAAGCTGAAGCTCGCTTGGGGCTTTGGAGGACTCATGCCAAGACGTCTGGCCCTGTGACAGAGCCTTCTCCGCTGCTCTGGATTGTGTTACTTAATGTAAAAGGCAGACACAAAAGCTAAAGCTAAAAATACAAGCCTCTAAATCCCCACAGGAGTAATTACTGCAAACTCTTAATCCCCTAGAATTATTTGGTTATCGCAATGTTAGCTCCTGAGCTGGGACCCAGGCAGCTTTGCTACAAGAGAACCATTCATGCCGGTACACATTTAACTTTGTCTGAAAATCCTCGGGCTGCGCCCAGTGAATCCAACTGCAGGGACAGGCCCTCCAACACGGTGGGCTTCCACAGTAACACACCGGCTGCAATGTAGCTGCGCACGCACCACAAAAACGCCGCCAACTGTTGGAGTGTTGAAGGAGTGGCCCATAGCGAGAAGTGGGCAGAACTGGACGTGAGCATGGGGGGGCGGGGAATGGCCTCCTGGAGAGCAGGGCCAGCTCAGGCCACTGGGCGACTGAAGCCATGGATCGGGCTGAAGGCCCTTCTTGCCTGGCATCCTGCTCACTCGGTGGTCAACCAGCTGCTTACAAGCAGGGCTTGGGCACAATCACAGACGACGACCTCACAGTTCTGGGCTGCTGAACGGACTTGTAGGAGCGATGCATCAAATGTTCTGCTCTCAGCAGAAAAGCCATCCTTTCCCGACAAAAATGGCCACGGCTCCCTGGGAAAAGATGATGGGACTTTTCTGAGGCAGAAAACAGTGCAAGGCAGAAGGAACACAGCTCGCTGCAGTGATGCAATTCCGCAGCTACGGGGCTGAACCAGGAATTGCATTCCGGAGCGGAGCGGCATGAGAGATAAGAAATATGCAAATTGCCCGGACTGCTAGTTGGCCTTTCATGTATTACACTTCAAAGAAATCAGACACAAAACCTCTCTCTGCCAACTTACAAACATGTGCATCAGGCAACTGGGAGCAGCGATTCTTCTGCAGCTTGGGTACCCACTGTGGCAAAGATGGATTGGCTGCTAAGCAAGATGTTCGATTTGATTAATGATTGGTGATGCTATACAATGACTGCATATGTTTTGATATGGGGCAACATTCCATCCGAATCTGGGTTTCCTTTTCCTTGCCTTTTACGCCATCACCTTCTGTATGCCTCATTCCAAGTTTTTCTTTATTTTCAGTACTGGGCCCAAGGCCGAGAGTTTAGAGAAAGGCACCCTGGGTTTGAGCCCAGCAGCTGGGAAGGGTCTCTTCCCACCTCTGCAGAAAGCTCTTCCCTGAATCCTATTTCCCCTTCCCATAAGAGCCCAGGGGTAGAGGTGACACGGGCAGAACCCACAATGTCGAAGAAGCAATCCTAGGCATGTTTATGCAGAAAGAAAATCGGCATTTCCCAGCATGTCCCAGCCAACTGAACACATGCAGGATTGTGCCTGCTTATCAGAGAAAATCTCCTTAGGGAACAGGGAGCCGGACGGCAAAATGAGCTTCCCAGCACAACTGCAGGCAGACCTTCCTCCAGGTAAGTGAGAATTGTTTGGTTATGTGCTTTGGAGCACCTGCTTCGCATGCAAAAAGTTGCAGGTAGGGCAGAGAAAGCTTGCCCCGTAAGGTCTGGAAGAACTTGACGGTCAGTATAAATAACATTTGGACCAACAGTCCCCCTTGCTATGACATCACTTTCTATGATCCTGAAGTGAGAGACGAGGGCAGCGGAAGCAAGACAGAGAACTTCAGCATCCAAAGTCAAGTTGACACAATGCCTTTCCAAAAATGCGCTGCCTTTGCTGGCGCTCAAGCACAGCTTTTTGAAAATGACAGCATTCTAATTTTCTATGCACTCAAATCCCACATCCTTCTTTTGCAATTGATCTATTCAAATTCTATGGGGGAAAGGCTGTAAAAAAATTATCTTTCTCAGAAGATTAAAAGGCGGAAATTTGCACCTCACATTCTGAGTCTCTGCTCCTGGCAACCCGAATGCATCCCTTTATTTTTATTTATTTATTCAATTGATAGACCATGCCTGCACCTCTGCTAGGGCTCCCGGGGTCGTGCATATTCCATTCAGGTGCAGAAAGTGCACTTCACTTTCCCTTTGTGCGCGCACCACAGAAATGCTGCCAACTCCTATTTAAAGAAGCACCTTTAAAAACAAGACTTTGCGCAGGTCCAGGAATGGTACAAACCATTCCTGCTGGCTACTGCTTGAACCAAGCCTATCTTTTCAGAGCTGGTTACAAACAGCAATAAAGCCTCTCATTCGCTTGGCAAAAGAGCCAAAGAAACACATTCTCCCTTCTATCTTCCACTGCAGCTTTAGCTATTTAAATTTTATACGGTATTTTATATTTGAGATGATTGTGAATCGCCCCAAAAGCTTTGGCTGTTGGGCGGTACAGAAATGTAATAAAGAAGCAAATAAATCTAGTTGCTTCAGATCTGTCCTAGCCCCTTTAGGGAAATCAAATATTTTATAGGTGGAAAGCGCTGGGGAACAGACAAATACGGGCTGGCAAGAAGTGGGTGTTGACTGCCATCTGGCGGCCGAACGACGTGCGAATGGAGGCCAGCAGGACATTAGTGACTTTAAAGAGAAACGGGGGGGGGGGGGGAGTCAGAGTTTCCATCACCTCTTGCCTTCTATTATTGATGTTTCCTACATAAAAAAGCCGAGGGGGGTGGGGGGGGGACACTGGCAGGACATCTAAGTTTCTAACGCACTGACTTAAATGTTAAAACACAGCAAGGCAAAGAGGGAGAGAGATAAAAACAGTGACACAAAGCCACCTCTTTATGCGAGTGGCGGTTGTCACTGGGGCAGAAATGTGCCAGGATGCACCTCATTGCTGAGAAAGCAGCAGGTTGTTTTTCCTTGGAGTTGTCTGCACCACCCGTTCGCCACCAGGTGCCTCGGAATAATTTCCTTAAAAATTAACAAGCTTTTCCAAGCACCGGACCTCTGCAACTGGTCAGCAAGAGAACATTTTAATCCTTGCTGAAATCTAATTTTAGCATGGGGCACAACACAGCGCAGCTTGTGAGGAAGCTAGCCTGCACTGCAAGTTCCAATGTGCTGGAAATTTCTCTTTAAACGCTGCATACAAGAACACCTGCTTTCGAAAGACGTATCTATCCCCAGACACCAGAACCTCTAGAGGCTGGAGTGATATAACCCAAATGCTGTGCTTTGCCTCTCCAAACCAGAGACCATATATGCATAATGTGTGTTCCTATCACCACGACTGAGAATTCCCACACGTTATTTTTTCCAGGAAACACTGGGAGGACCGAAATGAAAGGACAGAAAAGGGCATGGAGCGAGTTGGCCGGAGGGAATGGATTGTGATCCATGCAGAGAAGAGGTGTGTGAGGTACAGACACTGCTGATCGCCGGTGGGCCACCAACTCCCGAGAGAAGGCAACGGATGGCGAAAGCTGCGTGCGGTACGGAAACAAGCCTGGACGAGCGCATCCAAGCTGCAATATGGGAAAGGGAGCCTGGAAATGAGGACTTGGTTTTCCAGGCACCCATGGATAGGCTCTCAGTCCCCAAGTCTGAGGTCGTGTATTTTGAATATCCAGAGGGGGTTTCCAAGCCCTACCCTAAATATTTGTAGGGAGGGACTTGGAAACTCCAAATTCAGGCAGAATGTGAATTTGTAGGGAGGGACTTGGAAACTCCAAATTCAGGCCGAGCACTCATCCACTGAGACTGCGCCGATAAAAATTTAGGGTCCCTCCAACGGTGATTCTCCTGCATATGCAACCCAGTTGCCAGAGGACACGGGGGACTACGACAAAAGGATTCTTCTTAAGGGATAAGGGGGAAACCTTTGACCAAAATGGGGCAACACATATGCCACATCCCAGGCTTTTTCCTCAATATCCTGGATCGCTCTGTACGAGAAAAAAACGAGCGTGCAGAGATTGGTCAGTGGGAACCAGAAAGCTCGCATGAGCACAGCAGCGGAGGGTTTCAAAAGAACTACACTGATTTCTCAGGGTGTGTCCAAGGTGCCGACAAACCAGGAAACCTCTGCTTCAAATGGTAGCAAAGCCACAAAAACACACTCACTACGAGGTTCGTAACACAGACCCTACCTTAAAGGACGATCAAAAGGATTGCCGCAATCATGCATCTGAAGTGCTCCAGGTATCCTAAAGGACCATATGATAACTATCATGATCACTATTAAGAAGCATTTCTCACCAACATATTCGAGTTATTTGAAGGTGCTCAGTGCTGTTGATTAATGCGTAGATCATTTTCCTTTTGCCCTTTACCTGCTTGCCAAATGGACGTGCCAATGCCTTCCGGATGGGTCTTCCTCGCCCTAACGAACCCCAACGCATCCTCCATGAATTGCATTTTCTTGCTGAACTGCACCTCCAGGATGGGGATGGCCTCCGGCATCTTGGCAGAGAGCAGCTGGTAGCTGATGTCGGGTTTCCCAATGAACCTCTGGCGGACGCTGATTTCGTATGGTGTGTGAACTTTGACAATGTCCACATCCTTCTTGTCAAACCAATGAAGAACCTGAGAACTGGAGTTGCTGATCTCCAGACCGGAAGCCAAGAGGGCAAGTTGGCCTGGCTTGACATTAGAATCCGTCCCTTCAGTGATAAGGGCCGGGATCTGTATTATCAATCCTTCCTTGTTTCCAGAGCCAGCGACTGTGGGGGCGTCCTTTGGCTTTGCCCCCTCTAAGGGCACCTTCAACAGTTTGCCAGCAAACGGCCACCAAGCCGGAGATTCAAGTTCTGACAATAACCTGGAAGGAAGAGGAATGCCACAGATTCAAAACAGGAATGCCACCTGATTATAAAGACAGACAGACAGACAGACTAACCAGAGATTAATTTAGGAATGTATCTAGAGTTAAACGTTTCAGTTTGCCCCATCACCAGCAGCTGGATGTTCGAGGTTACTTGTCCCCAGTACCTGGTTGTCAGAGAAAGGATACCTGCCACAGACCTACAGCCATTGATGGACCGTTCTGCGAGTCATTTCAAGTGCCCTCCCATGCATGCTTCAGCTGAAAAAATTCCTACAAAACTATTTACACTTGAAGGAAATCTTTGCACTTCGCATAATTTGTCAGCTTGTAGAGCTGGAATTCAGAGAAAAGCTCAAAACAAGTTCTCAAGGGTCAAACAGGTTGCCCAAAAGAAATCCATCTATTTTTCTAAAATATAAAGCCAGAAGCAGGTCTTAAAACTAGCTGGAAGCAGACAAGTTGAATTTGCATTTAAAGTGCTAACCAAACCGTGGTTTCAGAAACAGCAGTTAAGAGCACGGGACTGGGACTCGGGTGATCTGACTTCTACTCCCCGCTCGGCCATGGAGCCCACTGGGTGACTTTGGGCCAGTCATGGACTCTCAGTCCAACCTACCTCACAGGGTTGATGTGGGGAGGACAAGATTGAGAGCTGAAGGAGAATTATGTAAGCTGCTCTGCATTTGATGGGGGGAAAGAGGGCTATTAATAAATAAATGTGTGATGTTTACATGATTCATAAAATCTGAAACTTAAGTCATCAGTAAGGCCCTTCTCACTGCCTCACTTATATTGGTAAATTTATACATCCAAAAATTGTCCCAAGACCCCCAGAAGCTAATTCCTGGGACTAAACTTGCAAAAAATGAAATTCAGGGCTTACTCTCAAATTAAATCTTTGGTAAACTGCTTATTCCTAGATCACTGGAACAGTCAATACCAATAGAACCTCCAGTCTTCTCCATAATTGCTAGGCATATTGGACTGAATTGAAAAATTGTGATGTTAGCTCATGGCAGCATGTGAAATTCAGCTGCCAGCCTCCCTTGCCCTTGTCCACCTCGGCACGTCTCTCTGCCAGGACTCGCACAAGGAATCGAAAAGAGCACCCCAATTTCTAATGCTTCCCTGCTGATCTGTTTCCATCTTAGCATCAGCACAGCTCTCCAAGATCCTCTGTGAAGTTTTCCCCTGATCATTCTTGCTACTTGGCCGGTGCTCTTCCTAGAAAAATGTCTGTCTCCCACTGCCATATGCTTTCCTATTCACCCCCATCCTCTTCTCTGGTCCTTGCTCAGTTACTCTGCCATCCACTGAGCCCTTCCCTAACCCTTGCTGGGCCTTCTCTTATCTAAGTCTGCAGCTGTGTCCCCTCACTTCTGTTGCAATCTCTCTTCCCCAGCAATAGCAAACCAGGAGCGGTCTGAATTTCAAGAATGGTCCTTTGCATCACAGGTACTCAGTCCACTTGGGCAGCCTCCTTAATTAAGGACAATCCACATACTTCTCTGTTATTCTCATTTTACAAAAGATGAAGCAAGGGTAAGAATTGCTTAAAGACCAGGTTACATTGCATTCTTGCTAACAACTTATTCTAAAGAAGGAAGCTGGCCAAAATGGCCGAGACTGAATAATCTTGAATTTGCAGGCCACAATTTGCCACAAATAACAACAGCATTAATTAGTATGCTGAAGCATGAGGATTGTTCAAGAACACAAGTCAAAGGATCCTCCATGTAAAACGTATCATACTCGACGGAGAGTTCCAGTTGCTTCCTATTTCAAAACTTCACTGAAAAAGCTCACTGGGATAAGAACTTTGAAAAATAATCCGGGGGGGAAGTAGCCAATCCATTCAGCAGCTGTTTCACAGGATGTTCTATGCTGTAACAAAGCAGCTCTCAAACTTCTGCCAAGGAACTGGAACAATGGAATTCAGTCTCTGTAGCAAAACACCTCTTAGTATCACTCAGCCTGACCCAAGAACCATTTCCATGTATTCTCCTTGGCAAAAAAAAAAACCCCTGAGACACCCTGATGGAATTGCTACTGAAAGAACGACAGTTTGCCATCCACCTTGCTGAAGTAACATGCCACCTGTCCTGGGAGTCGCACAGGTGAGTCCGCAGCCTGCCCTTTGGGAGCTAGTAAACTCCACAGGGAAACTTTGGGATTTTGGGCAGCCCTGGACGCGGCTTCCAACTTAGGAAAGAGCTCTTCTCCTCCACTGCCAAGATTAAGTGGTCCCCCTCTTTAGTTACAGCTGGAAACCAAAATGCCATGTGCCTAGTTTCATGGACCCAACAGGCTGTAGGATTCATGTTTCTCCAACAGCAGCCCTCCAATGCCACAGGACAAACTGCTTTTAACATTTCCAAGCAGAAACAGTAATATGATATCGCCATCAGCTGCTCAAAGAAAAAAAATGAAGGGGGAAAATGGTGGAAAGTCTCACATGCTCTAAAAGAGTAAGCCTGAAGTACCTCTTTGGATCCCGGCCCAAGGCTCTTAACTTGGTTTTTAATGCTTTCTCAGGCCTTGCCAGGTTTAAGTACATGTTAAACTAAACGTATTTTCAAGATCTTTTCTGCAAACTAAGAATTCACCTTTGTTTAAAGTCCTGCTGGATCAGACAAAGCGTCCATCTAGTCTTATTTCCCATTTGGGACCAGACGTTTCAACTGAGCTTCTCATCAGCCTGTCCACTCGGATCCTGCCTAAGCCCATTGTTGGCACATTGCGTCCGCCCCACGTCGCCTGACCACAAACGCCGCGAGTTAACTAGGTGGCAATGGAGCCTCCCCAGTCACCTCCTGGGAGACGGCCATGTGCTACTCCGGGCGGAATGGAGTCCTCATACCTGTCTGCCACATCCATCTCCGATTCGATCTTGTTCAGCCCCTTCATGATGTTATCGAACTGTTCTCCCTGGTGCTCGAGCACCTTTGCCGTGTCTTCAAGGCGTTTCTGAGATCCCAGCAGCAAGCCAGTTAGCTGCTTCCCCTTGGATGTCTGGGGACAGATGGCCTGAGCCCCGCCCCCTCCGAGGACAGCAGCTGCTCCCTCCAGAAATGCTCGAGGATGTTGAAAACCACATTCCGGTTGGGCTGAAGAGAACTGAACCAGTGCTTGGTGCTGTTTTCCAAAATAGTGAGGGAACTGAAGATGAAGTTGGAGGATTCCTTCTTGATTTCGCTGATGCTAGAAAGAGGGAAGCTGGCCAGGAGCTCTCCCGATTTGTCAGCTGTAAATCTGACTGAAGTGGGAGTCAGTGTGAGTTTGCCAGAAACCCATTGCTTCTCGGAGCTGAGGTAATACGAACTGGGCCACGAATGGATACGGATGTCCTCGTTCATCACCTTCTTGCTTGATTCGACTTCCTCAAGGCCAATGGAACAATCCCCGTCTAAACAAGAAGCAAACAAAATGATCCAACCCAATAACAACAGGTTAAGACCTCCTGAAAATCCACTCCCGGCTTTACAATCCTCACTTGCTTTCAAGAAATGCTGTGCAGTGAGTCTCTATCCCCCATAGTTCATGTGTGGGATTTTGGGTGGAAAGCTAAAGCCCATGACTGGAAGGAAATTTCGGCCCATTGATCCCAAATCCAAACCTGGGACTTTGTCCCCGGGATACAAAGTTCCAGGAAGTAGCATTTCTCTCTCTCTCATGGTCCTGGAACAGAATGGCATTTTGGCAAATAAGACTGTGGTTATGAATAGATGCACCCTCTTATACTGAGCTCAAGCATCAGCTCATGTAGCCCAGTACCAGTTCCTTCTAGAAGCAGCCCTCCAAGAAATCACGGTAACGACACCTCGCAGCTTTGAAACCCAGTATGTTGGTTTTTGGTTTTGTGTTTTAAGTGCACGTGCCAACACATGATCCCAGGACTTCACATAAAGTGCTCTGTCACGAAGTGTACCCACCCAAGTAAACAGGAAGCAGAGTAAAGATTTAAAGCCTCGCGTGAAGGGAACGGGACAGGATGAGTGCTTGGCTTTCTCATCCAGAAAAGCTGGAAAAAGTCAGCCTGGGGAGACAACCTGGTACCCTCCCAATTGTTTGGGCTGCAGCTCCCAAATGCCCTGGCCAGAGGGACAGGGATCAGGAATTCACAGAGTTGCAGACCAGCAAATGTGTTCATCTTGTTGAATCGCACTGAATGAGTGGGTGGCAATCCACAAAAAGACCCACAATGTAAGGGGGGTGTAGTTTATATTTTGGGGAGAGCAAAAGAAATCAGAAGAAAGGGCAGGGGGGGCTGAGCAGACAAGGACTGGCAGAGAAAGCATGGAAGAAAAAGAGAGAGCACTGATTTAGACGGACATAACACACACGGTAATAACATCAGAGATACATGGAAAGTAGTCCCCATGTTGCGACAGCAGAGAAAACGGGTCCCGACTCAAGAAAGATTGATAGCTGCTTTATGTTATATGCCATGCTTCCCCGACCTGGGGGTCTCCAAACCTTGTGAACTACAATTCCCAGCATCCTAGACTGCTGCCACACTGGCTGCAGCCGACAGGGCTTGAAAGCCAGCACATCTGGAGGCTCTCCACTTGGGGAAAGCTGCCAGAGGCAACACATCAGGGGTGGTTGGAAAGGGCTCAGCGTCAGTGAAATGGATCAAAGCAGAGCCGTTCCTAGTCCAGCATTCTGTCACCAATGGTAACCAGCCAAATGCTTCCTGAAGGCTTGCAAGCATGGCATGAAGGGAGCAGCCCTCTCTTGTTTTCTCTTTGGAGACGCCTTTGCAAGGAGCGCTGCCTTGGCTACCAGCATGAGCGAGAGGCGTACCACACAAGGATACCTTCCACTGCTGTAGCAAAGCTGCCTCACCTCCACCGGAAGCCACCTCGGGTAAGGGTGATCACCACATCATATGGCAGCGAATTCTGTGATGTGTGTGTTCTGGAAGGGAATTACTTTCCTTTGCCTGCCCCAAACCTCCCGGCGATCAATGCCAGCGGCTGATCACATGTCCTAGTAACAGGATGAAAGGAGAAAACGTATATTTTCCAGTATGTATAGAAAAGATTCACAGCAAGCCGTATTTCACTGGAGCTGCAATTTCTGGATTAAATCTGCAACCCAACAACAATTGCTTATGCTAATAAACAATTGCGGGGTTAGAGTCCTTGCTTGTACAACCTCCTTGTTACCAGACACTGAATAATCACGCTGTGAATGCTGGTCTATTAAAAGCCCTGTGATGAATCATTATGAATAGGTACATGCTGCTATCATTTACACGATGTGCCCAACGAAGACGTAAAATGGCATTTCTACAGTTTAAAATTAAATTAATCTCTGCAGCAAACTATTATGGACAACTTGAATTACTAACATGAGATAAATGGTTTTCTTGCTTCATTGCACCTTGACTACTATTAGAAGCCACAAGCTCCTCTGTGGTTAAAATGTGACCCCTCAGTTTATCACCACATTAGGACAAAACTGCCCAGGTAGCCTCTGGGCTGATGGGTGGGGTAGAAATACAACAAATAATAAAATAAAATATGAATAATAAAACCCAAAAGATCAAACTGTGGATCCACACACAATTGGATTTAAAATAGTACCATGCTGACTGTTCTTGTTACAGCCTCGGCCTAGAAATTATTCCAGCCAAATTGTCTTTCTGAATATAGACCAGTAATAAAGGATATCACATCATATACAGTTGAGTAGCTTTCACGGGGATTCAGTGACTTGTCCTGTGACACTGCAAAGCTGCTATGCGCAAAATATCCTATTTTCCACAGTGGATTCAAATGCAGCGTTTTTCTAATGGGTCAGTGTACACATCGGCTTACAGGCAAGTAGAGCACAGGAATAAAATTCCCAAGTGAAGTGCATGTTTGTGTGCGACAAGCTCACAATACACATGAAAAAACACCCAAAAGCCAAGTTGTACCCCCACTCACGAGAAGTTCCTGTACTGTTACACTCTGTCCCTTGCCCTTCCCACTCACACCTAAGTCTTTTGCCTTATTTATGCAATTCCCAAAATTCAGCTTGTCCATTTGTAGGGTCAGTACCTTCAAACACCCTCCTGAGGGTTACTTTCTCTGAAATGTCCATAAGTCCCCTCCCGATTTCAGAGATGAGAGCCCTACGGAAGTTATCTGAAAGTATGGACTCCACAGACAGACAAGGTAACATGATGGCAGATCAAGCCGAAACCGGCCCACCAATCTTGCTGAAAACCCTAGATCCAAAAAAGAAGATATGGTGTAAGACAACAGCACAAATTCTCCCAGAAATCCACGAAAAGAAAAGCCACACGGAAAAGAGACAGCACAACATTGCTGAAATGGAGGAGGTACTTGCCCCTGCGCTCTTCACTGATGGACGCTGAGTGTCTGAGGAATGTTGGAGATGTTATGTACGCTTGAATCGCATGATTCACCACACACCTGTGATCCAAGGTTCCCGTTTGACCCGTCATGTGCTCTACTGTATTACGTATCATGTATCATGACACATGATGATGTTCTAAGTTTCTGGTCACTCGTGTCGGATGAGCAGCTCTGAATGATCGAACCTGACAAGCAGAGGATGTCGTGCATGAGGCCACGACAGGAGCTGCTACTCACGAGGAAGACCTGACCTTAACCGCCCGAGTTCAAGAGACTCCACCACAGCTCGATATGGATACAAATCAGCCTGTTGCTGAGAGCTCCTCTAGTCTACAGAGATGCCTGGCCCTTTAAGTCAGCCAGACAGCGAGGAGGAGGAAGACACTAGAACGGAAAAGAAACATGACAACTCCTCCTCTTCCGAGGCAGAGCTGACAGGACCAGAAGCCGAAGGCATCATGGGATATGTGGTCTTCAAAACTGCACGTAACAGAAGAATTATAAAATCTTATCAATTGAAAGCTAAAAGGGAACAGGAAAGGAGGGAGGAACGAATGAGGGAGGGGGATTTGACGTAGGGGAGAGGCTATCGCCATTCAGAGGCGAACATCTGCTCACCAAAAACTATCATTAAGAAGCTCTTCAGTAGAATCGTAAACCTTGTAGATAACTAGCAATAAATAGATTTAGTTTTATTGCTCTTGTAAGTGTGGTTAATTACGACCAAAGCTATCGGGCCTCTGGCCTCCTTGACAGAGGACAAGACTGGGGCCACCCTAAAGAGATGGCTTAATTGGGGAAAAGATACAGGAAGGAAAAACCCCAATGTTTGCCCTTCTGCCACTGTGCCCAAATGTTCCCCAGAGCACTGTTGGGTATTTCACGACTGAGAAAGAAGTGGTAAGCAATCTCCATCAACACCGTTTCAGTGTTCATGCATTTGACATTTATGAGCACGAGAAGAGTGCTGCTAGTCACCTAGTCCAGCTTTCTGTTCCCAGTGGTGACCCTCTGTCCTGAGATGCCCACAGGAAGTTCACTGAGAGTCAACTTTCCTCTGATACTGGAGTAATAGACTCATCGTGATTAGCGGTCAGGAATCGTTTCATCTTCCATGAGTTTTTCCAACTGTGTTTAAGTTTGCATGAATGAATGGACTGAATTGCCCAAATGGCTTTTGCAATCAATCTTCACACTGAACTGTATACTGCTGTATTGTACCTGTAGTGTAATTCATTGAATCCAGTTGTCAACTGCCCAGAAAGCTTCCACTAGTGGTTGTTATATTTTGACCCTAATCATAATTGTCAATCTATCCAAGTTGGTGGCCATCACTAGAACAGGTAGAAGAGAATTCATTTGGTTTATCAATTTGTTTACAACATTGCTATAGTTATATTTTAATTTTGTACTGTTTATGCTCACTAGAAAGTGACATATAAATCTATGTAGCAAATAATAATAAAATTGCTGTGAATGAACATGGAAGTGCGAGTTGCTAAGGAGGAACAACTCCTACTTCCAACAAACCATGGGTCCCAGAGCTTTTTACTATTAAAAAAACTAGTTTGTAATACACTTTAAGTCAATCTAGCAAGTACCATAAAGGAATTACAATAAAAATAAATAAGAGAAGCCGAGGTTGTAACACTAACCCATAATTTTAGGTTCAGGCTTCACAAAGAACCCAGGGACACAGTGTCCCTGGGTTGTTTAGTTCAGTGAGTGCAGGTTTGACTGCACTCAGTCACAACTACCCAGGGTGTATGTAACTTGCGAATAGCCACAACACAATATGCCTTTATCCAGCCCATCTGAAAGTCATCCCCAGCTTCTAACCCCTTTCTTGATGTCTCCCCGATTCCACTCACCATGACAAAACAAACCCCAGTATTTTATTCAGGTGGCATGTGCGGAATTCCTCTTGCAGGCTAGTAAGATCGCCCAGAGGAGTCTTTCCAGGTTTCTAGCTGGTTTGAGATGATGCACTTCAGGGTGAGCCCGGCCTCAGCATGCCCTTCCCCACCGAACTTTCCTTCCTGCAGACTTGGAATACAAAGATGCCAGTATTGGCTGCTTCCCTGCATCCCACCAGGTTGTCATTATGTCAATCCTGTCCGCATTCCCCTTTAGAACCCAGCACCCCAACCCAACCCCTCTATCTGGGCCGAGGCTTCTAGCATTAGCATTTATGCACCCAAACACCCATGTCTTTCCTGCTTTGAGTTCTGACTGGATTATCAGATCCCGGTGTCCTCTCCCATGCCCATATGGGCAATCAAAACATTTTCACCCTCAGCAACAAAGGATGAATCTTTCAAACATGAATGCTTGTCAGCTTTCCCCCAGCAGACAGCTTAAAAAGCTGCTCTGGCACTTTTTCAACATTATGGTTCAAGTGGAACCCATCCTTGGTGGCTCAACATATTTCGCAGTGCATAACAAGGCCGAAACCCTTCTCAGGCAACAGTCCCAGGGCTGGATTTGCTAATTATGAAATCCTGCTCTGGCCACACTCTTGAACAGGATGGCAGAGGAAAAGCAAAGAGTGCTTCGAGGTGCACTCTGAAGCATAACACGTTTATTGCACCGAGAGCTTCCGTGAATAAAGATCTACATCATCACAGGAGTCATAAAACTTCCCTGATGAAAAATCATGTCACAATGTGTTTGTCCACCTCTGAAATGACTCAGGATTCTTTGTCATGGCATGTCTATCTAAATGGATTGTTAAAAACCATTTTTTTCCATAACAGTGGCGTAATTTCACAAATGTTTTAATTTTTGAAGTACTGATGATTGGCCCCTAATACTCAGATTCCCCACATCTTCAGGGTATGCTGGTGGTAGAAAACACAGTTCAGATGCACAGAATAATAATGAAGCACAGAATAATATTGTTTTACTGGAGTAAACAGATTCAGAATCAACAGTGCAAGAGGTGCGCACTATTTTCCTGCAGAAGAAACATAATGCACACAAAAAATACAAGAGATTAAGCCTATGATGATTCTACATAATTTTTAATGGGTGCAGCCAGAAGGTTCATTCAGAACCATAATAATAATAATAGGTGTATTACTTTCCTAACTTTTGTTATATCAGTGTGACAGTTGCGAATGTTCTCTGGACTCACTTTGCACAGAAAGATTGCTAACTCTCCGCCACACCACTTACAATTTTGCATTGCTCTCTCCTGTCCTTTCTGTGCCTGTGCACAGGTTAAACAGGTCTGCCAGGTGAAGAGAAATGCTCCACGCATAGGATGCAGAGCAACTGGGCCGGGCCTTAGGGTAAGAGCCTCAGGACCACCCTGCCTTTGCTATTAACAGACACACAGCGCCCCTCAAGAAAATGGCCCCACAGAAAGGAAGGGTGGGGAACAAGCGGCCCCTCCAGATGACAGCTCCCATCACCCCCACGACCGACTGCGCAGACCAAGGCTCATGGGCATGGCAGTCCCACCGCACTGGAGGGCCAGCGCTGCTGACCTTCAGAGAAACTGCTCGGCGCAGGTGGGGGCTGCGCGCCGGCCCAAGGCCCAAGGCCCACCCGCAGACGGGACTCTCGGCGCGGCGCGGCGCGGCGGCCTCCCGGCCCTTGCGAGGCCCTTTGCCCGCCGAGATCGGCCTGCGGAGCAGCCCCTGTGCGAAGCTCGCCGGCCCTGCAGCTGCAATGGGCCGGGCGGGCCTGGGGGGCTGGTTGCCGGGCAGATGCGGCGCCCGGAGGGGGAGCGGGAGGGGGAGGGGGAGGGGTTCGGCCTGCCCCCCCGTCGCGGGACGGGGGTCCCCAAAGCAGCGCCCCCACGGACGCCCGCCCGAGCCTGCCTCCCCTCCCCCTCCCCGATGGGGGGCGAGGGGGCGGGGCCTACAACGCCCCTCCCCTCCGGGGCGGGCCCAGCGCACACTCACCGGCCGCTCGCGGAGGGGGGCGGACAACGAGGACGCCGCTTCGCAGGCGAGTCTCCGGGCGCCGGTGGAACCGTCCGACCCTCGCGCCGGCCCGACCGCGCTTGCGCAGAGCCGGCGCCCGCTCTGATTGGCTCCCTGCCCCTCGCTCTGTGATCCTCGCCTCCTCCCGCGCGCACCGCCTCAGCGCGGGCGCAGGCGCACTCCGTCCGGGCGCGGGCGCATGCGCGCTGGCTCCGAGCGCGCGCTCCTCCCCTCCCCCCCCGGCTCCCCTGGAGCGCGCGCGCGCGCCCGGGGGACGCGACGGCGCATGCCCCGCGATTTGGGCGCGCCCTCCGAGGGGTCCCGGCGGCGGAGGTGAGGCGCCGAGCCGGGCCTGGATGGGTCCGTCCAGGGGGCGGAGAAGGGCGGGGGCGCTCCTCGCCCGTTTGCGCTTGCGCGGGGGGGGCACGGGCTCCGCGGGAGGGGAGATGCAAGGGGGCTGTGAGGGCGAGGGGAGGCCTGGGCTGGCCATGGGGGGAGGGGCAGAGCCCCAGAAATGGGGGGGCGGGCGGGGCGGAGGAAGGCCCGGGAATGGGGAGGAGCGCTTCCCATCCCCGCAGAGCGAGGCCCGGCCCAGTGTGGCAGCCTGCAGTGCTCCAGCCATTGTTAGACTACATCTCCCATCAACCCCAGTTGGGGATGGGTGGTGGTAGCTGCGGCCGCACCACATCTGGAGGGCCGCCGTGGCGTTCAGGGCCCTTTGGAGCTGCACCACAGGGCCCAGCGTGGGGGGCTGGTCAGATGTTCCCGGGCTGGGGGTAGCGCCTGGGATCCTGAGGGGCAGTGTATTTCTTTGCAGTATGGGCCATTTATTTAACATAATATCATCCTTAAGCAGTTTGCACACAAATATTAGCATTACATTTAAAATATTATTCGACTCCCATTTAAATGTAGTTTAAAAGCAATTTCAATTACAACAATTGCAATAGCAATAGCAATGCAGAGCAATTCAGGAGCATTAAAATGAAGCAGGATGCTTAATTTACTGCTCTTCGGATTCTGAGGATGGGGGAGGATCAAAGCTCTTGTAGCTGAAGGGAGGTTGTGTGGCCAAAACATGGCCCTTTCTGTTTCTTTTTGGGGTTCTGGGTTGTGCAGATGCAGCTTTTAGTTCTTTTTTCCATTGTCTGGTCCAGTGCCCTCTGTCTTGGTAGCAAGCTCTCGTCAAATCATTCGGACTAACTCACAGCATCACATGGGTAACACATGAGGCCATGAGAGTGGCCAACAGTGAAGTTCCTTTGTATGTGTTCCAGTTTGTACAACTTGCAGGTGTCGACAAGGTGTTTGGGCAGGTTCACACAACCACGGCTGTACTGGATCTTTGCCCCTCTTGGCTAACAAAAGGTAGCAGGGAGAAAATTGCTGCTTGGGCCAGGGAGGTGGTGAATGCCTCTTCATACGAAGGAGTGGTCCCATTCCACCCGAACCAGGAGACGATGAGGCCACTCCTGGAGAAACCCTCTCTGGACCCTGAAAATCTTAAGTTTAGGCTGGAGGCAGACGTCGTCTTCCTGGGCAGGGTTTTTGAGCAGGTAGTGACCAACCAGCTCTTGGTATGACACTGATTTCCTGGATCCATTTCAGGCCATATCTTGGCACAAAACCAATTTTGCTTGCCCGGCATGATTTTATTTATTTATTTATTTTAAAGTTTTTTTATGCCGTCCCCTTGCTATATAGCCTCGGGATGGCTCACAGAAATAAATAAATACAATATAAATAACAATCACAATTAAAACCCCGATGCACCTGGGCATGATGACCCGTCCTGTCATGAGCAGAGCCGGCTGGTGCCGGAGGTCAGACTAGATGGCCCAGGAGGCCCCTTCTGACTCGCTCTGTTTCTATGTTTCTATGTCCTAGAAGAGAGCCAGGGAGTGACCTTCTTGATGCTCCTGGGTGCCATTGACCATGGCATCCATTTGAGGCAGTTGGCTGAGTTGGGAGTAGACGGAACTGCATTTGATGGGTCCAGCACCTACCTGGATGGGCAGCTCCAGAAGGTGGTACTTGAGCGAGATTGCTCTGTGCCGTGAGTCCACTAGGGGGTTCTTCAGTGGTTAATGGTGTCCCCTTTGCTGTTTAACATCGACGTGGAAGCACTGACCGTGGACATCAGGAGTTTGGAGTGCGCCGCCATCAGTTTGTTGGTGACACAGCTCAGCTTTTCCTTTTGATCGTTAGAAAGTGAGACCGCAGTGTGCTAAACGGGTGCGCTGCTGCACCCTTGGACAGGATGAGGTCGACAATGTATAGTTGTCCTGACATGCTGTTAGTGGATGGATCTCCTGCCTGCACGGAGGGAAGGCAGTTTGTTCTAGATGGGGTCTCACTCCTGTTGAAGGAGCAGATTTGTCGATCGGGGGTGCTCCTTGAGCCATCTTTGTCACTTGAGGCCCGGCTAGCTTCAGTGGCATGGAGCTACTGCCACCAGCTTCAGCCTGAAGCCCAGCTGTGCCCCCATCTGCACAGGAATAGCTGGTTTTAGTAATCTGTGCTTTAGTCATCTCTAAGCTAGTTTACTACGCTGTGCTGTAGATGGGGCTGCCCTTGAAAATTGTTATAAGAAGGTGCACCTTCTGCAAAATGCATCATGCAGACTAATAACAGGGACCAGACAACTCCAATTCTGGCCTGCTTGTATTGGCTGCCTCAATGCATCCAAACCAATTCATGGGGCTGGTTTTAACATGAGAGGGGCAATGACTGCACAACTTGGGACCAGAATACCTGGGAGAACACCTCCGAACTGCAGCACACCCAGATTACTGCCTTGACGAAGAGTTGGGCTCTTCCTCAAGTTACTGCCTCCGAGGGAAGTTTGGCTAGGGGCAACAAGGAGACTACCAGCAGTGACTGCCTGGTTAAGGAGCAGGTTCCCTGTGCCTGCCCGGTGCCAACTTTAATACTTTCTCAGCACCAGGTTAAAACTGTCTTCTGCCAGAAGTCATTTAATTGGTTTAATATTCTTTTGGAGCTCATATTAGCTTAAATGGGTCTTCCAGTTTAATTTGTATATGCTATTGTAGCTTTTTACATTACTTTAAATTTGGCTTTTACATTTTATCTGGTTAGTTTAATGATGTTTTTATTGTTGTCTGTGTTGTGTTTTATGTGCTCTTGTAAATTGAGCAGGGCTGTCATGGGTAGGACATTTTGTAGGACTTTAATTCACAGGGTCTCCATAAATCGGAGACTTGATTGATGGCACATAACAACAAACTGCCCAGAGAGTTTTGGCTATTGGGCAGTGTAGAAATAAAGCTAATAAGACTAAATGCAATTTTACTAGTCTGCTATGCTGTAGTTGTTGGAGTTTCATGGGAATAAGCTTAGCCAAAGTTGTGGTGGCAGCCCAGGATTGCCAGCTTGCGGTCTCCGTGCTCCTGCTTTTTTCACGTTGCCACACTTGGCCTTTATTTCAAAACAAATCTGTTGTGCCTGATAGCCTCAAGCTTGGTCTCATGATTGATAGTTTGAGGCCGCAGTTCGCAAAGTGCGAGATGCTGGCAGCTTGTTGCCATGGAGGAGTGAATTTCTGGGTGAGGCTCAGGGCCAAACCAGACACAATCTGGATTTGAGAGGTTCCTTGTTTTTTGAAAGGTAAATGCATTGGGGCTCAAGGCTCAGAGCAATCCTGCAGTACTTGAAGGATGAAACCAAGTCCTTCCTTTTCCCTGAAGCGGATCTTTGCTTCATGCGGTGCTCTGGATGTCCGTGTGTTTCCCCCTTGGGGCAAACAGAACTTTGGGGAACACTACAGATCAGGAAAAATGTGTAGAGGGCAAACTGAACACTCCTTCCCTGGGCCTTTCAGCTCCAACCAGAAACAATAAGTCACTTCATTGGTCATTTCTAATTCAGTTTAAAATAAATAAATCACATTGGCTTTTAGCAGCACCTATGACTTGCTGTTGTTGCTGGAGATCTGAGGGTCTGAACCTGGAAAGTGTCACCTGCAAAGCATAACATTCCCATCTGGGAGAGCCCCATGGCTGTGTCTGACCAGCGAAAAATAGGTTGGCAGAGAGAGCTCCTACTTGGTCCAAAGTGTGTCAGTTGCTGTTTGCATCTCTTGCATGTGGACACAAAGGAAACGGAGTTTGCTTTCCCTTGTCCAGTGCAGCTTGGGCAGCATTGTGTCTTCAACTGGCATTTGCAGAATTGTTGGTTTGGTAGTACTTTTCTCACACAAGGTCGTTGTGGGTGGCAACCCTGTGCCTTTGACCTGCTCTCATTGCTGAGTGTTACAGGATGAACAAACCCATGTAGCATGAGGTGTTTGGAAAACAAGAATTGGGAGTCTCTTCTGACAAGTGTGGGAGCCTTTATTTCTCTGACATGAGTGCATGCCTTTTCTGTTTCTAGATCTCAAGAGGAGACTGTCCTTGAATGCTGTTCTCCCTGACATGCCAGCAAGGAGTGAGGAAGCGCATGAGGGCACTCCTCCATTCAGAAACGCTGCTGTTGAAGAGAAGCAGCTCTGTGCAGATAAATAGCCATTAATTGCTGGCATTTAATATCACTTCTCGAGCTTTCTTGTCCTCAGAAACGAAAAGCCACAAAGAACATAATTAGCCATACAGAGTGCAAGCCAAATGGGAAGATTTTCCAGCAAGATTTGGAACTGGACAGTGTTATTCTATCCCCTTCATCTTTCCTGATTCATCCCTTCCCACTGATTCTTGCTTTTTAATCTACTGGTCTTATAGGCCCACTGTTTATTTTAAAATATTTTAATTTTTTCTGTCACCTGCTAAGTTAGGTGTCAGAGACTTTCCATCGCCTGAATGGACAGGGATACTTTTGCTTACGCCACCAAGTTTTTCCGTGATTATACTGGCCCATCGAGAGGCGCAAGCTGCCAACCCCATGAACATGTCGATTACATTGAGAAGCCAGAAACTTTCACTTATGCAGACTTTTTCAAAGATTACTTGATCCCCAATGATCCCTGCGTTTTCTCAGCAAAGTTCACTGAGGGCTGGGAGAGCAGGAGGAAGTGGGTGACTCCGGATGGGAAGCCTAACTTCGAGTATCTTCTGCATTCTTTTGGTAAGGCAGCCTCTATTAAGTCTATGAAGTGCATTATTATAAAGTGCATTTTTGCTTTTACCAGGGTCCCACCTATTCCGCCTAATCAGAAACGTGTGCGAGGGCTCTGCTTCCTCTCTCCTAACTGTTTTTGCCCTAAATCTCAGGAGACCTGGAGCAATCCAGGCCTTTGGAGCGGGTAGAAGGAACAAGGGCATGTCTTTATGTTGAGCAGCAAAGGTGCCGAGTCCTTCACCACTCACGCTCGGCGCTTTCCGCTCCAGTCTAGAGGAAAGAGGTTTCCTAGCATTGCGCTGCTCTTTAAAGACCCTCCCCAGCCCCAAGCGAGAGAAGCGGGCTAGAAGTCCCCTCATCATCCTTGCCGCAAAATATTGCCATCCTTGGCATGGTTCATATTTCACAGAGAAAATATGGACCCCCTGATGTTCTATACAAAATAGAATTTACAGGCAACCACCTTAAGTTGCTGTTGTTGGTCGCAAAGTCGTGCTCGACCCACCACGACCCCATGGACAACATTCCTCCAGGCTCTCCTGTCCCCCACCATCCCCTGGAGTCCACCCAAGTGCCTTAAGCGGCAAGCTACATCTCATCCTGTATCGATATCCCAGGTTGCATAGTTTCCCAAATAGTGTCAGTGAGTGAAAGCTTGTGCAATTGTTAAACTGGTGGATTCATCCCTTTTGCATTTAAATATGGTCACGCCGGAGGTTTCCGAGCAAAGGTTTAACAGGCACGTGTTGCGCATGTGTCACATAAGGGCAAGGAGCCTATTCAGTCTGGTGGCCAATTCAGTTGTGGAGGCAGGCCTCAGGATCTGCTTTTCAGTGCTGAGCAGAGCCAAAGACAAATGCGGTCAGAATACCCCATATGTTGACATGGCTCCACTTAAAGCTCCACCAGTACCTCCGCTTTGCACGAGGCATCGGGATGGTAGGAAAAGCAGCACAAAAGCTGGGAAGCCACCAAAGAGTGGGTGGCCCGGGAAAGCTCATGGGTCCAGGAAGATGGGAAAGTAGTCACCTGAGGCGCCTCGGAGCTCCTGATTTGGACTCTGGGTATCAAAGAGTGTGCCTCAGGGATCAGCGCACACTAGATCCTTCCTTCACAGCTGGCATAGTTGCATTCCAGGGTCAGTTCAAAGTCAGATGTGCCCTAAGAAGTGGAGGGATATTAAAAATCTGTAGGGTTTATATACTCCTCAGGGTTGTTCAAAGTGCTTCAGAAGTGCTATTTTTATTTTTATTTTTTTCGATTTTTAGCCTGCCTTTTTCCTACCAAGGGCTCAAGGCAGCTTACATCATTCTCCTCCTCCATCTTATCCCCACAACAACCACCCTGTGAGGTAGGTTGGGCTGAGAGTCTGTGACTGGCCCAAAGTCACCCAGTTGGCTCCATGGCCAAGCGGGGACTCGAACCCAGATCACCTGAGTCCCAGTCCCATGCTCTTAACCACCACACCACACTGGCTCTACTATTTTGTAGTCCTCACAGCAACCTTGTAAGATGGGTCAATATTAGCCTCACACTTCAGTTGTGGTCTCTGTGCTGGGTATTGAGTGTGGTGATGGCAAAGGCATTGGGAAGCGAAAGGAGAAGGCTCCTTTCGTTTCCCCTGTGCCACTGCAAAGCCTGGTTGTGCCTCATGGGCACTGTCTCAGAGCGGTGCGCTTGCTGTCCTTGCCCTCTCTTGGTAGCATCAACAGGTTTTTCCCCCAAAATTGCTCAAAGAGTTTATATTGCAGGAGAAGCTGTAGTTCCTGTTGCCAACTGTGATGTCAAGGAATACAATTCTAACCCAAAGGAACATCTCAAACTCAAGGATTACATAAATTACTGGAAAGAACACATTAAAAAAAGCTATCGATCGGCTCGAGGGTGCCTTTACCTCAAAGACTGGCACCTGCAGAGGTAAGCAAAGTGGGAGTCCTTCGCATGCTCTTTTGAAGCCCTGGCATGCTGCTGAATTGCCCCTCTGATCTTCCTTGTTAGATGACCTCACTTTTCAAAGCGCTACAGGTAGCATTCAGAACCCTGCACCCCGAGAACCTACGCCCGCGACTGCCTGGCGCTCGGTCTGGGTGGGGGATCCTGCTAATCTGGGTCGCATCCCTTGCGGTGCCTTCGCCCGGCATTCTCTGCTTCCGACTGTACCGGCCGCCAGTGTTTCCGTCTCTCCTGTGTGTGTCTGCACGTATTTGATGCTGTGCTTGGTCTGTAGGGGAGCAGGCTCCTTTGCAAGCACAGAGGAGCTCCTTTTGCCTTCCCAGCACAAAGCTCGTATTGCTGGCTGAAAGAGCAGAATGGAAGGGCAGTTGGATTTCAGGGGTACGCCTCCCACATCCAGTATTTCAGGTATAGATTCTGAGCCTTAAGGGCCACTTCAGCAGTTCCTCTCGGTGGTTTCGTGCATTCCCAGTTGGTCACTTCACATCTACTTGTACGAAGGGTGAAGCCAGGCGTGTATAACTCACCACTGCCATTTTCCCACGCGCTCTGAAATTCTGAAACACAAACCTTTAAAATAAAGAAACTATAATGGCTAAGATCCTTGGGCTCCCAAAGGATCAGGAGGAATCCCAAGGAGACTGTATCGAAATCAGCGCAAGACTAGGACAAACTGAATGCAGTTTGTGAAGCATGCAGGAAGGCAACTGTTGGTATTTTGGGGGTCGGAGGCCTACTTCTCAGGCCTCTTGCATGCTGTCGTGCACCATTTGAACAAACATCAAGTGTCGCCGTTCCCCTAAGCTGCATTTTGTCGATACTTTTGTTTTCAGGACTTTCTCAGACCACGATGTTTACACGACCCCCATCTATTTCTCATCTGACTGGCTGAATGAATACTGGGATGCCATCGCAGTGGATGACTATCGATTTGTCTACATGGGACCCAAAGGCTCATGGTACAGCCACCTGGATACTTCGCACGTCCTCTTGGGAAAGATGATTTCTGTTCAGGAAAGAGGTGGAGCCTTCAGGTCACTCCAGTAGGACTTGCTTCCCCACTGACTGCAGAGGAGTAGATTGGAGGAAGGCGGTCGATGGCACATGCTCAGAACATTCTCAGAAGGGTATATTTTCCCAGCTGGAAGTGCCGTGCACCTTTGTAACACTAAGGCAAAACAGCGGGATCTCCCACCAGCCTTAGAGAACCAAGCAAGAGCTCCGTTCTCTGTATTTTGGGAACATCCAGCTCCCGCATATTAAGCCATGGGTGCCGTCAGGAAGATGCTTGTGCCAATCTGCCTCTGAGACATCGCCTCTTTCCAGGGCTGTCAAGATAATTAGGGAAGCCCTCGGCTTTCCGCAGCAGGAGCTAGTCTGAATCTGTACTGTATTTGCAGAGTGGTTTAGATGTGTTGCCTTAAGAGTGCAGTGTGTGTCTGTATTTGCAGGCAAATGCCTTCTAAATCGCTGTTCCTCTGAGACGGCTTGGGGAAGGAAAAATAGAAATCCCATGCAGGGATCTCTCTGTCTGACTGAGCAGGCCGGCCAAATGAATTCCGGCTTGGGGTACGTACGTCTCTGTCTCTGGAGTACAGTTACCATGTTTTGAGAAGCTGCGATGCTAAGTGTTTCGAGTGAGACAGTGGAGCGAGGGTGAACCTGCTGTCTGCGTTCATGCTCTGCAGCCGTTCCTCCTGCTTGTGTGTGACTCTCTGTTCTTCCTCGCAGGACTCCCTTCCATGCAGACGTCTTCCGCTCCTACAGCTGGTCAGCCAACATCTGTGGGAAGAAGAAATGGCTGCTCTTCCCCCCGGGGCAAGAGGAGCACCTGCGAGATCGGCACGGTCACTTGCCGTTTGACATCACTGCGCCCGAGCTCAAGAACAGCAACCTCTACCCTCGCTATGCCCAAAGCAGCCCTCCTGTGGAAATCATTCAGGAAGCCGGCGAAATTGTTTTCATCCCGAGTGGGTGGCACCATCAGGTTTACAATCTGGTAAGACTTGCGGAGAGCCACTGCCACTGGGCAGGGCCTCGTCTGGGTGGGTGGTGCAGCTTTCGGTTTTTGAGAAACCGCACGCCAGGCTTGCAGACTTCCGGAGCAGAGCACATGGCGTGCACGCAGAAGGCCCCAGACTCAGTCCCAAGAACCCAGAATCGCAGGGCCTTTATCCCAACCCTGAAAAGTACTTGCCGTTCACAGCAAACGGTACCAGCCCCAGCGCACCTCCATTCCTTTGACGTGGTAGAAAGCGGCTTCATCCGCTCCCAATGAGGAAGGCCAGAGCATTCGGTCAGTCAGGTGGTTGGCCAGTTCTGGCCTGACGTTTCGCAACAAACCCCGCCATCTCTCTGATCACCCGATTTCCTGCCTTGGGGTACGTCCTCTTTCCTGAATTTCCTCCAGAGAACCTGGAATGCTTGCTTCCGTTGTCTCACAGGACAGCTGCCCGATGAATGGCGAGGGCATTGATAGCCACGCAATCGACCGGTTGCTTCTTTTGCTCCTTCGACCATTTAGCTGCCTGGCCTTGCCTGACCGGATAAGCAGACTCGGTGTCCCGCAGTGCAGACGCCTTCCTGGTGGGAGCCCAGGCATAGCGCATCCGCCTGCCTGAATACGAGGGGGCTCCACTTAGGTTGCCGCTCCTTCTTTCAGGAGGATTCGATCTCCATCAACCACAACTGGATGAACGGGTGTAACGTGGCCATCATGTGGAGCTTCCTGCAGGATGAGTTGGCCGCCGTCCAGCGGGAAATCCGAGAATGGAAAGACAGCATGGACGACTGGCACTTGCAATGCCAGGTAGAGCCCCAGGCGTGGCTGTGGGGACCCGCCGGCCACTGAGTGTCCAAGGGGACGAAGCACAGGGAGGTCGCTGGGAGCAAGGGTGGCTCTTTGAACGGCCGCAGCAGCAGCTCAGGTTGCTTCAGGCCAGGCTGCCGTTCACACGTTCTGCTTGCCTGAGCAAGTAACTTTCCCAGCGCATCCGCTGGCGGACTCTGGTCAGGCTGTCGGGGGATGGACACATGGGAGATGGCCGCAAGCCACCCACTGGGCAGCTTTTTTCTACCATGCCGGTAGAGAATCGCCATGCATCTTCTGTTTTCATTTCTGAGAACAGTGTGCTAAGCACATCAAAACTCTGATGTGGGAAGTGCTTGGATCCCCGGCGTAGACATGGCTGTCTTTGCGTATGGGGTCGGCTCAGCAGCTCAGTACATATGAAGGTGGGCGGATAGTTTCAGTTACCCTGCTCCCCATCTTAAACAGATTCTGCAGCAATGAATGATACAAAATAAAAGCAAGAAAGCCGAAATTAAAACAGAATACTGCTCCAAAATTCCCAATGCAAATTACTAAAGCGTACCATGGAAACCGGGGCTCAGGTTTCGGTAGTCTGAGGCTGCAGCTCTTGCGGTTCAGCTGTGCTTCCCCTCTTCTCAGGTACTGATGAAGTCCTACACAGGCATTGACTACAAGGAGTTCTACAAATTCCTCAAGATCATCGCGGAAAACCGAATCTTTGTCCTGGAGAACCACCACGTGGAAGAAGAGGCCTCCAGACATTCCTACAGAGCTGCTATCTCTGGGTTGGGCATGCTGCATGCAGTCTTCGATTTAAAAAGGACTGCGAAGGTCCTGACCTCTCTGAATGCCAACGAGGAATTCAAGAAGCTGAACCCCGAGACCCTTTCCCCTCCTCCTCAGGCACTGCTACACCGCCTGAAAGCAGCAATAGATACCGCTCTGCTCTAGTCCCCCATTTAGTCCGACCAGCTGCAGAGGTGCGTCTTTTGCAAACTGGGTGCATGCTGATTAGTTATTCCAATCACCCCATTTAGAAGTCTTCAGCACAGTGAATGTGAGTAGTGTATGGGGAGGTGAGGCTGGGGTGTGTAGCGCACTGGATGTGGCCGGAAAAGGAAGAGATCCCCCCCGTAAGATTCAGGGGTAGCAATCGATTTGCTCTCCGAGATCTAGCCACGTGAGGCATGTGGCTGTTCGCATCAGCCATTCTAAGCGAAGTCCTTTCGGCTGCAGCCCATACACTTACCTAGGAGTAAGCCTCATTGACCACAGTGGAACTTACTACTGAGTAAATATGCGTAGTATTGTGCCATTCGTTTGGGAATTGTGGGGGTTGTCTTTGTTCATCCGAATGCACCTGAAGTGCATTCCAGTTAGGGGGCAGAAGAAAAGGGGGTGTATCATATCAATCAGTAACTGCACCTTTTCATAGCCACCTGTTCGCTTAACTCCTCCATGCAGTGAGTAAGGGGCGAGGCCAGGTGTGCTCACCTCAGGCTTGGCACTACACCTTCAGGGACTCTGAGCAACAGGTGCTCACCGGGCCTCAACGGCCCAAGCACGGCAGCTGAAATACAGGTTCCCCTGTAGTGGCTCGTGGCGTCACCCATAAACTGCAAGCACTACTTGGGACTGTTCTTTCCCGTAACTGAAAGTAGCATTTTTTCAGTTAACGCCAGAACCAGGTGGTCTAAAAGTGGGACGATTGCAGAAAAGTAGTGCTATCGCTGGATTATTTTTACACCCTGAAACGGTGACATGTTTTTCAGTGCCTCAATCTTTGTAGCACAGTTAATCTCTGCAGAGTTCAAGGGAAACTCAGTCCCCCTTCAGCATTCGTTACATGAAGGCCCCCAGTCAGGCTGGAGCAGTGCTGTTTCCCAGCCGTGGTCCCGTTTTAGTTCTGTCCCCCCCCCCCTTCTCCCAGATTTTCCGAATTGTTTCTGTGCCTATGCGGTGTATACCAGTTAAACATGGTGGCTGCAACCGGGGCCCCTTAAGCTGTTGCAGGTGGGGAGGGAGCCAGGGAAGCCGCACGAGACTGGAAGTGCTCGGGATGGTCTGGTGCTTCTGAGGCAGCAGCTCGGGAAACAACAGACCACGCCGAACAAGCCAAAACTGCCAGGTGCGTCTCCTTCAAGGAATCTCGTTTGCCTGTGACCAAAGCTGCCTCCTCGGCTGGCTCCACGTTCGTCGCATCGATCCCCCCTCAGACAGGCAAGGGGCACAGCGGGGGCCAGCTCACCTGTTTCCGGGAGCAGCAGAGTTTGAGAAATGGGCACCCCACCCTTCAGGCGCACTGGTTTCGCAGCACTGGCGCTCCTGTTACTGAGCACAATTCTGTATAGCACCATGTGTGAGGGCTGGAAACAGTTTGTTCAAGAAGCACTTCCCCATGCTGCAGGGGCTTTCTTCTAAATGGGGACTGGCTGAATAAGGTGTGTTCCCTTTTGCTATAGCCTGTTAGACTTCCTCTTGAACCCTTGTTAGGGAATATTTAAGCACTGAGCCGATGTTTACTTGGTCTTCGACTGTTCTGCCAAGTTGCCCTGAAACCTTTCTGAAACTGCACATTAAAGTTATTTAAGTGTCCCTGGTTTCTGTCTGTCTCTTTTTTCCTCCCTTTTTTTTCCAGGGACTGCTTTGGAGGTGATGCTGAAAATGCTTGGTTGCAAGGTGAGGCTTCCAGCCTAAGATGGGCCGTGCTGGGTCAGACTGAGAGTCCGTGCTGGGTCAGACTGAGAGTCCGTGTTGTCCAGTATCCCGTGCACACAGTGGCCAACAAATGGCACGCAGCAAACCCACAGGTGTGGTCGGAGCACATCAGAACCACCCTGCCCAAATTCCTTGCGATCCTGGAGGGAGCGCAAGGCCAGCAGGTCTAGCGACCATGGAGAGCATGCGCCATAAATTGCTCCAGCCCCCTCACATTTGTCCACCTGTGCGATCGTCGCTCCATCTTGTGGAAGGATGCACATTCTTTTTCAAGTGCTGTGTGTTGTTATGTTTAAAGTGCCAAGAACTGGTTCGCAATGCTGGGGAAAGCACAAAGCATTCTGTTGCCTAAACAATAATCCCTACCTTATTGCGAGGTGTTCGGATTAAGACATTTCCAATAGGAATTTAGGGACCAAACACATCATCCAGCCCTGCTTAGAATGCACACAATTCCTCACTAGTCAGAAAATTGGTCTAACTCAGTTAAGGCAGGTTCATTAATTTATGGCGTACGAAATCACCCATCTTCAGAACACTGCAACAAGATATACTTTAATACAAAATCATTTAAAACAATCTTGACATATTAAATACCCAGTGTATTTGTACCATAAATTAGGCAGCCTCTGCTTATTTAAAAAACCCATAAATAACAATTGTTAATTCTAAAAAAAATGCGGACATTGTCAATGTCATTTAGAAAAAAATAGTGTTTGTTTCAATTGTTTCTAAAGCAACCCCCGTTTTATGCAGTCATGACTCCAAGGAGCCAATACTTGAAAATGTAGTTGACCATCTTAGCTCAGACAGGACTTAGCCAGTCCCTGGCCGGTGCAGTCATCTTTCTCCCAGCTAGCCCAATAAAAAGATGCTGTCCATGTTAAATTAAAACTGGTCAGTTCCCTTGTAGCATCAGGCCTGTTGATGTAGAATTTGGGGTCCATTGAGGACACAGGGTTATTCAGTGTCCCAGCTCCAAGATCCTGAATTCCCCGTAGTTCTGTCCCAGAATATGAAGAGTTTCATGGCCTGCAAGCATATCCTTACAATCCTGCATCTTCTTTTCAGAGATGGAGATCTTAAAAAGCAAGGCTGGGGCAAGTTGAAAATAATGACAATTCCCCATACAGCTGCAGCAGCTTCTTTCCCCAATGCTACATTTTGGGCTGCGTTTTCAGCAAAGGCTCGAGTGCCGATCTGGCAGAAAGAATCCACGAAAGGTCTGCCCTTGAAATGAGTGGAGGGGTCATAGAGGCAAAAATTGGATATAAGCAGCTTTAAATACTCTGCCCGTGGAAAGGATTTTGTTTCCTTGAGTCCTTGTTTAGTAGATCTGTATGTTATGTTAGAAACTCCTTTTAAACTCCGGATTAAAGCAACTATTTCCCTCCTATCATTGCGTGCGTTCCTTGGGATCGTGAGCGATGGAGAGACTGCCAACTGAAGGACCACCTTCCCATGGAAATTCGGTGTTGGAGGATGGATAAGTGCTGGCTAGATTGGTTTTTCATGCGAGGTGGAAGGGGAGTGAATGGACGACAGTTCACAATGAGTTCAGATTAACAGCAGGCCAAACTGTTTGGTCTTCAGTCTCCCTTTGGACATAGGTTTGCCAAAATACAGATGCAAATCAAAATATTCCAGTAGCAGCTCATTCTAAAAGTATAGTGTTAGCCACTCCACGACGCTCCAAACATCGAGAAATAATAAACAGTGGGGAGAGAGGAGTAGACTGGTTTAAGGACTTCAAAACTCCTGTGGTTTCCTGGCCAACGTCAGGAGGCCAAAGGATTGTGTCCCTAAGAGGACAAAATTATTAGTTCCAACTTACGTTGACCAAAAGATGGCTAAAGGTGGCAAATGCCAGGTTTCAGTGGCATTTACAAAAACCTCTACTCCTGAAGGACCAAGATTAGCTTCCAGCCACCAAAAATGGTTAAATCCTCTGTTCCCAGCTCTTCCCATAAGGCTGACACACAGAAAATGGGCCATGGAATACAGGACCTGATGGCATCCACATACGTGTCCTGCCACTTTCCGAGGCTCTGGAGTTTCAAGGTGGGCATGTCGTGAGCGGAGCCGGCTGGAGCCGGGGGTCAGACTAGATGGCCCAGGAGGCCCCTTCTGACTCGCTCTGTTTCTATGTTTCTATGACATTGTGGGCTAGCAAACCAAACATGGTTCCCATAGGAAAGGGAAATAGCCACACCAGAAACACCCTGCGATGGCGACCACGCCGAGTCCCTTCCTTCTCCGCGGCCGTAACAGACGTCTCAGTGCAACGGTTGCTTGAACAGTGCAAAGTGTGCCTTCCGGTGTGCTGCTTTCAGGAATTGTGTAACATTTGCCAGTTTGGGTGCAGTCTGGTTTCTTTCTGGATAAACTCGTAGCACGACTGAGAAAGTGAAA
Organism: Varanus salvator macromaculatus; assembly: GCA_023646645.1. Lineage (NCBI taxonomy): Eukaryota > Metazoa > Chordata > Lepidosauria > Squamata > Varanidae > Varanus > Varanus salvator. The sequence goes on from JAIXND010000654.1 coordinate 120,171,834, forward strand.
GGGGAGAGAGAGTCAGGGGTAACGCCCAGCCACCAACTTGCTTGATGCGTAGATTGCTAAAAGCGATTAATTTGCTGTTCCCGGACTGTGTCTGGACCCGTAAATCCAGGCCGGCCACCAACTTCCATGGGCTCACCCAGAAAGGCCTGGAAGGCCAGCCAGAGGAACCCTGTGCAAATGCCAGTATGGATACCAGCTCATGAACGGAGTGAGTGGAAGCCACACCGGTCGGGAGGTGCCACCTCTCAAGCCCAAAGCATGAGAGCTTTCCGTGCGCCCAGACGTCCTTTAGGTCAACTGCGATTTAGACCACGGAGGAGGACCGTGTGGCCCTGCCGAGGTTACTGGACTGGATGCGAAGGAAAGGTTTGGCAACACCTGGAAGGCCACGGGGGCGCTCCACTCTCTAGAGCTACGGATCAGGAAACCGCACAAGCATGAACCCGAGCCTTGATAAACTAGGTGCACGGACGGGCTCGGCTTCAGTGGGAGAGGACCCAAACCTCAGCCCCCGGCGTCTCTGGGTAGGCGGGGAAAGACCAATGCTCTGGGAGACACTGTGGGGCCGCACAAGCCACGGGTGCCCAACCTCCTTTAGCCCAAGACCAACGTCCACTTCAGCGAAGCTGTGCTCCTCGGTGGGCGAGGCGGAGGGCCAAAGCAGGTGGGCCCACACTACACGCACGTGAGCATCCTTTGGCTTGGATCTCTTCCTGGCGGCCATTGCATTATTTTTCCATGTCTGCCCCAACCAATCCCTCAAGCTGCCTGGCTGGCTCATAAAGCAAGACTTAATCAAATGCCACAGCATTATGAAACTCAAAATCCAAACTAGGGACGTGCAGGGAGAATCCACCAGATTCCCTTGTTTTGGGTTCCTGGCTCTGGTCCACGTTGCAGGGTTCATGGGGTGATCAGCAGGAGCAAGCTGGAAAGAAGCTGGCCCACCGGGAATGGTGGCTGGTGAAGGTTGCTGATTGCGCATCCAAGCGCCATGCGCATCCACAGACTTCCTCTTGGCTCGGCCCGCTTTGTAGGACTGGGACAAGCAAGAGAGGACCTGCCCACAGGTTCTGGAGGGGCGGATTCCAAAAGAGTTCATCCCAACCCCAATCTAAGCCATAGGAGAGACATTTCGGCCTTTTAGGATGGGGGGAACGGCCCAAAAACGGGAAAACCAGCAAGTGCCCCTGAAGAAGGAGTGGGGGGCTGGAGTGCACCCAGAGGTTTGAGGATGAGCACCCCTGGTGGAGACCATATACTGAGCTGGGCTTTGGGAGCGAGCAGGTCATCAGCTGGGTGGTGGCTCCAGCACTTGGGTTTCCACAGGCAAACCTCGCTTGCAAATTCCTCCGGCTGAAAGAGGACGCTTGGTGCATTTAATTCCCATTCCATGCAACTGCCGAAGCTCTCTGGGCAGCTTGCAGACACTGGAACAGTAAAACTTTATATTTATTTACGTATGAAAAGCTTTCCTAACCCATCCCCTACAAGTGTCTCGGGACGGCTTATAAATAATGAGTAGAATAAACCAAGTTCATTATAAAAGCCGTGGACATACACAGAAATGTACCGCAGAGACAGATCTAAATACCGTTCTAAACATGACACAAGAATAATTCCAGGCTTGATTAGAACCATCATATGCTGACAAAAGCTTGCGAAGAAAGGAAGAAGGCCTTAACCTGGCACTGAAACAAATTATTCCCTAACTGGGGGCCACCGCTGGGAAGGCCCTGCTCCGTGTTGCTGCCTTCTGAGCTTCCCTTGGAGGAGGCGCCTAGAAGAGGTGCCCTCGGTCTGAGCCAAGGCGGCTCTTGTCCACCCTCCCAGCTCCAAAATGCTCCCCCGTTGGCCCTGCTCACCTCCAGCACAGTCAGCAGGAAATCGTGCAAGCCGCCTTTATTTGCGGGGTCCATCAGGTCTCTGATGAGGTGAATTTCTGCTCCCAGATGCTGTATGCTAGGGGGGTGTGGAAGAAATGCATATCCAGGTCAAATTCCAACAGCAGCTCTTAAAGCAACAAGGGAAGCCAAAGGACAGTGATAACATAAACGTAAATTGCAAATGAAATCTTTAAAAAGAATGTGCTAAAATTGCGAAAACAACTGTATTTGGCACTGGAAACAAGCCAATGTTTGTGCAGATTGCTACCTCCTTTGGGAGGGGCATCCCAAAGTCAGGGCACCAACACAGAGAAGGCCCTTCTGCCTCGCAAGTGTGTGGAGGAAATGGCCAGAACTTGAGGCGCACAGGCGAAAGCCAACCTTCCACAGCTCCCCACACCTTGACCTCCTCGTCCTCCTGGCCACATCGCCTTCCTCCAACCATGAGCCATTGGAGGTTCCCCAGATCTTGTGCCGTTTCCTGCATTTTAAAAGGTTCAAATGCCTCTCCTAAAGCTAAGTATACGCACCAAGAGTCTTCGAGCTATAATATGTGAGGGGTTTTATCATCTGGCCACCCCTCTTTCCCTTCAGCCCTGCGCATCCAGAGAATGCAGCCCCGAAGATCTTCTCTGGAAGGAAATCTGCCCCTCGGGCTGAGCGGTTCGGCACTCTGCCACCCATGGAGTCCGTCCCCCAGTGATGGTCCCAGAAGAAGTTCTGGAGATCTTGAAGGACGTAAGAGAACGACGCAGCTGCTCCCAAGATGATCCTCCAACCCGCAGGCTACTCCCCAGTGGGCCTTCGGTTTCCGCCAAGGATCGCCTTCCTACACGCATCTCCGAAACGCGGAAAAGGGGAGCTACTCCCTACCTTGCCCGTATCACGACGTACAGCAGCAACGGCAGGAGCTCATCCATGGACAGGCTGTGCTCCTTCCCCAGCACCCCGTGGATCGTCTGCTCAATCGCCTTGTACGTCCTCTGGAGAATGTCCAGTTTTTCCCGCGGGTCGACGGTCGTTCTGCAAAAGCGAGCGGGTGGTGAGCGAGGAAGCAGGCAAAGAGAGGCGGTTCTCCAATGAACTCCACGCATGTGGCGACCTCCGTGCTCACGACGGCAAAGAGGCAAGTCACTAGCCCCTGTGATGGGCGTGTGGGTCCAGAGATGACATTTGGAAATGGCCAAACCGACTGGAATGACACCAGCCAGCGGCATTCGCGGAAACCTGCGGCGCTATAGCACCACCTTGTGGCTCTGGCGTGGAACAACTAGAAAGGCGGACAGACTTATTCTTATTTTCTTAGGCTTAGTCTTAGTCCATTAATTTGCAAAAGGACACTGCATATAAGGGAGCTGCTCTTAATGGCTCAGAGGTCCTGGAAACAGAAGCCTCGGTAAAATAGTGGGTTAAAAGCCTCTTCCCAGCGCTCGCTCTCTGTCTTTCTCTCCCTGCCTCTCTCTCGCTCACGCACACAGTCGTTTTCCAACAAAAGACACACAGTCCTTGCCTCCCAAAGTGCTCCCCATAAAGCAATGAGGATTTTACCGTTTTTGAAGGCCAATGGGAGTACGAAGGGGTTTTCAAAGGGTGGGGAGAGGTCACAGGATTTGGGAGGGGCGGGATAAGCGCTTCTCTTCCCAGGAATGATCCCACCCGCCACCAAAAACACCCATTCGGCTTCCCCAAAACGTGAGTTTGAAGAACGTAGCTGCAGTTTGAGTGGCGGCAGGTGGCATGGTTTTGAGAGCAAATGCCAGAGAAATTGCAAATTGTTTTCTAAATGAGGTGCTGTGGCTAGAAAGCATCCGGCCCTAGCCAAGGAGCTAAGGCTCCGTTCCCCAGGGAGCCGCAAAATCAACAAGTCTGCCTTGGGACCAAGCCTACCTCGCAGGGTTGTTGTGAGCATGATCCGCACTGCCTTCAGCTCCAGAGATTAAAAGCAAGATAAAATACTTTTTCTGTTTCTGGTGCTAGGTCTATCCTTCCAGGGATGGGGAAGGAGAACTACTTTCTTTACCTACGGAAAGTAACTTACATCAACTTCTGTAGACATTCGGTTGCAGAATGGAAGCAGCGGTTCTTGACAAGGCCGCGTCTCTAAGCACAAGAAAAAGCGACAGATCTTAGCATTTGGAGCTGTGTGCATGGAGGGGAAGGTTTTATGGAACCAGGACGAATCTGCACTGTGCAAAAAGCAAAGTGTTTTGGCTACAGAGAAAACACAATGAAGAAAACAACTCCACTTATTTGCTTCCCTGCCAGCTCTATTTCCACACTGCCCAGCAGCCAAAGCCTATTTGGCAGAACTTTCACAGAAGTGAAATCCCCAAACCAAATGACATAACCTATAAAAATCTTTACAAGTTTAAAACGGGAAAGGAAACGGTAAGAGAGCAAAGGCCCGCGGCAGCAGGTGAAGATCTAAGGGACTAAAAAGCACGGGGAAATCTAAAAGGCTTCCCCAGTGCCAGTAGGAGTACCCAGCAAAGATTGTTCCTCAACTGGGAGCCACCACTGAAAAGGCTCTCAATTGTTTTGGTGGGGCACCCAAAGGAGGGGATCTGCAGATGATCTTGGGGTCCAGGCAGGTACGTATATAAGGGCCTGGGCAGCTTTTCTGAATGAGACCCTCTCTTCTCTGTGTTGAATGAGATGTGGTGGCCTTCCCCAACCTGGTGCCCGGCAGATGTGTTGGGCCACAGCTGGGGATGGCCGGAGTCGAACTCACATCAGAGGGTGCCTGGCTGGGGAAGGCTGAGACAGGATGATGGGACATCCCAGCCTTGGAGATGAAGCAAGGAACCAAATATTTCCACAGGTTTCTGCCTGCCCCAGCAGGCAATTCTTCACGTATGGCATAGCTAAGCCATAGGAGGTAGTTAAAAGAGACCAGGGATACTGGTCCTGCTGGCCCTGTGTGACCTCCAGGATCAGGGACAGCATGCCCTGTACTGCAGTTGCTGGGGAGCATGGGTAAGGGGTTGCTCCTGTCCTGCTTGCAGCCATTACGTGGGCAGCTGGCTGGCACTGTGAGAAGAGAATAGAGGACCAGATGGACTTTCAGTCTCACCCGGCAGAGCACTTCTTACATTGATATGACTGTACCAGCTGGGCGGGAAGAGAAACACAAAACCTGGGAAAGGGTAGGGTTTAAAAAAAAAATCAAATTGATAATTCCCCCTGCCACCATATTTTCATTCAACATTGTTGTGGCCCCAGTCCTGTCCCTCCAGCCCTAGAGGTTTTGTCTTTGTTCCATCTCGCTGGGACCACAGTTGAGGTCCAGTCTGGACAGGCGTCAGAACAGAAATGCAACCCAAGTCCTCTCCTTGAGGTGCTAGTTGTCTTCATGCAGGGACTTTTTCACAGGGAAGAGTTACAAAAACAGCACCCTCTGCACCACCTGGAATGGTACCTTCCTATTCTATTGAATATAGGAATAAACCAAGAGCATGACAGAATGGGGGAACAGCTTACCCGGCTATTTGATGGTGTGACATCTTTCAGGGGCCAGAAGTGTCTGAAATGAAAATGTGGGTTGGGGAATAAATGGGTCACATATTTTCAAAAGGATGAAAGGAGAACAAGATCTCGGTCCTGCAGAGATCACAGGTCGAAAAAGCCATTTATTGCCAAACAGAAGGTGAACCTTCCAAATATAAAAGATTATTTTTGAACCCTGGAAGCAAAATTGCCCCTGGAAAGGTATGGATCTTCAGGTTCCCTCTCCACAATTCCTTATCCTCAAGGCTGTCTGTACGTGAATATATTTGTGAATATATTGTGAATATATTTTGTCTTGTGAATATAAGTGAATATATTTAAGACTCACGCAGAAGGTTCTGAATTTCTCAAAAGTTGGAGATTGGATGGGAAGATCACAGCTTTCCTGCAGCTCACCGCTTTTATTCTTTCCTGCTGCCTGATTCCCCAAAGTCCTTCCTAGGGAGATGGGTCTTGCCAATGACTGTTAGCCATGGACGAACGGCCAAATGGACAACCCACACCAAATCCTGGGATGACCGAGAATTTTGCTTGGCTCATTCCTTCATAAGAACTCACCAAAATGCACAAATTTCTTCACAAACCAGGTGGAGTGGTTTTAAAAAAATAAATGTCCATCCATCCAATTTTGCAGACTCAGCAATTAAATTTCTAGCTTTGACTTCCTCTGCACTCAGCCATGTTTGTGGTGTTAAATGCGGGGGCACCATGGGCTCTTCACCTTTCATAGCTACCTGGCAGGCGGACAGGTACCGTATTTTTTGCTCTATAAGACGCACTTTTCCCCCCTCAAAAGTAAGGGTAAATGTCTGTGCATCTTATAGAGCGAATGTGTGTGTGCAGTAAGTCTGTCAGATGTGCAGCCCATGGGGAAGTGATGGGGAATGTGCCTGTGATGATGTGCCCCTTTGAGTCAGAATATTTTTCTTCTTGTTTTCCTCCTCTAAAAACCAGGTGCGTCTTATGGTCAGGCGCGTCTTATAGAGCGAAAAATATGGTAAGTTCTGGTCCTTTCTGCTCCAGAGACAGGTGTGCCTATTGCATTGGGGTGCTGAAGCTGGGAGAAGATTCCCTTCGCTTTGCTTTTGGGGAAGACCTACCAAAATTTGCATGTCTCTTCACAAAGGAAATCAAGTAACATTGAGTCTGGAAAAAAATGCCATCGTGGGAGCAGATGGGGTCATCTTTCCCCGGATGCCACAAAATCCAGTGGCCGGGGAGAGACGGTGGGAGGCAGACGAGGCCTTCTCAGTGTGGGCTCCCTAGATGCTGGCCACGGGTTTTCCCGGCCACGGCCACTCAGCTCACCTCTGGACGTCCAGGAACTCCAGCAGCTTAACGTCCGGAAGAAGACTCAGGTTCACAATCCCCTGGCAGTAAAGTTCGTCCTCTTTCTCGTGGTGCAGCATGTACAGCAACAGGAGCTCCGGATAAAAACACGGAAGAATGAGAGGCAGGATGAGGCCGGGTCCACTGAGGTCGCTGGAGGGAAAGAAAAGCACCATCAGCCCATCAAAGCACGGCGGCAGTGGCTGGAAAACGTCGCGGATGCGGCCCTCTTTTATTTTTCATTTCAAGTATGACCTTATTACTGCTTTAACGGATTTACGTTGCTGAGCGTCACTGGGGTGTGTGGTTTGGTGCTGGAAGATGCACGAAGATCACCGGGTGACTTTGGGCTGGCCAGCTGCTCAGCCCAAGCAACCTCACAGGGTTGTTGTTGGGGGGATAAGATGGAGCCACGGAAGCCTCTTTGGCTGCTTTCCAAGCGGAAGAAAGGCAGGGTGTAAGTGCCGTCTAAGAATAACAAGGAGGACGAGGCAGAGCTTGCGTGTTGCTACAACAACCCTGTGAGGTGGGACAGGCCAAGAGACACTGTGAAAGGTCGAGAGTGAGAGGCAGGGAGGCAGATGGAGAAAGAGGGGGGCAGACGGAGAGACGGGCAGACACGGGCGAACAGCATGCAGCCAGTCCAACTATCCCCCGCTGCGCTTCGGGGACAGACGGGGCTTTGACTCCGGCTCGCCCCACTTCTGGGCTCACACACAAAAGAACAAAGCCGCACTGCTTCTCTCCTGAAATTTGCTGATGGCCTCTGGAAAAGGGGCACCGCATCTTGAGAGCGAGAGCGCTGCGTGCAGGGCGAGGGTCTTCTCAGCCCGAGAGTCAAGTCCAGCTCTGGGAAAGCTTTTTGGAGGGGTCCCCCTTCCAGCCCAAAATAGCAAAGCACTGCAGAAACCCTAGAAAAACCCCAAAGGACGAGTGGGTGGCGGAAAGAGGGCTCGGCCACCCGAGGGTCCCTGGAAGGCTTGGATCTGGCTCCGAGAGGGATGGATTTGACCCCATGGAAAGCACCACGGACGTTGGGGGGCTTTGGAAAGGAAAACAACGGGAAAGCGGGAAAGCAATGGCAACGCGCCCATGCATGAAGTGCCAGGGCAGAGTATTTCTTGGGGGTGGGAGAGCCAGAAAGGTTGTGCGTGTGTCCCCCAGCGCGTGACATAAATCCACATCCCTACCTTTCTTTCAGGGCTTCAGGGGGCGCTTGTCCTTTGACCTCCCAGGCAAGGTTCAGCAAACACCTGAAAGGTACGAAGAGCAGATAAACAGAGTTAAGACGAACCCGCTTGTTGGATGCTCAAAATATGCTCCAGCAAGGAGAAATGCACGTCCGAAATTAACAACAAAGGAATTCCCAGGCAGCTGCTCCCATTTTAAGCAAGGACCTGCAGGATTCAGCTAAAATCGGGGAATTGCAGGAGCCGTTCCCAAGGAAGTATCCTAAGATATGGAAGGACCGGTTCCAGGAGCACGAATGCACCTTCATCGGAAGAATTGTGGAGAAAACAGACGGCCCAGGCCTTGAAAATTCATTCATTTATTTATTTTCCGATTTATATCCTGCCTTTTTCCTACAAGGGGCTCAAGGCAGCTTACAGCATTCCCCTCCTCCATCTTATCCCCACAACAACAACCCTGTGAGGGAGGTTGGGCTGAGGGTGTGTGTCTGGCCCAGAGTCACCTAGTTGGCTCCATGGCCGAGCGGGGACTCGAACCCGGATCCTCTGAGTCCCCGTCCCAGGCTCTTAACCACTGCACCACACTGGCTCTCACACACCACACTGACTCACATACCACACTGGCTCTCACACACCACACTGACTCACATACCACACTGGCTCTCACACCACACTGACTCTCTCAAAATGCATCTGGCCCCTGTGAGCTCAGCCAGTTTTTTGAGACTAATTTCCCTGCTTTGCTGCCCTCCCAAGAAATCCGTGAGCGGTAATTTGGGAAGAAGGAGAAAAAAGAGGCGGTTTTCCTGCCCTGGGAAGGCGGACTGGGCATTTTGACTTTGCAGCATCCGTAGTGGCAAAGCTGTCCGGCCACAAATGTGCTTGGTAGGCTGACGGACATCCCGGTTAAAGGCAGTCCCTACGGACCCTCCCCAAAAATACCCCAGAGGGTTAATCGGAAAATGAGCAGATAAAGCTCTGCTGGAATTGCTCTCCGGGACAGGCAACTTCAGCCCCGTGGGGGCTTCTTGCAAGGGTCCCCTTTCACCCCTCTCCCCGCAAGGATCCCCTGGAAGAGTCCCTCCGAAAGAGACGATTTGGGGTGGAATCCTCTACCTGTTAAGGCAGAGAAAAATCTGACAACCTCTAGTATTTCCCTAAATAGCAATGCTTGCTGAAGAGTGCCAGAGCTGCAGGACTTTTATTTTATTTTATTAGATTGTATTTTATTGTATGTTATTAATTTTTATTGTATTTTTAGTGTTCCTGTGCACCACCAGTACTTTTCTGCATAAGGAGCCCTTGTTTCATTCGCCATCCCTAAACTGTCCTTAAGAGAATTCACTGGTGACTTGTCATAAGGTAAGCTGTGCAAGAGCTCAGATGCAAGCAGATCTCGTCCTAAGCGAAATCAAGGGAATCAGCTAGTGGCTTGTCATAAGGCAAGCTCTGCAAGAGCTCGGATGCAAGCAGATCTCGTCCTAAGCGAAATCAAGGGAATCAGCGAGTGACTTGTCATAAGGTAAGCTCTGCAAGAGCTCGGATGCAAGCAGATCTCGTCCTAAGCGAAATCAAGGGAATCAGCGAGTGACTTGTCATAAGGTAAGCTCTGCAAGAGCTCGGATGCAAGCAGATCTCGTCCTAAGCGAAATCAAGGGAATCAGCGAGTGACTTGTCATAAGGCAAACTCTGCAAGAGCTCAGATGCAAGCAGATCTCGTCCTAAGCGAAATCAAGGGAATCAGCGAGTGACTTGTCATAAGGTAAGCTCTGCAAGAGCTCGGATGCAAGCAGATCTCGTCCTAAGCGAAATCAAGGGAATCAGCGAGTGACTTGTCATAAGGTAAGCTCTGCAAGAGCTCGGATGCAAGCAGATCTCGTCCTAAGCGAAATCAAGGGAATCAGCAAGTGACTTGTCATAAGGTAAGCTCTGCAAGAGCTCGGATGCAAGCAGATCTCGTCCTAAGCGAAATCAAGGGAATCAGCTAGTGGCTTGTCATAAGGTAAGCTCTGCAAGAGCTCGGATGCAAGCAGATCTCGTCCTAAGCGAAATCAAGGGAATCAGCGAGTGACTTGTCATAAGGTAAGCTCTGCAAGAGCTCGGATGCAAGCAGATCTCGTCCTAAGCAAAATCAAGGGAATCAGCGAGTGACTTGTCATAAGGCAAGCTCTGCAAGAGCTCAGATGCAAGCAGATCTCGTCCTAAGCAAAATCAAGGGAATCAGCGAGTGACTTGTCATAAGGTCAGCTCTGCAAGAGCTCGGATGCAAGAAGATCCCCCCCACCCCCCGTGAAAGCAAGAGCATGCCAGCATGGGCAGTACGTACTGGTAGAATTCCCATATTTTCTCTGCATAATGCTTGACCTCCTCCTGAGCCATGGACAGCAGATGCTTGTTTGCGCCAATCCCGGAGTAGGTGGCCTGGAATGCCAATATCAGCGCCGTCAGCAGTTTCCCCAAAGGGTGCAAGGAAGACTTCAGTGCCTGCAAAACCAGAAAGCAAAGTTTCTTCAGAACTAGGTAGACTCAAAGCTGTAACTACAAGGCGGGAGAACAAGCGAGATCCCATCTTTTCTTACTGCAACACCCCCAAATTTTGCTTATTTTTATAGGTCAGGAACAGCCATTCTAGCTATTTTAGCCCTTTTCAAATTCTTATCAGTCCATTCTGGCCAAGGTTCACTTTCATGTCTGACTTTTTTTAATGGTGTGAGAATTCCTATAAAAATATGCATTTAGGGCTCAGTAACCTGGAGTCTTCCCAGTGCTCTGAACTACAGATTCCATCATCTCTGACCATGGTTCATAAGGAAAACTGATCCCCGAAGAATCGAGGCCTTTGAATTGTGGTGCTGGAGGAGACTCCTGCGAGTCCCTTGGACCGCAAGGCGATCAAACCGGTCAGTCCTAGAGGAGATCAACCCTGGCTGCTCTTTAGAAGGCCAGATCCTGAAGATGGAACTCAAGTACTTTGGCCACCGAATGAGAAGGAAGGACTCCCTGGAGAAGAGCCTGATGCTGGGAACAAGAGATGGCAAAAGAAGGGGACGGCAGAGGATGAGGGGGCCGGATGGGGTCCCTGGGGCGGTGGGTGTGGGCTTGGGTGGGCTCCGGGGATGGTGGAGGACAGGGGGGCCTGGAGGAGTGTTGTCCATGGGGTCACGATGGGTCGGGCACGACTTCGTGACTAACAGCAACAACAATGTCTGACTCATATGGATGGACACGCATCTTGCGGAGTTTCCCTGGCTCTGTGGGCCACCAGGGCGACCCCTTCCCAAAGCCCCACCGCACCACTGGGGGCAACATTTTGGCTGATTCTTCCCCAACCTGGGGCCCTTCAGATGAACTGAGCAACAATCCCATCATCCCCAAACCTGTTTGGGCGGCCAGTGGGAGTTGCAGTACTCTGACCTGGTACACGCAGCACTGTCCCCGTGCTGGATCTGACCAAACGGCAGGACGCCACCGTCCTCTGTCTCAGAATTAGGGTAAGTGAGTCGTGTGAGGTGGCCGGATGGGGTCCCTGGGGCGGTGGGTGTGGGCTTGGCTGGACTCCGGGGATGGTGGAGGACAGGAAGGCCTGGAGGAGTGTTGTCCATGGGGTCGCAATGGATCGGGCACAGTTCTGCAACTAAACCAACAAACACAGGAGCATGGCTACCCAGAGAAGGGCCTTCTCTGTGGTGGCACCCCGGTTATGGAATACGCTCCCCAGAGAGGTTTTGCCTCGTGCCGACACTTTATTCTTTTCAGCACCAAGCCAAACCCTTTTTATTTTCCCAATAGTTTAAGGTTTAGATTGTAGCTTTGATGGGGGGGGGTGGGTTCTATAAAAGATGATGCTGTGCTTTGCTTTGCTTTATTGTAAGACCGTCCTGAGACCCTCGGTAATAGGATGCTACAGAAAAGCTTTAAATCAATGAACACGGATCCACTTTCCCGCCCCTGGAAGCCTGATGCTAGGTACTACTGCCACGGTCCCCTCAGACAGATGCACACCTGCTCCAAGTAGCATCGCAGGACTTCCTGCTGCCGGTGTTCCCTGAGCTCTTCAAGGATGTCGACCTTCCTCACAGGCTCCTCTGGTCCTCTGGAGGGCAGAGATGAACAAAACGGGATCATCAAGGTGTCAGCTCGTTCCCACTGAGCTGAGCAAGAGTTGTGGTTGAATCAGGGCTGTTGCGTTGTGTGAACCCAGCCACACAAACAACCCGTGGTCTGTTACCCACAAAGAGCCCTTGGAGGGGAACCCAGCCACCCGTTGTGCTTGGGTTGTCCACTGAGGGTTGTTTGTGGCCGTGGCTTGTTGGGTGCAGACAATGAACTCACAGGTCAACAACAACCCGCAGTTCAGGGACAAGCCACACTCAACCCATGCACAACCCTTGGGAGTTGTCTGAACCCAGCCTGGGTTTTTTTCCTTGACACTTTTGAAAAACAACATACATCTGCCATCTACAGCAGCCACTTTTGATGAGGGCGGTATCGCTTCTGGCGGGTTTAAACACGTAGACCTGCAGTTCCCCGTGCTTTTCCGGCACACGTTCCAAATGTGGTACATGCAGTTAGTACAGAAATGGGGTGGACCTCTGCAAGCGCTTCCTGTCCCAGAGGGTTTTAAACGCAAACCTCGATCTTTTGCCATCTGGGCACGACTATTGGGGGCTGGGTTCCCTCTTCCACTCTTTCCCACAACATGCAGCCCTTTGGCAAAAGCCTTTTCTTTTGAATGTACATCCAAAAATTTATTAGCCAACCAAGGAAGTGTCTCTGAGCATGCACAGAGTGGTTTGTTGAACCCGAACTGGAAGCTACTTCCAAGGCCCCTCCTTTTCAGCAGCCCTGGCCACAGCCCTCTGGGTGTGCCCCTCTGGAGAAGGGCCAACCTCTGAGATGGATGGCCCTCCAATTGGATGGCCTTCTAACCTGGGCTTGTCTCGCTCCTCTCCCTTGTCCTTTCCCTTCCCTTCCAAACCCTGCCTGTTCCCAGGTCTGCCTGAACACCTGGGACAGAGGCTTTGAGACAACTTCACCCCCTCCACCATCTCAATCCTCACATTCTCAGATTTGGTTGTTGGTTTTTTCCTCTACCCTCCTCATCCCCTTTCCTCTTGTGTCGTGTCTTTATGAACTCCTGGGCGAAATCTGTCCCGTTTCTTCCCTCTGCAAGCCACGGAGGGAGCTTTCCTTTGGCTGATGGGTGGAATAAAGAAACTTTAAGAAAATAAGGTGGCCTCAGAGCCCTTCAGAGAGACACATCCCAGTGAATCCACTGGATCGCGTAACCTGGTCAGCTGATCTGTTCCTCCTCACCTGTGGCAGAAGAGATATTCCTGGGACTTGCGCAGCTCTCTGCTTGTCTGCACGTGGAACCCCATGAAAAACTCCTCCGCTTCTCCTTGCGCCCCCGAACGGATGAACTCCAGGAACTGGCTGAAGACCCCTTCCCACCTTTGCTCCACGGGGAACTCCACCTGGCCGAGCTGTCTGGACAAGGAGACAATTGGCTCTTTAGGCCGGGCCAGTAAGGGCCAGCGTGCACAAGCCAGCGGCTGCAGAAGCAAGGGGTACCCCGCGTGTGTGAACACGGCCAAGCAGACCCAACACCACCCTCACAGAATGGGTCCCGCACCCCAAGACATCTTTTTCCCACTTGCGGGCACCGCACGGAGCCCCCCCCCCCCGCCCCACAGGGCCCCGGGCTCATTCGCCTTCTCTTTCTGCCTCCACCTACCTCGAGGTAGCTTAACCAACCCTGCAAGGTAGGCCAAGAGGGAAAGAGAAGGCACGGCCCAGTTGTGAGCTTCCTAGCTGAACGGGTCCTTGAACCCGTGTCTCCCGGTCTGAGTTCAGCTCTCCGCCTGTTCCACCACATGGGTTCTCTGATCCAAATGGCAGACTTGGGAGCTAAGCGGAAACACGGCCGAAGGCGCTGCTTCAGGAGCCTTCTCCAACCTGGTGCCCTCCGGATGTTTTGGCTGCAGTGTCCATCCGCCGTGGGCAGAGCAGCCAAAGGTCAGGAGAGATGGCAGTTGCAGTGGGTTTGCCCCCTTTCCTCTGCCCCCTGAGTGTGGGGCAGTTTCCTGGCTGAGGAAGCCCATGGAGTTTCCACGCCTCCCCTAAGGCTTGGTCCCGGCAGGAAGAGACACTGGGCGCTGAACTGGAGACCCAGGAGATCAGGGTCCTAGTCCCCACTAAATTGTGAAGCCGCAGACGCTCAGCCCAGCCCACCTCGCAGGGCTGTTGTTGCGAGGATAACATGGAGTTGTGCAACGCACCTTGGCTTCCCCAAGCTGAAAAAGGCAGGCTATAAACACAATGCAGTAACAATATCATTGCCACCACCCTATGAATTGTTTTTATTAGCCATCATTGCATTTCTGGATAGCAATAATTGTCATCTTGTTTATAATTTGTTTATATTTAATTTAGGATGGTATTTTATAGGGTTTGCTGAGATGCACCTGGGTGGGGTGGGGGGGTGGAAAGGTTTTAAATATACTGTTAATTTCATATGCTGTAAGCCGCCCCTAGGCTTTGTTGCGATGGGGCGGCATAGAAATATTTTAATAAATAAAACATTCTCTGCATTTCTCTCTGGGCAGTTGGCCGTCCATCCCATTCCTTCGGTTTACTCCCCGTCCACCACTGCAGGCTCGCCTCCCTGCCTCCTGAGCCTGACCAGAGGAATTTTTGGAAATTCCAGCCCCGCAACGTACAGTTTGGTGACAGTCTCCCCGAGCTGCTCTCCGGACGTGTTCAGGATCCCTTGAGCCTGCATCCCATGACTGGATCTGTGGCTGAAGGTGCCCTCCAGGACGAATTTGTTGGCCCTCAGTTTTCCCTAAAACCATCCATCAAGCTCAGGTGAGTCCTGCATTCCAGCCCAGAGATCTCGGCTGCATCTTAAGAAGACGTTCTGAAGGCTAAGACCTTTTTATTTAAACAATATTTTAACATCATTTAATATGATCTATAGGTTTGAACTTGCAGCCAGAATGAATTGGGGTTTTGAATTTGTATAATTTGTATTTTTTGTATTTGTATTAGGCACTATGTTGTTTATTTATGTAAGCCATCCCGAGGCATTAAGCGATAGGACAGCATATAAAAACGCCAGATAAATACCGTATTTTTCGCTCTGTAAGATGCGCCTGACCATAAGACGCACCTAGTTTTTAGAGGAGGAAAACAAGAAGAAAAATATTCTGACTCAAATGGGCACATCATCGCAGGCACATTCCCCATCACTTCCCTGTGGGCTGCACATCTGACAGACTTGCTGCACACACATATTCGCTCTATAAGACGCACAGACATTTCCCCTTACTTTTGAGGGGGGGGGAGTGCGTCTTATAGAGCAAAAAATACGGTAAATCTTCCCAAAAGCACAAGAATTCTGGACCCAGATATGACTCCAGACTGGTGCCGGAGGTCAGACTAGATGGCCCGGGAGACCCCTTCTGACTCGCTCTGTTTCTATGTTTCTAACCCGTCAAGCTCCATCCACAGATCTTGATTGAGGGTTTTCTGCACTCCTGCCCTACCCGGGAGTGTCCCAAAGGTTGTGGGTTGGCCACCGCATGGACCGAACGTGGGACTGGATGCCCCTTGGCGTGATCCTGTGGGGTAATTCCTATGCTCTCGCGAAAACTGCCCAAGCCAAGCCCACACTCACCTTTCCGACAAAAGTCAGGTCTCTCGTGAAGTTTCCCTCGTAGACAGAATCATCTTCTAGAAGAAGGATCCCAGACCGCTGCAGGTGACCAGGCCGGTGGGAGTGGGGGAAAAAGGTAGCAAGAAGCTCATTAAAACCTCGCCGTGTTTCGCATCTCGACTCTCACCTTTCCAAAGGTGAGGCTGCTGGGCTGATCTGCAGGGCTGCCCTTGCTAAAGGGAAAGTGGAATCCCAAAAGACGGATGCGCGGTGCAGACATGTGTCCTCATTCTGCTATCATTGCACATTGTGCTGTTGTGAAATAGCTAACACTTAACACATTTGGTTCAGCAGAATCTCCTGCTGGGGAGATCAGGCGAGCGGCGCCCATGGGCTTTCCGGCATTTCTCCGCAGCCGTTAAGGCCAGAAATTTGCCTCTTAAGAGAAGAAAAAGAAAACTGAGGTGCTGCTAGGATAGTTGTGTCCTCCAGAGGTTTGGAACTTCAAACCCATCATCCCCAGATAGCACAGGCAATATTCAGGGATTTGGGGGAATGTAGTCCAAACTCTGTGACGGCACCAGTGGTGAAGGCCGCCTTATGTTAACCAAGTCAACTCGTGGACCCATCCCCTGCTCACCCCTGCTAACCCTTCCTGTGTGACATTTGCCATCATCTTTGTCAGATTGTAAGCCCTCTGGGGCAGGGATCTGTCCTACCTGTTCTTTGTAAAGCACCCATCTTCAGGGATGGTGGCACAAGATCTCAATACCATGATCATCTGCCATGGTGAGCATGGCCTACCTTACAAGGGTGTTGTAGAACACACGATGTGAATTGTCCGGACCCCCGAAAGTCCCTCCTTGCTCACTTGGGGGGCCTGCAGGAGGCCTTAGAAGGATCTCCCCATGGGCCGGTTTCCTGCACTCACCACCATCTTATCCATGTGGAACGTCCTCTGGTAGCACACGCCGGACTGCATGACCACGATGCCTGCCCCATGCCGCTGGTCCTCATGCCACATCCCGATGTACCGCTCCCCTCTGAAAGGCATCAAGCACCAGATCACGCCTCCGCCCCATGAGAAGCGGGCCTGGCACAAGAAGAGCTCGAGCAGCCAAAGATCTACTGAGAAGGTCCAGTTCGTGAGCCGCGGTTTTCACCATGCAAGACCTGAACCGAGGGCTCATCTCTGCACACTTTCCTTTGCCACACCTAGGGCAGGGTGGGCAGCCTGCGTATGGCACGTGGCCCAAATTATTTATTGAGCTATGCGACTTGCAAAATATAGACACACCGTTCCATATTCCAGCACTGAAACATAGAAACAGAGCAAGTCAGAAGGGGCCTCCCGGGCCATCTAGTCTGACCCCCGGCTCCAGCCGGCTCTGCTCACAACATGCCCACCATGTGCATGTCCAGCCTATCTTTGAACACCCTCAGCAGTGGGGCCTCAACGACCCCCCGTGGAAGCCCATTCCACGCCTCTGGGGTCCGGACTGTCAGGAAGTGCTTCCTGGCATCCAAATTGAACCTTGGCTCCCTGAGCTTTGCTCCGTTGGAGTGCGTCTTGCCTTCCTCTGCAGGGGAGAACAGGCCTCTCCCCACCTCTGTGTGACACCCCCTCACATACCTGCATGTCGCCAACAGATCCCCTCTGAGTCTCCTCTTCTCCAGGCTGAAGAGACCCAGTTCCCTCAGTCTCTCCTCATACCCCATCATCCCCTGCAGACCAGCCACCAACCTTGTGGCCCTGCGCTGCATTGACTCCAACCTGGCTATATCCTTTCCGTAATGAGGGGCCCAGAACTGAGCACAATTCTCCAGTTGCGGGCGCACCAGAGTTGTGTAGAGTGGTAGTAATACTCCTCTCGATCTAGAAGCCACACTTCTGGCTATGCAACCAAGGGTGGCATTCGCCCTCTTGACCACCACATCTCACTGCTGGCTCACGTTTAGCCTGCAGTCGACCTGCACCCCGAGGCCCCTTTCACAAGTGCTGCTCTCCAGCCACTCGTCCCCTGACCTGCACTTATGCATGGGGATTGCATACCAGCGAGCAATCCAAGATAAAAACGGCCTCCATAAAATGGTATCCAGAAAGCCTTGGTTGGTTCGACCAGGAAGTTGCTTCAAAAAACTGCCTTTTCTGTAGTACACATGCGCGCAAGGTGAAGGGGGAAGCCAGAGAGTCGGAACACACGCATGATCTGCTTCTCGGTGGCCCCCTCTCTGCACATGGGCGGGGCGAAGACTTTCTGCAAGCCTCGTAGGAGCTAAAGAGGGATGCACCGATTTAACATCAGCCTAACGTTTTGGTTGCCTTACCTCTCCTTGTCATCCCAAACGCCGTAGCCGCTCTTCTTGTCGTTCTCCCAGTGTCCGGTGTACCTAGAAGGATGCTCTTTGGAGGAAATGCTGTCCAGAATGCCAAAGCCGTGGCGCAGGTTCTCCTTGAAATATCCTTTGTAGACCACCTCGTTGCCATACCTGGGAGGGACATGCACAACACACAACGCCTAAATCCATCCTCGTCATCCCTTCTAGCCGCAGTTGTTAGGTTTTGACCCTAGGACAATGTGAGCATTCCCCGCTCTACGTGGGGCTGCCCTTGAAGACGGTCCGGATACTTCAGTTGGTTCAGAACAGAGCAGCCAGGTTGCTGATGGGGACTGGCAGGTATTCACATGTAACGCTGGTCCTCTATTGATTGCACCGGCTGCCAATTGAAGTCCGGGCCCAATTTAAGGTGCTGGTGGTGACCTAGAAAGCCCTAAAGGGCTTGGGTCCAGGATACCTGAAGGAGCATCTCCTTCCATATGTGCCTGCCCGGCCCTTAAGATCTGGGGCAGGGGCCCTTCTTCGGGAGCCCTCTTTGAAGGAAACCAGGAGGGTAGCTACCCGGAGAAGGGCCTTCTCTGTGGTGGCCCCCCAATTGTGCAATTTGCTTCCTAGAAAGGTTCACCTGGCACTGTCACTTTATTCTTTTGGCACCAGGCCAAAACCTTTTTATTTTTTCGTCATTTTAATGTTTAATTGATTTTACTGGGGGTTTAGTATTTCAGTTGTCGGATGCTGTGGTGTTCTGTTTTATTCTACTCATTTGATTGTAAGCCGTCCCAAGACACTAGTGGCAGACAGGGTAGAAAAGCTTATAATAAATGAAATAAATAAATTCCCATGGCCCAGGCCAGCCACGTGTATTATGGGTGATTGATTTATTAAAGTTTTTTAAAGCCTTCTCTTTGTTTGTTTGTTTTGACACTTTTGTACACCATCGCAATAGCCTCATGGCTCTCTGGACAGTTTACACAAGAAAATCAGAACAAAACATAAACACTACATAAATAAAACAATTAAACCAAAAGACTCTCAGGTTTGACTATGTATTTATCAATAAATTTGAATAGCTGCTTCCTGAAGGCTTATGATCTATAAAAGTCAGGGCAACAAAGGAAAAAGGGATGGGGAGGGCAGAGGAAAAGAGTAAACTTGGGCACTAATTGTTCGAGCTTAGCCGAAGGTGAGGTCATGGCCATCTAGAAATTGTTCAGGGAGAGGGGGAGCCCCACAGAGCTCATCTTTAGGCAGACAGGATGGAACGGCCCTCCTTCCCACTCCCTCCCTGCAGCCGCACGGAGCAACTGTTGCAGCCAGAAGGTGCAAACTCATTCCGTGTGACCCGCAGCGTGGATGCTCCAGATCCATCCGGCCTGCCCTCCCACAGTAAAAATCGATATTATTCATTTAAAGCATCGCTATCTGACTGCTTAGCTGAAGAGGCGGCCAGGACGGCTCGCAAGGCCCTCCCTGCCCGGAGGCTGCTTACTCGCAGATCCCATAGCCGCTCCGTCTGCCTTCCCTCCAGTGGCACTTGTAGCAGTCATAACTGTCCTCGGACGCACGAGGGATGAGGCAGATGCCAAACCTGCAAGCAGGAGAGCGAGAAGCACCTCTGAAAGATCCAGGTGGGGTGGCAGGAAAATTCAACTAAACCCTGGCAGAAAATAAACCCCGAAATCCCAAGCCAGGTCACTGTTTGGCATTTGGTGTTACTTCAAGAAGTGGGACCTGATGGCTTCCCCAAGGAACTGCCAGGGCTGCTGTTTTGCCGATCAGTCAGAGCTGCTCAGGCTGCCAGGTGAACAGCATTTCAAGCACCGTCGTTTGCATGCCAAGACTCACAAGAATCCTGTGATCGTTGTGTTAATATCCTGCAATATGTGCACATCAGTGAAGCATCCCCTGGGCAAAGAAATCACATTTACATGGGACACATCACTCCTTACCCATGTTCCAAGCCTTCTTCGAAGTCTCCAACATAGTTCCGACCGTCCGGCCACATCAGCGTCCCCTGCAAAGGGAAGGGACCCATGACGGCCGCTGCAACGCGGCTGCGGTGTAGCTTCATGCGTTAAAGCGCAGCAGCAGCAGCCGGCCTGGCTGAATGTGGTTTTAGTTCGTGGTTTGATAAGAACGTACTTCTCACTTTTGGGGACCAAGAACTGGAGATTTAAAATAGAGGTGGCTGCAGGAGAAAGCCAGACTGGGAGAGACAGTCATTCTGCATGTTCTCCCTCCCACCTGAGTAAAAAGATACCGAAAGGAGAACCTTGTCCTCCTGCCCCTTGAGATCGGAGTCAGAGGCCCTCCTCCAGGAGCCGTCCTTGCAAGAGATCAGGAGGGTGACTACCCGGAGCAGGGCCTTCTCTGTGGTGGCACCGCGATTGTGGAACACGCTCCCAGAGAGGTCCGCCTGGCGCCAACGCTTCTTTCCGTTCGGCATCAAGTAAAAACCTTTTAATTCTCCCAGTACTGTAATTGTTAACCAGTTTTATTTAGTGGTTTTATATTTTAACATCGGATGCTGTGCAACTGTTTCTCTTATTTCTATTTCTATTGTATTAATTGGTTGTAAGCCGTCCCGAGACATCTGTGAAGGGACGGTATGGAAAAGTTTTAAATAACCAAATAAAAATGAATAAAATACATAAAAAGGAGTGGGGGGGATCATGCCCACCAACTTACTTGCCGTGCGGCTTGCCCAGTCGCCACTCCCCTTCGTAGACCGCGTCCTTGAGCCTTCCCTCGCTCCGGAACGTGAACGTGGAGAAGCGGCAGACCGGCGGCTCTCTCCCCTCACCAGCCCTGCCCCACAGCGGGAAATCTCGCCTCCCGTCCATGGCCTGGCACACCGCCCGCTTCAGCTTCCACTGCCAAATGGCCTGAGCACGAGAAAAGGGGACTTGGTTGTGGAGGCACCGCAGCAGCGGCGGTGAGATGCCGAACTCCCAGAATCTGAGACTGACGGGGCTGGAGGCTGTGACTGGCCCAGAGTCCCCCAGCTGGCTCCATGGCTGAGCGGGGACTCGAACCCGGATCGCCTGAGTCCCATGCTCTTCACCACGACGCCACACTGGCTCTCAAGAGGTGCCGCTGCTTTGCCTCCAGGCGGTGGCATCCCAGGCGAAGAGGGTACGAGGGCTGCTGCAGCACTGAGATGCGGGCGGGTGAGCTTGGCCCAGGGCCGGCTTGGTTGGGAACCTGCTGGGGCCCACACGCCAGGAGGCGCCCTCTCGCAAGAGCCCCCAGACCTGTTTCTGCTCTTCTGCTTCGCAACCTGCCCATTCCCCAGATTTTGCTCCAGCCGGCGGTGAGAAGGAACAGGAAACCGGGAGCAGCTGCTCCTCGTTCCTCCACTGCCGGGCAAGCTGGGGGCGGCCAGGACAGGATGGAAGGCAGGAGGAGCCAGAGCGGCAGGCCACCATGGCTACAAGAAGGTGGATCCGCCGAGCCAGTGCTGGCTCCCCCGGCCCGACCTCTCCGGACTCTGCCCTCCTGCAGGGACAGCTCCCCAAGGCCCTGATACCGGCAGTCAGCTGGCTTGGAAGCAGAGCCCCCAAAGAAGTGGGAGGGCGCCGGGTGCCTTCCGGGAGTTGGCTTCAGCCCCGCCTTCTGCCAGAGGAACAGCTCTGGCCACGCAAGGTCCCTCTGCCCGATTTGGGGGGGTGCCCCCCGTCCTGGCTTGCCCCATTCGGTCCCCTGGCTGTGTGCTTGGAGGGTGGAGAGGACGGGGGGGGGGGTTGAGAAGGGGGTGGTGCGGATGTCCACCTCCATCGGTGCAACGGATCCAGCTGCAATCTGAATTCAAAGCCCAGCGGCCCCAGTCTGCATGGCCCATGGTTGGGGATGGTGGGAGTTGTAGTCAAAAACATAGGAAGGGTGTGGTGTGCCTGCCCCTACCAAAAGCAACAAAGGGCAGGAAAGGAGAAGGGAAGAGGAGGGGGAGGAGGCAGGGTTCAGATCCTGCCCCAAACAGCCAGGTTCCACAGCCCTCGTTTCCCAAGCGGAGAACAAATCCCAGCCACGCGATCATTGGCCACATCCTCCAGGCAAGGCAAAGCAAACGGCCAGCCACTTACCCATGCCTGCTGGTCTCTGGCCAAGAGGAAGAACTCTTCTTCTGGGGTGCCAACACAGAGGGTGTGCCTGGGGGGGGGGGGCAGGAGGAGGCCTTCAGTGAAACATTCAGAGGTGTTCTGCTCCCAGCCAGCCAAGTAGGAGACCAGCTGGCCACCTGGCCGGCCAGCCAATCGGCCAGCCAACTAATCAGCCAGCCAGCCAACTAATCAGCCAGCCAGCCAATCAGTCAGCCAGCCAGTCAGCCAGCCAGCCAGCCAATCAGCCAGCCAGCCAACTAATCAGCCAGCCAGCCAATCAGCCAGCCAGCCAGCCAATCAGCCAATCAGCCAGCCAGCCAATCAGCCAGCCAGCCAGCCAATCAGCCAGCCAGCCAGCCAGCCAGCCAGCCAATCAGCCAGCCAGCCAGCCAATCAGCCAGCCAGCCAGCCAGCCAGCCAATCAGCCAGCCAGCCAGCCAATCAGCCAGCCAGCCAATCAGCCAGCCAGCCAACTAATCAGCCAGCCAGCCAATCAGCCAGCCAGCCAGCCAGCCAATCAGCCAGCCAGCCAGCCAATCAGCCAGCCAGCCAGCCAGCCAGCCGGCCAATCAGCCAGCCAGCCAATCAGCCAGCCAGCCAGCCAATCAGCCAGCCAGCCAGCCAGCCAATCAGCCAGCCAGCCAGCCAGCCAGCCAGCCAACTAATCAGCCAGCCAACTAATCAGCCAGCCAGCCAGCCAATCAGCCAGCCAGCCAATCAGCCAGCCAGCCAACCAATCAGTCAGCCAGCCAACCAATCAATCAGCCAGCCAACCAATCAGCCAGCCAGCCAACTAATCAGCCAGCCAGCCAGCCAGCCAGCCAATCAGCCAGCCAGCCAATCAGCCAGCCAGCCAGCCAGCCAATCAGCCAGCCAGCCAACCAATCAATCAGCCAGCCAACCAATCAGTCAGCCAGCCAACTAATCAGCCAGCCAGCCAATCAGCCAGCCAGCCAGCCAGCCAGCCAATCAGCCAGCCAGCCAATCAGCCAGCCAGCCAGCCAATCAGCCAGCCAGCCAACCAATCAATCAGCCAGCCAACCAATCAGCCAGCCAGCAAACTAATCAACCAGCCAGCCAGCCAGCCAACCAATCAATCAGCCAGCCAGCCAGCCAACCAATCAGCCAGCCAACCAATCAGCCAGCGAGCGAACTAATCAGCCAGCCAGCCAGCCAACATGTCCATGCTGGAGCAGCGAGAAAGGGGAGGGAAAAGTAGAACCCCAAGTTCCCCAGAAGAAAACAATGGCTTGGGAGCATGGGATCTGTCTTTTTCTATGCCTCCCAATCTGGGAGGCCAAGGAAATTAAACTGCCATGTTCCCAAGTATCACTTCCAAGTAAGAAGAGGCTGGCAAGTCCTGTCTTGTCCCTGGCAAGCTCTCCCCAGCGCTGACTGCCCCCCTCCCTTCTAAAGGCCAGCTCCAAATTCAAACTTGCCAGTTCCAAATTCTCCTTTATTGTTAAGAAATCCCCGGCCACCAGATCCAGACCAGTGTCGACTCCACAGACCCTGTTCCCCAAGCTCACCCCGCTCCACCAGCAATATGGGGCGAGCCCTGAAGGATGTGATACATGGATCCTTTGGGCCCTTGCGTTGCATTATAGAACTGCCAACATCAGACGTTTGACTTACTTTCCCGCCTCGCTGGAAGTCCCATCCACCCACACAAGCTTCAGATCAAAGCTCTGGTAGCTGCTTCCCTAGAAAACGTGAAAATTCAAGGAAAGAGGTAAAGAAAGCTCAGGCACAGGTGAGAGCCAATCCACCACTAAAGCACCCATAATCCACATGCTCAGCAACCTGACCAGTTACATTTGCAAGGGGGTGGTAGGTTTGTTTGTATTTCTTCTATTTATATTGCATCTTATTTCCTTCCAAGGAACACAAGTCAGCTTCCATAATTCTCCTCCTCCTCATCGTCGTCTTATCCTCGCAACAACAGCCCTGCGAGGTGGGCTGGGCTGAGCGTCTGCGGCTTCACAATTTAGTGGGGACTAGGACCCTGATCTCCTGGGTCTCCAGTTCAGCGCCCAGTGTCTCTTCCTGCCGGGACCAAGCCTTAGGGGAGGCGTGGAAACTCCATGGGTTTCCTCAGCCAGGAAACTGCCCCACACTCAGGGGGCAGAGGAAAGGGGGCAAACCCACTGCAAGTACCATCTCTCCTGACCTTTGGCTCCTCTGCCCACGGTGGATGGACACTGCAGCCAAAACATCTGGAGGGCACCAGGTTGGAGAAGGCTCCTGAAGCAGCGCCATCGGCCCCACTTCCCCCAGCGAGCTCCCCGGCTGAGTGGGGGCCCCAGCCGGATCTCCCGAGCCCAAGCCGAGCAGTCCTAACCGCCACACCCCGCTGGCTCCCGCATCCACATCCCTGCTGATCACGCGGTGCTGCTGGGACCCCCAGGACCCCTGGCTCCACCGCCATGGGGGGAGCAAGCAGAAGGGGGGGGGGCTGGCCGCTTGAGGGAGCAGTCCTTTTCCAGTAATGCCGGTTCGGGTCGCGCTGGTCCAGCGGCGGATACCGAGGCCGGTCCAGCCTTCCTACCTGGATCAACACGAGGATGTCATTGAAGAGCAGGACGCGGTCAGACCGTCCCGTGCTGGCCGAGACGACCACGTTGTGACTGTCCTCAAGCAGCCTCCTCTCCGGAATGCAAAGCTCGTCCTGCAACACAACGTCGCAACGTCACCTTTTGTCCCACTTGCTGCAGCATCCCTGAGGTTTGCCAGGTTTGCCATCCCTGAGGTTTAAATTCCCAAGCAGACAACAAGTCTCTAGTCCTCCTGACTCAGCAGGGGTACCATCCACTTCCCACAACCGGGCACTCATCCGATACAGCCCCGAGCATGGCCAAGGGCTGGCCGGGGATAGTGGGAGCTGCAGTCCAACACATCTGGAGGGTGCCAGGTTGGAGAAGGCTGCAGCAGTGTCTCAAACATTAGAGCCAAGTTGGGTTGCATGGTTTTGTTTCAACTGAAGCCTCAAATCATGCCTTGTTACATCGGGGGAAGGTCATGAGCCTTCAGGAGATAAATATGCTGGACACGTGCTGGACAGAGACCAAGTTCCCGCTGCAGAGTTTGGATTTTTCTAGCCACAGATTAACTGGGGAGTTTTTGGTGCAAACTCCTTCGTTCAGCACGAACAAAGGGGCTTTTTCTCTTTCGGGATCAGCCTGTAGGAAAATTTTCAGCACCAGGTTCAGACGCACTTCAGCCTCTGACCTCCGAGGTGTGAACGCTTCCTCTGCCCCAGACAAGCAGATCTTTCTCTAGGGGGGCATTTTTGGATGCCGACATAAAACGTCCAAACAGGGGATGGGGAAGAGGCTGGGATGCCAGTCAATGCTTTTGTAACCTGTGGGGAGGCAGCCGGTGTGAGATGGCAGGAGAGAAGCTGTGAGTCCATCAGATACAACTGCTCCTCCCCAGAAATGGGTATTGAAGGACATTCCCAGTCCTGGAATGGCAGTAATTCATTTATTTCCCACTGAAATTAAGGCGGGGGGGGGGCAGGCAATTAGAATCATGGACTCACAGAAGAATAGAGTTGGAAGGAGCCATGAAGGCCATCAAGTCCACCCCCTGCTGTTGCAGGACACCAAGTCACACCATCCCACTCAGATGACTGTCCAGGTTCCTTCTGAATGTCCCAGTGTGGGGCAGCCCCCCCACCTCTCCAGGCAGCTGGTCCCACTGCCGTCTTGCTCTGACAGTGAGGAAGCTTTTCCTGATGTCCAGCCTGAATCTGGGTTGTTGCAGCTTGAACTAATAATTCCATGTCCTTCACTCTGGCATCAGCGAGAAGAGATCTTGACCTTCCTCTTTGGGGCAGCCTTTGAGGTCCTTCTAGAGGGATCTCATGTCCCCCCTCAGCCTTCTCTTCCCAAGGCTGAACATGCCCAGTTCTCCCAGTCTCTCCTCACAGGGCAGAGTTTCCAAGCCCTGGATCATTTCTGTTGCCCTCCGCTGGCCCCTTCCTAATTTACCTGCATCTTCCTTAAATCTTGGTGCCCAGAACTGGACACAGGATTCCAGGTGGGGTCTGACTAGTGAGGAGTACAAAGGAATTAATTCTCCTAAGTGAAGGGAGAGGGAAGGGGAAAGCTCACCCCCAAAAATTATTTTCCCCCCATCCTGCACAAGGAAAAACAGACTTTTCTGCCTTGGTTTGTCCGTCTCCTACTCCTAGGTGAAAGCTGTTAGTATTTTGCAAATTTCTCTTTTAGAAAGCATTGGCTCAGGAGAGATGTAAGCAGAACCCTGAAATTGGTAGGCATGACGTTTGTCAGGATTAATCCAAGTCTGGTTGACTTCAGTGGGTCTACTTGAAGTATGACTGATTCCAGATCCAACCCAGAACTGGATTGAGCACTTGTCAGAAGGACGGGATATATATGTTTGTACTAAGTAACAAATAATAAATAAACCTATATGATTTTATTCATTTCTTGAGTAACTTCCTCCTCCTCCCCCTTGGTATTTTTATTATTAATAATAATTATGCTCTTAGACCTCCTAATAGCCATTACTCTCTGGATGGTGGTTTTCCCCACCCTGCCAAAGAGGGAGTGTAGTTTCCGGGAATAAACAGAAGCAGAGATGCCCCAGAGATGCCCCAGACATGTTGTCACGCACTGTGAATTTATGGCACAGGGACTTCCACAGCCTTCCGGTGAGACAAGCTTCATCCAAGACTTGGCCAACAAACGAACGCAGGTTTGCGAACTTTTCTGTGGCAGCGGCGATTTCTTCCTTCTCTGAGAACTGCCAGGGGACAAATCCGCGTTGCTCAGATATGGTTGGAGAGCACAGCGTCAAGAGCCCACGATCAACCGCCCAGGCCCCCCACCAACGGCTTCCCCCAAGGGCAGGAGGGAAGGGCCGGGCGGACCCTCATGGAGCCCACCCCTCCAGCATCCACGGCCTTCCGCTCGCACACGCCCCAGCCTCACAGAGCACGCTGAGCCCGGATCGAATCCCCAAAAGCACATGGGATGAAGGCCATGGACTGACAATCCACTCCTCGTCGTCCCTTATAAACCCCGCAAGCGGCAGCCGTTTGGTGCGGCAGGAGAGGAATGGCGTTCGCTTCCGCGCAAGAGTCTCTCCAGCCCAAGGAGCGCTCACTCAGAACTTGGATTTATTGTTTATTTATTCATTTCGATTTATATCCTGCCTTTTTCCCACAAAGGGCTCAAGGATTCTGGGCCGCTGCGAAGCAGACCGGAGTCTGGGCAGCTGGGCCCAGAGAAGCTGGTGGATTCACATCCCGGGGGGATTCCTCACACATTCCCAGAGTGGAGAATGGCGAGAAGGGAAAGGGCTGCTTGGTGGTGGCTCCCCAGCCCTGGAATTGCTCCACAGTGAGGCCTGCCTGGCACCAGGACTGTCCATTTTTCTGAGCTAGGTTCAAGCTTTCCTGCATTCCCATTTGATGGCATGTGATGGACTCTTGCAAGCACCAGATGAAATGTTTAGGGTTGCCACTAATGTTTCCGTTGCTTTATGGGATGGTGGTGCTTTAGGGTTAGGGTCAGGATTACATTTTACAGTAATTTAAAATTTCAGTTTTAATTTGTTATAATCTCCTTGCAGAAAGGCGTATAAGCAATCGAATCAATGAGAATGTCTGTAAATTTCTGAACTTGCATTCACAGTCCAAAGTGAGCCCTTGGACAAAGGTAGCTTGCAAAAATAGTTCCAAAACTATCCATTTGCATCAGGGCACACCTGCAGATTTTCAGAAATGCACATCTGCCCCAACCTGCCCCCCCCAAAAAAAAGTCTCAGACTTTCCACACTTCAGCCCATGGTGGGAAAGTGCGAAAGGAAAAGGTGTGTTATTTAAAATACATTTTTCGGTTGGGAAAAAGTGCACTTTCTAAACTGTGTCTTTTTTCAATAGAAAATTTGCACTTTGCAAGGACCAAAGAACAAGACACTCGTGTTTGTGGAAGAAAACAAGGGGAAAAAGTAAACAAGGAAGAATTCGGGGCATCTCAATGAACTTGAATCCTCCGTATCCTCCAATCATAATCTATTTAAAAAGGGCAGATCTATACCACCAAAATCTGATCCTAATTTTCTATTAGTTTAAATGTAAATTCTAGGAGTTGTGATTCCGGATAGCATTTGCTTTGATTGTATCATGTTTGGATTTCTCAGTGCCAACCTGAGTGCTTCAGCTATAGGACGATTTGAACTAAATAAATATTAAAATGTGATACAGGAATTGTTGAGATGTGTTGGCTTCTGCCCCCATCTATGTTGATAAAATTGGCTTCTGCCCCCAACAAGTTAAGAACACTCATTTTTGTGGGGTCGGTGCCAGGGCTGGAAGGGAGTGTCTCAAATTATGACAACATCAACATTTGCAAAGGCACTTGTGCAACACCCCTTTCTGTGTGGGATTGGTATCGGCGTTAGGCGCATCCCAAAAGAAATCCTGGTGAGCTGCCAGGTCTGAATATTCCACCCCAAACCACAGCATTGGCCCTTGTGGAGGAAGCGAGAAGGCAGGACTTTCGCAACACTGAATTGCAAAGAGGTCACAACACCCGCCGTGCAGTGAAAAGTGTGCAGTCACAGATGGGCAAATCGCAACTCCAAGAGGGGAATGAAAGCATTACCTGGCCATGCCATCATCCTGGGCAGGCCGGCTCCATTCCCAAAGCAGGTTCACCACCATGGAGCACAATGGATAGCTCAGCATAAAAGCTGCAGTGGATTTGGAGCACCGGATTCTCCTACTAAATGCCTTTCTCCTGTTGCTACTTAGGGAGGCTGGTATGGAAACGCCTCGTTGTTTGTTGCATATATTACACAATCTGGTACCTGGTCAGTTGCTTCCTTGAGCCTGGAGAGAACCAGGTTGTATTGCTGCAGCTGATCCCGGATGGGTTTGTGCAACACGGTATGGAGAGCTACCGCAATGGACGTGTCGGGAGAGAAATCGTGCAGGAGCTGTTGCAAAGCCGTCTTGTGCAACTTCCAGACTTCTCTGCAGAGATTCAAAATCAGGGAGATCAATGGGTTGGAGACCCCGTGGGCCGCCAGGAGAACAGCCACGGCTTCTGGAAGAAGCTGAATAAGTAATGCCCCCACCCCAAACCATGACCCTATACAGGGTCACCAGCTGACCAGGCCAAAGAAGGATTCTATCGCATGCAAACAGTGATGGATTAAAAATTGGCAATAATTCTATTTCATTTGTAGGAATAAAAATCAGGGACGTACCTAGATGAAATATCATTTTCTAGACTAAAAAGGATAAAGACTGATCCATGGTCAACAACGTCCCAAGAATTAAACATTTCCTTGCACAGAAAATGATAGACTGTGAGGTACTGATTTGAATGACATAATTGATAAGTTTGCATCCAAAAAAGGTAGAAATAAACTGGTCTGGCTTCGTATATGGCGTAATGTTATAACATAGCTATGATTCCCCTGTGAATGTTCTGTGTGAACGTCTTCATTAATCCCATTCTTTTGTAAACTTATTACAGGTTCTACATTTATGAATAATCTTTTTATCAATGTTAAAATTTGGCAATGTTCTACTTTCACTGAGTAGATAAAGAAGAGAACAAGCTTTTGTTTCTTGGGATCAGAGCCTATTAAGTCTGGATCTCCCAAGTTCTCCTAGTCGAGGTTCTCCAGTTGCTTTAATCTGGAGTACACAACAGAATCTTCAGATGTATTTAATTATATGTCGGGACTAAAAGGAAAGACTGCGTTATGGACAATTGCTGTGTGGGGGATCGGGGTGGTGGTGACAGCCTGCTTCAGTCTGGATAGACAAATTCACAGTTTTCTGACCCTTCAATTGCCACCATTCTAGGAACTGGGTTTATGTGTTTAGAGTCCCAGTAAAAATGAGCAGAGAGCAGATTACAAGATAGTGCCTTAACCAGGATCCGTTTATGGGTTTCTTGAAAAAAGCACCACACACACTTGGGCTTGGCTCAAAAGTCCGTAGGTGTTTACACTTCCATAGAAGAAATGACAGGGAAGATTTTAGGTTAGAAAGGTCCTGCTTGTAGCCAACCTTTCTGCTGGACGATCTCTTAAATACAGGGAGGACAGGTAGAGGGCCGGACGGGGTAGCTTCCCGAGCCTTTTCCCCTCTAGCTGCAGCTGAATTCCAGCTGAATTCCCAGCCATCCGGCTGCCCATGGCTGCCGTCATTCCTGCAATGTGCCTCTCCCACACTTGGGAATCGGTGTCACAGCCCCGCGCTCTGGCCCGGATCAGGCCCGGGCGAAACGGGAAGCCTTTCCGAACAGGAAGGGCTCATCTGCGCACGAGGGCTGCAGAAGCAGGTGCCCAAGGCGTGGGAATGGCATGCGGAGGGAAGGCAGTGCGGAAAGCGGCCAGCCTCGCGCTCGCGGCAGGGCCTGAGGGGGCGGGCAGGAGCCAGCGGGGGCTGAACCTTTGGGGCCCCTCCAAGCTGCCCGGTGATGTTTCTCGCGCTGAGCTGTTGCAGAAGAGCCGGGAGGTTCCTGGCAGGGGAGCAGGGCCGGGCGTGAGACCCAGGCCTTGGCCCAGCGCGGGGGCACCGGGGGGGCTCGGTCACTCTCGCCACCCACCTGGCTCTCCCTGCGAGAGGCCTCCAGAGGGAGCATCCAGCAGCCGGCGGGGAATGGGGGGGCCGGAGGGATGCTCCCCGTGGGACGCAGCTCTTCCCGTGCTCCGGGCCTCCTCCTCCAGCTCGGCCAAAGGTTATTCAGAGGTAATTCAATAAGAAAGCTGCGTGTCGAAGGATCGCCTCAGTTTTTGGAACCCAGGGGAAGCAGGAGAGGGGCCACGGAGTCACGGTTCACGGAGATAAACTGTGGGTCATCCCGCCCCACCTGACCGATGCCCATTCTGCGTTGTTCCCACACAATCACACAACAATCACACAAACCCAGCCGGGGTTTGATGTCCCATGTCTTCATGGTGCCACTCAGATGCATAATGTTAGAGACGTGAGGGTTTAAGATAGGCAGGGTGGCATAGTGGTTAGAGGTTGGACTGGGGACCTGGGAGATCTGTGTTCCAGTCCCCACTTGGCCGTGAAGCTCTGTGGGTGACGTTGGGTCATCCAGTGGCCTCAGCCTAACCTACCTTACAGGGTTGTTGTGAGGGTATAATTGAGAGGAGGAGGAGGAGGAAGAGGGTTGCATAAAAAGATTAGGAGGGTGGCTACCTTCTTTGTGGTGGCACCCCGATTATGGAAGAGAAGAAGGGGTGAACAGTCTGCTGATCAAATTCGCAGACGAGACTAAAACGGGGGCAGTGGCCACAACTGAGGAGCAGGTACTCCAGAACCAAAAGGATCTGGACAGACTATGGAAGTGGGCAGGAGACATCAGGATGGCGTTCCATGTGGAGAAGTGCAAGGTCTTGCACTTGGGGCATGGGAATGGGTGTCATAAATGCAGGTTAGGGGCCAAGTGGCTGGAGAGCAGCACTTGTGAAAGGGACCTCGGGGGGCTGGTTGACCACAGGCTGAACATGAGTCAGCCGTGTGATGCGGTGGCCAAGAGGGCAAATGCCACCCTTGGTTGCACAGCCAGAAGTGTGGCTTCTAGATCAAGAGAGGTATTACTACCACTCTACACGACTCTGGTGCGCCCACAACTGGAGTATTGTGTTCAGTTCTGGGCCCCTCATTACAGGAAGGATATAGCCAGGTTGGAGTCAGTGCAGCGTAGGGCCACAAGGATGGTGGCTGGTTTGCAGGGGATGCTGTATGAGGCGAGACTGAGGGAACTGGGTCTCTTCAGCCTGGAGAAGAGGGGACTCAGAGGGGATATGTTGGCAACATACAGGTATGTGAGGGGCTGTCACATGGAGATGGGGAGAGGCCTGTTCTCCCCTGCAGAGGAAGGCAGGACGCGCTCCAATGGAGCAAAGCTCAGGGAGCCAAGGTTCAATTTGGATGCCAGGAAGCACTTCCTGACAGTCAGGACCCCGAGGGCGTGGAATGGGCTTCCACGGGAGGTCGTTGAGGCCCCATCGGTGAGGGTGTTCAAAGACAGGCTGGACATGCACATGGTAGGCATGTCGTGAGCGGAGCTGGCTGGAGTCGGGGGTCAGACTAGATGGCCCAGGAGACCCCTCCTGACTCGCTCTGCTTCTATGTTCTATACGCTCCCCAGAGAGGTTTGCCTGGTGCCAACATTTCTTTCTTTTCAGCACCAGGCCAACCCCTTTTTATTTTCCCATCCTTTTAACATTTCATTGGTTTTAATGCGCTTTATATTTCACGCTGCGCTATTTTAATTTCTATTTACTTGTTTGTTGTAAACTCTCCCAAGATGCTAACAGTGAGTCGGTTTATAGAAGCTTTAAATAAGTAAATAAACAGATAAGCTGCTCTTGCAGCTTTTTCCTCTTGCAAGAGGAAAAAAGGCAGAAGAGAAATGCAATGTAATTCTGTATTTTTAGAAAGGTCTAAACATCTGGAGGCGTCCTGCAGTCTGCATCACGAACCATTCCCCCGTGTCTGCTGGATTCTTCCATTTCAGAATATGGGGTCAAGGTATAAAAAGATTTCTTCTCCCCTCTCACTGAACCAAAGCCTTGTTTGTTTCATTATTTTACAAGGGACTTCTGCTTCCCCAAACCACACCTAATGCTGGAAGCTTTCTCAGGGCAACAGATCAAGCGGCTCTTTCTGGCAGTCTCTCCCTGCCACCGCACCCCTAGAAGATCATTTCTCCCCTCCGGTTCCTCGCCAGAGAGAACCTGGTGGCAGCGAAGCTGATGAGAGCAACATCCGCTGCTTCCAACAGCCCCAATGCCGCTCGCTCAGTCCTTCCCAAGGTCGAGACTCGCAGCTTACCTTTTATTTCTGGCGGCATGTTCAAAGACATGGACGGCAACACAGCTGGCAAAAGCGGAGAAGTACCTGTTGAGCAACGAGCGCAAAAGACAAACGTTAAGCTGCGCACCTAAATCTCATGTACGGATAATCAGGTTGAGTTTGACTTCCCGGTGTCCTAATCTGGCCCTTTGGGATCCCACAGAAAGTTGGATCCCTTTCTGGTACCTCCACCCCCTGCACCAACTTCCTTGACTGCTGATTTCCCAATAAATTCCAGACTTGTGTGACCCTCCCTGCCAAATCTGAAACATCTCTCCTAAGGCCGAGTGGTTGCTATTTTTATTTATTTAATTTATAACCTGCCCAATAGCCAAAGCTCTCCGAGTGGTTTACAACAGCACATAAAAACACAAGCAGCATGAAAAACATCATCCAAGGATTCCCATGCAAACATTTCTAGCCAAATTATAATGCATATAAAAAGATCCAATAGCCTGTACAAGTTAAATCAAAAGACCTGTTTAAGCAGCGAACAAAGGGTCCGTAAACTAATTCTGGTATCCCCCCCTTGCACTAAACAGTATTAAGTCCTTTACTGCTTAAACTTAATACTGTTAAAGCAGTAAAGGACAGTCTTCACCTGGCACCAAAAGGATAGTAAGATTGGTGCTGGGTGGGCCTCAGTTGGGAGTTTGTTCCAGAAGTGGGACCACCACTGAAAAGACCCTTCTCCTTCAGGCTGCCACCCGAGGTTTTCCTTGAATCAGAGGTAGGCCCCAGATATTGGTCACTTTGCCCGGATAGATTGCGGCAAGGAGAGGCGTTCTGCTTCGAAGTACAGAACAGAGTGAGGCCCAGAGGCTGAAGCGAGCACCGTACCCCCCGGAAAGACTAGGGCTGCCCTGGTACTCACTGGATGTACGTGTTCAGGAACAAGTCAGCTTTCGAGAGCAAGTAGATATCCCGGGAGCTGGTAAACTCCGGCGTGCCGAGACGCTGCTTCAGCGTTCTGCAGCTCTCCTCTGTCAAGTCCCAGAGAGCTTGGAAGTGGTCGTTCAGCAGTAAGAAAAGCTTCTTATTCTCCAAGGAGCCTTAAGAGGTGGGAATGGGAGTCAGAGCAAGAGGAGGGAAAAGAGAAAGGGGCATTCAGGGGCTGTTTTGGATGGTCCCTGGCTGGACACTCGGTTGGGTCGCAGACAGGACACTGACCGCTTGGAATGGCTTTCTTATGGTTTCCTGCAATGCCCATCATCCCTGGCCAGCTGGCTGTCCAACACAGTCCAGGCACTGGATTGAGGACTTGGACGAAGAAGCAGGCTGCAGGCTGCCCTAGAGCAGAAGTTCTCTGGGTGGCTTACAAAGGTTGGAAGAACCGCCTGGTAGAAAAGCCCCGAGAAGCAGTGTGACATTTGCACACGGATGTGTGTGTGCACTCTTAGGGGAGCGATCCTATGGCCCCCAGTGCTGGGAAAGAGAGGGGCAGTCGCCCTTGGCGTGTGCCCCCAGGTCATGCTGATCTGAGTCAGAGGAAAGAGCGGAGGAGACGGAGAGGCCTGGGAAATCGGGGCTTCCAGCCTGGAGGTGCTTCTCTCCAGGGGCCGAGACATGCTCTGGGAGTAACCGAGATGTACATCTGTTGGGGGGAGCCTGGGAGAGGGGTCCCGAGAGCCAGATGAAGCCGGAATGACTCTTGACCCCATGGCACAGTGTTGGGAGAGGAGGGCTGGCCAACTGGAGGGTTGGCCTTCGGAGAAAAGGCATGCTTGCTTCCAACAGGACCCTCCCAGAGGGATGGAGCCCAGACAGACTCAGAAGGAGTGTTCCTGGAAGTAGTCGCTCGATTGGGTTCGACGAGCCGCTCTGTGCATGCTCAGAGACTCCTTCTGTGGTGATGATGCTTACTGGATATATTTTGGAGAATAAAGAGCTTTCGCAAAGGAATGGTCTGCTGGCATGAGTGTCTGAAGGGAGGAAAACCCAGCTCACGACACCTAGAAAGACGGGGGGGGGGGGGTCAGAGGGTACCCTGAAGACTCAGCACTCTGACCCCGGAGCTGGGAATTGCAGCTCTGTAGTGAGCAGAAAGGAAAGGGGACTGGAGAGGGAGGGCACGTGCCATCAAAACCTCTCACCAGCTTCCTTCTCCAAAATGCTGGATGGGCCGAAAAGCCTTTCCAGGACAAGGCAGAGTGGCAGGTGGTGGAGCGGCCAGGACTGCCTTCCTCATGTCTCTCGCCCTGCACAGGATCCTCGTAGGCCATCCAATTCCTAGGATTTTCAATCTTTGCAAAAGGACGGCATCCCAAATGATTTTAAAAATGGGGATCAGAGAAGGACACACATAGACCCAACCCATTAAAACAGCAGGTGGAGAAATAAAGATCTTATAAATCCGTAAGGTAGTTTAAAGGGGCTGGGGAATATCAAGATATTGTCAAAGGCACTGCTTCAAAGCCAGAAAGCCTGCCATTTCTGGGGGGCCCATTCTCACCTGGCTGGAGGAGGGGCTTGAGGGCGACGCTGTTGATCCGTGCAAGACGGGCGGAGAATGTCTCTTCTGTTCTCAGAAGCAGGGAAGCCACTTCTGCGATGCCCATGTCCTACGGCAGGGTAGAGAAGAATCCACTCAGCAGCAGAAGGCGCCACGGCGATTCCTTAGGCAGAATATCCTGCCCTGGTGGGCGGACCGTGCCGTGCTATTTCTGCATGTTACGTTTGGTTTTTAGAAACCACCATAAGAAACCACGGTCTGCTGCCGGGTTTCCACGCTTCGCCGTGGTTTCTCTGTCTGTCTGTCTGTACCCAGCATCGTGGTTTCCACGGCCCTGATAAGCCGCCACCATAGAGTCCCCCGGAAAGAGCAGCAGCTGTTTTAGGAGCTGCTCTAGCCGTCCAGCATGGGACTGGGTTTCAGGTGTGGTGGCTGATGGGATACAAACCGGCAGAGGGAGGACTATGTGAGAACAGTGGAAACCACGCTAGCATAGAAACCATTGGATCATCTGTCAGGCACATCAAGGCAGCCCCCCAAACGCAATGGAGACCACGCAGGTTGTTTGTTGTGTGAACGCAGCCAAAATGAAGGTTCACCATGGTGAAGAACGAGCAGGAGGAGGAGATGTGCCACATTAAGAAGGGACTTAACAACAGACATGGTGATCCCTGAGCTGATGGCTGTTGTTCCTGTCCACTCATTTATTTATTTATTTTGGGATTCATATCCTGCCTTTTTCCTACAAAGGGCTCAAGGCAGCTTACATCTCCTCCTCCATCTTATCCCCACAACAACAACCCTGTGAGGTAGGTTGGGCTGAGAGTCTGTGACTGGCCCAGAGTCACCCAGTTGGCTCCATGGCTGAGCAGGGACTCGAACCCGGATCCTCTGAGTACCAGTCCCATGCTCTTCACCACTGCGCCACACTGGCTCTATGCCACACTGGCACTCATAAGAGTGACAGTGTGCTCAGGGGAGAAGTAGTTCTTCTAAAATTTCCCCTCATTTCCAGAGGTACTTTTACAAGCCCAAAAGCACAAAAACCCCTTAGAAAATGCACCTGCCCTCTCACCACTAGGCAGCATCACCCACCTTGATGTCTACTGACAATAAATGTTCTCCAGCCTTGGTAAATCCCAGTGAATTGCTTGTTATTTTGTTCTCTACTTCCCAAGTTCTCTACTTCCTGCATATTTCAAGCAGCGCTACGGACAAATGCAAACACCGGTTTGGTTTTATGTTTTCCAAACATGAGGGAAAGTGTTTCTTTGTCCCAGCAAACTGCAGCGCTGTCTAAAATTTATTTTCCACCTAGAAGAAGCTCCTTGCACTCTTATCCGCACAACAGCCCCGTGAGGTAGGCTAAGCAGAGAGGCAGCGACTGGCCCAAAGTCACCCAGTGAGCTCCAGGGCTGAGTGGGGACTGGAACCCAGGACCCCTGTGTCTCAGGACACCACTACCCCATCTTGGCTCTCTCAGCCACCCCATCCCATTATCCTTTCCCTCTAGATTTCCATCTCCCCACCCCAACAGTTAACCAGGGCACAATCCACAAGACCTATTGTATTTGCAAAGTACCTGGCGGTCTGCCAAGAACTTCCTTCTACATCATATGTGGTTGTTGCCAATTTGGCTCCACAAAGGCCGGGCACTTGGAGAATAAAGTCCGCTATTGTAATACAGGACGAAACCAATTCTTGGCACAAGAGCTTAAAACGAAGTACCAGCTCTGTCTTCCAGGAACTTCATGTTTAGTCAACTGTGCCAGATCCCTCCCCGCTTTTAAGGAAGAGAAGTGTGATCGTGGCTCAGAGAGCTGATTGATCCAGCTCTCCGGGAAATACGGAGAATACTAGCAGGCGGAAATCTCTGGCCGATGCATCACTCAAAGCATTTCCAGCCCAAATCAAGTTTTGCAAACCTGCAACTCTTAGGCCCTTGGGATTCTTCAAAAGGTCTTTCAGTGCCAGGTTGGCCACTTCGACAGCACCAAAAACACGGCTCAGAGATGCCATAGATTTCTATGCATTTGCAAAATGTATATGTACAACGGAAAATCTGGAGATCGTTACTAGCATTTCTATAAAAGTGTGAGATACTTTATCCCGGTAGGGAAGACTTTTTTCTCCTCTCTCATCATACTAGAACCCAGAAAGGGCATCCCATGAAGATGGTGGGTGTCGCTCAACACTGGAAAAGTGAGGACCTACCCACCGATGAACCGATTCTAAAAAAGACCCTGGACTGCGCAGAAATGGCTAGATTGACTTTATCACTGAAGGAGCAGGAAGACACTGACTTCTATCAAACTTGGGACTCTTTTTATTACTGGCTAGAGAAACGGGACTTGGCTTAGATTTAAATATGCTTTTAAGTCATCATAAATGGAAAAAGAAAGGTGTGGGGGGCTGACCCAGCGGACCAGATGTTTTTATTTATTTATTTATTTATTTAAATATTTATATGCCGCCCCATGCAACAGCCTCGGGGCGGCTCACAATACAAAAAACAAATACAATATTAAAACAAATACAATATTTAAAAACTGGCCCATCTCAGGTTAAATATAAAAACATACAGCAAAAAATAAATAATAAATTTAAATTAATCTTAAATTAAACATAATATTAACAATTAAAATATCGTCTAAATAAAAAGGTCTTCGCCTGGCGCCGAAAAGCAAATAACGACGGCACCAGGCGAGCCTCTCTGGGGAGCGCATTCCACAGATGGGGCGCCACCGCCGAAAAGGCCCTCCTCCGGGTACTCACCCTCCTAATATCTCGCACGGAGGGTTCCCGGAGGAGAGCCTCTGCCGCTGATCGTAATCATTGTTTTTGATGATGGACGTTGTTTGTAGTTTTCAAATAATTTCAGTTATGATTTATAATTTCAAATAAAACTTATTTTTTAAAAAAAGATGGTGGGTGGAAGGTTTGGGACAAGAAAGGCCTTCTTCATACAGTGTAGGGCCAAGCGATGGATCTGACTTCCACAAGATGCCTTGGCGGCCACGAATCCGGGCGGGTTTAAACGGGATTGGAGATTCTTGGAGGAGAAGGCCATCTGTGGCATCCATAGATGGAGATTCCTGTGGGCTGCCAAGCGGGATGCTGGACTAGATGGCACTTGGTCTGATACAGCAGGATGAGAGCCAGTGTGGCGCAGTGGTGAAGAGCTGGGACTGGGACTCAGAGGATCCGGGTTCGAGTCCCCGCTCGGCCATGGAGCCAACTGGGTGACTCTGGGCCAGTCACAGACTCTCAGCCCAGCCTACCTCACAGGGCTGTTGTTGTGGGGATAAGACGGAGGAGGAGATATAAGCTGCCTTGAGCCCTTTGCAGGAAAAAGGCAGGATATAAATCGAAAAAAAAATAAACTAAAATAAATTTTCTTCTGCTGTTACGACCTTCTCAGCCTGTGGTCCAGGAATTAGCTGTGGATGGGCAACCCCCCTGTTCTCCCCCTCTATGGAAAACCAGTGTGGCGCAGTGGTGAAGAGCGTGGGACTGGGACTCAGAGGATCTGGGTTCGAGTCCCCGCTCAGCCATGGAGCCAACTGGGTGACTTTGGGCCAGGCGCAGACTCTCAGCCCAGCCTACCTCACAGGGTTGTTGTTGTTGTGGGGATAAGACGGAGGAGGAGATATAAGCTGCCTTGAGCCCTTTGCAGGAAAAAGGCAGGATATAAATCGAAAAAAAAAATAAACTAAAATAAATTTTTCTTCTGCTGTTACGACCTTCTCAGCCTGTGGTCCAGGAATTAGCTGTGGATGGGCAACCCCCCTGTTCTCCCCCTCTATGGAAAACCAGTGTGGCGCAGTGGTGAAGAGCGTGGGACTGGGACTCAGAGGATCCGGGTTCGAGTCCCCTCTCAGCCATGGAGCCAACTGGGTGACTCTGGGCCAGTCACAGACTCTCAGCCCAGCCTACCTCAAAGGGTTGTTGTTGTTGTGGGGATAAGACGGAGGAGGAGATATAAGCTGCCTTGAGCCCTTTGCAGGAAAAAGGCAGGATATAAATCGAAAAAAAAATAAACTAAAATAAATTTTTCTTCTGCTGTTACGACCTTCTCAGCCTGTGGTCCAGGAATTAGCTGTGGATGGGCAACCCCCCTGTTCTCCCCCTCTATGGAAAACCAGTGTGGCGCAGTGGTGAAGAGCGTGGGACTGGGACTCAGAGGATCCGGGTTCGAGTCCCCTCTCGGCCATGGAGCCAACTGGGTGACTCTGGGCCAGTCACAGACTCTCAGCCCAGCCTACCTCACAGGGCTGTTGTTGTGGGGATAAGACGGAGGAGGAGATATAAGCTGCCTTGAGCCCTTTGCAGGAAAAAGGCAGGATATAAATCGAAAAAAAAAATAAACTAAAATAAATTTTTCTTCTGCTGTTACGACCTTCTCAGCCTGTGGTCCAGGAATTAGCTGTGGATGGGCAACCCCCCTGTTCTCCCCCTCTATGGAAAACCAGTGTGGCGCAGTGGTGAAGAGCGTGGGACTGGGACTCAGAGGATCCGGGTTCGAGTCCCCTCTCAGCCATGGAGCCAACTGGGTGACTCTGGGCCAGTCACAGACTCTCAGCCCAGCCTACCTCAAAGGGTTGTTGTTGTTGTGGGGATAAGACGGAGGAGGAGATATAAGCTGCCTTGAGCCCTTTGCAGGAAAAAGGCAGGATATAAATCGAAAAAAAAATAAACTAAAATAAATTTTTCTTCTGCTGTTACGACCTTCTCAGCCTGTGGTCCAGGAATTAGCTGTGGATGGGCAACCCCCCTGTTCTCCCCCTCTATGGAAAACCAGTGTGGCGCAGTGGTGAAGAGCGTGGGACTGGGACTCAGAGGATCTGGGTTCCAGTCCCCGCTCAGCCATGGAGCCAACTGGGTGACTTTGGGCCAGGCGCAGACTCTCAGCCCAGCCTACCTCACAGGGTTGTTGTTGTGGGGATAAGACGGAGAGGTGGAGGAGAGATGATGGAAGCTGCTGCAGATCTTTTGGCATGAAAAAGGCAGGATAGAAATACCAATCAACCAACCATGGGTCTTTCTCTGAGCAATTCAGCCTCAGACATTCTGGCCAAACTACTCCCGAAAGCACCGGGAGATGTGGACTTCATGGAGAGTTAAAACCAATGCATGACTCAGTTTTAACGATTCCACACCATGCACTCTAAATCTACCCTGGATCCATCGTACCCGATCTGCAGAATAAAGAAATGCAGAAAAATGAAAACTAAAAACATTCAGAAGGGTGTTTCAGAGGCTAGGAAGGCTCCTGGTCCATGTTCCTCAAAGCCCAGCCTGCAAATCTTTACCTGCACTGTTTGGTGACAATCATCTGCAGCCATTTTTCTTAAACATACACATATTCTGGCTTTTTAATGTTGCAAACCAGTCTGTTGAAAACTGGGAAGGCTCGCTGCCCAATTTCCAGAAGGGAAAAATGTTCTCCAGCCGGAGAGGAATAACATAGGAAGCAGGGAGTCTCGGCAGAGTCTCTTAACTGCGGTTCCGCCACCAAGAGTCTATTGGGAAGTTTTCTGTGGTGAACAAAGCCAAGCCTAACAGGAAAAAAGTGAGAGTTTTGCAAATTCTCACTAGGAAAAGGCCCATTTCCCCCTTTTTTTCCTGGCAGGGCGAACAGCTGCACCATTAACAAAAATGCAGCAGGTAGAAGATGATGGATTTGATCTTTCCTGCCGGGAAACACACAGAGAAAACTTCTCTGTTGAGGGATTCGAGAAAGGCAGCCTCCAAAGCCCAACAGGTAATAAGCCGGTTAACGAACCCCGGGGGTTGCTTGCAGGAAGTCAAACGCAGCGGGACATGTCATAATCGGAAATGCAAGCGTCAGTTCTTGTAATGTGGCCAAATCCTGTACATGAACGGTCCTTGCACAAAATGGGGAATTTTCATAGCAATAGTCATTTTGCTTATTTTTTCCTATCCCAGTTTGGTTTTGGTTTTGTTTTTGGTGGGGGGAAAGAAGCGAGAGAAATGCCACATGGTGCTTTGCATAAAAAGATGCTTAAAAAATAGAACTGCAATAAAACAATGTCCCGTAAAACAGCTATTTAAAGCATTTCCCAAGCTAGCAATCAGCTCCTCTGGAGCTAGTTAAAACCATGTGAGAAACCGAATTTAACAACAGCGGGGATATTCATACCGTTTTATGAGCCTTGAATGATGCTCCCATCCTGCCTTTCTTCCTTTCGCAAGGAACCCGAGATGACTTAGGAAGTTCTCCTGTGCGCCATTGATCCACACAACAACCCTGTGAGGTTGGTGAGGTTGAGAGTCCACAGCTGGCCCTAACTTATCCAATGAACTTCATGGCCGAGTCCCCACTCCAGCACCTTTAACCACTACACAATACTGCCAATAAGGGCATGATCCTGGGCAAGTAGACAGAAAGAAAACTACAACACCTGGGACATGCTAGAACTTGTCGGCCTTCCTTCTCCTTACACATGATAGGAATGGACCCTAAAACTCAGAAAACAAGCTCAGCCTCTCCAATTTAAAGCAGTTTTAAATAAATGGGATTTCAAGGCCGGTACTAACAGTACCAGGTGAGATCATGTAGCAGGGAGTTCCACTGAGACAAGGTCAACACCAAACATGTCAAAAGTGCCAACTTGTTCTGCCCACTCTCAGAATGTCTGCTGGGCATTCTTAACTTTGTTAAGTCAGGTTTATTGTATGAGCCGAACTCTGAGTAAGATTCAAACAAAGCTGCTTTTATGAATTGCCAAGAGAGGGAACGCCATAGGTAAAGCTGGGCTTTCTGTACCGCCTTATGACCACATGACCTTCCATTTCCTGTGAAGATAAACTCTTAAACATTAAGCAAGTGCTTTCTGTTCACAACAGCCCTGCAAGGTAGGGTTATGAAGTCCCGCTTGTAGATGCTGGGTTGGAGCAAGCAACAGTCTCATAGTTTCAGGAAGAAATAAGTAACCGGATGCACTTCAGGTGTTATTGGACTGAAACTTCCACTGCCCCTGGCCCCTGGCCATGCTGGCTGGGGCCGATGGGGGTTGTAGTCTGGGACAGTTGGGGCATGAGGTAGCCAACTCCTGGGTCTCCAGATTCACAGGCAGTTTTAGTCAACATGCTAATCAATACGAAAATGTCTGGATTTAATCCAAATGTCCTTCCCTAAATTATTCCAAACTGATTTATTTGAATTCATCGCCATCAATTTGACCAAACTGCAAGATAAAGCCAAGAACCTGCTAGCATTTTAAGGGCAAGCCAGTTGCACTGAGAGAGA
Source organism: Varanus salvator macromaculatus (assembly GCA_023646645.1). Classification (NCBI taxonomy): domain Eukaryota; kingdom Metazoa; phylum Chordata; class Lepidosauria; order Squamata; family Varanidae; genus Varanus; species Varanus salvator. The sequence continues at coordinate 120,214,432 of JAIXND010000654.1, forward strand.
GAGAATGAGAACTAAATCTACAAATTAATTCAGCCTTCCTGCCAGGCTGGTCTAGTTTGGCCAAATCCTAAAATGTGAGTCGGGATTCAAACCCAGAACCCGTTTCGAGTACCAGCCCTATCCCTTGCCCATGAAAAATAAGAAAGAGCAATAACTCTGAGCATTCACAAAGTGTCTTAGCACTTATCCAGAGCTTCCCTGAAAGGGTAACCCCTACCCCCAAACACTCTACATTTTAGGAACTAAACACCCTAAATTACCCCTTGACGGTGCAGCAAGAAGTCAGAATTCTTATTCCAATGTACTGCATTTAAGAATAATTAATTATTCTTACTCCGTTTATTATTCTAATACTGCATTTCTATCGTGCTTTTGCTCCTCTGGTGAAGGACCCAGGGCAGCTGGCACAGCTTCATTTTATCCTCACAACAACAACCCTGCGAGGTAGGTGAGATGGAGAGGGAACGGAGGCACCCAGGGAGTCTGATGGATGAGGGTGGACTAGAACCCGGATCTCCGAGTCCCCCGTCCAGCTCTCTCTGCACCATACCACACATTCTAGACATGCACATGGTGGGCATGTCATGAGTGGAGCCGCTGGAGCCAGGGGTCAGACTAGATGGCCTGTGAGACCCCTTCTGACTCGCTCAGTTTCTGTGCTTCCATGATTTAGCATGGAATGTGCAGAGGGTTTGCAGGAGACCCTTATACACACAGGACCCCATGGGAGCACGCACACATACCCCCCCCCAAGCACTCCGTGGGGGCCAAGCAAAACGAAAAAAATTGCCCAGAGTGGCTACAAAGTGCCCAAGTGGTCCAAGCGGGCTGGCTTCCACGGTGCTCCAAGCCAGCACTGGGGTCTCCCCCGCATCCTTCCCTAAGATGGTACCCTCCCGGGGGCCTGCACCGCAAATCCCTTCCTTGGATCTCCTAGTGGGATTTCCATCCAGCAGCCCTGGGGAGGGATGGGAAAAGCCGCTGGGTTTCAAGAGAGCGCCCCTCCTGCTCCAGAGCTCGCTTGCCCGCCTGCCAGGGCCTGGGTCACACGCTCGCCGCTCCCTTCCCATGACTAACCCCTTTGGCATCTGTTTACTCCCTGCAAGGGCTGGCCTTGATCTGACAGATCCAGGGAAAAGCTGGAATCCTCTGCATGCTGGATGAAGTTTGGGGGAGAGAAAACCTCTGTTTGTTTGTGTGTCTGTGTGTGGCGGCGAGAGCAGGTGGGAGCACCTGTTGACACATGCAGACTGTCACTTTTGGGGAGAGACGGCAGGATTCAGGCTAAAAGCAGCCCTCCCTTTGTCTCAGACTCTGGATGGAGCTTGGATGACCTGTAGCGACGGGCATGGGAAGGAAACCTCTTGCAAACGGCAAGATTCACCCTGTGACCCGGTGGGTAAACCTGAGGGTTGATCTAAGTGGGGGGGTTTGTTTCTGGATTTCTTTTTCTTTCACTAGGATCTCCCGGCCCATCATCCTCAGTCTGGTGCAAAAGCCACCCACGTAGAATCACAGAAAGCTCAGCCCAAGGACAAGTTTGGAGGGCCAGAGCCGAGTCACAACCCTTTCACCGGTTCACACAATAATTCAGCCTGCAGTTGCATGCCATGTGAGTCCTCCTTCGAGTAGACCCACTGAACTGAATGGGGCATAAGTGGGCGATAATGTCACACTCGTTCAGTTCAGTAGGTCTTCTCGAAGGAGAAGCTACGCAGCCTGGTAAACTCCGTGCAGTCTCTGTTTCAGCAGTGACTTTGGGGTGGGAATAATTTTGTCAACGAGAAGCAGAAATCTTTGTCGATCCAGCAGAAAGCTCCAGAGAACTACCAGATAACCTCTGGGCTAGAAAGTGCTGCAAACCGAGTTGGAGAAAACTGACCGAGAGCCAAACTTGTTTGTATCTGAAAGGGGTGCCAGCAAACACACACACGGACGCACGGACTCTGTAGTCCCATCTGCCTGGTGGGAAATTCTCCTCCTGCTTCATTCCACCGTGTGTCCACACACAACCAGAACAAGTTCCGACTTAACCACTGGATCCTGACATAATCCTCTCGTATCCAAGGTCTTGGACTCCACAAGAAACACACTCAGGGCCTCTTGAAGAAGCGGCAACCCATGTCTGACCACACACCAGCTGCATGGATGAAGGTGAAGGCACACACCGCAGCTCCGGGGAAGGCACCATTGTAGAATTTGCCCTTCCTTCTTCCATAATTCTGGGCCAAGCTTCACCAACCTGGCCCCTCCAGATGTGTTGGATGGAGAAAGGTAGGCTGTGCAGTCCAACACATCTGGAGAGCACCGGGTTGAAGAAGACTTCTTGAGCAGGGTTTGGGTTGTGTTGAATGTTAGTCAAAGCCCCACTCATTTCAATGGGTCTACTTTGGTTGCCCTAAAGTAGATTGTACTTTTGTAAATTGGAACCACACGATCTTGGCCATGCCATTCGCATCTCTCTGCACAGATCACCCCTCCTGATAGAATTACAATAAAATTCTGATAACATCCCACTCCAAACCTAGATGTGTCTGCTCAGAAGTAAGTCACGCGTGTGCAATGGGGCTTGTTCCCAGGAAGCATGCCTAGCATGGCCCCCCAAGTCTCGTCCTCTTTGTGCACCCCCAATCCGCTGCAAGCTACGGGTCAAACTTGGCAAGTTAAGACCATTCCAGCACAACCAGAAGTAAATGAAAGACCTTTTCCCTTGAAACGTATTTTATAAAGTAAAGAACAGCAGCAAGAACAGATGTGGCTCCGACTTCTACAAGTGCAGAGGTAGCATGTTTTAGCCATTTTCAATGTATTTTAATGCTTGCTTGCTTTTTTTCTTGCATTGTATTGTTTTGTTTTTATGCGTTGTTGTACGTTGCCCAGAGAGCTTCAGCGATGGGGCAGGATGGAAATTAAACAAAAAGAAAATCAATTGCTCTGTGGAATGCAAGCTCCACTCTGTACATGCTCCACAACACTGTTCCTTCCCAAGGAGCAGGGCTGAAACTTTAGACTCCTTGCCTCCAGTGGGGTGAAAAGCAATAATAAGAGTGGCGATGATGATGATGACGACGTTCAGGCACAGGTATGGTCTGAAGGCATGTGAGACAGGCGCCAAGCTGATGCTAAGCAGGTTTTCCTCTGGCCAGTTGCTTGGAGGGGAGACCACCTGGGAACCTCAGGGAACTACCTTGAAGGTCATGGCGGAAGAAACATAGCAGGAAACAGCCCACGGGACAAAAAAGCGAGCAATCCCTCGCAAAGCAACACAATCCGTAAAACCCATGGACACTATCATGCAAACATCACAAATGCATAATGACCCACAATGCAAGTCACACAGAGGTGGGTCATGTCCTTTTTCCCCCTGCAGTGGAGGGCAGGATGCGTTCCAACGGAGCAAACCTCAGGGAGCCAAGGCTCCATTTGGATGCCAGGAAGCACTTCCTGACAGTCAGGACCCCCAGGGTGTGGAATGGGCTTCCACGGGGGTCGTTGAGGCCCCATCGGTGCGGGTGTTCAAAGACAGGCTGGACATGCACATGGTGGGCATGTCGTGAGCGGAGCCGGCTGGAGCCAGGGGTCAGACTAGATGGCCCAGGAGGCCCCTTCTGACTCGCTCTGTTTCTATGTTTCTAATTCCGGAGAAGAAGGAAAAACCACAGAAGCGTGTACAGATCAATGCATCTTTCACCAGCGCTGACAACAGTGAAAGATGCATCTGACAGAGAACCTCAGCCTGCCATGAGCGCATCAAAATACAAAGCAAGCCTGTGGGGGGCATGGGACCCCCCCAAACTCACCTTATCTCAAAGCCAGCATCGTGTGTGTGACCTCTGCTCAGAACTCCCGAAGTGTTCTGGGTGAGCATTCCTGCGCTGGCACCTCGTCACCTCCCACAGCCAGACTTCCCCTTCTGTTTGGGTACGGATCCAGGCCTGCTTCCTGGATGACACACGCTTGGCCAGCCAGAGCTGCTATTATGAAACGCTGGTGAACTCAGAGGTTCCACCCAGTCATGCACCTGACTCTGCTGTTTACAAACAGGGAGTGCTCTCCAGCCACATGTACACTGCACGTGCATGGAAGCTGCGAGGGGAGGAATTGTTGTTTGAAAAAGAGGACCTGGAAAAACACACGTCAGGGCTGCATTTTCCAGCCTAGTCATGCTCTTGGCCTGTGGTCTCACGAAGCTGCCGGGGAAAGCGCGGGGCACCCATTTCCGGAAGGGGGACCTCCGTGTCGCGTCTCCCCATATGGATGGACTGAGATGCCCGGAGCGCCTCTGAGTGCCTCCTGCAAAGGAGGGGGAGAAGATGGCACGAGGGTGGAAGGCCTTCTTTGGGGTGGCCCCAGTGCGGTACTGAGCTGACCTCCCCAGTCCGGTGCCGACATGGTCCTCCCTTCAGCACCAGGTCAAGTTTTAACTCTATTCACAGGCACCTCGTGAAAAACTCACACTTCTTAATTTGATTCTTTTTATCAGATGCTGCTAAGAGTCAGTTTTTTCTTTCATTCATCCAAATGGGGCTTTTTGCACATTAAAACATGGTTTCATCCTGCTGTTAAGGTTTTCACCAGAGGGCAGGACAGAAGGAACCTTGAGAGAAACCTGCAAGGTGCATCTGCTCCCCGGAGCTTGTTGAGAAGTCCAGTTTCGTTTCCTGATGATGGGAGTGAGAATCCTGGCTGAATCGAGATAACGGTGTGGTTTTTTAAAAATTCAATTGTTCACGAATGGGCACAGAGCTGGTTTTAATGTGCTTTAATGCCATTGTTGCAACTTGGGGCTCTTTCCACTTCATTTCTGTGTGGCCACACGGGGGACGCTCTCAGGCAAAAGCTTCACGCATGTGAGGAAGTCTTTGAAGGTGCCACAAAAGCGTTTCTTTGCTTTGACAGAACCCGGGTCAGAGGGACTATTCATCAGCTCCAGATTTTACTCTGAACTCTGAAGGAACTATCCATGGTGCTGAATCCTGGGCTCAAATATATTAGATACCAGGGGAGGCTCCTTCCAGGTTCCCAGTAAAACCTGGAGTAGATCAAGACTTGATTCTTGCCTGGATGCATGCAAAATTCAGCTGCGGCAGCAGGAAAAAAGCTGACAATTTGCTCCTGAAATTCAGTCAGGACTGTGGGCAGCTGCAGCACAGTAACTTTGGAATTCCATAGGCCCTAGAGAGTTCCAAATTTCCAGAAGTTTATTTTGCTGGTGCCGTGGCGGATTTGGCAGGAGGTTCCACACCAAGGACTGGCGTGTTGGCATGGGGCATGCAGACGGCGTGTTGCTCACCCCGGTCTGGGGGCTTCCAGTATTCAGAATGCTAACGAGCACTCAGATTAAGAAAAGGATTTGTTTTAGATTGGTCAGGGCATTCCAGCCCCACGCAAATTCGTCGCTGATCTTGCAGCCCACCGGACGGTGCGGCTCCAGACAAAGTCTGTACTGTAAGGCCGTGAGTCAAAGCTGCTCCCTGAGCCAAGGAATGAAAACCCTTTTAGCGTCTGCTGCAGCTACCGGGCATTCACCCCGAGGGCAGAATGCAGCTTGGCGACGGCAGCCCACGGCCGTTCCCGGGCTCAGAAGTTTGCACAAAGGGCTCTTTCTACTCCCCATGGCTCCGCCAGCTTCCCTCTCCATCTCGCCTGCAAGCTCGGACAGAGCAACCCTGCCCTGCCCTGCCGGGACCCCAGCGTGCATCGTAGGGACAGGAGGGCGAGGGAGCCTGTCTCCCCTAAAACTAGAAGGAACCTTCCAGCGCGCCACTCAAGGAGAAAGGACCACATGCAGTGAGCCCTGGGGCTTCGTCTTTGAAAAATTAGCGACTCATGGGCGAGACTGGAGGGCCAGCAGATCCCAAATATCCACACCCTTTAGCTTAAAAGTTCTTGCTGCCGGGAAGGAAGCAGAAATGGGTGGAAGGAAAAATGCCCCCAGGCTGAGAAACCACTCAGCACTTGGTGGCTGGAGAAAGGGGTGCGGCCAGGAGACAAGGGGTGTGGCCATCCATGCGAGCCCAGAGGGCTGCTGTGGGGCTCTGCATGCGCCATATTTGGTCCCAAGCCTTGGGTTCTGCCGCCCTGCTCTGACCCACAGCGGCTTCCTCCTGGTGGAGACCTAGACTGCTTTGCTGATAGAAATCTACACTGGGACTGGTATCTCCGGGCTCCTCTCCGGACTTGCGGAGACTTCCAAATTCACCATGGCATCCCTGGCAAGTCAGACTGATAGGCAGCATGGCCACTTTGGTCTTGTGTCCTGCATCTCTGTACAGATCTGTAGCACACCCACACCTGGAATTGTGTGAGCAGTTGTGGTCACTCCAGCTAAAAAGGATGTCGTAAAAGCTGCAGACAGGGCAGAAAAAGACAACTCACATCAAGGGGAACAAGTGACCCCCCTGTGGGGAAGGGTTACGACCGGGGGGTTTCTCTAGCTTACAAACAGGGCTGGGAAGGAGAGATGCGATGGCAGGATCAAGCCCACACGAGCGTTTGGCAAGCGGGATCCCTCTTGCACATCCCGTGCAGCATGTTTGCTTGTTCTGTGGCATGTGATGTGCAAGACGGCTGCCGGCTGTGCCGTCCCACGAGGGATGGGTCCTGCGGAGTTTCGTCGCAACTCTAGAGGGGACGGAGGTGTACAGAACGGCTCCTCAGGTGAAGAAGGTGGAAAAGGAGAGATTTGCCCCCTCTCTCATAATGCTAGAGCCAGAAGGGGTCATCCCATGAAGCCGATGCATGGGGAAGCCAGGAAGGGCTTCCCGCAGCACATAGTTAAACGGTGGAACTCCCTGCCACAGGAAGTCGTGATGGGCAAATTTGGATGGCTTTAAAAGGGGGCTGGAGAAATACACGCCGGGGGGAGGCGGCTACCAGTGGCTACCAGCCCTGGTGGCCATGTGCGACCTCCAGGAGGTGCTGCAGTTGCTGTGGGGCATGGGCAAACCCTGCTTGTGGGTTTACCATGGGCAGCTGGTGGGCCTGCGGTCTGATCCAGCACAGCCCCCGGGCCGCAGGTGGAGCGAGATGAAGGCGACCCACCCACCGCCTGCGGGCTCCAGTTCGCTGCCTCGCCGAGCGGTTAGCACACGGGAGAGCCGGGCAGCCCAGACTTGCCCTTTCTGGCGCTCTGCTTGCTCGGTGCGACCAGGAGTAACCTCAATTTTCCATGCTGCAGAGCCAGAGCAGCGCTTTGCAGGCTCAGAACTGCTGAAGGGGAAGTGCCGAATCAGTGAGCAGGAAAGCTATTAAACTCCCGGCGGGGCGTAGCAGGGGGACAACCTTAAGATGTCCTTCTGGCTGCACATCCCTCACGTCATGCCATGCTTGTTCTCATCCCACAGGGAGGTTCTTCTGGCCGGAGAGGGCAGCAAATGCCACCCCTCCAAACAGTGCTCAGAGTTTGCACGCTCTCTTCTTAGTCCCCAAAACCTTGGCCGCAGGCAGGCAGGCTCGACATGCTGCTAGTCCTTAATGAGCTTGCGGTGTCTCCCACGCCAAGAGCCAGCAGCAAACTGGAGTATTTAGCCTGGTATATCTTAGTTTAGTATACAAGAAAGGGGAATGCAAAAGAGGACATGCAAAGAGGTCACCAATACTGGGAACTGAACAGGGACAGGGAGGGTCTATATCTGGTAGACGGCTCTGACTTTGTGGGAAAATATCATGAGCTGGAATAACAGCTCCTGGACACACACGCCATGTTTCCACAGTGAGATCCCTGCACAGAGCTTCCCCACCACCACCACCCCAATACCACCAGTCCAGGGTCCCCAGCAGCGCTGAGAAGTTGACAAAGAAAAGCCCTGGACCTGCAAGGTCTCACTGCCAGCTCTCTGCCCATGCTTTGGATGAGAAGCACAGCAGGTTCATTAAGGACTAGCAGCATGCCGAGCCTGACTGTGAACACGACTTTGGAAATGAAGAGCACAAAGGGCACATTCTTAGAAATGCTTAGAGCAGGGCTGGATGGCGTCCTCTTTTTCTGGCCATGAGATGCTTCTTGTGGATTAAGCAGAAGTCAGATGTTCGTCTCCTCTAACTGCTTTGCTAACGGAGAGAGCGTGACCTCGAGTATCCTTCCTCGAGGCCATGGCAGGGCATGGACCGTTCCTTCCCCTTCCCTCCACCCAAATTCTGTGGCAGCTTTCCAGCAAGTTATCCCTCTGCACTGACTTGGTATCCAGCTGCCTGTGCAGGACAACACAACCCAGCCGATGAAAAGGCGCCGGCGCACAAGGCCGCGCTTCTGTTCTGAGCGGCCGCCGTGGCCCCTCGAATCTGGAGCTGCAGTTTTCATCGAGTTTCGGACAGCTGGCCACAGGCTCCCCAAAGCAACGGCCAGTGGCAGGGGGCCCAAAACACCCCATAAGGGCTTGGGACGGGGAAGCAAACACCCCATAAGGGCTTTTGCCACAGATTACGGACAAAGCTTTCCTGTTCGCCTCCTCTGTTGTTTCAGGCGTTTGCCGTCCCTGCCAGTTTGATGAAGATAATCCGTAGGATTAACTCCGGAGGATCCGAGGCAACCGATCTGCTCGACCAACCAGGGAGAAACTGCAAGCCAGGAAGTCCCCGAAACCCAAATGCCACTCGGCTCTCACCTTTGTTTGCACAAACCAGTCCCTTTCACTTCCTCCCACGTTCATATGTGGTTGTCTCAGGTTTCTCTCTCCCAGATATAAAGCGCTTTACAAATTTGGGGTCTATTCGTATAAAAAACATCCTGAAATTCTTCTGCATTTGCACCGGCTGAGCCCAGTAGGTGCGAGGCCCTTTCTGGCACGGGGACAACCGTGCCGCACCGGATCTGCCGGCCCGGATGAGGAGCCCCTTGGGGGGAAAGGTGGCAACACGCTTTCAGCAAGGACAGGACTGCGCAAGCGGCAACCTCACTCCACCGTTTTACGAGCAAAGCATGCCAAACCCTGGGCTTGCGCAGACAAACCCATCCGAGCTGGTTTTCCTCCCACATCCAGATGTGTTAATCTGGATTCTTTTGCCAGGAATATGGAGAACTTGGTGGATTTTGGTAAATTCTGACCGAAAGTGAACAGAAAGGAAATTTCCATCTGTCCCTGTGAACAGCCAAGGCAGAGAACGCCTCGTTGTTAAGGTCCCTTCTCTGTTTTGTTGTGGTGCTACACACCACACACCTGGTAAGTGAGGCAATGTAAGGGGAATATGGAGATCAGACTGACCTGAAGCCCTCTAGAAGTGTTTGACTACAACTCCCATAATCCCTAGCTAATAGACATGTTGCCCAAGGTTGATGGAAGCTGTAATCCAAACGGTCAGATCGGCTCCCATTTTCCCCAGCCTGGTACCTTCTGGAAGGGCTTGTCTGCAACTCCAATGGTCCTCAACCCCCATGGCCACTGGACAGGGATGATGGAAGTTGTGGTCCAATGCATCTGGGGAGTCCAGGCTCTTGTAGCTGGTAACTAGGTTTAATTTATCCTTCTCTTGGAAATATTGCTTTCTCTTGTGTAACTATTGTGTGACTTGGTGTCCTGCAACAGCAGGGGGTTGGACTGGATGGCCTTCATGGCCCCTTCCAACTCTACTCTTCTAGGATTCTCTTTGCCATTTGCCGGTACAGTGGTTTGCATGGTCTTTCCCCTCTCCATTCTTTCCTCACAACAACCCTCTGAGGTAGGCTAGGTGGAGAGTCTGTGACCACCATGCAAAGATGAGAAGCCATGCCTTTCATGGCCATGCAAAGATGAGAAGCAAGATCCCAAGTCCAGGTCAAATGCTCTAACCACTATGCAACACTGCTTAAGTACACACAACCTAAGCTTGTCTCCCTCGTGCCTGGGCAGGGTTCTCTCAATTGCACAGTGCAAAATGCCAAGACGTTGATGGAGCTCTGTAAAAACACCCCGATATTTAAGTGTCATCACACCCCCAAATTATTTGTGGCTTTTGTCAAATGACTCAACCCACATTTGTGGCCACATCAAGTTATTTCAGGAAATCTGGAAACTAACACACCAATGCGAAATTTTAAAAGCAGGAAAAATGCTATGCAATTGTATAGTGATTACATATTTTTAGAACTTTGAACATTTATTCTGGTTCTTACTTCGGTTTTTTTTTTAAGCTCAAGCTTCCTGTATACTATGTTTAACAATGTTGTCATCTTTTAGGGTTTTACATTTTATTCAGTTCAACTGCCCAGAGAGCTTTGGCTATTAGGTGGCATAGAAAAGAGAAGACTTTAAAAATTGAACCAACTTTTAACTCTATTAACTTTTAACCCTATTGCTGGGGGAAAAAAATACAAGGAGATGACATTGTGTAATACGCAAATGAAACAATAGCTTTGCAGCAACGCTTACCCGCTTGCAGCGAAAACCAGAATTCCTTGACAGCTCGGCAGCCGAAATTCCCCCACTTTCCACTCGAATGGAAAGGAAGAATGGAAATGGAGAGAGAGCAAGTCCCAGTTCAGTGCCGATCGCCTCCCGTTTTCTTGCCAGGATCTCCACCTTCCACTGAAATCCGCCCCGTCCGTTGCACATGTGTCAGGCAGAGCTGTTGACGGAAGTCACTCCAGCCAAACCTTCGGCTGTTCTCAGTTTCGGGACCGGAGCAGCTCGCAAGGAAAGGCCACATCCCTGAATCCCGTGATGCCTTGCGAAGACATTCATGGAAACAGCTTGGATGCCCGCCAAACTGGGAGGGAGCTGCTGGCAGAGGGCCCTGCTGCCCCCCCCCCCGAGACAGCGAGGGCTCGATTTGGGCAGCCGCCCGCCCCCCGGTGCCCTTCCAGCGGTGCTGAAACAACGGGCCGGCCAGATTAAAGATGCTCCGCATAGGGGCACCTGGCGGGATGCCGGGGCAACATGGCTTGCCTTTCAAAGTGCACTCTAAGGCACAGAATTTAACTGGAACCCTCTATATAGAAGCAGCAGGTAGCTTGCCAAACCCAGCTGAAACATTTCTCTTCAAATGGATGTTGCGGCTTGGCGAAGCCAAGAGTTTAAGAAAAACTCTGTTGCTGAGAGCGCAGGAGCCTGCACCCTGGAGGAGATGGCGTCCCATCAGAGACCTGCAGCGGAAGGTTTCTCAGCTCATTCCATCCAGTCCAACGTGGGTGTTGGAACTTCTGCCTTCTTCACAGGTGTCTGACCTGCAGCGTCCTAGGACTTTGTGCGCATTGGCTCCTCACCCTCCTGAGTGGAACAATGGGGGAGAAAAAGAGAAGAGAAGAGAAGAGAAGAGAAGAGAAGAGAAGAGAAGAGAAGAGAAGCAGTACTCTTCCAGCTGCTGTTTTCTCAAAACAAACAAACAAGCAAAAAGCATTCGAGGCTGGTCACCTGGAGGTAATTGCAGCTCGCCGCAGGTGACCAGCACTGGCTCTCTCCCTACAGGATACTTCGCTTTCTCTTCTCTTTCCCTCTGGACAGTCAGGAGGAGGAGGGTGCCAGGTGGTCTGCAAGCCGTCCCCTGCGGAAAGAAAGCAGGCCTGTTGCTAAAGGAAGCACTCTGCTCCCCAGGGATCCCAGGCTGGGCAGCCGCCGCCTCTCCTCCGCCAGGCCACCGCTGCCGTTCTCCGTGGACCAGAGCTGCCTGTAAGCGGACCCGGCCTAATGAATTAATTAATGGCTCCGGGCTCAGGCAGCGGCGAGAGGACGGGCATTGCCGGCAGATGCCGCGCGGGGGGCGGGGGACCAGGGAGCCGGCTGGCCGGCCATCCATCACCCACCCTTCCGAGGCTTGGCTCCGCTCGGCTCGGCACACTCGGGGAGGAGAGAGGCACGGAGAAGGAGAGTGAAGATGGCGTGGAACCCGCACGCCCGGCTCCCCTTTTGCCAGCTCGGCGGGCCGCCGTCCCTGCTGCTGTGTTACTCCCGGACCGCCTGGGGTCAGATGGTGGAGGTAAGGAGAGAAGCCAGAGGCGGCACGGCTAGGAGGCTAAAGCTGCGGAAGGCGGCACAGACAGGTGGGGTTCTCCTCTGGTGCAGGGCAGTTTGGGGGCACCCCGGAGGCACCGGTGGCCGGGGCAAAAGCCAGCCGCTCCAGGCGCGCTTTGGCTCGGTCAGAGCTGCTTGTTTGCACCCGGAAACCAAGCTTCTGGCCCTCATGACCGAGCTGCAAGGGAAAGCTTCCAGATGGCCTGGTGCTATGGGGTGGGCCCTGAACTCAGCCTGGGAAGCTTCGAAATGAAAGAGAGCATCCTTGAGAATGTGCAGACGGCAGCCTCTTGCCTACCAGGGAAATGCAGTTTCCCCTAGCCGGACTGGGATTTCAGGTCATCTGGGTGCAACTTCCAGATAGGTTTGCGTCATGGTTTGGGTTTTGTTCATCGCTTTCATTGCTTTCAAGTCCTGGCTCTGATCTAACCCCAAACTTTCCATCATCCTTCCTCTCTTTTGTGGACCATGGGTATTATGATGAAGGGGAAGTCCAGGATACCAAAGCTGTTACGTTTCCTTTCCATTTGGGGCCGCATTCAGCAGAGAGATTTTTTTTTAATTTTATTTTATTTTTTCAATTTCTCTCCTGCCTTTTTCCTACCGAGGGCTCAAGGCAGCTTACATCCCCCTCCCCCTCCATCTTATCCCCACAACAACAGCCCTGTGAGGTAGGCTGGGCTGAGAGTCTGTGACTGGCCCAGAGTCACCCAGTCGGCTCCATGGCCGAGCGGGGACTCGAACCCGGATCCTCCGAGTCCCAGCTCCATGCTCTTCACCACGACGCCACCCTGGCTCACAGATCCCTGATGCAGAAACCCCGTCATTCAGTCTCCGACCCTATCTCAGGGTGAGGGAGCCTTTTCCCATCTGAGGGTCCCATTGAATTTTAAAGCCGCCCCTAAGGACCTGCATTCCAGTGGCGAGCCAGGCCTGGAAAAACCCCACAGGATCTTCATATTGTAGCTCAAAGCAGCTACTGCCGGGTAACTCGACGTTGCGGCTTTTCAGAATGGGGGAAAGCAGCACAAAGCTGGAAGAGGAGACCATGGAATGAGCTGTGACAGGCGGAAGGGGCGGAGCCAGGAGGAGTGGGCGTGGCCTCTGGAGAACTGTTCCTCTGGAGAGTCCCTGGTCCTTCAGTGCCCCAGGCATGCTTTGGTTTATAGGAGCAGGAAAAGACAAACCAGAAAGGGAGATGGCCAGGAGTGGGGAGCAGGCCCTGCTCTGCAGAGCAAAGCTGCACCCCTGGTGGCTCGACGGAGGAAGCGGTTCTTTGTGCAAGTACTTGCAGGAGCCGCGTTGGACCCGTAGGGTCTTGCAGGAGCAGGGCCAAGGCGATGCTGCAGACCAGCCGGAAGTCGCCGGAGGCTGTTTTGTTGCCTGACTTTGGAGTGCTTTACAAAAAAGCCGATTAACGAAAGCTGAGCTGGTAACCTGCTCAAAGCAGGGCTTGGCTTGGCTTTTCCCTGCACTTCCTCATCCGAATCATTAGGGTTGGTTAGGGTTCTGTGTGGGGCTTGGTTAGGGTTCCGGTCAGGAAAGGGAAAGTTCAGTGGAAAAGCTCGATTTGAGTAAAACATGTACGTTTGCTTGAAAGCCGTCTATGTCATGCAATCCACCCACTTTGGAGCAAAGTGATGGGGTGGGAGGTCCTCGTGGACCCCGGGAAATAAATATAAATTTATAAATGTCTGCAAATTTGATTGGAAGGCAGCAGTCCCCCAACCCTGAAACAGTAGGTCTCAGATGTGAGACTGCCCACAGCTGGGAACACAATACGGGTGTGTATGAGTGGGCTAAATAAATAAATAAAAAATGAAATACTGGCCCAAATGATGTCATTGCCGGATGCGGCTAAGCTGCCCTGCTCGTATGTGAGATGCCCCCACCCCTTAAAAACCCCTGGACATATTTGGGCCATGCTCTTTTTCCACGTGGGACGCTTAACAATTCACCAGGCCTGCAGAAGGTTCCCACATGTTCTCAGTGGGATGATAAAGCAGCAGCAGGCTGCATTTTTATAGGATTTGTCCGTGTTGCTGAACCTTTCCAATTCTAACCAGCGTTCTCCTTTAATTAGGCCTGTGTTGTTGTTTTTATCTGTCTTTTAACATGGTTAGCTGCTTTGGGTGGAAATGTGGAATATCAAGCAAACCAATATATTTATATTGGTTTTATATTGGTTTGCTTGATTTATATATATAAAACCAATATATATAAAACCAATGCATGACACATGCATTGGTGACTTCCCGATTGGATTTCTGCAATGCGGTCTATGTGGGGCTGCCCTTGAAGAAGGTCCGGATACTTCAATTGGTGCAAAATAGAGCTGCCAGGTTGCTGACGGGGACTGGGCGTTGTTCTCATATAACCCAAGTTCTCCACCAGCTTCACTGGCTCCCCATCGAAGTCCAGGCTCAATTCAAGGTGCTGGTTATTACCTATAAAGCCCTAAACAGCTTGGGACCAGGATACCTAAAGGAACGCCTTCTTCCCTATTTGCCCTCCCACCCCCTGAGATCGGCAGCAGAGGCCCTCCTCTGGGACCCCTCCGTGAAAGACATTAGGAGGGTAAATACTCGGAGCGGGGCCTTCTCTGTGATGGCACCCCAATTATGGAATGCGCTCCCCAGAGAGGCCCGCCTGGCACCGTTGCTATTTGTTTTTCGGCACCAGGTTAAGACCTTTTTATTCCAGCAATATTTTAATAGGTTTTAATATAGTCTTTTCTATGTTTTTAACTGCAGCCAGTGTGGGTCGGGAATTTATTTATGTTGTATTTTGTGCTGTAAGCCGTCCTGAGGCTTTTTGCAAATAGGACGGCATATAAATATTTTAAATAAATAAATAAAGCAAACCAGCCTGTCGCAACTCCAGAAAGTCCGGTGTTCGTGAAGACTCCGCATTTCCTGGGCAGAACCGTACTTCCGAAGGCTGAGGCGGTCAGGGAGTGGGTTGCCATGTTTTTCCATGGAAGAGCTCCTCCGCCATTTGTGTTTGGGAGTCTGTAAGGCAGTCCCTCCTTCCCCACGTGGCGGTTGTATCTCTGGCTGGAGAGGCCTTCACGTGGCGCTTCTCGTACACCTAAACTGAAATCAGGGCAGTTTCAGGGTGAGGAGGGAGGAATCGGAAATGGAATTGGACACGGGCGAAATTTGGCTGTGAAGACCAGCCCCGAGCATCCAAGTTGGCTACCCTTTTGGCGGCAGGTCGCCCAGGCCCCGTCGTCCCCCAACCAAAGTGGGCGCAAGCGTGCGCAGCAGCCATGGGGCTGCCCCATTTATGTGCAGAAATAGGCTCTTTTGCAAATGGAGGCGCCCATCTGGTTGTGGGGCTTATCGCTCCCTGTGCTCCACCCATGTCTCAGATTTGGAAGGCCATCGCCGGGAGCGGGGCAAATGCCATCTTGGGGTTGCAGGTGACAGGGGAAAAGGCAAGTTTTTCTCTTTGGGTGCATGCAGACGATGTCGGGAGCCAAGAAAGCCACGTGTGTGTTAATTGTCAGGGACCAAGTTGCTGCTGGAAGCACAGGGACGGATTCGAAAGGTCGTTCTTTGGGTCCTGGGCTCTCTTGGCAAAGGGCTGCCAAATTTATCCCGAACAGAGGGGGAGAGATGCTTCAGCCTCCACCACGTCGAAACCATTTTAAGCCGCTGTGGGCATGATGCTGGGCTTCCGCTCCCAGCTGGAGGGAAAGAGACGCGGCGAGAAATTTAATCCTCTGAAAACGGATTGGAATTGGAGTTTGTGAACAGCAGGACGGAACGCTCCATGTTTGCAAATGGATGATTAGCAGAGACTTGGTATACCTGAAATAGAAACTGCTGCTCAGAGGTTTCTGGACAACCGACACCCCTCTGTCTCCATCCTGCACAAGCAGAATTAGGGAGTATCTGGCAGCAGTCCAAGATCTAAAAGCTAAGCTAGAGATTCGGTAGCAGACATAGAAACATAGAAACATAGAAACAGAGCGAGTCAGAAGGGGCCTCCTGGGCCATCTAGTCTGACCTCCGGCACCAGCCGGCTCCGCCCATGACATGCCCACCATGTGCATGTCCAGCCTATCTTTGAACACCCGCACCGATGGGGCCTCAACGACCTCCCGTGGAAGCCCATTCCACGCCCTCGGGGTCCTGACTGTCAGGAAGTGCTTCCTGGCATCCAAATTGAACCTTGGCTCCCTGAGCTTTGCTCCATTGGAACGCGTCCTGCTTTCCTCTGCAGGGGGGATTCCCTAGAAAGCCAGGGCCCTTGTCAGGCTCATGCGTATTCCCTCCCTCCCGGCTCTCTCTGTGCTTGGTTCTTTGGTTTGAAAACAAACAAGCAAGGTTCTAGTCCTCATGGGCTTGAGGAGAAAATGAGCCAAATGCGCTGGTGCTTGACCAAGTGTCAGAGGCTGTGAACCGGGCCTCCCCACTCCTTTTTAACAGCATCAGGATGATCATGGTGGATGAGGGGTCATGTCCCTGACAGGTCCACTCCCTGGGGGGAAGGCGGAAGGGACACGACCTGGCAAGGAGCTGTGGCTCAGCAGCAGGGCGTGTAATTGTCATGCCGATCGTGGGTTCAATGCCTTGGAAGTGCGGCCGTTCATCACGATCGACACCCGAACCACCCAGTCTATTTATTTATTTTATTTATTAGTTTTCCATCCCACCCCTTTAGCCAAAATGGTTCTCAGGGTGGGTTGCGAAGTGCAGTACAAAACAAGAAATTCATAATAAAAGGAATTGCATTAATTTAGCAGATAGAGCAATAATAAAATCAGCAACAATCAGTGTAAAAACTCTTGCAGGGAACTTCACAAGAATTTCCCTATAACCTTAGTTCTTAACCAATCAAAGCACAAGAAAATGTGCAATAGCACTAAAATATAAACAAATACTAGAAAATACCACAAAACCGTTCCTCTAGGAGGGACTGGTGGCTCTCAGCTCCACTAAACACTGGTCTTGGGAAAGCAAAGAGGACTTGGCTTTTCCTGTCTTGCACCTGGGGAAATTTACCCCCCCTCCCCATGCTTGTGTGAAGATTGTAACAGTAGGCGTTGGTGTCTCCTATGGGGTGGAGGCGGCCCTGTATATCCACTCTGGGTTTTAGCCTGAACATTAAAAGAGCTCTCTGGGTGCCTTAAGGCCAGTCACAAACTCTCAGCCCAACCTACCTCGCAGGATTGTTGTGATTGTGAGGATAAAAAGGAGAATCCGTGGGTTCTTCACAAGGGGAAAAAGGATGGATATAAAAGCCATATATTCTCCATCATCTGCACCATCTCCATCTCCATCTCCCTCTCCATCAACTCCATCTCCATCAACTCCATCTCCATCATCTCCATCAACTCCATCAACTTCATCTCCATCTCCACCATCTCCATCTCTCCATCAACTCCATCTCCATCAACTCCATCTCCATCTCCATCTCCATCAACTTCTCCATCTCCATCATCTCCATCTCCATCATCTCCATCTCCCTCATCCATCTCCCTCAACTCCATCTCCATCATTCATCTCCATCTCCATCATCTCCATCATCTCCATCTCCATCACTCCATCTCCCTCATCTCCATCTCCCTCATCTCTCCATCAATCAACTTCATCTCCATCTCCACCATCTCCACCATCTCCATCATCTCCATCTCCATCAACTCCACCTCCATCTCCATCCATCTCCATCTCTCCATCAACTCCATCTCCCTCAACTCCATCTCCATCAACTTCATCTCCATCTCCACCATCTCCACCATCTCCATCTCCATCAACTCCACCTCCATCTCCATCATCTCCATCTCCCTCAACTCCATCTCCCTCAACTCCATCTCCATCAACTTCATCTCCATCTCCACCATCTCCACCATCTCCATCATCTCCATCTCCATCAACTCCACCTCCATCATCTCCCATCTCCCTCAACTCCATCTCCTCAACTCCATCTCATTCCATCTCCATCATCTCCATCTCCATCCATCTCCATCATCTCCATCTCCATCATCTCCATCAACTCCATGTCCATCTCCATCATCTCCATCTCCATCCATGGTGCTGAGCCATGGCATAGATCTCAGCACCATGAATACCTCCTTTAAAATACAGACTGAAACCCAACTTTCAGTGGGTCACAGCTTAGTTCAGGGGGGGCAGAGAAGTCTGAAATGGGGGCCACGTGCTGTCCGCATCCTTGCTAATGAAACCATTGCTAAGGCCACGTCCTAGCAAACTCTGACCCCACCACATTTTTCTGCATGGCATTTGAACCCAAAATGCCTTGCAAAATAGCAAGAGCCACACAGTCCCAAGAAGGAGTGTGTCACAACCTGCAATTTTAGGCCCACAAGTGCAGATGAGGCCAAATATTTGGATCAAAAATTCTCCACCATTCCTATGAATCACAGGGACTCTCCATGGACAAGCAAAGCCTATGCGGAGAGACGGCAATCTTTTCTGAATTGACTTGGGAGCTCTTTGCAGGCATCACTGAACGATCACTCAAACAGGGAATGCTGAGAAATGTTTCCACTGGTCCTGTGGGCAGAATGCTTCGTTTTTTCTTACGAAATCCAGAGCATTCTTTGTGTGCGCTGGGCTTTCACCTCTCACTCTTCCTCTTTCATATTCAGCTTGGAAGAAAGGCTGGCCCGGCATTATAACAAACCGCTGTTTCGTAACACCGTCACATTCCTTTCGATCCTCGTGAGGACAGAGCAATTTAGAGCACAATCCTTAGTACGCCAACACAAAATCTTGTGGGACTTGTTAGTGCATGCCTACAGAAGTATAGAGAGAGAGAGCAAGGCCTACAACTCCTGGGGCATGCTGGGAGTTATGCGGAGGTTGGTCTAATCTTGTACAGGGTTATGCCTTTAATCATGCATCTCCCCTTCCCGCGGGAAGCAAGCAAGAATTAAATATGCAAAGGCCTCTTAACTCTTGCGCCTGGCCCTTCATTGGCTGCAATACACGGTATGAACAGCAGGTGGTGCTGCACCTCCACTCATGGGAAAGACACGGGATCGCATTTCCCAACATGTATTTTTAATTTTATTTCCTGCTAGCTTGCTCCAAGCTGGGTTCCATCGTGAGGATAAGAGCTAAAGGCCTTCAGAGGGCTTACTTTCTTTGACACCTATTTAAAGGGACTTATTTATTAGATTTTGTTGTTGTTAGTTGCAAAGTCGTGTCCGACCCATCGCAACCCCATGGACAACATTCCTCCAGGCCCCCCTGTCCTCCACCATCCCCCGGAGTCCACTCAAGCTCCCACCAGCTGCCTCTGTGACTCCATCCAGCCCCCTCATCCTCTGCCGTCCCCTCCTTCTTTTGCCCTCAATTGTTCCCAGCATCAGGCTCTTCTCCAGGGAGTCCTTCCTTCTCAGTAGGTGGCCAAGTATTTGAGTTTCACCTTCAGGATCTGGCCTTCTAAAGAGCAGTCAGGGTTGATCTCCTCTAGGACTGACCGGTCTGATCGCCTTGCGGTCCAAGGGACTCGCAGGAATCTCCTCCAGCACCACAACTCAATGGCCTCAATCCTTTGGTGCTCGGCCTTCCTTATTGTCCAGCTTTCACAGCCATACGTTGCAACTGGGAAAACCATAGCCTTGACTAGACGCACTTTTGTCGGCAGGGTGATGTCTCTGCTTTTTAGTTTGCTGTCTAGACTTGCCATAGGTTTCCTCCCCAGGAGCAAGCGTCTTTTAATTTCCTGGCTGCAGTCCCCGTCTGCGGTGATCTTGGAGCCCAGGAAAATAAAATCTGTCACTACCTCCATTTCTTCCCCATCTATTTGCCAGGAAGTGAGAGGACCGGATGCCAGGATCATTATTAGATTTATATCCCGCCTTTTTCTTACAAAGAGGTCAAAGCAGCTTACTTTATTCTCACCCTCTTGCTCACAGTCATTCCCCTCACAACACCAACCCTGTGAGGTAGGCTGTGCTGTGCTGATAGTCAGCAAAAGCAAACCCTGCAGGGATTAAAGGAAGGGCTTTATGCAGGGCATCGTTAACCTGTGGGATTCACCGCCACAGTATATAGCCGTGGCCACAATTTGGAGGGGACAGGACATACCCACGAAGGGCGAGGTTAGCCGTGGCAGGTATAAGCCACCTCCACTATCAGCAGCAGTGTACCTGCTTACACCAGTTGCTGGGGAACATGGGCAGCAGGGCTGTTGCACTCCGGTCCTGCTTGTGAGCTTCCCGCAGGCCGCTGGCTGGCCCCATATGAACAGATGGGTGGACCAGTTGAACTGCGGTACAGTCCAGGAGGGCTCTTATGATACTGCCATATTAAAAGATGCTTGTAATCTTCGCAATGTAGTTTTAACTTTTTGGCCACAGGCCATTTTAATTTGAGCATTCGTATTATAACGTATGCTGTGTTAACATGTACGACTACACCACCACTACTACGCCTATGACATTTCTAGCCTGCCTTTCTGCCTCTAGCAAGGAGTCTGAGCTTGCTTACATGTTTCTCCTCCACGCCCTCCTGTATTGCGTGTGTGTACAGTTGCAGTGTATTGGCGGTGCATCATTATGATTCTGTTTTAAACTGTACAGAACAGAGAGAAATGCATGTATGAAGCACTGAAAGATTGATGCATCAATAAAGGGGATTTGGTTTTGGCGGGGAGACTTTTAGCTTTGGGGGGAAAGCGACTAACAGAGCAATCCTAGACGTTTCTACTCAGAAGCAAGTCTGGAAAAAAAAGAAAAGAAAAAGTGGGTTTTTCTCCCCAGATACATGTCGCCCGCCTATTTAACTTATATGGAGAGCACATCATGAGAAAGGCAGGGCTAGATGAATCACCAGTTGAAATCAAGATTGCTGGGAGAAATATCAACAACCTCAGATATGCAGATGATACCACTCTCATGGCAGAAAGTGAAGAGGAACTAAAGAGTCTCTTGATGTGGGTGAAGGAGGAGAGCGCAAAAGTTGGCCTGAAACTCAACATTAAGAAAACTAAGATCATGGCATCCGGTCCTCTCACTTCCTGGCAAATAGATGGGGAAGAAATGGAGGTAGTGACAGATTTTATTTTCCTGGGCTCCAAGATCACCGCAGACGGGGACTGCAGCCAGGAAATTAAAAGACGCTTGTTCCTGGGGAGGAGAGCTATGGCAAATCTAGATAGCATACTGAAAAGCAGAGACATCACCCTGCCAACAAAAGTGCGTATAGTCAAGGCTGTGGTTTTCCCAGTTGCAATGTATGGCTGTGAAAGCTGGACCATAATGAAGGCCGAGCGCCAAAGGATTGAGGCCCTTGAATTGTGGTGCTGGAGGAGACTCTGTGAGTCCCTTGGACCGCAAGGCGATCAAACCAGTCAGTCCTAGAGGAGATCAACCCTGACTACTCTTCAGAAGGCCAGATCCTGAAGATGAAGCTCAGATACTTTGGCCACCGAATGAGAAGGAAGGACTCCCTGGAGAAGAGCCTGATGCTGGGAAGGATTGAGGGCAAAAGGAGAAGGGGACAGCAGAGGATGAGGTGGCCAGATGGGGTCCCTGGGGCGGTGGGTGTGGGCTTGGGTGGACTCCGGGGGATGGTGGAGGACAGGGGGGCCAGGAGGAGTGTTGTCCGTGGGGTCGCAATGGGTCAGACACGACTTCACGACTAACAACAACACATGACTATCGACTTGGGTCTGATGAGGGAAACAGGGGTGATGCGTAACGGCATACCTGGTATGGGGAGAGCAGCTGGGAAGCAGCTCCTCTCGGCAGAATCGGAACCCAGCACCAGCCGAGACTTGCCAGGAAAGACACATTCTGTGCCGTGCGGTTCTCAGCGGCCTTGGGAAGAGGGCGTGGGGCCAAAAGTGACCAAAGCCAGCACCATCCCAGAGGACCAGGTTGGGAAAGGCAGCTCTGGATCCACCTGCCCAATCTTGGTTCCATCTCACTGCCTCAGACTACAGCTCTCATCATCCCCAGCTGCGATGGCCTTTCAGATTGGAATGCTCCTGGGTTTCCAATCTAAAGGCTGTGAGCAGAGTTGGCTCCTATTTATTTATTATTCGTTTATTTAAAGTTTTTCTATGCCGTCCCCTTGCTACCTAGCCTCGGGACGGCTCACAGAAATAAATAAATGAATAAAATAATTACAATTACAATTGCAATTAAAACCTGGAAACACCCTGGCTGTGCAAATAAAATCTATAAATATTACACATTGTTAAAATACTGTTTGAATAGAAAGGTCTTTTGCAGTGTAAAATGTGAGTTGTTGGCTGTTGTATCCCTTCGGGGAAAAGCAGCCAGTTCTGGAGGCCAGAGAAGCACCTGGCTTGCTGTCCGTGGTCCCGGTTTGTGTTCGAACTAGAACCGGGTTGCCCTGACCGTCACGCCGGGCCGCCCCGGGCCGTGTGGATGAGCAATTCCTGACCCCGTTCTCCTTCTCTGTGTCCCTTCCTTCCTCATCCTCCCGTCAGGCCACCACGGAACCGCCCAAAAAGAAGCCGGACCCCGTCACGTCGGAGACCGTGGTCATCTGGGGCTTGCGTCTCTGGCAGGTGGTCGGGATCTTTGCCGTTTTCGTCCTGAGCATTAGTAAGTCCGGGTTCTCCCCCCGCCCCTGCCAAATCCCAGGCCCCCTGCGCTGTCTAACAGTTCTGGAAACCCTTCTTTACGGTGCGCTGGCTCTGAGCCCGCTCTTTTTCCAGCGTAGTCTTTTAATAGTTTAATTTTTGTAGTTCACCACTCCAACTTCTCCATCCCGGGCACAAAGCGCTATATAAATCTGGCACGTTATGTTTGCTGTGAGCCGCCCCGAGGCTTGGTCGCAAGGGGGCGGCATACAAATCTGTAAAATAAATAAATAAAATGATAAAAAGAAGATCAAAATCGCTGAACTGCACACGGGGTAGAACGAGGGCTGCTGGCTGGGCAATTGATCCCCACACATTCACTGGGGAGCAAGGCTGCTTTGGTAAATTTGGGGACGCCTCTGCTCATCCGGACAGTTCCCAGAGGCCACCCACCCCCAAAGGAGAGTCCCATTTCCAGTTTCCATCTGCAGCAAGAGCGAGCCTTTCAGAAAGTGAGAGGGCAAGCCACCCCCACGGGTTTTGCATCACATCAGGGGGGCATGTCTTGCGGATTTCTCCCCACCCTGCACAATGGGGTGGATCGCCACAGCAGCGGCAGTGGAGTGGGGTAGCCACCCCTGTTGTCAGTCTGAAGTTTAAAGGAGCTCTCCAAGGTGCTGATGTCTGCAGAGCTGGTCTTGGATCCAGTCCTGCCCTCTGGAGCAATAGAAACAGAGCGAGGCACAAGGGGCCTCCCGGGTCATCTAGTCTGACCCCCGGCTCCAGCCGGCTCCACTCACGACATGCCCAATGCTGGGCAAGTCTCATTCTCTCCGTAGCACTTGGTATATTTGAGCAGTGCTTTCTTGGCTCCCATGCTCATACTGGTTCCCCATCCTAGGACTCGGTTTCCAGGCCCAGCAGGTTCCAGGTTCCAGGTCCTGGAGACTCTCCAGTGCCCCCCGTGTCCTTCTGATCTCGTTTCAGGAAAAATCTACTCCCAGCCTTGCCTGGTTTGCCATTTCTTCTTACTCTTTTTAAAGCTGGGATCCCTTAAAAAAAAAAAATCTAATCCGCTTTAACCACCCAAGCAAGCCGTCGATTTGATTTGCGGCGAGAGCGAGACCGGCTTCTGTCACGGGAGCTTAACAAAGGCAAACATTACCCTGCATGGAGAATTGAGTCATCCCCGGATGCGCTTTTCGCAAGCCTACGGAGCTCAATTCCCTGCCGGCTGCTGGCATTTGAATTAGGAACGCTGTGGTGGGAGGCGAGGAGCGAGGAGTGACGCCATGGCGCAGCATCGCTGCGTTGGAGGGTTCAGCCGGCCAGACGTTGGACGGCCACTGAACCAAAACCGCCCCCCAAGCCGTGTCTTTCTAGCGCTGCAGAATGGAAAGGATCCAGGCTGAGTGTTGATGCAAATGGACCGTTGTGTAGCAAGCCAGGACACAATGCAAGGGGACCGAGCCAGGGATGGGCAGGAATGCCCGCTTTTCACCGTTTCCCCTCCCCGGTTTGTCAGCATTGCACTGGTGTCAGCTGAAATGTTGTGTGTATAGGACCAGCTCGTGGACTTCCGTTTCTAAGGCAGCTTGTGGTTTGTGGGTTTTGTGGATTTTTAAGGAAACACAAAGGAAGTTGGTGCAAATTTGAGGTTGGACCTCGAGGGTGTGGAATGGGCTTCCACGAGAGGTCATTGAGGCCCCATCAGTGCGGGTGTTCAAAGATAGGCTGGATGTCCACATGGTGGGCATGTCCTGAGCGGAGCCGGCTGGTGCCGGAGGTCAGACTAGATGGCCCAGCAGACCCCTTCTGACTCGCTCTGTTTCGATGTTTCTAAATCACACAAGCTGTGCTATTTGCAGGGCAAAATGGCATCTGATTGTAGCATAACGGTTTTTCCTCTGCTCACTGAGCCTTCAGAAAAGCAGCCTGGGAAACCTGAAGACCTACAAAGCTTTAAATGGCTTAGGATCTGAAGGAGCTCCTCCTTCCATATCTGCCTGCCCACCCCTTAAGATCTGGGTCCTTATTTGGGGACCCTCCTTGAAGGAGATCAGGACAGTGGCTACCCAGAGCGGGGCCTTCTCTGTGGTGGCACCCCTGTTATGGATCATACTCCCCAGAGAGGGTCCCCTGGCATTGCCACTTTATTCTTTTCAGTGCCAGGCCAAACGCTTTTAATTTGCCCAATAATTTATTTATTTATTTATTTAGGGAACTTCTATGCCGCCCCATTCGCCGAAGCCTCGGGGCGGCTTACAACCATAAACAACTAATCACAGTATAAAACTATATAAATTTAAGTCGCTCTGGCCAAAGCATAAAATAAATAAATAACATTAGCAATTAAAATGACATTTGAATATTTTAAGGTTTAATGGGGGTTTTATAGGGAGTGAGATGCTGTGCTGTGCTTTTTTTTTTTTTTATTGTAAGACCAGCCTGAGACCTTTTGGAGTGGAAAAGGAAAGAGAAGCTTTAAATAAAGAAAGAAAGAATACACCATGAAGAGGATGGTGGCTAAAAGCGGGGAGAGGGGCATGGCTGCCTGGGGAGCCCCAGAAAGGAGCACCGGTTTGTGGGATTTGGCAGCAGGCAAAGCCCCTCGAAGCACGGATTTTAAAACGGAGGGGCCGAGAGGACATGAGCTACCGTATTTTTTGCACTGTAAGACTCACTTTTCCCCCCCTCAAAAGGAAGGGGAAATGTCTGTGCGTCTCATAGAGCGAATGTGTGTGTGCAGTAAGTCTGTCAGATGTGCAGCCCATGGGGAAGTGATGGGGAATGTGCCTGCGATGATGTGCCCCTTTGAGTCAGAATATTTTTCTTCTTGTTTTCCTCCTCTAAAAACTAGGTGCGTCTTATGGTCAGGCGCGTCTTATAGAGCGAAAAATACGGTAATTCGAAGGGTTTGGGTGTACTGAACGGGCTTCATCGGCAACAGAAAGACCAGAGGGTCACCTAGGGTGGGAAAGGTGGAATTTGCATCCACAGAGCTGTCCTGAAATTTGATGGATGTGGAAGCAAATGAGAGGAAGGAAGGAACCGAGTTAATCAGCAACTTCTTGAAATGGAGTTTCCGAAGGAAAAATAAATTATGACATTGTAATAGAGACTGACACTGGACGTTGTAATTGCTCTGAGATGAGTTATGGCTCACATCTGAGGGATATGAGAACGATTACGAGCCCTGAGGTTTTGCACATCTCCAGGCTCCTCTGCCCTGCTGGGGGGAGTTGGTTTTTTGATTGCCACATGTCAAATAGTAAGGAATTAGTTTATATGAACTGAGTGGCAGTTTCCACCTTCCCATCATGTCTGAATGCTCCTCTGGGCAGTCTGGAGCAAAGAAGTCCTGCAAATAGAAACACAGCAATCAGGGACCTCTTCTCCCTGAGCTGCTAGCTTTCTACATGCAGAGATTAACTCCAAATATAAATATCTAAGCTGGTCTGAGCAGGAGGAGCATAGCAGAAGGATCGTATCTCCCAGATTCCACCTACTGGGAGCATTTTCCTCAAAGGGATGCCAAGGACAAAAATACCACAAGTGCCCAGAAGATGCAGCCCAGACGCCCTGCACTGGCGACCCCAAATCACGTATTTGCTGTTTGGCCTGTCACACAAACACCACAAAAGTGCGAGGTGCTGAGCCAAGCTACATTTCGAGGCGTACATTCATAAAACCACGGCCAACCTAGCCTCCCTCTTCCAGAACAAAATTCCCATCCTGGAAGCCTGCTTGAATGTGGGAAGTATCCCAAACTGACTTAGAGGGACTCTAACACAGAGGGACTCAGTTGCGGGGGGGACGTGTGTCCTATTTTATGGGGGTGGGCAGTCCTCTATTTGAAGGCCTGTGCAGTCCGAGCCCACTTTAAAGAAGAACCAGAAGCAGGCAGAGATGGCAAGTGAGGGGAGGGGGGGTCTGGAAGTTGCCCATCAAGCGTCCTCATCATGAGGGGCAAGGGGCCCCCCGGGCAGCCCAACATGGCGAGACGGATTGTGTCTCCCTTTGAATTATAGTAACGCATTTTCAGCCCCCACATATACATGAGTGCCTGCCGACGGTGTCCTTGCGTCCCTCTTCGTACGGGGTGCGGTTTCCTCTCTTTGGGCAATGGGCCGTGGCCACCCTAGCTCCGGGGGAGAGAAGTGGCATGGGCTTGCCAGCTCCTGCTGGCCGCCGGAGGGCCGTTTGCCGCACCCCCCGTGTGGAAAGAGCGTCGTGAGCCTCAGCCGCAAGAGAGGAACGTCAGAGGGGCAGGTGCTGGTCTTTACAAAAGTCATGGGCCGACGCCAGCGGTCCTCCAAGTACCACGTTTGAGGCGGGCCTGCAAAGATCAGAACCCGATCAGACTTGGAGGCCTATCAATGCACGACCGACTAGATAAATAAATAAATAAACCGGCACCCTCCCCAGAAGCACATGTGCTCAATCCGGCCTTTGGGCGCTCTGCAGCGACATGTTTTCCTGGAAAAGAAAGACACTGATGCGTTTTTCAGGAGCCTGGGCCCACGGGAGCAGTCCGGGAAGAGCCAGGAGCGCCTCCTCGGCTCCCCAAGATACCCCCCACCCCCCCGCCGGTCCGGGCCACCCCTCAGCTGTCTCTCTGCTCTCTTTAGTCATCACCTTGTGCTGCATCTTCAAGTGCCGCATCCCCAGGACCAAGAAGGAGATCGAGGCCCGCTACGCCAAGCGCCAGGCCGCCAAGACATACGCGGACAAGCTGGACACGGTGCCCCCGCTCAACGAGCTGACGGAGATCCCAGGAGGTGAGCTCGGTGCGCCCCCGTTGTGTCTGTTTCACGCACCTCTCACCTTATATAGGGCCGATTCCCAGGTGATGCTTCCACGGCTTGGCGTTCAGACTGATGCCCTCTTTTCCTGGCCCTTTGTGCGTGCTCCAAAGACCCACAACAAAAAGTGTGTGATGTAAGACTGGGGGCAGTTGAGGGGGTGGGGAGAAGACAATAGGGTCCGGAGCCCAGAGGCCAGGAGGAAGCAACCTGCTGGCCAGGGGGAGGCCAGAGGCAGGGGGTCAAAGACAGTGGAAGGTCAGGGTCTTGGGGGGGGGGGCCAGTAAGCCAAGGGGCCAGGAGAAGAAGAGGAACCGGGTTCCAGAGCAGGACGCAACCCCACAACCAGCCTAAAAGTTTGGGGTATCCCCCAAAACAGGGGGCTGGTCATCTGGTTTTGCAGGCTTTCGAAAGACAAAATGTAAGCCATTTTAAAAATTGCTTTTTGATTAAGAAATGGGGAGAGAGAAAAATTAGGGTCCTTCTACCCTCCACACACAGCACTTGCCAGCTAGAGATAAAGCCAGGTAGGGTGGGCATTTAGTAATTCCTTAAAGTAAAGGCATCCCCCCCCCCCCAAAAAGGGGACACCCAAAAAGAGGGCAAAATGAGTAGAAATTTGCTTGCACTAGCCTGAAAGGGTGTTCAAAGACAGGCTGGACGTGCACATGGTGGGCATGTCGTGAGTGGAGCCGGCTGGAGCCAGGGGTCAGACTAGATGGCCCGGGAGACCCCTTCTGGCTCGCTCTGTTTCTGTGTTTCTGTGTAAGTATCACTCTGAATTTGGGAATTATGATTGTTTGAATAGAAGTCTCACGTCTCACCTTTGCACAGAAGATGCTTCTGGTACAGGATAGCTTCAGGTAGTGCACCGTCCTCGGTAAAAGTGGATACGTGGCCACCCAAGCACAGCCTCTCAGAAAGCCTCCCATTCCCATGCTTGCACTGGGGTGCACAAAAAGTCCACTTTAAAGCACACATGCTTAAACGGAGGCACACTTTTAAAAATGCACATTTTCACACGAAACGTTGTTTTCTGGTTCAAATGTAAGGAAAAAGAGATGGGAACTGAACACAGGATGGAGCGGTCCTGACTTTGACATGGTCCTTGCAGAACCTTGCAGAATGAGGACTTGTTTGTCTAGTCGTGCATAGGATCGTCGCCTCATGCACAACAACCCTGTAGGGTAGACCAGTATTACTGCCAGTGAGGCAAGCGATCCGCTCCGGAGCTTACGCCAAGCGTTACAGGAGCGATCCAGGGCCTGGACCTAATTGGAGAAGGGCTCGTTCAGCACCACGGAGAGCTCCTTTAACGCTCGAAGTAAACCCTGGAGCGGATCAGCAGCTCCGGCAACGGTGGCGCCCCCAGATTTCACCACTGGGTGCGTAGCTGAGTCGGGAGAGGGGAACTCAGGCTCACCATGGAGGCTGCAGGTTCCTGCTGTTGCTGCCCTGGAGAGTTCTGAATTCTGGGAATGATGGGAAGGGTAGTCCAACACATCTGGAGAGCAATAGGCTAGAGACCAGGGAGGGCGGAAGGGGAATGTCCCATTGTTCGGGGCATGTGTCCCAGCATCCCTGACCTTTCCCTGCGGTGACAGTAGGCGGTGGGGGTCCACCGAGAAAAGCCCCCTGGAGTGGCTTCTCTGCTCTCCTGCCTCTTCCAGTGGCCCAGCTCCAGATGCTGGGGAAGCAGAGGGGCAAGAGATGCCCCTCCCGGCCTGCCCCCCTCGCCCGATCTCAGTCTTTACAGCCCGCCCCCCCGGACTGCACTTCAGCACGCCCCTGGGCAGCAGGGAGGTGGGGTGGGCGGCCCCCCGAGATGCAGGGCTCCAGATGAAGGATCGGGGCTGCAGTCGGGGGAGACCACCCTCTAACCCATCCCCCCCGAGCAAGGAGGAGACAGGGCAGAAGAGCAGGGGGAAGAGGGGGTGAGAAGGCCGGCTCTCTGGGGGCGGGGGGCTAGAGGGTGTCAGGTCAGGGGCACCCCAAATCCTGGAATGGGCCGGCCCTGGCATAGGCAGAGGGGCCGGGGGTGTCTTGGCAGCATCCGAGTTTGCTTTGAACAGGGAGTTTGCCCCTGTGGTCTCCGCAGCGCCTGGAAAGGGCCCTGCCCCGAGCAGGGGGTGGACCCAAAGGCCCTTGCAGCTCCCCCTTTCTAGGATCCCATGGCTCCATTCCCAGAGGAGCTGAGCTGTGCACTTCTCCCGGTTTTCTGAAGGAAGTGGAGCTTCCAGCTAAGTAAAAGCAAGCCTTCTGGGCCAGGGTGGGCCGTGTCTTGGCCCAGTCCGGGGGGGGCTGCACGAGTGGGCTTTTGGATCTAAAGCTGGCGTTTCCCCCGATTTCCAGAGTGCCCCAAAAGAAGCCTGGCCCAAGCACCATGCTCGCTGCAAGGCCGAACAGGCGGCTAGTCCTCATGAGCCTCCGCTTCTGTCTCCGCTCCTCCGGCTGCGACTTGCTTTCCCTCTCCTGGCTCAGCTCACGGCTCTCCTGTCCTTCTCTGACCTTTCCAGGCTCCACCGAAAGCCTCCAGACTCTCTCTGGCCAAGTCGAATGCCGCCCCACCAGCGCCTTGCCGGTGGTGAAAGAGGAAGACGAACCAGCCCCGCAGGGCCACTAGGGGGCGCACTCCGCCTATCTTCTTGGGTTTTTCCTCTTCCCAGCAAGGCCTTGGGGACTCTGCCATCTCCGCTCCTGGTCCTCCCTCATTCCTCATCTTTTCCTTGTCTAACCTGGACTCTTTTCTCTGGACGTTCTTTGCTGTCTCCCGGCTTGAGTGGAAGGCATGACGAGACATTTTCCCCCAGGAAAACAGGCCTTCCTCGGAGTACCATTTCTCAGCGTTTCGGGAGCTCGAGTCAATGTGCGGATCCAGCGTTCATGGCGTCTTTCCCGGCTTGTGTGCAGTGTTTCCCTGCTGTGGAAGGTCCAGAGGCTTCATGGCTGGTGACATAAGAGCTTTCTCCCAAAATGTACTGGGATCCTGTCCCTCCCCTTCGGTCTTTAACCCTGCCTGGCCCAGAAGGTGCCCCCCACCCCCGCTTGAGTTTCTCCAAAATAATATTTGCCTCTTGGGCCAGAAGAGGCTCATCCCCCCCGATTTCACCCTGCACGTGCCATGGCACCCAAATACAAGCACCCAGGACAGGGGGACTCATACAGAGAGGCAGCTCCCCGCTGTGGGTTCCTTCAGATTTATTTATTTATTTATTAGGAACACCTATGTGCCTCCCCATTCGCAAAAAGCCTCGGGGCGGCTTCCAAAACAAATAAACGATTATACAATTACCTGAAACATCTGGAAACATCTCGGCACAATATAAAATCCATAAATACAATTAACAATTAAAATGACGTTTAAATAAAAAGGTCTTTGTCTGGCGCTGAAAAGCAAATAATGACGGTGCCAGGCAGACCTCTCTGGGGAGCGCATTCCATAGTTGGGGCGCCACCGCAGAGAAGGCCCTGCTCCGGGTACTCACCCTCCTAATCTCATTCACGGAGGGCTCCCGGAGGAGGGCCTCTGTTGCTGATCTCAAGGGGCGGGAGGGCATATATGGATGCAAGCGCTCCTTTAGATATCCAGGTCCCAAGCCATTCAGGGCTCTATAGGTCATAACCAACACCTTGAATTGGGCCCGGACTTCAATAGGGAGCCAGTGCAGCTGACAGAGAACTGGGGTGATATGAGAAGCATGCCCAGTCCCCGTCAGCAGCCTGGCAGCTCTATTTTGCATCAATTGAAGTATCCGGACCGTCTTCAAGGGCAGCCCCACGTAGAGCGCGTTACAGATGTCACTCTACAACTTCTGCAGTGCTCCCGCATCTGGCTTCTGCATAAGGCCAGCAGAATGAGCTGGTGGGGTGAGGGGGAAATGCAGCCGGATTAGATCGCCCCCTTGCAGTCAGGCATTCGGGGAGACCCTATAGCAGGGCTGCAACATCCAGAGGCTAAAATCACCCCAGATCTCTTGCGGCACGCGGTGCAGGAATGAGGGCTTGGAGGCCACGGTGGGTCCAAACTCACAAGGAGAATTTCTCCTGCATCTCTTCCTTCAGAGTTCATCCCATTTACTCGGCTCGGCTCGCTTCCTTTTGGATTCTGGTTTTACTCAGATGATTTCTGGCATTGCTCCCAGAGCTGAAGTATGTGCCATTTGCCACAGCTCTTAATTTGTCCAAGGAAGGAAGGAAGGGTGGAAGAAAGGAAGGAAGGAAGGAAGGAAGGAAGGAAGGAAGGAAGGAAAGAGCAAGCAGACTCTGGGTGCAGTAGACATATAGTCTACATCATGCCTTTTTTGGAATGAAATTCGGCATTTGGAAGGTGCTGAGCTCAGACTCCTGACTGTCCACCTAGGATCGGATCAAGAGCATGTGGTGGGTTGTGAAGGGCTGGGTACCCCTATATCAGGGTGTGGAGATGCTCCCTTTAGATGCAGCTGTGGGGCATGGCATGCACGATCTGGAGCAACCGGCAAACGAAGACGGGACAAGGCATGCAAACATCCGGAAATGGAGCGGGGACGCTGGAAGAGTCCCCGGATTTGGACCTGGCCCTCCAAATCCAGGCAGAGATTCCGAGGGGGAGAACCTGGAAAAATATTCCTCCAGATAATATTTTGCTGTTCTTCACAAAGGCGCCAAACTTCACGGCACTGGATGCCTGGGAGGGATTCTCAGACAGACATTGGGGGCCGTGAATCTGTCACCTTTCTCCTCCCCTTGACTATATATTTTTAGCAGAAGATAAGAGTTTTAGATTTTTAGCATGTTTTTCCCATTCTCAGAGCCTGCGATGCTTCTGTGGCTTAATTAGTGACAGGAAGAAGTGTAAGCCAAGCCAGGCTTTGACGTGTGTGTGTGTTGGGGGGGAGGGTGTTTTCCTTCTGTCTTTGGACATATCCCCTTTGCCCCAACCACTTGCTCCTGGAGGGCTTCTCCAAGACTGAATTTGGCCCTTGCCCTAAAAGAAGTTCAATATTCCAGGACTAAATCATCATTTTTAGCTGTCCTGTTCTTCCACATCCACCCCCACCAGCATTCAAAGGTGCTTCCAGGTAGATATTGTTCTCCACCATCCATGCAACGAGCCGGCACAGGTGGGATTCCAAGGCCTGGCAGGGCCTTGATAAATGGCCAGTCCAAATTTCTTTCTTTCTTTCTTTCTTTCTTTCTTTCTTTCTTTCTTTCTTTCTTTCTTCCTTCCTTCCTTCCTTCCTTCCTTCCTTCCTTCCTTCCTTCCTTCCTTCCTATGTATTTCATTTTTGTACCACCCAAAGGCCAAAAGTGGAGAGGTTCCCTGCAGGTCGCCCAGAATGGAGAACAGTCCTCTATGAGGTCTGGCAGTTGGACACCCCGCTCCCACACTGCATGTCAAGAAGGCCCCTTGCACATTCCAAAGAAGAGAAAATGCACCACCAAAGCAAGGGACAAAGAGGACAGGAAAAGATTTGCAGGGAAAGTGCCCCCTTGAAGAGTTCTCATTTAGCAAATTCATATTTCTGGATGCCGGTGTCAGAAAATCCGAACAGACATGCAGCCGGCTCACCGTGTTGGGCAACCTTCCCCAGCTGGGAGCTCTCCAGATGTTCTGCGTGGCCACTCCCAGGATTCCTGACCTTTGGCTGGGCTGGTGGGAACTGGAGTCCATAACCGTGGCCCATGGACGTTCCCCATCTGCGGCTCAGGAGGAGCTAAATTTTGATGGGCAGCTTTCGGGCTCCTTGACATTCCTTTCTCCTGGGGGTTTATCTTGAACCCGGACTCGGACTGGAGCCTGGGCCATCCCCGCCACAGCGTGGCTACTAGAGTTGCTTGCCCAAGATCCCAGGCTAGTGAGGGAGGAGCTCAGCCAGAGCAAGGGACAAGTGGGGGAAAGGCTCCATCGTGCTGAGCTGCCAAGCCAACTCCATCCTGCACCGTCCTGGCATTAGGGTGGCTCCGGCTGTGGGCGCTGTAGGTTTGTTGGTTGAAGTGAAGGCCGGCCCTGCCACAAGGCCGAACGAGGCAGCAGCCCTCAGGCGGCAGACGCTGGGAGGCGGCAGCGAAGAGACCAGTGTGCCCTGTGGCCGGCCTGGGCCCCCAGGCGAGTCTGCGGACCTCAGGAGCAGCGGGGGGCTCTGCCCCAGTGCTGGCACCACAGAAAGATCCCACTGCCAGTCCGGTTGGCTTTGGGGCACAGATGAGGCTTCCTGTCACCCCAGGAAGTCAAATATCTTGCCCCCCCTCCCCACGCCTGGGTCTCGTCTCCTGCGTATGATCAGGAATGCTGAGCTAACGGTTTGAATTCTGCATGGTTATTCAACATGTGCATCCGGCATGCCCAACACACACATATCCCTAAATTAAAATGCTTATTGGAGTAAAATAAGTTATTTTGATAAAGCACAGGAATTATCATATTTTTCGCTCTCTAAGACGCGCCTGACCATAAGACGCACCTCGTTTTTAGAGGAGGAAAACAAGAAGAAAAATATTCTGACTCAAATGGGCACATCATCACAGGCACATTCCCCATCGCTTCCCCATGGGCTGCACATCTGACAGACTTTCTGCACACACATATTCGCTCTATAAGACGCACAGACATTTCCCCTTACTTTTGAGGGAGGAAAAAGTGAGTCTTACAGAGCAAAAAATACGGTACGTGCATTTCAGCTGCCCACTTTGAGACTCTTCTTAAGTTGCATTCAGCCACTGTTGCTGCATCTTGGAAGGGGTACCTCTTCTATCCACCTGCCTCTCTATCTGCAAGATTTTGACCCTGATCCACAACCCAGAAAGAATCCCAGAGTGGCTTACAATCAATTAGCAATTACCAAAAAGGGCAAGGAAAAGGGGCTAGGAAGGAAAAATCTTAATAGCTTTGATGATCCAGGAAAGGTCATCCATCGCTTTGCTGTCTGTTGGCCCATAAAACAAAACCAGCACCCCCCCCCCAATAAAAAGACTGACAATTGAACAAGATATATTGCAATCCATTCAAACAAAAATTACCCCAGCCATGAGAATGACCTGCCCGCACCGGTCTGTTGTGAAATTTAATGCATCAAATTTGGAGGCCGACATCCCGTAGTGCTCTTGGGTGACCAAGACATGAAAACAGAATCTAGAGTAAGTCTGGATTTGGCCTAGAGGCCTGAGGACATGCAGGGCCCAGCCCAAAGCGTCCCTCTTCTGAAATAAAGCCTACTGATTCCAGTGGGCTTTATTTCCTATTACGCGTGTGCACAGAGGAGTTAGGGCTAAATGGCAAACTCATTTCCATTTATTTCTGGGTTTACCTATTTCATGCCCCTCTGGACCAACACATACTTTCAAACGCAATCTTGGGCTGAACTTCACACATTTCTGAGTCTGCAATCCACAAGACCAAGAAACAACCAGGAAAGAAACAAAACACGCAGAATGTTTGACAGCAAGTGCTCATTTGAAACATGTGCACAAAAAAAATCATAGTTTTGAAAAGTGCTCACAAACCTGATTTACCGTATTTTTCGCTCTATAAGACGCGCCTGACCATAAGACGCACCTCGTTTTTAGAGGAGGAAAACAAGAAGAAAAATATTCTGACTCAAAGGGGCACATCATCACAGGCACATCCCCATCGCTTCCCCATGGGCTGCACATCTGGCAGACTTACTGCACACACACATTCGCTCTACAAGACGCACAGACGTTTCCCCTTACTTTTGAGGGGGGGAAGTGCGTCTTATAGAGCAAAAAATACGGTAATTAATAGGAGAAGAATCCATCCATCTCAAGGATGCATACAGCTGATGTGGACACTTGGGGAAACATGCACATTTTTTATGTGCGAGGAGAGAAGGAAAAGTTGCGATATGAGATGGACTGAGACGAGATGAGCGTCAAGGTGGAATTTGGACCAGTCTGAATTCGAGCTTTGTTTGCATGCCTGGGGCTGGAGAGGAGCCTTTTTAGATACGTCTGCACAGAAGTCCAGCAGGCTACGTGGCTCACACTTAAGTCCCATAAAAGGATGGCACTTCTATTCAGCGGTGCCTTGAATCCAGGCACCGAACCCCTGGATCCCACTGGGGATTCCTTGAGCTCAGCTCTCCAGACTCTGGTCTGCCTTGCAGCGGGGGTGGAAGAAGGATGGTCTCCCACCGGGGGGCCTGGTGCATCCCTCCCGACCCCCCTTTGCCACACTCTGCAGCTGCTTCCAGTGGGAAGGTCGCTGGTCGCACATCTGGGGGCCTGTAAGAGCTTGTGGATTTCCCCTTGGCTTGGCTTATTTTCAGGGCTGGCCAAGCACAACTGGATGTCCAAGGTGCTCGAGGGATGGATTCCAAAGGGTCTGTCCAGCCCCACTGGTTATTTCAATTCTCACCCTCAGCTAGCTCCTATTTCCATACACTTTAAAGGGTGAGGACGGGGCCACATCAGGAAATTTTGGAAATTTGAGGGTACAAACTAAAATTGCATGGTTTATTCATCGTTGGTGGCTTCTCCCCTTACGAGATGAGCTGTTTCTTCACGGCTGGCCTACCCGCATGACTGACAACAACACGCGTGCTTATGGCAAACCCGCAACATCTCAGAGATGTTCTCCAACGCTCGCCTTCAATGACTCACACACTCGTGATGGGGAATTGGGTGCTGCATTTTGCAGAGGCTTCAAGGCCAGCCCTGCGCAAGTGGCTTCTTCACAGTTGTTGCTATTGAAAAAAATACAATCTGCGTTCAGGCTGCAAAAATGAGAAACAGATCAGGCATCCCAGCTGGTGGTCCCACAAGCCGAGTGCTCTTGTAAGCTGTAAGAATACATCAGTCCTGTTATAGCATGTAAAATCTCATCTTTTATAGCCGTATAATTAGTCCCACACAGGTCTTCCACCTCTGCTGTGAAATAATTGGATTGCTTTGAAGCGTTATCTCGAAATAGAGAGATCATTTTCATTTTGCCGCATCTGATTTTTGTCAAATTAATTTTGCCAGCTGTATAACTAAAGCATCTTTTAAGACGGCGACTGGTTTGGGAGCGGAGAGCACGGGGCCATCTGCAGGAAGGTCTCACAGCTTTCTTTTCACCATAATGGCACCTGTGCAGAAGGATAAAATTGCTTTCAGCTCCAGTGTGCATTTGTTCCCAGGCGTATCGGCTGCAACGTGATTTTTCTCCGTGGCTTCCGACAAAAGATGGCACAGCAGCCCTGAAATGGGGGCACCTGCCCTCTGTCGGAATCCCCCAACTTGGTCTTCACAACCTGGGCAAAATACATGGGTGGCACTGAGTGCCAGAAGCTCTAGGGTCGCCATGCAGCGCCCCCATCTGGCGAGCCTTTGAACTGCAGAGGGCAGCCTTCCTGGAGAAGTATCTCCACGATGCTTCACCAGGCCCTGGACCGATCCCCGCGTCCTCCTGGACAGGGAGGAGATCCAGAGAGCGTCCCGTCCCGGCTGCTCAGACAAAAAGCCCTTCCAGAACTTGGAAGCACTCTGCCAGAGAAATCTGCCGTGTACCCAAAGGAGTCCACCCTTCTGCGGACAGCGGACTTTCCCAAGTCGCATGGAATCCACATCCTTGCAACCCATTTTGGAAATGCTGCATCTTCTTCACTGC
Source organism: Varanus salvator macromaculatus (assembly GCA_023646645.1). Lineage (NCBI taxonomy): Eukaryota > Metazoa > Chordata > Lepidosauria > Squamata > Varanidae > Varanus > Varanus salvator. The sequence goes on from JAIXND010000654.1 coordinate 120,251,283, forward strand.
CCCAGGAGTCAGCCTGCGGGGTTTACCCCCATGGAGCCCAAAAGAAAAGCTGCAATGGGTAAGGGACCCCATGGACACAGGACTCAGCTTCCTTCGCTGCCCTCAGGTCCTGCTCAGGGGGGTCCTGAAGGCATCGGATCGGCTGCGGTGAGAACCAGCATGTGAGCATGGCGGGGTCATTGCTTCGATCAGCGGCGCTCCTGATCTCAGCCAGTGGGCAAGGAGGCCTCCGGCGGGTCTGCATCTAATGGGCGTGTTTGCAAGGCAGAAAGCCGTTTGCGCTCCGCTTCTCCTGGGAGACGCACTGCAGGTCTCCCTGTCTCCACGCGGGAGGAAATAACGGTCATAGACCCAACCCAGCAAGGCGCTGGTCCTGGTGACATCGGAAGCAGCATTTAATGGACTGCAAGCACCTCGGGGGAAGGGGACCCAAGCCCTGATTCTGGTAGCACAAAGGGGGACGGTGCCATTTCCGGCAGAATCTGGGCGAGCTGGAGAGGAAAGGGTGCTTAACCCTTTCCCCACCAGTGGTTCTTCCCTGGGTTGGAGCCCCCCTGGGGTGCAGCTGCTCCGTGTCCCAGGAGAGCCGACACACAAGGCTAGCTTGTGTCCGGAGAGCTGCACAGAGGGGGAAGGTGATCTAGAAGAACTGGGAGGGTGGAGAAAAGTCAAGATTTGCAGCTGTGATCTAACGGCCCTTCCCCTTTCCAAAGTGCACCAGAAAAATACAGAGGATACAATCAAAATACAGCTGCATTTAAACATGGTGTAAAGTCCCAGAGTGCAAATTTAAAACTGCTTAAAAAACTAATTTACAAACAAATTAAACAGCTTAGGATCTACGGCATTTTCACTGCAAGCTAGACATAATTAAAACAGCAGACATAACCTTTCATAGGACATCAACTGCCATCAACTGGGAGAAGAAGGCAGTTTTAGCCAAAAAGAAGACAACGTTGGTGCCAGGCAGGCCGCAGTGGGGAGACCGTTCCACATTTGGGGGCCACCCCTGAAAAGGCCCTCCTCCTGGTTGCAGTTGGAGGAAGGCCCCACACGCGGATCACAGGGTCAGGGTGGCTGGCGGTCAGGAGAGGCGGTGAATCGCACACTGAGGTCCTGAGCCATGTAGGGCTTCCTAGGTCAAAACCAGCACCTTGCTCAGAGGTGCGTAGGCGGCCAATGCAAGCAGGGCAGGATTGGTGTTGTGCGTTTGGACCCTCGGCTCCCAGGTTTTAATCTGGCTGGCTCATTCGGCACAAGCTGCAGCTTCCAAACAGTCTTCAAGGGCAGCCCCACAGGTGGCGTACGCTGTAGTCTAGCCATTGTGTCCTGCCCGGGAGCCTTCAGAAACACAGCCCGGGGGGGGGGGGCTGTGTCCACTGCAGGTAACCACTCTTTGACCCCGAAAGTTTCCTGCCATCTACCCCCTCAAGACCCCAGGCAGTGAGAAGGAGGGACAGGAGCTGCCCTGGGGCCTTTCAAGCTAGCAATGATGAGGAAGAGGAAGAGGAGGAGAACAGGCAGCAGTGAGGGAGGGGCCTCCTGGGGGGTGTCTTGGCCAAGTGCTCTCCAAAACCGAAAAGTGGGTGCGGTCTCTGCTTGGAAGGCCATCGCTAGGTCTTGCAGAGATCCAGTGCTTGTAGCCAGGTGGGCGATGCACGGATGGGATGCAGGTTTGGTCCGAATGTTGTCTCTCTTGTGCTTTCTCTCTCTCTCTGCTTTTCCTCCGCTCTGCAGCTCAAGCCCCGGAAGAGAAGAAGGAAGAGGTGCCCACAGTGTCCAAAAAGGTGGATGCCCAGAAGAAGAAAGAGGGTCCCAAGGACTCCAAGAAGAAGAAGGAGGGTGGGAAACCAGACAAGGAGGGCTCCCAGAAGGAAGGCAAGGAGGGCAACAAGAAGAAGCAAAGCGAGACCACGAAAGGGGCTGAGACGCAACCCGAAGGGAAGAAGAAGGGGCCCGAGGGAAGTGGCGGCAAGGAGAAGCCCAAGGGCAGCCCCACGGCGGGCGGGAAAGGCGGTGGGAACCCCAGGCCTCCCGCCAAGAAGCCCCCGCAGAAGAAGTGAGATGAAAAGGAGTAGAACTACTCCACTACAGAAGGAAGGAAAAGAGCAACACTTGCACGATGGAGACCAGCAAACGAGATCGCCACGAGGCCTTGGAACCCTAGTTATTTATCTATCAAACTGATCGCTGTGCAAAACATAGACGGGGGCGTGGACGGCACCGTGTCTGAGCTTCCCCCCAAAGGACCAAGCTGGAAACGTCACCTCTTTTCTCCACGCTTACAGCAAGTTAGTGCCTTCTGGATTAATGAGGAGTCTGAATCCACAGGCATCATCTGTGATGCGACTGAGGTGGAGATTGCTCTGGCGACAGTGAAGAAAGGGTATTCTGTACATGCTCAGACACGGCCTCCCTGTGAGTGGCACCTCTCTTTTCCCAGCATGGAAAATAGAGAGCCTGGACGAGTTTCCAGAACGTCGGCCATTCAGGGGTCAGAGCAATGGCGTCGAAGCTCCTGCAGCCCTGGGGCCGCAGCCTGTGCCCAGCATCTCCCTGCAGGCCACATGCCAGTGGTGGGCGGGGCCACAGGCAAATGGGAGGGGCCCCAGATGCCGGCCTATTAGCCCTAATTGCCAGCATTTTAGCCCTAAGGGAGGAATTTCGGTCTTTTAAAACCAGGGAGAAAAGCAAAAGTTGGAAACATAGAAACATAGAAGCAGAGTGGGTCAGAAGGGTCCTCCTGGGCCATCTAGTCTGACCCCCGGCTCCAGCTGGCTCTGCTCACGATATGCCCGCCATGTGCACGTCCAGCCTATCCTTGAACACCCTCCCCAGTGGGGCCTCAACCAGCTCCCGTGGAAGCCCATTCCACGCCCTTGGGATCCGAACTGTCAGGAAGTGCTTCCTGGCATCCAAATTGAACCCTGGTTCCCTGAGCTTTGCTCCATTGGAGCGCGTCCTGCCTTCCTCTGCAGGGGAGAACAGGTCTCGACCCACCTCCGTGTGACACCCCCTCACATTCCTGTATGTCGCCAACAGATCCCCTCTGAGTCTCCTCTTCTCCAGGCTGAAGAGACCCAGTTCCCTCAGTCTTGCCTCATACCCCATCCCCTGCAAACCAGCCACCATCCTTGTGGCCCTACGCTGCACTGACTCCAACCTGGCTATATCCTTTCTGTAATGAGGGGCCCAAAACTGAACACAATACTCCAGTTGCGGGCGCACCAGAGTCGTGTAGAGTGGTAGTAATACCTCTCTCGATCTAGAAGCCACACTTCTGGCTATGCAACCAAGGGTGGCATTTGCCCTCTTGACCACCGCATCACACTGCTGACTCATGTTTAGCCTGCGGTCAACCAGCACCCCGAGGTCCCTTTCACAAGTGCTGCTCTCCAGCCACTTGGCCCCTAACCTGTACTTATGACAGCTATTCCCATGCCCCAAGTGCAAGGCCTTGCACTTATCCACACTGAACGCCATCCTGTTGTCTCCTGCCCACTTCCATAGTCTGTCCAGATGCTTCTGGATCCGGAGCACCTGCTCCTCAGTTGTGGCCACTGCCCCAGTTTTAGTATCGTTTGTGAATTTGCTCGGCAGACGGGTCACCCCTTCTTCCATGTCATTGATGAAAAGATTGAACACACCCAAGAACCGGTATTCTGCAGGAAGGGAGCACAGACTTCCGGGGAAACCCAGCAGGCATGTTTGAGACTCCAGACGGGCCTGACCGCTGATGGAGCTTCGGTCAGATGCCCCGGGGCTGGCGGAATATCCTTTGAGGGGGCAAAAGCATGACGGGGCATTGCAGCTGGGTCTCCACCACTGAACAAGCTTTTAAAAGCCGTGCATGGATCACATCGCCACCTTGCCCACGGCCTTCACCCCTCCTAAATCTCTTAGGGCACCATCGTATCCAGGTTCAGACAACCTGCTGGGAGCGGTAGACCCTTCTTTCCTTCTCCTTTTCCTGTTGTTGGTCTAAACTTGCATTACGATTGCGCATTTAATCAATTCTTTGTTGAGGAAAAGCACTGCTTGGAATACCAAGTTCTTAAGGGAGAAAACGGTCACGCAGCGAGCCACGCTTTGTGTGTTGACTTTGGCATCGATACCTCCGCTTTCTACACTCAATTAAGATTGGACTCGACTAACAAACCATTGAATCGTGAAGCTTGGAGGAGGGGGTTGAAAAGTCCTGTTCTTGCTCACAAAACATGGGGGGAGGGCACTCAGGCCGAAGTTCTTTAAAAAAAAAAGAGTTTTATTTGAAATTATAATCCTAAAACAAAAAACAAAAAGAAAACTACAAACAACATCCATCATCAAAAACATCGAGCCCGCTGGGTCAGCCCCCACACCCTTCTTTTTCCATTTATGATAACTTAAAAACATATTTAAATCTAAGCCAAGTCCCGTTTCTCTAGCCAATAATAAAAAGAGTCCCAAGTTTGATAGAAGTCAGTGTCTTCTTTCTCCTTCAGTGATAAAGTCAATCTATCCATTTCTGCGCAGTCCAGGATCCGAAGTTCTTTTTGTGTGGCAATTTCTGAATGCGATTTCATCTCGTCTCCGGGTCGCTCCAGCAGGTATTGGCAGCACAGGCTCGTCTCCAAGGCCTTCGTGCGTAATGATGTCCAGAGCTTTAAAAACCACGCACAGCCAAAGGATGTCTTAACCATCAGTTAGACTTGGGAGGTAGACGGAAGCCACCCCTCGCCTGCCCCTGCCGGAAATGACATCCTCAAAATGTTTGGCACGCCCCGATCCAAAGATCTCCACTGCGTCTCCCCGAGCTCAAGCTCTTTAATTCATCTCACGCAGAACTTTTATTTATTTATTTTTATTTATTTATTTTTCAATTTATATCCTGCCTTTTTCCTGCAAAGGGCTCAAGGCAGCTTACATCTCCTCCATCTTATCCCCACAACAACAACCCTGTGAGGTAGGTTGGGCTGAGAGTCTGTGACTGGCCCAGAGTCACCCAGTTGGCTCCATGGCTGAGCGGGGACTAGAACCCAGATCGCCTGAATCCCAGTCCCACGCTCTTAACCACTACGCCACACTGGCTTGGGCATTATATCACGAGAAATTAAAACCGCATCCCGAAAGGGGCACTCTCACTCTCTCGGCCTGTTGTCTTGCATCCTCTTCAAGAAGGAGCCGCTTCTTGAAGAAATGCCCCAGATTACCCCAGGAACCAGGGTGGCCTAGTGGTTAGAGTACTTTGGGAGATCTGGGTTCTGGTCCCCACTTAGCCATGGCACCACCTGGGTGCCTTTGGGCCAGTCCCTGACTCTCAGCCTGACCTACCTCACGGGGCTGTTTTGTGAAGATGGAGAGGAGGAAGAGAATTATGAATACCTTGAGTTCCTTGGAGGAATAAAGATGAACGAAAGATGCAATAAACAAACTGGCAAATTATGCAAATGTGGATTATTGAGAAGGAATGAAGATGCCCTCCTTACTCCTGTTATTTTTACAAGATGCTCCTTTATGCAAATATGCTTGACCGACCAACCCTCAAAAAGCCACAAGTCCTGTTGTCTTTTCATCGATGTTCGGAGGAAACTCCTTGGCATCCACCGCTCTCAGTTTGGGGACCTTCTCTTGTGCTCAGCCCGGTCTCAGGATTTGAGCCTGGGGAGAGGAAGTCCCAAACACAGAGCAAAGGCCGCGCACCCGGCACAGTTCGTCTGCATCACACGCGGCAGCGCAATCAAGGACGAGGGGTGTCGTGTGTGCAGCAGTTGCGTGCCGCTTGATTCCTGGCAAGTGCCACACGGATGCTGTGAGTCCGACTCCCATGTGCCACACAAGAATTGTGGCACATGGAAGCCGGACTCGCAGCTGCAACAAAGTATGTCTTAGGAAGCTGGTTTCTTCAAGGAGGTGCAAAGCCCCAGGGTTAAAACAACAACAACAACAACAACCCTAGATTTGCCGTTTCTTTTGCAGCCTGCAAAGCTGCTCCCAACATCATAAAAAAGCAGGGAGAAGTTTGCAGGGGGAGCATTTCCAAAGCCTTGAGTTGCTCTCGCAGCCACGACGGGCATCCTCGGGAGGTCATGCGGCTTGCTTCCGCCAAGGTGTTGTTGCGTTCCTGGCCTGCCGTGCTGCTGTCAAACTTCCCGTAAAATTTCGTGCAAAAGCCAATCCGCTCGGAGGCTTGGAGGAGCGCCAAGGACTTTCGGAAGACTCGGTCAATACTCCAGGTCTCCGTGCCGATCAATACTCCGTGAGAGCTCCCGGCGATCACGGCAGGCTAGCGACAGGGTTCGGGGGTGCTTCCGAGCCGCTCCGGGCGAGCCACTGAAAGTCTAGCTCAGCAGCAAAGGCCCCGTTGGGCCTGGGAAAGGTCCTTGCAGGTTCCATGCCAGGAATTTCGGAAGCACCTGGGAAAGCTCCCCAAGGGGGGACCCTCACCCTTGCTCACCCGGCTGTCTTTTCCCTGCCATCACTCGAACCGTGGATGTGGAAGTGCAACCCAGGAGACGGTGCGTGTCTATCGAGGGGGACATTTTGCTGCAAGCAAAGCTAACCCCCCCTCTCTGATGGCTTTGCAGTGGCGAAAAGCATTCGCTGGGGAAGGCGGAATCCAGTTATGGATATCTTTTCACGTCTATTCAAGCCCTACACCGTATTTCCTTTCGGTCGCTCTGGATTCTCTCCGCAGGTCTGCGAGTCTCCGCGTTTCCAAAAAGAGTTTCCTTCCTGTGTGATGTAGAAAAGAGGAGATCCACAGGTGATGGCGGGTGTCAAAGACAGAACACCCGTCTAAGGTGCGCGCGTGTGATCCGTTTGTGCCATTCCCGTGCTGAGAGGGCGGTGGAGACACTGATCTCTGTTAGCGCCTGACAGAGGCAGAGTGGGAGCCCCCCTTTATCTGGAGAGCTTTCAGTCAATGCCTTGAGTGAGGCAACTTTGATATCTTGTGAGATTCCTCTCTTGCTTTTGCAGTGCTCAGATCTGCAAAGCCCTGAAAATCAGGAGGCAGGGAAAGCACATGACCAAGGTCTGCCTAGCCCAGTGTTCTGCTCATGCAGTAGGAAAACCAGGAGAGACGTGCAAGAGAACCTCTGGCCCATGTTCCCCAGCAACTGCTGCACACGGGCATGCTGCCTCTGCAACTGGAGGTAACCCTGGGCCATCATGAGGACTAGCAACCACAGTAGCCTTCTCCTACAGGAGCTGGTCCAACCGCCTTTGGAAGTCATCCAGATTGGTGGCCGCAGGGAACCTGCCAGCAAGATAGGAGTGCCCTTCTCCGAAGAACACAGGAAAAGCCCTGCCGGATCAGACCCAAGGCCCCAAGGGAACAGCACGGGCTAGGAGCCATTCCCAGACGCTGGAATGTTCCCTGTGGGGATTCCTCCACACCACACCACACCCCCCGATCCTTTCTCCAACTCTGCAATATCCAGTGAGAGCCAGTGTGGTGCAGTGGTGAAGAGCCTGGGAGTGGGACTCAGAGGATCCGGGTTCGAGTCCCCACTCGGCCATGGAGCCAGCTGGGGGACTCTGGGCCAGTCACAGACTCTCAGCCCAGCCTACCTCACAGGGTTGTTGTGGGGATAAGATGGAGGAGGAGATGTAAGCTGCCTTGAGCCCTTGGTAGGAAAAAGGCAGGATATAAATCCAAAAATAAATAAATAAAAATAAAAATATACCACACACACACAAACACACACACAAATACAGTAGTATACAGAGAGCCAGTGTGGCATCGTGGTTAAGAGCGTGGGACTGGGACTCAGCGGATCCGGGTTCGAGTCCCCGCTCAGCTCAGCCATGGAGCCAACTGGGGGACTTTGGGCCAGTCACAGACTCTCAGCCCAGCCTACCTCACAGGGTTGTTGTAGTGGGGATAAGATGGAGGAGGAGGAGGATGTAAGCTGCCTTGAGCCCTTTGCAGGAAAAAGGCAGGCTATGAATAGGAAAATAAATGAATAACTAAATAGCTAAATGTCGGGACTGCAGGTGGCGCAGTGGTTTAAACCGCGGTGCTGCTGGGCTGGTTGATCGAAAGTTCGCCAGTTCAAATCTGCACATGGGGTGAGCTCCCGTGCGCCGTCCCAGCTCCTGCCAACCTTGCAGTTCGAAAGCATGCAAATGCAGGTAGATGAAAAGGTGCCACTTCGGTGGGCAGGTAACAGCGTTCTGTGCACCTTGGTGTTTAGCCATGCCGGCCACACGACCACGGAGACTGTCTGCGGACAAGCACTGGCTCCCTCGGCCGGGAAACGGAGATGAGCATCGCCCCCGAGAGTCAGGCATGACTGGACTAATGTCAAGGGGAAACCTTTACCTTACCTTTAGCTAAATGTCCTTTCGTTTTCACATGCACAACCAAACAGAGTTCCCAGTGCGGTTGTGCCATCGATTCGGCTAAGGAGAGGGTGGCCTTGGCAAGTTTCCTTTTGATGCCCTTCCCCGTTTGCCTGCGGCGGAGCTGGTCTTTCTCACAGCAGCTGCTCCCCGGCTGGGCATTCTCACGGAGCTGCCCGCTGCAGCGCCACGGGGCTTCTTCGCGGGTTTCTCGGCCGCCAGCGGGTGAAAATCCTTATTCAAATAGACATGAAACAGTTGGAGTATAACCGAGTCAGCTTGGGATCGCTCTTACTGCATCGGGTGCAGAGATGGTCCCCTTTTCCCTCTCCAGCTCCCTCCTATATAGGGTCGCATTTCATCATCATCACCACATTATTTATTTATTTATTTATTTAAACATTTATACCCCTCTTTTTGCCTTTTGCAAGGAGCCCAACCAGCTGGCAAGTTGCTCCCCCTCTCCTTTTTATCCTCCCAACAAAAACCCTGTGGGGTAGGCCAGGCTGAGAGTCAGAGTGGCCCAAAGTGACCTTCCTGGACAGTCCGATGCTTTTAAGTGCTGCACTTTCCTGGCAGAAAACAAAACCAAGCCAAGCCACGCTGCCGCATCGGCGGCCAGCAAAGATCAGCGGCTCCCTGTGACCCCACAGATTTCGCGATGGTTCGTCAAGCGCCCCACTTGCGTGAAGGCCAAGGATGAATAGGCAAGCATAGAATCATGAGTTCAGGGGGTGTCTAGTTTAGTTTAGTTTAGTTTATTATTTTATTCTATTCTATTTTTATTTTATTATTTTATTATTTATTTTATTGTATTATTTTAGTTTAGTTTAGTTTATTAGTTTATTATTTATTTTATTATTATTTTATTTTATTATTTAAAACTTTTCTGTGCTGTCCCATCACAGATGTCTTGGGACGGTTTACAACAAATTAATTTGTTGTTGTTGTTGTTAGTCGCGAAGTCGTGTCCGACCCATCGCGACCCCATGGACAACACTCTTCCAGGCCCCCCTGTCCTCCACCATCCCCCGGAGTCCACCCAAGCCCACACCCACCGCCCCAGGGACCCCATCCGGCCACCTCATCCTCTGCCGTTCCCTCCTTCTTTTGCCATCTCTTGTTCCCAGCATCAGGCTCTTCTCCAGGGAGTCCTTCCTTCTCATTAGGTGGCCAAAGTATTTGAGCTTCATCTTCAGGATCTGGTCTTCTAAAGAGCAGTCAGGGTTGATCTCCTCTAGGACTGACCGGTTTGATCGCCTTGCGGTCCAAGGGACTCGCAGAGTCTCCTCCAGCACCACAATTCAAGGGCCTCAATCCTTCAGCACTCAGCCTTCCTTATGGTCCAGCTTTCACAGCCATGCATTGCAACTGGGAAAACCAGAGCCTTGACTATACGCACTTTTGTTGGCAGGGTGATGTCTCTGCTTTTTAGTATGCTGTCTAGATTTGCCATAGCTCTCCTCCCCAGGAGCAAGCTTCTTTTAATTTCTTGGCTGCAGTCCCCGTCTGCGGTGATCCTGGAGCCCAGGAAAATAAAATCTGTCACTACCTCCATTTCTTCCCCATCTATTTGCCAGGAAGTGAGAGGACTGGATGCAATGCAATAAAATAAAAACAGAGTATTTATCTGATGTTAAAATAAAACCACTAAATAAAACAGGTTAACAATTAAAATACTGGGAGAATAAAAAGGTTTTCGTCTGACACCAAAAGGAAAGAAGCGTTGGCGCCAGGCGGACCTCTCTGGGGGGCATTTTCCACAATCCAGGTGCCACCACAGAGAAGGCCCTCCTCCGGGTAGCCCCCGCTCCTGATCTCTTTCAAGGATGGCTCCCGGGGTGAGGTTGTTGAGGACAAACTATTCCGAACCTTGCACTGTTCGGGATATCTAAAGCCGAAGCATCTCTGGCCGGCTACTGACTTGTGCGTCCCATAGAGCAGGGCACTATTTATTTATTTTATTTATTTAAATATTTATATGCCGCCCCTTGCAGCAGCCTCGGGGCGGCTCACACTAGAAAGAGGCTGCCTTGAAGTTCAAGAGAAATTTGCACAGAAATGCTCACACAGGTATTCACCGTTGTGAGTGCAAGATGTCGATTTTGTTCGGTCCATTCCAACAGCGTTTCTTCAATGGGCAGGACTCCTTAGCTCATCATTCACTCAGGGATGAATCTGGCTTCTCTCGCCAGTGTGTGGAAAGGTGTGTTTACAAACACACTGGCACACAAGGTTTTGTGTAGTACTCTTAGCTCCGTGTATCATGAACGAGCATCGGGCACATACACAAAGACTGCTATGCACCAGCGGCTGAAGTGAGATCAGAGATGTATAAAATGTTGCGATTGTGAATTTTAAACAGTGTCCGTAACAACACAGGTTCCTACAAGGTCTGGATCTTTGTACTATCCATTCTGTGTACAGATTACAGCCTGGAATTAAAAGCTGGAACATAAATTTGCAGGACTTAAAAAAAAAAACACTTCTCCACCATGGAATCTGCTGATTGGGGTCTTCAAAATCAAATTAATTTGAATTGGTTGTAGATTTGTGAGGCCCCTAATCCTGATAAAGATCCGTTTTACCTCACTGGTAGCAGCAGTGTCCTGGATGGGGATTGCTAAGGGCAAGAGTGGCAAGGATGATGGGAGTTGTGATCCAACCCATTTAGGGATGCTGCATAGGCATCTTAGCAGCTCTCCGTCGAGCTCTTACCTTGTCAGTGACTTCAGAAGAAGGTATGGAAACCTATTAGAAAGGGGGGAATTGTATTTAACCAGGAGACCAGCAAAGGGTCAGTGACCAGGGGAAGCTCGAGCCCCCTGGCGTGGTGGGAAAGGGGGCAAGACCACCTATAGAGGTTGAGAAATTGAGACCTCAGATGGGCAGCGGGAAAATACGGCATCCCAGCCCAGGATACTCAGAGACCATTTGCAAACTCACTTTCCCTCACCCTCAATTTCGTTTGTGGCGGTTTTAATTATTATTCAAAAGCAGAAAGGGTGCGTTGCACCCCCACTGTCTAAAGCATGAGTAATGCTCTAATCAAAACAAAACGCACTTTTAAAAGCGCTTTTCTCCTCAAAAGCAGACTTTTTCCCTAAATGCCAATGGCCAGCCCGACTTGTGTTGAACATTTTTGAAGATGTTGGCATGCTGGGGCTGCAAACCGAACAAGCCCAGAGAGCCTCGGCTCTGTGTGTGTGTGGGGGGGGGGGGTGTGTTATAGAAATTAATTAAATAAATAAAAATAACATTCTGATGATTAGGCACTATTTATATATATCACTACCCCTGCCTGAAGAATGTAAATGGGGCTTTCTGGAGCCCGTAGACCCAACAGCTCATTTTCTTAGGCCTAAATGCGAGTCCAGAAATTCTTCAGTGCAACTCCATTAATCAATGAGCACGGAGCTGCAGCACAACGGCATGTCAGTTTATGCCTCCTTCAACCCAACAGTAAGTGTTTGTGTCCCCCCACGCCATGCCCCCGTAGCGCAGAAGATGGCAGAAATGTGACATGATCGGCCACGCTTCAGACACATGTTACATTCAGCTCAAGTCCGCCTTTATAAGCTTGCGTGTATGTGCTTCCATTCATAAAGTCGCTCTGTGTGTGCATTTGGAAACTCTTGTTGCATCCAGCCTGCCTGGTTCCTTCCTTCCATATCCCGGGGAATATGAGCCTCCCTGTCTTCTGTCCGATCCTCCAGGGATGCGTAAAACAGCAGGAGGGCTCAACTGCCGGAGGAAAAGTCTTGGGAATGGGAGTGCACTTTGAGATGAGAGGGAGCAAGGGATGCAGCCAGCCACCTTGCTCAATATGCTCTCCAAATGTGCCGTTTGGACATGCTCCGGAGGGTGTGCAAGTCAGACATGGTGAGGGGCGCATCTTGCTGACAGAGAAGCTTAATTCCAGCTGCCCCGAGAGCTCAGCACCGGGAAGGACCGAGAAAAAGAAAACCCTTGGGCAGAGAATGACCAGGTGATGGGAAAACGGATCCCCAGCAGTGCCCAGGAACGGATCTTCGTCTACCCCGATGGGGGTGCCTCTCCTGGGCATCAGACAGAGATCTTTCTGCCCCTGTCGAGAGATCAAAGGGTTCTGGAGCAACTTTGATCCCAGGGAAAAGGCAATTAACAAACTGGGCATGATTAGAAAACTGCCCGTAAATGGAACTGCCAGGTTTACACGGCCTTTGCATCCGTTTGCTGTGTGACCCACCCCTGAAATGCTGCTCTGGCCGCCACACTGGAGCGCATGATCTGCAGTGTGAGCTGGGGCTGATGGGAGGTGAAGTCCAAAGCATCTGGAATACAGCAGTTTGCGGGGTGCCAGTTTCTTTTGGCTGGTTAGCAGGACTTGCCGGGATTCCCAGTGGGAGGCGCTGCTGGAGCTACATGGAGACTTGGTGCAGCGGCTGAGAGACCCGGGTTCGAGTCCTCGCTCGCCCATGGATCTCACTGGGTGACTTTGGGCCTGCCACAGAGTCTCAGCCCAGCCTACCTCACAGGGCTGTTGCGGTGGGAGAAGGGGGCGAATGATGCAGACCACCTTGTGTTCTTTGAAAGGAATAAGAAAAGGGAGATATAATAAGCAAACAAGGACTAGACAGGCCTTCTCATTCCTATGAAAAGAAATTGCCTTCAAAAATGAAAGTCAGTGGTGGAGAAATTTCAGGGAAATTCTTGGTTTCCTGGACTCACCTAGGAGGGAGCAGGGAGTAAGCAGGAATATTCTGTTTTTTATTTGTTTACTAGTTAATTCATTTATTTCCCACAGTAACTGAGGCTCTCTGGGCAGTTTTGCTGTTGTTGTTCAGTTTTTAAGTCGTGTCCGAGTCTTCGTGACCCCATGGACCAAAGCACACCAAGTCCCCCGTCCTACACAACCTCCTGGAGTTCACCCAGATCCGTGCCTGCTGCCTTGACAACACCACCCAAGCATCTCATCCTCTGCCGCCCCCTTCTCCTTTTGCTGTCCATCATTCCCAGCTTCAGGGTCTTCTCCAGGGAGTCCTTCCTTCTCGTTAGGTGGCCAAAGTATTTGAGCTTCATCTTCAGGATCTGGTCTTTCAAAGAGGGCGAATGCCACTCTTGGTTGCACAGCCAGAAGTGTGGCTTCTAGATCAGGCGAGGTGTTACTACCACTCTACACGACTCTGGTGCGCCCGCAACTGGAGTATTGTGCTCAGTTCTGGGCCCCTCATTACAGGAAGGATATAGCCAGGTTGGAGTCAGTGCAGCGTAGGGCCACAAGGATGGTGGCCGGTTTGCAGGGGATGCCGTATGAGGCGAGACTGAGGGAACTGGCTCTCTTCAGCCTGGAGGAGCCTCAGAAGGGATCTGTTGCTGGCATACAGGTAAGTGGGAGGGTGTCACACAGAGGTGGGTAGAGAGCTGTTCTCCCCTGCAGAGGAAAGCAGGACGCGCTCCAATGGAGCAAAGCTCAGGGAACCCAGGTTCAGTTTGGATGCCAGGAAGCACTTCCTGACAGTCAGGACCCCGAGGGCGTGGAATGGGCTTCCACGGGATGTGCTTGAGGCCCCATCGGTGAGGGTGTTCAAGGACAGGCTGGACGTGCACATGGTGGGCGTGTCGTGAATGGAGCAGGCTGGAGCCCGGGGTCAGACTAGGTGGCCCGGGAGACCCCTTCTGACTCGCTCTGTCTCTACTTTTCACAGATCGGTCATGGCAGAAGCTTTTAAGACTTGCGAGAGCTCCCTGCTCTTTTCCCTTCTGCACCAATGCAAATAGTCACAAGCAATTTGTTAGTATTCTGAAAAGGCAGGCAAAACAGAGCAAACACAAACACACCCAGAAGTTCCTAGAAAAGCTGATTGCACTGGAATGTGTGTGCAGGGTCTTTGTCCAATCTTACAGCGCCAGTTCCCAGAGAAGCACTGTCAAAGTTCAGCTGTTGATGTGTTGAAGCCAAATACAGAGTTGGCTTCCAGTTCTGCCTCCGTTGAAAGCCCAGTTGTTCCTTAATTAAATCTGAAAGCAGGAGTAAGCAGAGCGGTTTGTAACAGTCCCTGCTTTTGCTGCTGGTTCAACCAGGGAGCGATTAAACTTTTGGCTCTGCTGTGGGAGGAGAGAGAAACCACTCATGGGGTTGTTAATTGACTTGCAATTAAACTGGCTCCTTAATTTTTCTTCGGTTTTGGATCCATATATTTGCAAATTCAAATGTGGAAAATTAGAGCAAGGACTCTCACTTTCCTGCAAATATGATCCGGAAGGACTGCTTTCTATTCCAGCTAAGGATGTACGAATCGCTGATACTCCAGCTCATCAAAACTCCCTAAATTCCCCTCCGGAAGTTCATTTCAGCTGGAAACTGTATCAGCTTCTGAGCTTTCTTTTTGCACAAAAATAAAGGTATATTCTTGCAAACTTTTTTTCCAAATGCACACAAATTTTTAGAAGCACATTTATTTATTCAGAAAACTTGTGTCATTCCCATGGGCCCAGAAGCCTCACAGAGTGGCTTACAGGGATTATTTATTTATTTTATTTATTTATTTATTAAAACATTTATATGCTGCCCCATCGCAACAAAGCCTCAGGGCGCCTTACAACATATATAAAAATACAATAATACATTTACAACCTATCTATCTATCCCTCCCCCCCCCCCCAGTGCATCTCAGCAAACCTAAAATACAATCCAAATTAAATATACAAAATCATAAACAATAAACCATACTAAATAAATAAACATAAGTAAACTATAAGTAAATAATAACCATTAACTGATTAGAAATGAGACACTCCCTGCCTGCACTTTGACAATCTAAAAGACACAGCACAAAAGGAAAGGGGATTTGGAGGGAGAAGGAAAAAAGCCAATTCAAGCTTTTTAACCTGTGCCAAACTTAGCTTTGCTTTATGATTTTATTTCTGGATTATTCCAGAAATAGCTGGCCTGGAAATACTTGTTATTGAAAGGTGGAGTATGAATCTGTGAAGAACAAAAAGAAAATGATTATAATCATGGCAGGGCTGCTGCTTGAAGGGGACTAGCCAGAGAGAAACTGGACTCTGAAAAACCGTTGGAGAACAGACACGTCAGAGTGCTCACCTGAACCCTGATGCTGGCAACTGCCTGGCCTGGCCTTCCCTCGTATGGTTATTTATTTAAATAAAGTATTTCTATCCTGCTGCTTGGACAAAGAGACTCCTGCAGTGAGTTACATGCTATCGGCACATCAAGGCTGCCCTGGACTTCAAGATTACAAGATGGAAAGGGGTGACAAACGAGGAAAAAGGCACGGAAAAAGAAGAAGAAAAAATTAAATAGACCATCACACAGGGTGGGCTACCTCCTGAAGTTTCCCTGCCTCTCTCCTTATTCCTTTCATCAAGTTAAATGCTGACTGCTTTTCTTGATTGATTTTTTTTCTAAATCCCTCTAAGTGAAAGGGGAGAAATATAATCATTGCCAATGCATAAAACATCGTTCTGAATGATATGAAGCAGGAATCAAAGTTAATACCAGATATTCTGGGCCTAACAAGGCAGAGCTGAGAACAAGTAAGACAATCTCACAAGTTTTGTCAGCCCCTAGGGGTGCAATTAGCTCGCACAGTCCGTGGACTGCCAGAAAGAAGAATAAGGACGTCTGAGATCGAGTCAAGCCAGCGCTTTCCCGAGAAGCAAAAATGGCAAAATTGAGGCGGTCGTACTTGAGGTATGTCATGAGCAGACAAAACTTCCTGGAGAAGACCGTGATGCTAAGGACAGTCGAAGGCAGGTGAAGAAAAGGACGGCCCAGCAAGGGATGCATGGGCCCCATCAAGCAAGCCACAGCCTGGATTTCGGAGCAGCTCGGCGGCACCGTTGTGGGTGGACTTCTTGCAGGGCTCTCATCCGTGGGGTTGCCGTAAACTGAGATGACTTGGCGGCACACAACCACAGCAAATGTGCCATCCTGTGTAATGTGCCCTTGATGAAAGGAAGCCACGTATCTTGGGCTGCTTGGAAAGAGACAAGATATCCGTGTCGTCAATGCACGGATCTCTGCATCAGAAGTACGGCCCCTGTGTTTTCAGCAGAAAATGGATCGGTGCGTCGAGCCTGGCTTTGGGCAGCTGTGGTGTTCCGTTTGCCGCACTGAAGCAAAGGCAGAAAGCACATTTTTAGCAAACAGTGAGGTGGAATTGTCCGGGTTCTCTTCAATCTTTCTTCCACTCCTTCCGGCTGAACAACAATGCGTAATTGGGCATCTGCAGGCAACTGAATCTGTTTGTAAAATGCTCTCCAAGAGCATTAAATGTAACCTTTCCGAAGATGTGTAGGAAGAAGGCTGTGATCTCCCTTCCAGTCACCGTCTCTTCGACACACATTAATGCGCAACCAGCTTCCGGTGACAGCCAGTGGAATGATTGATCAGCGACTAGGAAGCGATCCAATGAAGACCCCCAATCAAGAAGCAGAAAGTGCAACAGAAAACAGTAGAAGATGGTAAACAAGTATTCTTCCACAATTCCCAAAACTTGACTGGATGGAGAGAGTCAGTAGACAGGAAGCAGAAGCGGGAAGCGCCTAACGGTGCTGCTGCGACGTGCCATCGTTGTCTCTGGCTTATGGTGAGGCCCTCGAAAGCGTCCTTTCCGTGGGACCCCCGCTCAGCTCTTCCGCATTCCGGGAGGCGGCCTTCCTGAGGGAGGCCATCCATCTCTCGTTTGACGGGGCCACCATTACAACGGTGCCGCACCATGGCTGGGCGCTGTACTCCCCATCTCTCCCTTCCTCTCCTGCCTCCCAGGCCGCCCAGACTTCCTGATCTGAAAAGGAATTCATTGTGCCATCTCCTGGGCCTTAATCGAAGTGCGGGAAGCCAGGGAGAGGGGAGGCTGCTAGGAAGATGAAAGTTCGGTGAAGGAGAGTGAGCTTGCACGCAATAAGATAGGCACAGGAATTTCCAACCCAAGCCAGGAAAATGTCTCCAGGATGTTATTGTCCTTTGACGTCCATTGCCAAAGCACTGTTTCCTATCAAATTGAAAGAGAGCAGTCGAAAATGGGAGTGCAGGGGTTGGTTTACGCTACCCGGAATTTGAGCTGTACAGTTTACTGTTCCATGAAAGACAGACATCTCGCTTTTGCTGTTTCGGCTATTTTACCTGGACATGGCAAGTCATGTGCTTTCCCCACACACGCTGCCAAAACACCAGTTTGCAAGGGCGAGGGTCTCGTTACCTTTAAAGGAGAGACTGAACTGCTTTTAAGGGGAGGACCAAATTTGTCCCCATGGGGCCCTTCAGGGGCTGGATCATGTCCATCGAGCACCGCCTGTCTCAGCTCTTTCTATATCTTGACAGACACAATGAACAACTTTCCGGAAATGTTAAAAGCCAGACAGAATCCAAGGAATGCCTGATGACGGCTGCTCATCTCATCACTTCCACCATTAGCCTCAGGTTCTCACCCACTGGAACACATCTGTATTTCTCCGCCAAGCAAACACCGAAAGCAATCCCACAAGCTTAGGAGCTTGTTGCAAAGAGATTAGAAAGACCCACGAAGTCCATGTCTTTGCATCCATCCCTCTCAAAGCATCCGCTGAAGCTGAGGCTCCCTTTCACCTCAGTGGAGTGGAGAACGCCGCTCGCCTGTGCTGATAAAATCGTAATGAAATCGGATTTTTTTAAAAATGCATTTCATCCCTCTTCCATCCCAGCTCCTCACTGCTGGGACAACTTTCGATTTCCTCCGCTTGAGCCTTGTCTTGGTCTCCAGCTTTCCTGGCCATGCTGATTGGGGATGATGGGAGTTGCAATCAAACCCATCTGGAGGAGACCAGATTGGGGAAGGCTGTTGGAGGCTGGAAGCAGGCAGAAATTAGATTGCCAGCTCTTCTGGACTATAACTCCCAGCATTCTGGACCTTTAGTCGTTTTGGCAGGGGGTTTGGGCACTGTAGTTCAACCATCTAGAGAACGTCCTTCTGCACACCCCTGTTTTATTTGTTTGTTTGTTTGTTTTATTTAAAACATTTCTGTGCTGCCCAATGCAACAGAGCCTCAGGGAGGCTTACAACATAACCAAATTAATTTAACATTTTAACAATAACAACATTTAATACATTTAAAACTGGCCCATCTCGGTTAGCTATTTAAAACTATAAATACAAAGATAATATTAAAAACAATAAAACAAGATATAAATTAACAATTAAAATAACTTTTAACTAAAAAGACTCTCCTAATGATTTCCCGTGTGTGAAATCACAGGTTTGGCCAGGAAGGATATGTATTTTCCTCCCGACGGGTTGAATCCAACCTCCCTCCTGCTGATTTCAGTGAGATTTGAAGCAGAAGGTGCATGAAGTCCCATTCCTCATGATAAATCTGTTTCATGTGGGACTAAGCCTGGATGAAAACCAGAAACAGAACAGCTCACTAACACTCCACTGGTGGGCCTTTCACCCCGACGACATAAAATGCCGAGATATTAAAAAAAACCAAACGGCCCCTCTCCACCTATTAGGAATTCCCAGAATAGATTATGACAACCTTATTAGCTAGATATCACTGGATTTATGTGACAATATAATTGGGATGGAAGCATGCTGCTTGAGAGATGGAATTTAAAGGCAGATGAATAAGAGTTTATGAGCCTTTCCCTGTTCCTTGCAAACATTTGGAAAGTTGTCGGCATGATTTAAATTATTCTTGGTAACCGGGCTAGTGAAACTGACTATCAGCCCATGTGTGTTTGTGTAGAGGGGAGACCTTTTCCATAAATGCCAGGCAGCCCTCCAGGTGTGGCATAAACGGACGGGGAAAATAGGCGAGGTTTTATAGATCCCATTCCATTTGCAGAGGTGCCTGGAAAGTTGGATTAACAGACTGGAGAAGGAATGTATGGCTGAAATGGATGTGGAAATAAAGCCTTTGCAGAGGAGGTTTTGTGTAGGAATGTGCGGCCCATTTTTTAGGGCTTGTGGGACAATCAGGTGCTAGTCAGGACTGAGCAACTTGACAGTGGAGAATGGAAAGGGGGGAGGGATAAATTAGAATTGTTTTACCATTATTGTATTTTAATTCATGTTGTCAGCCGCCCCGAGGCTTTGTTGCGATGGGGCGGCCTATAAATGTTTTAATAAATAAATAAGTGTTTCATGAGCAGCAAAGCGGAGGAGAATTCGCTCCCCAGAGAGGCTCGCCTGGCGCCGTTGTTATTTGCTTTTCGGCGCCAGGCGAAGAACTTTTTATTTAAACGGTATTTTAAATGTTAATATTATTTTAAGATTAATTTATTGGTTTATTTATTATGCTGTATATTTTTATATTAACCTGGAGATGGGCCAGTTTTTAATATTGTATATGTTTTTAATATTGTATATTGCATATGTTTTTTTTAGTATTGTGAGCCGCCCCGAGGCTGTTGCAAGGGGCGGCATATAAATATTTAAATAAAATAAATAAATAAATAAATAAATTAATGCCCAGCAACGATCAGGAAATTCCAATAGGGTTGGGTGAGAACCTCATTCCAGTGCTTTGTTAATAATTTCTCCAAATTTGCACAGCTCTCCATAGTCAGGTCAAAGAGATCTCGAGATTCAGGGAAAAGTGTCTATAGGAGCAAACCAGACGGATGGCTCTATCCATCCAGCCTCAGGGCTTCGAGAGCTGAGTTCTTTAAAAATCTGGGTTTGAATCCAAGGATGTTCACTAACATTGGTTACCCTCTCTTTTCATCGGAAAGACTTTTTATCTATGAGCATCACATGGCCATCAAACAGAGCTTGGACCTTTCCATGCTGGAACAGCAGCACCTGTTGAATTTGGCAGGCGTAAAGGGTGCAAATTTTTTTATTTAGTGGTTTGTTTATTGCTGGCACTTGAATGCCACCCCATGGCCAGAAGGCTCTCTGGGTGGCTCACATCACAATCACTACGAGGATACAGCTGAAAATAGGTAACAATAATAGCTAAAAGTTTCCTACATGATACAAAAAGGGCAATATAAAATGCAGCTGGATAAATACAGTATAGTCAATGAGACAGTGAAACAATGAATTGGGCAATGGGTTCAATAAATCATAATCTGATAACACATGCCAAATTCTCAGAATTTCCTTTTATCTGTTGTAAACATCCCACCCACAGGTTCCCTGGCTTGACCCCCAGGTGAGCGGAATGGCAGAGGATGAAAAGTGCCTGGCTCTCCATTTTATCCCGTGTGCCTGATCCTAGCAACCCCTATCTTGGCCCCCCTCACTTGCCTTTCATCTAAGTTGAACAGTCCCAATTTTGAAGCCCCTCCCTGTAGTGGAGTTGCTCCAGCACCGTCATCATTCTGTCATTCTTTCCTGTAGTTTCTCTAATACAATAAATGTCTTGAGCTGGGTCTACCAGAATGGGAGACAATTCATCTAGGGCAGTTACACCAGAGATTTCTATAAAGGGAATAAGATCCTGAAATTCCTTCCTCAATCCATGTTTTGGTAGGAATTTGCCGAATTTTTCAAAGCGATTCACATGGGGATAAAAGGAACTTGAGGGTGTTGTTTTATGTGACTGTCGGAGAAAGCAAAATCCACAGTTCCCATTCCAGAATTCATTTCATTTTCTTTTCATTTATTACATTTCTATGTCACCCATGTTGTTGTTCTTAGTCGCGAAGTCACGTCCGACCCATCACGACCCCATGGACAACATTCCTCCAGGCCTTCCTGTCCTCCACCATCCCCCGGAGTCCACTCAAGCTCACACCATAGAGATCTATATATTCTATAAAAATACAATAATACATCAGAGCAATACAATCAAGCAATACAATATTTAACTGCAAGTGATACAAAATCAAAACAAACCTTAATACAATAATATACTGCATATCACAATATATAATAGCAATACATAATACAATATGATACATAATACAATGAATAATATCAATAATAATAAGATACACTTTCCAAGACTGGGCAGAGTGCGAGAAGAAGACCATGAATGGTTGGATTCCACGGAGTTGGGTCCCGATCCTTGTCCTACACATGTGCATGTGTAACATTCTGTGGGGAGGGCTTGTTTAGGGAGGCGGGAGGGGCAGATGAAGCATGGGGTAAGAGGGCGACCTGGCAAGAGCACGGAAGCTGGATCTCTCTTTGTAGATCAGACCAGAGGAGCTGATGAGACCGCCAACTTTGCACAGCGGGGCTGGAGGACCAGATGCTGTTGGAGAGAAAAGCTGGGACAAGAATTTCATCCACATCTGGAAGGCAGCTGCCTCCCCAGCCCTGCCTTGCGGACCCAAGATGATCCCAAGGGACCCAAGGGCCACGGGGGATCATCGGATGATCCCCCGTGGCCCTTCAGGCGGCTGGGGAGTTCTAGAGGAGCTAGCTGAGCAGGAAGTAGATCACTAGATCTTCAGGACATCAGCTCTCTGCATTCCTGCCCATTGCCCCAAGTCCCAAACACTCACAAAATGGCTGCCACAGCCCTCAAAATATCCTTTATCTGAAGGATTGGGGAAGGCAGCTTTAATGCCGTTTGCTCTACTGCTCTTCCTAAAGGGCTTGGCGTGGCTCCCAGAAATTCTTCCAGCTTTGGACACTGGGAAAGTTCACCGCACCACCTGTTGCACCTTAGTAACCTCTTCAGCATTCTTCACGGAGAGCCCATCCTATTCCCCATCCCAGTTTTTGGGGGGTTTTTGACCCGCTGAAGAGTGGGCGGATTGTTCTGGCCCAGACCCAAACGTCAGAGTGAGGCTGTTCTCCAATATCGAACAGGCTTCATGAGCTGCACCAAGAAACCGCAGCAAATGTGAACCACGTGTAGCAGAAACTCAAGGCAGGGTTGCCCTCTGGAACTTTGAAGGATCTGGTTTGGGGTGAGAGGAACGAGGAATTCCCACAAGCAGCTCTGAACTGAATAGTGCATTTGCAGAATGAATTCCCGCAGGCTTGCAAGAGAGTGGATTCTGCAAACGGTGGAGCCACCAGGTGACCGATCAGGAAATCTGGAAACATCACGAGCGTGGACTCTTGCTCACCTGTCTTTGCACCACTGGAGACGGGACGACGTGGACCAGAGAGCCCTGAAAAGAGAACCGTTTTCTGCAAAACAGCCTCCGTGGCCACTGTGTGGAGTTGCTCTCGAAACATCTCCAGTGTTCACTAGACAGAAGATCAATCATCCCCTGCAGAGGAGCCAAAAGGAAGCCAATTCTCCCCGCACCGCATCACGAACCGCAAGGTGCGCCTTCCATCTCAGCAAACTCTTCTTGCAGCCCACCATTTTGAAAGCAGACACCCAGTGAAGAGCTCCCTGCTTCCCAGTCCAGTCCAGCACAGCTCTTTGAGCAGGTCTCTTTGGAGTGGGTTCCAGCTTATTCAACGCAAGTCCTCACCTTCCACTGAGATGACCGACAGAATTTGGGTCGGTCCCCGTGCTGGCAGAGGGAGGGAAGGCAGTGGGGATGAGCCACAGGGACACGCTTGTCCTTCCGAGCAGACGTGGGGAAAGAGCACATCCCAAAATGGCCCCTGAATGGAGACAGAAAGAGCAACGGCATGTTATATCTGGCCACTCTCCTTCCATAATAGAGGAAATCGTTTTGCTAAGAGTCTTTCTGTGAGGCTGAATCCACAATCTGTCTGGAATTTAATTGTGGGGTTGACCTGTTTACACACACGCGCACACACATTCCCAGAATAGACACGAGATGATGAGTCCTGAGCACTAGGAAGGGCTGAGCAGGGAGAGCAAACGGAACGCATCCTCCGTTTATTAATGTCCAAAATAGCAACTTTTGTAAGGGCACACAGAGGCAGGCGGCTGCTTGGAAAGTGCTTGGGGCCTTGGAGTCTGTCGGGCAAACACGGTTTTTGGATTCATTTCTCTCTTTTTTTTTTTATAATAAGTTTTATTCAAAATAACCCTAAAACAAAAGAAAACTAAAAACAACATCAATCATCAGAAACATCGGGCCTGCTGAGTCAGCCCCCGCATTTTTTCTATTTATGATAACTCAAAAACATATTTAAATCTATATGAAGTCCCATTTCTCTAGCCAATAATAAAGAGTCCCAAGTTTGATAGAAATAAAAAGAGTCCCAAGTTTGATAGAAATAAAAAGAGTCCCAAGTTTGATAGAATGGTTTTTGGATTCGTTTCTCAAATCCTTTCCAAAAGCTATCTAAGCTTGAACCCATTCCAACCATTTTGTGGCAGCGAAGTTGATGACATAGTCTTTGATGAAAATGACAAAAATGATGCTGTCGAACTTTGGACTCATCATGAGAAGTCAAGACTCGCTGGAGGAGACCATCAGGTTAGGGAAAGTTGGAAGCAAAAAATGAAGATGGGGCCAATGAAGAGATGGATGGACTCCATCCAGGGGCCACAGATCTGGGTTCCCAATCGCTGAGCAAGGCCGTGAAGGACCGGGCGTTTTGCAAGTTGGTGGGGATGACTTGGCAGCGTGTAGCAACGAAACGAAGAAATCTCTCCCTTCCATATTTTATTGTCAACCCAATTTTGGGAGGGTCATGCAGAAATACCCACACTTATGTACACAAGAAATAGTGCAAATTTGAGCTCCTCTCTCTCAAACGGAAACTTTCTAAAGAAAACACCAGCCAAACTGCACGGGAGAGAAATTCGAGATGAAGAATTATCCTTTGCAACCTTCCCTCTGAATTTCTATTATTAATGTACTTTTCTGCCCATTTGTTTGCTTGAATCAGCTGAAGCAGAGCATGAAAGTGAATCCCAACAGCCCATTTCCTCTGAGCAAATATAGCTTTCGTTCCTGCCCAGCATTACACCCAACAAACCAACACCGACAGATGGGGGGACTGAACCGGCGTTCATAATGAAAGCGTGGCATTTGGAGTTTAATCCAGAAAAGCAGTCTTGAAATTGCTCCTCATGCATACCCTGCCTTAATGGAAAGACTTATTCTTCCAGAACAAAACTGTCTTGGTACGTAGTATGAATTGATTAAAACATTTTCCAGCGTTTGTTTATTTATTTATTTATTAAAACATTTCTATGCCGCCCCATCTCAACAAAGCCTCGGGGCGGCTCACAACAATGAAATTATAATATTACATTTAAAACCTTTCCACCCCCGTCCCCCCGGTGCATCTCGGCAAACCCTATAAAATACAATCCTAAATTAAATAAACAAATTATAAACAATTAACTAAACAATTAAATAACTATACACGATTAAACTATAAACGAATCAATGAATTAACAATTAAAATACGATTTAAATAAAAAGGTCTTCGCCTGGCGCCGAAAAACAAATAACGACGGTGCCAGGCGGACCTCTCTGGGGAGCGCATTCCATAATTGGGGCACCACCGCCGAGAAAGCCCTCCTCCGGGTACTCACCCTCTTAATCTCATTCACTGATGGTTCCCAGAGGTGAGTTCCTTGATATTCTTTAGGATACACTCAGGCCTGATGTCTATGGACATCTAAGTCTATTTCCAACATGCAGAAAAAGCCTTGGAAGGATGTCATATAATAAGAGAAGATCAGCTGCACCCTGTTCTGTGAACTGATGAAAGAACACCAGGCCACCTTTCCAAATTGGAAAGAGAGTTTCTGCACTGGGAAGAGTGGTGGTCCGACCACAGAGTAAATTCTTCTCTGTAAACTTAAGTTCTGAATTTATCCAAAGCCCACACAACTTCTGTCCTTCTGGATGCAAGGAGAATGTCTCTGGTGTGTAGGACACAGAATAATCAAGTCAAGTTGCGGCAACCCAGGTTCAGGCTGGACATCAGGAAGAGCTGCCTCACGGTCAGAGCAATGCGAGAGTGGGACCAGCTGCCTGGAGAGGCGGGGGGCTCTCCCACACTGGAGACATTCAAGAAGAAACTGGGCAGTCATCTGCCCGGGATGGTGTGACTTGGTGTCCTGCAACAGCAGGGGGTGGACTGGATGGCCTTCAGGGTCCCTTCCAGCTCTACTATTCTAGGATTCTGTGGTTATATGACGCAAGATCTGCAGATGTCAAATCTGTTTGCAGCTTATCAGGCTTCTTTCATTTCATTCTCTCCATCAATGGAACTGGATTAAAAAAAAATACAATTCTGTTTGCGTGTGCTAATTTAACACCAGCTCACACTTGTGCATCCACTAATACTTATTTGTGCAAAGCAAAAAGCGCTCAAAGTCCCCCCAGCAACCTCTGTTTTTTGGTGTTTTTGCTTACTGGAGTAGGGTACAAATTTTCTGGTTAGTGCAGGGCACCTCTGCAGGTTGGGGTACCTTCTTCCTTGGGCTTCTTGGGCTGCTGGAGTTAGCCAGGACTTCCTTCCTGGAGACAAAATCCTCTCCTTGCTGAGGACCCAAAACAAGCGTGACAGTTCTGATTCCGTTTTACTCTTGTTAGAAGTCCTGTTAAAACAGCAAGAATGAGAACAAAAAAATCCCTTCCGGTTTTCCAGGACTCCGCAGGGAACAGCCAGGGGAATTCTCAAGAGAGGAAGACCTTAAGTCATCCAAAGGATGTGAAGACCTAAGAACATTTCCAAGGGAAAGGTCTGCGGCTTTGAATACATCAAGGAGGAATCCTGGCTTCCAACAACAACTACTACTGATAACAGATAACTAATAATAATGAATAACATCCCAATAAAAGAGACAGAAAAGCAGCCGCCTCTTTTGCGGGGAAACGGAAAGGTAGCAAAAAAGCAACTTTGCATAGTTGTACTTTTTGATGACAATTTTCTGAACGGAGGCATGAAGCGAGATACGACAGTGTGAACATGGGAAATTGTTTTCAAACTGCTAGAAGGAACTGCAGGGCCCTACCAGAAATAGAAGCATAGAAACATAGGAACAGAGCGAGTCAGAAGGGGCCTCCTGGGCCATCTAGTCTGACCTCCGGCACCAGGCGGCTCCGCTCACGACATGCCCACCATGTGCATGTGCAGCCTGTCTTACAAGCATCATAGCTGAGCCTGATGAAATTGAACATACTCTGCACCATAAAGCAAAATATTCTTTTTGAGAAGGAACAGTTGAAGCAATGAAGACGGAAAGGTGCTTGGTGGGCACACCGTGAGCGGAGCTGGCTGGAGCCAGGGGTCAGACTAGATGGCCCGGGAGACCCCTTCTGACTTGCCCCGTTTCTGTGTTTCTACTTCCTGACATCCAGTCTGAAGCCCGGTTCCTTGAGCTCTGCCCCACTGGAACGCCTCCTGCCCTCCATGATGGGGAGACCAGGGCCTGGCCCTCCTCCCCATGGCACCCCCTTGCATACCTACAAGTTGTTAAATCATCAACAAGAAAAGAACTTAAGTTAGGAAATTAAAAGCGGTGAAAATTGATGCAAAAATAATCGAAGTGGTTGCACAGGTGTGCCAGAAAAGAAAATGTTTTGCAATATGTGAAAAGTTCTGAGCAAAATGGACCTTCGGATCCGTATGTAGAGAAGATACTTGCTAAAACTGTAAAATCCAGAAAAACAGTTTTGAATGCTGAGAAAGGAATCTTGATTTGAAAAAAAAAGTTCAACAATGAAAAAGGCTAAAGATGCTGTATTTAAATATAGAACCTCTGCCATTTTTGCTTGATTTTTCTCAGTGGAAGCAAACAGCCTAAGCACGGTGGGTGTTCCCCCAGCGGGGTTCGTAATTAACCGCAGACGCAAATAATGCATTCAAACCCTTTTCGTTAGTTCAGTGGCCTTTGGTGTTATGTTTTTGATCTCCCTCTTAATTTGGTGCAATTAAACAAACAAACAGACAGAACCCTCAATGGTCTGGTTAGGGCCGACCAGAAGAATGACGTGAAATTCAGTTGGCATTATTTCTGCAGTGTAACAGGATGCGTGATCCCAATTCTACCTAGGGAAGGAGGTCCCGGACAGGATCACAAATGGAAGGCGAGTCAGCTTAAAGAAGGACAAATGCAACTTCCAGCAACATTCAAGGAACCAGTTTGCAAGTCACGGACAATGGAATGATGCTTTGTTCTGCTTTAGTCACCCCTCACCTGTGCAGCCGTGTGCTCTTCTGGTTGCTGCACCGAAAAACAAAGCCAAACATCTAGACAAACTGGAATAAGATGGTGATGAAGATCGACATGGAGGTGGGAAGCAAGTCCTATGGAGAAAGGTGGGTGGTAGTGGGTATGTTTAGCTCGGAAAAGAGCCAGTGTGGCGTAGAGGTTAAGAGCTGGGACTGGGACTCAGAGGATCCGGGTTCGAGTCCCTGCTCAGCCATGGAGCCAACTGGTGACTTTGGGCCAGTCACAGACTCTCAGCCCAGCCTACCTCACAGGGTTGTTGTTGTGGGGATAAGACAGAGGGGGAGAATGATGTAAGCTGCCTTGAGCCCTTTGGAGGAAAAAGGCAGGATAGAAATTGAATAAACAAACAAACAAACAAACAAACAAAAGATCAGAGTGGCCATGGAGGTGGTTAAAAGTGCAAGATTGGGAGTCAGGTGATCTGGGTTCTAGACTTGGAGCCAGTCACAGACTCAGCCTACCTCACAGGGTTGTTGTTTTTGAAGCTAAGGCTGAGAGGAAGTGGAGAATGATGTAAGAGGGCCGCATGTTCCTGGGCAGGACATATGTGAAAAATAAAATATATGAAAAACCAAAAATCAACAGGCAGATAGGGCAAGAAACATGACTGTGCTCTTTTGACCCCTGGACCAGAGTGGAGTCTGACCTTCCCACCTGTGGGAGACCCTACCTCATTTCCCAAGGAGCCTGGGCATGGGGAGTCAGTGCGCTGTGGACTGAATCCAGACTCGCCTGCCTTTTCAGGCTGCAGGTTGCAAGGAAAGGTGAGCAGTGAAGGGAAGGCCCCGTGATCCCCAGTTTTGGGGGCGCTTGGCCAAGGCCTCGCCAAGAGCCTCCCCCTCCAGGTGGCAGCGTTTTCACCAGCTGCTCTTGCCCCTTTGCCTTTCCCCCCGTTGCTTGGTGGGCAGAGAGCCAGGAGCTAGCCTGGCCCGGCATCCCTTGCTCCACACCTCCAGTGTCTGGGCTGGAGTGAGCTGCAGGTGAGGGTCAGCGTCTCCTTATTAATGACAAGAATGAATATCCAGGGAAGACTGAATCACTTTGAACCTCAGGACTTTTATCAGCAACATCACCCAGGCCCCCTCAGGTGCTTTCAACAGCATTCTACTGAGTAGGGGTCTCCACTGCCAACTACAAGCTTTTCGAGCATACACAGAGTGTTTTATAGATTCTGTGGTCTCCACCGCAAAGGGGAAAAGCTGTTCCTCTTGCTCACAGACTCCCACAAATCCATCAGAGCAGGATTTCCACTGAGCCCTTAGAGTCCGGCAGCCCCGCACCTGGCAGCAGCGCGACGGTCCCCGCTGAGGCGTGGAATGAGGAGTAATAACTCGGCAAATTATCTCTTTCAACCCTCAGGTCAGAGATCCATCACTGGTGCTACTCAGAGAAAAGCTGATCTATTTAGTTCGGGCTATCTTGCATGTTGATCGATTTAAGCCTGAAATTCAATGAAAGACTTAGCAGTTGCATCTGTGGCCCCTGCCTTGCGTTGGTTATAATCCTTGCTCATGAATGGCAGAGATAACACGAGATTTGGCTCACCAGAGTGCCAGACAGAACATGCGACTGTTGCCCTGCTCCAATTCTAGCTGTTACTTCAATCTAATTCCCTTGAAATTAGAAGCTGTATCCAGAAGGCTTTTTCGGCCAGGACACTTGCAGTTCTCAAACTTCCACACCCTAGGGAATCGTTGCCGGTTCAGGAAATCTGCTGAAGAATAAATTTGGTCCCATTGTAAAAACCATGCTTCAAATAGCATGTGGAATCCCAGGCCTCAGGCCCATTTTGACCCCCTGAAATGTCATTTCTGGTCCATGGAGCCTATTTGGGTTCCTCCGGGGGTGGGGGCTTTTTCTGGAGAAAGGACAAGTAAAGGGTGTGAGGAAGGGGAGATATAGAAACATATAGAAACAGAGCGAGTCAGAAGGGGCCTCCCGGGCCATCTAGTCTGACCCCCGGCTCCAGCCAGCTCCGCTCATGACATGCCTATGTGAGACGCTGACAAAATTATGCACGGAGGAGAAAACAGATGAGCAGACTTTCCCCCACTCCTCCTCTCAGAATAGTAGAATGATTATTCCATGAAGCCAACGGGAAAGAAATTCAGAACAGATAAAAGGAAGGGTGCCTTCACACAGTGCATAGCTAAGCTATGGAGGGATTCCCTTCCGCAAGATGGCAGCCACCAGGTTTGGACAGCTTTTAAAGGGGGTTGGAAAAATTGGCTGCTCCACTCCATGTTTCACTCCTTGCTCCCCTCTTTGGCTGAGAACGATCCAAGGCTTCCCTTCAGCCCACCGAGTCTTTGAATGGCGTGTCAGGGAACCCTGAGAGGCCAAAGCTGTCTCTCCTGTGAGTCAACTCCTCTCCTCTAGGGGGCAACAAACAGGCAATGGGCAGTGGATTTTCTGAAAATTCAGTGGTGGGTGATTCCGAGCACGGATAGAATATTTTTCCTTTTCCACCGGGAAATCGCAGCCAGTTACCAGTCTGCATGTGCAAACAGTGGGCGAGCTTTCCAGCTCTGAGGGAACGGCTTATTACATTTCTTTTAACGCTGCTTATAACCAATCTCTCCCCACCAGTACCATCCCAAGTTTTTTGATTCATTTGTCTTGCTCCCAGGTTTAATAGCTTTTATATAAGGGCCTTAACGAAGCAGATTTAATTATAAGGCACTGTTTTAATTAGGCTGCAAAATGCCTCAGAAAGGAAAATGCAGTGGCAACATAAAAATATGTTAAATATACAGAAGGAAAGGAGATGCAGTTTATCCTTCAGTTTAGAAACAATTAGCAGGCCTGTCTTTTCTGCGTCCAGTGGCTCACTTTCTTTTTCAGATGGAACCATCTCCTTAATTGAATGGTTTGCTTTTTGCACTTGACCGATCTGGGGCAGGGTGGGCGTTCATGTAAGTTCGAGGCAATGCACTACTCGTATTAATTGCTGGGTTAGAAACAGAGAAACAGAGAAACAGAGTGAGTCAGAAGGGGCCTCCCGGGCCATCTAGTCTGACCCTTGGCTCCAGCCGGCTCCGCTCACGACATGCCCACCATGTGCACGTCCAGCCTATCCTTGAACACCCGCACTGATGGGGCCTCACCCACCTCTCATGGAAGACCATTCCACACCCTGGGGGTCCTAACTGGCAGGAATTGCTTCCTGGCATCCAAGTTGAACCTTGGCTCCCTGAGCTTGGCTCCATCTCTCCGTCTCCATCCTGCCTTCCTCTGCAGGGGAGAACAGGTCTCTCCCTACTTTCATGTGGTACCTCCTTACATTTCTATATGTTGCCAACAGATCCCCTCGGAGTCTCCCCTTCTCCAGGCTGAAGAGACCCAGTTCCCTCAGTCCCGCCTCATACCCCATCATCCCCTGCAAACCGGGTTCTTTGCTCAGATACAAGGAAAGTGACTGGGACTCTCTCTGCTTTCAAGCACTCCAGTGAGTCTTTTGGCAGCAAGTGCCACATTTTCTTCCATGCTTTTCTAAACAGTTTTCCTCCGATTCGGATCGGAGGGAAAAGGAAATTGTGCAAAAAAATGGAAAGGGGAAAGAACCTTCTGGAGGAAGGTTCGTGGGTTGGAAGGGACTCTTTTGAAGTCACGGCCCACTAGAGGAATCCTCCTCAGAAGAAAAGCTAGAGCTCTCAGAAACGGAAAACACTCCAGATTAGCTGTTGTCACTGGTGTTGTGACGAAGCTTTGTGGAATCTGTGGAAAAGGGACGCGGCCCTGCACAGCGGCTGTCCAGGGCTCAGCTCCTGGTGAGCACAACCTGAACATGGAGTGTGTCCACTGGGAACTTGAACCCGTGGCTGGAGCAAAGCAAAGAGATGGGAAGGCCCGAATGGGGTGCAAGAGAAGGGCCTGCTCTTCCAACCAGCCCCTCCTGGACAGACTTGCTATTCTGAGCGACTGGCTGAAGCGTTCCCTTTTCTTCTCACCTCAGCAGAGGGGGGAAAAATCTTCTTATAGTCTGTTTTTGTGCACGGAAAAGCATTTCAGCCCACTTTTTCCATTCCTCGTTTCCTCTGTTTGGTTTGCCACACCCCTGGATGCCGCTAAATGGTGCACCAGGCAAAACCATTTCTCTGCCCACGTCCCTCCAGGTGCTTTGAGGATCTGCCCTCGTGTTTATCCCCTGGCTCAGTGGAGAATTCCTAAGCTCCGATTCCCAAGTCGCCTTCCAAAGGAAGGCGGTGGGAGCCTTGGTTTCCCTTGATGGTTACGCTTTCTGAAGTCAGTGGGATGATGCTTGCAATGCCTCATCATTTTCAAGAGGCAGATTTAAGCAAGTGGATAATGCCAGAAATAAACTTGACTAACTGAATCATGGAGCGAAATTATAGTGGCTTCTTTAAGCAGGAAAAGGCAAGTGGCTTTTAAGAGTAGGGATCGGAGGCTCTTTAAACCCTTTCATTCCAGGAGTCTCGCCTGGATTGAATTAGGGATGGGCTGAGATTTTCAGCTTGGTCCACTCTCAATAAGATCGCACCAAGGTTTGTGAACGCTGTCATATTTAGAATGCAAAGGACTTGCGGTTAAATAATATTGGGTGTGGGAGAAACTGGAAGTGATGGATTAATTCATCCAGGCAGAGGACTTTGTCCTTTGAAGCCTGGGCTCGAATCTCCGTGTTTTCAACCATGTTGATGCTAAATTAGAATTTTTCTTTTCTGACGGGTGCCTCAATTTTAACAGCTCTCTGGCTGGAAGGCACAATATGATCTTTTCTGTGCTGAGAACAGATGTACCTGTTAAAGTTGGCCAGTGTAGACGCATGAGAATTTCATTCCTATTTGTTTTTGCAAAGAATTTATTTATTTGTTTTACATTTTTCTACACCGTCTTACTCGCATGTTCCTGGGGAGTCTCAAGACAGTTTACAAATGTATCAAAATGTGCACATTTCTTTATACATGGGGGGGGGGTGAAGAACCCCTTTGGCCCTTTAATTTAGTGCTAGCAAATGAAACCTTTCTTTATCCCATGTGCTTTCTCTCCCTCTCCAGAGATTCAGGATAAGGGAGGAAATTCCCTTACTAGCATTAACAAGAGACAACCCTGGATTCGCATTACTTAGACTGTTATGAGATAAGCATTTAAGGAGGTAACTATCCTTCTTGGATATGATACCGGGCCTTTGCAACAAGGGGCAAGCGATGGAGCCGGACCAGAAAATGGCAAAGCATGATGGGAGAAAGGTCAAGAGCTATAAAATGCCAATTGCTGGACCGTACGCACAGGAGTCCAAATGCAGAACTCAAAGCGGGATCTAGTCCTGGGTTTAAGCACAGATGCATCCAGGGCAGAGATACTCCTCTCAAAATCTTTGCCTTTTGAGTGACCAGCCCACCTCACCCTGCCAGGAAAGCCAGCTTGCAGGTATAATTAAAGCAAAATAAAACACAATTAAAAACACTTTGATAGAAGTATCCAAAAAGCCATCATTTTAACATTTAAATAAATTCAACCTCAGACTCAGGGCTAGAGCTGTTATAACGACAGAACTCTGATTTGTGAATGCCTGTCTACAAATGGATTCCTGGATCTCGCATTGTCTTAGACTTTAAGAGGGGCTGTTGTTGTAGGTACCTGAGTTTGACATGCAGCACGTGAACCATCACACACGCACACACACACACACTCCTGTGAAGCCACGCTATTTATTCATTAATTTTATTTCCGTACTGCCCAATAGCCCAGGCTCTCTGGGCAGTTCACAATAATTAGTCAGATCAAAAAATACAATAAAAATATAAATACAGATAAAAACTATCGCATTCCAGGATGCAAATTTAAAACGGCTAAAAATCCCAATATGCAGCAAGATAAAACTGTTTAACGTCTAAAACATTTCCAATGAAAACTAGGCAGGACTCAAACAGCAGGCGTCATGTCCCACGAAGTGCCTGGGAAGGGAGGGCAGGTTTGACCTGGCACGGAAAAGAAGGCAATTTTGGCACAGGGGGGCTCAGCAAGGAGACTTTTCCACAACTGGGGGCCCAGCACTGAAATCCCCTCCCCTTGTGGCCTCTTCTGGGACCTCCCTTGGAGGAGGCAGTCAGAAGAAGGGCCTGGGAAGGCGCAAGACTGTGATTGTGAGCCGCCCCGAGGCTGCTGCAAGGGGCGGCATATAAATATTTAAATAAATAAATAAAATAAATAAGACTGAAGTCGGGAGGGAAATGTTTGGAAGACTCTGGAGAAGGTCGTCTCCATCTGAAGAACTTTCAGCGGAGGTGAATGAAAACAAGTCAGACGATGCTCCTCTCCTAACAGCTGCGATGTTGCTTTTCCTGCTGTAGCCAACCAAGAAATAAAAAGGCAACTTTATAGATTTTTAAACAGTCAAAACTGTCAGTGCAGCTGTAAGGAGGATGGCAGGTACAGGGTGACATAGGAGATGGAGACGAGAGGCCGAGTTGTCCACGCGGTTGTTCCTGTGGGCATTTCTGTGGCCAGTGCGATCCTTTGCCACCACGGCCACTCAGGTGGAATCCCAGGGATGGGAAGGGAAGGGAAGGGAAGGGAAGGGAAGGGAAGGGAAGGGAAGGGAGAATCTGTGTTACAGTTCTTACCGGTGCTAAGTGTTCCCTACGAGAAACTGTTGGCAAATGCTGCTCCTGAAATATTTATGTATGTATTTATTTATTAAAACATTTATATGCTGCCCCATTGCAACAAAGCCTCGGGGCGGCTCACAACATTATTAAAATACAATAAAACAGTAAGTCATATTAATTTATCCCTCCCCCCT
The DNA here is from genome assembly GCA_023646645.1 of Varanus salvator macromaculatus. Taxonomy (NCBI): domain Eukaryota; kingdom Metazoa; phylum Chordata; class Lepidosauria; order Squamata; family Varanidae; genus Varanus; species Varanus salvator. The sequence goes on from JAIXND010000654.1 coordinate 120,285,397, forward strand.
CGGTGCATCTCGGCAACTTAAAATACAAATCAAAAACCAATAAATTAAAATAAGAACAAACCCCACTTATAAACCAAATACAACATACCTAAAGCAAATACAACAAACATTAAACCATACATAAATATCTAAACACGAATAAACTATACCCGAAATCAACACTAACAATTAAAATATGACTTAAATAAAAAGGGCTTCGCCTGGCGCCGAAAAGCAAATAACGACGGCGCCAGGCGGACCTCTCCAGGGAGCGCATTCCATAATTGGGGCGCCACCGCCGAGAAAGCCCTCCTCCGGGTGCTCACCCACTTAGCCTCCCTCACGGAGGGCTCCCGGAGGAGGGCCGCCGTTGCAGATCTTAGTGGGCGGGAGGGCATATAAATATTGTCCCCCAAATAGCTCCACTTGCAAATATTTATTTATTTCTATTTTTATTTAATTAATTTATATGCTGCCCATCCTTGAAACTCTCTATACCTTCCATAAGACGAGCCATGTCATGCCGTGGTCCATTAGTGCATGGTTCTGATTATAAAATGACCCACAAGTGTCTCCAGTGGAAAACTCGCAAGCAGGAAATGAGTGCAGCAGCACTCTCCCACCCATGTTCCCCAGCAACTGCTGTCCACAGGCCCACTGCGGTCACACGTGGCCACCAGGATTAGAAGCCTTGGCTACCAGGACTTTGTCTAACCCACCTTAAAGCTGTCCGAAGCGGTGGGCGTGAACTGCATGGCCTAATTCCGCACCGGCCCCTCTGGCCTGACTGCCCCACCTTTCAGATTCATGGCCTGGCCCTGGGCCCTAGTATTTTGAGACAGGGAAAGCAGTCTCCTGACAGTTAGGACCCCGAGGGCGTGGAATGGGCTTCCACGGGGGGTCGTTGAGGCCCCATCGGTGAGGGTGTTCAAAGACAGGCTGGACGTGCACATGGTGGGCATGTCGTGAGCGGAGCCGGCTGGTGCCGGAGGTCAGACTAGATGGCCCGGGAGACCCCTTCTGACTCGCTCTGTTTCTATGTTTCTCTGTTTCTATGTCTATTCCCCGCTTTCTCTATGCCGTGCATAGCTCTCGACACCTCCATAATCTCTGCCCTTGCTCATTGATTTGCTACGCTAAACAATCTCATCTGTTGTCGTCTTTCCTCGGAGGGGCAACGCTCCAGACTTTTAATCATTCCATTGCTCTTTTCTGCACTTGACCCAACTCTGCATTCTCTGGGCCATTTGCAGCCGTTCCCAGAAACAAGACTACAGTACAATGAAAACAACTGTAAAATTTTCCACACTACACAATTTGAAAACAGACTGAAATGTGCAAACAATTTAGCAGCAGGCTGAGCAGACCTGCACTTTTGAAAAAACGGATCTGACTGCCTCATGGTGCCATTAAGTCAACCTGAGAGATAGAAACATAGAAACATAGAAACAGAGTGAGTCAGAAGGGGCCTCCCGGGCCATCTAGTCTGACCCCCGGCTCCAGCCGGCTTCGCTCACGACATGCCCACCATGTGCACGTCCAGCCTATCCTTGAACACCCTCACCGATGGGGCCTCAACGACCTCCCGTGGAAGCCCATTCCACGCCCTCGGGGTCCTGACTGTCAGGAAGTGCTTCCTGGCATCCAAACTGAACCTTGGCTCCCTGAGCTTGGCTCCATTGGAGCGCGTCCTGCCTTCCTCTGCAGGGGAGAACAGGCCTCTCCCCATCTCCATGTGACAGCCCCTCACATACCTGTATGTTGCCAACATATCCCCTCTGAGTCTCCTCTTCTCCAGGCTGAAGAGACCCAGTTCCCTCAGTCTCGCCTCATACCCCATCCCCTGCAAACCAGCCACCATCCTTGTGGCCCTGCGCTGCACTGACTCCAACCTGGCTATATCCTTTCTGTAATGATCCCTCAGAGGGCTGCCTTAGCTGATTGCCAAGAGAATGACCAAGCTGGTGGTAGGTGGGCTTCAGTGAGGAGATCCTTGCTGGGAGGGCTGGGCCATGGGGGCAGCCAGGAGGGGCAGGACACCGGGTCCAGCGCGCAAGCTCGAGTTGAGCCCGGAGCTCCCTATGGGCCAGAGGCTTGGGGCAAGTCAGCAGCTCCAGGTCGAAGGCATGGCTGAAGGAGGTCCAAGTTTGGCACAGAGAGAGAGAGAGAGTCAGAGCACAGTTCCAACGTCATTTTAGCAGGGAGATGTTGATGCGAGGGTTGTAGCAGGCTGGAGTGAGGCAGGGTCTACTCGGAGGAAGGACAGGGAGAGCAGGAAGGTTCTTTTCAGTTTGGAGGCACAGCAGGATGAGGATTTTTGTAACCCACCAACCTCAGAGGACTACGATCATCCTTTTCAGAGAAGGAGCCCAGAAATGAAGGTTTTCCTGCTTTGTGGAACACCTAATGGCCCATTTTGGCTATCTAAGCCGAGGTGTTTTGGAGTGGGAGGAAGGGAGGCTGAAGCGCTGCCTGAACATATTCTGCCTTGATGATGCCACTTATCTTGACCTGGTCTCCTGCCACTCCCCTTCTCCTTCCAAGCAGAGGAAGACATTTAACTAGAGACTTCATTATGTTAAGCAGGCCAGCCACGTGTGTTACAAAATAAGTATTCCAGAGTTTGTTAGCATTGGCAAAAGACATCAGCCAAGTTAGTGAGCCAGCTAAGTAGAGGAAGATAGCACTGCTGATGCGAAGATGATTCCAAATGGAGCCTTTCATAGAAACAGAGAAACATAGAAACAGAGTGAGTCAGAAGGGGCCTCCTGGGCCATCTAGTCTGACCCCCGGCTCCAGCCGGCTCCACTCACGACATGCGCACCATGTGCATGTCTAGCCTACCCTTGAATGCCCTCATTGATGGGGCTCCAACCACCTCCCGTGGAAGCCCATTCCATACCCTCAGGGCCCTAACCGTCAGGAAGTGCTTCCTGGCATCCAAATTGAGCCTTGGTTCCCTGAGCTTTGTTAGAGCACCTCCTGCCTTCCTCTGCAGGGGAGAACAGGCCTCTCCCCACCTCCGTGTGACACCCCCTCACATACCAACCAAACAAGATTAGCTCCATCCTCAGGGAGGTTCCCTCTGCTTATGGGCCTGTCAGTGGGTATGCTGGATGCTAGTCTCTTCAGCTGGTGGTGGACAATGGGACCGATCGTGTTACCTCCCTCTCACTCTGCACTTGTCTGTTCAGCAGTGTCTCCTCCAGAACCAGAAATGACCTGTTCAGGCCTGCCTATGATTCCATGATCCGATGGTTCTGTGGTTCACACCAGCCCCCTGGTTTATCATGGGGGTTATTGGCCTCAATATTTCAGCCAGGAATTCTGACCCTTCTTCATCTGCCAGTTCAGATTCAGCATCTGAGATAATGCTGCATTTTGGGAGAAGGAGGCTCAGTCGCTACACCAGTCCATGAACACTCAAAGAAGCCCAGTTGCATGAGCGAAACAAAGGCTGCAAGTCGCATGTGTGGAAGAGGGACACTGCTTGTGCAGTGTTTATGTGTGGCTCAGTTTCCGGTGGGCACCACACAACCACTCGGCTCACTTGCCAGGAAGTTGGGCCCACGGCCGTGCGAAAGCCGGCCGCGTTCCAAGGAGCTGAGCCCAGGGGATCCAAAAGATTCCCGCCCCAAAACAGATTCTGCCGCATCCTTAGCCAACACCTTGTGTACGTAACAGGGCAGCAAGAATCCGGTTTTATCTTTTCTTTTTGCTGTATTGTGTTATCATAAAGCATCCCTACCTCACTAGCGCTTCTTTGTATTCTGAGTGAGCAGAATTGCTTTGTTCTCGCATCCACCCGACAGGAACACGAGTCCCTCAGCAATGAATTATTGAGACCTTCATAATAAAGTCGATGTTAAGTCGATGTTTTGTACCTGACAACGGTGTAAGATCCTCATGCTCTTGTGTTCTCAGGAAGAGCTCCTTGAGGTCTCTTTTCAAACTGTTAAATGATTAAATGTTCGAAATGTTGAATGATACAAGAGAGGGCTAAATCGGAAAAACGGTGGAAGGGTTGCGGGGAGAAGGCACACCAAGGGAATGCTTATAATATGTTTCCTTCCCTTCCCTGCTAATGCCAAGGGCTTTTTCTCCCTTTTTGGCCAAACCTGATTCATCCAGTTACACATCACAAGCAAGGAAAAACGACCTGAAATGAAGATTTAATGAGATCTCTATTCCTCTCTGGCAGAGTTTCTGGCATTCTCTGCAACACTTGAGGGTTCTTGTCCTGAAAGTGCAGTTTAAAAGTGGACACTTTTAAAATGGCATATTTTCATGTTTTAGCCAAAAGGGTGTCAGGCAAAACCCTTTTTATTTTCCCAACATTTTAATATTTAATTGGTTTTATCTTTGATTTTATCATTAATGGTCAGATAAGTGTGCTGTTTGTTGATACGTTGTTGTTGTTTTCTGTTTGTTTGTTCGGTAAGCCATCCACAGACTGTAATATTGGCCAGCATATAAAAACTTTAAATAAATAAATCAGAGGAGAAACGGAATTCTTCTGTTCCAGCTTCCATTCTTATTTCTTGTATACTCTTCAGTCTCCTAATATCTACCCAGAGTAGGGCCTGCTCCGTGGTGGTGCCCCGATTATGGAATGTGCTCCCCAGAGAGGTTCGCCTGGCGCAGAATTTATATTCTTTTTGGCTCCAGGTTAAAACCTTTTCATTTGAACGGTATTTTAACAATTAGTATTTTTAATGGTTTTTAACAGTCACATTTGATTTGTTTGATTTGATTTGATTTATCTTTATTGATCATTTATCGTATTATGTATTGTTTATTGATTGTTTTATTGAGATTTGTAGTATCTTATTGTTATTTATATTTTTGTAAGCTGTCCTGAAGCTGTGGCAAAGGACAGCATATAAATGTAATAATAATAATAATAATAATATCCAAGGCTGGCATTGCTGGTTTCTACTCTGTCCAGCCACACCTTGGATCCTTTCCCGGAATGCTTTGTCCAAGCACAGGGGGTCTCTTGGTTTATCATGCACCCAAACCCTGTTCTTTGCCTGTCTAGACCCCTGTCAGAAACGGAGATCTGGCCATTAAGAGCCAATTTGGCCATTAAGATCCTGCCAGAAATGGAGATCTGGCCAGTAAGAGCCTATTTGGCCATTAAGATCCTGCCAGAAATGGAGATCTGGCCACTAAGAGCCTGTTTGGCCATTAAGATCCTGCCAGAAATGGAGATCTAGCCATTAAGAGCCTGTTTGGCCATTAAGATCCTGCCAGAAACGGAGATCTGGCCATACGGATCCCATCCTCCCATCAGCACCAGACTCAGATGCGTGTCCATCCAGCTGTGTGCGAATATTCGCCCTTCTGCTTGCTTAAACACCCCCACATTCTGCTCTCATCCAAGGAATTTATTGGAGTAGATATGCATTTGATCCCAATGAGTGCTCCTTTTTCTATTTATAAACCCTGGAGTTTTATTTTTAAAAAGTAAAATGAGTCCAAAATAGAAAAAAACAAAACCCCGGAGAAAAAGCCCTTATTATGGAGATTTTGCTACAGCAGAAGATGTGAGTGCAGCCTGCCAGCTGTCAGAGGAGCTGCATGTAACTTCGACATGAAAGCCATATTAAAAGCCAAGCCGTGATAAATTTTCTGTTGCCTTTGGCAAAGCCCTTTGGATGGGGAAACCATTTGGCCGGCTAGCCAGGAGGAAATCTCACACAGATGACAGCCCAACGGCCAGTACCTTCAAGAAATGCTCCCTTCAGCCAATCCTTTCTTCCTTTCCCTCTTTTCTTCCTTTAAGTATTTTTACAAATTTTTCAGGCATGAGACTGGAGTTCTGCTCTGTGTGAACAAAATGGGACTCCTGGCTTATATCCTTGGCAGGAGCAAAAAGGAAATCATTCGCTTACTTTATTGTTCAATGGTGTGCCTTTAAAAAAAAACACACACACTTCATAACTGTTTTCCTTCTTCACCTAGTCTGACCTGAGAGGAACTTTAGCTGTGAGTTTACTCTCCAGCTGCGCAATCGGATAACAAACGCTCTCGTGTTTATGATTTGGGTATGTCTAGCAGGGTTACATTTCAGGAGATCCACTCGGCCTCATGCGACGCCACGAACCCCAAAGATGAAAGGGGTGCAAAGGGGTCCGAGTCAAAGTACCTGGAGGAGGGTCCGAGTCAATAAGATGTGAGTCTTCACGTAGTTCATAATTTATTTTATTTTTTATTTTATTTAGGATATTTATATGCCGTCCTGTCGCGAAGGCCTCAGGACGGCTTACATAAATAAAATAATATAAAACATAACACAAATGAATTACAGATCCACACTGGCTGCAGTTAAAAACATATATAAACCAATATTAAAAGTTATTAAAATATTGTTGGAATAAAAAGATCTTAGCCTGGCACCGAAAAACAAATAACGACCACACCAGACAGACTTCTCTGGGGAGCGCATTCCACAGTTGAGGCGCCACCGCAGAGAAGGCCCTGCTCCGGGTACTTTGCCTCCTAATATCTTTCACAGAGGGGTCCGGGAGGAGGGTCTCTTCATGTCCAAATTCATGTCCAAAACTGATTCCTGGGGGTGCTGTCTTTATTCTGCCATGAGACTTTTTAAACTGGGCAAAGTTTCCCACTTTTAAGAACGTTCGCGATCTTCTGTTGCCACAAGGAGCACTGCTTCCAATTAGGGTTGGGGTGGCCCCTTTCGGAATCCAGCCCTACAGAAGCCCTGGACTTCCCTCGTGCTCACCTTGTTCCTGCAAAGCGAGTCGAGCCAAGAGGGAGTCCCATGGACTTCCAGCTGTGCAACCGGAGACCTTCTCCCACCACTATTCCCGCTGGCCAAACTTCTTCCCCAGTTGCCATGTCACTGGCAGCAGGAGGCATGGAAAAAACACATGGAAGTCTATTCCTATGAGCACCCCACAAACTCCAGGCATCTCACAAGAAATTAGGACTGCTAAAAAGCAGACCAGAGTCCAGGAACCTGAAACCAGGAAATCTGACAGGTTGGGGAGGGTTTCGTTTTGTTTCGTTTTGGCTTTTTTGCTCCCCAATTTTTCTCCCTATACTCATTAGCAGAGGCCCTTCTCATTGGGCTGCCTCCAAGAGGACTTAAACACATGTTCAGTGGGCAGGGCCTTCTAAGTGGTGACCCCACACCACTTTCGAATTAGTTTCTATCATTAGGCCTCTTCACGTTGCATCCTTCTTCGCATCCTTAAGTGTTCCATCCTTGAAGGTCGCCTAATTTTTTAAAAAAATAAACAAGAGATAGTATTTTCCCAAGGGTTCCTGGGGGTGGCGTTACCCCTGAAAGTAGAGGACTAGAGTTCCCCAACAGTTTTTTTACTTGTTTTGCCCAACAGCTGCAATTGTGGTGGAGATCCTACAAGAAAGTTGCTCCCAGCTCCCCCAGCTGCTGCCCAGAGTATTTTCTCACATAATTTATATGAGTATCCACAAGTTCTCTGGAAGGCCCACAAAATAAACACAACAGCATCAAACTGCAATCTAAAACAATAAAAAATTTAAAAGTCTGGCGGGTGGGGAGAATCCAGCACAATTACAAGCAGAGACCGTAAAACTGGGAAGCCAGGAGCATAAACATGGGAGGTATTTCAAAGGCTGGATACAGCACTGTTGTGGGGAATGCTGGGGTTGGTGGCTTCCTGGAGTGGCCATGTGTTCCCATTTATAGAGGGAAGTCCTCTCTCTGAAGAGCCATCCAGAGCAAGTTTAAGAACTCTCAGAAGAAATTGCCGGGGAAAGGTGGAAATTATGGCAGGATTTTGGGTGGACTTTTCTGAAAGGGGAAATGTTTTGATTCTCTGATGAGCAGGCAACAGAATAAAGGATGGCAGACAGAATGGTCAAAATAATACCAGTCTGGATCGCCAGCTGGTTCACTTAATGTCTGGGTAAATTGATTGAAAGTATTATTGCAGATAGAAGCAGAAGCACACAGAGGGACAAGCCCTGCTAGAAAAGAGCCAGCATGGCTTCATGTCTTGCTAACCTATTGGAGTTCTTTGAGACTGTCCAGGACAGGAGCGATCTGACAGACGTGTTTCCTTGGGCTTCCAAAAGTCCCTCACCAAAGACTCCTGGGGAAATTTTGCAGTCATTGAATGAAAACATTGGGGGTGTCATTCCATGGATCAGTAACTAATTGAAGGAGTGATGTGAGAGCCAGTGTGATGTGGTGGTTAAGAGTGAGGCTTGGACTCAGGCAATCTGGGTTCTAGTCCCTCAAGGTCATGGACCCAACTAGGTGACTTTGGGCCACAGACTCTCAATCCATCCTACCTCACAGGGTCATTGTATTTATTTATGTATTTATTTTCCGATTTCTATCCTGCCTTTTTCCTACAAAGGGCTCAAGGCAGCTTACATCATTCCTGTCCTCCATCTTATCCCCACAACAACAACCCTGTGAGGTAGGTTGGGCTGAGAGTCTGTGACTGGCCCAAAGTCACCCAGTTTGCTCCCTGGCCAAGTGGGGACTTGAACCCAGGTCGTCTGAGTCCCAGTCCCATGCTCTTAACCACTACGCCACACTGGCTCTTGTTGCTGTGAGGGTCAGATTGAGAGCTGGAGGAGGAGAATGATATAAGCCTCTTTGAGTTCATTGTAAGGAAAAAGTGGGATACACTTCAAATAAATAAATCAAGAGGGTGGGAATAAATGGTAATTTCTCCTGACGAAGGAAAATAAAAAATGGAGCCCCACATGGCTCTGTATTCATAGCTTTTTGACATATTTATTCATAAACGATCTGGAATTAGGAGTGAGCAGTGAAGTAGCCAAGCTGACGGATGAAACCAGACTATTTAGGAAGATCAAAACCAAAAGAGATTGTCAGGACCTCAGAAGGATCTCTCCAGGCTGGGAAAATGCACTTCAGAAGGGCCAATGCAGTTCAGTGCCAAGTGATGCACGTTGGGGCAAAAAATTCCAGCTCCAAGTATAAAAATAGAACATCCAAGACCACACTCCCCTGATGCAATCTTTGCTGTGGCCACACTTGGAAGATGGTGCTCAGTTCTGTTCACCCAACCAGAAAAAGGACATTATTGAGTTAGGGAAAGTACAGAGAAGGGCAACCAGATGATGAAGGGGTGCGAGCAGTTCCTATAAGGAGAGGCTGAGATATAGGACTGCTTAGCTGAGTAAAACAAGCTAGATGTGGCCAGAATTATGCAAGGAGTACGGAAAGTGGAGCGGGAGGGAAGGTCATCCCATTGGTGGGAAATTCAAGGCGGATAAAAGGAAGGGCTCTTTCCCATAGACTGTAACCGAACCATGAGATTCCTTGGGAAGTGGTGGTGGCCACCAACCTGGATGGTTCTAAAAGAGGGTAGGACAGGTTCATGGAGCAGAAGTCTATCGGTGGCTACTGGCCTTGCTGGCCCTGGGCTACCTCCATTACCAGAGGCGGCCTGCCTGCACGCATGCATTGTTGAGGAGCTGAGCAGGCAGAGATCCTGCACCCATCCTGCTGGAGGGGCCCGGGGGCAGCTGGCTGGCCACCGTGTGCACGGAGTGGTGGACTACATAGACCCTGGGTCTGACCCAGCAGGACTTTTTTTTATTATGTTCTTAATTTGCAGAACACTCATGGAACAGATTAAAGCACATTTATATATCCTAGCAGGGTTGAGAGTCAAAAGAGAGGCAAAGGCAAAGTGTGGAGCCAAAATAATATTGATGAGGAAGGCGAAGGAGAAGGAGAAGATGGTGCTGGAGAAGGAGAACATGGTAGAGATGGAGAAGGAGAAGGAGAAGGAGAAGGAGAAGATGGTGCTGGAGAAGGAGAACATGGTAGAGATGGAGAAGGAGAAGGAGAAGGAGAAGGAGAAGGAGAAGATGGTGCTGGAGAAGGAGAACATGGTAGAGATGGAGAAGGAGAAGGAGAAGGAGAAGATGGTGCTGAAGAAGGAGAACATGGTAGAGATGGAGAAGGAGAAGGAGAAGGAGAAGGAGAAGATGGTGCTGGAGAAGGAGAACATGGTAGAGATGGAGAAGGAGAAGGAGAAGATGGTGCTGGAGAAGGAGAAGGAGATGCATATGTTAGCTTAAGCCCCTCTAGTCCAGTCAAAGCAGAAGTGGATTTCCAGGGATTTGAGCAAGAATTTCCTCACCCTTTCCAGCGTTTCAGGGAGACGTTTTCCTGAGCCCTTTCAGGAGATACGCAGGACTGAACCTGGCACCTCCTGCTTGCAAGGTGTGTGTTCTGCTGTTGAGACACAGCACCACCTGAAAGTGTTAAACAAATGCAGCAGGTTAAGAACTACGCGGGCTTTGTGCTGCGTCTGTCTGCATCGAGCATCAAGTGCTGAGGACAATCAGCTATGCAGGGGCCTACGTCCCAAACACACACACCCCTACAATGTTTAGTGGTGCACTCCTGACTATCACATTTTGCTTCTAAACATGAAGAGCGAAAAACGGCTTCCATGGCTAGACCAAAAGAGGGAGTGGATTTTGCTATCGCATTGACATTCCGGGACATCCTGCTGTAGACAGGAAAGCATGAGATATATTTCAGTTCATTTTTTATCAGGGTTCACCCAGTGCATGTCTTCTGAAACGAATTTGGACTCAAAGGCAATCTGTGCTTGGAGTTCATACATTTCGGAGCTTGCAGTGTGATTTGTGGACTGAAAAGAAAGACGAAAAGTTTTTGTCAGCATACATGGAAAATGTGCGTAAAATGTGTCCTTCAGAAAACTTTTGCAGAAAATAGCACTTCAAACAATTGCTGAAGAACATTACCTTTCAGAGATATGCACAAGTGATCTGAAAATTCAGAAAGATATGCAAGGAAATGCGCAGGCATTTTCAGAAAACATCAACAACAAAACCTTGAGAAGAGAAGGCTGAGCGGGGACATGAGCTCCCTCTAGAGGGACCTCAAAGGCTGCCCCAAAGAAGAAGGGCAAGATCTCTTCTGCTGATGCGAGTGCAGGACACGGAATAATCAGTTCAAGTTGCGACAACCCAGATCCAGGCTGGACATCAGGAAAAGCTTCCTCACTGTCAGAGCAATAGGGCAGTGGGACCAGCTGCCGGGAGGGGTGGGGGGCTCTCCCACACTGGGGACATTCAAGGTGAAACTGGGCAGCCATCCAAGTGGGATGGTGTGACTTGGTGTCCTGCAACAGCAGGGGGTGGACTGGATGGCCTTCATGGCCCCTTCCAACTCTACTATTCTATGATTCTCTGATTTTATGAAAACCCCAAAGACAGCAATCCAAAATGAGAACAAAACGGAATGGGCTTTGGCGTAGGGTTTGAAGAACTTTGATGGGCATAAATGCATGTATATTCCAAGCTGCAGCAGAGAAAATGCCTTGCGTAAGAGCAGACTGAGGCCACTGTTGGCTCAGACTAAGCGACCGTCTATAACACTATCCTGCAGCCACCCTGCAGGCATCACATCCGTGGTGTGAAGTAAAGATTCCTGCGAGAAACGGTGGCTATGAGACACTTGTAACGGGTGAGCCTAAATAAAGAGAAGGAGAGAAGAGAGAACGATTCGCAGCCCTGCTTTTCATACAGTCAGTCAGGCAAAGATGGAAGCAGTTTGCTTCTGCCCCCACTGGGGCCTTTCAAAGGCTATTTTCGTCTCCCAACATCCAAAACCGCAAATGTCACCAAAAATAGCTTTCACCATGTGCTTTCCTTCCCCTCCCCTTCCTAACCACAATGAGCTGGAAAGCGTCCCAGTTCAGCCAGTGGTAATCCTCGCCTTGCAGCTCTCAGACAGCTTCTAATGTCAGCTCATTTCCGACGTCCATAATTCCCCCTCCCCCACACCAGAAAATCAACTCACACGAACTTTTGGCCAGGTCCAAAGCTAACAAAAAGTGTGAGCTTGTTTTCAAAGCTGAAATACCCTTCTCGGCAAACCATCCTCTCACCCCCCCGCCCCCCCCTTGTCTCCAGAACGTGTGGGTACAACACAACTACGTGTATTTGGTGTAAAATCCTTCCAATATAGAAAAATGGCTGGAATGCAGTTTGAACTAAACATTATGGGTTGGCTCTAGACTTAGTCATACCTGGAGTACTTCAACTCATAGCACTGGAAGTTAATCTAATCAATGGAATGGCCAAGTCTGGAGCTAACTCAATATTAATCCAAATCTTAAATGTGACTTTAAGTACTGTGCACAGTTCTGGTTGCGACACCTAAAATCAGGATTGTAGATTTGGAAAAAGTGCAGAAAAAGGAAACTCAAATGATCCAGGGGATGGAGCAGCAACTCTGTGTGGAACGGTTGTAACAGCTGGGATTGTTTAGCTTAGAGGAAAGGTGAGTCTGGGGAGACACAATAGCAGTGTTTAAAATTATGCGTGCTGTGGAGAAAATGGAGAGGGAACACAATGCTGGAACCTGGGCTGTGAGGATCCCTTCTGGATCTGGCCCAATCCTCTTCGTCGGGCTTCTTTTCATGTGGCCCTCACTTAGGAGGTAAAGCTGACCTACGAGGAAGCCCATGAATGCTAACAGAGCTCCAGTAAACAACCAGCAACCTTCTGCCACTGCTCATGCAGGATGAGCAAAGCCACAAGTTGTGTGTGTGGAAGGCGGGTGCCATTTGTGTAGCGTGTTTGCAAGGACCGATTCCTGGTGGGCCCCCACAGGATTGCTTGGCCCCAAGCTGAACTCAATGGGATGAGAAAGCAGCCCCAGTCCAGGGAGACAAGCGGAGGGAATCTGATGGATCTCCACGCTCAGTATGGATTCCTCACAGAACCCTAGCCCGAACCCACTAGGTTAATTCCATGAAATGAATGGGTGGAAGATTCAGGACAGATGAAAGGACAGACTTCTTCCCACCATGCGTAGTTAAACAAAGAATTTCATGTCCAGAAGATGTGATGGTCACCAGTTCAGGGATCGGATCAGTTAATGGAGGACCAAGCTTCTCTCTGGCTGTGAGTCTGGATGGCTACATGCTGCCTTCAAGTATTTAGGGGGATACAGGTTGCTGGGGAACATGGGAAGCAAAAGCTGAGTGTGGCCATGGAAGGACCCTCAATTTCAGAAAAGCCGATTTGAATAAACTCAGAACAGTGATAAGCGAAGTCCCATGGCAAGGGACTAATGAGAAAAGCAGTCCAAGAAGGGTGGGGATTTCCTTAAAAAAGGGAATTCTAAAGGTGCAAACATTTCCGACAAGGAAAAAGGGTGGAAGACAGCAGAAGAAGCCCATGTGGCTTCACAAAAAGATTGGAGATGATCTGAAAACAAAAGGGGCATGTCTAGGAAGCAGAAGGAAGGCCAGGCTATGAAGGAAAAGTACAGACATGTAGCACAGAATTGCAGGGAAGGATCAGGAAGGCGAACGCGAGGAAAGAACTGAGGTTAGCGAGGGATGCTGAAAGCAGCACAAACACCTTCTTCAGACATGTCCAGAGGAAAAGGCAGAGGAAAGAAATGGGGTTCATCTACTCGGTGTGGGTGGCAAAATGATAACAGATGGCAAAGAAAAGGCAGAAGGGCTCCTGCTTTGGCTCAGTCTTCTCCCAAAAGGAGATCTATGACCTTCCCGGTGAAGGGGAACCACAAGCTGAAGGACAAGCACTGCAGCTTGGAATTGATGGTCAAGGAATACTTAATTGCCTCGAATGAGTTCATCTCTCCAGAGCCTGATGAGCTGCATCCCACAGTAATAATGAAGCTAGCAGAAGAACTCTCAGAACCATCGTAGATTATCATTGAGAAATCTTCAAGGACAGGTGTATGGAGGAGAGCTAAAATAAAGATGACCCTGGGAACTGCAGCTCAGTCAGTCTGACATCAGTATCTGCAAAACTTTGGAGCAGATGCACAGCAGTCAGTCTGCAAATACCTTGAAAACAATTGAGCAACTGCTGGAAGCCAACACAAATCAAGAGCAAATCCTGCCAGACTAATCTGATCTCATTTTTTGATCAAGTAAGCTCCCTGGTCAATTGCGGGAATGCTGCAGATATCATGTAGCTTGGCTTCAACAAAGTTTTTGAGGAAGTACCCCATAATATCCTGCTTAGCAAGATAGCTAAAAATGTGCTCAATGGAACAACGGTCCAGAGGATTGACCATTGACTGCAGAATCGGATTCTGGGAGTGCTGCTCAGTGGCACCTTCTCAAACTGGTAATGGGGTTCAGTCAAAACACAGCGGGGTTCAGTCTTAGGCCCAGTGATCTTCCACACTTTATCAATCATTTGGTACTTGCCATATTTGCAGATGACCCAAGATTGGGTGGGTGGGAGAGCTAATACCCTGGGAGGCAGAAAGAAGATTCAAGGAGATCTTGATAGGTTGGAACACTGGGCTGGAAACAGTGGAGTGAGATTCAGTGGGGACGGATGTGAGGTTCTGCATCCAGAAAAAAGAAACCAGAGGAACTTAGAAACATAGAAACAGAGCGAGTCAGAAGGGGCCTCCCGGGCCATCTAGTCTGACCTCCGGCACCAGCCGGCTCCTCTCATGACATGCCCACCATGTGCATGTCCAGCCTGTCTTTGAACACCCTCACCGATGAGGCCTGAACGACCTCTCGTGGAAGCCCATTCCACGCCCTCGGGGTCCTGACTGTCAGGAAGTGCTTCCTGGCATCCAAATTGAACCTTGGCTCCCTGAGCTTGGCTCCATTGGAGCGCGTCCTGCCTTCCTCTGCAGGGGAGAACAGGCCTCTCCCCATCTCCATGTGACACCCCCTCACATACCTGCATGTCACCAACAGATCCCCTCTGAGTCTCCTCTTCTCCAGGCTGAAGAGACCCAGTTCCCTCAGTCTCGCCTCATACCCCATCATCCCCTGCAGACCAGCCACCATCCTTGTGGCCCTACGCTGCACTGACTCCAACCTGGCTATATCCTTCCTGTAATGAGGGGCCCAAAACTGGTAGAAGTCCCCCACAAGTTCTACCAAGATGGGGGATCCTTGGCCCACAGCACCGCAAGTGAGAAGGATCTTGGAATTGTAGATCACAAGATGGATATGAACCAACAATGTGAAGCAAAAAAGGCAAATGCTATTTTGCACTAATTGAAAGATCACAGAATTACAGAACTTTGCTGCTAACAATGAAGAAACCGAAATGGTGAAAGAGCGAATGTGCCTCAACTCAAAGGGAGGCTGGAGCCAGAAATCTGAAGACTGAGTCTGGGAAGGGTGGAGATGAAGGGCCTGGAATAGATCATCAGTTGTAGGGCGCTTCACTGGAGACCAAGGCCAAGATCACCCGCACTATTACGTTCCCAATCATTATGGATGCGCAGTGAGGAAAGCGACCGGAAGAAAATGGATGGATTCAAAACGTGGCACTGGAGGAATGTTTCGCAAATGCCCTGGGGCAACAGAAAGACCAACTAGTGGGTTTCTGGAGCAAATCAAGCCAGAAATAAAATAAAGAGGACCCTGGGAATTACAGTTCCGTAAGTCTAACGCTGGTCTCTGGGAAGCCCTAGAAGCAAAAATGACAAAACGGAAGCTGTCCTATTTGGGCAGCTCATGAGAAGGCAAAACTCCCTGGAGAAGACAATCATGCTAAGGAAAGTCGAAGGCAGAAGAAGAAAAGGAAGACTGAATTGGAGATGGATGGGCGTCGTCAAGGAAGCCACAGCCTGGAATCTGGAAGATCTAAGCAGGACTTAGTGACAGATTTTATTTTCCTGGGCTCCAAGATCACTGCAGACGGGCACTGCAGCCAAGAAATTAAAAGACGCTTGCTCCTGGGAAGGAGAGCTATGGCAAGTCTAGACAGCATACTAAAAAGCAGAGACATCACCCTGCCAGCAAAAGTGCGTATAGTCAAGGCTCTGGTTTTCCCAGATGCAATGTATGGCTGTGAAAGCTGGACAATAAGGAAGGCCGAGCGCCGAAGGATTGAGGCCCTTGAATTGTGGTGCTGGAGGAGACTCTGCGAGTCCCTTGGACCGCAAGGCAATCAAACCGGTCAGTCCTAGAGGAGATCAACCCTGACTGCTGTTTAGAAGGCCAGATCCTGACGATGAAGCTCAAATACTTTGGCCACCTAATGAGAAGGAAGGACTCCCTGGAGAAGAGCCTGATGCTGGGAGCGATTGAGGGCAAAAGAAGAAGGGGACAGCAGAGGATGAGGTGGCTGGATGGGGTCCCTGGGATGGTGGGTATGGGCTTGGGTGGACTACAGGGGATGGTGGAGGACAGGAGGGCCTGGAGGAATGTTGTCCATGGGGTCGCGACAGGTAGGACACGACTTCACGACTAGCAACAACAACAAGCAGGGCTGACCCAGAGAAGACATTTTGGAAGGCAGCCATTCATAGGGTGTCCCTCAATCCAAAACAAGTTGATGGCATACAAAAGCTACGAAGATCCTTCATATCCTTTGCCACCAGAAAGGTCCAGAAGCTGCTGGTTCCAGTTTCCTGGTCCACCCAGCCACCACCCCCTTGGTGGCTTCACAGCATTTGTGTAGTTCCCCCAGTACTACAAGGGTGAATTGCTCTTCCTACTGGCACCAAGAGCCTCCAGCTAAAATGTCTGGCCTTTCTGCTTAACACTCATTGCCTTTTCCTACCTAATTTTGCCTTCAGCCACATCCTCCCCTGGAGTGGAACCCCTGTGAATGCCCTCAGAATGGAATTTAGCCCTTAGGCTGAAAGAGTTTCATCACCCCGAACAAGTCTCCCTCCCCTGCTTCAATAAATGCAGGCTTAGGATAAAATCTTCCAGCCTGATTTCCAGAGGAAAGACAAACACCAGCAGGGAAGGGAACGAGCTGAACATCCACCAAATGGCACCATTTCTCACAATCCCCTTCTCAGAGGAAGCTTTTGAAGAGGTGAGCTTGAAGTGAATCTGACAGAATTATCCCCCTTCCAGCTGAGTTATCTGTTGGAAGCGTGTTTTTCTGTTTTTGTTCTGCCCTGCTATTTGAGACGGGTTGCAAAATAACGCAGGACTGGAACAAAGAAGCAGAAACCCAAGGAGCAATGTCTCAGTGCCAAGCAGACACCTGCAGCCAGCATGCTTGCATCTGTAAATGGGCCCAAAATATTTTTGAATTAAGATAACAAACAGATAGCTCTTATATTGCAAACAGCATGGCTTGCAAGCAGCCGAACACCTCAAAAGCATGGTGCGCTTCTTCTGCCTTGAACTTGCCGCTTTCTCAAGCCATTCCAAACAATCAGGGATCACATAGTTAAATGTAATTAATATTATAACAATTAGTACATTGCATTTCTATCCTATCTTCTTATCTCTTGCAAGGAACCCAAGATGACTTTCAAGGTTCTCCTCCTCTCCATGTTAACCTCACAACAACCAACCCCCATGTTGTGATAAAGTGAGAGGTTATGACTGGGCCAAAGTCATCCAGTGAGCTTCATGGCTATGTGAGGACGGGAACCCAGATCTTCTGAAGGTCATTTCCTGCCTGTGAGCAGTGTGAAAATGGAGCAAAGTGTGCATGTTTGGTAAGCATCTTCCCATGCTACAAAAAGTTCAGAGCTCTTTTGAAAGTTATAGAGAGACTTCAAAGTAAAGGGAAGTATTCCTGGTATATGATAAGGGAAAGAACAATGGCTCAGGTTCTTCAGCAGTGGGGACAAATTCCTTCTTATCCTTACAACAAAAACGGAGTGAAAAACAGAAGGATTTTTTTACTCTTCAGTTGCACTGTCCTGGTGCCGGTGCTGATTGGCTGGGTGGTGAAGTGAGCACCACCGTATTTAAGTGTGTGGTCTCTGATCGGAGAAAGAAGCACGCCAAAGGTGTAGTCCTTGAAAGATCAGCAGAGAGAGAGCAAGTGCTGCGAAGCACTGTGAAGAAGAGTAAGCAATGGAACTGTGTTTAGTGGTGTGGTCCCTGACTGGTTGGGATCTCTGCAGAAGTAATAGGACCAGGGACTGGGAAATGTCCCCCAGAAAGCAAAAGAGAGGGGAACGAGAGCTGCAAACACTGTGAAGAGAAGTACGAAGAAGGGCTAAGACTAACTGTCTGGTCCCTGATTGGTTGGGATCACTCGAGGAAGTGATCCCAACCAATCTGATCTGGCTTGCCTCATTGTAAGCTGCTTTATTCTAGGCCAACCTATTTGTTCATCTCCCCCAGTATTATTTGCTCTGATAGCCAGTAGCAGCGCTGGATTGCAGGCTGAAAGTGGTCTTTCCCATCATCCATCACCTGCGGGGTGTGTTTAATGCCAACTATGTGTAGGGACTTTCTGCACATGAAGCAAATCATCTGCCAATGAGCTAAAATCCCTCTCTCTGGCGATTCAGCTCTACAAGCATTTGTTCATGCCTCCTCGCATCCAAGCTATCACTGTTGGGTAAAGGAAGTTTGAAAGCAGAACTGAGCTATACAGCCTGATGGGACATGGGCTCTGCACAGACAGTTTTGCTACCAGATCCTAAACTGCCTGCACGCATTTGATAGGTAATAACTGGCCCACTTTCCGGGATGATCTTGAATTGGCTACAGCAGCAGCTTCAGACAACAATAGTATTTAGGATTTCCCCCCCTCCACTTCTCTGCTGCCCTCCCTCTGCCACAAAAATCAATTCTATGTCTCCCAAAACAAAACAAAATGAAACAGCAAATGGAAGGGCAAGAAAAGACTAGCCGCACTTGGAACGGAGAAAAACACGCATGTGAAGACTTTCATTCCAGGCAAAAACAAGGACGGATTTCAAGCTTGCTGAAATGGATGATGAAAAAAGACTCTATTAATTCTACATTAAGGCAAGACTTGGGCCAAAGCTCTGGAGGTCCCGAGCGATCGGAACAGTGCTTTCCAAGGGTTTGACTCTCGCCTGGGCCAATCCAAACACGACACCCTCAAGATCGGTGGGTGCGTGTGAAGTTAAGCTGAACTCCTTAACTTTGGAATACCGGATGCGGCAGGCCTGGCCGCACCTCATTCCCCGACTTCTTCAGTGGAATAGTTTCCCAGGCTCCCATAAGGTGCCCTAAATACCAGCACACTGGAATTTCATTTCCACTCCTACCCATCTCCCAGACTGCCATAAACAGTCATCTGATTTTCTGTACCAAGGTATTATTGTTATTGCTAATAGTCTGCTGCAAAAGGTTGGTTAGCAAGGCTGGTTAACTGCAGTGTCAAAACAGAAAGTCTGGAGGGACACAAGCTGTACGGTGTCCAGGTGTCCTACATTACAGGGGGCAGTCCTCTGAGGCAGGTTTTTGGAAACAGCAGCTGTGGTCTAATTCCATCCAGCCCCAGCTGTGGTTTCAGCAGCCATCTGCAAGCAATCACTTCTGGTGTCTGGAACAAGCGATCGCCCCCTTGTCCTGGGGCAAGAACAGGAAGGGAGAGAGAAGTGCCCACTCCCCATTCCTTGGCACTCCGACCTGTAATAGGATTTTTCTCCTGCCTGCCTGCCATCGGGCAGTGGAAGCAAGGGAGCAAAGCCCAGACAAGGGGGAAAGGAGTTCTGCCCACTTTGGGTCCTGGCTAAACCCAGGAAAGCCACGGTCCTGCCCCTTGCTGGCACATGCCTCTCCAGCAGATGGGCTCCATGGGAAATTAACCCTGTAGCGAGATGCATTGCATTTCTTCTTTCTTTATGTTGTTGTTAGTCGCGAAGTTGCGTCCGACCCATCGTGACCCCATGGACAACACTCCTCCAGGCCCCCCTGTCCTCCACCATCCCCGGAGCCCACCCAAGCCCACACCCACCGCCCCAGGGACCCCATCCGGCCCCCTCATCCTCTGCCACCCCCTCTTTCTTTTGCCATCTATTGTTCCCAGCATTAGGCTCTTCTCCAGGGAGTCCTTTCTTCTCACTAGGTGGCCAAAGTATTTGAGTTTCATCTTCAGGATCTGGCCTTCTAGAGAGCAGCCAGGGTTGATCTCCTCCAGGACTGACCGGTTTGATCGCCTTGCAGTCCAAGGGACTCGCAGAATCTCTGCAAGCACCACAATTCAAGGGCCTCAATCCTTTTGCGCTCAGCCTTCCTTATGGTCCAGCTTTCACAGCCATACATTGCAACTGGGAAAACCATCGCCTTGACTAGACGCACTTTTGTTGGCAGGGTGATGCCTCTGCTTTTTAGTATGCTGTCTAGACTTGCCATAGGTTTCCTCCCCAGGAGCAAGCGTCTCTTAATTTCTTGGCTGCAGTCCCCGTCTGCGGTGATCTTGGAGCCCAGGAAAATAAAATCTGTCACTACCTCCATTTCTTCCCCATCTATTTGCCAGGAAGTGAGAGGACCGGATGCCATGATCTTAGTTTTCTTAATGTTGAGTTTCAACCCTGTAGCGAGATGCATTGCATTTCTTCTTTCTTTATAATCATTCCTAAATAAGTGCACCAGTGCGGCGTCGTGATGAGAGCGCTGGACTGGGGTGCCAGAGAGCTGGGCTCTTGTTCCCACTTGGCCGTGAATCTCAGTGGTAACCTTGACCCAGTCGAGGACTCTCAGCCTACCTCACTGGGTTGTTGTGTGGATGAGGCAGTGGATTGGAGAAGGGGGTTTTCGCCAGCCCCGTCGCTTTCCATGTCACACGGCTGCTAAGTGATGTCATTTCAGAATTGCAAGAGCGGAAGCATCCGTCCATTCCCATGTCTCGCCATTTCTCATTTAGTTATTTATTTTTATTTTTCCTTTTATAAACGGTTCTCCTCCTCGATTTGAGCCTTTTTCCTACGAAGGGCTCAAGGCCGGTCACATCTCCTCCTCCATCTCCATTCTGCCTGTCTTAAACTGTATTTCTCTCAGAATTTGCAGGCCCCTGTAGCCAAAGCTCTAGTCAGTGCTTTATTTTTTTGTCACAGAACGCTCCGGAACAGCGTTCCGGCACCTTTTTTCGACAGGTTTTCCAAGTTTTAAAAGTCACTTTTGAAAATTTGATGTTTGGTCCACGTGGATTTGAATCGCCCTGTCGAGCGTAGCAGGTCGGTGGCAAAATCATTAAAACGGTGCGTGCAGGCTGCTTGTGTGTCGAGTCCGATGCGTGTGCGCTTCGTCCGCGCTGGTTGTGATGGCGCTGCACGGCTTGTGGCGCTGCGCGGCTTGTGATTAGTTGTGTGGACGTGCACTGAGTGCTTACTGTGGGCAGCGACTGTTATGTTTCGTTACACAACTGACGTGTGTGGGTGTGTGTACAGTGATTGACTACGTGTGAAAGATAAATGATTTCATGAGTTCCGGCATCTTTTTTCTTACAAAAAACGCACTGAGTCTAGTTCATCTCTAATGTAGGCTTTCTATAACCCCCTGGAGGTTTAGGGGCATCCTGCGCATTGCGAAAAGAGCAAAGGGGAGAAAGTTGCTTAGACTTTGTCCTCCTGCCCTGCAAAACACTCTCAATGTTCAGCCGGGGGTCAGACTAGATGGCCCACGAGACCCCTTCTGACTCGCTCAATTTCTATGTTTCTATATGGTCAGTTTTGAATTATACTTTTAGGTCAATAATCCTTGCTTAAAATTTGCCAGTGAAAGTATGTGTAGCAAGTTTTCCACACATCTGTATATCTAACTTTTAATGGGGGTTGCTCATTAATTAATAAAATTAATTAATTTTAATTTCCAAATATGGAACATTTGCAATCAGAGATTCATCAGGTGCCTACTTTATTGAATTTATGGATTAAAAGGTTCCTTTTTCAACACAAGTATGGCACTACTTAAACTATTTCTATGACAGCTCTGCTTTAAATTTCAATTTAGTTTTATTAATTTTTAAACATGTTAATATATGTATTGTCTTTTATTTTGTCTATATATTACAATATTTTAATTTTATTATTCTATTAATGTTATTATCGATATTTTAATGTGATGGCTACCCAGAAAGCATTATGCTAACAGGCAGCCTTTGTCCAAATTTAATAATTATATACAAAAATAAATAGTTTACATGGTAAGAGAGACACCCCCTCACCATCCCTAAATGGCAGAACTGTGAAGTCCTTATAAAGATACAAGAACGAGCTGTCACTCAAAAGAATGGCTGAGAATGAGTCCCCTAAATATTAAATATGACTTAGAAAAGGACCACAGATGGTCAAAGGCAACATTTGCAAACACGATTAGCACAAGTTTGGCAAATGTTGCAGAGCGAATTTGTTCCATACTACAAGAAGAATTATATCCCTGACTTATCTAAAAGTCTAGAACTAAAAAGATCACCCAGGGCTTTGTAGTTTTGACTGTTCCTTGTACATCTGCCTCTTAATGCCCTTAACGCATCCGTTATTTATGACACAAATGGATGGGCTGGAGCAAAAACGAGCTCTAAAGACAATTCTTGACCAGGGTCGTTCTGCTTGAGAAAATGAACTGATAAAATCCAGACAAGACGGAGGTCCTGTTGGTGGGTGGTTCGGGCTTCGGAGTGGGGGACCTGACCCTAGTCTTGAATGGGGTTGCACTCCCTCTGAAAGACAGGGTCCGCACCTTGGGGGTACTCCTTGACCCAGAGTTGACCTTGGTAACCCAAGTGTCAGCAGTGGCGAGGAGCGCTTTCCGTCAACTTCGGCTGATCCATCAGCTGCGTCCCTTCCTGGAGTTGGACTGCTTGGCGACGGTGACTCATGCGTTGGTGACTTCCCAGCTAGACTACTGTAATGCGCTCTACGTGGGGCTACCCTTGAAGACGGTCCAGATACTTCAACTGGTGCAAAACAGAGCTGCCAGGATGCTGACGGGGACTGGGCGTGGTTCTCATATCACCCCAGTTCTCTGTCAGCTCCACTGGCTCCCGATTGAAGTCCGGGCCCAATTCAAGGTGTTGGTTCTTACCTATAAGGCCCTAAACGGCTTGGGTCCTGGTTACCTGAAGGAGCGCCTGTGACCATATACGCCCTCCCGCCCCTTACGATCTGCAGCTGATGCTCTCCTCCGGGAACCCTCCGTGAGAGATATAAGGAGGGTGAGCACCTGGAGGAGGGCCTTCTCTGCGGTGGCGCCCCATCTATGGAATGCCCTCCCCAGAGAGGCTCGCCTGGCGCCGTCTTTATTTGCTTTTTGGCGCCAGGCGAAGACCTTTTTATTTAAGCAATATTTTAAATGTTAATTTACTTTAAATTTTAGTTTAATTATATTGTATTTGTATGTTTTAATTCGGACCTTGAGATGGGCCAGTTTTAATGTTTTAATATTGTGTAGGCTTTTTAATTATTGTATTGTGTTTAGCCTACAAGGTTTTTGAGGTTGTGAGCCGCCCCGAGGCTTGTGGCAAGGGGTGGCCTATAAATCTGTTAATAAATAAAAAATAAAATAAATAAAATAACTTCTGTTGCCTGAAGAGAAGAGAAAAGAAAGATGCATTTCAAGAAGGATCTCGAGGTTGGAAAATGACGGCTTCAGTGCTATGCATTCAGCAGAATCAGAGATAAAGTTTTCCTGGGAACCACTGATTCAGGGCTGCAGAAGATGAGCTTGAACGTTTCTCCAGTGCAGAGAAATTCTCCAGGGTGTTAATGAATTCTGTCGAGCGTTGCAGTGGAAAATGGGCCCCCCGGTCCAGCGCTGAGAGTCGTTGAGGAACTGGATTTTGGAGAGCCAGTGCGGCATCGTGGTGAAGAGCACAGGGCTGGGACTCAGGCGATCCGGGTTCGAGTCCCCGCTCAGCCATGGAGCCAACTGGGTGGCTTTGGGCTAGTCGCAGACTCTCAGCCCAACCTACCTCACAGGGCTGTTGTTATGGGGGTAAGACTGAGAGTAGCAGAAGGAGAATGACATAAGTTGCTTTGAGTGCTATAAACATGAAAAAGTGATATATAAATCTAATTAATAAACACATAGCAGGAATTATGTTGTGACCTGCTACCTTCCAGGTTTTCTTATTTATTTATTTATTTATTTATTTAGCAGACTTCTATGCCACCCCATCGCCGAAGCCTCGGGGCGGCTCCCATACATAAATGAATAATACAGTATAAATAAATATAAATATAATTTGAGTCGCCCTGGCCCGAAATTAAAACTAATAAATCATGTTAACAATTAAAATAACGTGTAAATAAAAAGCTCATGGCCTGGTGCCGGAAAACAAATAACGATGGCGCCAGGCGGACCTCTCTGGGGAGTGCATTCCATAGGTGGGGCACCACCACAGAGAAGGCCCTCCTCTGTGGGCTTCCTTCCTTCTGTGTGTAGCTGTCATTCTCACAATTGTGTGTGTGTCGGGGGGGGGGGGGCGACTGGGACAGGAATGCATTTCTCCAGAAACAATATATTGTTGTAATGAATCCCAGTTATAATTCAGAGCACTGGGGGTGGCTTGCTCATGCATACACAATGAATTCAGGGGTGTCAGAGAAATCCAGAACAGATTGTAATGAGTTCAGATTTCTATGAATCCACCTCACATATTAGACAGCTTTTCCGGATTCATCTGGATTCCACAGACTTGCAGACGGGTTTCTCTGTCTTCCCAAATTGTCTGCAAATTTCTGTAACTGCAAATTAAGTCATGCAATCCTATAAAAACCACAACAATGACAACAACAACAACAACAGGAAAATGCATGAGGGTTGTGCATTTTTGCAAGTGCAATTTTGCACAAGTGCACAGGAAAGCAAAGTTCAGGATATTGAAAATCCAATCTGATTCCGCCATTGAGTGGCCAGTGGAATGAAAGGCACTTGATAAATCATGAAACAGACAGAAGAGAGTTAACGCAATCAGTACATCGCTAATTAAGACCTGGAAGGTTTACAAAAGATCTGCTCCTGGTAGAGATTAAATGTGCTAGGATTGTTTTGCTTGAAGACCCCCACAAAACTGCCTGCTTTTTTGGACTCTCCTTGGGGGAAGGGATGTGCGAGAAGTTCCCAGGATTTCTTCAGCTCAGCTTCCTGGGCTCCAGCCCGCTGTTTCTCTTCTCGACGTCCCCCTTGCACCAAGGAAGCACGCAGAAGTGTTCTTCTACTTCCACACACATGAGCTGCAGGCTCTGTGTACTTCGCACAAACCATTTCATAATTTGCTCACTTTGCCCAAAGAGTTACGTACTTCGTGTACCTTGTACAAAGTGCTCCTGAGCATTTGTGGGCTTGATCTCTGCTTGGCTCACTTCCTGACCATGACGGAGCATGGGAGGAAGTCCAGTGAGAGCGTGATTCAGTCCTCATTTTCGCATTCCTACTTGGGGGTTATGAATACATAGAAACACAGAACAGCGAGTCAGAAGGGGTCCCCTGGGTCATCTAGTCTGACCCCTGGCTCCAGCTGGCACGCCTACCATGTGCATGTCCACGGGAGAGTTACGATGAGCACCTGCACTTCTGAATTAACCTCCACACGACTGTCTTTTGAAAATGCTTGGCATCCACTTCCAAGACTCATGCTGGCATGATTTCAGCTTCAGTCACATCCCAGGTCTAGGTGCCAACGTCCTGCAGGACTCAGGACGGAAAGACCTGACTCAGGTGTGCCGCAAGGTGAATGCTCAGCCACTTGCGAGTTCAGACAAACCCTCCAATCACAATGGACTGCAGCTCCCTGGCTGCTTTTTGCAGAACTGGCAAAAAGCACCTTGCGTGAGAGGCATTGGCACACCCTGCAAGTGAGCAAGCCCAGGCCTTGCAAAGTGGATTTCCTTCCCCTCTGCTGCCTGCTTAAATGCAATGCCCCACGTTCATTTCTATATTCATTCCATTGAACGTCCAGCCTTCCAACTGGGAGCTGTTGCAGGAAACCCACCTGTCACCTGCGAGCAGCCGGGAAGGTGCCTGGCTGCCGTCGGGGGTGACGTGGCTGCACAAGGCAACAGCGATGGCGAACCAACCCATGGAATCCCACGAGCAGGACAGAAGCACAACTGCACCCTCCTACCCATGTTCCCCAGCAACCTCTGCACTACTAGGCACACTGCCTCTCATACCTGCAGTAGCATAGGGTGATCAGGACCACTAGCCATGGACAGTCCTCTTCTCCAGGAATTCCACCCCCCCCCCCACACACACACACTTTCAAGCTGTCCAAACTGGTTCTACATCTTGGAGAAGTGAAATCCATCATCGAAGTGCACACTGTGCAAACTGGTCCTTCTTGGGATTGGCCCCGAACCTCCCACCCATCAGCCTTGGGGTGCAAACCTCATGCTGCCATTGCCCCTCTCCACCCCAGGCACAACCCCCTCACAGGCCCCTCTCATGTCTCCCTTTCCCCAAGCTAACCAATCCCAACCGTTGCCACCTTCCCTCAAAGCAGCGTTGCTCCAAGCCCTGGATCCTGGGAAATGCCCTTTCCTGCATTTTTCCAACTCCACAATGTCCTCTTTTAGGTGACCAGAACATGACAAGTCACCTGGAACTGCACCTGAACTGGACCACACCTGGGCCAGAACCTCCAGCTTCTGGAGCAGACAAAAACCTTTCCTTGGGTGCAGACAATGCAGGAACAGGTTCCAAACACTGCTGGGGATTTTTTAAAAAAATGCCATCAAAATTTGCATGCTTGATGAGGGAGAGCTTTCATCTCCAACAACTGAGGAATCGAACAGATCAAAAGAGTTCCTCTGCTTTTCATCAAAGGCCTCACCACTGTTCATAGCTTAGTTTAGGATGAGAAAACTTACCTTGTCTTGCTTCAGGTGTGCATTCATCTCCCACCCACACACGAGAAAGCTTTGAAAAGCAGTCACAAAATGCAGGTAAAAGCAATGGATTCTTCTGAGTAAGGAGAGTTGAGAGGGCTGCTCAGAGAATGTCAGTCAGGAAAACTGAAGTTCTTCCAAATCTAGGGCCAAATTTAGTTTTGGAGAAGCTCTTAGGGGGTCCATATCAGAGATGCGACAGGCCTCAGGGCAGGTGGGGGAGATCTAAAAGCAAAAGGACAAAGACACAAAGACCAAAACAACAAAGAGCCTATCTGAGCTCCGATCGCTTGTCACTAGCAAGAAAGCCTCGGAAAGACATTTATGCGTTGGCAAAATAATTGCTTGAAAGCCAGAGAACTAGCAGTCAAAAGTTGGGGAAAGGAGCAGGGCCACATGGATACCCTGGAGGGTACCCTGGGAACAATTGAGGGCAAAAGAAGGAGGGGACGGCAGAGGATGAGGGGGCTGGATGGAGGCACTGAAGCAGTCGGCATGACCTTGAGTGGACTCCAGGGGATGGTGGAGGACAGGGGGGCCTGGAGGAGTGTTGTCCATGGGGTTGTGATGGGACGGGCATGACTTCACAACTAACAACAACAAAATCCGCATCTCATGGTTGGCTCATGTTCAGCTCGTGCTCCTGCAACAATTCCAGATCCTGTTGCACCAAGTGAGGGAGAGTTACTCCAAGTTACTCCATCTTGTAACAATGCATTTGGTTTCGTTTCTTCGGTATAACTTGGCCTTTGTGCCTGCTGAATTTCCTTCTGTTGCCTTCCGCCCAGGACTCCAGCCCATCAGCATCACCTTGAATTTTGTTTCTGTCTTCCAGGGTATTAGCTATGCCACCCAATGTTGTGTCATCTGCAGATTTGATCATCGCTTCCTGCACCACCTTGTCCCAGTCATTCGTAAAAATGTTGACGAGCGCTCGTCTCAGGGCTGAACCCTGCAGTACCCACTTGCTACCTCTTCCCAGTTTGAAAAACTGCCCATGCTGAGCCCAATTTGAGTCAGATTCTATGGATCCACCTCGACATGGTTCCATCCAGCCCACTCTTAGCTAGTTTGCTAACCTGGTTATCATGGGGCACTTTTTCAAAAGCTTTGCTAAAGTTAAGGTAGATTATGTCCACAGCAATCGCACAGGAAGTTTATGCAGTGAAAACATGAGATCATATCAGTCTTCTTGAGAAATCCACTGTGGCTTCTAGTAATTACTCCATTGTCTTCAAGGAGTTTACAGACTGGCTACTTTCGTCTTTTCCCAGGGACTGATGCCAGACCGACTCGCCTCCTTTTGAAGACACGGACAACGTCAGCCGTCCTCCACTTTCCTTGATTTCTCAAAGATAATAAACAGCGGTTCTGAGAATTCCTCCGTTACCTGATTCTTCTGCCAGCTCCTTCATTATTCAGGGATGCCGTTCATCGGACCCTGATGAAGATTTGAACTCATTCAAAGAAACTGGGTGTTCCTTGGACATTTCTTTATTAATCTTGGCTGTATAAACTTTAATAAACATTATTAAGTGGAGGTGAAATACTACAAAAACTTTGTGTTTGGTTATGTTTGGAGCAGTCGCTTTGTGTTAGGCCTATATACAGGGATATACCGCAGTTGCTTGACTGGTCTACTTCTTTATTTATTCATTTATTTATTTAAATATTTATATGCCGCCTCTTGCAACAGCCTCGGGGCGGCTCACAATATAAAGTGTCGCTGGTTATTCCTCCATTTGAGATATTGGCGCCTTCACTTTTCAAGAGCTCAACAGACACGAGGAATCCTTTCGGTGCCTTGTCCTCTCCTCCATGCACACAGGGGCGAAAAGTTCCAACAAAACATGCTTTCTCAGTTCTGGCATAGAGGAGCAGGTCAGGAAAAGCAGTTCAGAAGAACAGCTCGACTGGATGTTCTTAATCCTCTGGATTTTGCAGGTTCTGAGCAGCCCCATTGAACTAAGAATGTGGAAAGAGACGGTGGGAAAAGCCATCGCTGTGCTGAAGAAAGAACATGGAAAGGTGTGGGCAGGTTCACAATGGGATCCTGTATAATTGGCATAAGACACAAGACACCTGAGTGGGGTCCAAAGAGAGAAAGCAAACTTGGCTGTTGGCCCAGCTCGGCCGCCTCCACCGCTTACAGATGCGAGAGCATCTGAGTGCAGCTGAAAGGGATCCTTCAAGTTTCCACTTACGAATTCATAGGAAAAACTGATTGTGTGAGAGACGCCCGTCAGAAAGCTGGCCAAAAGTCTCAAGAAGAGCTATTCTTGCATTGAATTGGCACATTTTGACTAAGGAGGAATCTTCACAGTGGTATAATTCACAGTGTACCTGATCTAGTTTGAGAGGTGTATGTGGAAGAGTTGCTGCTGTTGTTGTTTAGCAACCATGACTGAATTTAGGGTGTGAGTCAAAGGAACTTGCCCTCAATCCACTCAGTTATTCACCCATTCATTAATAGCCTTTCTACCCCATCCTTTACCAAGGCCTCAGGATGGCACTGTTACAATGAAAAGCCGCATCAAATAACAGCTAAATATAACCCATATTAAAACTACATCAACTCTTAAAATATGGGGAAAATAACCAGTGCATAACCTGTTCATTGAATTTTATTAATAAACCTTTAATAAAAATTGCAGAATTTATTTAATAAATATTTAAATTAACTTTATTTAAGGTCTATTTAATAAAATTGGAGGGGAAAAGTTATGCACACCCAGGGCTGCTGTGGGATCCTCCACTGCGTTGGCACCGCGTTTCTCTGGATCGCCCTGTTTGGCCGTCCCAATTCAGCGCCAGGGAAGGGAAGAGCAATCTGTGCAGCTGCCCCCAGGCTCCTCTGCATCCCCCATGGCCTGGCATGGCCCCCTTTTGCCCTCTCCGAGCCCCCGTTGCGTCCTTGGGGGGCCCCCCGGAATGGCCCCTTCAAAACCCGCTGCAAGGAGTTTGGCATCCAGCTTGACCTTCAGTGTCTCAGCTCTGCCTTTGCAGGGCCCTGGAACTGAGACTCCAAAATTTCTGCCTCTGGCAACATTGGGAGGCTGCAGGATTGCACCCTTAGGCTGGGAGTCCAGAATTATGGGGCACTTCGCAGGCTATGAGATCTTTCCTGTGCCAAATAACACAAGTAATAGCTCATTTGGGAAGGGGTGCCTACATTGGCGAAACCGAAGCTTGCCAAAGCCTTCAAATTCCAGCCTGAACCTCATTCCAACTCAAACCCCTATTAATTTGAGCACCCCCCACCTTTTTGGCAAGGAAATCTGTATATTTTTTCTGTGCATTTTCGAAATGTATCGCTCGGTTTGGCAGATCTTTGAAATGCACGTGTTCTTCACCCATTGAATAAAGTTCATTCATGTGCATTTTAAAGAAAAGTACATTTTGTGTGCATTTATGAAACATACATACTGTTCAGCATGGTGTTTTTTGGTCTGAAAATCATATTGCATGCTTGGAAAACACACTTTTAACCACAAATTGTGTCTGAGTCCATGTTTTGTCCACAAGCAGCAAGCTAGTCAATTCCTAATCAAAACCAGATTAAAACTGGTTTCTTCTACAGCCCTAGATTTTGGAACAGGTGAGCTCATCAGGTTGCTGTATACATCATTTATTAGCCTGTGCAGGACTGAACGCCGAGCATGGCACTCCAAAAATAATTGGCTGACTATCAATGTCTTTTTAAGACATTGGGAGTAGAAATCTATAACGGCAAAATATTAACTGCTGTTAAGATATGAAGCTGCAAGGATGTTTAGCAATGCTCTTTTTGACAAGAGAATGGTTGATCATATTTGCACTTTTTATCTTGATACGATATTACAAAAATATTTCTAATAAAACATGTTATTTTTTCTCTTTCCAATTGTACCAATGGAGCCAAGCTCAGGGAGCCAAGGTCCCATTTGGATGCCAGGAAGCACTTCCTGACAGTTAGGACCCCGAGGGCGTGGAATGGGCTTCCACGGGGGGTCGTTGAGGCCCCATCGGTGAGGGTGTTCAAAGACAGGCTGGACATGCACATGGTGGGCATGTCGTGAGTGGTGCCGGAGGTCAGACTAGATGGCCCAGGAGGCCCCTTCTGACTCGCTCTGTTTCTCTGTTTCTTTTTCCCCTCTTTCTAATTTAATCCTCCTGGAACAATGTCAGCTGCATGCTTTTCTTCAGCTGCACATAATTAGCTGACAAGCTAAATTTTCCCAAATATTAGAACTATAGTTTCAATCACTCAGCAAGGGCCAAATTTGTATCTCTGTTGTGGGCACCACCACAAAATGGCAGCTATCAGAAATATGGCTGGTCACAAAGGGGAAACATAACATGCAAATAATTGGGGGCAGAGGTGGGGTCTGAGGCAAATCTCCCTTAAACCCACAATTTTTAGCAACAACAGAAACCTGTTCCACAGTTAATAAACCTCTTCTCTGCCACTCAACTCCATTTCTCTCATCTCTTTTTTCTCACAGTTTGGCTGATCTTAATAAAATGCATTCTTAAATATTCTTCTGCATTTTTATGTGTGCTTTCCCCAAACGTACTCATTTTGGTGTGGATTTTTGCTTGCAGAATTCCACTGCAAAATCGGAAAAGATGCATATTTGCTCCACCTATTGGACTGAACCCAACCCTTGGAGAAAGTTGGCCTTTGAGAGCGAAATGAATTCATTCCTCTCTCCTCTTCAGTCTCTGAGCACACTCAGATTGGCTTTTTTGTGCTAATAAGCCAACAAGAAGAACGAAATTTGGGATCAGCGATCAGGGTTTCCGGTGGGCCATGTCGGCACTGTGAGCCCTCGCATGTCTCATGTCAGAAAGAGCACGGCCTCTGGGCATGTCCACCGAGGTTCTTGCTAATTGGGAGGGAAAGCTTCTCCGCTGGATGCATTCTTGCGTGGGATCGTGGCCATTTGCAAACTCAGAAGGGCATTCATGTCCGGTGCACCATTTGCAGCCTGTTGGGCCAACCCGGCTGGTTTGCTGCCGCAGAAGGTCTCTCTCGAATGCAGCCAGAACGCGAGCCTCTCCCCTCGTCGCCGTGCCCTTGGAAAGCTCCTTCCCACACCTGTTATGCATTAAACGGGGAGACGGAGTGCTCACCCAGCAGACGTGAGAATGTTGGAAAACTCTGTGCTCTCAGATGTTCTTCCGACATCATTAACTTTTACGAGGGACTTGGTGGCCTTTGGATCGTAATGTTGTGGCCAAAATAAGAACTCCCTCAAAACGGATTCCCCTGCCGGTGCCCCTGGAACGAGCCTGGAGGAGGACCTCTCGCAACCCTGTGACCGTATTTTGGAGTGCTGCTCTTGAAAACAGTTGTTCCTGTTTAACGGCATGTGTTTGGCCACTCGGAAAAACCCAGGGATGGACGCCCTGACAGGAATGGCTGCGTATGCAGAAGGAACTCATCAGCTTGCGCAATCGTGGTTTTAGGCGGACGCTTTTTGACAAACGGCTGGGCTTAATTTTAACAACTGTGTTTAATTAGTCAATCCCTAATTAGAGTGGTGAGGCTCCATCACATTAATGACCATGTTACAGACTTCCCAGGGCAACACTTGGAGAGCAAATGGACAGATGAGGCTCTGCGGATGAACGGCGGTGTTCCTCTTGACTAAAGTGCGGCCATCTTGTCCGCATAAAAGAGGATTGCCAGGAAAACCGTAGTGATTAACTTTCCAGGCAGCTGGAATGGGGCAGCTCATTTTGTAGCAAGGTGAGTGTTTCTCAGGTCTTTCAAAATCTGGTCTTCCCAGGTTAATGCTTCCTAATTAGTGGAAACCTAATTACTGGCAACAGCGTCCTTTCTGACTATGATAGGAAGCTGTTGCAGTCCAAGGGCCAAATTCCAACTGGGAGAGAGCTTGAGGCCCACTTTCCAGAGGTGTGGGGGCCAAATATGTTCCCTGAACATTTTTTTTCAGTCCACACATGTCAAGGAATGCAGTTTTGGGGGACCAGGGAGCACATCAAGCTCAGAAACGGATTGGCTTCAACTGCAAATTCAATCCATCTCCTAATCTCCTTTGGGGGAGGGCATCCAGAGCAGGGCGTCTACCCCAGACCTTAAGGGGTGGGCAGGAACATATGGAAGGCCAGGCTCCTTCAGGTAGCCACTCCCAGGCAAAGCACAGGCAGAGCATAGCAAAGCCATTCAAAGTGCCTAATCAGTCCTTTAAGGAGCAGAAGCAATTAAAACGCCCCCTCACTGCTTCTTTGCAGGTAACAGCTTAGCATGAAAAGCATACAGTTGAAAACTGCAGACAAAGCTTTATTTTATTTATTTTTTTATTTATTTGATTTAAAGTTTTTTCTGTGCTATCCCATTACTGAAAGTCTCTGGACGGCTTCCAGAGGACAAAAAACCAAGAACAAAAGACACCACAACAACACACTAGTGATAAAAAGAAGGATAAAACCAATTAATTGTTAAAATACTTGGAGGATAAAAACGAATTCCATCTGTGCATGAACTGTTTCTGGTTGAATTCTTGCTATTTTATCTTTCCAGATTAGGAAGTGCAAGCAGGCTGGGAGACTGCAGGGATATAAAGAGATTGTGTGATGGGGAGCAGGAGCAGCTGCAGCCAACTTGCAGTGATGATGCAAGCTTGAAAAAAGAAGCAGTTTTGCAACCCCTGCCACGAGTGGATTTCTCCTCTCCTTGGAGAAATTCAGTGAAATTGTCTCTTCCCCAGCCTCCTTGCCCACAAATAGGGTAGCAAATCCCACAAGGCCATCTGCCGTGACTTCTAATGCATGTGTAACTATTATGACATTTTCCCATCAGGAAAATTTGCTTTTTCTGCTGTGTCCGACCGAGGGTCCTTCTCTTGGCCAACCTGAGGCCACAAGATATGAAAGCAACCGCCTCCTGCTGCCCGTGTGCCCCAGCAACAGGGACATCCTCCTGCTGAAACGGAAGGGAGCGTCAAGCCACGGAGAGCCTCCTCCTCCAGGATCTGGTCCAATCCCCTTTGAAGCCACCCAAAGCGCTGGCTGGCACAGCATCTTGCAGTAATGAATCCCTTCATTTAACGGCGCACGATCCGAAGAGGCGATTCCGTTTGCCTGCCCTGCCTCTCCCACCAAGCAGCCTCCCAAAATGTCCGGGGTTGTGACAGGGGAGGAAAACACCATCTGTAGTTCTGCACACCACTTCTCTGCCCCCGCCCAGCCCTTACTCCCCGTTTCCCTATGCTTCAAGGCGTCCGCCAAGGCAACCTTTGCTCCTCAGGGAGTTTTTTCCAGATGCTTCCACAGTTGGGATGCCGTCTTCTGCACTTTTCCCAGATGGAAAAGCAGCCTTCTCTCGCTTTTCACACTTCCCCAAATGCTGTGCGTATTTGCCTGGAAATAACTGTACCCAAGTGCATGTCAAAATCTGTACCATGTTCACACAATTATTTTTAGATTATGGTGCCTACGAAATGCATATTTTTGGAGAAAAGGCACCCTGCAAAATTCAGGGGTGTGTTTGTGTGTATTTGCCTGGTGTGCTTGCAAGTGTCGAGCCAGATGGATGCGGGAGGGACTTAGGAACTCAATTGCTATGGACTAGAAATGCTCTGAGTCTGGTCTCGCTACTTCACATGGAACGTGGTAGAATGCCTTCCACAGTTCCCCTCTGAGCCGTGCCCAGTTCAGAGGTGCAGGCAGAGGTAAAGGTGAAGCTGAGGAGCTCTGCCCGAAATCTTGGAGAGCTGCGGGTGAGACGTAAGCAACCGTGTGCACGTCTGCAGGTCCAATCCAGTGCGTGAGCCTTCCTTTCCCATGGCTTTCGCACACAGCAGTTCCAGGATTGCATTCCCGATGTGTTTCTTTTGCAAATCAATGCCATTTCCCCCTGCGATAGCCTCTGTAATTAGTCTCAAATATGTATTTAGTTAAGGAAATGTCTAGGGAACCCAGCCGTAAAGTTAATTGCTTGCAAAGGTTTTAACGGTGATCCCTCTTGCATTCGATTTTTGGATGTTGCTGACTTTGGCAGCAGGCTGCACTGTTTCACCGAATTTGTGCTAGCTCTGGACATCCTGCCTCCACCCCACCAGCCCCTTCAATGAGACGTTCTGCAGAGTATATAGCCACAAATGTGGCTTTGTAGCGTGCTTCTCTCAAGTTTAGCATCGGTTCAGGCAAAGAAATCAAATATACAGGTATAAGATGGGGGAGTAGGGTTCCAACGAAGTTCCATGGAAAGAATCCCACTAGTATTTGCAGACTTGCTCCTGCACCTGGCCTGGTTTTAGAAAGTGAGCCAAACTGAGAAGAAATGTAGAAACTAAGCAAGTCAGAAGGGGACTCCTGGGCCATCTAGTCTGACCCCCGGCTCCAATCAGGACATGCCTGCCACGTGCATGTCCAGCCTGTCCTTGAACAACCTCACCAGTGGGACTTCGACCACATTTTGTGGATGCCCATTCCACACCCTCGGGGTCCTAACTGGCATCCACCTTGAATCTTGGTTCTCTGAGTTTTGCTTCATTGGAACAGGTCCTGCCCTCCACCGCAGGGGGGGGAAGGTCATGACCCACCTCTGTGTGGCACCCCCTCGTGTACCTGTATGTCACCAACAGATCCCCTCGGAGTCTCCTCTTCTCCAGGCTGAAGAGACCCAGTTCCCTTAGTCTCTCCTCATACAGCATCCTCTGCAATCCAGCCACCATCCTTGTGGCCCTTCGCTGCACCGATTCCAACCTGGCTATATCCCCCTTGTAATGAGGGGCCCAGAACTGAGCACAAGACTCCAGTTGCGGGCGCACCAGAGTTGTGTAGAGTGGCAGTAATACCTCTCCCGATCTAGAAGCCACGCTTCTGGCTATGCATCCAAGGGTGGTGTTTGCCCTCTTGACCACCACGTCACACGGATGACTCATGCTCAGCCTGCAGTCGACCAGCACCCTGAGGTCCCTTTCAAATCCAAGCTATTGTAGTCAAACAGTGAACATAGATGTGGGCGACAGAGAATTGCTTTGAAATGAAAGTCAAGTGCTGACAAACATCGTCATTTCTTCCAAGTGGCTCTTGTTCTATCTTCCGTGCAGCCATGTGTGCAGAAGGTGGAGGCATACAGATGTACAAAAGAGCTTTTAAAAGTAGGCGTTCAAGCTCTCCATGACTATATTTATTTTATTTTATTTTATTTTATTTTATTATTTTTTCTATATTACCCAAAACCTGAAGCTCTCTGGGAGGTTTGCAATAGCTCATAAAACAATCAACTAAAATATAAAAAATTCCAAAATGCAAAAATTGAAAAATATATTAAAAAAACTGTACCTGAAGCATCGAAGTGAAAACAGCAGAAACATCCGAGGGCAGAGCTATAAAACACCTGGGATGGGTGATCCGCTCAAACCCTTAAATAACTTTAGTGCCTCCTCATAGAGGAAAGTGGCGCTGGCAACCGCCGCACAAGCAGCATCTCTCTTCCACGTCGGCTGCAGCCACGCTTTGGGGTGGTGTGGAAGAAGGTGGCCAGTTGCACGGTTGAGAGTCCGTGAGCATTCCCGGGCTTCCTCTTGGGGGACTGTGTTGGGCACAAGAGGACGCCCGCGAATGCTTGGAGGGATGTATTCTGATAGGCTTCATCTCAAACCTGGACGGAATATCCATGTGCAGGATGGCCAAGTGTCCTTTTTGCAGGGGGGGTTCCTCTGTTCGAAGGCCTCAATGCACAAGGGGGAAGAGCAGTGTCTCGTATCCAGACCACCACCGGGTCGCATTAGGGCGTGAGCTCACCTCTGAGTTCGCCAGGATCCCCAGAACACCTTGCTGCGATGGCGCGTGTACCGTATTTCTGCTTAAATTGTAATCATTCTGTCTCTATTTGTCTCTTGACTTAGGCATTTGCATATGCAAAGATGATGCAGATCGGTCCCTTCTTTGGGGCTTCCTCCTTTTTGGTCATGTATCCACCCAACCCCGTCCACCCAGAATGTTGACCCCTGGCCAGCCTTGGAAGCAGCCGCATTTCTGGCAGGAGCACCTGCTCTTTGCAAAGGCGCGGCGCATCCCGGAAGCTGCAAAACCGTCGTGCAGCATTGCCGACGTCAGCCAGCTCCCTTTTGCATCTGATGCGCTCAAGTGGGGCTCTGGGCAGCTTGGGGAAGCATTCGCACAACTCTGCAGCATGCTAGATCTACATACCTCTGCTTAGCAATTCCCAGCCACTAACTTTGCTGCTCAGCAGTTCATTTGGTTAACACTGAAGCAGCAGTGTGGTCCAATGGTTAGAGTGCTGGACTGGGACTCAGGAGATCCGGGTTCTAGTCCTCACTTGGCCATGAAGATCCCTGGGTGACCCTGGGCCAGTCACTGAGTCTTAGCCCGCCTACCTCACAGGGTTGCCGTTGTGGGGATCAAATGGCGAGGAAGAGGAGGGTTCTGGAAGGCACAAGGGTTCTTTACAGGGGAAAAGCATGGCAAAAAAGTCAAATCAATCAATATTGCACGTAAGCAGGTGCATGTCAAAGTGCCGTGTTTGAGGGGTATGCTCTCCTGGTATCCAGGAGCTAGCCCCTTCCAGCCCTTTATCTGGGTCACTTAACGAATCTGTCTTAGACAGCAGAGGCTGACGAGTCTGGTGGAACTACTCCTGCCATAAAAAGAAGCCGGATGTATGGTTTCCAGTGACATATTAATTCCTCAATTCTGTCACAGCTCTGAATGGTTTCTGACTATGGGCAAATTGCTCTTTAAATATATTATTATGTACACATTTAGAATAATTTTAGAATTCCTTACTTTAGGGCAAGTTGTCTTTGGACAGGAGCCAACCGTTTCTGGAAAGGCACTGGCAGCTCCGTTGCGCAGGAGTGTCGCGGAGGGCGATGTGTTCAGGAGACCCTACCCTAATCTGCAGGAGGAATGGAATTACGGCAGTGGGAAATTTCTTCTCCCTTTATTCCAGTTCAGGTCTGGCCCCCTCACTGGGGTCACTATGTGGAGCCAGGACATGAAGACCCCCTGAAAGGGAAGAAATGAAGCCGGACTCTGTAAATGAGACCTTTTTCAACACTGGGTGCACTTTGGTGCGATGGGAATGGAAGTTCTTTCAGTCTGAGGGCGATATTCAGGTTCAGAGAAGCTTCTGGAAGCTGCCTCCCAGTTGTGGGGCGATGCAAGACAGAAACCCCAACTTGTTTTTTAAGTTTGCCATAGCGTACCTCTCTTACTGCCAATAACTAACTTTTATAACTGCGATTTTTCAACCTTTCGGAGTAGGAAAACATTGCACAAAAGCCGGAAAACCACCAAGTAAGTGTTGCTCAGGGCAAAAGCGATGGGACAGCGGAAAAGGCATGACTCCCTTGAGACCCCCACAGACCACATGTGGCCCCTCGGCCTGAGCTCCACACCGCTGCTGCAGCCTGACCAAAGGACAGAATCCAAGGTACGTCAATGCAGGTACCAGGAGAGGGCCAGATGGAGCACGGTGTAAATCCACCACCAGAATCTTCTACCCCAGCATGGCTTTCATGAATGAATCACCCCATGCTCTTGCTCTGAAGCTCCATTGGACTCCTGTTTGTCTCGGTTTAGGAACGTTCTGTTTCCCGTTTCGTATGAAAACACTTGTGTATATTTGTGAAGAGGAAGGACCGCTTGTGTTGAGTGAGGGGAGCTTGTGACGCGCCTTTATTTGGAAAATGGAACAGGGGACGTGGAGGATGGGCTGGTGAACCGCTGCAAGCTGCCAGCCTGATTGCTGAAGCCGTGGAGCATCTCCTTGGGTCTCTGGGCCTTGGACAGCCATGTTTGAGGGGAGCTGCTGTTTTTGGCGGGGTGAGCGCCTTCAAGTTAAACATCTGGTCCAAGTTCCAATTATTCTCTTGTCCTTCTCGAGGAGTTGGGATCTCCCCAGCCATCCTCCTTCTGAACCTCCAAAATGGGCCACCGGTCAAACTAGTGAAGTAAGAAAAGATGAGGGACAGGTGGGTGTTGCTGCTGAGAACTTCGGGGAGGGATGTCCCAAGCAGGGACTGTGGTCTGGCACTGATAACTAGCGTTGGCTCAAGGGTGCTGAAGTCCGTGGGTCCAATCCAACCTGCCTGTGGCCCTAATCCAGCCCTCTCAGGTGCCATGAAAGGCCACTTTGCCTTCCCCGTGTCATCTAATGGTTGCTTCTCCATGCTGACCATCGATCGTTTTATGGTTGCTTGGCTTTTGTCAGAGTTCTGCCCATTCTAACAGATCGGGGTGGCTCTTCTGGCAGCATTAGAATCATCGAATAGTAGAGTCGGAAGGGGCCGTGAAGGCCACGGGTCCAACCTGATGCAGGACACCAAGTTACACCACCCCACCGGTTACACCATTACTTTTAAGCAAGGACGGACTGGCATTTGGAGTACGCTGGCTCAGCCCCAGGCTTCCCATGAGCTTCTCCACAGTTGCCTTCAGTCCATAGACTGGAAGAGGTTCCATCCCCCCTATTAAGAGCTTGGCAACAGGATGGCGTTCAATGTGGAGAAGTGCAAGGTCTTGCACTTGGGGCATTGGAATAGCTGTCATAAGTACAGGTTAGGGGACAAGTGGCTGGAGAGCAGCACTTGTGAAAGGGACCTCGGGGTGCTGGTTGACCGCAGGCTGAACATGAGTCAGCCGTGTGATGCGGTGGTCAAGAGGGCGAATGCCACCCTTGGTTGCATAGCCAGAAGTGTGGCTTCTAGATCGAGAGAGGTATTACTACCACTCTACATGACTCTGGTGCGCCCGCAACTGGAGTATTGTGTTCAGTTTTGGGCCCCTCATTACAGAAAGGATATAGCCAGGTTGGAGTCAGTGCAGCGTAGGGCCACAAGGATGGTGGCTGGTTTGCAGGGGATGGGGTATGAGGCGAGACTGAGGGAACTGGGTCTCTTCAGCCTGGAGAAGAGGAGACTCAGAGGGGATATGTTGGCAACATACAGGTATGTGAGGGGGTGTCACATGGAGATGGGGAGAGGCCTGTTCTCCCCTGCAGAGGAGGGCAGGACGCGCTCCAATGGAGCAAAGCTCAGGGAGCCAAGGTTCAATTTGGATGCCAGGAAGCACTTCCTGACAGTTCGGATCCCGAGGGCATGGAATGGGCTTCCACGGGAGGTCGTTGAGACCCCATCGGTGAGGGTGTTCAAAGACAGGCTGGACATGCGCATGGTGGGCATGTCATGAGCGGAGCCGGCTGGTGCCAGAGGTCAGACTAGATGGCCCGGGAGGCCCCTTCTGCCTCGCTCTGTTTCTATGTTTCTATGTTTCTGACATGGGAACCAGCAGCCTGGAACATGGAGCATCATGGGTCGTGGCAGCCATCACACTGCTGCAGCTGCTGTGCAACTCCAGGACCCCCAGCTAGATGGCGCTAAGATGGGGAACTAAGTGGACCGGATTCTGAAGTGGGCAGATGCTGATGGGAAGTTATTGATGGCCATGAAAGGCTTTGCACCTCCGGCGTTCGCTTTGGTGTCAGCTTCTCCACCCAGAGCACCTCAAAGTTGGCCATGGCTTGCCCTTGGCACGTGGCAACCTGCATTCTCAGGAAAGTCTAGCTCTTCCCAAGACTGGCTATGGGAGAGCCTTCAACTGGAGACACCGGGGAGCCAGGAGTCCCCCGACTTGAAAGCTGCTGCTCCATAGGAGTGATGTGGCCTGGGATATATTCTGAGCATTAAAGGTTTCTTGGATGCCAGACTGACCCCACATGTCCAGGTGGGCCAGAGGTGGCGATTTCGACTGGGCGATGGAGCTTCCCACGTTTTGGCTTGGTCCAGATGCATTGGGCTGCACCTCCCATCACTCTGGTCTTCACAACCATTGAATAGGGTGGGAGTCAAAATCCTCCACATATGGAAGGCCCCAGCTTAGGGAAGGATGGCTGTTTCTTCTTGGACTTCTGGTTTTCCATCTGACTACTTACCCCACAGCTTGAAATGTTCCACCACTGACATCTGCTCAGCAGAGGCATGTGGTCCAGCTCAGGTATTAGCAAGGTGGCTTGAATATCTTGAGCTCCAATGAATGCTGATATGAAGCAACTAATATAAAATATATCTGTATATGCATATTTTAAGGGAAATTATTTATTTTTATTTTTATTTTTGGATTTATATCCTGCCTTTTTCCTACAAAGGGCTCAAGGCAGCTTACATCTCCTCCATCATCTTATCCCCACAACAACAACCCTGTGAGGTAGGTTGGGCTGAGAGTCTGTGACTGGCCCAGAGTCACCCAGTTGGCTCCATGGCCAAGTGGGG
Organism: Varanus salvator macromaculatus; assembly: GCA_023646645.1. Classification (NCBI taxonomy): domain Eukaryota; kingdom Metazoa; phylum Chordata; class Lepidosauria; order Squamata; family Varanidae; genus Varanus; species Varanus salvator. The sequence continues at coordinate 120,326,188 of JAIXND010000654.1, forward strand.
ACTCGAACCCGGATCCTCTGAGTCCCAGTCCCGTGCTCTAACCACTACACCACACTGGATAAATACACATTATCATGATATGTATTCATTGTATTTAAATACAAATGTCCACGGAGTTTTGCTTTATAAATCAGTGATTAATCTGGAAATTGCCGACAATGGATTTACCATTAATGTATGCAGCACTGGCATGCTGGGCGATCTGTGCATTTACGGGGATTGAAACGGGATTCTTCTGCATGCTGAGCATGGGATCCATCGCTAAAGCTGCTCCATTCCGCAAGGCCATGTAGGCGCAAACGTCATCTTTCAACCCATCAGCAGAAGTCCCTTTTCCAAAACAAACTGGTTTTGTTTTCAGATGTCATTGCTCCTACGAATATCTTTGCGCCACAATATTTGTGCCACAAATGAACTTGGTCTGCAATCATGAAACCCTCTTGCATCTCAGATAACAGTCGAAGACGTTAACAAAATCTTGTCATTTCCCAAATTCATCATGCAACCCACGCGGGAATTCTCCCTTTAACCTAGAGAGATACACAACAAACACGCCTTCACCCGAATCCAAGGAAGGACATTGTGGTGTTTACATCATGTCTGGTGGTCTCAGGCCTTGGCCAAGGAAACGGTTGTGTTGTGGCAGCTCAGCATGTTCCCATTAAGCACAGTCTGTCCTCATGACTTCCTTTCCCACTCTTCTGCTGCTTGGAGGACATCTGGGCCATTTTGCTAGGACAGGCACCCCCCAAACCACTTCCAAGAAAGGGAAGGGCCTCTAAGAGAGGAACGCTCGGCAGTACTTCTCATGGGGTGCTTGTCCTTCTTCAGTGGCGCTGTCTTTAAGACAAGTCTGAAAATATCCCCTTCCCGCTTATGCCCCTGGAAACAATGGATTTCACCCATGGTGGGAAAGCAGGAACTGCAGGAATTGCTCAGCACCCTGGGAATGTAGGCCTCCAAAAAGCCTGGCCCACACGGTGCTAAAGCGACTCAAGCCGTCCCTTCTTCAAAGGACTGCTCTGCCACAGGCTGCTGGATCTGTGTCCACCCAGCTGGCTTGGTGAACTGTGGAGCTGCTGGTGCCAGTTTTTCAGCAAGTCCTGGACTCCCTCCACCCATCCCACCTAGCTATTCTTACTCAGACTTGTTCGGGAAGGAGCATGGAAGGTTGGCCATGGTGTGCATGATCTCCATGAGCTTTGGTGGGTTCTCGTCCACTTTCCTATTCCCTGGCAGAGATGCCACTGGTCCTGCTGGGCCCCCGGCGAGTTGCTTTCCTCCTTCGCAGCCCCCACTGCTGCTCTAGAGGTCCTCATTTTATTTTTCACCAGCGGTGGTGTGCCATGGTAGTGGTGGGTTAGGGTTAGGGTTAGGGTTAGGGTTAGGGTTGTCTGTCCTTTTCTGTGTAGCATTTCCCCAAATCCAACAAGGTGATCTTCCAGCTGCTTTCACTGACCTCCCATGGTGTCGTACCTTGCCAAGCTGTTGACTGATGTTCTGAAAGCCCCTTCTATGGTACCTCAAAGCCACACCGAGTCCCCTGTGTATCTGGAGGCTTCTCAAGATGAAGGATGGGGCAGGCTTTGGGGAGCTCCTGCTACCTCCACCCCAGGAATAAGGTTTTATGGGTTCCATTCACTTCTGTGACTTCTGAGAAGGTTATGGACATCCCTTCCATCGTGGAGCACCATGGGAGCAAGGAGACCCTGTGTGCCCCCCTGACCCTCAAAACCATTCAGAGGACTGGCTTTGGCCATCTAAATGGTTCTGACATCCATGCAAGGAGAAGAGGCTGCAGGCCCTCCTGTTCTGGTGGAAACCAGCACAGCCTCACCCAGAATTCCCCTGCCCCCCCCCCCCAACACTGCCCTGAAGATGGTCTTCTGCCCTTCTTTGGCCTTCACTGCCTCCAAGGCTGGAGGGAGGGGCCTCCAGTGACCAAGTCCCCACTGTGATCTCGGGGTGCTTCCCTTCGATCTCAACCAGATCTTTGCCCTCTACTGTGGTGAGCTGGACAGCATCTACAAGCTACAGGATTGGACCATCCATTGCTGTCTTTGATTTTAACTGACTGGGAGTCCTTTCTTCCTCTTACTGTTGTGTCTTTAGTGAAATGCTTTTATATTGCACGCTTACGATTCCGTATGAATGCATCGCTTCATTATTGTCTTTGAGGTTATTCTTGGTGGATAGGAAGGAGCTAATGTCGACTCAGTTCATGGAATGCCATGAGAATCCAGCTGCAAGTCAGGGAAGACCCCCTGAAAATGCATCCCCAATGCCAGCAAACATTTCTAGGGCAATGCCCCAGATGGGCCAAGTAAATAAGCAGGAGGTGGAAATAAAGTTTGTAGGGAGGGTCTCTGCGAGGTGCAAAAGGAAAGAAAACTCCATTCACCAGTTGTCCTATCGCAAATCCTTGCTATTCTGACGTTCTCTGGGAAGCCTTGGTGGGAAGAATGGTTGGAAGCGGTCCCTTCCTTACTTGACATTATCTGATCATGCGAGCAGGACATTATCTGATCATGCAAATAGCCAATTTCCTGATGCTGACTTAATAGCCAGCTGCAAGTCTTAATGGAGACATGAAAGCAGGCTTAACTGTGCTTCTCCTCCTTGGAAGCTAATCTCCAGAAAGCTGAGAACTGGACATGCTCCCAGAAATATGGAGAGGAGTTCATGGTTTGTAAAGAATTATAATGAGGATGGGATGATAAAGGGAGAAGGGAGAGAATGATGGAGCTGCTGTGAGAGGGACAGCCCTGTGAAGGGAGACCAGGAAATTTGGGGGGATGCTGGTTGGCTGCCTAGTGGATTGGCAAACCAGCTGCCCACAGGGTCCCACAAGTCCCCCTCCTGCCCAAGCTCCTCAACAATGGGTGTGCGTAGGCACTTTGCCCCGGGTACCAGACACAGCACATAGCCAGAAAGCCTGGTAGCCCCAGAGAACCTTCCCCTCTGAGAATGTATCTGCTGGTGCTGGATTCTGCCCATCAAGTTGCACCAATGGAGGGCAGCATTTGGACCTGTGAGATTTAGGGCTTTTCAGGGAAGTCCCAAGCTGAGTGGAGGCACTTGGCTCTGGAAGGAGGTGGGTTGGCGGAAGGAGCCCCCACTACCAGCATCAGCCTCCTTCCCGAAAGGAGCATTTGGAAGCACAGAACTATAGAATAGTAGAGTTGGAAGGGGCCAAGGGGGCTTTGGGTCCAACCCCTGCTGTGGCAGGACACCAAGTCACACCCTCCCACTCTGGTGGCTGCCCAGCTGCATCTTAAATGTCCCCAGTGTGGGACCATGGCTCCCTTGGGCATGGTTCCCATTGTCCTACTGCTCTAACAGTCAGGATTTGTTTCCTGATACCTGGAAGGAATCCGGCTTCCTGGAGCATGAGCCCCTTCTTCTGCGTCCTGCACTCTGGGATGGTCAGGAAGAGATCCTGCCAGTATTTGAAAAATGCTCTCATTGACAGATCTCTGTCAATCTGTCCTCGCAGGACTTCGTTTTCACTCCCCGGATCATCCGTGCTGCCCTCCTCTGCACCCTTCCCAGCTTGTCCGCATCTCTCTTCAAGTGTGGTGCGCAGAAGTGGACACAGCTTGCTCTGGAAGAGCTGAACCAGAATTACGATGGAACTTGTGGGGCATCGTTGCATTGCTCCCCTTCTCTTTCATCATCATCATCATCATCATCATCATCATCATCTTGTCACATTTATATCCTACCCTTTCCTCCAAGGAGCCCAGGGCAGTGAACGGGATTCTCTTCTTTTCAGTTTTACTTTTACACATAGGGATGTGTGAGGGATCCATTTGAGCGGAGCAAATCCATCAGATTCCCTGAGCTCCCCCAAATCCAACCCGCTTCCTTGCAGCTGGGAGTCCGACTTCCTGGCGACCACACGCGGCATGCGCCTGGCACTCACGGGAACTGAGTCCCACGCAACCCGGCGGACTCCTCCATGCATGCGATTTGCAGGCTCCACTTGCGCTGCATGTGATGTGGGAGAAGGCGGCCGGTTGCCCCACCAGGGCTGTGAGCAGTCACAGGCTTCCTCTTGGCTTGCTTTCTAAGGCTGGGCTGGGCACACGGGAATCTCCACAAATGAAGGGAGCCGGATTCCAAGGAAGCTTGCTGCAAACCTGCTTGCAATGGCTCTGCGATGCAGATCAGGCCGGGAGTGAGTGGCTGGCCCGAACTCACCCCAGGAGCTGCCTGGCCCTGCTCTTCTGCCCCTCTAACCAGCAAAGTCTGTCACAAACAGTAGGGGAGACATCAAAGAGCAAAACGGTTGTCGAGAAAGCTCCTCCAATTGATCATCCGTCTCATCTTGCCAACGCTGACATCTGAGAAATTATCTGCCCCTTCTTCTACCACCCATCCTTCTGACAGCGACCCCAATTAATTGTCCTCAGAACTGGAGAGGAGATGTCCCGGGCAGGGGTCTGGCTCACGTCAGCGACAGGTTCGGTGCTTATTTTTAACTTCTCCGAACAACAACTGTGCCTCTGGCCGGAGCCAGCATGCAAGAGTCATCTCTGAGGAGTGCTTTGTTCTGGCAGAGGTGTGAACGGATTCCCCGGGACAGTTGTGGCTTCCCTGGACTGATTTAGTGTCGCTGGACAAGCACACCTGTTCCCATCACTCCGGAGTTCATCCACCTGTACGGCCTTGTGAGTCGGGCACAGCTTTTGCCGTGGCCTTGGTCCAAAAGGAGGACAGACCCATACATGTGCTTGCGGAGGTCTCTTTTGGACAGCTGAGCAGGTGCTGAGCCATAAAGCACAAAAAGAATATATTGACATGGCAGGATGTGCTCCTCTTTTGAGCCCGTAACAAAGGAACTCTAAATAGCTTGAAATGTCAGGTTGGGAACATGATACAGGCCTGCCTTTCACTCCAGGACTTCTCAAGTTACTAGACCATCAGGGTCTATGAATACTCACAAGATGCAGGCTGGATGCAACCCATTCAAATACATTTAGAAAGAGGGAAGCATACAACTCACTAGAACTACGGGGCTTGGGGAATTTTGCATGCAGAAATTATGGGGTCATAATCTAGATTTGGGCAGCGAGTCATTGGAAGAGGAGGCCTCGCTCCTCCCAACAGCAAAATCTCATTTTGGAGAAGCTCTCAGGAGCTACATGCTGGTTGTGGGTGAGGCTGAAGGCTTAAAGTGTGGGGCCCAAAATCATCGCCCTCATCATCGTCAGCATCATGAGCCTCATCCAACATATTGTAATTTGAAGCTCAAACTATCAGGAGCCGAGCATTAACAGAGGCATTTTAACTGTTTGGGGGGGGGGCACAAAAGCTGGAAGGCCCCCACTGGTTGGTGGTTGGGGCAAGGGGTGTGGAGCCATGAGAAGAGGCTGTGGCCACAGGGGGAAGGCTGGCTTTGGCTTTGGCTCCGGGGCTTTGGGGTCCCCACTCCAACACCTGGTTGCGCAAACAAAAAGCAGGTGAGCAAAGAAGACCAAAACCTTCCACCGTTGAGAAAAAGGATCGGTTTAATGAGAAGTTCTACAATAAATATGGAGCCATCTCGAAGGAATCGTTTTGTCTGGGCTGATGACACAAAGAGACTTTGTGCTTTGTCCTGATGTTTTGCCTCTGTTGAGATACCGTTCTAACGCTAAGGAGTTGCCACGTTGGAGGAGCGACACGGGCGGCCGTTCTGGAGCGATGGAGGAAATATGCCACCGGCTGGAACGAGCTGAAAGCAAGCTTTCCTCTTCCATTCTTAGCAGTGTAAAACTGGATGGTGACCCATTGAACCAAAGACGACTGGGCAACTCTGCAGTGCTGCCGTGCCCCAGCATCTGCTTTGCACTGCTAAGCATCCCTGGTGGGAAAGCGTGGGCCAAAGAGCGGCTTTCAGGAGTTTCAGCCGCTTCCTGTAGGGAGAGACTCAGAGGGGCTGGAATGGGCAGCGCTTTCCTATCAGGCTGCCTGGAAGTGCAACACGTATCTTATTCTCAGAGGCGCTGTCTCTTTTCCCATCCCCTCATTTCCCAGAAAGACAAACTGAAACAGCCGTGGAGGTCTTCCCTTCCACAGTTCTCTTCTGGGTTTTCCGGCAAAAGCTCTGTTCTGGGGTCTCTGATTTCCAGGGCTGCTCATTTGGGCCTATGGGGTACCCCGGCACCCACTGATCCAGCAAGTCTGAAAGAAACTTGGGTTTCTTTGCAAGCTAAGGGGTCCAGAGGGAACTACCGAGTCTCTGGAGGTATTTCTGAAGCTAGCAGTCTTTATGCAACATCTCCTGATTTCAGTGCAGCTGATGGTTGCAAAAGGTTCATGTACCTTCAGTGTATGTGTCCCTGAAGACAGTTAATAGTGACTATTAGTAGTTAACTACTATGAAACTACACATAGTAGTAAACTACTATCCTGTTACTACTGGTGGTAGGTAACTTGCAATTTCAAGCTGATTCAGCAGTGTACTGCTGGAACCCCTAAGTCACAGCCTTCTGGCTCAGTGGGGTTGTCTTGAGAAGGGGATGGGGAGAAGACAGGAGAGAAGATAGACTTCCAAATGGTTGAGGAAGACGGCGAGAAATCAGATGGCAGCTGAAGTTGGAGTAAGGCAGAGAGTTGGTTGATGCAAAAGGAGTAGGCAGGGCTGTTCCAAGCAGAGGAAGCACCATGGGTATTCAGACAAGAGGAGGCAAGATGGAGGGGGAAATACCCATTCCAGAAACAAACACAATACAATTCAGGGCATTAAATCAGTTATTCCTTTTGGAAACAGCAGATGCATTCCAGCGCCCAGTTCCTGTTGAAACATCCTATAAACAAATTATTAAGAGTTAGAAACAAACTTGCCCTCATTTATTGCTTCAATTCAAAATCACTGAGGGTGGTTTACAATTAAACAAAATTAAAACCATCTCCATGAGCCAAAAATACAAACACAAAATAGAAGGAAGTAAGCAAAGTTTTATTCTACCCAAGAGTGGGGAAAAGATGATTACGGTTGATGCAACTCTTTGGCGTGTTTCCCGGCCTCGGCATTCCTTAATGAGATTTGTTTTTTAAAAAGGGAAAGAGGCATTTATCCCCTTCTGACTACCAATAAAGTCTGACAAATTGAACCCTTGAAATTACGGCATCCTTATTTAAAAACCAAATTGGTAATACAATGAAGAAAAGAGCATGCTTGTATTCCATCCCCATCCAAACCTTAACCCAAGCCCGGCTCACAGGACACTTGGTGAGCCATCACCGAGGAATTCTTTCCAATTCCATTTTTGTTCAGAATTTACCCTGTTCACAACATCCGGACCTGATGTGGACGTGGATGCAATGTGGGAGCAAAGTCCATCTTTTTCCAAGCTTGACATGTGATGCACAAGCCCAACTGATGAGTATAAAAACTCTGCTTGAAAATTTAGATCTGCATGAATTTTGAAAAATGCTCACACATGCTCTTTGAACAGTGGAAGGAGAATGTGCGCACGCTGGAAAACACACACGGAAACAGGAGATATGTTCCTCCCCTTGCCCCAAAAGATCTCGCAAGTTGATGCCGACTTGAGTCCAAACAAGCTCCAGGACAGAATTCAGAGGCTCTGATGAGGCTGACGTTTCCTGGGTCACTTCGCTTCCTACTTTTGGCAGAGGTGGGCTTAGATCAGAGAAAGCAGAACTGTGGAGGAACAACCTGGGCCTCTTTCCCCAGGCTGGAAAGATGTACAAAGGGCTTGGACCAGCCCAGGGATGCGTGAGGAATCCCCTCTCAGAGTGGGAGTCCATGAGATTCTTTCGGCCCAGTTTTCTGGACTCCAGCCCACTTTGTCTCAGGCATGAGACTAACTGGACACTGAGCATCCCAAGCTTCCACAGGGTGCCCAGCAGGAATCAGGCTCACAAAATGATGCGCAACCAGCATCCACGTGTGTGACTCGCAGCCTTTATTTGTGCTGCACAAGCTATGGAAGAAGGTTGCCAGTGGGACCACCAGACATTCTGGGATCTTTCACAGGCTTCCTTCAGCTCGGCTTGCTTCCTACTTCGGGGCTGATGAAGAGAGCAGTTCCAAGATCCCGTCAGAACCCTAATCTGGCCCATCGCTAGAAAACATCTGCATTCTTGCTTTAGCCTGGCCAGTCCAGAGCCCTTCCCACTTCCCCTGGTCAGGCCTGCCTTGCTTCTGGGTTTAGCTGCGCCCTGAAACAAGTCAAGCCAAATGCAGGGGACCCTTTTGGCTCTGCAGCGTTGTTCCAAGAGGAGGAAATGTTGTTCTAAGCTCCAGGAAGTGGCTCAGAAAGGACAATGCAAATGCCATCGTAAAATGCTCCAATTAATCTCAATAAATCCATCCCCAAGGGGGAAAGGCCAGGAATGACCAAAGTCTGCATAATCTCTGAATGGCTCATAGCAAGACATCAAAGGAGAACGCATTCTGGGAAAGCTCCTATATAGAAACTGGAGGCTGACCAACAAGAACGGGCGAGGAGCCAAACGGGCACTTGACCCCCAGGGTAGAAAAACAAAATAAAGTCATAGCGGATGTGACAAATTGCTCCATATTATGAAGACTTTGCAACTTTGGCGAGAAAAGGAGGCAACAAAAGAAACCGCTGGTTGGTGTGTGGGCTGAGAGAAAAGTAATAATGGCTCGATGGCTGTGGGATCCTGTTTACAAATCACACAAGTACTTCTATTTTGCAACTGCAAACTGCACAATTCTCTGGACATTTTCACCGTTTTTCGCACTTGCTTTCATTGTTTCACGTGTACATGTGCTGACATACACACATCAGAAATTGCAAGCGTTTGGGCAAACATAGATCAGCCACACTTCAGTCATTTTGGGTCAGGAAAATCCCCCAAAATTAAAAAAAAAAAAAAAACAATTAAAAAATTAAAAGCACGTACATGTTTTAAAATGTCCATTTTTTCCAATCAGGGAGAATCATGCCTGTTGGAAATGCACATATTCCAGATCAAAAATATGGGAGTTTTTTCCAGTGCAAAAATGGAGAAAGATGCTCGCATTCAGCAGCATACGCAAGGTGAAATAAATCTCATGGAGGAATGTGAAGAACTTCAGTGAACTGCAACATTACATTGCAGGAGAAATTGCCTGCAAAAGGCAGAAGAAGGGGTGGGGAGCTTTCATTGTGCAGGGCTATGTTCTTTGATTCCATCATGGACAGGGATGGAAACTTTGGGGTTTTTTATTTTTTAAAAAGCTCCCTAGAGTGGCAATCCTGAAAACTTTTGGACACTTAAATGCTCTATAGCCATAAAGGAAGCCCAAAAGTGTTGGAACAAGCTTGGGGAAAAGGCTCAGGTTGACCCTCGTGGTGCTCCCTAGCTGCTCCAGATGTCACTTTTTGTTTTAAATGGTGCCACTGGGGAAGGCAGCTTGAAAGGGAAGGGTGGAATGGCCCTGAAACCTTTCCAGAGGGCCATCACATCCAGCTCCTCGCTCAAGGCAGGACTCCAAGCCACACCATCCCTCTCAGATGGCTGTCTGGTTGCGTCTTGAAGGCCTCCAGTGTGGGAGAGCCCGGCATCTCCCCAGGTCATGGGTTCCACTGTCCTGCTGCTCTAGCAGGCAGGAAGTTCTTCCTGATGTTCAGCTGGAACCTGCCTTCCTGCAACTTCAGCCCATTATTCCATGTCCCGTACTATGGAATGAACAAGAGGAGATCCTGACCTTCCTCTTTGGGACAGCCTTCAAAGGACTTGCGGAGCGCTCTCCTATCTCCCCTCGGCCTTCTCCTGCCCAGTTCTTCCCCTCTTCCTCACAGGGCTTCGTTTCCAGTCCCCGGATCATCCTTCCTGCCCTCCTCTGAGCCCTTTCCAGTCCTAGTTCACGGAAGAGAACCATCCATTCCAAGCGCTTTCCTTGGGGACTCTGCTCTGTTTGAAGGCCACCTCCTTCTTTGGAGGTGGCCGGCTGTGTTGTTTTGATCCACCACAGAGAGCTTTCACCGCGTGGAGCCGATGGGGCTTGCAGCCCAAGTTGAGGACACCCGTTGATGATCCCTTCTCTCTTCGAAGGACTGTCCAGCTGGTTCATGTGCAGCTTAAAGATAAACAGCCCTAAAAGCCAGTGCCTTGCAGAGGTCCAGCTACAGCTAGTGACACCTGGCCGCACTCTTCTCAGACCCTGATGATATGCAGATTCTTTGCTAATGAAACTACTGGTTTCTGCATTTGCATCGATGCATGTAAACGACCCTCGGCACTTTGCATGCAGACTTGTGCCTCCTTTGCTCCTCTTTTTGGGAAAAGCATTTCCACTTTTTTGATGACGCATCAGTAGGGCAGTGCTGACCCCGGGAAAACCTCACGCAGCGGACCTGAACCTACAGTTGAGACACACGCACTGGAATCTCTTCCTCCCAGCTTCTCTGGGCTTCTTCTTGAGCTCTGACTGGTCTTCCAAAGCAAGTCACACAGAGTGAAAGTCCACAAGTATCTGTGGCATGAAGGTTGTACAACTGAGTGTGCTTGGCATGAGAGGGTCCAGTGGCAGGTGGACCAGAGTCCGGGGAGCTGAGCCCAAGATGGATCTCCACCTCTGAACATCCCTACTCAAGCTCACTGTCAATCCATAAATGGTCGAGTTGGCAGGGTCTCCATGGACTTCCATCTCTAAAATGGGATGAGGTTGCTGCATTTATTTGAAACAGAACACCAAAACTTTGTGCAAAATTCTGCATTTTTTGCAAATACTGCTTTTTTAGATGTTTTGTGAAGATTAGCACCAGAAATGTACAATTTGTGTAAAATTGGCCACTCTGTGCAAATTGGTACCCAAGAAAAAAAAGCATGTGGTTGTCATACAATTTGTAATGAAGCACACAAGGACTGTAGGCTTTTGGGGGGCCGATTTGTGAAATTCGATCAATGTTGTGCAAATTTCTTTCGTGTGTGTGTGTGTGTGCACACGCACAATTCCTAACCCATCTGAGAGAAAGAAGTCTCCACTCAGATCAAAGCAAGTCAGTGCAGGGCTGGCAAAAAAGATAGGATTCTGCATCATTAATTAATTCAGTAATTAAATTCAGTAATTCATGGATGCAGACAAGGGGTCACAGGCCAGAAATGGGAATGTTCCACATCTGGATCAAACAGCCCCCTTGGATCCCTCCAAGGAAGCTCTCTCAGCGTGGAGAAAGGCAACATGTGGGGCATGACAGCCGTGTGGGGGGTGCGTGACCCCAATGTTATTTTGCCTATGGACGGTCAAATGCCACGTTGGACTACCTTTCTGTTTTGGTTCTGCGCTGCTCCTCTAATCCTGTATTGCTTCCTAGGCTAGCACATGAAAATGTGTGTGTGTGTGTGTGTGTGTGTCTGTGCGCACATGGACATGTGCTCATAGACACAGCCCCACACCAACACTGTGGGGGTTCATGCAACTTAGTCTAAGATCTTCTATTTGAGAACTGGCCAGGAAGCACTTTGTGGCGGCCCGAACCCTAAGTAGGAGTTTCAGTCCATGTGCATGGCTTGATCCAGAGGAAGTGGAGGGACGGCAAGATCTCTGGAAGACGCGGTCCCTGCTGCAGACATGAGACGTTCCCTTCACCTACACTTGTGACCACCATGCTGAGCATGTTGGTGGGCTTCCAGAGGAAGCCAGCAGCGTGTGGGGGAGCTCTTTTGAAAAACAGCCTACAATTTGTCAGTGGATTTGACAGATCTGTACAGCAAGAAATCAGCAGCCTGGGTTAATCTTCCACCCTCATTCTTTTATTCCCTGGGGTTTGGGGAACGTGATACAACCAAAAAAAAAAGCCACTGTCCTGTCCTGTATGCCTGTAGTCGCTGGATCTCACTAAGCAAACAAGATCAGGAGACAAGAAGAGATAAACCGTGGCAAAAAAAAAACCCAACAGGAAATGTTACAGCAAAGCTTGGATTGTTTTCTTTAATTTATCTCAGGCATCCAGACATGCATCCCACTTTTTTGGCTTGCAAAATAGATGGAGAGTTTGGTTCCTGGGTCAAGCTTTTCCAAGTGGGGGCGGGGAGGATAAACACAGATATGAAGAAGTCACATTGGTTGGCCATGTTGTGGGGCGATGAATGTGTGTCTCCATGAATGCATTTGTCCAGGGGGGAAAAATGCTGTTCCAAAGCTCAAGCATATTCAGGCAGCTTCAGTTTGAGCTACCCAAACAAAGGAGATTTTGTACATTCTCCGAGCTAATAAAATTAAAAAAACACTCCAAATAATACAGTATGTTCCAGTGAGCATTTTCTGTATTAGGAGTCAAATGGTATGCATGACTTACCTTTCAGTGGGAATTACCCCTTCCCCCAGGTAAGCATATCTAGAATTACAGCCTAAATTATCATTTTTGGATAGGAAGCAAGCAAATCTGCATTGAGGCTCTGTGAAATGAAACCTGTTAGTTTAGTAATGGGTCAGCTCATTCGAAGGCCAGGCAGTATATTTATTGATGGGTTCAAGTTACTAAAACAGCCACACAGAGATGGGGAGCTTACCTGACATTCAGCTTGCCATAATATGCTTCACAAATGCTGGAAGACAAGGAAAAAACAGCCATTGGTATTCCATAGCTGGGTTCCCAAGAAAGGCATAGAATCATGGAATAGTAGAGTTGGAAGGGGCCAAGATGGCCATGGGGTCCAACCGCCTGCTCAGAGCAGGACTCCCAGTTAAACCATCCCTCCCAGAGGGCTGCCCAGCTGCACCTTGAAGGCCTCCAGCGTGGGAGAGCCCACCACCTCCCCAGGTCCTGGGTCCCATCGTCCTACTGCTCTCACAGGCAGGAAGTTCTTCCTGATGTCCAGCTGGAACCTGTCTCCCTGCAAGCTGAGCCCACGATTCTGTGTCCTGCACTCTGGGATGATGAAGAAGAGATCCTGGCCTTCCTCTTTGTGACAGCCTTTCAAGGACTCAGAGAGTGCTGCCAAATCTCCCTTCAGTCTTCTCTTCGTGAGGCTGAACATGGCCAGCTCTTTCCATCTCCCCTCACAGGGCTTTGTCTCCAGTCCCTGGACCATCCTGGGTGCCCTCCTCTGACCCCTTCCTAGCTGGTTTGCATCTTTCTTCAAGTGTGGTGCCCAGCACCGGACACAGGACCCCACATGAGTGGGCCGTACATGACCTTTAAGCACCCACCACCCTCTGCTGTGACCCCCACGGTGCTGCAATTCATGGGGGAGAGGGGAATTCATGGTGAATCTCAGCAGCAATCTGCCACCAAGTTTCAAGAAGAATGAACTTATATTGCAAACAAGCTAGATAGGGCCCATTTATGTCCCTCCATTTGTTTGCCCCTTAAATTCACCAACAAACCAGCCCCTTTTGCTGTTGCTGCTGAATTTGGCAGCCTGGTGGCAGCCGGCCAAATGGGATTCTGGGCTGGACAGTGGCATTCAGTTCCCAGGGGTTACTCATCCCTGATGCAGCTCCTTGGAAGGGATCAGCTTCGCTTTGGATGTAAACCTAATCAGTCTGGTCTAAATGGGTGTGCGAACTGCTGTCCCAGAATTCCGCATGCCCAGGATACTGCTCCCCAAGGGCTGCTCGGTGCCACAAGAACCTTAATGTGATATACTGTGTTGCGATCCCACATTGTGTGGTTTGCTACCTTCTGCCCCCACAGCCTACCAGAGGCTGCTAAGCAAGCGCCTTCTTCTAATTGTCCTCATTCCACTCTGTCCAGAGATCTTGTTACAGGTTCTCTCCCCAGCAGAAGCAAGACACAACCAGCATGGTGCCAGTTTATCAGAACTCCTAAACCCCAAGGGTGTTGAGGACCACCTCTTCCGGGATACCTTCATAATTGATGCAGCCGTTGGAATCTTCCTGGCCAGCCATGAGCTTATCAACTTCCTCCTCGGTCAGTCTTTCTCCTAGAGAAGACAAAAAGCATACGATAAGCACGGATGGCCAAATCCGCCAAGCTCGGCTTCAGAGAGATGCTCATTTTCCCACTGCCAAGCATGTTCCAGCTCAGCTGCACTCCAAATCACAAGCGTTTCTTTCTTTTCCAGAACACAAATGCATACGTACTTCCACAAACATTTTTAGAAATGTGTGCATTCTTTGTGTACATGTCTTAAATGCAGGCATTCTTCCCACTGGGAAAAGAGATAGTCTCTCTGTGTGTTTTAAATTACATATTAAAGCGCATGCATTTGGGGTATGTATTTTATGAGCCTGGGAAATGTATGGATGTCATTAGCAAGACCGTTCGCAGTCTCAGGAGGTGCAAGATGGAGATTTTCACATACAGTACAAACCCAACAGATTTCTAACCCATTCCAAAAGATGGTTTCAGTTCTCATGACAAAACCTGGGTTGATCACATCCTGATTATGTAATCAAGTGTCATTGCATCTGAGTGCCCACACTGCCCTTCCTTAGAAGAGGCTCAAGGTCAGCTTCCAAGCAACCTTCCCTGGCCTTCAGGTTCCTCCAAGGAGCAGTGAACAAACCCATCAAAGGAAGAAGAAACACACACAGATCCGGTTCTGGGAACTCTCCTTTTACCTCTACAGTTGCAGGAGCCTCTCCCCATGTTACTTCGTTTATCATTTTCAAAGGAAACCAGAAACAAACCTCCATAAGGAGAGGCTCAAAAATGTATACATTTAAGTTGTTATACTGAAGAAGGCAAATTTAAAGCCTAGTTAAACACTTGCGCTGGCAAATAATATTATTGCAACATGCATCTGGATGCTTTTTCATTTAAACCTTTTTCATTTGAGTATGAATCTTCTCCGCTTCTCCTCTCTGCACACACAAACTTTTGGAGTTCCATCAGAGCCCAAGCACACTGCTAAGGAGACATCGTTTTTTCATTTTACATTGCATTAAAAGCATGTTCTCAATTTTCTTTTTGGAGAGGGTTTTGCCCACTTCTAATTCATGACAAGGATACTTAAGGACCATGATTAGTATTGCAACGAAAGAGTTTCTTGGTTCACGTTCCGTGCCAACTGAGTTGATGCAATCTCTAATTTTGTGCTATAATAGAGTTTGGATCATCGAAACAAAACATACAGGCAGTATAAATCCACTGTCTAAGCAGCATTTTTTTCCTCTCTTTTGGGAAGGGGGAAGGGAGAGCTCTCTCGTTCACCAACATAGTAGAAAAAGCGTTGGCTCAAAGGCCTCATGGCTGATATGTGGCCTTCTCCTTAAATGGTGCTTACCAAGAGTTGCCAAAACATGGCGGAGTTCAGCTCCCATGACGGTGCCATTTCCTTCCTTGTCGAAAACCCGGAGACCTTCCACAAAATCCTCAAACGTGCCCGTGTCTTTAGTCTTGGAAACATGTTGGAGCATAGGAAGGAAGGTGTCAAAGTCCAGCATCTTGGAGTTCATTTCTGTCCATGGACAAGTGGAAAGTGAATGGGTTTGACACACACATAGAAACATAGAAAGAGAGCGAGTCAGAAGGGGTCTCCCGGGCCATCTAGTCTGACCCCCAGCTCCACTCATGACATTCCTACCATGTGCATGTCTAACCTATCCTTGAACACCCTCCCCGATGGAACTTCAGCCACCTCCCATGGAAGCCCATTCCATACCCTCGGGGTCCTAACTGTCAGGAGGTACTTCCTGCTATCCACCCTGAATCTTGGTTCCCTGATGCTGCTCCGTTGGAACACATCTTGTCCTCCTTCACAGTGGAAAACAGGTCTCTACCCAGCTTCGTGTGACACTGTGTCTCGCGCCTATATGTCACCGACAGATCCCCTCGGAGTCTCCCCTTCACCAGGCTGAAGAGACCCGGCTCCCTCAGTCTCTGCTCATATAGCTTCCCCTGCAATCCAGCCACCAACCTTGTGGCCCTACGCTGCACTGACTCCAACCTGGCTATATCCTTCCTGTAATGAGGTGCCCAAAACTGAACACAATACTCCAGTTGTGGGTGCACCAGAGTCATATAGAGTGGTAGTAACCCCTCTCTCTATCTGGAAGCCACGCTTCTGGCTATGCAACCACGGGTGGCGTTTGCCCTCTTCACCACCTCATCTCACTGCTGACTCATGTTCAGCCTGCAGTCGAGCAGCACCCCAAGGTCGCTTTCACAAGTGCTGCTCTCCAACCACTCATCCGGTAACCTGTACCCATGACCCCCATTCCTATGCCCCAAGTGCAAGACCTTGCACTTCACACTGAACGCCATCCTGTTGTCGACATTGTCTTCCTCCACAAGGGAGGTTCGGGGCCGTGGCCAGAGCTGTCTTCTACTCCTCCCAACTTTAGAATGGACTGGTGGACTTCTTGGGGTCCTGATCCCAGCTTTAGAAGACAAGCGGAAGCCCTTCATGGCCTTTCTCTTGTTGGGCTGTACCATTTCAGTCTGAAGGGGTTGGATATTGAAAAACACCTTCGTATATAAGACATCTTGAATCACACAAAACAGCCATCCTGGGAACAAGCCGGTGCAAGCAGATTTTCCTTGGAATGTAGGCATCTGCTGGAGATCACAGCTTGGAAGCCCCAAAGGTCATCTAAAACGGCACAGCCCAGCAACAGAGGCATAGCCAGAGCCTGCTAGCTCTTAGTCCTCCTTTAGAGGAAAGAAGCAAAGCTGAAGGGAATATCACATGGGCTATGGCATGTTGACCACCTTGGTTTTCGCCAAGCCCAGGGCTGTCCACCGGTTATACATAGGTGGCTTAGCAAGGGAAGAACGTCTGTCTTCTGCTCTCCTCGTAGCTAAAAAACAAAACAGGTGTGACAAGCCACCATGTGGGGCTGATGGATTTTCATTGGCTTGGTGGGTCACACAGGGATGGATGCGTGAATTGCTTCCTATGGTCTTTGTTTGGGACCATGCTATGAATGAAGACGGTTGTGTATAGTTTCACAGATTATCAGGGCTAAGAGGTATTAAGCCTCAAATTCCAAACCCTCTATCCAGAACTAGCCATGGTTTTGCCTGGCCACATTGCAAATCTTACACATGAATCCCTCCACCTTTGAGATGTTGGTAGGGTTTGGCTTCTGTCTCTTCTTGAAAAGGGTATTACTTGGTCATTCAGAAGTTCGTATTTGTGATTCAGCAGAAAAATGTTTTTTCCCATTTGTGTCAAGAGGAGACAAGGTGTGGGAGCAAAGAGCATGCATAGACCTGAGGTGGTTAAACATGGCACAACTGGCATTACGTACAGATCCAGGATTTAGCACGGCAAAGCCCAAAGTCTGGCTGATACCAGAATCCCAGCCAATGTGCAAGGCTAACAAAGAAGAGAGAGTGTGTGACCTGGGGCCCATAACAATCATTTATCCCTGGGGGTGGGGAGGGATAAATAGTGAGGGTTAATGATTTTTTTGTTCTTTTAATATGTTGTAAGCCGCCCTGAGGTTTTGTTGCGATGGGGCGGCATATAAATGTTTTAATAAATAAATAGCATAACATAACAATCATTTGGGCCCAGCTTACAACCTGGATCTGGGGCAAGAACAGCAGTCTCAGGTAGGGCCTTGGCACATCACTCCATTAAATTAAATAAATTAAATTAAATTAAATTAAATTAAATTAAATGGTTTTTTAATCTTTATCTACTGTATTTCTTTCTTTTTTTTGTCACCTGCCTCAAATTTCCTGGAAGGGTGGAATATAAATATTTTATATGAAATAAAACCCTTCCTTTTGGAGATGAAGAGTGTACATCATAACTTAATCCCAATTTTTTAAAAAATCTAATCTGAGGTAAACCAGCATGGTATGATAGTGAGTGCTTATTCTAATTTAATTTGGGGAGGGCACAGTCCTCTCCAAATTAAGCATTTTTAAGACCTACTTGGTTTTATTGAAGAAATGTATTCAATTTTCTACATAAATGTGTGAGACCTGAGCTCAGTTTGGCTTTACTGTGTCTCTTAGTACTATCAAAACGTAAATTAACCACTCAATGTATATCTTTTTATATGGAAGCTTTAACCATGAACTGATAGATGTTCATCTTATAAAAAAATAAATGTGAAACAACAACTGGGAGCTATTGCACAAAACAGCCACAAAGGTTCTGAGTTATGGGTAGAAGATCCACAGATGTTGGGCAACCGTGGAGGCCACAATAGCTAGGAAGTGCCTTAGAAGCAAACCTTGTGAAGCAACCACCAGGAAGCTTTGTTACGATAGGGTGGCATAAAAATGTTTTAAACAAACAAACAAGAAGGAAAGGTTCTAACCATCTGGTTTGGGTCGTCCAAGGACCTTGAGAACTTCTGCCTGGGTGGGGTTCTGTCCGCAGGCCCTCAGAACATCACCACATTGGGCATATGTGATCTTCAATTCCCCCTTTGGGTTCTGTCGAAGAGCTCAAAGACTTCCCTAAATTCTGGGGTGAACACAAAGAAGATCATTAGGAAAAGGGTTCTTTCTGGTAGGTCAACATTGCTGCCAAGAATTAACTGAGTAACGTGAGAAATTCCTGAGTAGGAAGGGAGACTGACGCTTGCTTCTTGCCCTGAAGAGTTTACTTTCTGAAATTTGGGGACATGGCGGGGAAATGACTCTAGGAGAGCGGAAGAACCAGGAGGGTCAAACTGTAATGAGGAATGGATGCAAGTTAACAAGCAGCTCAAACTGATAAAGATGCTAAATATCATCCCAAGCCTTGGGCACAGAGAGTTGCGAGTTTGTTTTAAATGGCTCCCAAATAGTCCCAACTGACCCTCATGTTTTGCTTTGGTTTTCAAATGCGAAAAGTTTGATGAACTCCTGTTGTTCGTTCTGCTATCACAAATGTTTGCATTCCACTGTCTTTGGATTTCCTGGAGGAACGACCCGATGGGAAAGGCCAGGCCAAGGGGTCTTGGTATAAGGTTTATAACCCAGGATTAATTGGGAATTACTGGAAGACCTATCTCTTTGTTGTCCTTTGGGGCATCCTGGTCCAAATGATATACATATTTGTTTCTTGGCTTCTTCCATCCCACATGACTTCCCAGAAACGTCCTAATTACACTGTGAGAACGTTCAGAGGCACTTCGAGGGCTTTACCTTCAGCCGAGTTGTCAGTGAGATGCACTGGGCTGCACCTCTTCGGGCACAAACAGCACACATGAATTTTGCCCTGTCATATATACTTGTATGCATGCATATTTACTACTATGTTGCTGCAAAACGTTGGGTGCAGGAAATATCCTTTTGTAGTATTTTAGAGTGTTCGGGCTACCGAGTCGTGATGCGCTTTGTTCAGCTTCAAGCTGAGGAACATACGGGCTTTGGTAGAACAGATAAACTCCTTGAGTCTCTCTTCTTATTGTGCATATGGGCATCTTGGGGCAAAAATAGAGCCACGGAGAAAAGAGAAAGCCAGAATGGTGTCCTTCTTGAAATACAATGTCTGACGCCCTGAGAAATACTATCTTGGGTGATGCGGGGGCAGGAGGAGCCGAAGGGGCAACCGCTCTTCCAAACAGCCCTAGAGGGGCAGATCGCACTAAGGAGGCACAGGGTGAAAATACCATGCAATGTTTTGTTACAAGAAATCATCGCACTCAACAATAAACAACAATATATACTTGGCATGCGTTTCTCAGGAATAAAGGGACAGTTTCCCCACATCCCAACTACACATTTGGTAACCTACATCTCCGTGCAGAAGAAAATTAATTTTAAATTGCAACTGGGAAGAGTTTCACTTTGCATGGCAGTAGGGATGCCGAAGCAGCCTGCAGAGTTTGTTTCTAAAAGATGCTGCAGCTGGTGCACGAAGGTGGAAGTGAGGGGAAGCGGAGCTGTATGAAAGCGGTTGATTGATTTGTGTCCTTTGGCTCTGAAAAACATGCGGCCCTCATATGCTTTGCAAAAACAGGGTGCTGACCACATGCTTTCTGATTCATGCGCCACGGTGCTTTGTGCAAGTTGAGTAAATTTTGCAAATTGCACGAATAGTGCAATCTGAGAAATTTCCCTAGCATTTTTTCAAAAAATGCCAGCCAGCAAGAATGGTCAGGAATGGATGGAGCTGTGGGCTACCAACTTCTGAACGGCCGGAGGACTGCGATTCCTGCATAAAGGGAAAGCTGTCGCGACCATTTTCGCTTGGATAAAGACGGCAGTTCTGTTTAAGGATGCTATCAAGCCACAGTTCCTTTGCAAGGCTTACTGGCAAAAGAAAGCGCCCGCTTATGTTCAGGAACTAAAGAACGGAGCGCAAGATCTCTGTGGACATAGCACATGTTTCTGCCACCAGAGAACATGTGTTGGTGACAGTGCACATGTTTTGCATGCAGGGGGTACTGGGTTCCACCCCGGCATCTCCAGGGAGGGGCTCCAATAAGCAACCCGGCAATCCAGCAAAGCCACTGCCAATTGGCGCCAGCAATACTAGACTAGATGGACCAAGGGTGTTGCTCAATATAAGGCTGCTTCCGATGCTCGTAAGGGTGCGATCCCTTGCATGTTTAGGCAGGAAAATGTCCAGCAGCTCCCAGCATCCCCTAATCCACCACACTAGGCAAAGAATGCTCCAAGTTGCAATACTTTTCTTTATCTAAAGACGCATAGGATTGGGCATTGAGATATCTTAATTTGGGCTGGCCTTTAGCATGGAGCAGGGAGGGGAGGTCCCCTTTCCAGTGACTTTTCAACTTTTTAAGTTCACCTGGCTTGCTCTTACTCTTTACAGACTTCACCAGTGAGATCACCACACAGGAAAACTGATTGGCTTCACTATATTAATCCTGTCCGATATGTGATCCCTGATTGGCTTCACTGCATTAATCCTGTCCGATATGTGATCCCTGATTGGCTTCACTGCATTAATCCTGTCCGATATGTGATCCCTGATTGGCTTCACTGCATTAATCCTGTCCGATATGTGATCCCTGATTGGCTTCACTGCATTAATCCTGTCCGATATGTGATCCCTGATTGGCTTCACTGCATTAATCCTGTCCGATATGTGATCCCTGATTGGCTTCACTGCATTAATCCTGTCCGATATGTGATCCCTGATTGGCTTCACTGTTTTAATCCTGTCCAACATGTGATCCCTCATTGGCTAGGACCCCCCGCATGCCTCATCCAAGACTCTGAAAGCTGCAACAGGAGGTTTGATGCTCAAGCAATTACTGCCTCCACCAGCAGCAGAAACGAAGGGCCTGCCCCAAACAGAATTCATGTCACTAATTATAGCTTATACTCTTTTCAGCACCAGGTCAAAACCTTTTTATTTAAACACTATTTTAAAAGTTAATTAGTTTTAATGATTCCAGTCACTTTTGCTTTCTCTATTTTGATTTAATTTGACTATTTGATGTTTGTTTATTCTTTTATACAGTATCACTGTTTTAATCTGTGGATATTTATTTATTTATTTATTAACAAATTTATATGCCGCCCCTTGCAACAAGCCTCAGGGCGGCTCACAATACCCTAAAACCATGCACAATATTAAAAACTACACAATATTGTGTAGTGTTACTAGATGATTTTAAATTGTTTTTAAATTACTGTAAGCCATCCTGAGATTTTTATATAAAGGATGGCATACAAAAGCTTTTAATAAATAATAAAGAAAGAATAATTCAGGAGAATATTTCCAGAAAGTAAGCTATTTGCTTTTACCCCGAATCGGAAATGACGAACTCTTTGGTGCAGTCTTGCTCGCCGCACTAGCACGACCAAAATGTCCCTGCACAGCTTCATTCCATCATCTGAGAAGCATCCCAAACTTAAGGCCTGTTATTTTACCATGGAACGGGACTAGGGAGCATGCAGTGGCTTCCACTCAACAGCAGCAAAACACAACACGGGCATTTTCCCCTGCCAGCTCGCCCTCCTGCTTCCTGCCAGCCTCCCATTACTGAAAAGGCCCTTGTCCGCAGGATCCGTGCTGTCACTGGGTTCCTACGGAAACCAAAGGCTTTGTCCTTCCTGCCACAGGCGCTGGGCTGAGGCTGCAGCAAAGCTGGGAAGCAGAACGGGCTGTGCGGGAAACCAGAAGCAATTCCAGCTGCTCAAATTCCACAGAAGCCTCAAGGCAATGATAAGATGATTCTGTGCAAGACACGTGTCTACCGTGGAGTGCCAGGCCATGAATTTGGGACGGGCAGCTCTGCCATTTTTTGCTTTCTCCTGCATTCTGCTTTTTTAAAAAGATCTCAACTCCTGGATGCTGAAGACTCCGCCGAATTTGGCCAATTCTCATATTTTGAAAAAGAATCAAACTGCTCGCCAGTATGTACCAGCCAAGCCCATTTTCCCAGCATGGTGGGGACCACAATGCATCGGCCTGAGACGTAGCTGCTGAAGCCAAGGGGCTGTCAGGAAAATAAGGGGTGACAACTCTAATTCAGAGGTGTGGTTGAATTCAAGTCGGATTTGGAAAACCAGCCTAACCTACCTCGCAGGGTTGTTGTGGTGAGGATAAAGTGGAGTACAGGAGAAGGATGTCAACTGCCCCCCACAAGGTGAGAGAAAGCACCATCAGCACTCAGACCCCAGGTCTTGTCAATTTGGACTTCTCCCATATTCACATTTATCCAATCACCCCTTTTCTCCTGGTTGTGGACATCTTTGCAAATATTGGGAAAGTCTCATCGGAGCTGAACTGGACTGGGAGCTCAGGGTTGGCACGGCATGAAGGACTGAGAGAATCACGCTCAATGCGTTGCTTTTTGAAGATTTACCAGCTGTTCCAATGTTCTTTATTAAGCTTAATGGGGGGAAATGAAATTTAAGAAAATCAAAGGTGAGAGACATGGAAATGGGCCAATTCATCTATCCAGCTGCAGAACTTTGGATTACGATCCATGCACTATATTTTATTTTATTTTACCACCATTTTAATAATTAATATCAATAATTTTAATACTCATAATAATCTTATACAGCCACATGTTCTTTTTTCTTCTCTTTTTACTGTAGTTATGAACTGTTGTTTATGTTGTGTTATTATTGAATGTTATAATTGCATTTTATATTACAAGGCTTGTTGCAAAGCACGGCATAGAAAAGTTTAAATTAAATTAAATTAAATTTTGTTTCATGGATTGTCAGGCAATTCCTTTTATTCAGTCCTCTGTTCCTTGCCAATGCCAGATTTTATTTTACAAGAGCTCCATTCTACTTCTGCAAATCCATAGTAGTGCCAATGCACTTTAGCACAAATGCATTAATGCGTATTGGTACCAGATCAGTGCAACCCCACAACTGAATAACCAGGCCACAAATCCGTGATATCTATCTGACCAGGAAAGGTGCATCCCCTGTGGTTGGATTTGTTAAACTCTGAAATCATTTGACTCGGTTGCAAATCTTTGCAATCTCCCTCATTTCACATCAATTAGCTCTTAAATTTCTGGATTTGTGTCTGTGTTTGTGATACCACATGGGGGTGATCACCTTCTTTTCCCCTGATAGATGCCTCTTCTTTGACAGCTGCATGTCAGGAAGGGAAACATGGCAGAGAATAATTCGCCTATCGAAATTAGGGGGTGAGAAAGTCATTTCTCCCATTGTTTGATTGCTTCCTAAACAGGTTGGGAAAAGCTTCAGACCCAAGTCAAAGCAACATGGAATGCGCTTCCCAGAGAGATCTGCCTGGCGCCGTCATTATTTGTTTTCCGGCGCCAGGCCAAGACCTTTTTATTTAAACGATATTTTAATTGTTGATGGGGTTTTTATTTATTGCTTGTACATCTGCCGAGAAACTCCAAAATAATTTTAATTTTATATAAATTGTTTTTGCAAGCCGCCCCGAGGCTTCGGCGATGGGTGAGGCATAAAAATGCTATAAATAAATAAATAAACAAACAAATAAACAAACAGGCTTTGTCCAGCTTCTGGTGGCAGGGCCACATCCTTCACAGCACCGGAAGCAAGCAGACTAATTTGTGGGGTGCAGAGCACATGGGTCTCTCCTCCAACCTCTTGCCGTCTCCTCCCAGCTTCTCTCCGGGCTTCCTGTCCAGGCCTTCCCTGCTTAGCCCTAGCTTAGAATGAGCCAGACAAGTTTGCCTTCCGCTGCTTTCAGTATTTATTTTCCCATCCCATGCGCTTTCTCTCCCAAACGGGGAAGGCGTTGCTCCAACAAGCAGATCGGTTTTCTGCGTGTCTGCCTTTGAGACGGACGGAAAGCTTGCCAGAGACGGGTCTCTGCCACAAATCTGCTACAACATTAACTGAGCAGGAGGACGACGCAGTTCCAGACATTTTTAATGTAAAGAAGAACATATGGAAAGAAACCATTTCTTATTCTGGCAGTCGGATTTTGGGGAGAGAAACCGTGCCGAGCAGGGGTGCACTGACAATTCTCAAACGTAGCTAATACGCACAAGGTTGTGAAGAGACGTTTGGCCCCTTGGATTTGTGCCCCAAGTTTGAATAGCTTCCTCCTTGCAGGAAAACAGTATCACAGCAAATTCTGATATCCGTTTTAGGTTTTCCTCCTGCATCTCCGCATGGATTTAAAAAGGCACGTTTGGTTTAACCCCTTCTGCTTAGCCTCTTATATCTCACCCCGCAGGGCATGGAGCGTGGTCTCAAAGTGGGGCGTGCAATGGTGCTCAGGCTGACTTAGGTGCAGCCCGTGCCCCACAGAAGCTGGAATGTGGGGGCTAGTGGGGAAGGTGTCCTACTCAAGACCCTTGAAAGATTGCGTGTTGTGGACCCATCCGCGACTAGGACAGCTTTGTGGGGGCTTTGACAGAAGGTCTTGCGCCATGCACACAGGCAGTTGTAATTCTCGCCATGCCACAGAAGGCAAACTGGAAAGAGCAAACGAAACTAACCAGCCCGAGAACCTAAGAACAAGCTACAGATGGCGTCTGAACCCGCTCCATTGAACCCAGATAAACATGGGGCAGGACGGCAGCCATCCAGTACTTTGCCGCCTGTCCAAAAAGATTAAAAAAATGCTTCAAAGCCATAAGGAATAAAATTAAAATCACGAAGGACGAGGCACATGGTAGCCACCATGAGAGATGCTTTAAGGGGTTCCTCTGTTTTGGCACAGTCTCTCTATCCCCAGTCTAAAAGCTAAAATGTCTTTCTTGGGTCTTAATTACTGGCAGTAAGATATTCAAGCTTAAATCTGCTGGGAATGGCATTAGTTGGCTCATTCCCCCCCCCCCTGCCCTCTGCACTTTGACCCTGCGTGCCCTTGGCCCTCGGGAGCATCTTTGAAATTAAATTTGGCCCTCGGACAGACCGAGGCTGCACACCCCTGCTGCAGAGTACGAGAGCAAAAGAGATGTTTGCATCATCCTGTCCTTCCTAGAAATATGAGGGCCCGGAAGAAAAAAAATGCAAACAACATTTTTCCCAAGGAAAACATGATTTGGCCTTGGAAGCAAAATGGGAACACATCCTGAATTTTTCACATTTCCCCTCTTAATTTTCCTCCCCAGTTTTCATATCGCTAGGCCCTCCTTTGTACTTCCTTCTGTTTGTGTGTTGTCCTTGTCTCCTTTAGAGTAAAAACATCTGTACAGCATTTGGTACAATATAAAGCTTTGGAATGGGGGCAGGAGAGATAGAGAGAGAGAATGAGAGAGCCCTTACCTTCAATCTGGTCATGGTTGAATTCAAGCTGAAAGAAAATAAAAGCAATTATTCCCCATTCCCCATGGAAGCCAATCAAAGAAAAAAAGGCTTGGAGTCCCATAGAATGAATGAGCTCTGTCCATGTCAAATGGCCTATTTGCTTCCTGTCTGAGTGGTCCTTGGTTAGCTGAGATGCTTGAGTGGTCAACTGAAGGCCCTGAAAATCAAGCGGCCCATGTGCCACAACTTTTGGACACCCTAAAACTGGTGGTTCTGGATAGTCTGGATTCCCGTCCTACCCAAATTTCTCTGCCACACACGAGAACATTCCTGAGTCATGGAGTGCCCACTTTCTGGTTACCAGCAACGGGTGGAGCAAAGATGGGGAATTTCGGATGGGGAATTTCAGAATTCCCTGCCTTTGAAAGAAATTGGCCCAGTTGGACTACATTAAAAATCCGTCTGCTTCACACTCCGCTTTGTTTTAAGCCTCGTGGGTTTAGGATGGTTTGGTGCTGGAAGTTCTGCTCTTAATTGTATTTTTAGCTTTTGGTTTCAAGTCTAAATGCACTTGCGGTTTATTTCTGTGAGCTGTTTTGTTAGGTTTACCCTGAAAGGTGGAGTATTGATTTAAAGAAAGACAGCAATGAGCCGAACAAACAGTAGCAGGTTTCGTGTTCCAGAAATACAAGTGGTTCTCAAATTCTTTTTCCTGGATGCATGCCAGCAATAACACGAAGAAAACTGAATAGCATCCTGGTGTTCCCAAAAGCCCCTTTCCATATAACACACTTTTGGGAGTCTAATGAGCATGCGGTTGAATGTCTTGTGCTTTTGAGCACTCAACTAACTCGACGCAGAGCTTTTGTCTGTAAGTTGATCGCCTCCATCCCTTGATTGAGAACATACCTTGTCCCTCTTCCACAGCCTGGGGGAATTAGTCCGAAGCATCGGCAAAGGAGCGTTACAACATTTTTGGAGAAATGAGATGGGTTTCTGGCAAGCTCCACTAACAGAAATGTAAAACATTTTACAGACTGGCTGTTCCCCTGCTAATGGACTTCAGAAACATTATCTCAGAGTCTCCGACTGCAGCATTAACAAGCTGCTAATGTTTGACCCCTTTGGATTTTCTCTGGGGTTAGCAAGTGACTTGAGAGGAGGAGGAGGAGGAGGAGGAGAGGGAGAGGAGGAGGCCTCGGTGGTTGTTCTAGCTTCTTAGCCAGTTGCCAAAGGCACATTATGGGCTATTCTGCTATTTTCCACAAGCCTTGAGCCGGGGTGGGCAACGTGACCCCTGGAATCACACACAACCTTCAGCCGTTGGGGTAATTTTGAAAGCCCCGTGTAATCGATCGCTGCAGATCCCTGGGAGACAGTCTGCCCCTCACCTGCATGCAGCCCACTGGGCAGGGAGAAAGAGCGAGGGGAATGGGGGTCAGACAGCAAGCCCCCAGGCAAGACCTGGCAGAAGCGGTCTCCCACCCGGTCTGCGCTGCGGCCGTTCCTGCTGCCGGCAGACGGCCCTTGAGAAGCTGCCGGTCTGTGACATGGGCTCTCATCCCCAGATGACGCAGCAGCGCACGCGAGGGGGGAATGGAAGGAAAGCGTCGAGGGCAGGATCCCTGAAGCCTGTTTAAATTTGTTCTACAAAGCGAAACAGGGATGGCAATGCATCGGGGGCCGATTCCAGGAAACGCTGTGGGGAAGTGTTTTAACAAACGTGACCGCCCCCTGCCCCCAGTGCAGTGTGAAGTGGTCCATTCTACAATCTCAGGGTTGTACCACCTGGGAGCCCCAAACCAGGGGAGTCCAGGGTCGAGCCCACTGGAGGCGAGCGGGTTCCAATCCCATCAATGATGGCAGCAAACGGAAGGCCAACGTGGAGCATGGGTTGCAGCTCTGACTGGGGCTCGGGAGCCCCGGGCCCTGGTCCCCGCTTGGCTGTGAAGGTCCTCAAGCAACCTTGGCCCAGTCACAGACCCTCTAACTTACGTCACTGGGTTCTTGTGAGGACAAAATGGAAATTCAGAGGACCATGTAAGCTGTGTTGGGTTCTTCAGGGGAGGAAAAAGCGGGATATAAACATAACGTGATTGTAGTGACAATTTCAACAACAAAGTCCTACAAGTTTCAAACAGGGCTTCTGAGAGGCTTATCAACAAGCTCTGTTTACTCATTTTTTTTGTTTTAATCAACCCATTCCTTGGGGCCAATTCTTTCAAAGAAATGGTGTATAACATGAAGAACACTGGGGTTTTGCTAGGATACATCCATGCCTAAATGCTAAAACCAAGCTCCTGAGCAAGGATGTTCGGGAGTGTGTACCTCATTCCTGGGCACGTGTGAAGTGAGAGCCCCGTGGCCTCTGGATCGTCCCATCCACAGAGACATTAGAGGAAGCGCCTCCAATGAGGAGGGGAAAGAGAGCGGGACACCGAGAGTGGGAGAGAGCCTGCCGATGGCGTGAATAATGCATTATAAACACCCAGATGGAGAGAGGGATAAAATTAAACACCCAGATGGAACAATGCCCAGGATTTGTCACCTAAGAAAGTCTGTCTTGTTGGCCTTTCCTAGAACCGGTTTATATTCTGTGCTTGAAGGAGCAAGAGAGAGAGAGAGAGAGAGAGAGCTGTGTTATAGTCCCCTAAATTCATCCTGCACCAAAAATCTTGGGGATGCAACCGGAAGTTGATCTTCTCTTCAGCACATCCATGACCGGCTTTTAATGCGTGCTGGTCCTTTGGTCCTGACATAGTTTGGAGGGGAAGCCAGAGAGGACGGAGTCGAAGTAACACCTTGTTCTTGCTTTTGATACTCCTGAGAGCTTTATGGGGCTCCCTTGAGAGCTCTCTCTCTCTTCCTAGAAGCCAAGCAATGTTGGTGTTAAGTTGCCAAACACCAGCCAGTGCAGAGAATCAAACTATAAATCTCTCTGCAGAGATGTCCGGATCCTTCCTTCCTTAGCATCTCGGTTCCTTGGTGCCATAAATACGCACTAGGTTTCCCCAACTCTCGGTCCCCAGATCCAGCCAATGAAAGCTCCCATCATCCCTAACTATTGGCCACATGGGCCAGTGTGACAGAAACTGTCTTCCGCAAAGCACCAGCGACCCAAGCATGGGACAGGCTGCTCAAGATTAACGGTGTGCATTCTTTGAGTTTCTTGGGAGAGGAAGATGCCTTGCTGGGAAGTGGGGTTCCACTGGCCGCCTGCAGGTTTTGACTACAAAGCTTTAAATGGCTTAGGACCACAACATTTCTCAGAGCTCGGATGCTGCCATCAGGCCCTGGGGTCGCCCTCTGAGTGCCATCTCCAAGTGAGGCTCAGCTGGTGGCAAAAAAGAGCAGGGCCTTTTCAGTGGTGGCCTCCCAGTTCTAGAATGACCTCCCCATTTGGTCTGCTTAGCGCCAACTTTAGCATTGTAGCGCCAACTTAAGATATCATCTATTGCAGGGCAGTTAATTAGTTTAGCTGCTTAAGCAGGTTCCCTGATGAATTCATATCGGCTATTTTTGTATGCATTTTAATTTGGGTTTAAATTTTGTATTAAAACCCTTTTATGATGGATTTCATGTTGCTCGACTTTTTGTATTTTTATATGTTGTTGGAAGCCATCCAGGGAGCTCCAGTTAATTGGGTGGTATAGAAATTTGATTAATAAATGCATCTTCTAATGGAGAGACTGCACCGCTTTAATGGAGAAATCATTAAAACCGTATTAACTGATGTTGAATTTCTGTGCAAAGAAGGCGAATTCCTTGAAGCCTTCTGCTTGTGCTTCAAAAGGCATTTCTGAATCACTGATGGGCAGCTTGCAACTTTTTCATCAAGCTAAAAGGAGAGACGCATCATGTCCAACAAAAGCAAGTCTGAAACCAGTCTCACATCTACACATATGGTTGTATTTTGTGACTCGGGGACGTCGAGACTTGTTGGACTTGCTTCTGTCTAAACTTTAAGGGGGAATATCTACACTACACTCAATTTCACATTTTCGAAATATGTCGCGAAGCAAACTGGGCTATTCTTCATTTGCAATCCTCTGAATTTTTCCAGGGCATTCTCCTATTTATGAAAATGACCAACAGTGTGCCCAGGAAGGGAAACTGTGTTCCGAAATGCATTATGCTCAGAACTGTGCTTGCAAACATTGTGAATATTGAGGCTTAAAGATGCACGCATCAGGAGTACGTTAGACCGCTTACAAATGTTCGTGCAAACCTGAGAAAATATCATTGGACGATTACGACAAGGTTGCATCAGGATCAAGACTTGAACCTTGAAACTGACTTCTTTGGAATGCAATCCTAGCATCCTGGAGCCTTCCAACTTTTCTGCCACACCACCGGCAATTTCTCCAGCAAACTTTTTTCTGCCATGTAGGTTTCACACCGGGGAGGCAGAGGAAAGGCGGCTGAGCATGGATGGAAATTGGCACCAGTCTGCTCCCCTCCAGGCCCCCAACACGCCTCTCCACCCCGCTGCCCCCAGGGTCCGGCTGTGATCGGGAAGGGAGTCAGCGTGGTTCTTTCCGTGAGAGACACGCAGGGCTGGACGGGGAGCTCGTGCTTCCGAGTCAGAATACGGAGATCTGAGGACCTGGGTCTTTGGACTCCAAAAACTGGTCTCCCAGACAGTCAGGAGACCACAGAATTGTACCCGAGCCTTCGGTTGCTTCAAGGAACAGTTTCCTCCATTCTGACGGCTGTGCAAGACCCGCCAAAGGAGAGCGCTGAGGCAACAAGTGAATGTTACAGACCCTTAGCGAGGGCTTGAATGTAACTTTTCCTCTCGCATAGCAACATAATGCGAAATGTGGTGGCAAATGCACCAGATAAACCTTAAATTTATCTTAAATTTAAATTAAATTCTTAAACCCCCTCTTGGTTCTCTGCTGGGAGGAGAGAATCTGCCCCTCCAGCTCATTTTACATTATTTCTCTGCTCTGTCCTTTCCATCTTGCTTCTGCATTAACACACATATTTTACAAAGTGGAGGAAGACTTTTTCTTTTCCCCCCGATTTCTATCCTGCCTTTTTCCTACAAAGGGCTCAAGGCAGCTTACATCATTCTCCTCCTCCATCTTATCCCCACAACAACAGCCCTGTGAGGTAGGCTGGGCTGAGAGTCTGTGACTGGCCCAGAGTCACCCAGTTGGCTCCATGGCTGAGAGGGGACTCGAACCCGGATCGCCTGAGTCCCAGTCCCATGCCCTTAACCACTGCACCACACTGCCTCTCTTCTGTGACTTCTGCCACACAATTGCCTCTCAGTGCAATTTGCATAACCTTAAAAACTACTTTATCTCCTGAGATGGATGTTGATGTGTAGTTTCCTGTTTTTAGCAGGGATGTAAATGAAAGACGTTGGATCTCCGCATTGCCAAGCATGGATCAAAACTGTTCAGAAATAAGGCTTGCGTCCTTCATCTCTGGCAGGAAAAATCCCACAACTCCGGGCATTCCCCAGCATTCCCTGGCATTCCCCGGAATTCCCCAGAATTGCAGGAATATCTGGAGCCTAAACAGCCTACCTTGCACCCCAATTCCTGCAGACCTCCTGCATTGCTCTTCTACCCTCCAATCAGCAGGGCGGAATTACCCAGAGAAACCCCTGGACGATATTCCCACATAAGGGACTCAGGAAGCTTCACCGCTCCTGAGCTCCTGCATGGCCTTGATTGCACGGGAGCAAGAAACCTCTGGCCACAACGCTGGTTTAAGCCACACAGACAGACCTGGCATGTACCCAGAGCCCAATCTCAATTTCCCCTTTGGCCTGACGCCTCTTCCTTTTGGCGCGGGTTCTGTGAGCAGCGACTGAGCGAGGGGTGCTTTGCAGGGGACGAATCCCCAGGAGGGTCATAAAGCAGCGGAGAAAAGCTCCCCTGGGGTCATTTTTTCAAGGCGGACAGCTGCACGGGGAGCCGGGAGTCGCGCCAGAAAAGGGAGGGTGGGCGCCGGCCCTTCTTCCCTTCACAAATAAGTTTTTCTATTTTGGACAATGACAAAAGCCGAGGAAAATCAACAGGATCCAGGTAGACAAAAGAGGAGACAGGCTCAGTTGCTTGGCTATTAAAAGACTGAGCACCCGCAGCAACCTAGTCCGTGCCCCCGGCAAAGGACGGACTGAGTCCCGGAAACTCTGCTCCCTGCAGTAAATACAAGCGAAGGAACATGAGCAGGCGAGACCCCAACTGCCTCCCAATATCTCATGAGAATGTAGGACAAGCCCTGTCAGATCAGACCAAAGGTCCATCCAGTCCAGCACTCGGTGCACACGGTGGAAGACCAGCACCCAGCAGGATGGGTGCAAGACCGTTGACAAATTCTAACTCTTACCTCGACACATGTCCACATGGAGAGCCCCTAGTCACTCTGTCCCATAACTGTCACCCTATTATTTTTACGGGGTGCTCACTTACTGTCGGTTCTTCCCCACGAGGTATGCTTGATCCCTGGAGGGCTGTTTGGTGTCCCCCCTTTCTGAATTTCAGTGAAAGATTTCCTGTGGTCCTTCTTACCCCTGCAGTGGAGGGCAGCACATGTTCCAACTAAGCAAAGCTCAGGGAACCAAGGTTCAATTTGGATGCCAGGAAGCACTTCCTGATAGTTCGGATCCCGAGGGCGTGGAATGGGCTTCCACGGGGGGTCATTGAGGCCCCATCGGTGGAGGTGTTCAAAGACAGGCTGGACATGCACATGGTAGTCACATCATGACCAGAGCCGGCTGGAGTGGGGGGTCAGACTAGATGGCCCGGGAGGTCCCTTCTGACTCGCTCTGTTTCTATGTTTCTAAGTGGTAGGGTTTCCCCAAACCTTTTGATGCATGGATGGTACAATTGCAATTACATGGACAGACTACCAAGAACTGACTGCCTCATAGCATCCTGAAGGAATTTTGGCCAATGTATGCATGGTTTTGCATGGGTCTCTCCCTTAAAGCTCTCAGAAGCTAAATTCATAGGTAATAGGTACATACCTGAGCAAATTAAATTGCTCAAGAAAATGTGGAGTGCTGGACTAGATAATGCAACATTTCTCAAAGGCCCCTTCATGAGGTTGGCAAATAAACAGAACTGGTTTTTCCAAAGTCTGCAACGGCTTGCAATCTCAACAAACCAGTCACTGTCACTGTGGGCAGCAAATTTTCATCTTTAATATTTTCTTGGTCACTGGATTTGGGGACACAGAACAGAGACCATCTTTTTACCGTAGGGAAAAAACGCAGAGGAGACCACAAGGTTCTGTGCCTTCTGCAAGACTGTTTTAGCAGTAATCCTTCTCTGTTGAGATGTGGAGAAGCAAGAAACCATTCCAACCAGTTTGCATGGTTTGCTCACTAGGACAGTGGAAAGAGGCCAAGAAAAGCAAAATGGATTCCCGAACAAACCAGAGGGGTATATGAACCTGTCAATTATGGGTTTTGTCAGTTTATCTTCTTTTTTTTTTTTTTACCAATCTTAAATTTGCTTCATCCTGAACTTGGAGAATTTTCCCAGTCATAAATTTGGTTTGGCTTAAACTCTAAGGACTGGTTAAAAAAAGAAATCACATGAAAATGTGTGTGAGAGCATGCACAATTTCTCCTCATGTATTGCTTTATGTTGGCTAACGCTATTTTCTGTTTTTGCAAGCAGTTTTTCTAACAGAACATAAGTTTCAGTCTTCTACCCACTCGAAAATAGAAACTTTCGCATGAACTGTTTTAACTGGAAAACTTGATTGCAGAATTTGGAGAAGTGCAGTTTCCAACACATAACTAAATTTAGGTTTTTCGTTAGGTTTATGGAAGACCTAACTAAATTTTGGGTTTCACTTTCAAAAGTGTGAAAGTGATCCATTGGGTCAGGATGGGACCAGAATCCATAAATCTTTCTGCTTCTAGTCTCCCGGCTGCTAAGGGTAAAAGCCAAAGGCTTTTCTGGAAATATATGATAGGGAAATATTCCAAGACCCACATTTTAATCTAATTATGTCTCCCCCAGAGCTTTTTGAAAAGCCAAGTGAAGCGTCACAAACCGAGGCCCACACGGCGGTGTCTGTAGCAGACCAATGGTTGATACAGAGAACTCTTAGGAGTCGTTGTCAAAACGCTGCTAAGCCCAGGACACAAAGCCCTGGGCCCCGAGGCCAAATCCTGCCCAGATTAAAGCCAAAAAGGGCTGGCTCTTGGGGTGTCGTCGCCCCTGCCCTCTTTCCCACCTGTCCTGCCCACAGATGGACGGCAGTCCTTGGGTGTCTCCCTGGAACAGGATTCAGCGCCCAGTTTGGGAAAGGCTGCGCACCTCCGATGCCGAGCAGGACAAGGTCATCTTTCATTGCTATGTGAAAGCGCAGACCATGTGCCACATGTCCTGCTAGTGAACTCAGGGGCTGCCTGGGACACCAAGCCTTGCCTTGAGCATCCAGTGCTCTCTCGGCTACACTACTGCAACGTGCCGTGTGTGGGGCTGCCCTTGAAGGTTGTTCAGCAGCAGCAGCAAAGTAGGTGAGGAGACATACAAGGGAGGATATCTTTGTGCAGCTTATCGTTAGGCTGCGGAATTCGCTGCCACGGGACTGGTGATGGCCCCCGATCTGGATGGATCCGTGAGGAGGGGGCTACCTGTGGCTACTAGCCTTGCTGGCCATGGGCTGCCTCCTTCAGCAAAGCGGCCTGCCTGCACGCCCCAGGTGCTGAGGGCTTGGCAGGAGGAGGTCCTGCACCCATCCTGCTGCAGGGATCCTGGGGCAGCGGGTTTGCCACCGCGAGTACGGGGTGCTGGACTGGATGGACCTTGGTCCGACCCAGCAGGACTTCTCTTCCGTCCTTATGTTATGCTCTTAGTACTTGGAACCAGAAAGTTTCAGCCCTCAAGCCCAGCGTTGGCTCACCTTGCACTGGCAGGTGCTACAGTTCTGAATCCTGAAAGGTATTACTTTTAACCTGGTTAAAAGTAGGTTACTACTTTTAACCTGAAAAGCCTTACCTAGGAGGATAACGGTGCCCCTTTCTGGACATCCTTTCTGTTTTTCTCACACTAAAACGCCCCAGTGGGACAAAAATCCTTGCAGAAATTTCTTCCACGGAGTGTTGAAAGACGGGAAGATGGGTAGATTTGGGGGCTGATTGAATTGGTTGACTCTGTGTCGCTTTCCCTTGGCAATTTTGTCTATTTTAGCTTGCTCTGTTTTGTCCCCAAGAAAATAAAAAATAATAATAATTTTTAAAAATCCCTGCAGAAATTTGATCCCCTCAAAAAAGGCAACTCTCCGCAGGTCTCATCCAACTCTGCCCAGAAATGTGATTTCAAAAGTTATCAGCAGTCCCTTTCTTAAAGGGTGCACAGCACAAATGCATGTAAGAAATGTGTAACGCACACCTGCCCCGCACCTATTAATCTCAAACGTGGCAGATTAGAGTCCCTTCCTAAGGGGTTCCTATGCTTGCAAAGTTGAATTCTAGACATCATTTTTTAAATAATTTTCCATGAAAATAAAGTCTCAAATTTCCGAACATTGAGTTGACATTCAAGCCCAAATAGATGCAGGCCACGTCTGAATTAGGCAGAACTGAGCCGAGTTTTCAAAAGTGCCACATTGCCATCTGAGTCAAATCCCGTAGTCAGTGGACGCCCCCAGTTCCTACCGAGTCGCACAATCTGCCTCCTTATTTGTATTTGCAGGGAAAGCTTGGTTAGAAGGAGAAAGGATTTGCATTTAGGAAGAAATGACATTTTGCCGGAGGGATTAATCAGGTGGTACCCAGTTTTTGCTGAATCCAGATTCAAAAGAGCTGCATTTCCTATTTCCTGAGTCCAGATAAGTTGTATTCCGGTTCTGTTTGCAGAATGAAATCGGCATGAACGTGGCAGGAGCGAGAGGGAGCATATCAGCTCCACAGGTTAGGCAGGTAATTTCTGAAGTGAGCATCCTTCTCACACAAGTGCCTGCATGATTTAAAATCCCCATTTTCCAAGCCTGGGGAAAACCTCTGGGGAAGTTGTGGGCCCTTCAAAACTCCGCATTCCCACAGAAGACATGGGGTACCTGGGAGAAGCCTGTTGTGGGGATGCCTCACCTGAGGCCCCCAAACCTTTTGGGCCTAGCTTTGCTCTGGTCCTGCCTCGCTTCTTTCTCCCAGAATCCTCTGGAGCAGGGCCAGTAATGGGTCAGGTAAGATGCTACAAGTAATCCTCAGAACACCTGGCCGGCTACTGCAGACCCTTGATCCAGTCTCCTCAGGAGGAAGCTTCTCCTCAGGGACAATTGTCTAAGCAGGAGAAGGACCCAGTTCTAGACAATGAAGTAAACCTAGCTGTAACTGGTGGACGGTGGGCAGCGCTTGGAAGCCCCCCATATGCCTTGGCCTACAGTTCCCTTCAGCACAGACGAAGGTTATGATAGACGTAGGCCAAAACATCTGGAGATCCACATGTTGCCCGTTCTGTTCTCCTTCTCTAGCCAAACTCTGGCTGCATTAACCATGCCTTAGCCTTCCTTGTTCCAGATGAGCGTCACACGGGGAGTCTGTACAAGCGCATGCAAGGGATCCTGCTTCCTTGTAACGATTTTGTTTCATCCACTTTGTCTGCATTTTCCAGATTCTTAGGCATCTCTCATTCCATCCTCCACTCATCGAGAGATATTTTTAAGCAGGATTTCATCCCACTTCCACTAATTTGCAGTACCTGCATTAGCATGAATGAGCACATGAATCAATGTGCATTTATATAAATGACCGAATATGCATTTGTTAATGCAAGTTTGGTCATTTATGTAAGTTATTTGTTAATGTATATGCATGCCAATGTACATTAGTGCTAATATGCATTACAGCAAATCCCACACACACACACACACACACACACACACACAATGAGAAATTGGTCTCCAAGCTCGGATTCTGCATGACTCAGAAAAGCCAGTCCGCTGTGGAATTCCCAGGCTGGAGTCCCAGAAATCCCAGCTCATCCGTATCCCTTCCAGTGCAATTCTCCGGTGGGCTGGCCGGGATCTGTGCCGCTCCAGGTGAGGGGCATGTCGCTTCCCCATCCTTGGACAAAGGATGACCAACCTGGCAGCTAGCCCTGCTTCAATGACGCTGGCGGGCCACCCCGCCCCACCTGCCCCGAGAGCAGAGGGCTAGCGCAGTGGCCACAGGGCTGGCCCAAAGCCTCTTCGGCATCAGTGCCTTCTCAGAGGGGAAGGGGACCCCACGGACCTGGGTTCCCCAAGGGATTCTCCCCTCCCCAGACACGAGGCTGGGCGTGTGTGCGTGTGCACACACACACACACGTTGCTCATTGCGGGGGCACCCCGCTCCCCCAGCCCCCACCACACCCATGATGCTCATCAGCTCCCTCAGGATGCTCCGGACGATGCTTACTTTGATGTTGGCTGGGTTGAACTCGACCTCCTTCGGGGGCTCCGGCTGCGGGGGCGGAGGGGCCGGCTTGGGGGCGGCCTTTGGCTCCTCTTTCTTGGGCTCTGCTTTCTTGGGCTCGGGCTTCTTGGGCGGCATCGTGACGTGCCGAGGCAGAGGAGAGGCCGGCCGCTCGAGGGGAGAGAGCGCGCAGGGCAGGGCAGAGCAGAGCAGAGCAGAAGGGGCCCTCCTGGCCGACGTCTTTATCCTGCTCCCGGCCCTTGAATGCCACTCACTGAATGTCACTCGGCCGCCCCCCCCACCCCGAAGTCACACATACCTTGCCTCACAATAGGGCCGTTGCTATAAAAGGGCAAGACGGCGCTCCAGCTATTTTGGAGCGGTCGCTTATGGCATTGTTTTGCGCTAGCTCTGAAATAGAACAAGGTCTCAGGTACGGGGTCTGGGAAGGGGCAGATATGGGGCTCTCTCGGGAGGCAAGAGGGCACTTGGCCAGCTGCGAGTCTCCTCCGTATCGATTTCATCCCCAGAGAGATGGAGAGGGCAGATTCTTTGGCGGTGCTTCGGGGGGGGGTGCATTTTGAGTTCGGGGGAAGAGGAAAAAAGCAAGGAAACACCAACAAGATGATTCTGTTTAAAAAAAATTGGATTTAATGGCTTGTAAGAGTCTTCCCAGGCAGAGGCACAGTTGGCCGGGATGGCCAAAGGTGCTTTGCTTTCTCCCGCGTTTGTTTCTAATCTCAGTTTTTCCCTCTTCTGAATGTGATGAACATTTTGATCTTTTTTATATTATCTTAAACATGCGACAAAATGAAATGAACTGAACTGAAATGAGCATTACAAACCAAATGAAATTAAACCATTGCTCGTCAACACGACAGGCAAATTCAGCAGGTGGAGATCCAGCTGCAGAGGCCGCTTGGGCAAGACGCCCTCCGTGGGCCACCTTCTCACTGCTGTGGCCTTGTTCCTCCCCACCCTGTCCCTTGCCATGACATGTCCAGCCGACAGTGACCTGGTCACCTTCTCCCCACCTCCTGGCTGGGTCAGAGCAAGAGGCAGGTGAACAAGCTGGCCGCGGTGGGGAAGAGGCGCTGCAAGCCCAGGGAGACCTTCTCTGGGGGCCTTCATGGAGCTGTGGGCCGCAGCCGGTCCTGCTGACAGACAAGTGCCCGTCCGTCAGGGCCACGGGTCTGCTAGGCGCCCTTCATGACTCGTTCTTCTGCTACTCCTGTTGGAGCAGGGACTGTGGATCGGTAGAAGAACCGGTGCAGATGGTTCAGCCCCTGGTGAGAAGCGTGTCAGAGAGCCAGGGTTAAGAACAAGCCCAAGTAGATAAGGCTGGAGCAGGTGGACAGGAGATCGGGCTACACAAGGTGTCTTCCAGTGTCCCAACTGTCTCTACCACCAGTGGTGATAGGAATAGTTGCCAGACCCCCACAACACCCAGGTTTGGAGACACCCTCTAGGGGCCACATTCCTCATATTCAAAGATGCTCTGAATTGGACTTGGGACTTCTATGCTCTACCACGGAGCCATGTTCCTTGCTCTGTCTATCTCATCCATCCATCCATCCATCCATCTGTTTATCTCAGCTCCCATGGGCATACTGCCATCTGTTGGAATTCTCAAGACTTCCTTCCTTCTTCCTTCCTTCCTTCCTTCCTTCCTTCCTTCCTTCTGTTCCTCCTTTATTGAATTCATATCAGAAGGATCCAGAGGAGTTGCTGGTAGAGTTTGTTCATGTGAACATCGCTACAGAGAAAACCCTCAGAGTCCAGAAAGGAACAGAGCTTTCTCAACCAAAGATCTGAGAGGTCCTAGGGCAGGAGAAGCTGCCTGGGTAAAGACAGGACCATCTGGAAATCGCAGGAGCTCCAGAGGAAGAACTGCTGAATGGCTTGTCAGATACCTTGGGGAAAGTATCCGGAGTTTGTTCATGTGCTGTATCTGGTTTTTCTGTGCTCTTTTAGCACCGTGTCTGCTCAGCCGTGCCTGAAGGTATGACACAGTGCACCAGGGAACAGAAAAGTCCCTCTAAGGCAAGTCGAAAAGGACCCTCTGCCAAAAGGTCATACAATTTGCAGAACAAGGCTGAGGTGAAACATGAGGTCCTTCATACCACCAAGGGATTCTTTGGAGCTGAAGGTGGGCCAAGAGGTTGGCATTGGGGGGTCCCATCAAAGGTAGCCCCTATCAGGCAGGAGGCATGGGGAAGGGACTGCCTTAGATGGCAGATCGTGTGTGTGTGTGTGTGTGTGTGTGTGCATGTATTGGGGGGTGGGATGTAATGGCTGCACATGTTGGACAGCTGTCCTGCACCAACGGGATCCTCCATCAGGAGAAAGCTCCTAGAGCGAAAGCAGCGCCAAGCAGATGCCTCAGGGCTGCTCTAAGACACTCAGAATGCAAGAGTGGAAGAGTTTATTTCTTATTGATTTATTTAGAATTTTTGTATGCCGTCCCAGTCGCATGAGCCTCGGGACGGCTTCCATACAATAAATAGACACAATACAAATGGTGCACATAAAATCCAGATTCACCCTGGCTGCAAAATAAAAACCTATAGATGAGATTAACAATTGTTAAAATAGTGTTTAAATAAAAAGGTCTTGGCCTGGTGCCGAAAAACAAATAACGACGGCGCCAGGCGGGCCTCTCTGGGGAGCGCATTCCACAGTCGGGGCGCCACCGCAGAGAAGGCCCTGCTCCGGGTACATTGCTTCCTGAGGCCTCTCCCACAGGGCTCCCGGAGGAGGGCCTCAGCTGCCGATCTCAGGGGGTGGGAGGGCAAATATGGAGTACCCAGCCCCTGCTCAACACCAGCGATCCAGAGGGAGAGCATCCCTGCACAGATGGCCGTCCAAGCGGTCCCAGCTGTCTTCCAGGGCACTGGTTCCATGGCCAGCTGTTCTTATACTTCAGGTGTTTCTCCTGCTGCTCGACCAAAGCCTCTTCTTCAGGAACGCAAGTCCACCATAAGCTCCTCTTGCCTTTGGGGCAGCTGGAAACAAGCCCCTTCTCCTTGCACCGGTCCTTATGTCTGCTGCGCATGAACAGCACCACACGGGGGATTCCAGATCCCTTATCCATGTGCAGCCACTGAAGGAGCGCAGGGCAAGGGTAGCCCTGTGAAATCCGTTTCACGGCATCTTGCATGCCCTCCTTAAAACTCCTCCTTCGGTTTGTCATCGGGCAATCCAAAGCCCTTGTCTTTTTTGCAGAAAGATATTTCAGTTAGCTGCATGACAAAGCATGATGGAAGCAGTAGTTGTTGCTTTTAAACATGGGAACACAGAAGTTAAAACCCATTAAAAATGGCAGGAACTTGGTGTTTCTGAGCCCCCTCTTTCCAGAAATGAGAGTGTGTAATTAACCACATTTGGTCCGGCTCTGCTTATGACAGTCTAAAAAGGGGTGGACAACTTGCGTCCCTCCCTATGTCGTTGGACTACATGTCCCATCAGCCCTTGCTACAGTGAAGGGGGATGGAGGCTAAGCAAATTGCCCAGGCAAAATCTAGCAAACTCCCTGCTGGAGTTCAGACCAACCCAGTGATGTGTGTCCAAGCTAGCAAGATCCAGCCAATGTCTCTGGAGGTACAGTGCCTTAGAATATGGAAGTTCTATTCTTGTGACATTGGCTGCCACATGGGCATTTCTTCTGATGCTTCTTACCGGTTTTCCGATGGTTTTCCAGGCGTTGGTTAGGCTAGTACTCAGGGCACAGATCATGCCTTTTTAAAGAGAATGACTCTCCACCTGAGCTTTGCACGCTGGAGGCGGAATCTTGCCCCGTGAGGTCATTCATGTGCAGGAATACCAATCCCAAAATACACATCCCTTTCCCTCCTGCATTCGGTGGAATTCCAGGGGCTGGCTGGGAAATGCGATCGGACCCTCGGGAGCTGTAAAGCGATACCCCGCCGAGGCTTAGAGAACAATGCTTTGGAGGTGAAGTCCAGCCCGTGCAGTCAGATTGCTCCAGCCAGCAGTCCAGCAAAGCAACGCCGGCCGAAGCCAATTGCATCTCGCTCCGCGCGTCCAGCACAAAATCTGCCGAAGCCGGAACATTCTGGGTTTAACGCGGATGCTTCTTACACCTCCCTCCAGCTGCTCCTGCCCAATCAGCACAGTCCCCTAAATCCGCCACAGAACCCGGACACGTTTCCAACCAGCCTTTCAAAGTGTGGAATCCTTTCTTTTGGCGATGGAGTTTGTCATCCTTAGAAGTGGAGACTCCCGTGGACAAAGGAGTCGGGGAGGGGCCCATTCCACCAGTTTCTCCAGAGTCTCGCAAATGGGACCCGTGGCACTGAACATCTCGAACTGTGGGATTCGGCAGAGTTCGGCACCTCGCTCGCTGGAGGCCTAAAAGCAGGCTGAATGTAAGGACTTTAGCTCCTTGCCCAGCTCCCGCTTTCCAAGCAGGTTGTACATTGCTGTAAACGCAGAAGACGCAGCCCTGGCCTGGGTCGCATCCGAGCGAATCGGCACCAGCCCTGGACTGGCAGCCCAGAATCTGGCAGCCCTGGACTGGCAGCCCTTCCCCAGCTGGATCTCCATCTCGGAGGCCAGGGCTCACCCTGAGCAATGACAGCAGCAACGCTCCTTTCTTCCCATAATTTCAGGAAAGCAAAAACTGTTCTTTCCCTAGACTGAATGCAACAAAACTCAACATCGCCCAAGCTTCTCTGCAGCCTATCGTCTGATAAACCCCAGCTCGGCTCTAGCGAAAAACAGAACCTTGACAGTCCTTTCCATTGTACCAGGAAAGGTCTCCTCCTTCCAGTGAAACAAAATAAGTGGCTATTTTCCCTTGTATTACTCATCTTCACACAACCTTTTATTTCTTTCTTTAGAAGCATTTTGTCAAAGTCACATCCATTTCAATTTTATAGATATATATACGCACACACACGCACACACACACACAGAA
Organism: Varanus salvator macromaculatus; assembly: GCA_023646645.1. NCBI lineage: Eukaryota > Metazoa > Chordata > Lepidosauria > Squamata > Varanidae > Varanus > Varanus salvator. The sequence goes on from JAIXND010000654.1 coordinate 120,367,967, forward strand.
TATTGAATGACATCATGAGCTCCATATATATAAATAGCTCCAGCTGGGTTCACTTAAATTGTCCCTGCCCCACACGTGCCGTGGAGCAATTGTGCTTGTGTTGCATTGAGTGCACCGGAACTTTCTCATACCTTCTCTTTTCTCTCCCCACCTCCTCCCTCCCCCCTTTCTTCATTTCTCTAATTTAATTCATGCCCTCACATGGCATGATCTAAATGCATTCCAGACAAATATATATATTTGGAAAGGGTGGGATTTAGTGTTTTGGAAAGAGTGGGGTTTAGCAAGGCTACATGGTACTCTGGTGGCTATGTGGAATGAAAGACAATGTGAATTGTATTCAAGTCCGGACACACGTTCTTGTGAAAATTGACAGACTGGAGGTGGGCTAGATGGTTTTCCACCAGGGCCACTAAAGCAATGCTGAATAAGATGGGGAATTCATATGGTCCTTTGAATTCCAGGAATGAAATTTTACAACACCAGCCCAAAATAGCAATCCGCTTCTCAGCACTGCCTTCCGGCATGCAGGCCGTGCGCATAAGAACACAAGAAGGACCCTGACGCTGGATCCGACCAAGGGTACTGGTAGTCCAGCATTCACACAGGGGTAAACCGGTTCCTCGTGGTGACCCACTGGACTAGGAGCCATGAGTGGCCTTCTCCATAGAATCATAGATTCATGGAATCATAGAGGAGTCGAGTTGGAAGGGGCCATGAAGGCCATCAAGTCCACCCCCTACTGTTGCTGGACACCAAGTCGCACCATCCCACTCAGATGGCTGCCAGTTTCTGTTTGAATGTCTCCAGTGTGGGGGAGCCCCCCACCTCCCCAGCCAGCTGGTCTCACTGCCCTATTGCGCTGACAGTGAGGAAGCTTTTCCTGATGTCCAGCCTGAACCTGGGTTGTTGCAACTTGACTTGATTATTCCGTGTCCTGCACTCTGGCAGGGAAAAGTGAATGTTTGGCTCAAATGAAGATGGAGTTCCTGCAATATGAATCCTAACCTGATGCAAAGCTACCCGAAGTGTCAGGCTCTACTGCATCAAACAGATGGAATTCCAAGATATTTCATAGAAACATAGAAACAGAGCGAGTCAGAAGGGGTCTCCTGGGCCATCTAGTCTGACCCCCAGCTCCATCCAGCTCCGCTCACGACATGCCCACCATGTGGATGTCCAGTCTGTCCTTGAATACCCACACAAATGGGGCCTCAGCCACCTCCTGGGGAAGCCCATTCCACACCCTCGGGGTCCTGACTGTCAAGAAGTGCTTCCTGGCATCCAAACTGAACCTTGGTTTCCTGAGCTTGGCTCCGTTGGTGCACGTCCTGCCTTCCTCTGCAGGGAGAACAGGCCTCTCCCCACCTCCGTGTGACACCCCCTCACATACCTGCATGTCGCCAACAGATCCCCTCTGAGTCTCCTCTTCTCCAGGCTGAAGAGACCCAGTTCCCTCAGTCTCGCCTCATACCCCATCATCCCCTGCAAACTGGCCACCAACCTTGTGGCCCTTCGCTGCACTGACTCTAACCTGGCTCTATCCTGTAATGAGGGGCCCAAAACTGAGCACAATACTCCAGTTGCGGGCGCACCAGAGTCTCATAGAGTGGTAGTAATACCTCTCTCAATCTAGAAGCCACACTTCTGGCTATGCAACCAATAATTAAAATAAGAAGAAGAAGAAGTCCCCAGTGCTTGGTTGGCAGAATTGCTGCAGTAAGGTACATTCTGTGAAGTGGCCACATTTAAAAGCCACACGTGCCGAGAGCTGAGAGGCCTCCATCGCATCCAAGATGGGGAAAGCCAAGTGCACAGGGGCAGCGATCGCAAACGGGAAATTTGCATGGTTTCCAAACAGGCAACAATTCCTACTCATCCTGCGTGACTATTCCCTGCAGCTTTTTTTGTGATGTTTGGCACGCTCCAGATGTTCTGGGGAAGAGCCATCTTTGCAATCTTCACCCAATACTGCCAACAAATAAAAATGTTATCAGCAGCTCCCTTTAAAAGGAAATCAGAATATAGAGACTCATTGCACACAATCTGTTTCTCTAAGATTTGGCAGATTTGACGTGGCTGCAAAAAGGACAAACGCTATTTTGGGCTGCATTAATAGAAGTATCACGTCCAAATCGCGTCCCAGTTCCCTTCTGCTCAGCACTGGCTAGGCCTTCTGGGCACGCATTTCAGAATGATGCAGACAAGCTGGGAAAGTTCAGAGGAGGGAACAAGAATGAACCAAGAACTGGAAACAAAGCCCTGTGAGGAGAGATTGGAAGAAGTGGGCATGCTTAGCCTAGAGAAGAGAAGAGAAGAGAAGAGAAGAGAAGAGAAGAGAAGAGAAGAGAAGAGAAGAGAAGAGAAGAGAAGAGAAGACTGGGGGGGGGGATTTTGGAGAGGACTGTACCAGTCCTTGGAAGGCTGTCACAAAGAGGAAGGCCAGGATCTCTTCGTGCTCATCCCAGAGTGCAGGATACAGAATAGTGGGCTCGAGTTGCAGGGAGACAGGTTCCAGTCGGACATCAGGAAGAACTTCCTGACTGTTGGAGCAGCAGGACCATGGGACCCAGGACCTGGGGCGGTGGGGGGCTCTCCCACCCTGGAGGCCTTCGAGAGGCAGCTGGAGGGATGGGTTAACTGGGAGTCCTGCGCTGAGCAGCCCTGGGGCTTCTTCCAACTCTTACTATTCCATGAGTCTACGAATATCCCGAATGCGCATTCCCAGACAGAGCTTGCAACTTTCCCCAGGGGGAACTCTTAATCTGGCTGCAGTTTTGCCCACTGGATCCATGCTGCCGGGTGAGGCCAAGCAACCCAACTTCGTTCCTTGGGTCGCAGCAGCCTCTCCTCTGGTGTCGGTCTGGTCTGGGCCCTTCCGCCGGAGCCTCGGAGCGCTCGCCTCTCCCCTCCCTGAACGGCTGCCGTGCCCTTGTTGGCATCCGTTGCCGCTTCCTCCACCCCACCTCCCTCGGACACTTCCGCTCCCATTCCCCAGGTGGTTCCCTCTGAACTTGTTGCTGCCACTCCGTTTTGGTCAGAGTAGCACTTGTCCCACCTCTGCACGGATGGGGCTTGTCCCCAGAGGGTCCCCTGCCCGGCCCAATGCAGGAGGTGGAAGAGGACTCTGCCGGCACCTGAAGGGCCGTTCCAAAGAGGAAGGCCAGGATCTCTTCTTGAGCATCCCCTACAGAATGAGGGCCTCAAGCCAGGTTCCGGCTGGGCATCAGGAAGAACTTCCTGCCTGCTAGAGCAGCAGGACAATGGGGCCCAGGACCTGGGGCGGTGGGGGGCTCTCCCACCCTGGAGGCCTTCACGATGCCCCCTGGGAGGGATGGTTCAACTGGGAGTCTTCCACTGAGCAGAGGGTTGGACCCAAAGGCCTTCTTGACTGCTCCCACCTGTGCCATTTTATGATTCTGGAACTAAGCAATCATTCTGACTGCAAATATCATCCAGTTTTTATATGATCATGACAATCAGTAGGAGACTTGAAGCAGACTTGACATTACGATCCTCAAGTTGGGTTGGGTAGAGAGTCAACACTCTTGGTCTCCAAACTGGTCCAAGCTCGGGCCGTTTTCCAAAGTGCCAAAGTGGACCCGAGCCGGATGTGTGGGTCAGTGTAAGTCTCTAATAAGTTGCTTTTTTCATGTCCCTGCAGCTCTGATTTTAAGGGAAAGATCCGCAGGGTCTCCGTCCTTTTGTAGCATACCTTCGACGTATGGCAAAAGGAGGGAACAGAAAGGGCATCTGTTGAAGCCCACAGAGAATCCTCCAAACTCTGGAATCTGGATATGTAAAATTTTGAAAAGTTTCAAAAGTTTTCAAGGGGGGAAAACCTATGCAGTATTAAGCACTGAAAGCTTTTAGGAATAGTAACCACTAAGTACAACGTACAAAAAGTCAGTTTGTTATCATAAAAGCTTCCTTTCCTCTCTCAGTCCCCACAAGGTCCAAAACGTAATTATTCATGGTTTCTTTATGCTATTTTATTTTCTCCTACTGCTTGTGGCACTAAAAAAAAATATTATAAATGAAAGAAATATCCTTGGGAAATCTGAACTTAAAAGCTATGCAGTTTGAAACTGAGGTTAGAAACTTGGAAGAACGTAAGATTGATCCCGCTGGATCATATCAAAAATTTTTCTGACCCAGTGCTGTGCTTCCAACAGAGGGCAGTCAAACGCCTTCCAGAAGCTTACAAAAAGGACATGAAGAGACAGGCCTCCTTTGTTATTTGTCCTCCATCATCTGGAAATTGGACATACAACGCCTTTCTGCATTTAGCTCTCATGCCTGTTTGCCCTGTATAAAGCCATCTTCAGCAAATCGATCCAATCCTTTTGCTTTCCACCTCCTCACATCTTTGGTCTGAGTTCAAGAGCACTTTTAAAGTTTGGAGGGGTTCGGATGCCTCCCCCATGGAATGAAAAAATTCACCAGAAGCCTTTCCAGCAGGTCTCGCAGAGGAAGAAGCAAGGGGAAAGGAAGCCAATTCAACAGACTCGATGAAAAATGTCTTCATTTTTCCTCTTCCCTCCCCACCACCTTTTCCTTTCATGCCATGCCTTTTCAGATGGGAAGCTAGAAGAGACTGTCTTGTTTTTCTGATCGCAAATAAGCCAGTCTAGGGAGATGGGTGGTTGAGAAATGGGATTTTTTTTTAAGGTCACCTTTAATAAATCAAATCAACAAAGAGGGAGTTGCGAGCCTGTGCGAACGAGTCACACCCCTGCTGCCAATGCCCCACCTCCTGGGCATTTGGAGGAGATGAGAAGGGACTTACATGCGCAGAGTTCTCCACCGGAAGAGCATCCTGGGAGGAACATGTGCTGCGGCCTACGAACAGTGGGGCCCACTTGGCACGTCAGAGTCAGTTTTGAGGCTACCTTATACAGCTTGTGCATCAGAGGCCATATGCCTGTGCACACCAGTTGCTGGGGAACATGGGCAGGAGGGTGCCTTTTACTCTTGTCCTGCTTGGCAGCTTCACATGGGGACGCCTGTTTGACCCGCAGCCTCATCCGGAGGGTCCTTTCCTATCTTTGAATTCTTTCAAAATTCCTCAAGGGTCACCAGTCGCTCTCCTGAGACTGCAGAAAGCCTCAACGGTCCAGGAGCTAAGCTTCGCTCCCCTCCGTGTTTGTGACGCGAACTTCTTTAACACACACACACACACACACACACACACACACCCCAGCACCATCGTCTTCCCCTCTGTGTATTAAACATGCCCTTCATAGCCCATATTGTCTGTTGACGGTATTGAGTTGGCATTCACCAAATGCCATACAAATGCTGCATTATTGCAAGACATCAAATTCCCAATAGCACCAAAGAGGCATTATTAAAAAGTCCGTCTCACTAATGTTATATCTGATACTGAGGCTTTCCATATTTGCTGTGTGGTTGGATATGCAGAGAATAGTCTGAGTGCACAGAGGAGAATTTGGGGAAATCAGACTCCAGAATCTGCCTTGGACTACAGTATTTATTTACTTAAAGCTTTGCTACAATCGGTGAGGGTGTTCAAAGACAGGCTGGAAATGCACATGGTGGGCATGTCGTGAGTGGAGCCGGCTGGACCCGGGGGTCAGACTAGATGGCCCAGGAGACCCCTTCTGGCTCGCTCTGCTTCTGTGTTTCTACAATGGTCTTGGGACGGTCTTACAATAAAGGGATGGGCGATGCTGAAGAATGTGATTTCCCGGCGCGTGTCAGTCCTTCAGGCACCCCATTTTCTTGCGAGCCCAAACCAGGCTGCAAAAGGAGAGCTTCCGCTTTTAAAGTTGGTGCTAATTTGCATTTTTGTTGACTTTTTAAGCCTAGGACATTTGCATAAAAGATTGCTGCAATTTATGCATGCTGCAGCTGCAAAATTACCATATTTTCTGCTCTATAAGACACACTTTTCCCCCCTCTAAAGTAGGGGAAATGTCTGTGCGTCTTGTAGAGCGAATATGTGTGTGCAGCAAGTCTGTCAGATGTGCAGCCCATGGGGAAGGGATGGGGGATGTGCCTGTGATGATGTGCCCATTTGAGACAGAATATTTTTCTTCTTGTTTTCCTCCTCTAAAAACTTGGTGCGTCTTATGGTCAGGCGCATCTTATAGAGCGAAAATACGGTAAATCCTGATCAATAGCAAACTGCAACCAATTCCTCACACACACACACACACACACGGAGAGCGAGAGCGAGCCAGTGCAGAAAGAAGTACACCGATGGCTCTTCCGCGGTCATATGACCGACCTCGGGGAAGGGTAGAGCGCATTTCAGGCAGTGCAGAGGAGAGGAGGCATCCTGGGGGCCCACCAGCATCGCTCCCCCCCCACCTCTTGGCGTACCTGCGCTCTCTCCTTTCCCGTGACCACTTTTTGCAGTTGAAACATAACGACCGGAGGGAGATCTGCCCACAGTCCTCCGTCAGCCCCATCGTTTCTGAGTGGACGTTGGTGCTGATGGAAGGTTCTGTTCTCAGCTTACCGTATTTTTTGCTCTGTAAGACGCCCTTTTCCCCCCTCAAAAGTAGGGGAAACGTCTGTGCGTCTTATAGAGCGAATATGTGTGTGCAGTAAGTCTGTCAGATGTGCAGCCCATGGGGAAGCGATGGGGAATGTGCCTGTGATGATGTGCCCATTGGAGTCAGAATATTTTTCTTCTTGTTTTCCTCCTCTAAAAACTAGGTGCGTCTTATGGTCAGGCGTGTCTTATAGAGCAAAAAATTCGGTATACATCTTCCACGCAAATCTCTGCTGTATTTTGCAAACATTTCCTGCTGATAAAAATATGCAAATCGTGTGGCCGACTTTAAATTTAATTGCAAGCATGTGAGCCAGATCAACTTGCATTGGAGAAAGAGCTGGAGGGCAAACCAGGCCAAACTGCTGGCATTTTTCCCTCCCCAGCAGAATTCTCCCCCTCCCTGCCTTGGACAAAGTCGGACCCATCCACAAGGTACCAGATTAGCTGCTCAGATCAACAATGGCTTCATGAGATTTCGAACAGAAAACTTTCCAGGCTCTGCACAAAATTTCTGGGAGTTGGACTGAGGATCTTGCCCATGCAAAGGACAAGTAGCAATCTCTACTATTTTAAACCCGGACCAAAGTGCTGGATTTAATCTTGGGATCTGCACTGTAGTGATTTCCCCAAGAAACAGCATCCAAAAGCCCTTCCCAACAACAACTGCTGGGCATCTTTGCTTTTCAAACTCCCTGTGGGTAAAGATTTTGTGGCTGAATTGGACTAGCGGCAACATGTTTACCTGGGGAGTCTCTTCTCTGTTCATTATTCCAGCGACATCATTCTGTTCCCCTCTCCCTTATCCATATTTCTCACATGGCCACGGACCACCGTGCTCAGTCCTCATGCAGCTGTGGAAAGTTTTATGATGGGAGTATCCTCTCCATAAGGTTGTTTTCCCCATGCTGGGAGCGGTGCACCTCCCTCCCCTCCCAAAAAAATCCTGCATAGGATTGAGCCTTTGATGTTTAAAACGCGGAGCTTAAAAAGCAACCCAGGTTTTGGAAGAAAATAGCTCCTGCTTGCAATATTTTCCACATATTTACCATTTCGGAAAACACAAAAATAGGCAGGGGAGAGAGAGAGAGAGAGAGAGGGAGGGAGGGAGAAGGAGAGGGAGAGTTTATGGCTTCCTTGCCAGTAAATAAAGAGATGTCTGAAACGTTGCACGTTCTGATGGAGTTCACGGGCATTTTGGCCAAGCGCATCAACAGGATATGATTTCATTTGGAGCATTTAGGCCAGAGCGATCTCATGCCAGTCGGTTGTGTATCCCCCGGTCCTTCTTTTGGTGCCAAATCAAGCTGCAACCCTCAGCCGCTCAAATAGCAAAGATAACAGAAAATCCCGCTCCAGCGTGGAGTAGCTAACAGATGTGAGTGACCGGCTTTCGGATGCAGACGGAGGGATGCTCCGTCCTCTTTGTGGGGCCGCAAAGGACGACATCGCCCAAAGCTCTCCTCTCCTCTTGGTGGAGTCGGTCTGCGTGAGCCAAGCACGAGGGAGAGGACGTTACAAGGCGATCTGCTGCCTGCTGCAGATGGAGCCATGGCAGAGTTATTTGAACAAAAGAGGCCGACACAAGCGCTTCTCGGTGGAGCAGAAACTGGTCAGCAATGGTGCGAAGAACCACATGCTGCTGTTTCAGGAATCAGCCACTTGAGCAGCCCTTTCTGCGCCTGGTGCAGCCTGGAGACCCCGTTCCACACGGGAGAAGTGCTCCGGGGCCAAATTCCAGCAGCGTACAGGGCTGGAGGAACGGGCTTGGGCCAAACACACCAAGCTAGAATTTGGGCCAAACTCTACCCCTGGGCCTGAGGTAGGGATGGACGGGTGTTGTGCAACGCAACCCAGTCACATTTGGTGGACCTGGCAAGACCAGAGGCAGCTCCGGGGCGCCCTCTGCTGGCCAAGGACCAGCACAGCAGCCCTGGTGGTTGCAGTGTTACTACCGCCGTCCACTGGAGCTGCCCGGACACTCCTGGGCGCCACCCGGGAGCCCCGGGGGAAGAGCTATAGAAGGACCGGCTCTTCCCCGCAGAAGCTGCCTTGGCAACAAAGATCCCCCGAGTTGCTGAAGCGCTCCTGGATTTCGGACTCATGAACCCTGAGCCAGCTCCTAGCTCCTGCCTGTTTCCTTAATTATTTATTTAAAGCTTTTCTAGACCTGTCTCATGACTAGCATCTTGGGGCGGTTTACAGCAAGCACAGATAAGAATGGCACAGCATCCAGCAATTCACCATAAAATCATAATTCAAACCAATCAAGCATTAGAATAACGGGAGAATAAAACGGCCCTTGGCCCTTGCGTGCTCCTTCTCCTGCTCCGGCCCTCAAGGTGCCTGTTTCCCTTCGCTTGTCTCCTCATTTTCCCGACTTGTCCGACCACGCTCGGCTCCTGAACAGACTCGGCCGTGCGCATCAACTCCTGATTCTGACCTTTGGACTGTTGCGCTTTTGGACTGAAGTCCCACTCCGGTTGCCCCGGTGCGCTGAGACGTTGTTCAGATTTATTTATTTATTTATTTATGTGTCGATTTATATCCTGCCTTTTCCTACAAAGGGCTCAAGACAGCTTACATCACTCTCCTCCTCCATCTTATCCCCACAACAACAACCCTGTGAGGTAGGCTGGGCTGAGAGTCTGTGACTGGCCCAGAGTCACCCAGTTGGCTCCATGGCCGAACGGGGACTCGAACCCAGATCTCCTGAGTCCCAGTCCCAGGCTCTAACCACTGCACCGCACTGGCTCTCTAGAGACGCTGACTCACGGCCAGGTGTCTTCCATCCTGCCATCTGCTCATGGGCGGAATTATTCTTCTCATAATAATTCTTTCTCCATTTCCAGATTTTCAGAATTTCACTAATGCACAATGGCACATGTATGAATTAGTGCAACTTTGCCTGGCCCCTGATTTAAAACATAAAAATAAAACTCAGCTGCAAGCTTGCAGAATCCCTCATCTCTTGCAGAATCAGAAGGTCAGAGTCAAACAATTTCGAACGTATTTGAAGCAGCATGCAACGCCATCTCAGTGGGTTTTCTCTTCCTCCTGCCCCGTTGCCGCAAGATCTAAGGACCATTGCAGCTAGAAGAGTCTTTAGCAAGCCTTGCTAGAAGCGATTCCTTTATAGTTTTATTAAGCTCCCTGGACTCTGGACAGTTTCAAGTGGGTAACAATGAAAATGAAAAATGAGGAAATTCCAGAGAACACATGGTTGCATGAAAGGCCACAAAACAGCAGATAAAATATTCAGTTCAGCCAGAACAAAAATCCAGATAAAACATCAGCCCAGAAGCAAATACAACAAGATGCAATTAAGGATGCTCTGGGACAAGATGCCTTCCTCATGCTGTGATTGCTATCGCCCCAATGACAGGCACTGAAGTGTTGTCGTATGTTATGGAGCGATCTCCAACATAGGCACCCCTGTGAATGGACGATGTTCAAAATATCCCGGCCATGCCAGGTCTTGCAAACTCACTGATTGGAGACACTGCCCTGTGAGGAGAGACTGGGAGAACTGGGCATGTTCAGCCTTGAGAAGAGAAGGCTGAGGGGGGACATGAGATCCCTCTAGAAGGACCTCAAAGGCTGCCACAAAGAGGAAGGCCAAGATCTCTTCTTGCTGATGCGAGTGCAGGACACGGAGTAATCAGTTCAAGCTGCAACAATCCAGATTCAGGCTGGAGGTCTTGCACTTGGAGCATGGGAATGGGTGTCATAAGTACAGGTCAGGGGACAAGTGGCTAGAAATCAGCACTTGTGAAAGGGACCTCGTGGTACTGGGTGACCGCAGGCTAAACGTGAGTCCGCAGTGTGATGCGGTGGTCAAGCGGGCGAATGCCACCCTTGGTTGCATAGCCAGAAGTGTGGCTTCTAGATCAAGAGAGGTATTACTACCACTCTACACGACTCTGGTGCACCCGCAACTGGAGTATTGTGTTCAGTTTTGGACCCCTCATTACAGAAAGGATATAGCCAGGTTGGAGTCAGTGCAGCGTAGGGCCACAAGGATGGTGGCTGGTTTGCAGGGGATGATGGGGTATGAGGCGAGACTGAGGGAACTGGGCCTCTTCAGCCTGGAGAAGAGGAGACTCAGAGGGGATATGTTGGCAACATACAGGTATGTGAGGGGGTGTCACATGGAGATGGGGAGAGGCCTGTTCTCCCCTGCAGAGGAAGGCAGGACGCGCTCCAATGGAGCAAAGCTCAGGGAGCCAAGGTTCAATTTGGATGCCAGGAAGCACTTCCTGACAGTCAGGACCCCCAGGGTGTGGAATGGGCTTCCACGGGAGGTGGTTGAGGCCCCACTGGGGAGGGTGTTCAAGGATAGGCTGGACATGCACATGGTGGGCATGTCATGAGTGGACCCAGCTGGAGCCGGGGACCAGACTAGATGGCCCAGGAGGCCCCTTCTGACTCGCTCTGTTTCTATGTTTCTGTGTTAAAAGCTTCCTCTCTGTCAGAGCAAGACGACAGTGGAACCGGCTGCCTGGAGAGGTGGGGGCTCTCCCACACTGGGGACATTCAGAAGGAACCTGAGCAGCCCTCCGAGTGGGATGGTGTGACTTGGGGTCCTGCCACAGCAGGGGGTTGGACTGGATGGCCGTCTGGCCCCTTCCAACTCTGCTATTCTGTGATCCAAGTCAAACTGTGTGGAGTCCATCCATCCCATAATTGGTCTTCCTCTTCTTCTGCCTTCAACTTTCCCTGCATGCTTGTCTTCTCCAGCGAAGGCAGAGAAATCGGTAGCTATTTTAGCACCCCTTCCTAGGACGGGGTGAAAGGACGAGGGCGCCAGCCGTCGTGCTGACAGAGCGAGTTGCTTCCAGCACCTGCCTCTTCACCTCGCTTTGCCTGAGCTAATTAAGAACCAGGTGAGGAAAGCGATGTTCACACTTCCCTGCCAACCCATTGGAAAAATCCTTTTTCCATTTAGCACTCAGCTGCTCTTCCACGCTCGTGTCGTGCAATGCTCAGTCGGACTGGAGACACCCCACCGAGAACTTCGGTTCGCACGATCCAGTAACCTGCCGCACCACCACTGGGCCATCTGGGGGGTGGGCGGGTGGGGGGAGCCCCAAGCAGCGGCTCCTTGTGTTGAGCTCTTGCAAGAATACGAAGAGTAAGTCTGGGTTTCCCCACCAGGATCTCCGTTCCAAGCCCCCTCGGGCTTGACTAAATCGAGCTATTGAAAAGTGAACATCAGGAACTGAATCTAGCTGAAGATTTAATGTGTCTAGTGAGGACAGCTTCATACCCAAGGCCTTGGTGGCCACCAGCTTTCAAGACAGTACAAGTTGCAATAGAACCGTCTTTGTTTTTTTACTGCAGACTCAATTCTGCGTGTGTGTGTGTGTGTGTGTGTGTGTGTGTGTGTGTGTTTCCTCTGGGAAAACCTGCCAGTCTCTGAATTGTTTCCCTACCAAACTCCAGAATGCTGAGGGAACTCCACAGACGAAACCTGACCTCTTTCCAGAGGACGCGTTATTCCTCTTTTCCCGTCTGCACTTAGACGGCAAGCGACGTCTTTTTTAATTTCCTGCAATCTAATTAAGAGAGGAATCTGCATTCATTAACAGCTTTATCTCCTCTGTAGCCCTTTATGCAGCCAAGTGAAAGGAGGTCCCTGTATCGCTTCCACGGGATTCCAAAATAACCTGTCTTTAAGGTGGCGATCACCGCATATTGCTAAATAAACAGGCCCGGCTGCTCCGAGCCAGCCGTGGATCCTTCCAAGCCTGCCTCGCTTATGAAAGATGGGTTTATACTGAGGTCAAGTGATACAGCTCAAGTGCTGGGGGCACCCCATTAAGCCCTTGGAGTTCTGGATGTTCTTTGCCAATTCATGGATAGCTCTTGATTATGCATTGATTATATCTTTTTATAAAGCAGCACAGAAGCATTCAAAGCCTCCATTTACGACCAGAGCATGCAATGAGGTCAAAATTCTTCTCTGCCACTAACTACCACTTAGCTCGGGCTTGTGACCGCTCCATCGAAATAGCTCCAGAAAGCAAAGAGGTTATTTTTGACTTTGGAAATGTGTCTTCTTCTGAAACTCCTTCTGTCACTCAGGACTGTGGACTGAAGAGTAGGTCTTAGTCTCCCTTAATTTCTCTTCTCCAGAAATAATTAAACTACCCGTAGCTCCTTCATAGCTTAGTAGAGGCCGCTGGCGGATTCTGAGTTGACAGAGAAACCTAGGATTGCCTAGTTCGGCTCTCCAAATCGCCAGCAGAGATCTTTATCTCTGGTCATTTCCACAGGAGTAGGGAATAAATGGCCACAAAACAGTCTTCCACCACATTGGGCAGCAAAACTCAGGGAACACTTTCACCACATGCCTCAGGAGCAGGAGAAATTTTCCAACAGTTTCTCTTAGGTAGGGCTCACCATGGGCAAGAGTCTGTCCTTCCTCCCTTCCTCCCTTCCTCCCTCCCTTCAAGAGAGGCCTGGGGGGGCTGTCGGTGGCTAATCGTCCTTGTGGCGGCATGCTCCCTCCAGTGTACCTCTGCACACCAGTTGCTGGGAGACATGGGCTTTCCGTTTTGCTTTCCCTTTAAGCTGAGGGACCTCCTCACATCTTTGGTGAGAGTTCAACAGCACTTTTACAGTTTGGGGGGGTTCGGATGCCTCCCCCATGGAATGAAAAAATTCACCAGAAGCCGTTCCAGCAGGTCTCACAGAGGAAGAAGCAAGGGGGAAGGAAGCCAATTCAACAGACTCGATGAAAGACGTCTTCATTTTTCCTCTTCCCTCCCCACCACCTTTTCCTTTCATGCCATGCCTTTTCAGATGGGAAGCTAGAAGAGACTGTCTTGTTTTTCTGATCGCAAATAAGCCAGTCTAGGGAGATGGGTGGTTGAGAAATGGGATTTTTTTTTAAGGTCACCTTTAATAAATCAAATCAACAAAGAGGGAGTTGCGAGCCTGTGTGAACGAGTCACACCCCTGCTGCCAATGCCCCACCTCCTGGGCATTTGGAGGAGATGAGAAGGGACTTACATGCGCAGAGTTCTCCACCGGAAGAGCATCCTGGGAGGAACATGTGCTGTGACCTACGAACAGTGGGGCCCGCTTGGCACGTCAGAGTCAGTTTTGAGGCTACCTTATACAGCTTGTGCATCAGAGGCCATATGCCTGTGCACACCAGTTGCTGGGGAACATGGGCAGGAGGGTCTTGTTGCCCCTATCCCGCTCGTGGTCCACTTGACCGCTGTGTAAAGAGAACACTGGAACCGATGGACCCATCCTGCCCCTGCTCTGTCCTTAGGGAGATATGCGCCCCAAGTTCCCAAAATCCCCCTTTCCACGGGAAACAGCTTCTATTTTTCCTGCCACATTCTCAGGGCATTTTATAATATCCGTTGCCCACTGAAGTTTCCCACGCATGGGAATAAAATGCACCAGAGAGCCACAATCGTTTTTAAGACAAAAGAAATCTTCCTACCCATCCCTTGGAAGGACCATCCATCCATTCTGAAACATACCGAGCCGCCATCCAATTTCTCACGAAACAAAATCTGAACTGGACGTGGAAGATTTTGCAGTGGAAATAAGGTTGGGCACGTCTCTGCCTTGCGATGCACCCAGTGATACTGGATCATCGGCATGGCAGTCTCCCGAGGTTCCTTCCTATTAAAATCCAAGGCTCGGGTGTCCGGCGTGGGATGGGCTCCCACCCATGTAGCAATGTGGAGCCGTCCACAACGGGTGAACATGAGTTCACATTTCAGAGGTGCTGTGGCACGATCGGGCGGCGTACGGATGTTTCAGATAAACAAATGCAGGTTTCTGTCCTGTGCATTAGCAGAAGCGCATGCTTGCGCGAATGCACGATTTCAGAACTGTGCCTTCGCCCACAAAGAAAAGTCTCGTAAAATGATTGCGCCGATGAGAGTTTGACAGGGCGAAGGACGTGTGACACTCTGTGAAACACAGATGGAACGGATCGAAGCAAACCCGCCCGCCCCTGCTGTGGTGGGCGCCCCGCTGGGTTGCCGCTCCAAGCTCCAGTCTAGCCCAGCAGGAGGGTGCCAGGCGGGGAAGGCAGCTCTTGAGCAGAGAAGCCCTGCTATTCCTGAAGAGCCCGAAACGGATCCCGCTTCCTTTCTGACTCACCGTGGGAGGCACCCTTCCCAGCCTGGCACCCTCCTGCTGGCCTAGACTAGCCTTCCCATGATCCCCAGCCAGCGTGGATACTGGCCCTGCAGGCATGCCGGTTCAGCTCTCCCAGAAGGAGAACCCCAGTGAGCCACTGTGGCCCCTCCTGATCCCACTGGCTGGACCGTGTGTGTCCCCTGTACATGGAGCCCAAGGGGGCGCTTGTGATCCCAGCCGGTCCTCCCCTCAGCCCTTCCCACAACCCACACAGTGAACCCCCAAGGCACCCAGTGACTCCTCCGTGGCCACCGAGCCCCGTCTTAGTGGGCTTGCAGGATGCTCCTTCCTGATGTTGCTTCGGTACCCGGGTGAGCCTGGATGTTTAAGGGAGCTTGGAGACCCCCCTGTTCTAACAGCCCAGGCAATCCCCTATTAACCTGCGGACAGGGCAGGATGCAGGGATGAAGGGGCATCGCCAACGGGAACCTTGAAAGGAATCCACACCAAGAATTGTGGGGGCGTAGAAAGCCCCAGGCTGCCTCAGAAGGTGAGGTGGGGCCCCTCTGGCCTTCTCCTCCCGCTCCCAGCCGGTGCCTGAGTCCTGAGAGAGAGCGGTGGCCTCACTAGGAGCAGCAACGAGTGGCGGGACGGCCAGTCCCACCAGGTCCGGTCTGCGTCTCGCCAGCCTCCTTCAGCAGCCTGCTCTCTGCTTGGCCTCTTCCTTGCTTGTGCCACCCAGGGCTTTTTTTGTCATAGAACGCACCGGAACAGCGTTCCGGCACCTTTTTTCGACAGGTTTTCCAAGTTTTAAAAGTCACTTTTGAAAATTTGATGTTTGGTCCACGTGGATTTGAATCGCCCCGTCGAGCGTAGCAGGTCGGCGGCACAGTCATTAAAACGGTGCATGCGGGCTGCTTGCGTGTCGAGTCTGATGCGTGCGCACTTTTTCCGCGCTGGTTGTGATGGCGCTGCTCAGCTTGTGGCTGGTCGTGTGGTCGTGCGCTGAGTGCTTACTGTGGGCGGCGACCATTATGTTTCATTACACAACTGACGTGTGTGGGTGTGTGTACAGTGATTGACTACATGCAAAAGGTAAATAATTTCATGAGTTCCAGCACCCTTTTTCTTACAAAAAACGCACTGGTGCCACCCCATGAGTTGCTCACAGCCTCCGGGGGTCGGCCTCCATTCCAGATGCTGCTGGCACCGCTCCTCCCCCCCCCCCCGCAGCCCCGCAAGTTGGAGTGAGAGGAATATTACTACCACTCTACATGACTCTGGTGCACCTGCAACTGGAGTATTGTGTTCAGTTTTGGGCCCCTCATTACAGGGAGGATATAGCCAGGTTAGAGTCAGTGCAGCGTAGGGCCACAAGGTTGGTGGCGATTTTGCAGGGGATGATGGGGTATGAGGCGAGACTGAGGGAACTGGGTCTCTTCAGCCTGGAGAAGAGGAGACTCAGAGGGGATATGTTGGCAACATACAGGTATGTGAGGGGGTGTCACATGGAGATGGGGAGAGGCCTGTTCTCCCCTGCAGAGGAAGGCAGGACGCGCTCCAATGGAGCAAAGCTCAGGGAGCCAAGGTTCAGTTTGGATGCCAGGAAGCACTTCCTGGCAGTTCGGACCCCGAGGGTGTGGAATGGGCTTCCACGGGGGGTGGTTGAGGCCCCATCGGTGAGGGTGTTCAAAGACAGGCTGGACATGCACATGGTGGGCATGTCATGAGTGGAGCCGGCTGGTGCCGGAGGTCAGACTAGATGGCCCAGGAGACCCCTTCTGACTCGCTCTGTTTCTATGTTTCTATGTCTCCCACACTGGAGACGTTAAAAAAGAAACTGGACAGCCCTCTGAGTGGGATGGTGTGACTGGTGTCCTGCAACAGCAGGGGGTTGGGCTGGATGGCCTTCATGGCCCCTTCCAACTCTATGATTCTATGAGTAGACGAGGCCTCCTGGGAGATCCTGGCAAGCTGCAGAGGGATCTTTAAGGAATTGGCTGCCAGCCTTCCCAGGATGTCACCAGCAACCGGAAATGTAGGGGTGAGCTATGAGTGCCCTACCCCTAGGAGCCGGATCATTCTCCTCCACTGGGATCTCTGGGCATGGGAACTGGACCAGCTCAGCACAGCACCAGTCCTGCACGGGCCTGATCCACGTGTTTCCTCCTCCCTCAATCAGGGGAGGAAGAAGCTCCCATGTGAACCGGCCTCCGCCTTGTCCCGGTGAACCCGATTTCGCATGAGGCAGGAGGGACTTGGATTGCCTGAGGAAGAGAGCGAGAACAGGTGCGGGGAGTCGTTTTAGGCGTGTGCTGGAGCTGCTGTTCCCCATGCAGACGGATGCGAGGTCAGGCCCTGTGGACTTCAGGCAGGGCTGGGAAAACTCCCCGCTGGATCGCTGGACAAGCCAGTCCAGCTGACAATCCTGGGCAAGGAGAAGCAAGACTCTGACTGGCATGAGGCCACACCTGGCGCCTGTCGGAGGATACACCTGTCCCTGGTCCCTGGTCCCTGGTCCCTGGTCTGAGTCTGTGTGTGGAGAAGAAAGGGGCAGATTGAAAAAGCAAGGAAAGAGAGAGAGAGAGAGAGAGAGAGGCTCACAGAGATATACATGCGGTCACTCTTGCAAATGTACACACACACACACACACACAGTGCGCCGTCCAGGCTGAGCACATCCAAAGCCGAGTAGCCGCACCGTCAGCTTAGCTGCAGCAGCATAAACCTCAGCAGCTTCTTCCAGGAGCGAGAGGAACAGTGTCGGATATGGAAGCCAGCTGGGCCTTGGTGGGTTTATGAGGCAGCACATGTGCGCATCTGCATGCGGTGGCCGAGGGCCAGATCAGGGACGACGCCAAGGCATGTGCCGTCGCTCGTTTCCTCTGCACTTGCTTGCTTGCTTTCCCTTTTTCCTTCTCTTTTTGGGAAAAAGACTCAAAAAACAGCCACAAGAGGCTGGAAACACAAGCGGAATGGCAGCGACGGGAGGAGGGTGCTGACGCTTTGGTCGGGGATGATGGTTTGGGGAAGGATCCCCAAAGGAGAAGGAGATCAGTGAGTGGTTATGACCAAAGACTGAGTCAGGGGCTGAGGGAGAACCAGGAGCCAGGATTGACGTGAACGTCGGACGGTTGAACCAAAGTCCAAGACGTGGATGACCAACTAGGGCTGAGGAATAAACAAGATGACGGGGACACGCCAAAGCTCAGAGACTCTTCCTCGCCCAAGGCAAGGTCCAACTGGAGCACCAAGTCCTTTGAAGCACCTTCTGATCCAGAGCAAGACGTAGCAGCTTTTCCAGCCAGTGGACGAACGGTGTCAGCTCCGTAAACCAGACTGACCTTAGTGGATCTATGGACCAAGCACATGTGTTCTTATGCGTCTGGTGGCTGAGTGCCAAGCTCGGGGAAGTGCCAACGCTTGCGTGGTCATGCATCTCCGTGATTTCTTTCTCCTCTCCTCTCCTCTTCTCAAAAAAAAAAAGCCAGTCACATGGCAAAAACTTCCTGGAAGTGTCCATGGTTAATATTCCTCTTGTTGTTGTTGTGTGCCATCAACTCACTTCCGGTTTATGGCAACCCCATGGATGAGAGCCCCCCGAAATGTCCATCCACGACAGCCCTGCTCAGATCTTCCAAATTCCAGGCTGTGGCTTCTTTGGCGGGGTCCGTCCATCCATCTCCAGTTTGGTCTTCCTTTTCCTCTGCCACCTTCGACTTGCCCTCCATGGATTCTGCATTCTCAGGACGTGCCTGAAGTACAATGTCTTCAGTTTTGTCGTCGTTGCTTCCAGAGAAAGCTCTGGCTTGATCCGCTTCTTTGTCTTTCTGCCACTCCAGGGTATTTGCAACGCTCTCCTCCATGTTTTGTGTACATCACTTTCTTTTCCCTCAGCTTTTTCGCTATCCAGTTTTCACACAGAGACACTTTGATGGGGATGCAACACTGTGGATAATTCTGGCCTTGGTCTCCAGTGAAGCCTCCCTGGAGAGGTGATCTGTCCCAGTTCCTCCATCGCTAGCCTTCCGGTTCTCCATCTTCTTTGCATTTCCGGGCTGCAGTCTCCTCCTGAATGGATGAGTAAGCTCAATGAGGAGCTTAAGCTAAACTTGGCTGGCATTTTTGGTATTTGGGGCCAACCCTGTCTCGACTTCGCCCCACCCACAACCAGAACCGGCCTCCCAAGAGCCTTCATGAAATCAAACTCGACTCTGGGATCGGAAGAGCCCTGATACTCCTCCCCTGCAGCACAAGCGAACTAACACGTCTTCCTGTCTGAATGCTTTTTTAAAATAGACAGCCCTGGTGCAAAGTAAGCCAAAAGCAATGCTCTGCCCCAAGGACGATGCCGTGAGCATGTCCCTATGCACATGGGCGCAAAGACAGTGCGTGTTCAACCGATCCGCGCTGGCCGAGTCATAGGCTCATGGCGCCCCGCATCAGTGAAACAGAAGCGGTTCGAAACGGCGTTTGGCAAGGGAATTATCTGCGTCCGTTCCCAAGTCAGCGTGCGCACCAGGACCCAGAATAAACAAGCGCTGCGGGAGTGACGTAGGCCCAGCTGAAAGATGTGCCCAGCCACCCCCTTTCCCACAACGCCACCTGTGCAAACAGTGGAGACCCAACACCGTGGGGACATGGGCTGGTGAGTTAAAATTGGAGGGTACAATTTGGATGTCTCTCTCGCCCTCGGTGGGTCTCGCGTGCCATCTGGCCTTCCAGCCAGCAGGTAAACGTTGAGTTGTGGGTTACAGAAATAACCCTGTGCCTTGCCGGAACAGACCCCCTTGGTGACGGTGTGCTTGTGCAGTTTGGTTTGTCACAGCTCCAACACCTAATAAACACCTTGCACATAAAAAGAAACCACTGCAGGGGTGGGAAAGGTCTTGTTAGAAACAAGGCGAGCAAAGAAAGCTGTCTATTGACTGGACTTTTAAATAGAAAGAATACCATGGAAGTTGGTATGTAGGCCATGGCTTTGGAGAGGAGTCCTTCCCGAGCCCAAACACACAGACGCTGCTTTTGAAAGACCGTGGCTGTCTCAAACTCCAATTTTTCTAAGCATCCAAAGGATTGCTGGAGCTGCACTTTCCAAACAAGAATGGCACTGATTTATTCATGTTCAAATGTCAGAGGGTCTTCTTTGCAGAATAAATCAATGTGGAAAGACCTGATTTAGGGCTGTGCAGATGGAGTAATTTCTACTTTGTGATGAGTACACACGTCAGTTGTATTCATAGGCCCATCCCCTCCGATTTCTGCATCAATGTGCTAGATAAAAAAAGGACAAAAGCGGACAAAAGCAAGATATTTAAATACATTTCAATGCATATTTTGGAGGCATTTTCACACAAAATAGACATTTCTAAAGTATTGATTAGATCGCTCCCTGTCTCTAACTCGAAAGGAGTGGCAAAACCAGGCTCAAATGGATGCTGAAAAGAACTGGGATGTGCCAAGCTTCCCTGGATTCCCTTCGCATCTTCCTCCTGGAATTCTTCAAGTTCCCATCCCTCTCTGAGGAAGCAACCTGAAAACAGAGGAAGCCTGTGAGTGGTCTGGATGCCACTGGAAGTCCTTTTTAGTGCTGGAATGATTGCGTGCAATACACACAGGTGTGACAGGCTAAGGTGCAGGTACAACCAGATAAGTGCGATCGCGTTCACCCCCATATTAGCTTCCGTGATGGCTTCTTGCCCGCCGTTCCAGGCAGCTGTTGTAAATTCCACCTAGCACAATCCATGCACAGCGTTTCTTGCCGCTGCCACGCCGACTCCGCTTGGCTGCTTTTGGAAAACTCTCTTCCCTTCAGCACAGCGAGAGAAGTTCTGCACGAACCTGGGGAGGTTCCACGTCACTTTAGGCAAAGTGGCATGTAAGAAGGACATCTGCTTGTAACAGGGCCTTCTCTGCGGTGGCACCCAGACTGCAAAATACGCTCCCCCGGGAGCGTTGCCTGGCGCCGAGCCTATATTCTTTTCTGCGCCGGGCTAAATCCTTTTAATTAATTGTTATTTTAAAAACTAGCATGTTTAGTGTTTCACAGTCACTTTTGTTTTGTTCTGATTTGATTTATTTGTATTGGTTTTGGGTCATTTTATTGTATTGTTTTATTGATTGTTTTTACGATTGTTGGTTTTAATCTTGTAAGCCATCCTGAGATGCCATAGTGAAGGACAACAGATAAATTTATTTGCTTATTTCGTTATTTGCTTTTTGGCACCAGGCCAAGACCTTTTTATTTAAATGTTATTTGAATTGTTAATATTATTTATTGATTTTAATAACTCTGGCCAGGATGTCTCCAATTTTATATTAATTGTATTGATGATATTTATTTATGTTTGTAAGCCACCCCAAGGCTTTGGCGAATGGGGCGGAATATAAGTTTACTAAATAATAATAAACAATAAATATTCTAAATAAATGTGCGGAAGAAGGACATTTTGCAGTGGATGTGCGGGAAGCCATCATCCACAGTGGGGCTGGAGACCTGGCGAGCGTCCTGTGGATGCTTGGCCACAACCAGCAACTCAAACTCAGAGCCACGACCCTTCGGACCGGAGTCCAGGGAGCCAAAACATGGGAATTGGTGGACTCCCAGCCCCAGATGGAGTCTTTGCACAGGGCTGGAGAGGAACAGGCCAACAACGTTGGCGGCCACATCGCCAGCTGTGTCGAAGGACAACACCAGCCAGGCTGATGGAGCGACACCACCCCATGCGCCCGCCAGCCCACATCTGCTCAAGTAGCAAAGCTTTTGAGGTCTGCAGTGCCTCCGATCCCATGACAGCACCAAAACCCGTCACTTGTTTCTACTCCATCAGCGCTTCCTCGCCTTAGTAGCGCAAGGGTAATTCAGAGCACAAGCTCATCTCTCCTTTCTCGTGCAAAGGCAAAATCCCCAATGTTGCTATCTCTGCTCATTCGCAAAACCCCGCATCGCTTTTGATCCTTCGGGCCTCATCGTTTTGCACTATTGGACAACCTCTTGAAAGGAAAAGGGGGAGGCCGTCTCCCCAGGCTGCTCCTAAGCACAACCTTCCGGGAAAGTCGAAATGAAAGACTGGTTTGGCTTGGAGAGAGAGCACCCTTCTAAACAGGGATGCTACTCTGCCTGTGCATGAGCGTCCCAAATTGACACAAGTTGTTCAGCCAGAAACCACTGTAATTTAGCACATCAGAGTACGCATTCCATGGCAATATATTTATTAACTTGTACCAAGTCACTCAGCAACTGGGGTTTCTTTTTCTTCTGCTGGAACATTCCAAATCCTGTTAATAAAGTGAAAGGGGTGTTTTCTTTGCCTCCACTAAGGCAGAGCCAGGGAACCGGCGCCCCCCGCCAGATGCTGTCGGACTACAACGCCCATCATCCCCAACCTCTGGCCATGCTCCCTAAGGCTGACTGAAGTTACTCCCTGACGATGTTTGTGTGGCCACGGCTTCCTCACGCCAGTGCTGACAAATCCTTTAGTAGGAGGAGACTTGGGATATGTCAGAAATACCCCTGAACCTCTGGATTCCAGCGCCCTGTTGGATAATGCTTCCCACTGCTGGATCGGACCAAGGCTCCAAGGTCATGCGTCCCACAGCAGCCCATGGATACCTGTGGGACGAGCACCAGCAGGGGCTGGAGGCCATGGGTGTTTCATACCGGCCATCCCTGGAACCAGCACTCGTTGGAATTCCTCTGCTACCTTTCTAAGCTTCTCCTCCATGAATCTGGTGTCACCCCTTTTAAAGCTCTCACTCTAGCCCATGTCCCTCGGGGTTGGATTACATGACCTCCAAGGTGCCTTCCAAGCCTACAATCCCATGACACCTCAAGGCATCACATGCATGAAGTCCTTCCTTTTTGCTCTCTCTTGAATCTGACACCACCCCATTTCATTGGCGTACTGAGGAAGAACCTCCAGTCCTCCTCTTCTGGAAAACAACTGTGTGAACAACACACACACACACACCTGAGAAAGTCTGCTGCTTTTATTAGAACTCCTTCTGTCATTGCTTGAAACTCTCCAGATGTTTTGCCTGAGGACAGACTCCACATCTGCTTCCAATTTCTGTTTGGAGAAAAAGCCAGTGAGAACTCCGGCCTGCACAAAAGCCCTTGGAGAAATACTGCTCCAACATTTTATTGTTGCTGTTGGGCCGTTTGTCGTTGCTTTGTTTTGCTCCCCTCAACAGGAAAAATCCACACATTCATTTCATAGTTTGCTCTCGATCCGATGGCCCTTGTGATGGCGCAGCCAGTTCTTCGCAAAAGCAACTCGTGTCGGGTTTACAGCGACCCCGACAAACTCATTAATGGCTCCTTTGCATATGTCCTGCCTGGGATGGAAACTCTTGAATCAGCCCCAAAATATGGTCTTGGAGGTTGATGAAAGCTTTGGAGCAGAGGAAAGGCTCTGAAGGTCATCTCAGTTCTTGGCTCCCTTCTTTTCTGGCTCGTTATCAGTCCACCGTTGTGCATTGTTGAGTGTGAAAATACTTTGAGGCCCAGCTAGCCACGGTCCACTTTTATTTTGACCTCTAGTACCCCAGGGGTTCTTTGAGGGCAGACCCCATAAGCATGTCCAGGCCCAGAGTCATGGGCAGGTGTGGTTGGCCATCTGCCAAGAGCCCCTGGACTCACGCCTCCTTGAAGACCAGGTGGTCAGCAGCCTTGACCACCTGGTCTTCTGCTCCAGCCCAGACGGTCAGACGGAGGAGCCGTCTGCTAGTGAAGCGAGTGGTAGCCATGTGGGAAAGAGGCTGAGGGACAAGAGCACGGGGGACCATAGCCAAGAGAAGGAGAAGGAGACCCCGTCAAGAGCGCTTTGCACAAGGGACCTCAAAAGCCGGAGCCAGCACTGAAGATGTCCCACAGCGACGGTCACTCCATCAAGTAGTCCCATGCTGATGTGATAAGGGACCTCCGTGATCGCAACCCATCGCTTGACCCCTGGAGGAAAGTCCAAAACGCTTCTGCAGATACATTGGAAGTTTTGGAACACTGAAAGAACCGTCTTGTCTATCTCAGGGCAGGACTCTTCAGAATGAAATCTTCCGTCGCCGTTCCGGACGAGCAGGTGCATTGCCCTAACTCTGAATCTGTGAATATTTTCATGTCCCTCAGTGTCACGGCTGGCCATTTCCCCGTGTGTCCATGCTTTTAGTCCTTCGCTTCTGCTGAATGTTTTGGAGTTGAGCACCTTCTTTGCCTCTTCGCTTCCTGCCACACTGTGTCTCTCTTGCCCTTTTTCTCAAGGTATCTCAGCAATGCTTTTCATTTCGCCACGCTGCCCAAAGCCCAAGTCATTCCCTCCTGTTTCTACCTCGGTTTGTAAATTTTGTTTTGCTGTTTGACACCCTCTGCACAAAAACTTACACACATTTCCACAGTTGTGGCAACGCATATGCATTTCTCCAAAAGCTCACTAGGTTCTCATCATCTGTGTACACATTTTTCTTATGGAGAAATGAAACACAAGATCCAGAGCATTACAAAAGCCAAGGACAGGTGTGTTCTGGTTAAGCCGTTTGATGCAGGAAAGCCGTATTAGTTTGGTAGCTTTTAAAACAGAAACTAGCCACATTTCTGTCCCTTCCATGACTATGTCACATATAATGATCACTGTTTTGCAAGGAAGAGGAGGACAAAGGCACAGAAATTCAGCACCTTTCTGGCAACACCTTCCCCTTCCGCAGCTTCCTATTGTATCCAGCTCGCTCCACCTAACGATAGGGCCGGCCCTGCTTTTTGCAAGCTACTTCAGGGACATCTTCCATTCCAAGATGCAAGAGGAAGACGTAAGAAAAATACACAAATAATCTGACATTCAATATCCAAAAGGCAAAGGAAGTGAATTTTGAAGACCCGCAAATATTCATGCTGGGTTGCATGGGCCGGGGCTCCTCCCTTTTGTGCAGATAAAGGGACAGTGGAGAACATTATAAGAAATGCCCTCCATGGCTTACCCCCCTTCCAGAGACAGGATTAGTCTGTGGGGACGTGAGTATTTTTAACCTCTGGTCATTGGCCTGGAACCTCATTCAATGAACTGCACTTGTGTGACTTGAACTTAGAGAGAGAGAGAGAGAGAGAGAGAGAGAGAGAGAGAGAGAGAGAGAGAGCCAATCTCCTTATCGCAGGAGGGCCAGACGCGCTGCAGTAGAGCCAAGCTCAGGGAGCCAAGGCTCAATTTGGACGCCAGGAAGCACTTCCTGACAGTCAGGACCCCCAGGGTGTGGAATGGGCTTCCACGGGAGGTGGCTGAGGCCCCATTGAGGAGGGTGTTCAAAGACATGCTGGACATGCACATGGTGGGCATGTCATGAGCGGAGCCGACTGGTGCCGGAGGTCAGACTAGATGGCTCAGGAGACCCCTTCTGACTCGCTCTCTTTCTATGTTTCTGTGCCATTTTTCATTGTAAGTTTTGAAAGACAATCAAACCAGCTCAGATCTAGGGGCAAACAAAGGACAGCTCAAAAAGAAGAATGCATTTCTTTTTAATTATTATTTTTCTCATGAAATGGAAAAAATGAATTTAAAAAGCCTCTCCTTTAGTATGTAAATAAAGACATGTTTGGCTCCAACCCCAAACACTCATGCTTTTTTTTTTACCTCCTCCATCTTTTCTCAGGAGGCTTTTGTTGAATTTCCCATGCTCAGAAACCCAATATGGGAAACGGGCCTTCGCAAAACCTTAAGAAGACATCCTCAGTCTTCTCTTTAATTAAAGAGGCTTTGGCAGAGTAAACACACGCGTAAGTGGGATTATGCAAATATGAACTCTGCTTTTACTAGGACGGATCTAGGGTCTCCCATGAGAGTAAAGCCTGCAACTCCATCTTTTGACGTCGACTGCCATAACTAATACACCACCACTTTGGTAGCAAGGCAGGCCCTGATTCCTAATCCAAGAGTGTGTGGAAAGGAGAGAAGAAAGGAGACTCTTGGCTTTCTTGGAATGGCTCAGATCATCAACTTCATCTGATGCATCTCTGCACCGGACTGACACCTCTTCCCATGAGTTTCAAGACCAGAGCCTTCAAATCGGAAGAGTCCTTGAGCTGCAGCACACCTAAACCGAGAGGCAATTGTGTTGTACCATCCTGGTCGTTAAGAAACACCTCCTTGGAAATGAGCAAGATCAAAGCCCTCCTGAAAGAAGGACTTCTGCAATGATGGGATTTTATATAGGGCATTTCAAGAGGGCAAAAATCGCCATGCACGTAGTCCATGCGTCAGCCAATGTTGTAAGGACCAATGTTGTCCTTTGTGGGAATAATATGGAAGAGAACTGGATTGCAACTTCTATTGCAAAGTCACTGGAACAAAAGCACTCTTGTACTAATGTATGATGAAAAGATTTCATTTTCATTTTCAAGGATAACACATGCCCTTTCAAATTACCTACCAGAGCCTTGAAATTTAACACAGAGTCAGTGCAAATGGATTTCTCACACCCTTTTGAGAGCTAAAAGACAGCAGCATTAACACAATGGATAGTAGTTTTAATGACAATCTCAATTTTTGAACAGGTACCCTTTAGGCATAATGTACAAATGGATAAATATATAAATATTTTGGCTGGCTTTGCTGAGGCTTGTGCATAATTATTTTCAATAAAGGTAATATGTTCTGTTATATACTAATGTGTGTGTGAGAGAGAAAGAAATCAGCATTATGGAACCATTTGAATCTTATTCAAAAATGACAATGTTGTATTTTTTTCTGCTGGTGTGGTTCGGCTTCTTTTTACTGAATAATAAAATAAATTTAAAAAATGCACACACATGTGAATGTGAATTAGTGCAAGCAGCAAGCAATCCAAGGTTTAAAAATCTGACTCCATCAAGAAATCGATGGTGGAATGAATACCTGGCACAGAGAATGGATTGTTCAGATCCACACGTTTCCCTGGAGTCTGCCAATCTCTGGCACAGGTTACTTGTTCCTGCGCATGTACAGAGGGTGAGTCGACCTTCCTTAAGGAGTGCAGAGGCAAACCAGGGAACTGCAGGTCCGCCTGAGACCACCTGCCCCTTGCCACCTCATTCCCAGGGTTTATCCCCGAGGTTCCTTCTTCCCCGACTGCCACAGACGCTTCCACTGTTCCCTTCCTCTCGGCATCCAGTGTTGCTTCTCCACCCATGTCCCCGGGAGGCCACGAGTGCCCCTTTGCACTGCCTCCCCTGGGAAAATGAGCATCCCACTGTGGTGTGCGGGAGCCCCAATCGGAGGCTTAGAGCATCCAGGGCAGAGGGAAAGACGCTGTGCTGCGGCGTTGCCTCCCTCACCAGCCACACCTCCCTGTTCTGCTGTGCAGCGGGAGGGGAGGCGGTGGCAGAGGCAGGGCAGCAGCTCGTCCCTGAACCCGGGACTGCCCCTTTCCCCGCTCTCCGGAGTCCTGTTCTCAGGCTCTAAGAGCAACCCGTGTGGTTCCTTCCAAGGCGGGGATGGATCGTTCTGGAATCTCTCCGTCCAGCATCCCTGGACCCCTCTTGGGCTCAGCCTGGTCCAGCAGAGTGAGCTCGGCCGAGAGGACGAGGCCCCGGCTGCCCAACCCACCCAGGCACCAACCCTCTTTCCCACCCGCTGCCGCCAGTGGGGCACATGCTGAAAGGGGCAGTACACGCAGGCATGCCAGCTGCTGTTCCTGGCCCCCAAACCTCTTCCCAGCTGCTTGCCCGGTGCGTGGGGCTCGATTCCTGGTGCTTCGTTTCCTCACCAGGAACTCTGGCTGAGATCTGTTGCTGCTCAGAGACCAAGGAGTGGAGCCCAGGAAACCCAATGGTTTTCCACCCCGAACAGATTCCTCACGTCTCCCTAGTTCCTTCTGTGCTGACTTCAGGAGGAGGAGGAGGAGGAAGGAATCAAAATGACGGTTTCCAGCTCCAAAGCTGGCTCGTTCTTTGAGGCTTCTCAGAGATTGGCCTCAGCACCACGGAGAGTACCTTCAAAGTTCGGACTACAACCTGGAGTTGATGAATTGCCCCACTAAGACATGGAGACCCCAGCCCCCACTGTGGACTCACCGACCCCCAGCTCTGGCAGCTCCCCTGACATTCTGCCTCCCCAGACTATTGTCCTCTCTGGTCCAACATGACCAGCTGTGGTCCTCCAGGGTTTCAGAGAGAAGTTCTCCCCAGCCCTGCTAGAGGTCTGGGGCCAAGCAGGGACCTTCAGCCACGTCCTCCGGGGTGCCTCACCAGGACCAGGAGCGGGACGCCTTGTGGGGCCATGGCCACTTCGGGTCTTCCGAGGAACCATTCTGGGCACCACCATGAAATGGCAGCCCAGGGGGACACACCTCACCTGCCCAAACAACTGAAGGAGGGCAGTTTCTCTTGTGTGGGTGGAGCATGTGGCCATGTCTGAACCCGCTCCATGGTCTCCTTAACAGAGGTGTGATTCACCAGGGCTTCAGTCCCATCTTTCTGCACAAACACCATCCCACACCTTGGTGAAGCTGCTGCACCTGATGCAGAAGGTTGCTGGTTGCACCAGCTCCGTTCCAGGTTGTTCGCAAACCTCCTCTCAGCTCAGCTCCCTTTCTGAGACTGGGCCAGGCATGAGCAGAGCTCCACCAATGCTAGAGGGGTGGATTCTCCTGAGTTTCATCTCAGCCCTACTCCCTTGTTTCCCTTTCCCTCCCACCTCTGACTTCTTCTTCGGTTCCTCCTTGGTTGCATCAGGTGAGCAGAGTCTCTACAGGCTCTTGCCAAATATCTGGGAAGCTTTTACCCCGCAGATAACGCAACGGGGGAAGCCAGCTCGGCACCCTGCGGCGTTTGGCTCCTCTAGGCAAGGCAACCTGCTTCACTCGGGGATTTCTGGGATGGCCTTCCTTGCTCGTCGTTCTGTTCATGGATGCTGGACTTTGTCCAGGACGAGATTGCACCAGAGGCCTTTGGAACAGTTAACTCTCCCCCATCCCCACCCCGCCGGGGCAGTCAAACATTTGCGAGTAGCAGGGCGCCCGCATCCGGCTCTTGGCCCAGGGGCCAAGTCAATGCAGCGCAGTGTCTGTTCTGTTTTCCTTTAACCAAGGCTCATCCGGTCTAGTTAATCTTAAGCCGGAAGACCTGGAACGGAACACATTAAAACGGAGAACACATCCTTTTCTTTGGCTCGATCTTCCTTGGACCGGCCACACAGTAATCAGGCGGGATGGGTGAGGAACCTCGGTGGGGGTGCAAATCCAGTGGACTGGCCCAGCTCAGCCCCAGTTTCCAGCCACTCCACCCACCGCCGGTGCCATCAACACTTAAGCAGGCCGTACTGCTCGCAAAGCAAGCCTTGCCTGGCTACATTCGAGGCAGATAAATTCCGCAATATGACCACCCCTTGCATGGACAGGGCTGCAGTTTGCACCGATGGCGGTCTTTACAGAGGTATTTTGTTCGGATGGTGCACGCTGCAATCAAGCTTTATTCAAATCGCAAGCCCATTATATCCACTCAAAGCCCTCTTTAAAAGCAGAAGCTGCAAAAGGCAGAACACCCAAATT
This sequence comes from Varanus salvator macromaculatus, assembly GCA_023646645.1. NCBI lineage: Eukaryota > Metazoa > Chordata > Lepidosauria > Squamata > Varanidae > Varanus > Varanus salvator. The sequence continues at coordinate 120,397,107 of JAIXND010000654.1, forward strand.
TGGCTCGCGTTTGGCTCTCTAAAGTCCCCTGAGCACAGTCAGTTTTTGTTCTTCAAGATCCTCTGTTACAATTCCTCAGCCACTAGCCCTCTCCCTCCCCACCCTGCACAGCCACCTTTCTTGGACATTTGCTTCCAAATAAGGCCGAGCAATTTCTGTTTAGTTTACTTTCAGTAACCTCCCTGCACCTCTGTCAATTAAGTCCTTTTATACCCCAACACCTATTTTCACACATCCACTCCTGTCACCCCCAAGCTCCCCAAAGTTTCCTGCCTTTAGCAACTTCCTCTTCCCCCCTTCTGCCTGTTATACCTAGTTCTCCTTCTGAGAAGATGTCCTCATCAAAGCCAAGCCAACTTAATCCTCATCACCAGCAGCAAAGAAACATGTGGGATTAAAGACAGGAGAACAAGCAATTTTTGGGTCCACCAAACTCTTCAAATATCAGCCCACCAAAGTGAAGAGAACTAAAGAGCCTCTTGATGTGGGTGAAAGAGGAGAGTGCAAAAGTTGGCTTCAAACTGAACATTAAGAAAACTAAGATCATGGCATCTGGTCCTATCACATCCTGGCAAATAGATGGGGAAGAAATGGAGGTAGTGACAGATTTTACATTCCTGGGCTCCAAGATCACTGCAGATGGGGACTGCAGCCAAGAAATTAAAAGACGCTTGCTCCTGGGGAGGAAAGCTATGGCAAACATAGACAGCATATGAAAAAGCAGAGACATCACCCTGCCAACAAAAGTGCATATAGTCAAGGTGATGGTTTTCCCAGTTGCAATGTATGGCTGTGAAAGCTGGACCACAAGGAAGGCTGAGCGCCGAAGGATTGAGGCCTTTGAGTTGTGGTGCTGGAGGAGACTCTGCGAGTCCCCTGGACCGCAAGGCGATCAAACTGGTCAGTCCTAGAGGAGATCAACCCTGACTGCTCTTTGGAAGGCCAGATCCTGAGGATGAAGCTCAAATACTTTGGCCACCTAGTGAGAAGAAAGGACTCCCTGGAGAAGAGCCTGATGCTGGGAACAATAGATGGCAAAAGAAAGAGGGGGCGGCAGAGGATGAGGGGGCTGGATGGAGGCACTGGGGCAGTTGGCGTGAGCTTTGGTGGACTCCGGGGGATGGTGGAGGACAGGGGGGCCTGGAGGAATGTTGCCCGTGGGGTCGCGATGGGTCAGGCATGACTTTGCGACTAAACAACAGCAAGATCATCGTCATCCTCATCCTCACAATAACTCCTCCTCCTCCTATGTATTCCATTTCTACACCACTCATAGCCAAAGCTCTCTGGGTGCTTCGCAACGGTTTATGCCCATGTTGGCCACCCAGTTTGTGCCAACAGGAAAATTGTGCAGAACAAACAGCAAACATGAATGTCACACTGGATCGTACCATCTGCAAAGAATTTCCCCATCAGCTAAAAAGGGACTGATCAGGAAATCAGTGTCAATTTAATGGGGAAGTTTTACAAATCAAACGCAAGCATTGCGCTCGCTGGTTTGGACGCGTTTTCTGCGCACCTGTTCTCAGAGCTGCATTTGAGCTGCTGAACAAGCCAAACTTGAATGTTTTATGAACAGAAAAAGCATTCTTCATGCTCCTTGCCTGCAACCTGTTTGTGTTAACCCCTTCAAACTGTGCCTCTCCCCAAGTTGATATTTTTATCCCACTGCTCTCAGAATCCCAAGATCTCTTCCTTGGTCAGGAGAGATCTTGGATCCTATTAGTGGATGTATGGAGTTTTCCCCGCATCATTCCACAGTTGCTTTGCCATTCTGATGTGGGGCCCTTTGCAATCCCTTTCAGTTTATTGATTTTTTATTTTAAACATGTATATGCCGTCCTTTGTCGCAGCCTCAGGACGGCTTAAAAAATATCAATATGAACAACAATAAGATAATACAATTCTCAATAAGAACAATCAATAGACAATACATAATGCAATAAATAATCAATAAAAAATAAAACAAATCAAAGCGACTGTTAAAAATCATTAAAAATACTAGTTTTTAAAATGCTGTTTAAATAAAAAGGTTTTAACCTGGTGACAAAAAGAATATAAACTCTGCGCCAGGCAAACCTCTCTGGATATAGGATTTAATCATTCTAAATCACTTTGTGTCGCTACCAAAATGTGAACGAGTTTCTTCCCCCTTCAGATACACTTCAGTAAGGACAACATGGAAGGGACAAATCTTTTATTCCTTGTTCCGCTTCTATCTCTCCATGCCAAAGTTTCTGCTGGCTTGGAAAATAGCTGTGAAGATAATCTCTGTCTGAGGAGGTGATGCAAAGAAACTCAAAGTAAGAGCTCTGTTTTTTCCAGGTAACTGGCAGGTCGAAACTTCAGCTTGCCAAAAGGACAGATGAGATATCCAGCACTGGGCACTCGCTGCTCAGTTTTTGGAACCAAAAAGCAGAGACTTTATTTGTATCAACAAACTGTTGCAGATAAATGTGTTGTTTGTACGAGGTCTGAGATGATCTGATGCTCAGATGAGCCAGGCTTGCAATAACAACAACAACAGATTTCGCTGTTCTTCAAAGCATCAGCGCCACAAAAGAAACCGCCAATGGGATAATGCAGAAAATGTTCTGATGGGATAATGCAGAAAAACACATCAGGGATGCCAAAATAAACTGGAATCCCATCAAGGGTTCTCTTGCAAGTGGATATCACTGCTTTGTCACCTGGGATAGAATAAGAGACCACAACAAGAGAAGGATTTCTCAGCATTGGCATTTTTCAGCTCTGCTTTCTAAACACATACCTGTATCAAGATGAGATTCAACAGGGGGGATGCCTTGTTCTTATTAGCATGTAGAACAGCTAATAAGCTGCTTCCCCTTTAATCTTCCTTGCTGAGACCCTACTGATATTGACTGCTGAGCCCCCATGGATACTGAATGATTTGGCTTGTTCAGTATGGGCCAAGCAGAGCAGGATGGGCCAAGAGGAGAGCAGAGATCACAGATAAGACCAAACTGCATCCTACAATGCTGGAAAAGTTGGATCTCAGAGAAATCCTTCAAATGGGACTTCAGCCACAGGCTGGATGGCTGCCCATGAGCAGCTTCCACGCAACGTCTCCATGGTGGCACCCAACTTATCCTTGCTGGTACTTGGGAGGCACAGACTCTGCCGTGCCTCCGGTGCCAATTAAAGGCCCATCTTTGTACTCAGAACTTGCCCAGGGTTTAATTACTAATGATGCTATTACCAGCCTTCAGGCGTATTCTTTTTACCCATGTTCTGCCAAAATGTGTATGGATTTTTTTCATGTGTTTTAATCCTGCTTTGCAAACTGCTTAGAGAGAGATTTTGTCAAATTGGGTGAGCAGTGTGGAAGCCGAATTAATAAGTGACCCATAAACTCAGAGAAATCCTAGGCTGTGTGTTCCTGCCGTCTTCCTCTTCATCATCTCCGTGTGTTCCATTTCCATATGACCCAATAGCTGAAACATAGAAACAGAGCGAGTCAGAAGGGGCCTCCCGGGCCATCTAGTCTGACCTCCAGCACCAGCCGGCTCCGCTCATGACATGCCCACCATGTGCATGTCCAGCCTGTCTTTGAACACCCTCACCAATGGGGCCTCAACAACCTCCCGTGGAAGCCCATTCCACGCCCTCGGGGTCCTGACTGTCAGGAAGTGCTTCCTGGCATCCAAATTGAACCCTGGTTCCCTGAACTTTGCTCCGTTGGAGCTCGTCCTACCTTCCCCTGCAGGGGAGAACAGGTCTCGACCCACCTCCGTGTGACACCCCCTCACATACCTGTATGTTGCCAACATATCAACATATCGCTGGGCAGCTTGCCACAGTTCACCATACAGGAAAACACCACAAAACACCATAACATCTCATGAAACAGCACATTAAAAAAATGAAACCGGCTAAAGCCGTATAGTGAAGGATGTTCTCGTGAAAGAAAAGCCCAGGGTGAGCCCAGTCTAGCTTTAAGGCCTCAGCATGAAAGTCTGGCTTAACCTGGTGCCGAAAAGAGGACAAGGTTGGCACCAGGCGGACGGCGGTGAGGAGGTTGCCAGGGGGCAGAAGCTGGAGGTAGCAGTGGCAGGCCTTCCAGCTGTTCCTTGGGAACTCCCAGATGTTCCCCCATTGGATATCAGAGTTCTGTGTGCCCCACAACTCCCCACGTCCCCTGACCGGACCTCCTTCCTGCCTCAGGTGTGGAACTAACCCATAGTAAGGGTTGATGTAGGTTCCAACCACAAGCCAAGTGCCATCAGACGGCAAGGCCCTGGGCCAGCACTGGTCCACAGGACTCCAGCCAAGGGGGCCTTTTGCAGGGAATTAGACGCCATGTAGCTGCAGATCTCTGCTCCACCGTGATGATGTTCTTCCTCTCAATCAGGGTTGGGGCAAGTCCTGTCGGAATCTGCCCCTGCAAATGTGCATGGGCGTCCCTTCATTCCAAGGTCGCAAATTCTTGTGGAGTCCCAGGTGTGCCACGGGCAACCTTCTCTCCAACAGTTGCAGCACCTCAAGGCAACTGCTCCTGGCAGGCAAGAGGGGGCTGCTTGTACCCGAAGCTCAGTTCTGGGTGAGCACCCAGCAAGCTCTGCGCATGCTCACCAGGAACTGTGATGCTGGGCAGCCTCCTGGGTCATCTAGTCTGACCCCCGGCTCCAGTCGGCTCCACTCATGACAGGCCTACCATGTGCATGTCCAGCCTATCCTTGAACAACTCTGGATCAAAGCACTTCAGGGGCCACCACTGAGCCCCCTCCCACTCCTGAGGTGGGAAAGAAGCCGGTGGAGAACAGGCTGGGGAGGGGCTCTTGGGAGGCGAACTCAACCCCCCAGGAGATGGGGACGCAAGGGCCCGTCGACCCACTTGCCAGCTGGACCAATTAGGTTGAGATTTTTTTTTTAGGTTGAGATTTTTATTTAAATTAGAGCATACTACAAATCACAATAAAAGTCCAATTTACAAATTTTCACAAGGCCCAATGTACACACATTTACAGATCTTCAAAATTTACACATTGAATTACAGAGAGGACTTTCTACAGAGATCCCCGAGATATGTTCACCCCATCCGTCGTTCAGTTCTTCTCCGTGTGTGAGCGTTATACAGACGCTACGTAATCGGGGCACAGGCAGCAGACAGCCAGGGCCAAAATTTCCTCCAACGCCCTGGCGGCATCCTGCCCCTCTCTTCGCAGCTCAACCAAAAAATTTTACTCCGGACAAAGTTGACCGAGCCAGCCACGTCAGCCACCTTTTGCGTCCGTATCTCCCTGTGGCGTTGGAATGACAGCGCCCACAGGACGTACAGGTTAATCAGTCTCACCGTGGACCAGGGTACCGTCCAGTACCAATTAGGGGCTCAACGGGAAGAACGTCGGCATGCCCGCTTCCATAGCGCACCCCCCTCCAGAGACCGGCCCTGAAGGGTCCATAAGCAGAGCTTTGGGTGAGGGGGGGCAGAGCGAGGGGCCAGCATTCCACCTGGTGTGTGTGTGTTTCGAGGCTTGTGAGTACGTTGCCTTCTGTGTGGAAGATGGACTCTTCCAATAACTACTGAAGGGCCTGCCTCGTTTGGGAGGGGATGCCTGCTCAGAGCACTTAAGGAGCTGTCTGAACCCGACCATCGAAGTGCATGACTCCAACACGAACGTGGACAAATCAATGGAAGGACCTTCTTCACGCAACACATAATGAAACCTCCATCGGTGGCCATGAGGGCCACCAAGTTGGGTGGCTTTAAAGGGGACTGGACAGATTCATGAAGGAGGAGGCTATCCGTGGCTACTAGCCTTGCTGGCCATGGGCTTCCTCCACCACCCAAGTGGCCTGCCTGCGTTCCCCAGTCGCTGAGCAGCTTGGGCAGGAGGAGGTCCTGCACCCATCCTGCTGGGGGCATCCTGTGGGGAGCTGGTTGGCTGGACTGGCTGGACCTTCAGCCGATCCGGCAGGCCTTCTCTTTCGCTCCCGTGTTCTTCAGACTGTTCTTCTTCCCTGCAAAGCAGAGACCTGGAGGGACACAGACATCCCAGGATAAGTGAAAAGCTTTCATCCCCATTTCGAGTCCCCTGAAATCCAGCTTCCGAAGGACGGAGCCAATCTGCAGTTTGCAGTCCTGCCAAAGGATCCCACAAACATGAGGCACAAGCGGTAGAAACATTGAATTGCCAGCTTCTGCGCACTTAACATTACAAATGCCCGGGCTTTATATTCAAAATGTTTAGTCATCCTGGACCTAGCAAGATTCAACTGGCTTCACATCCAAATAGTCTGACTGACGCAGCTCCTAGACTGAGCTGCTGGAAAAACAGACTTTCCGGCTAGGCTACAGGTTCCCTGATGAATCAGAACATCCGAGGCCAAGAAACTCCAAAAGGTTCAGAGTTAACTTTCAGCCTGCGCTGCAGAACCGCTTGCAGTATGAAGAGGCTGCTGTGAACCCCAACGCCTCTCGGTTTCTCCTCTCCAGACGTTGTGCTGATGCCCTGATGGGTATTCAGACGCTCTGGCCTGTGTGCTCGCTTCCCGCTGCAGCCACGGTGGGTCAGAGAATGTTTGCACGGCTTGCTTTCTGCTGCGAGCAAAGAACCGGCAGAGGAGCCGTGTGTTCCCACAGACTCCATCAACATTTCTCCACTGACAGCGGCGAGGGGCCTGGGATAACGATGGGAGAGATAAGGGCAGAGCTGCACCAGCCGTGCAGATGGGACCAGCTGCTTACACCCGTGTGAACCTCCGTGCGTTTTCCTGCTTTTGTGCAAAAGCGAAACAAAGGGATGGAGGATGGAGGTGCCTCCCCTGGACCGGGATCGGGTGGCAAAATGATTCACCTGCAAGCCACCCTCGGACCGGGTCACTGCTGTCAAGAGAGCCCCCTTTTTAACAGGCAGCTCCTTTGCTGACGGACATGCCATGGCTTCCTATTTGCTCTCAGACCAGGGTTAAGGGCCCAGAGCTGGTGCAAACAGCCCTGAATGACCAGGCCGCCTAGGAGGCGGTGCTGCCCTTGCGCACCTGCCACCACTGCAGGAAGCTTCCATCAGCGACCCGGAAGGAGGGCTGAACAGGCTGCTGACCAGATTCGCAGACGAGACTAAAACGGGGGCAGTGGCCACAACAGAAGAGCAGGTGCTCCGAATCCAAAAGGATCTGGATAGACTATGGAAGTGGGTGGGAGACAACAGGATGGCGTTCAATGTGGAGAAGTGCAAGGCCTTGCACTTGGGGCATGGGAATGGGTGTCATAAGTGCAGGTTCGTGGCCAAGTGGCAGGAGAGCAGCACTTGTGAAAGGGACCTCGGGGTGCTGGTCGACTGCAGGCTGAACGTGAGCCACCAGTGTGATGTGGTGGTCAAGAGGGCGAACGCCACCCTTGGTTGCATAGCCAGAAGTGTGGCTTCTAGATCAAGAGAGGTATTACTTCCACTCTACATGACTCTGGTGCGCCCGCAACTGGAGTATTGTGTTCAGTTTTGGGCCCCTCATTACAGAAAGGATATAGCCAGGTTGGAGTCAGTGCAGCGTAGGGCCACAAGGATGGTGGCTGGTTTGCAGGGGATGATGGGGTATGAGGCGAAACTGAGGGAACTGGGTCTCTTCAGCCTGGAGCAGAGGAGACTCAGAGGGGATCTGTTGGCAACATACAGGTATGTGAGGGGGTGTCACATGGAGGTGGGGAGAGGCCTGTTCTCCCCTGCAGAGGAAGGCAGGATGCGCTCCGACAGAGCCAAGCTCAGGGAGCCAAGGTTCAGTTTGGATACCAGGAAGCACTTCCTGACAGTGAGGACCCCGAGGGTATGGAATGGGCTTCCTCGGGAGGTGGGTGAGGCCCATTGGGGAGGGTGTTCAAGGATAGGCTGGACATGCACATGGTGGGCATGTCATGAGTGGAGCTGGCTGTAGCCGGGGTCAGACTAGACGGCCCGGGAGGCCCCTTCTGCCTCACTCTCTTTCTATGTTTCTATGTTTCTATGAAGTTACAATCTATGCATGGATGGACAAAAAGAAGGCCTCGAACCGCCAGCATGTCTTAGCCAGCAGCTCGCTGCAGCATGCTGGGCACTATAGTCTGCTAAAAGTGCACAAGTTACATACACATTGAGCTTCCTGCTCCAGTTACAGTCTCATTTCCATGCCTGTCTGCTCACATAGCTGTGCTGAGGATCGGTCAACTTTGGCTTTGGGATGAGCCCTTCTGGAGCCTGTCCCTGCAGGATCCGCAGGCTTTCTCTCGTGCTCGGCCTGGTATTGTGAAGTGAGCTTCCACTGCTGGTGCATGCAGAGAAGGGCTGCAGGGGGCAACCACGGTGGCTGCCATTCCGGGTGTGCAAGCTTAGAAACACAGAAGCAGAGCGAGTCAGAAGGGGCCTCCCGGGCCATCTAGTCTGACCCCGGCTCCAGCCGGCTCCGCTCACAACATGCCCACCATGTGCATGTCCGGCCTGTCTTTAAATACCCTCCCTGATGGGGCTTCAATCACCTCCTGTGGAAGCCCTTAAGGAACAGGCCTCTGCCCACCTCCGTGTGACACCCCCTCACATACCTGTATGTTGCCAACAGATCCCCTCTGAGTCTCCTCTTCTCCAGGCTGAAGAGACCCAGTTCCCTCAGTCACGCCTCATACCCCATCATCCCCTGCAAACCAGCCACCATCCTTGTGGCCCTACGCTGCCCTGACTCCAACCTGGCTATATCCTTCCTGTAATGTGGAGCACAGAACTGAACACAATAACTTCCGGGTTTCAAATGTATTCTATGCCACGCTAAAAACTTCTTTCCTCCCCAGAGAAAGTTCAGTAATATTTTTCCATCCCATTTTCATACAGGAGAACACCCATTACTTGAAGAATCGGGTTTGTATCTCATAACATCTTACACATGTCTGCCAAAGTTTCTAGTCCACATCAAATAATAATGGTGAGAGGCAGGGCTAGGAAAGAAGCCTAGTTTGGACTTGACTGTGCTGCTCCTCAGCCTCTATCTAGCACAGGAACTTCAGAGAAAATCATAGAGGATCTGGGTGTTTGGAAAATAGCCCTGAAATGTCCAGCAGTTTTGAGATAATTACAGAGTGGAAGCCGACAGAACACCCTGTGGCCTCAGTTTATGCTTCTGACTGCATTTTTCTCGGTTTTATTTTTATATATGTATAATTGTAGTTTTTCTGGGCTGTGCTCTATTTTGGAAACTTTTCCTAGCGAGTAACGTTAGCTTTGTGGTTACAGCCCTTTGGGACTTCGCTGAAAGCTTGCAGAGAGACAGAGAATAAGTTGCAGCGAATGATGTGAGAGGGTCACGAAATCCATTCCTTGTGCACTTCGCAGAATGTCAGGTCCCTTTGCTTGTGTCGGCTGCCTGTTGTCAGAAATGGATTTTACACAATTGCTTTGTGCTTATTGTTAGGGATGTGCAAGGAAAGAATCCATATTGCAGCGGGAATCTGTCGGATTCCCTGGGCTCGGCTCCCCAGGCTCCAGTCCGCTTTGCGGTGGCCCAGAGTCCAAGTTTGCAATGAGCACACCCCACATCCGTGGGCCGCTCGGCAGGAATTGGGCCCCACACATTGCGCAAGCATCCGTCCTCTTTCGTCACTGGGTGGGGGAGCAGGGTGCTGGCCGGGAAGGGAAGGGAAGCGGGCACACACGCTCACAGCCGCACATGGGTCAGCACATCTGCTGGGAACTGGGGTCCAGAAGCTTTGGGGGACCAGGCCGAGCACGAGGATGCCGGAGGGATGGATTCCGAAAGGGTTTCTCCCAACCCCACAGTTTATGCAAAACTGCGTCCCCAGAAGTGGGCTCGTTTCCCCAAATGCAGCTTTCGCACTTCAGCCCGTGCAGCTACGTCCTGCAAGCTTTCTGCCTTGCTTTCCCATGCAGAAGATGCAAGGCACCTTACCTATGCTTGCTTCCTCCTCTTCACTTTATCCTCAAGACAACAACCCCACAAGGTAGGCTAGCTGGAGAGTCACGGCCCAAAGCCACCCAGTGAGCCAAGCAGGGCTAGGACCGAGGTGTTGCGGTGAAGAGCACAGGGCTGGGACTCGGGCGACCCGGGTTCGAGTCCCCGCTCAGCCATGGAGCCAAGGGGTGACTTTGGGCCAGTCGCAGCCTCTCAGCCCAGCCTACCTCACAGGGTTGTTGTTGGGGGATAAAATGGAGAGCCAAGGAGGAGAATGATATAAGCTGCTTTGAGTTCTTTAAAAGAAAAAGGCAGGATATGAATCTAATAAACAAATAAACTTCTAACCACTGTAGCACACGGGTTCTCCCTATATATTTTTGGTCTTTTCCCCCCTACAACTAAAATGTGCCTACATCCCCAGGTTTTTTTCCCCTTAGGATGGTACACAAGGCTGCAAAATCCATGTAACCCTGTGGAAAGGTAAAGGTTTCCCCATGACATTAGAGTCCAGTCATGCCCGACTCCAGGGGGTGGTGCTCATCTCCGTTTCCCAGCCGAGGGAGCCAGCGCTTGTCCGCAGACGGTCTCCGTGCTCATGTGGCCGGCATGGCTAAACACCGAAGTGCACGGGACGCTGTTACCTGCCCACCGAAGTGGCACCTTTTCATCTACCTGCATTTGCAGGCTTTCGAGCTGCAAGGTTGGCAGGAGCTGGGACGGAGCACCAGGAGCTCACCCCATGTGCAGATTCGAACCGGCGACCTTTCAATCAACCAGCCCAGCAGCACCGCGGTTTAAACCACTGCGCCACTTGCAGTCCCTTAGTTCCACCCTAACGTGGAAACGGGCGGCCGAATTCCTAGCATTCGGACTCTTCGAGTGCGCTGCAGGTTTCCCCAACCTCCCTTGATTCAGCGAAGGAACAAGGAGAAATGCCTCCCGTTCCCATTTTGATACACCCACCCCAAAGACCACCCTTCAGAACGGCTGTGCCGGGCATCTACTCTCCCCTGTGGAAGCTGCCCAGTCAAGAGCTTGCTTTGATTCACCTACACACCGGTTGCTGGGGAACATGGGTGCGAGGCTGCTGTTGCATTCACACCTCCCTTGCGGGTTTCCCAGGCCAAGTTTTTTTCCCCTTTTAAATTTTTTTTAAATACAGAGGGGGAAAAAACACAAACACAGACAGATCACAATATCAGTAATATACAAAAGCCCAACTAATAAATGAAAAAGAAAATAATATAGTACCCCCACCACCCAGGAGACAAATAATACCTCCATTTCAATTCATATATTATAACAATTAATAATATATAATATACTTCAATTATATCCATATCCCCTCCAAAAGTTCATAGAATCTTGATTAGGTTTCTAACCTTTAGCTTCTATTAGTACTGTTTTTACAAAATCTTCCCGAATTTCACTATACTTATTTGCTTTTATTAACCCTTTTAAATTTTCATTCCTGTTGTCAGTTTATCATTAATTGCCATATGCCATACAGTTGGTTGGCCCAAGTGAGCAAGGAATGCTGGACTGGATATTGTAGGAATTGCCCATCCTAATCACGCCAATCAAATCATGCCAGGCTGCATAAAATGAATCATATTTACTTTTTGTCACCTTCAACTGATGAGATCCCCCCTCCCCCCCCCCCACAATTTAGGCTGTTTTGCCTTCCCATCTTGCACCAATAATCCAAACCCTTTCCAGTATCTTGTGACTGTAAACCTGGTGACAACAACATGAGTAATTAACCCCTGGGTGCCCAAATGGCTAGCTTCTCCCAAAAAGAGATTCAGTGATGCTAGGGGTCAGTGAATTTGGAATATGTTGCTTCAGAGCCTGGCTTCAGCAGTCCATGCGCTGGTCGTCTCTAAATTTGACTACTGCAATGCACTCCACATGGAGCTGTCCTTGGAGACAGTTCAGAGGCTGCAGCTGGTACACCTCTGGTCCTGATGCAGGGTGCTGGTCTTCACCTATAAAGCCTTATATGGCTTAGGGCTGCAATACCTGTTGCAGCACCTTTCCCAACCTTTATCTGCCCAGATACTAAGCCCAACCCCTGGGGCCTTCCTCTGAACCCCAAACCCTCCAGTGGCTCCGAGGATGGCAACCGGGGGGGGGGGACTTTTCTGTGGTGGCTCCTCATCCTTGGAACAACCGCCCTGCTGCGGCCCTCCCTGCACCAATTTTACCATCTTTTTGGTGGCAGATTAAGGCAGCCCTTTCATGAAGGCCTTTAAAGTCCCCCCTGGTCATTCAGGGGCCTTTGTTTTATTCTTGGCTGTCTTTTTATTGTCTTTTAATGCATTTTATCCTGTTAATTTTCAGTTTCTGCTAATGTTTCATCTATTGTCTTTTACTGTATTTATACTTGGTTGTAAACCACCCAGAAAGCTTTGGCTTCAGGCAGGGTAGAAATAAAAAATAAATAAATAAGCTAACTCCAATTAAATCAATAAATACTTTAGGGACTATAAAGAATTGCAAAAAGAAAAACGACCATGACACAGATAATTATTAAGAGACTAGTTTAGGTTGAAATCAAGATCAATGCCTTACCTGAGTTTTTTTTTTTTCTCTTATTATGTTTATAATTGATGCAACACTAATGGACTATTTGTGTTCTTTTATATTATTTTTGTCTGTCTATTTTGTCACTCTGTTATTGTTTGGTACAAGGAAAAGTTAAAAAGAAGAAGTTGAGTTGAGTTTCATTCCAGATCTTGCTTAATGTCAGAGACTTCATCTATTGACCAGAGAAAATGGTGGCCTGTTCCACTGAGATTAGACTTTCTACCTTGGCATTTTGGGAATTTTGATTCTGGGTTCTCACTTTTTAGGGTCCTTGGCCCCCTAAAATGAATAGGATTCCTCTCACCGTTGGGGCAGTCAGGGAGCTGTGATGCATAATATCCCATCCATCACGGTAAGGCCAAGTTTCTCATGCTGAATTGACCCGATGGATTATTTGATTGACAATATTTTTATAACCCTCCATATCAAAGCAGATTCTGGCGTGGTGATCCTGTCATTGAGCAGACAACAGAATAAAAGGCAATCGACAATCCATGAATCACAGAATGAATTTTGCTGGTATCCATACATATATTACGTCTATGTGTTGGCATCCTACATATGTGTGTGCGCCCACACACACTCCTTAAAATTTGCACTTTTCACGCTTTAGAGTCAGTGGAGGAACATTGTGCACGCCTGAAAAACACACACTTTCCCCATGTGAATTGGATCCTTTCCCAATTGCACGATCCAAAACAAAACCAAAGAACCGTCAAGTAGAACTGAGTTGTGGAGCAATATTTGAAGGATTTCAGCAGCCTCAAATGTCTCTGCGTCTCTTATTCCCAGCCAGAATTTGGAGGCAAGGCAAGAAACGAGCACAGGAAGGACTGGGCTGTGGTCATCGCTCAGAAGCGACATGTCGTGCACGCTGGCAAGCCAAAGCCAGATGCTTATTCCAGAGCCAAGCAGCATTTCATTGGCTCACTTTCGCCACCTGATGACTGATGAGTTGGAATTTGTCAGCTGCATTGGTGCTGCTGAAGCGAAGCGAAGCGAAACAAATGGGGAAAGAAGGCAGGGAGGTATAAGCGGGGATCCCAACGGCTGTGTAAGACTCCAGTGCTTGCAAAGAAATTACGTCTTGCAACGGTTGCTCAGAGAAATGGGAAGCATTTAACTAAGGGATGCAAAGATCGGGCTGAAATCTAGCTCTCCTGCGCTCATCAAACCTCCTTGCTGAGCTCAGCCCTCGTCAGGAACAGGTTGGGATCAGCTAGGGGAACTCTTTGGAGTGCTAGCAGCCCCCTTCTCTGCACAAAGTAGGCCCACGATGCAATTCTTTGCGTGAAGTGCATAATTGCCCAAAGCATGCAACGGCCATAACTCTTCCACCAGATAACCCTTCGTGCAAAGGATGCTGAACGCACAAGGACCGAAGCCACTACTGCGCAGTGGGTGTCCCATTGGCATGGCCGCAAGCTGGCCCCACGGACTCGGCTGGGCTGGCCTCCTGCCAGGAACCCACACAAACACTCACTGCAAGGTGCAAAGAGCAGAGAGAAAGCGGGGCAGAGTCTAGGCAGGCGGCCGAGTTGAGGAAATCCAGCTGATCCCGACACCCAAACTGGATTCTGCACACATCCCTACACGATCCTACTTTCATCAGTGGGTCTGGTCTCTTGGGAATAAGAACTCAGCAACAGTCAACTGGACTGGCTGGAGGGGCAGCCTCAGCAATGGCGACTGGATGCTCTAGTCCCAACCAGCAGCGAAGCAACTTGCTTACGGGACTCTCTAGGCCTCCACGGTGCGTTGATTGTGTGCCGGCAACTGCTCAGAGAGGGGCAGATCCCCATGTCCCTCACACACCCGGGGTGATGGGGAGAAGGGGACCGGCTAGGGCTGGACCAGGCCCGTTGCTAGAGCAAATTAAGGGGCACTCCTGAGCAAGCGCAAGTTTGGTATCCTGGACGGGATCAGCCTAGGAAAGGAGTGGTCGGATGTAAGCGAAGGCCAAGGCACAGTCGAGCGATTGGGTGAAGTACACGGCCCAGAGGCAAAGTCACGCGGGTGGCCGAGGGGCAGTAGAAGAAGGGCTTAATCTCAAGGCAAGGGCCCCCAAACCCGGCGGTGAACGGACTGCCCCCTTCCAGCACAGGCTGGGCTAAGCAGGCAGAGCTTCCTAAGCGCCAGTCGGAGCCCGGCTGCAGCGACCTGCAGGCCTTTCGGCCAAAGTCCCACCGAGGAGGAAGGGGTTGCTCCCCAGGGGCCTTCCTTGGTGGCTGAGGACCTCTCTTGACGAACTTCTTGAGGTGACACGCTCGGAACAGCCTCATCCCATGGGGTGGGCTACCAAAGCTCTCTGCCGCTCAGGGCCCAGGGGCTCCAAGATTTCTGATGTGAGGTGCTCCTTGACTTTGCCCATCCCTGGGAGCTCCTCCTCAAAGCAGGATTCCTCTGGTAGGAGCATGACGGAAGAGGCCCGAACAATGCCCCTTCTCTTCTTTCTACACACACCTCTGTCAATTTAAGGACAGAAACGGGGAAGGTGTGAGGGCTACGGCTTGTGAGACAGCTCATGAGGGAAGATGGGAAGGTTGGAGCTGGGAATTGTGTCCCCACCTGGATTTTGATCCAAGCCAGCGAAGAAACTGTGGGCCATTAAAAGCCCAGGCTGTGAGGAGACCTGGTGCTTCTTCTGTGCCTGGCTTGGGAGAATGGGACACGGATCTGTGCCAATACTGCAAAGACATCCAAGGTCTCCAATTCTCTCTCACCAAAAGGAAATTAAACATCAGTGCTGGGAGAGGCCACCTTCCCACTTCGCTTCTTTCTCTGTCTCACTGATTTCCAATCATGCGCAGCCAACATCAGCCTCGGATCCTGATGGGGAATGTTTTCCCTCGACAAAAGGAATACATTTAATCCTGCCAGGAACAATTTCTGTAATGTTCAGCATTCCAAAGATTTCCAGTTTTGTTGATCAAAAGACAGACCAGCTAGGTGACTATCCCATGGCAAGGAGAAACAGCTGTAAGAACCTGCTGTTCTATATGTTATGTCCCCTCCCCCTAAATTATTCTTCAGGGAATCCATAGGTTGTGCTCTGACATTCCCCCTTGAATCCGGGTTCCTTTATACATCTTAATGAGCTGTCTGTGTTTAGAATTCTTGGGGTCTTAAAAAGAAACTGCCCGACTTAAGTGGAAATATAAATAATAAGGGGGCCTCTTAGCAGAGAAGAAAATGGTTTGTGGCATTTCGCGTTACCATCTAATCCCAGATAGCTGGGCCAGAAGCTTCCCAGCTTCCTTTGATCGCCCCGGCCAGACCGCAGAGTTTCTGCCATGCCAAGATACAATTCCACCCCGACACAGATTACAATAAACGCTGTAGCCGTGCAGCAAGTCGGTGTTTCCCTGCGTGTCCCCCTGAAGCCCTCCAGCCACAATCTCACGGCCGAATTGGCAACAAGCGGTGACCTCACAGGCAGTCTGTGGGGTTGCCTCTTTTTCCACTGACGCCAGCGGAGGGCCTCACCCACCTGCTGATCTGGCCCCCTTCGGGGCCCAAGGGCTGTTGCAGGAATCCACAAAGGGCTCGCATGAATCCGAGTCGCTCCAAGCCTGTTCCACGGATCCACAGTAGATTTTCTTCCTTTGCACTTGGTGTGTTTTGTGCAAGCTTAGCCACATTAGAAAATTGCAAAGTGTAGAAATCCACACACACACCCCACCGCAGCAAGTAAAGAATGAAAATGTCGACTATGGGGGATCTGCACAGCTTTGGCCAGCTGGTGTGTTTTTAGGAACACAAATTAGTGCAAACATAAATTTACAGAATATGTGCACATTCAGAATCCACCGCTGGGTGGAAGGTGGAGAGAAAGTTACTTGGAAGTTACAAGCAGAGTAGCTTTCTGTCCAGAAACACATGCGTGCATGGAACACACTGAGTTGCGAGTCCCCAGACTTCTTGGGTGCATTGAGAGATTTGGGAAGGTATCGTAGGTGCTCTCACAAAATGGCTGCCGTGGGGTGGGGCTTGCCTATTCATCCAGTGGAGCATAGCAAGTCACAAGCACTGCTTTCCGAGAAGGGAAACTGACGAGGCTGGAAGAAAAGTTTCCAAGAACCTAATTGCAGGACTTGGCTTTGCTGCAGGCCAGCCACCCAAGGGGAAAAAAAGCCATTTTAAAGAAATAAACGAAAATGAGCGGCCTCTCCAGAGTGAGGACCCAGCACTGGCACATTGCCAAGAGAGGAGAGCGTGTGCTGTGCGTTGTTGCAAAACTTAGCATGTTTTGCAGATGGGGATTGATCTTTGCACAGAAGTCCTTGGACAATCAGAAATCAAAACTGAAGTTGAATTGGGAAAGAAATGGAGGGAGGGGGAGAGAGAATCTACCTTTTGGCACAAGCCACTCCTCAAAGAAGCTCATTTGAAGAGGCCAGTCTGAAATGCACATGCATGGGAACGCAATTTCTCCCCCCCCCGCTCCCCCCCCCAGTCATCAAGAGAGCAGCTCGTTTGCATGGCGTCAGTGGCAGAATTTGACCATTAAGTGCCTTGAAGTTTTCTACTCCGTAAAGGCTGGTCAGTGACTCACAACACAATGTAAAAGCACCAGTAACCCAGTTTTAACACAGCTTTGCATAATCTGCAGCCATCTCGCTGATGTGGTCCAAATGGAATATTATTCCAAGACATATTACAAATCTCAGCTAGCTTTAAGGAAAGGAAACATTTATGTTGGCCAACTGTTGGGAATAATAAATCAAAAACTCAGCAGTTGGCTTCACACAATATCAATGAGGACCTAATCGGCAGGCTTCTGAAAGCTTGCTGGTGGATGACTCCTTTGTACAGAGCGAGAAATGTGTCTAGAAATAAGAAATGACGCCCAGGAAGGTCCGTGTTTCATCTGATTGCAAATGCTTTGGTTGCAAAGCCTACGACATCAGCAGCGAAATCACAAAGCCGTTCCAAAGGGATTTTCCCGACGCACAAACGTGTTGCTGCTGCTGCGAAGAGCACCCAACAGGGGAAATGCCTGCCTTACCGCTCGAAGCCCCTAGGGGGCTGCTGAGAGACATTCCCAAAGACGTGTGAGATGCACAGCCCTCTTGGACTGAACCATTTCAGGAGACGGGGAGGTGAAGGTAGTTCTTTGACTGTTTCCCACAAAGGTATCACAACAGGGAAAAGGACAGACTGTGGCTGAGCTGGAGATGGGTGAAGCTTGCCACTTGCCTTGTGTTCAACCTCTGTTTGCATTTTGGGTGGCTGGGACAGCTCTTGCCCTCATAGTCCATTAACCAGTGTGGGCGTGTAGCATGGTATGGTGGTCAAGAGGGCCAGACTGGGACTCAGGAGATCTAGGTTCTCCACTAGCCACGGAGCTCACTCCAGAGAACAGTCCATACTTCCTGCGGAAGTTGCTTTCTGTTTTTGATTCCTCCCTCTGGCTGAACACTTGGGGTTTCATCCAGGGTCTGGCTCGAGCAGACACCAGATCCTCGCAAGCTAAGATCTCCATCTGCACCTATAATTTTTTAAAATTTCATTTTACTCCATTAGCATGAATTAGTCATGTGAGCTCAGGAGCGATAAAATGGTTCATTACGTTCCCCTTTGCTCACAATCAAGCTATTATTTCTTAATTGAAGCTTTGCAGAAAACCCGTAACTCAATCGATCGAAAGTGCCGCATGCTAATTGCAGAAAGGGAAGATGAATATTTGTGGGGGTTAATTTCTGGGAGACAAAATCGGTTGAAGCCGGATTTTGAAGTGTCATGTGGCTTTTGACGTAAGGGGAGTTTTCCGTGTTAAGCGTCTCCCTTTGGGAACTGACCCATGAAAAAAGGCAAAGGCCTCTTCTAAACGGTCACGCATATATTTCTTGAGCTAGGGCTGCGGAGCTGATATTCAGTAAAGTGTCAAATGCTACTGAACAGCAGCGACATGAACTACAAATCATTTTGAGGGAGAGAGAAAGACGCGAGCGTGTGACCATCAGAAACTCCGGTGGGCACCAATCGCAGAATAAAAATAGCGCCCAACCAGTCAGCCGACTAAAAGTCAAAATCCTTCCGGAGAATGATAGCCTTTTGCTTTCTGTTGGAAGGATCACAGCTCCACTCTGTTACTTATTTATTGAAGTTATGTGGCCACCCATTAGTAAATGTTTTCTGATGAGCTTGGAGAGCAATGTCTATAAGCCAGGAATGTGGAACATGGGTCCCTCCAGATGTTGCTGGCCTTGATCCTTCCCTGCCATTGCTGGAGGGTGTGCAAGGGTGGCAGAGCAGCGTGAAGATGGAGGTTTCCTGGGGAGGTGGTGGGCTCCCCCATTTGGAGGCAGTCGGGATGCAGCCGGGCAGCCATCCGAGAGGGATGGCTGAACCTGGAGTCCTGCACTGAGCAGGCGGTTGGACCGGCTGGCCCTCCGGCCCCTTCCAGTTCTGCTTTTCTATGATTCTCTGGCTGTCCACAACTCACACCAGCCTGTGCAAACCCGCAAAAGCCAAGAATTAGGGTGAAACGTTCCAAAAATGAGAAGCAAATAGGATGACGGCCTGTGCCAATTGTGCACATGCTTAATTGAAATGCAGAGATGCATGTCTAGAAAGCCTTGTTAGAATTCAAAAGAAATGCCCACGTCTTGCCATAGGGTGGAAGACTGACTGGGGGCCCTTTGCCTGCCACCAGATGGAGAGGGGCAATTCAAAAAGAAAAAAATCTCTCTTCGAACTGGACTTGGAGAAAACAGCCCTTCAGAGAGAATTGGATTTTGCAGGAACGGTTGTGGGTTCCACGGCTGGACCACAGTGGCAGCCGGGAAGCTCCTCCTGATGTCCAGCCGGAATCTAGCTCCCCTCGGTCTTCGCATGGCTTCCAGGTCGAGAGAGGTATCAC
Organism: Varanus salvator macromaculatus; assembly: GCA_023646645.1. NCBI lineage: Eukaryota > Metazoa > Chordata > Lepidosauria > Squamata > Varanidae > Varanus > Varanus salvator. Next base: position 120,416,452 of record JAIXND010000654.1, read on the forward strand.
TGCCACTCTGTGCGACTCTGCTGCGCCCGCAGCTGGAGCCTTGTGCTCAGTTCTGGGCTCCACATTGCAGGAAGGATGTAGCCAGGCTGGAATCGGTGCAGCGCGGGGCCACAAGGTTGGTGGCCGGATTGCAGGGAAAGCCGTATGAAGCAAGACTGAGGGAACTGGATCTCTTCAGCCTGGAGAAGGGGAGACTCAGAGGGGATCTGTTGGCGACAAGCAGGTATGTGAGGGGCTGTCACATGGAGGTGGGCAGAGACCTGTTCTCCCCTGTGGAGGAAGGCAGGACGCGCTCCAAAGGAGTCCTGTAGGTCACTGGTTGGCCGCTGTGTGTACAGAACGCTGGGCAAGATGGACCCTGGACCTGGTCAACCAGAGTTCTTCTTATGTTCTCAACCAGAAGATACCGTCAAACCCAGGAGGCTCCTCTATCCTCTTTTCCAAAAGTGGAGGGTCCTTGTAAAAGAGCCACCCTAAAAATGGGTGATGGAAAGTCCATGGGCAGTCGTTGGCTGTAGAACAATTCTCCTTCTTGAGTAGGGGTCCGTCTTATTTTCATTAATGAGGGAGGGGATTGAGAAGAGACTTTCACGTCTCTGGAGGCATCAGCCTCCTTGATACATGCGCTCCAGGCACGCTGGCTCGGAAAGGTCCCTTTCTCATCGACTCTGCACCAGCACACGTCGCAAAGCGGAGCTTGCCGGCCGAGCATCTCTCTGCTGGATGTGTTTACGGCTCCGGCGTGATCCGGCCTTATCTGAACCCAGCATTGTGCAAACGCTTCCAGCTCTGTAATAAAATGATCTTTCTTGGAGAGACTGGAAAGGAAGATAAAGATCCCAACCAGTTTGTTCTACTCCACCTCTTCATTCTGCAAATAGAAGTGGGTGTCAGGGATATTTTGAGTTGAGGAGAGCAGCCAGCTGGGCTCTGAACAGAAGAGCTTTTTGAGAACAAAAATCAGCCATGCGTCTTGGAATGTGTGGAAATTTGGTTAATCTCATTGAAAGCTCCCCGTGCAGCTCTTGGATGCTCGGCAGAGGGACCAAGTCTGCTGGATTTGCCAGTAATGCTACAAAACAGCATTGTGGGGATACGTTTTTTTTTTGGGGGGGGTGGCAGGGGCCACGTACACACCCCATTAGTGGGCAGTTGGAAGAATGCTCTCCAGCCACAGTCCAGGCTCCTTTGCCCTCCCTGTGGCCTCCGCAAAGGGCAAAGGCCTAATGTGGAAGACAGTGTGGTGTAGTGGTTATAGGAATAGGGAGACCCTCAGCTGTGGCGCTCACTGCTGAAGCTTAGCCTAACTCTTCTCGCGGGCCTTTTGTGAGGATAAAATGGAGAGGGGAGGAGGTGGCCGCACGCCACGAATGAATGAAATCTTCAGCGTAGCATCTCCCGCGGCCTGGAAAGTTGACTTCCATTCTACTGGCCTCTCACAGCAAAATGCCCTGGCTGGGTAGGGCTGGCGCACCTTCCTTGGCTTGAAATGGGCTGAGCCAATTCAGGGAGGGTGGCTACTAGCCATGGTGGCTGGAAGATACTTGCAGGACCAGAAACATCCTGCCTCTGGGTTCTAGTCCCTGGGGAGGGAGAGATAGCGAGCCTTTGCACCCTCCTGCACTGCTTAGGGCTTCCCACAGGCACCTGGTTGACCACCCTACAAAGGGGGTTGTAGGATCTGCCTAGAGGGGCTGGTTGTCGGACGAGGAGGGCTTCTCGGACGTTCGTCGCTGGGTCTGCTTCACACACTTTTGGTCGAGCCAAGTGTTCGCTTGTGTTCCTTAGTGAAAGCTGAAACCCTTCGGAAGCAGGATCCCGCAAAATACAGCCTGGAACTGGGAGAAGTCTTCGGAGTCCCGCGCTGGGCTTGCCAAAGAGGTCCAAACCTTCTTCCACGCAGGAAAACAAGTCCGCCTTCCTGTCTGAGCCGAACCGTTTGCAAGGCACATAATCAATGACGGTATCGTCTCCGGGCAGCTCCTTGATCTGACCTTCTGGAAGCAAACCTACCATACCATTTTCTATGCATTTTCCTCGTACGGAGCCAGTGACTGCAGCTGCTCCCATCAGCTGACGGGCAGAATATTTTCGTGGCGGGGGTGGGGGAAGAGTGCTGTACATGCCCCCCCTCCGCTCCGCTCTTTGCATTATGCAGATTTCAGACTTCCCAGGGCTTTTGTCTTCTTCCAAATTATATTTGCACAACACCCAAGGAGACGTTATTTTCAAGCACAAGCTATTTGCAAAACCCCGATCTACAGGTTAACAGCAACTGCTTGTGTTGATCTCTGAGGGATGCAAACTCTTTCATGTGCTATAAATCATATACGGAATACGAGATTTATGTATTTTAAAAAATTAGAGAGGCTGCCAGACTCGGGAAACAGTAACAGGTAGCGGCACCCCTGAGTGAAGCAGATGAAAGAAGGGAAGTGGATAAAGGTCTCAGATCCTTCCAAGCCCGCAAGGTGTGTTGACTGCAGGACACAGGAGGCCCTCAAAAAGGATGCCGGCTGTTTGCCCATATGCTCGCCTTGTCCTATGGGGCCCAGGCGGGAGGACTGTTCAGACAGGCAGCGTGAGACAAGCGGAAGATTCCTGCATCAGATCCGTTTTGTTGGCATGATGCCATGCCAGGGACACCCCAGTACTCGGCTGCAGGGACCCCGAATTCCTGGGTGCCTGTGACAGGAATTGCTTTGGGTCAACCAGGTACTTGCTTTGGGTCAACCAGGTGCAAAACCTTGCAAGAAAAGTGGGTCAAGGAAGAGAAATGATGGAAGCTCAAGGAACGGGTTTTTCACTCTGTTCTAAATGACAACTTCAGCCTTTGATTTACTCCTTTGGGGAGCAATTTTATGTGAGCATAGGCAGAAAATGGCCTAAACTCCCAGCATGCCCCGGTCAGAAAAAGTCCTCCGACTCCCAGCATGCCCTGGTCAGAAAAAGTCCTCCGACTCCCAGCATGCCCTGGTCAGAAAAAGTGCTCCAACTCCCAGCATGCCCCAGCAAGAAAACAGTCCCGCAGCTCCCTGCAGGCTCCAGCCAGCATGAGGCACAAGCCAGTCCTAGAAAATGTTTTGAGAGTTTAGGGGTCCCACGTTTTTCAGGGAAGCCATGAGACTCCATCAATTTCCACCTCTTGGCATTTCCCCTTCTCCCGATCCTTATTTTGATTGGGGGCTTTTCTACACCCGCTTGCAAATTTGGCAGAACAAACGGACAAGTCAGAACGAAAAATGGTATCCGTTTTTCAATGCGAGCTCCTGGGCTTTTCTACTCATTTTGCCTTGTGTGTGCACGTCGCGCAAGTGCTTTCCCCACCAAATATAAGACACGCTGCGCATGTTTCTTAAAAGCATGCATTTTGTGCCAAATCCTTCCACATAGGCATTTTTTAAATACGGCCACCTCTTTGTACACCACTCGTGCATGTTTTGATTGCAACGTTCTGAACGTGTGTTGCACCCTGTCCAAGCATTTTGCACACTGCTTCTGCGGGATACGTAAGAAATACCATTCTTCTTGGTCAGAGAAACGGGGCTTTGCGTAGAACTGAATACGGTTGTTGAATGTAAAAAAAGAGAGAGAGAGATGTTGACCCAGTATGTCCAATGTCCTGAATAATTGTTGTTTCTAGTCTTGAATTTATAGAGGAAATAATAAAACTCGATTTAAAAAAAAAAATACAGCCCTTCTCATTATTATAGCATGCAAAGAGATGGACAATCCAGCCTGAGCAATCCAGTCCTTCGTACTTCTTACAAGGCAGGAATAATCTGGAATTTTGCATGGTTCTTCTCAGTCTTCCTGCCCTGGGGTGTAGCTTGTGATGACTGTACAAAGACACGGCTTTTTGGGTTCTTTAGGAAGTTGTTCCTGTCTTCTAAAGTCTGCTTTTCTTTTTTAAAATAAGTTGTATTATTATTTTCTACAAACTGAAAAAACCTAAAAGCATCAGTCATCAAAGACATCAGACCTACTGGGTCAGACCCCCATTTTTTTAATAGCAATCCATAGACATATTCAAATCTACGCTTCGTCCCGTTTCTCTACCCAGTAATAAAAGTTTGATAGAAGTCTGTATCCTCTTTCTCCTTCAGAGACAAAGTCAGCCTGTCCATTTCAGCGCAGTCCAAGATCTTTTTTAAAATCAGCTCATCAGTGGGTGGTTCTTCACTCCTCCAATTTTGGGCAGATGCCACCGTTGCCACCGTAATTACCAAAATCCAAATACGTTGCTTGTTTATCGACATCATCAGGTACAATGCCCAGTAAAAAGACTTCAGGTTTAAATATTAAAGATTTTTGTAACATTTCCTCAAGCCATTCATGTATTTTATAAAGGCTGCTTTTCTGTGTGGCTCTGAAAAATGTCACATCTGATTGTAATTATCGTCACTATCCTTGTTACGAAGGCTTTGTGGATGCTCCCCTCCCCTTCCTCTTCCTAGAGTCACTTGACTCTCTGTGGAACGGCAGTTTTTGCCAGAACAGGAGAACGTGGGTCCAAACTTCTGTGTAGCCACGTGATCTCCTCACCCTCCACGTTCCATGCCTGCGGTTTGTGTTGGTTAGGGGTAATATTTTAGGCGGTTTTTCGTTTATATGTGTGGTGGTATTGGATATTTAATTTATTTATATTTAGTGGCCGAGATGCACCGGGGGGGGGGGAGATAAATTATTTTAATATTTGTATTATTTTTGTATTTTAACCTATGTTGTAAGCCGCCCCGAGGCTTTGTTGCGATGGGGCGGCCTATAAATGTTTTAATAAATAAATAATAATACATAATGCTGCTGCTGATGATGACCCATGCTCCACCCCATCGGCCACTAGCCTCCAGCACCCATTTTTATATAATAGCAGACTAAGCAATCGATCATCTGCTCCCTTTATATTACTCCCTCCCTCTGCCAACTGGAAAAAGACACCTCTTTCTGCCTAATGACCACACCGATCCTGACACTGGCTCCATCCCCACCCGTGCACCACTCGGTCCCCGTTTCTGCTCCCCATTTCTCTTGCCTCTCCCAGTCCTGGGCCCCTCCTGCTCAGCAGCCGGGCTGCAAGGACAGGCGCCTGAACGATCCGCCCGAAGCGTCAGCACTTGCAAAACCATGCACACTCTCAAGGCCATGGGCTTGCTGGTGTGAGTATATTTTACTTGAGGTGCATTATTATTGTTCTATTTTTTACCTGATTAATACCTCTTTATTGTAATTTATGTATGTTTTTATCTCTAGTACTATAAGATGCCCAGAGAACCTTTGGGTTCTCGGGGGGCAGAGAAAGTAAAATAAATAAATAAATAAATAAAGCCATGGCGAGTTGTCTACTGCTTTGAGAAGCACCTTCAATGACATCTCTCTTTGCTACCTGGTTATTTGATTGGCCCAACCTATCAGTCATTGGCCCAACCTATCAGTCATTGGCCCAACCTATCAGTCATTGGCCCAACCCATCTGTCATGAGCTAGACCATTCCTTTCTTTGCCTCAAGTGCTAAAAGCTAAACAATCCTTTACAGTGCAGATCGTTATCAAAGCTTCACAGCTTTACAAGACTGTAACTCTAAATAGAAACATAGAAACAGAGTGAGTCAGAAGGAGCCTCCTGGGCCATCTAGTCTGACCCCTGGCACCAGCTGGTTCCTCTCATGACATGCCCACCATGTGCATGTCCATGTGCATGCCTATCTTTGAATAGCCTTCTATTGAGCTGATAAAGAGAAGCTCCTGCTCATGTAAAGAGTTGCGCCGAAACCGGAAAATTCTCCTCTGCCCCTCCCTTTCAGTGATGCCACGACTCCTCCTCCACAGTGCTTCCTGTGGATGGACAGCCAGCCAGCCAGCAAGATCAGCACAAGCCCTCCAACTTGGTAGCTCATATCTCCTGAAGTCTAATCAGGGGATCCACATCAGGTCCTCCTGTCTCTTCCAAGGCAGGCCTGCTCTCACAGTGTGTCTGGGAAAAGCGACCTTGAAGGAGCTTCAAAGGATTCTGCCCTCCCCCTTGTTCCTGCCCTTTCACCACCTCCTCTTCTAGTTCATAATCTGATGGCACGTCTTCCTGAACAGTCACCAAAGAATGAGTGCCTGGCCCACTCACAGTACTATTGCTGGCCCAACCTATCATCGGCCCAACCTATCATCGGCCCAACCTATCATCGACCCAACCTATCATCGGCCCAACCTATCATCGGCCCAACCTATCATGGGGCACGGGCTGTAACCTAGGGGTAGAGCCCTGTTGTACATGGAGAAGGCCCAGGTTCAACCCTTAGCAACTTCAGGTGGGGCTGAAAAATGTTGCCTGAAGCCCTTGAGAGCCATGGCTGCCAGACTGTGCCAGCCACACTGGGCCGGATGGACAAGGCAGCTTCCAGTGTTCCTAAAGTCCATGTAAGAATTTGCATGGAACTCCTTTCTCACCCATCCCTAAACCTGCTGCTTTTCCAATTTGCCACGGCAACCAGCTCATGGTCCGTAGGATGCATGCCGTTCACTGCAGGTATAGGGGAGGTTGTGCATCTTCTCCTGGGACTCAGATCAAAGTCTGATGGTAACGCCCAATGGGCAGAGCATGAGCCCAACCACATGTGGTTCTTGGGGAACCAGCTGGTGGGACAGAGGGTAGCGCTTAGCCATGCTGGGTAGGAAATGGGACGAACACGAAGATGAGGCTTCTCGCAAAGCAGCTCGAGCGAAATAGAGCCCCTCCGTTTTGGCCCTCAACCTGATGCCTTCGCTTGGGCGAAGCTAAACTCTGAGACTCCCCTCCTGCAAGGATCTGGCCAAGAATTTAGCCGCTTCCCTGAAGGGATTAGCTATCACACTAAGATTATATCTGTGATTGCCAGCAAAGTCTGCCTCCGATTTCGGACTGGCCCTTTGCCTGCATGACCACTCAGTGGCTGGTGGTCCTCAGTCACTTTGGATCTCTCAAGAGAGCCCACAAAGTTGGTTTTCTGCTGTGATTTTTTTAAGTTACAGAACTCCCGTTCTAGAAGTTACCTTGGGCACATTTGGGCAAATGTCCCACTGGGAAAAAGGGATTCAAAACTTTAATGGACTCATTTCTTTGCATCCTATAAATTGAACCTGAATGGAAAAACATGAGGAGGAGTAGAAGGGCCTAGAATGTCAGAAAAAGAGAATTTTAGACAAGAAACAATCTCTATATTTCACGCAATGACTTTGGACCTTTTGAGGCAGAAGCAAGCCACAATTAAAAGGTAAATGGGGAATTCCTGATTAATTTCTATTTAAAATGGAGCAAGAGATCTCCCCAGGCCATGAATCAAAGTAATTCAGTTTGGCTCAGTATACCAGTTTTCTGCCATGGAATGATAACAAACATGGCTGAAAGGTTCCTGAGAACATAAGAACATAAGAAAAGCCCTGTTGGATTAGACCCACGTCCATCCAGTTCAGCGCTCGGTGTCCATGGGGGCAAACCAGCTACCCCAGCAGGATGGGTGCAAGACCTCCCCCCTGCCCAAGTGCCCCAGCAACCGGTATCTGCCCGCAGGCCACCTCTGGTGAAGGAGGAAGCCCATGACCAGGAAGGCTAGTAGCCACCGGTAGCCCCCTCCCCGAGAATCTGCCCCATCCCCTTTTAAATCTATCAACTTCTTCCTGTGGCAGTGAATTCCATAGTTTCAATATATACTGTAGGAAGAAGTACCCCCTTCCACCTGTCCTAAACGGCCCACTAATTTATTTATTTTTTATTTATTTATATTGCAAGTTATATCCTGCCTTTTTCCTCCAAAGGGCTCAAGGCAGCTTACATCATTCTCCTCCTCCATCTTATCCCCACAACAACAACCCTGTGAGGGAGGCTGGGCTGCGAGTCTGTGACTGGCCCAGAGTCACCCAGCTGGCTCCATGGCTGAGCGGGGACTCGAACCCGGATCGTCTGAGTCCCAGTCCCATGTCCTTAACCACTGCACCACACTGGCTCATAATCAGCCTCATGGGATAGCTCCAAATGTCCTACATGACAGTCTTCTGCCCCACGATGCACTGTGTCCAGGTTCAACAGGTCCAGCATTAGGGACCCAAAAGCCGTGGCGAGTCAGTTTAGCAACGAGGGTTCACCAAGGGTCGGCCTGGTGGGTGTGGGCAGGGGTCCTTCCAGTTCATCATTCTAACAATGGCCAACCAGGTACCTTCAGGAAGTAGACAATCAGCCTTCACCTTTTTGTCTGGAGCATCTGGTACCCAAAAATATACATTGGTGCCTTTTACCTATTATAGTTAATGTTCTCTGACAGTCTGAGATCACCCCACTAACACATGTCCAGCCAGCGTAGCTTAAACTCTCTTTTGGCCTGACCACACGCCAAAATTAGAAGAGGTGGATTTTGAATATGTCCTCCACTAAGGCAATTAGGGGTCTGTTTATGCCAACTCTTGTCTTCCTGAAAGCAGATTCTGTTCTGTGCGTCCCATTCACAGCTTAAATAAAACGAGTTTGTTTTCCTGGGACAGAAAGCTATCATCTTGGTGCTACAGAGTTCACAAAAACAAAGAGCTTCTTTTGGACTGTGGCAGAAAAAGAAGAAGAAGAATTGAGGAAGATTGGATAAAATTAGAATGTGGCCAAACAGTCCAGTTCCCTCCCTGTTCTTCCCTTTCCCAGACTCTATATATGCAGCTTAGAAGGAACTTGAACCCGAGCCTGACCCTCTCTCCAACAAGGGCCAAATTTTACTCTAGAGGAGACCTCAGGGCCAGCATTCAAGTGCAAAAGGCAAAACAGGGTGGCAAGCATACCAGAATATTTTAGCAGGAAGCTCTTGCATCCAGAAAGCTCTTGCATCCTGCAAGAACGGAGCCTTTCGAGAGACAATGCAGCCTTTTGGAATTGGAGGGCATGTTGAACAAAAGCTGGGACACCCTCAAAAGATTGGCGGCCATGGGAAAGGAGGCCTGGGGAGGCCCCAAGGGCCAAACTTGGCCCCAGACCGGAGTCCTGGGCCCCTTTCTTAGAGTTAAGATGTGAGCTATACAGGCAAGATCAGTTGCGCGAGCGGCGGCATCCTGCACGGCCCTGGCATGTTGTGTGCGGCACATAGGCGAAGTCGTGTGTGCAGAAGGACGCAGTTTGTGCAGAAAGTCACCGGACGCCACCAGGTCACGTCCTGGTGGGAATTCCATGAACGCTGCAACACACTTGCCGGGAATTTGGACTCAGGGCTGCCACCCTCCGGAGCAGAGTCTCGGAAGCGGAAAGCGGGGAATCCAGCAGATTCCCCGCCACCCCCCGAACGGATTCCTCGCACGTCACGGGCCACGGGTGCCTGGCCCCTGCCAGGGAACACTGTGCTCTTGATGAATTGGCTCTAAGGAACCAATCTTCCAGTCCATATGGGTTTGAATTCGCCCTGAGAGCTGCTCAGTCTGTTCCGATTGCAGGGAGCCTTCTCAGTCACGGCTACCCAAAATCTTGGGAGACGCTGGAGACGAAATTTGGGCTTCCTTGGCATCCAAAAAGCATGTGATGCACCAGAGGAGTCTCCTCAACTCTGCATGGAAAAGGAAAAAAAGCTATAGTTCCAAATAGCTGGTTGCCCTTTGGTGGACCCGATGTTTTCCCAATTCCGTTCTCCAAAATATACGGTTGCAATTCTTACTTTTAGCCAAGCAGGGCGGCATTTATACATTCCTTCACTGAAGAGTTTCCCACGCCTTCCCAGCTCACCTCTTACCTGGTGTTTAGAAGCAAAACTAATTGGATGGAGAAAACAAGAGGTTCTCAAAATCCAAATCTATCTTTTCATTCATTTCCTTCCATATTATATTTTATACTGCCCAGTAAGTCAAAACTCTTTGAGTGGTTTACACAGGTTAAACCTTAACAAACTCATTATACACTGAATTAATTCGGTTTGTTTTCTCTACAATAATCTCCATTATGGATATATTGAGTTTTGTGGCATAGAAGGATTGTGGGCCTAAGAAAAGAATTCAGAAGCATAAAGTGAACCTTTAACATTCACTTTAACTCTTATTTAGACAGTATTTTAAATGTTAATTTTTTCTAATTTAAGATTATTATTTAATGGATTATTTATTTATGTTGTATGTTTTAAATTTGACCTGGAGATGGGCCAGTTTTTAATATTGTATATGTTTTTAGCTGTTGTGAGCCGCCCCGAGGCTGCTGAAAGGGGCGGCATACAAATATTTAAATAAATAAATAAAATAAATAAATAAAGAGTAAAACTTAAAGGGTAAAAATTCAGGTTTCTGGGGGGAAAGTGGAAAACTTTCAGCATTCAAAAACCTGTATAGATTTTGAAATCTCACTGAAGCTGTGCTTTATTTTTCATTAAACACTTCTGAACACGGAGCTCCGGTTACAGTTTGTGCTGAAGAAGTTAGGGCCAAGTTACAACTTACATGGAGTCCCTTGCAACTTTTCCTAAACCTTTAATTTTCCTTTATGAGAATCAGCTGCTGAGGAGGGAAAACCTACAGAGTAAGCAGCTTTTCACTTCAGGAAAGAAAATAAGAGGACGAGCGTCCTCTTCTTCCCCTCTTCTCTTGGGGAAGAAAAGATACATGTCTTTCTGTTTTGCTCCATGAATCCTCATCTCATCAACCTCTCTTGGCTCATAATTTAGAAACACAGAAACAGAGCGAGTCAGATGGGGCCTCCCGGGCCATCTAGTCTGACCCCCGGCTCCAGCCGGCTCCGCTCACGAGATTTCAACCTTGTTGTAAGCCACCCCGAGGCTTGTGGCAAGGGGCGGCATATAAATTTGTTAATAAATACATAAAAATAAATAAATAAAAACCTGTTTTGCTTTGAAGCATTGGAGAACATTGAATAGCTCCACATTCAATAGCTCGTTAAAGAGTGGCAAGTTCAGCCTGGGGTGGAAGGCAGGTGTTTCCGCTGCTTTTAGGAACATCTTAGCCTGGAGTGCAGAAACATTTGCCTGGACTTCCAGTCACTTGCGCCTTCAAACCAGGGTGCTGTAGTGAGAGACCGTGTGGTGCAGTGGTGAAGAACGTGGGGCTGGGACTCAGGCGATCTGGGTTCGAGTCCCCGCTCAGCCATGGAGCCAACTGGGTGACTGGGCCAGTCACAGACTCTCAGCCCAACCTGCCTCACAGGGCTGTTGTTGTGGGGATAAGATGGAGGAGGAGAATGATGTAAGCTGCCTTGAGCCCTTGGTAGGAAAAAGGCAGGATATTGTACCCAGAGAAACAAAATATACAATCCCGCCACACTGCCTCACCATAAAAAAGATCACAAAGGGTTCCTCAGTGGCTGGTGGTGATGACCAAATGACCCCACTCCATCAGTGGGTAACTGTCAGTTGCTATCTTTGTATTTTATGGGGGTGCCAGAGTGCCTCCCTAACAGTTCACATATGCAGCCTTTCTGATTAACTGACTTGGCCAGCCTGTTCAACCCTAACCCTAACCCTGTCAAGAGTATCCAATTAAGAATGAAATGTAACTTTTCTTTCTGGTGTTATAATGTGTATCCAAGCACTTTCCTTTACATATTAGAGTATCCAATCACTTTCCTATGTATTGTATTCACCCCCTTTTGTGTATTCAATATAACCCTAAGGAAATTAACACGAGGTGTTCCTATCTTGGGCACCCATGGATCCATGCATTCAATTGCAAATAAACCTATTTGCCTTGACAAGAAACTGATTCCGAGCCATGGTTTTGCTGATCGGTGCGACAATATAAATCAAAAAATAAAATAAAATAAATAAATGAATCCACCCAGCCCTGGAATGGAGGCCAAGAGCGTCTCTGGAGCGTAATTGAGGCCTCAGGCTGGATTGGGTCCACCTCATGCTGCCATGCTGGAGGGTGCCGTTCCCCTAGGGGTCACCACCCGCCCCCCCAGCGGTGCCCTCACTGCACTGCACTGTCAATGATTGAAGGGAAAGAGCGACTAGGGACGGAAACGGGATTAACATCCTGTAACAATTTAGTGCAGACTTGCTTCATTTTGCAATCCTGAAGCAGCACGCCAACCAAAAACCTTACTCCCTCCAAAATGCACTCTTCTCTGAATTTTGCACTGGTGTTCTTCAGTTTGGCAGGCGGGGGGAAGAATACAAAATTATTTGTGGAACATGCACAAAGTGCATGCAGTAGTAAGCAGAACATTTAAAAATATACACTATGTTTAGGAAATGGCTTGCAAAAATTGTGCAGATGAGGCGAAATTGCACCTCTAAAAACCATGAGTTAGGAGGAACAGATGCAAAAGGGGGTTGTGTTTTCATGTAAGTTGTTTGCCTCCAAGGTCAGAAAGAAGGAAATTCAAGTTTTGCAGGGCAGAGGGTAATCTAAGTTCAAGGTGAAATGAATCCAAGGCTGAAAAGCAAAAGGAGTGATACCAACATGGAGGGATTCACCCAACTTTGGGTCTGAAGAAGTGAGTCATATCCTCCTTGTGGATTTTAGGGTGCTAGTAAAGGGCAGATGGACTGGATGCAATGGAAGAAGGGACAGAGAATCACCCACCTCACCTCATAGGACTTGCATGTACAAAAATTCAGCGCAGAACTCTGTAAAATATGACACAGAAGGCACAATTCTCTTGCGCTGGGAAATACAGGCCTTTTCTGCCTAAGCAGGTTTGCAACTCAAGTCATTTGCCCTGTGAGATTTGGACGGCGTCGCACAGATACAGTTGCAAGCTGCATCAGGAGGTTCTACACAAAAGCCTGCTGTGCATGACATAGATTTTCCACATGCTAATAAATAGATTAGGGATATGTGAATCAACAAAACTCAAGTTCACAGAAGTTCCTGGAACGCCATCTCGGCGCTCGTTCCAGCTCCACTCTGCGTGAAATTGCAAGCTATTTCCCTTCTTTCTGCAGAAAAAGCTCGTACAGTTTGTGCACAATTGAGAAAGACACACCTTCTTATCCCGTTGTTTAAAGCACATTTGTGTGTGCTTTTCAGCAGTGTACATATTTGTCACAGTTTTGCACATGTGCACGCACCATCAGATGCGCATCCTCGTGAGGGTCCAGAGACCACACTGGAAGCTCCAAACGGACCACATCTGAATCCACGTTGGGTCTGAAAGCTGCAAACTGGGAGATTCTGGTAAGAAATTAACTGAAACACATTTCACATGCGTTTCTAATATACATGCAGATTTAGAAATCTTTGTTATAATGCAAACAGACAGTACATGGCAACATGACCTGTAAACCAGAAATAGACAAGACAGCCCTTCGAAAAGATAAAGGAATGTCCTGGGGGGGGGGGCAGCTGGCCCCCCCTTAGCCGGGAGCTGATCCAAGGTGCTCACTTGCAGTAAGGGCCTCCTTTAACCTGGAAACCGCCCCGCACCCCCTGCTTCTGGGCCATTCTTGTAAGATTGATGGTGGCCACGTGAGAGTCAAGAGCACTCTGGAGGCCCAGGAAGCTGCTCAGCTGGTCTGTGTTCTCAAGCCAGCCCTGACTCCAAACCCCACGGAGGGGAAAGTTCGCACTGCTTCAAAACGCATTCAGCAACCATCTTCCTCGCACCCCGATTATTGGGTCAGATGCCTCAGTCCATTAATTGTCAAGATCTACTTTGAACTGGAGATCAAACAATGAACCATTCAAGTTGCTTGGAAAACACAAGCCAAAGGTTCTCTCTATCAACTGATTAGGACTCATTTATTTGGGACTTTGGACATCCAGCAACCCTGATGATCTTTCGCTCAGCTTCTTCGAATGCTCCTGTGAAGAAAGTGGGTTGTGATTCGTCAGTCCCTTTGACAGATGGGGAAGCACGGTCCCAAGACAAAGGGATGGGGCCAGACCCGTCCTTGAAAGCCCGGTGGCACACCTTCAGAAGATCCAGGTGGTACAGTCCTTCCTGGGAGCCTCCAGCTTCAAACTGCAGGAGGAAGAATCGCAAAGTTTAGGAGTTCTCCCATGTCAAAGATAGTCAAGACTCCGGTGTCTTTGGGAACAAGTAAAAAGCAGCACAGTGCGGCGGGGGGGGGGGGGGGCAAAATTTGGACTGGAGACTAAGCTGTGGAGGTGGGAGGGGGCTATATCTTCCGGAACTGGTCATACGATTCCTGCCCTGCCCTATATTTCTCCCACGCCCATAAGCACACACCTGGAATGGCAGCCTGGGAAGGAAGGAGAGTGCAAGGTGGAAGCTGGAGGGAACAGGTTAGGAAACCTACTCAGGCCGTGCTGGTGTGTGTTGTGGTTCTTCAAATTTATTTATTTATTTATTTATTTATTTATGAATGAAACTTCTATGCCGCCCCTTCGCCGAAGCCTCGGGGTGGCTCACAGTCATAAATAAATAACAGAAATATAAAAACGTATAATTTAAGAATAATTTAAGTCGCCCTGGCCAAAAGATAAAATAAGTAAATAACACTAACAATTAAAATAACGCTTGAATAAAAAGGTCTTGGCCTGGCGCCAAAAAACAAATAACGACGGCACCAGGTGGACCTCTCTGGGGAGCGCATTCCATAAGTGGGGTGCCACCACAGAGAAGGCCCTCCTCCGAGTATTTACCCTCCTAATTTCCTTCACGGAGAGTTCCCGGAGAAGGGCCTCTCCCGCTGATCTCAAGGGGTGGGCGGGCATATATGGACATAAGCGCTCCTTTAGGTAACCAGGACCCAAGCCGTTCAGGGCTTTATAGGTCATAACCAACACCTTGAATTGGGCCCGGACTTCAATGGGGAGCCAGTGAAGCTGACGGAGAACTGGAGTCATGTGAACATAACGCCCAGTCCCCGTCAGCAGCCTGGCAGCTCTATTTTGAACCAATTGAAGTATCTGGACCGTCTTCAAGGGCAGCCCCACGTAGAGCGCATTGCAGAAGTCAAGTCAGGAATTCACCAGTGCATGTGTCACTATCGCCAGGCAGATAGTTCATCCCCAGAACTCAGTTACCAGTGGAACTGGCCTTTAAAGTAAAGGGAGGGAGAGCTCTTTGAAAACATCCATCCAGAAAAGCCCAGATTCGTGCTGGACATCCGGAAAAGCTTCCTCACTGCCAGAGCAATACGATGGTGGGACCCTCTGCCTGGAAAGTGGGGGGCTCCCCCACACTGGAGACATTAAAAAAAAGCTGGACAGCCACCCGAGCAGGATGGTGTGACTCGATGTCCTGCAACAGCAGGGGCTGGACCCCATGAGCTTCCTGGCCCCTTCCAGCTCTACTATTCCATGATTCTACGATTCTAAGCCTTTCCAGAACTGATCGGTTTAAACATAGAAACATAGAAACAGAGCGAGTCAGAAGGGGTCTCCCGAGCCATCTAGTCTGACCTCCGGCGCCAGCCGACTCCGCTCATGGATGGTTTAGCATCCATGGGCAGCCTTCCGTGCCCAGCCCAGCCCTACAAAGCCAGCCAAGGCACGGGGAAGTCCGCAAAGGCATGGGGCTCGCAGGTTGCAAAGTCGGGCGTGGAAAAGGAGCGCTGCGTGGCCAGGCCGGCTGCCGTTCCCAGCGACCAACCCTCTTCCCCACCCACTGCTGCCAGAGGGGAGGGCGCTGGATCCCAGATAAAACTGGTGGAACTCAAGATTAGCTATCTGACTCCTTTCCCTTCAAAGATCCACAAAGGCAAAATCCTTTTCCCAGCAAAGTTATCTTGGAGATAGGCAGGGTTTGGAAGACCAGCAGAAGTGTTGAAGAAGAACCTGAAATGAGGGTGGACTCTCTTCTGTTGAACTCCACTTCTCTTTCCTTTTCTCCCTTTTGTGGTCAGGGTCTCCCCATGAAAGAACCAAACTATTTGTGTGTATATTTATTTAAGGCATTTTGATGCTGCTTCTATTTAGTCCATGACTCTCAGGACAATTTATAACATATTAAAAAGATAAAACACAACATACATTGCCAGAATAAATTTAAACAATCACAAGATAATTTGTGCTTATTATTTGCTTTTTGGTGCCAGGCAAAGACCTTTTTATTTAAGAAAATATTTTAATTGTTACATTATTAATTTTATATGGTTATTTATTATTATATTTATATATCTTAAATTTTAGACTTTGAGATGGGCCAGTTTTAAATTGCGTATTGTTTTTTAAATTGTATTTCTATGTTGTTAGCCGCCCCAAGGCTTGTTTGCAAGGGGGCGGCATACAAATTTTGTTGTTGTTGTTGTTGTTAGTCGCGAAGTCGATTCCGACCCATCGCGACCCCATGGACAACATTCCTCCAGGCCCTCCTGTCCTCCACCATCCCCCGGAGTCCACTTAAGCTCACACCAACTGCTTCAGTGCCTCCATCCAGCCCCCCCATCCTCTGCCGTCCCCTCCTTCTTTTGCCCTCAACTGTTCCCAGCATCAGGCTCTTCTCCAGGGAGCCCTTCCTTCTCATCAGGGGCCAAAGTATTTGTGTTTCATCTTCAGGATCTGGCCTTCTAAAGAGCAGTCAGGGTTGATCTCCTCTAGGACTGACCGGTTTGATCGCCTTGCAGTCCAAGGGACTCACAGAGTCTCCGCCAGCACCACAATTCAAGGGCCTCAATCCTTCAGCGCTCAGCCTTCCTTATTGTCCAGCTTTCACAGCCATACATTGCAACTGGGAAAACCATAGCCTTGACTATACGCACTTTTGTCGGCAGGGTGATGTCTCTGCTTTTTAGTATGCTGTCTAGATTTGCCATAGCTTTCCTCCCCAGAAGCAAGCGTCTTTTAATTTCTTGGCTGCAGTCCCCGTCTGCAGTGATCTTGGAGCCCAGGAAAATAAAATCTGTCACTGCCTCCATTTCTTCCCCATCTATTTGCCAGGAAGTGAGAGGACCAGATGCCATGATCTTAGTTTTCTTAATGTTGAGTTTCAAGCCAACTTTTGCGCTCTCCCCCTTCACCCGCATCAAGAGGCTCTTTAGTTCCTCTTCACTTTCTGCCATGAGAGTGGTACCATCTGCATATCTGAGGTTGTTGATAATTCTCCCAGCAATCTTAATTCCAACTGGTGATTCATCTAGCCCTGCCTTTCTCATGATGTGCTCTGCATATAAGTTAAATAGGCAGGGCAACAGTATACAGCCTTGCCGAACTCCTTTCTCAATTTTGAACCAATCAGTGGTTCCGTGTCCAGTTCTCACTGTTGCTTCTTGACCTGCATATAGGTTTCTCAAGAGACAAATAAGATGGTCTGGTACTCCCATC
Organism: Varanus salvator macromaculatus; assembly: GCA_023646645.1. Lineage (NCBI taxonomy): Eukaryota > Metazoa > Chordata > Lepidosauria > Squamata > Varanidae > Varanus > Varanus salvator. The sequence continues at coordinate 120,433,617 of JAIXND010000654.1, forward strand.
TCTGTAAGAACTTGCCACAATTTGTTGTGATCCACATAATCAAAGGCTTTAGCGTAGTCAATGAAGCAGAAGTAGATCTTTTTCTGGAACTCCCTGGCTTTCTCCATGATCCAGCGTATATTGGCAATTTGATCTCTAGTTCCTCTCCCTCTTCGAAATCCTGCCTGTACTTCTGGTAGTTCTCGGTCCACATACTGCTGGAGCCTAGCTTGTAGGATTTTGAGCATCACTTTGCTAGCATGTGAAATGAGTGCAATGGTGCGGTTGTTTGAACACTCTTTGGCATTGCCCTTCTTGGGGATAGGAATGTAAACTGATCTTTTCCAATCCTGTGGCCACTGTTGAGTTTTCCAAATTTGCTGGCATATTGAGTGTAGCACTTTAACTGCATCGTCTTTCAGGATTTTGAATAGCTCAGCTGGAATACTGTCGCCTCCACTAGCTTTGTTGTTGCTCAGACTTCCTAAGGCCCATTTCACTTCCCATTCCAGGATGTCTGGCTCGAGGTCAGTGACCACCCCATCGTGCTTATCAGGGATGCTAAGCTCTTTCTTGTATAGTTCTTCTGTGTAATCTTGCCACCTCTTCTTAATCTCTTCTGCCTCTGTTAGGTCCCTGCCATTTTGGTCCTTTATTATGCCCATCTTTGCATGAAATGTTCCCTTCATATCTCTAATTTTCTTGAAGAGATCTCTGGTCCTCCCTATTCTATTGTTTTCGTCTGTTGCTTTGCACTGTTCATTTAGGAAGGCATTCTTATCTCTTCTAGCTGTTCTCTGGAATTCTGCATTCAATTGGGTGTATCTTTCTCTTTCTCCCTTGCCTTTCGCTTCCCTTCTTTCCTCAGCTATTTGTCAAGCTTCCTCAGACAGCCATTTTGCTTTCTTGCATTTCTTTTTCTTTGGGATGGTTTTAGTTGCTGCCTCTTGTACAATGTTGCGAACCTCCGTCCATAGTTCTTCAGGCACTCTGTCTATCAGATTTAATTCCTTAAATCTATTTGTCACCTCTACTGTATATTCATCAGGGATATGATTTAGGTCATACCTGAGTGGGCTAGTGCTTTTCCCTACTTTCTTCAACTTAAGCCTAAATTTTGCCACCAGAAGCTCATGATCTGAGCCACAGTCAGCTCCTGGTCTAGTTTTTACTGACTGTATAGAACTTCTCCATCTTTGGCTGCAGAGCACATAATCAATCTGATTTCTGTGTTGACCGTCTGGTGATGTCCATGTGTAGAGACGTCTCTTGGGTTGTTGGAAAAGAGTGTTTGTTATGACCATCGTATTCTCTTGACAAAATTCTACCAGCCTGTGTCCTGCTTCATTTTGTACTCCAAGGCCAAACTTGCCTGTTATTCCGGTTATCTTTTGGTTTCCTACTTTAGCATTCCAATCCCCCATGATGATAAGGACATCATTTTTTGGAGTTAATTCTAGCAGGTGTTGTGGGCCTTCATAGAACCGGTCAACTTCAGCCTCTTCAGCACCAGTGGTTGGGGCATAGACTTGGACTATTGTGATGTTGAATGGTTTGCCTTGGATTCGAACTGAGATCATTCTGTCATTTTGGCGATTGTATCCCAGTACTGCTTTCCCTACTCTTTTATTGACTATGAAGGCTACTCCATTTCTTCTGAGGGATTCTTGCCCGCAGTAGTATACCTGATGGTCATCTGAACTAAATTCACCCATGCCTGTCCATTTTAGTTCACTGATTCCTAAGATGTTGCTGTTCAGTCTTGTCATCTCTTGTTTGACCACATCCAGCTTGCCTTGATTCATGGATCTGACATTCCAGGTTCCTATGGAGTAAAGATCTTTGCAGCATCGGATCTTTGCAGCATCGGACATACAAATATGTTAAATAAATAAATAAGATAAAACTAATACAAATATCACATTAATAGGCATAAAACGGAGTATATTCGCTTCATGCCAAGGTTCTCTTCGGCCATCATGTTTACTCTTGCTCTTCGGCCTTTCCCATCTCCCTGCATCATGAATTTTTCGAAGTTGCCTCACAACACACACACACACACACACGTGCACACTTTCAGAAGTATATATTAAAAAGAGGTATACACTTAAAAGAGGCGCTTTGGCATTTCAGAGGTATGCATTAAAGAAGGAGAAAGGTCTCCAGACAGCTGACCCTCGATAGCCAAGCAGTACATCTTGCGAGTAAATTTATTTATTTATTTTCCGATTCATATCCTGCCTTGTCCCTACCAAGGGCTCAAGGCAGCTTACATCCTTCTCCTCCTCCATCTTATCCCCACAACAACAGCAACCCTGGGAGGTAGGCTGGGCTGAGAGTCTGTGGCTGGCCCAGAGCCACCCAGTGGGCTCCATGGCCGAGCGGGGACTCGAACCCGGATCGCCTGAGTCCCAGTCCCGTGCTCTTGACCACTGCGCCACCCTGGCTCAACTATTCACACAATTTTGCCAACTGGATGACATTCATGAATGTTATGAAGAGGCAGCTTCCTTCTGGAATGCAGCTTGCAGCAGGCAGGGGCTGCATGGCAGCTGCTTTGCAGCAGAGCTGATCTAGGACTTAGGAGTCTATGATTGGACCACCAGAGAGAGAGAGAAAGACGCCCCTGCTCCCCCGCCCCCCACTTGCTGGCTGGGCAGGCAGCTGAATCTAGCGGCAGTGTTAGGAATAGAGAGCACCTTCCACTGCATCTGAAGGCAGCCAGCTGGCTTGAGGGGAGGAGCAGAGCAGGTGAAAGGCTGAGCCAACACCTCTGCAGATGCTCCACAAGAAGACCTGAGAACTAACCCAGCAGCCATGGGGTCTAATCCTGGGCTGGCGGCAAGGGCAGGGCCATGGAGGTGCTGGAGGACAAGATAGCTGAGAATATGGGGACGAAACCCACCTGCCCTCCAACCTTTTGGAGGTCCACCAAGATGGACCCTCTGAAGCTCCTAACGAAGAGGAGGGAGAGGGGAAAGATGAGGCACATCAGAAGGAAGGGCAGCTCCACACAGGGCCTCATGGTGCTCGAAGAGGCTTCTAGCCAGGTGGCCCCATGAGAGGGACTTGGTAGCCCACTCAGCTTGGCAAGCTATTGTTGATGGTCCCAGTCCCATGACAATTCTCTTTGATGATGCTGTCACCAGGGAATTTCGCTGGAGCTTATGAAAGACTGTGACATGCAAAGTTTTCTCCTGTTCGGCTGCCAAAGGATACCATCCGTAGGCTGCAGAGATGTTGGCTTGTGCTTAGGTTGAATAATAACAGGAATTGACTAGCGATATGACGTGACAACGTGACAACAGCCAGAGCCAGGGGCCAGGCATGCGAGGGAAGCTACGTGGCTCACAGCTTTCTCTTCCAACACTTTGCACCCACCTCTCAGCATCTGCCACCTAAGGCCGCTGCTTCACCCGGCCTCATGGTGGGGCTGGCCCCATCACATGGAAACGTCAGTCAGTCCATGCCGTATTTCTGAAACCAAGTCCCATTGTGGGAAAGGACAATTCAACCCGAGGACATCAAAGCCAAGGGAAGTGCAAGAGGTCCACTCAAAAGTATAACAACAATCAGACAAGGACAACTTATATCAAGGGCATTCCATCCAGTACCTCCCCATGATTTCCATAATCTCTGGCTGGGGCTGCTGGGAACTGTCACCCAAAATATCTGGCGAGCACAGGACTGTTGCAAGACCGCTCTCTCCCTCATCCACCCATCCCTGCTGGCGCTTTTACTCTTCTGACCCCGCTTGAAAGCTCTGCTGACTTTGGATTTCAGACAAATATCGATGGCATGTTTATGAGATTCAAACCCTGCCCTTCCCCAGGTGGCTTCGCTGCACGAAAAACCAGGTACAACCCAACCTCCCTGTAGCTCAGCAAGCTCAGGTTAAGGAGGCTCAGACCAGAGGGTGGAGCTTTCTATGGCCAGACCCCTTCAACGGCCTTCTGGAAAGGATGCCTGCTTCTAGCACATGACAGGGGGCCCCCAAGATCCCCCTGCTGGGTGGGAGAGGGTACTGCCCTGACCTCCAGAGCTGTCCATTAACTTCTGCTGCGTTTAAGACACCGACTTTTACCAACCCTGGAGCTTTTTTTACGACTGGCTAGAGAAACGGGACTTGGCGGAGATTTAAAGATGTCTTTAAACTTTTATAAATTGATTTGATTATGATCATAGAATGCTAAAAGATACGTTATAGGGGGCTGACCCAGCTTGTCCGATGTATTTGATGATTGGTGTTTTTAATTTGTAGTTTAAAATTTTAATAAAAATTCTATTTAAAAAAAAAAGCTTCTGCTGCATTTAGTTATGGACATGTCTGCTCCATTGTGCCGTAAGGTGACTCTTTTCTGGGTACACATAGGCATCTGGCAAGGAAAGATGCATAGCCTAATCATGCCCTCCCACCCCCTAAGATCCGCAACAGCGGCCCTCCTCCAGGAGCCCTCCACGAGGGAGGTTAAGTGGGTGAGCACCCGGAGGAGGACTTTTTCGGCGGTGGCGCCCCAACTATGGAATGCGCTCCCTGGAGAGGTCCGCCTGGCGCCGTCGTTATTTGCTTTTCGGCACCAGGCGAAGACCTTTTTATTTAAGTCTTATTTTAATTGTTAATTGTAGATTTTGTTTTTAGTTTATTTGTGTTGCTTGTTGTTTGTTTATTTGGTTTATTGTGTATGTTTGTTTTAGTTGGGCCCCTCATTACAGGAAGGATGTAGCCAGGTTGGAGTCGGTGCAGCGCAGGGCCACAAGGATGGTGGCTGGTTTGCAGGGGATGCCGTATGAGGCAAGACTGAGGGAACTGGGTCTCTTCAGCTTGGAGAAGAGGAGACTCAGAGGGGATCTGTTGGCAACATACAGGTATGTGAGGGGGTGTCACATGGAGATGGGGAGAGGCCTGTTCTCCCCTGCAGAGGAAGGCAGGATGTGCTCCAATGGAGCAAAGCTCAGGGAGCCAAGGTTCAATTTGGATGCCAGGAAGCACTTCCTGACAGTCAGGACCCCGAGGGCGTGGAATGGGCTTCCATGGGAGGTGGTTGAGGCCCCATCAGTGAAGGTGTTCAAGGATAAGCTGGACATGCACATGGTGGGCATGTCATGAGCGGAGCCGGCTGGTGCCGGAGGTCAGACTAGATGGCCCAGGAGGCCCCTTCTGACTCGCTCTGTTTCTATGTTTCTATGTTTCTAGTTGTTGTTTATTTAATTTACTTAGTTTGTTATGTTTATTTAACTAGATTTTTAGTTGCCGAGATGCACCGTGGGAGGGGGGGAGGGATAAATTAAAATTGTTTTATCGCTATTGTATTTTATTCATGCTGTTAGCCACCCCGAGGCTTTGTTGCGATGGGGCGGCCTATAAATGTTTTAATACATAAAAATAAATAAATAATCATACATCGTCCACATCAGACTTCTCAGTGGAAGCAGAAAGCCATCGGCATCTGGCAAAAGAGGTGCTTTTGAAATAATTGATGACAGATCGAGTGCCTGTATGGCAAATATATATATTTGAATTGTTGGAGTGCTTGTGTTGGATTTTTTCTCTTGAAGCAACATCACCTGGAGCAGATGTTTTCACAGGCTTACTCCGCATTAAACATTGCATTAGTTGTAAAAATTGGAAATGTCGCATGGAAACATGCGATAGTAGCAGGTGGTTTTCTTTTAAGTGCTGCTGTAAACCAGCCGCAGAGGTTTCTTTCTTTGTTTTAAATCCTTCTGTACCGTCTATAATTTTCACAGAAAATCTCAGCTCTTGAGTGGCACTGAAATGACATGCAAAAAAACCTTTCCAACATTCCCAGTTCGAAGATCTGTATGGAAGTTTATTTTTGCTATTTCTAAGTTTTGACACGAGAGAGCATCCAGACTTTTCTGTCCCGCACACATGCTGCCACGCAGAACTGCAAAATGAAACGCAACACCAAAACATTAGGTGCCTCGCTTCATTCTGCTGATGCCGCTTTTTTGTTTGTTTCCCCCTAAGCTGCTCGGCAACAAACGCACCTGGGATAATCGAGAAGCAAGTTTCTTTTTCCAGCTGTTTGACTCACCTTTGGAAGCCCTTATCGTGGCTGAACTGTGAACGCCTAAAAATAAAAGACGAATTAATGGCCTACTGATAACGCTGAAGGCTGGCAAGCAATGCCCCCAAAGAACTCTGCCTGGCTCAGCGCCAGCTCCCAGAAGGAAAGTCAAGGAGGGAAACCTTTCTAGCCACACTTCCCAACACTGCATTTCAAGGGTTTCAAAAATAAAAGACAGAACTATAAGAAAACACGGTGCTGGCTTTCGTACATGAAATGTGAGCGAGACCATTACAATGACAACATACACGGGCCCATTTATTTTATGCATCGCGAAACTATTTTTGGGGATAATTAAGCGCAGACTTCGACAAAGGCAGCCCAGATTTCTGGCATTGGTCCATGCAAAAATCACACCTAAGAGTTGTCCATTCACACGTCAAAAGTTCAATCACGTCTTCCAAGCCGGAGCCTAGAGGACTTGATGCGAGAGCTGTGAGGGTCTTTTTCGTGGCTTTGTGTCTGGCTCAGCAGCGAGTCTTTCCTGCAGGGACAGAGATAAGACCAGCCCTTCCATCTTTTTTTTAATTAAAAGTACTGCCGAGGAGGCACAAATCAACCCCGCAGACGCTGGGGGTCCAGACTCATTGATATTTGCTTCTGTGAAGCGTGTTCCCTGCTCGCTTTGACTTCTGGAAAGGCAATGGATAAAGCTTGACTGTTTGGGGTCGAACTGGTGCGGGAGCCGCTGAAACGGATCTGCAGCTCTCCAGCCCAGAGATTAAGGACGGGCATCATGTACTCTGGGGGCCGACGACAAAGAAATGTGGCCCCAGGAATGTGTGTGGAAGCCCAAATGTTGGGAGAAATTGCCTTCATCTCTTCCGCTCGTTCTGGCTGCTTGTTTCCAGGCCTGACTCAGAGTAGGATTGGGAAGGACCGTTTCAGACCCCGTCCCACTAGCGCCCATGGACATCCTCTTGTGTTCAGCCTGGTCCGTGATGTTTCGCAGGCTCCCGGTTGGGAGCACCTGCAGGATGCAGAAGAGGGGTGCTGGGGGTGCGTACCCCAACACCGTTCCTGGTGACCGGCCTTAGAAACATAGAATCATGTAGGACATGGAAAAATCAAGTCGAGTTGTGACAAGCCAGGTTTGGGCTGGACATCAGGAGAAGCTGCCTCACTGTCAGAGCAATAGGGCAGTGGGACCAGCTGCCTGGAGGGGTGGGGGGCTGCCCCACACTGGGGACATTCAAAAGGAAACTGGGCAGCCCTCTGCCTGGGATGGTGCAACTTGGTGTCCTGCACCAGCACGGGGTGGACTGGATGGCCTTCCTGGCCCCTTCCAACTCTACTGTTCTATGATATGATGCATGTATGTCTTTGGTTGGCTGTCCAAAGACATCATTGTTACAAGGATGGAGAGTTGAAGGGCAATGATAGAATCACAGAATAGCCGTGAGCCTCTCTGAGCTCCAAGAACAAATTTCAGGGGTTCTGTTCTCTGACCCACTCCTAAGACACATCAAGCATAGGGACACAAGAGACAGGGCCTTCTTGGTGGTGGCCCTCTCCTTTTGCTATGCCTTCCACAGGACGCACGTGTGGTCCTCTCATGTGGGTTTTTACAGGAGCACATAAAGCATGTTTAAACTTCTGCAAATTCCTGCTGAACTTTTGCAGGGGAAAACCAACCAAATTTACTTTCAGTGGCATTTGGTGGCCTGTCTTTGAACAGGTGGTGGCCCTACGTTTGCTCCGTGGCTCACAGAAAACCATTTAGCTGAGGCTGCTATTTTGCAACAGGTGCTCTTAGGCCTATTCGTAATTAAAAATTAGAAACTATTCCTACTTTTATTATTCCTTTAATTAGTCATTAGCTATTACTGGATAATTGCATTAATGATGATTAATATTTCCTTTTGTCCAACTCGCCCCCCCTTTTTGCTTGACAACAGAGAAGGAGGCTGAGCAAAGAGAGGCATTGAGTTCAGGCTCCAAGATAACTCTCTGGAGGATAACAAAGTCCATCAACTTGGCAAGGGGGGAATGTGGTTTCTGTGCAATTGTCAGGCTGAACTTTGCTCAAGTACACTGACAAGGAGTGCCAAAGATAAGCCAAATATATCCCGCAAAGGTGCTCTGTCAGAGGTAGCTGCTGGGTACCAGTCTCCATGTGGAAACTGCTCGTATCAAATGATTCACTTAGCACCTGGGCCAGAACCTCAGATGCAGGGCCCAAAGCTGGCCCTCTGGGGGTCCCAAGAGGCCACGTCCCTTCCCCTGTCCCCACCCCCTTTCTTGGGATAGCGCAAAATGTTTCTGCTCCCCCTCTTCACTCCTAAGAGTCGGACTGAGCTCTTCTAGGGCCTCGTTCTACTGGAAGAACGAGCTCTGAGCTATAGGTAGGCTGATATTTTTGGCATTTTGGCCACAGACCCCCTTTGCCGTCAGCCTAACCCATCACTGCAAGGTGACCCTCAAGAACTTCTCAGAAACGAAAGGTGGCCCTCAAGGTAAAAGATCGGATCAGCTCCACTTGCTCCTCCTTCACCTGTTCTGCCAATTCCATCCGGCTTCCTTTATCCCCTTTTCCGTCCCCACCGATTTTTTCTGTTGTGCTTTGTCCTTTTAGATCTCAAGCCTTACAGGCAAAGACTGCCTTGCTCGCCGTTGCTCATATGGAAGTTGTCCTGGTAGCCTCATGAGCTAAAAAGTCCTTAAAATTAGTTAATTCATTAGATGCCCTGGAATTCGGTCCCCACTGCCGGGTCCCGTCTGTGAATAGCCACAGCTGCTAGTGGGCAGCATGACATTACTGACTGACTTGGAAGGCCTATTTCCTGAATTTTCTCTGGGCACTTAGACACTCCAGTGTACAAATCGCAAAGGACGAAATAAGAAGTGCAACAGGCAACAAAAGAAAAAGAGAGATGGCAGACAAGTGGAAAAGTCAAATCAACTGCAAACAGCTCACAGATAACAGAACTGACATGGTGGGGGCGGGAGGGGAATGACAATATGCAGGTTCTGCCCTTCAGAAACCCCATGCCTCCCCACTCTTTCTCTTCCCCCCAAGGATGCACTCTTTTCCCATTCAGATTCTCACTCTTGAATGAATGGGTTGCCCTCGGGGCTTCCCCTTCCTCCCCTGAAGTTGTTTTACGCACACACGCGCACACACGCGTCTCCCACAAGCTTCCTGCCCCTCTCCTGCCAGCCCTGTGCATGTGGGGGGAACCATTTTAGCAGCCTCAGCGAGGGTCCGTGTGGCCAACCTGCTGCAAATCGAGGCAGCGATGGCACGGAAGCCGCCAGCCCACGGAGCAAAGGCGAGAGAGAGCAGCTTTGGCGCGAGGTGCTTGGTTCAGGTCGCCTGGCCTGAGAAAGGGCATTGCTGCGTTGGAAAAGGGACCGAGGGGTGACCAACAGGATCAGGGGGCCTGGACCAGCTGCATCACTGGGGACTGTTCAGCTTAGACACAAGGTGAGGAAGGGGAGGCATGACGGAGGTGTTGCAAATGATGCAGGGTGTGAAGGAAGGAGAGAGGGAGAGTTTTCCTCCTAATCCCACGACACTCAAGCCTGGGATCATCCCATGAAGCTGATCAGTGGGAGGGTTAGAAACACAGAAACATAGAAACAGAGTGAAGGGGCCTCCCGGGCCATCTAGTCTGACCCTCGGCTCTAGTCGTCTCCGTTCACGACATGCCCACCACGTGCATGTCCAGCCTGTCCTTGAACACCCGCACCGATGGGGCCTCAACCACCTCCCGTGGAAGCCCGTTCCTCACCCTGGGGGTCCTAACCATCAGGAAGTACTTCCTGGCATGCACCTCAAATCTTGATTCCCTGAGCTTGGCTCCATCAGGACAGATAAAAGGAAGTCCTTCTTCATACAGTGCATCGTTAAACTGTGGAATTTGGGAAGTGGAGATGACCACCCAACTGGACGGCTTTCAAAAGGGCTTGGGCAGATTCATGAAGGAGGTGGCTACTAGCCATGTTAGCTACAGGCTGTCTCCTTTGGCCTGCCTTCATACCCCAGTTGCTGAGGAGCTTGGCCAGGAGGAGGTCTTGCACCCATCCTGCTGGAGGGATCCGGGGGCAGCTGGCTTGCTGGACTAGACGGATCCAGCAGGGCTTTTCCTGTGGACTTGTATTCTTAGAAGAAAGGCACATACAAGAACTCCTGTCCGGCTGGAAGCACGAGCCATCTCACCTCATCAAACAAGTATTTCACTGACCAACAAAGGCACAAACACAGACAATAAAATGCAACCGCAAATTTTAATACACAAAATCTGAAAGCAGTTTCAAGAGCTCAGAACAATTTCAGTGACAATATTAGACGTGTTAGAATGACAACTAACATAAATCCCCAGTTCTTTACCATTAAATGCCCATGAGTGCAGCGCTTCCATTCAAATGTTCTATACACTAGTTTTGTTCAATCGTTTCGTCAATAGATTCGATGGCTCTGCAAAAAGCAGATAATAATGAGCTGAAGTCCCCCTCCCCCGAAAGGATACCCATAATTTAAGCACCACAGCTGCCGATTTCTTTTTTCCACCTGCCAAGCTGCTGGTGGTGCTAGAACAGGGAGGGGCTGATCTCAGAACAGGGTCCATCTGGGAGGACGTGTTCTCAACACACCTGGATGGCTCAAGGCAGCTGGAGCTGAGCTTGGAAACCTTTTGGTGGCCCAGTTAAAATGGCCTACTTAGCCCTACGTCTCTCCCTGCAATGTGGGATCACACCCCACAGAGGCCGACCCCACACCTCCGTGCCACGCATGAGCCACATGCTGATGTGCTGATCTGGGCTACCTCCCCTGGTCTCCACAACCCTGACAGATCACAAGTGGAGGGCCTCTCGCATACCGGGTTGTGGTGGGACGGAGGGCAAGATCAACCATGTGTTGGAGGTCCAAGAGGCACCGCAACCAGGACAAGCTCATCCAAGCGGAATGCAGAGAAGTTTTTGCGGCATGCAAAGGCACACGCAGAAGCCTGGCTTCCCTTTGAGCACCCCGAGCCCCACTTGCTGATTCATGGAACCCGGAAATTCATGAATGAATGAGAATCGGAGAAGATCTTCCATGGACTTCCCCACCCTCCCCTTTCCTATCACCTCATAGAATCATAGAATAGAAGAGTTGGAAGGGGCCATGAAGGCCATCCAGTCCACCCCCTGCTGTTGCAGGACACCAAGTCACAGCACCCCATTCAGAGGGCTGCCCAGTTTCTCCTGAATGTCCCCAGTATGGGAGAGCCCCCCACCTCCCCAGCCAGCCGGTCCCACTGTTGTATTGCTCTGACAGTGAGGAAGCTTTTCCTGTTGTCCAGCCTGGATCTGGGTTGTTGCAACTTGAACTGATTATTCCGTGTCCTACACTCTGGCATCAACAAAAAGAGATCTTGGCCTTCCTCTTTGTGGCAGCCTTTGAGGTCCTTCTCGAGGGATCTCATGTCCCACCTCTGTCTTCTCCTCTCAAGGCTGAACATGCTCAGTTCTCTCAGTCTCCCCCTCCCCATCTGCCTCCTCCTCCTCCTCCCTCCCTCCCTCCCTCCCTCCCTCCCTCTTAGGGCAGAATCCTACTACGACCTGACGTTGCCTGGCAGACCAGTGGAGCATTTCAAGCCAAAGCTCCAAAGTCCTGCAACCCTGCAGCTGCAACTCCAGATGCGCTGCCCCGGCCACGGCCCCTTGCCACTCGCACTTGGAGGGGACGAACGGGGCATGCCCAGGGTGGCTTGGGCTAGTCCCCCTCTGCATCGCATCACTGGCACGTCCAAAAGTAGGTGTCTAGCCAGAGGGCAGAGTGGGAGGTGTGGCCGCGGGGACACTTGTCACCGCTGAACTTTAAGCCCTGCACAGAAACTTCCAAGTTCACCCAGGTCAGAGGGTTCGACTTGCCCTTAGTCACCGAGCAGTTACGTTTACTACATGCAATATTTCTGAGGATGCACGAGAATTCCCCCTCCTCTTTTCTTTCCCCGGGGGAAGAGTGGACAACCTCACTCAATCCACTGGATTTTCCTGTTTCTGGCCTTTTCCTCTTCTGCGAGGATTGGGGGTGCTCGGTCAGTCCTCCAGTTGGCTTCAGAAATGTTTGCAGCCGAAGCAGAGCCTCCCCCGACGAGAGATCACTTGGGGCAACTCTACCCAGGCGGAGTCACTCTGGACTGGAGGCTGCAAGTCCTAAATGCCCACCTGGGGCATTTAGAAGGGGTCCGTCAGGCACCTTGGCTCTTGACCTGCCTCCCCTCTCCGTGCTCTCTATCCCCACACCTTGCAAAATCTTGGAAATCCACTCTTTCGAGCAGGGTCAAGCGCTTTCCAGCTGCGCTTGTCTCATAAGATGCTTACTTTAATTTATTTGTCCTGTGGCTTATGGCTTTTCAGTGTGGCGAAGCTTCAATATGGCTTTGAAGGTAGAAAAAGGGCATCAAAAGCTGACAGTTAAATGCATTCCCACCTGAAGAAAACTAGAAGCAAGTGGAAGGCGTCCAGCCAAGCCAATTTCCTGGCCTATTAGCTTTCTATGAGCGAGGAGCGTTCAGCAGGGAGCATTCTGGGACTCCCTGGGGATTCAGCCCAGCTACTGCTAGGCAATGACTTCTGGTTTCTTCAGGACTCTCCATTTGCCAAAGGAAAAATAAAAATATTCTCAAGACTATCTAGATCGGAATTCAAGATTCCAAGGAAGAGACCAAGCACTTCCCCGAAACCCCGCTGACTCGTTTAACTCGTTCACCTTGTTTGTTTGTTTGTGAATTAGATAAGGTTCAGCTCAATTGTTCCTAGAATAGAATCAACCTTTCATCTTTGTTCTAGAAGGAGAAGGTTCTTTTGTACCTTTTATCTTAGAAGGAGAGAAGATGGTTGAGCACTGTATCTTCAAAAAGTTAATTATTACAAATAATTGCAAAGTGTTGTCCAGAATGCAAAAGTCTTCTGCAACGGTTGCATTGCATAAAATCCTGAACTTTGATTCAAAAGTCTGGGCTCTGGGAATTCTCGCCCCTCCGGAGGGCAGAGCCAGGTTGGTGCAGCTACGGCAGAGAGCCGGACTGGGACCACTGAGGGCCGGACATGCGGGATAAACAGGGCCCAGTTTCCCCCACCCGGGAGGAATGAGTCAATGCAGTAAAATTAAAGGATTTTTTTTTTTTTTTTTGAAAGATGAAAAGAGACAATCCTGGAGCATCCTTTTACACAGATGCCACGGAGGAAGTCAGACTGTGAAAACGGGCACCAATTCACTTGCCTCTTACTAAACATTGGAAAATTGGAAATGCAGCCCATTGTTTTTCATTTCCACCACTCAAATGTTTTCCATCTCCCACATGATCATTATAAGAAATGTTAGTGACTGTACAATTCTATAGCTATCCATCTAGCTATATCTAGCTATGCCTACTCAGGAGTAAGCACCTCCAGGTCAATGTCATAAAGTGGCAGCTTTACAGAGGAAAAAATCGCACATTTCTTCAACATCAGATGGGCTGCAGTTAAATGAATAGATGGGTGGACGAAAATCAACATGAACTTACTGTCGGAGTTTGGGGTTTTCAGTCCCTCGTTTTCACACTGATGTCTGAGTTGTCGCCCCATAACCGTTCGTGAGGGGCAGTTGCTAAGATCATAACCCTGTCTCTGCTTTTGTACCGCAGTTCTCTGGAGCAACACAGGTAAGGGCAACCCCATGAGACGGACTTAAAACTGCTCCCAAAGTGTTGGTCAGGCCAGGTCTTCATTGGCCGAGTCAACAGAAAGCTGCTCGCTAAAAGGAAGCCCACAAATGGTGCAGGGGCAGCTTATGTGGCGCTTCGGTGCACCCCTAGCCCAGAGCACGTGGCTCCAGAAGACGAGGCCGCGGTAGGACCTCCCTCGACATCCTCAAGGCCCAGGTGGGGCTAGAAAAACTCCAGCCTGGGAGCCCCGAGAGCTGCAGCTGCCTGTCAGTGTCGACAGTACTGGACTGGGCGGACCAGGGGTCTGAGCCACGCTTGTTGCATGCCCGAATCTTGGGCCGGAAGGGCTGCAGGGCGCGTGCTTCACCTGCAGAGGGTCCCAGGAGACTCCGGGGGGGCTGCAAACACACCCAAGGTGGTAAAAGCCCAAGAGGAGCCTGCCGGACCAGACCAAAGTCCAGCGAGACCACCATTCTGTCCACACAGTGACTAGCCAGTGCCCACGGCAGACCCACAAGCAGGGTGGGAGTGTGGCAGCCCGCTCCAGCCATGGATGGACGCAGGAACCTGCCTCTGATACTGGGAGTGGCACGGACAGGGCCGTCTGCACGCACGGGCCTGATGGGCGCTTGCCCGTGGGCCCCATACTAATCTGTGTATCTTAACCCTTGGAAAATTGGAAAACTTGTCACATGGAGTGTCACACAGAGGTGGCGAGAGACCTGTTCTCCCCTGCAGAGGAAGGCAGGACGCGCTCCAATGGAGCAAAGCTCAGGGAACCCAGGCTCCATTTGGATGCCAGGAAGCACTTCCTGAACCCCGAGGGTGTGGATGGGCTTCCACGGGAGGTCGTTGAGTGTTCAAGGATAGGCTGGACATGCACATGGTGGGCATGTCATGAGCGGAGCCGGCTGGTGCCGGAGGTCAGACTAGATGGCCCAGGAGGCCCCTTCTGACTCGCTCTGTTTCTATGTTTCTATGTTTCTAACTTCCCAAATTAACAGTAGTTGTAGTTGTTGTAGGGGCCCCAGGACACTGCTTTGCCCGGGGCCCATCGTGCTGTTCGGATGGCCCTGGGCACGGAGCCATCAGGGGCTGGCAGCCACTCCTAGCCTCCCCTCCTGCCCAAACCACTGGAGAGGGGCTTCCACCAGCAGGTTCCATTGAACTAAATGGACCCAAGTCCTGAACCAGGCAGGACATGGCAGGTTCCCGTGTTCCTGCGTCCCACACCCATCGTTAGAGCATTTCCTCCCAAACGTCATCCCCTGGGCATTCTCTCAAATGCACTGCCCGTTCACTCTCTTTCCTTCAAAGGGTGGGACTCTGTCCTGCCCTCTCCTGCCTCCGTAGCCCCATAACCCGTCGACCCTCTGTCCTCACCCCCCGAGGTCCCCGGCCCTCCCCGCCTCTCTCCCTCCACTACTTCCAGGGTGGCCCCTTCGTCTCATGGACACAAAGGAGAGTTTGGCTTCGGTTCATTTCGGGGAAGAATGTGCAAATCTTGTGGTATCTGAGACGTAAAGAATTCACGATTAGATGCTATATGGAAAGGGAAATGGACAAATCCAGACCCCCAAGCAAGTAACAGACTCCCTTGATGTTGAATCATGCTGCAAACCGAATTTGCTCCCAAGCAGCAAACATTCCTGGGCCAATGAAGGCTTGGACGCGCCATGCGGCAATGCAGGCCCAGAGCAGAGGGCATCTTTGCCGGTCCCAGCAGCAATTCCCATCCGGATTGGGCCAGAAAATCCCAGGAAAAGCCATTGAACAGCCTTATCACTGTTAGCAGAGGGTATCTGTTAAGGCAACAGTCCTTAGCTCCTGATTTCTTGGCTCCACAGCGCCTGAACCAACAAGAATTTAAACTGCTGTTCTAAACAATCGATTATCTTCTGCTTCTATCGTTTTAACCATTCCTGTCTCTGCTGCAGTTCGATAAGCGTAACTTTTTTCTCAGCTAGGAAATACATGGACATGTTAAATTTCCAGAAGTTGGATTACTGTCGAGGACACAAAAACAGGGTGGAAGAAAGAAGCTGATTTCATCCGTCCTTTATTCAAGACAGATAAAAAGAGAAGAAATTCATGGCAAATCTTTCTCAACTGCTAAGCAATTTGATAAACATAAAAAGGAAAAAAACTGCATCAAATCCACGGACATTTTTCATTTTCTATAGAAAATTTTTGGACTACAAGCTGTCCATGTGAGTAAGAAATCAATCTATTTCTAGCCAGTTTCTGTTCCACCCTGTTTCCACATCAGTCAGCATTTTTGGAGGGACTTCTTATGAATCAATATAGGTAATTTCCCTCTAAAATTTGCATTTTTGTATAACAGAAATTATATGCATAGGAAATTATATGTAGTTCTCAGCTCACAGTTCTTGAGCTGAGAACTACAGTGGAAAATTTGAAGACGTGTGATTTGTCTGCAAATTAGTTCGAAAAAGGATGACTTAAAAGGGGTGACCTAACGAAGACCTTCGTCAGCCCTACTGTGAAAATTGCCCCCTGGATGCAGTGAGACTTTATCCCAATAAACATTGGATTCATTTTATTCCACTTCTGTGCCACCCAACAGCCAAAGCCCTCCAGGCAGTTCACAGCAGGGTGAACCTAAAAAAATGTACAATAAAATTTTGTACATAATTTGACTAATTGCGTAGTTTCAAGAGCCAGCTGGACGCGGCAGTCAAGTGGGCAGGACTGGGACTCAGGAGATCCGGGTTCAAGTCCCCGCTCAGCCGTGGAGCCCACTGGATGACTTTGGGCCAGCCACTGCCTCTCAGCCCGACCTACCTCACAGGGTTGCTGTAGTGAGAATAAAATGGAGAGAAGAAGACGTTTGTCAGCTGTCTTGGGTTTATTTATTTATTTTATTTATTAAAACATTTATATGCCGCCCCATCGCAACAAAGCCTCAGGGCAGCTCACAGCATATATAAAATACAATAATACATTAAAACTTATCTATCTCCCCACCCCCCTCGCAAGAGGAAGAAAGATGGGGCATTGATTGATCACATGAATGCAATGTGATAATTATTTATTTATTATTATTTATTAACAAATTTATATGCCGCCCCTTGCCACAAGCCTCGGGGCGGCTCACAATACCCTAAAAACATACACAATATTAAAAACTGTAAAATATCAATTATGTGCATATTTGGGGGTTTTTGCAAGCTATTCTCCTAGTACAAGGCATTGGTAACGATTTCTAACCTAGATGCTTATTTTATGCATTTTTAACGGAAGAGCCCCATCAAACAATTAGGGGGATCTTGAATTTCCAGGGACATCCGAAAGCTGGCTGTGAACCTATCTCCGCCCCATGCCCATGTGGCCAGTGATCAGAACCTTTGGAACGATGGCCCAAAACATCCGACAGACGCCAGGTCGAGGAAGGCTCTGCTACCCGCACGAGCATCAGCAGCCGGGCTTGGTGGAAGATGCAAAACACACTTACAGCCGAATTCCTGGTGGCTGTCTTAGCAACCTCGCTAGCAAGCGCTATCGCTCCAGCTGCCAAAATATGAAGCCCAAACAACACCTAAGGGCACCATCCCATCAGAAGGATTGCCGGGTTCCCAATTTGAAGGCTGGTGTTCAACTGAGGCAAAGCTGGAGCGGCGCTCCCGCTGTCCCGAGAGCGACTGGAAAGCTTCAGAAGATGCTGAAGACACACTGCACCCTGGTCTCTGTAGTCGCTCCGTCTGGCCACCGCCCCGAAAACCCCTTTTCCACCCTCTCCGAGGTTGGGATCCCGACCTCAGAGAGGCAGCCATCAAGGTTCACACAGTGTCCGCTGGAATTCCCAGCTCTGGGATCCAAACTATCCTACAGTTCCCAAATGACTCCCAGGAACCCTAAGACTGGTCCCTGGAATATGCACGGAAATCCGATCGACCAGAAGCATAGACGGGGCTTCGCATCCTAGTTCCCCCCGAGGCTCTTTCTCCATCTGGCGGAGGGGAAACAAAAGGAGGCGGGGAAGGGGGACGGCTGGGCACGGGCGCAGCCTGAGCAACTTGGAGGCACCCACATTTAATCTTTCGGGCGGCCGAAACGTCCTCCGACAGGCACGGATCTGTCGCAGAGCACCCTCACCCTCCTCCATCAGGCCATCCCCCTTAAGGACTTTTGCTAGTTCAGAGTCTTTGCAGTGAATCGTCTAAAAATATACAAGTAAACACAGTACAGATGAAGAGACGGCTCGAGTCCACATCTCGTCCGCTGCCCAAGAAACATTCTTAACATAAAGGAGCTCTTGCTTTCAGCAGTATAGTGGCTTGATTCTTTCTCAGTATTTCCTTTCAAGAGCCTGCTCGTTCGGGGTTCAATTCCCCTCCGGTGCAGAGCCCGGCCCCAGCCCATGACTATATATAACCGGAGTCTGTGGAAATGGATGCATTCAATGCCTTGTGCGCCAACATGGGCCCTCAGCAGCGGAGGTATCATGAGCTGCTGGCTGGGCACGGAGAGAAACGGAAAGGACTTCTCCCGATCATCGCTGCTTGCAAAGATGTGTGTGTCAGGACTCCTGTATTCAGCACGGCCTGGCAGCGTTCCCAGTGAGAGCCACTTGTCAGGAACAACGGAAAAGTGTGGATTTCGACCAAGGGCCTTCTGGGAGGGGAGGGGTGGATAGCACATTGGTGGGTCCCTGATTTAAGGATGGGACTTTTATGCTGCTTTCGAATGCAATCGTCTTTATTTTTGAGCATTTGAATCAACACTTTCATCCTTCAAAATGTGCAATTCTCAAATTTCGCAGGGGAAATTTGCAGCGCATGCTGACAATGCCTGCCTTCCAATCAAAATTAAAACCGGGGTGTGTGAGGGACAACTTCATTCGGGAATTTGCATTAGAAAACCTGTTCACAAAAAATGTGCGTATTTGACCAACACCTTTAAAAATGCTTGCTTTAGGACAAATGCACATAAAGGGCACACACGTTGCCAGGCAATGAACTGAGCACAGGAACTGAAAAAGCGGGGAACTGAGTAATCCAAAATTCAGCCATTCCTGTTGGCTTTGTATGCCGAAGGTACAAAATTCCAGGATTCAGCGGCAGGTGGAAAGATATTTGCTGGAGATCGGAGACACTCCACACCATATGAGAAACCATCATCCTTCCCCACCACCCAGAATGTTTCATTCCCAGGGCGTCACAAGCTTGCTTAAAAACATTACAAATATCATGAAGAACATCAAAACCCATAAAAACAGCACTGTGGTTACAGATAGACAGATGGATCGGACAACACGCTCATTTGTTGGACAACCGGGAGGAGGGGGGTTTAACTGGTATGCCTAAAGCATGATTCAGTTAGCACCTCACGGAGCTCATTCCATAAATTGGGTGCCAACACAAAGAAGGCCCACTTCATGGTTGGTGCATGATCGTAGTGAGTTGTCTTAAGGTCTGTATCTGGGAGGAACTGCCAGGGAGCTCAAGCTGTCCGGGCCTTTATATGCCCATGGCAAAGCCGTGTGTTTTGCTCAGCAGCAAAATGGAAGACAGCAGAGTGGCGTTATCATCCCCGTAAACGTGTCTGGCTAGGTTAAAGGTCCAGACTAAGCATGAGGGTAGTTCCTTTCGAAGCACAGTACAGTAATCTAAACATGACATATGAGAGCAGCCATAAAGGTCAGCCTTAAAAGAGCCAGTATGGCGTAGTGGTGAAGAGCATGGGACTGGGACTCAGAGGATCCGGGTTCGAGTCCCCGCTCAGCCATGGAGCCAACTGGGTGACTCTGGGCCAGTCACAGACTCTCAGCCCAGCCTACCTCACAGGGTTGTTGTTGTGGGGATAAGATGGAGGAGGAGAATGACGTAAGCTGCCTTGAGCCCTTTGCAGGAAAAAGGCAGGCTATAAATCCAAAAATAAATAAAATAAATAAATAAAAGGGGGAGGGCCCAAGCCATGCCCCACACTCCCATGCTGTCACACACCACTGCCTGGAAAAGGTTTGCCAGTTCACTTGCCCCAGAGATGGAACTGGGTCCCCAGTGGCATTCCTGGCCCACGTGCGGGTGATTCCTGAAAATGTCAAGCTGACTTTAATCCTATAAGCAGATTCAGAGTTTGTTTTTTTATTTATTTATTTAGCATTTTTGTATGCCGTCCCATCGCTTTTAGCCTCGGGACGGCTCACATAAATAAATAAACATAATACAAAATACAATTAAAATTAAAATCCGGAAACACGCTGGCTGCACAATTAAAACCCATAGAATTAAACGTTGTTCAAATATTTTTTAAATAGAAAGGTCTTAGCCTGGCGCCGAAAAACAAATAATGATGGCGCCAGGCGGACCTCTCTGGGGAGCGCATTCCATAGATGGGTCGCCACCTCAGAGATCTGAGCATCCAAAAGGGAGAAGCTGGCCATCCTCAGAAAGGACGTGGCTACAGGGGGAACTTCTGCGCTGCAACACTTAGTTGTAGGTCTCACCTGTAGGGGTTTATCAGGCAGTTTGGTGACTTTGGGTAGAAAGCCGGTGCACAAAGCCACAGGATTTCTTTTTGCCTGTGAAGAAGTGCTTCTGGGGGGCATGTTCAGGCAAACAGAAGTTGCAGGCCTCTCTTCTGTCTAACTGTGTACAGGATTGGACCCTTGCTGTGCTCTCTTGTGCATCAGTGGGAATTGGTAACCTCTCTGCAGAGTAACTTTCCTGCTCACAAGTATTATTATTACTATTATTATTAAACCAGCAAAGCCATCTGTGACCCTGCCTCATCAGGCTGGTATTCCCCCAGGCATTGGTCATGGACTGTTGATATCCCAGCTTGACTACTGTAATGCAATTGCTGTGGGGCTGCCTTTGAAGATTGTTCGGAAGCCGTGGCCAGCCCGGGAGGAAGGTGCCGTGGTATCAGCAAGGGCTGGGCAGTCTGCCCACGTGGCATCCATACCATGGCTGTGGACTTGGTTGGTGGTAGTTTCCGGGCTCAGTTGAAACGGCTTTAACCTTCTCAAATCTTAAATGGTTTGGGCCTAACTTAGCTCAAGAACTGATCCTGAACACAACTTTAGGATCATCAACAGAGGCTCTTCTTGCTTAGGCATCCTGAAGGATAACTCGACTGGCAAAGGGCCTTTTCGGCGCTGGCTTCAGACCATTGCAACTGACTTCTACGAAGGGCTCGCCAGACGTCTTCCCTGCAGTCTTCAGGAAGGCTCTGGGAGACCTCCTTGTTCCCCCTGGATTTTGACTTTTGTATATTTATTTTTGGCCTCCTTGCAAATGTTTGCTTAAACAAAACGAAACAAAGCTTTCACAGCAATTTGAGGGTGTTTTTCTACCCTTCTAAGGGACCTGAAAATCATTCTCAGTACAAATGAGAAAAGAAGTTAATCAGAGTGACTGGGCGACCTCCGAGGAGTGGCACTGCTGTCCCATGGAAGGACGGACGGACAGTAAATGCTTCTCTTGAAAGCGTGCCCGCAGCTTCTCATCTTTTCGCTTGCACTAAAAGTTAATATTGCACGACCGGATAGCTAACTGAATAACCAGGGTAACCATTCCAGGGACAGCACCAGCGTTGGCCTACCTGGTGCCCTTCAGCTGTTTCGGACTATGAGCCCTATCATCCCCAGCCACCACTGGCGTTCTTCGGCCTCTAGCCTGACCCACCGGGGCTCCTCTCGGGTCCAGGATGCCTTACTGGGCAAGCTCTCCACCACCTTCCCTGCATCCTAGCCCTATAATCCAGCGGCCGTGTTGGAAAGGAGTCCGGGCCCAGGGGCAGAGGGCCAACCGATCCCGCAGCACTGACGTCAATGGGGCTTCTCCAGAGCAAGTGGTCTGGAAGGCTGCAGCATCTCGACTGAGGTCTCTTATCTGACGGAGCGCCAGTTCCTTGAGTACATATTTATTTAGGTTGCCCTTGCCCGAAATAGCCACGTTTGCGGTTGTTTCAGGAGCCGCGGCTCTCTCTCGCCCCGCCTTCCTACGGTATTCAGAATGGCAAAAACATGTCGGTTTAAAAATACCCCGCTATCAATTTCAAAGCGAGCTTTTCTCCTTTCTTCTTAATCATCCCCATTGTCGGCAACACGTCTTCCTCTAGGCCCGGTTCTCCTTTGCGCCTCCGCGAAGACCACGCACATCGGCGGCGCGCTGCGCTCCAGAGCTCATCCGAAACGTCCAGCTGGCTCGCACAGGATCGCGCTCTGCCCTGGCGGTCCCTGCGCGCCTCGATCGTGCCGTGCCCGCCCGGCAACGCCCTCGGGAGACTTTAGGATCGCAAAACTGAGCAAGAAAAAGAGGCCCGCAGAGTTAAAACGCATGCAACTCGCATCTCAAAATCCTAGGTGTTGGCAGAGTTTTTGGGAAAAGCAGCTCTCCGCTGCAGCACCGACACCTCTCATTCCAAATAGGATGCCATCCCGCTGCCCCCCCCCCGCATTTCAGGGCTTTGGCACGACCCTCCCCGCCAAGGGAGCCACGCACAGCCCTGCCTAAAATTCTGGAGCAATGGGGGGGCTTGGCTGCAGTTTTAGGGGCAGCAGCGAGCCCGGGCCAACGCTCCCACCCAAAGGTGGGGGGGGGGCTTGCTGGGGGTCGGCTGAGGGGTGTGGCCAGCCCAGCCTGGCAGTCGACTGCCCGGGTGTCACGTGGCGGGCGCAGCCAGCCAATGGGGGGGTCGCCACGCTGGGTTTTATAGATGCTCGCTGGGCTGCGCTCCAGACATTTCCTGAGGCTCGGAGCTGGTTGCGTGAAGCGCTCCGTGCTCCCCGCCCCGTCCTTGCATCTCTCCCTCTCTCTCCCTCTCTCTCTTCTGCAGGAATCTTTCCTCTACCTTCGCCCGCCCTGGAAAGAGACCCTTTTCATAAAACGAGTTGAAGGCACCCATTCACAACAGGGGCGGCGGGGGGAGCGGAGCCCGCAGCCTCGCCGCTGACGGCCAGCCGCGAGCGAAAGCGCTCTTTGCAAGCAAGCGAGCGAGCGCGCTCCTTCCGAGTAGCGGCCCCGTCCGGGCGCTCTCCGGAGGTGCCTCCCAGAAATCCCAGGGAAAGCAGGGTGGGGAAGGCCGCAAATATTTCCGCAAAGGCCGGCTCCAGCCCGAGGCACGCTCGGAGCAGACCCGCTGGCCTCCCGTTCATCTGGAGGGGTCTACTCCGCGGAGGGCGACCGGCCCGCGGCGGCGGCGTGTTGCAGCCGCTTCCCGGGTTTCTGGTGCAGGCGCAAAGGGGCAGGGAAGGGCGAGCGAAGCCACGGCAAGGCGTCCCCTGCTTTCGCGGTGCTTTAGGCTTCCTAATGCGGCGTAAGTGCCTTTGCAGAGAGTGGGACTTTCTCCGAAGTAATCGTGCTAGCAGGCTTGCAGCGGCGATGGGCTTCCTCGTGAGAAAGCCCCCCTGCAGTTAGCGGGACTTGCAACACTCCAGAAGGAAACTCGTGGAAGGGTGTGGATCCCCCGCTGCAAAGCCAGGCAGCCCTCGGCAGGCCGTGCCACCGAATGCGGCGTGCTTTACTCCCGAGTAAAACCCGCGCCGACCTCCCCGTTCCAAAAGCCCGTGCTAGGCATGCTTACGGGGATGGGGGGAGCTCCCGGGAGCTGCTAGGAGCCTACTTCTGAGTAAGCGCGCCTCGGAGCGGGCCGCACTCCGGCGCACGTGCCGCGAAAGCCCCCCGGGAGGGGCGGACTCGGGAGCAAAGGTCCGCCAAGCCCCTCGCCAAGCCCCGCGCAACGCTTCCCGGAGCCGGCCGGACGCGCCGCGGGGAGGGCTTCCTCCCGAGCGAGCCTGCACGGGATCGGGCCCCGCGGGGCGGGGGAGGCGGTGAAGGGGGGCCAGGGCGTCCGCAGCAGCCGGCCCCGCTCGGCGCACGGAGCCGCCCCGCGCGGCCCCTGCCCGGGGCGCCGCGCCGGTCCCTCTCGCGGCGGGGAGCGAAGGGGCGTGGAGAGGCTGGCGCGGCCGCCTGGGCGGCTCGGCCGCGCCGCGGGACGGAGCACTCGCCCCTGCAGCGGCTGGCGCCGGAGCCCGGAGGCGTGCAGCTGCGCGAGGCCGGGCGCGGGTGCAGGAGCCGCCGCGGCCGGGCCCCCCGCGCATCGCCCGAGCGCCCGCGCCGGCCCCCGCCTCGCCGGCGGCCCCCTCCGCGCGCGCCCGCCAGCCAGGAGGCCCCGCGCAGCGCCGGCCCGTGGCCGCCGGAGGGCGAGGAGCCCGCGACGCGCGCGGCCGCCCCGCTCGGCCCGCTCGCCCGCGCTGCCGGGGGCTCGCCGGGCAGCGCCCCCCCGCGCCCCCGGCCATGCCCCGGAGGGGCGCGAGCGAGCGCCACGCGGCCGCCCGTCTGCGGGGCTCGCCGGCCGAGGCGCGCTGAGCCCGCGGCCCTCCGCGCCGGGCGCCCCTTCCCGGGAGGCGGCCAGCCCCGCGCGCCGTCCGGCCGCCGCTCGCCAGCTCGGGCGGAGGAGGCGCGCAGGTGAAGGCGGCGCGCGGGATCCCGACGGCGACCGGCGCGCAGC
Source organism: Varanus salvator macromaculatus (assembly GCA_023646645.1). Lineage (NCBI taxonomy): Eukaryota > Metazoa > Chordata > Lepidosauria > Squamata > Varanidae > Varanus > Varanus salvator. The sequence goes on from JAIXND010000654.1 coordinate 120,457,807, forward strand.
CCCGCGCGCGATCCGAGGACACCCACCTCCTCCTGCGCTCCGCGCCAGGAAAGCGCGATCCCGGGCCGGCCGCGAGCGCCAGCGCCGGGCTGGCCCGGTCCGCATTTGCCCGGCCGCCGAGAGCGCCCGCCGCACGTTTGCTGGCCCCGCAACCATTTGCCGCCTGCGTTTTCGCGGCGCGCGCTCCGGAGCCTCCACGAGAAACTTTCGGGAGCTAAAAATACACTCGGTGCTTGCAGACTCTCTCGCCCCCTTCTGAGCCCCCCCCCCACTTCTCCCCAATCCCTCCCCTCGACTCTTCGCTTCCCCTCCCCCCTTCGGGGACTTGTGTTTGCGCTCCACAAAGAAATGACTTGAACTTCCCACTGCCTCGTAAAAAAAGGAGCAAGAGGAAACGGAATTGCAGCTTTGACATATGGATGTGATTTTTCAGCCGTGGGACAGATGTGCCAGCAGGCGCTGAGCCGCCCGGGTCTGAGTCTCCGTCAGGATCGGGGCGCTGCAGGCAGCCCTTGCGCGGGCTTTCCTTTGCTGGAGATCGCGACCCCTTGCTCTGGGGGCTCCACTTTTAAACCGTTTTAGGGTTCCAGCCATGCAGGAGCAAGGCGAGGATTTGGGCTCGCTCGCCTGCTGCCTTTAGGGTCAACCCGCCTCGCGCCCCCTCGCAGTGGGAGCGGACAGTCCAAGCGGCGAGAGGTTGCCTGCCGGAGCCGTTCACCTGTCCACGGAGGGGCCTTGGATGCTGCGAAGGACCCCTCTTGGCTATGGGATCCTACCTGATCTATCACAGTCTGGGGCTGATCGTTTGCTGCTCCGTCCTAAGTTCAGTCTACGCACTGGTAAGTCACACACGGTTCTGTTCCCACCATCCTTCTGCAGCCCGCGCTTCCTACATCCAGGGCCATTTCCACGCTGAGGCGTAACACGGAAATGTCAGGATTTCGCACCGACTTTTTTATGTGATCTGCTGGGTCGTCTTGGTTGATCCGCTGGGTCCTCTTGGTTGATCTCGGTGGGGAATGTAACCCGGCTTTGGGGATTTTGGCTGTGAAATAACAGAACTGGTATTTTGCTGCAAACAAGTCACGTTGCGTATTCTCTTCCTCCCCTCGCTTTAAAAAAAGGTCAAACAGAATCCTGCAAATTTTGTGATCCTTTCCTCCCCTTGGTTCTTGCTCCTTGCAGCCAAGTGGCTTCTCTCTCCTGGGTGATGCAGGATCCGGTGCAACTCAAGAGCTTGCACTGGCCTATTTGGCTGAAGTTTTCCAATAATGTGATATTGCTGCAAATGTTATCATATTTCTTACTCCGGAAGCGACACGGCATCTGTACTGATAATAAGAAAGAATTGCTTCAGTACAGGTTTCAGTGGAATGCAGATTACCTATTGTCGACCCTGTTCTAATGATATCTTTAAGAAACCCCACAAAATCTAATATTGGTAGTAATCTTGGGATCCAGCAAGCATTGTTCCTTGTAGGATGTTGAAGATTTTCTTCCATCCAGAGCAAAACGCACTGCAGAAAAGCAAGATCAGGGTCAGTGTATATTTGGGTGTTTGGCTTTTAGGCACCCATTGGGATGGGTTCGGGTTTGGGTTTAACACACTCGACCTTTCCCATTAATTTTAGCATCTGCAACATTAAAAAGAGGACTCTCTGATCCCTTTTGATAGCCATCCTGGTAGCTGCCCATGTGTAGGTTCATCGGATCAATGTAGGGGGCTTGACCCCAAATTTCACCAGCACTGCATATATCAGACAGCGTGACAGGACTTTGGTGCCGAATAAATTTCCGCAGGATTGTTTAGCGGGGCTGCAGACCCCCAAGAGTTAGGGCTCAGAGGAACCCTAACCCTAACCCTATCCAGAGGAACTTTCTCTTGGATAGTCACAGGTGCAGAGAACTGACTTTGGAAGGGAACATGACAACATAGGACGCACATGCCTTGCACACAGAACAAGGGCGAGCACCTCAAGGGACGGAGGAATGGGAGAAAGTATGCTCTTACATATGGCGTCATGGGCAGTGTGGTGTAGTGGTTAAGAGAGTTGGACTGGGACTTGAGGCATCCCAGGTCTCGTCTCCACTTGGCCGTGAAACTCCCTGGGGGACTTTGGACCAGGCATGGATGCTCAGGCTAGCCTACATCACAGGGCTGTTGTTGGGAGGGGAAAACAGAACCGTGTAGGCGGCGTTAGGATCCTCGCAAGAGGAAGAAAAGCAGGTTGTACAGTAATAGCCGTGTTGGCAAACTCCGGTCTCGATTCAACCCACTTTGGATCTTCCCTGTAAAGCAATCAGGAGAATGGTTGCCACCCATTGCTGTGGCACCACAGCGCTTGGCCGTTTCCCCTGCTCTGCCTTCTCTCTGAGGCACCTTTGATGAGCGGACGGGCAAGCGCCAACTCCAGTTTGTCCTTTGGGAGTCACGCTTGTGTTTAGGTCCCCCCCCCCCCCCAGCATGAAGCAGGCCTGCTTCATTGCATCTTGTGCCAACCGGTGGCTGAAGACCGTGTCTGTGTGGGCCTTTTTTAGCAGACTGGAAGCCCCTCGGTGTCCTCTCTCTTCCTGTTACTCCCTCCAATAATGCAGCAATTCTGGAAGGTGATGGCTTCAAACGCGCATTCAGTCAGGCCTTGACAATGAGACAAATTTCCCACCGCAGTGTTGGCCCTATCAAGCTTCGTGGTTGTGTCGTTGAACTCTCTGCTTCGGGGTGCATGGTTCCCCCAGGGCACCCTCCCCCCCCAAAAAAATCCCTTTCGTGGAGGCTTTCATTGAATCACAGTAAAAAACTGCTCTGAAATTAGTGACTTGCTGAATGACAGCTCAGCATCTGTTTGTGTTCTGATAGCGGCAAAAATCTTTCTTTTATGCAGTACATGTGATGTTGTACGAGGTGCTTGGATGTCATCTGTGCGAAGCTGCCTAGAGAGCCCATAAATTAAAAAAAAACAGCTCTCTTTAAAATTGCAGCCTGTTTCCCAGCTGAAACATCGCCAGGAGACAGTCTTGTCGACCCTTTCCTAGAAGTGCTCCTTGAAAAGGGTTGTCTCACGCTCTGCTTGTTTGGTCCCTGTCTGAGCGCCGTCTTCTTGGGCTTTAAAGCCTTTTTATCTCATCACTTTGCAACTGATCACTCCAATGAGAATATCCTGAGTATTAAAAGTATTTGTCAACATTTAAGAAATTCTGGCTTTTGATAGTAGCATATGTACAACTGCAGCATAATATTCACTTTAAGCTGTTTATTCCCCTGCTCTCTTAATTTTGGAACCTTTTTGGGTAGCCTTCCCAGTGCTTTGTTCGCTGCCATGAAAGAGCACGAAATATCTCAGAATTAGAAAAAATTACTCTGGGCCCAATAAAATCTGACCCGGGTCTCATCTCCAAGCTTGACTTGATTGTTTCGTAATGCATATATTTTGACGCAAGGAATGCGAGAAATTTCCTAAATATTTCACCCATCCTTGCTAAAAAGAATAAAAAGCCCATCTACAATAAAACTCCAATGGCTGTAGGACTTCTGCGAACGAGCAATGCGCTCTGCAGACCCCGTACCTGGGAAGTTTCAGGGATCCTTTTGAAACAATTGCATCTTGTTTGCGGTTGTTGCATGCCGATGTGGTCAAGCGACAGTTTGGAGAGCTGCTGACCCCACCTGAAATTCTCCTCATCTTGTGGAATGGTGAGCTCTGAGAGCGAAGAGACAACAGTTGTGGAGGTGGGTCATGTAAGGTGAAGCAAGCGGGGTAATTCACATTGCGGAAGACACGATCTTAACCACGGAGCACAGCACAGAGAGAGGATGAGGCTAAATGGAGATCTCCTTGATGTTCCTGGCACAGGGAACACGAGGGCCAGGGTTGGACCAAGAGATGCGACTGCCCCCAAGCGATGGGTCCAAGAGGGACCTCCGAGGCCCCTTGGAGTGTTGCGAACCTTGCGGGATACAACGTTCAGGTTGTGTACGGCTCTGTCACACCCCCAGAGCTTTTGCAGCTGCCTGGTTTACCTTTCCATTGGGCCAGTCTGGTGGCAAAATCGGTGACCGCGAAGCTGGTGAGATCATTATCTCTCTCGGGAGCCAAAATGGTCATCTGCGGCTTTAAAAAACCAGAAATCGTAGCAATAGATCCTGCCCCCTTTGATGTTTATCTAGGCTGGTCTCTGCTCTCCTCTCACTAAAAGGGAACGCATGCCTTCCTCTGGCCTTCTGTATGGTTGAGTTACTCATAAGTAAGCCATATATCTCATAGGCTGTCTTTCCAAGTCATCGCCCCGTTGCATGGTTGTGCCTCGATCCTGCAGGAGCAGCGCAGAACAGCTGCAGAACGCCCAGGTGGCTCCATCTGAACTGCAGCTCTGGTTTGGGATCCGTGTGTTTCTTAGCGCATGGGGAGTTTAACTCTGTGTATGGTTTCTGTGTCGTACCCATGGCTGCACCACACGGGGAAAAACTCTCCTTGTGTGCAGTTGGCGTCGCTGAAATTTGGGTTTTAAGGACAATGCTCCAGGTGCGTGACAGTGATGCTGTGAGTGTAGACGCCCGGGAACCCTTTGGTCCCCTGAACGCACAGAGTCGTGCAGTTGCAAAGCATTTGTGGCTTCCGGGTGTGGGGTTTGACTATTTTATTTATTTATTTATTTATTAAAACATTTATAGGTCGCCCCATCGCAACAAAACCTCAGGGTGGCTAACAGCATGAATTAAAATACAATAGTAATAAAAGTAATAAAACAATTCTAATTTATCCCTCCCCCCCACGGTGCATCTCGGCAACTAAAGATCTAGTTAAATAAACATAACAACTAAGTAAATTAAACAACATCAACTAAAACAAACATACACAATAATCCAAATAAACAACAAGCCACACAAATAAATTAAACAAAATCTACAATTAACAGTTAAAATAAGACTTAAATAAAAAGGTCTTCGCCTGGCGCCGAAAAGCAAATAACGACGGCGCCAGGCAAACCTCTCCAAGGAGCGCATTCCATAGTTGGGGCGCCACCACCGAAAAAGCCCTTCTCTGGGTGCTCACCCACTTAACCTCCCTCAAAGAGACTACGCCCTAAGTCCTCGCTTGATCTGATATTCCTCAAGCGATGGATTAGCACGAGTGACCTCTCTAGAAAGTTGCGTGGCGTTTTTGAGGCCCCCTCGGTGAGGGTGTTCAAAGATAGGCTGGACATGCACATGGTGGGCATGTCATGAGCGGAGCCGGCTGGTGCCGGAGGTCAGACTAGATGGCCCGGGAGGCCCCTTCTGACTCGCTCTGTTTCTATGTTTCTATGTTTTTACAGATACAAAAGATGGCAATGCACATCTGTAATAGACAACAATACCTGCAGCTACAAGTCAGCTCAAAAGATTATATTCCATGGCTGTGGATAACATCCTACGTTCTCCAAACCTGTTTATGAATTCCTACCCTTTTCTCTCTTCTGTAGTAAATCCATTTAGGCTGGTATGTTATGCATGCTTACTGGGAGTTGATTTCAGTGGGACTTGCTTCTGAATGGACATAGAAAAGATTGTGCTGTACATAAGTAAAGTGTTTGTCTTCGTCATCTGGGCCGTATTCTAGTTTCTTCTTTATTCTCAAACTGCAGCCAAATGCATTCGAATCGACAGAAATCAACAAGCTGTTGCTAATTCTGGAACCTGCCACCTCTCTCTCTCTCATTCACTCTCTTTCTCTGTTGAAATATACCTGTTAGCTACTTGATCTAGCTTCAAGGTTTTTCACAGCGTGTGCTTCTGCTGTAGATACCCTCCTGTTCTCACAGCATTATTAACACCTTCGCCTTCATTTGCAAGCAGTGCCAATGTATAGAAGCATTCTGAACCTCTCCGTCAAATTGTTATTTTTTTCTTTTGCACAACATCTTACGGTTTATTTGTTCATTTCAAGAAATATTAGAGAGAGAAGGTGGGGTGTAAGAGAGAGAAGATGGTCTAATCCAGTTGAAGAATAGCAGATTCTATTTGTAAGGTATTGGGATGTATGTTTTGTTTTTTGTTTTTGCTTTGGCTTTTTGGGATTTTTTGGAATAATTTCTTGCAGTAGGTATAGTTTTCTTTATTATAGACGTACCTTGTATTGAATAGGAAGTGCTTCTTTATTTCAAGAATAATAAACCGTGCCTTTGTCCACCAATGGCTTTCAAGTGGTGAACATCATAAATAGAAATCCACGCAAGATGTAAAACAGCATGAGATTCAACATCATTTTAAGGAGTAATATGAAAATATAACTGTTAGTCTTCTGTTTACAAATGCAAGGACTAAATGTAGCCCGAACATTCAGATACTGAGATACATCTGCATGGGACTTTCAGGGGGTACAACCAACCTCATCAGATAACGGCAGAGGAAATGGAAGCACCTCTGGGTTGATTTGCTTGCACACACACACACACACACACACACGGAGAGCGAGAGCGAGCCAGTGCAGAAAGAAGTACACCGATGGCTCTTCCGCGGTCATATGACCGACCTCGGGGAAGGGTAGAGCGCATTTCAGGCAGTGCAGAGGAGAGGAGGCATCCTGGGGGCCCACCAGCATCGCTCCCCCCCCACCTCTTGGCGTACCTGCGCTCTCTCCTTTCCCGTGACCACTTTTTGCAGTTGAAACATAACGACCGGAGGGAGATCTGCCCACAGTCCTCCGTCAGCCCCATCGTTTCTGAGTGGACGTTGGTGCTGATGGAAGGTTCTGTTCTCAGCTTACCGTATTTTTTGCTCTGTAAGACTCACTTTTTCCCCCCTCAAAAGTAGGGGAAACGTCTGTGCGTCTTATAGAGCGAATATGTGTGTGCAGTAAGTCTGCCAGATGTGCAGCCCATGGGGAAGCGATGGGGAATGTGCCTGTGATGATGTGCCCATTTGAGTCAGAATATTTTTCTTCTTGTTTTCCTCCTCTAAAAACTAGGTGCGTCTTATGGTCAGGCGCGTCTTATAGAGCGAAAAATACGGTAATTGTGAGGCCCAGGGCAATTTTCAAGGGCGATTGAAGCAGGGGATGGAAAGTTGAAATCCCACATGCTGTAACGCCACCCGAAGCTCTTCCCCTGAATGGCATTTAAGAGATCGGTCCTATGGCCCTCTTGACAGCCCCTGGGTGCCGGAGGATGCTTCGAATGATTTCCAAATCCAAGGTGGGAAACAGCTTGGAGAGGGGCTCTGCCCTCCAACCCCTGCAAAAGGAGCCATACCTGGCGCATCTCTGAGGGCAAGAAATCGCTTTTCTCACAGTCCAAGACTTACAGGCACTGAAGGCCCAATCGAGACGTCCGAACTCTAAACTGAGTTGGTTTGGAATGACTCGGTCAGGATGCAAATTGGCTGGACGGATTTCACTTTGAGTGGAGTTGGATGACAATGGAATTGCCTGGATTCACTTCCAGAGAAAATTAAGCAAATCCTAGTAATTATTCCCACGTTCGCGTATCACATACATTAGCACTGGCAGAGTTCATGAGGGCTAGTGCCAGTGCTAATCTTTTAACAGACTAGGAATGTCACATCAAATTCCGCCTCTCCACCCACTTACATGTCATGGTGGGAAGAAAAGCAAACACGGAAGGAAATACAGGCATTGGCACATCATTCTGGGCTGCAAGTCCAAGTTCCCCGTAAATAAATATATTCTATACGTCTTTACCTGCAGCACTGAGATGTTCATCAAATATGCGGACCGTGGGTACATAGCATCAAATCTGAATTCCAGCACGGAGTCTTGGGAACCATCTCCTAGCGGGCCTTTTTCTAAAGGAACAGAAAGGGCCTTTTTCTATCTAACTTCACATAAGATTGCAATGAGTCGCAGGTCTTCTTAATGCCCAGATTTGCATGGAATTGCTTCTTAAGGGAGTTTTCCTCTCCTCTGTACAGAAGCTGGCCACTTTTGCTCTACATGCCCCTGTACGTTTGGCTACGTGCCCTGACCTGTTTGGAAAAGACAGGCTTGAGTTCAGTTAAATGTTCCAAAAAGAGAGGAATTACTCTCCAGAATTAGCATCATTTCTTCATTAATGAGAGGGCAAAAACTTGAGAGAAGCTCCCCAAGATTATCCGAACTCCGCTTGGAAGCTTGGGTCACCTTCGTGACCCTTGCTTTCTTCCCATCTGCCTTCCTGCCCCTTTTTCTTTCCTTTTCTCTCCCGTTTTCAGAATGGGAGGAATTTGCACCTCTGGGATGATTTTCCATTTCTCTCCTGATTTTCCCTTTGAAGCTTTGACCTCCTCCCTGAGGTCACAAATGCACCTTGGCTAGGAGAACCCCCCCCCCTCCAAATCCAGGGGCTTACAGGCAGGAAGGGCGGGGAATTACTGATCATGCCCTCAGGGTATCACTCTTTTAATCCAGTGCTGCAGACGCTGTGTGCCAGGGCACCCAGACTGGCCCAACGGAAGAGCCACAGACGGTAGATGCCAGGTGCTTGAGAGCCACAAGGGGGCGCCGTGGGCACTGGTGGCAGGTGGGCACCCGCAGATGCCTGCAGCAGGCGGTGAGCAGCTAGTGGGTGCCCACAGGTGGCAGGCTGCAAAATAAACTTGGAGAGCTACATGCGGCTCCCGGGCCTCGGTTTGGCCACCCCGGTGTTCGCGATTAATGATTACTTGTGCTTACGCTACCTTCCCGGAATTACTCAGGGACCTTCTTACCTGGAAGCTGGTGGGCATCCATTCAACAACCGGATGAGGCAATCAGGCATCCGTGGCCCTGTTTGCTCCCACGTCTTCCGACACCCCACTGCCTCCAAACATGATTAACTTTGCCCAGGCAGCTCATCATGAAACACGAGTTTGCCCGCAGCTAAATTCGATCCACGGAGGATCTCAGAATGCCCGGATGTCCGAGCGTTGAGGCCTTGGGAGTAGGAATCCCGTGCCACAGCGAAGGCGCCTCTCCTGGGGCACACCGGTTGGGCCGTGGAGAGTCTTGCACACTTTCTTGTCGATTTGCACATCCATTTCAGCACCATCTGTACCAACAAAAACCTTCCATCCCTCCCCCCGCCCGGCTAGCTAGCTAGCTATGTTGTTGTTGTGCGCCACCAGGCCACCGCCGACGTGTGGCAACCCATGAATGAGACGTCTGGTGCTCACCACGTGCGCGCAGCTCTGAGTTCGAGGCTGCGGCTTCCTCACGGAGTCAACCCATCTCCGGTTTGGCCTTCGTTTTCTTCTTCTGCCTGTGACTCCTCCCAGCAGGATTGGCTTCTCCAGTGGGGCCTCTTTCTCACGAGGTGCCCAAAGTACAATAGATGCATTTTTGCCATTTTTTGCTTCCTGGGAAAGTTCTGGCTTGAGTCGATCTAGGACCCTCTTGTTCATCTTTCTGTCGATTTTTATTTATTTATTTTATTTTTATTTATTTTCCCATTTCTATCCTGCCTTTTTCCTCCAAAGGGCTCAAGGCAGCTTACATCATTCTGCTCCTCCGTCTTATCCCCCCAACAACAACCCTGTGAGGTAGGCTGGGCTGAGAGTCTGCGCCTGGCCCAAAGTCACCCTGTTGGCTCCATGGCCGAGCGGGGACTCGAACTCAGATCCTTTGAGTCCCAGTCCCACGCTCTTCACCACTGTGCCACACTGGTTCTCTATCCAGGGTATTCACAAAGCTCTCCAGCACCGTGCTTTGAACACAGCCATTGTTTTCCTGTCCGTTGTTTTCCATGTCCTACTTTCACACCCACCTAAAAGGAGTGTGTGTGTGTGTGTGTGTGTGTGTATCACTTCCAGTATCACGAGCATCCAACTTTACACTGGACAAAGGGGCTTAGTGCCCTCTATTTCGATGGTTGTACTTGCTATTCCTCACACTTGGGGATGTCCTAAGCTGTCTTTTCTGCATTCATGTCTCCCCCTCACCTACCCTGTCGAGCAGGTGCTTGTCCTACTTTAGAGAATGGTCTGGAGCAGTTGGGTTTCGACCCTTTTACAGTTGGGAACTGGCAAAAACGGGAAAATTATTTCAGGAACCGCTGAGGCAGTAATAAAAAGCATTATATACGTAACATAATATTTTGTGCCTTCATTTTTAAATATAATCCCAAAAAAGAGAAAATTCTTTTAAATAACTAGAAACCAAGCAGTAAAAATGCTAATAAAAACAAAATATTGAAATTAAATGTAATCAAATACAATTGACATTTTCAGAGGGCAATCTATACTTCAAATAAGGCTCGTGTGAATTCTGCAGTTGCTTCTTTTCAAGGATACTTGATCAAAAATTCGCAGCAGCAAAATACAAAATCAACGTAAATGCGACAGTCATAGCAAATACGGTTTCAATTACAATATTAGCAGCAGAGCAAGACCAAATCAAACAGAGTGACTTAATGCGGTGGTATTCATAATGTTAAATAATGATATGCCGCGAGCCCATCCACTCAGTCCCCCATACACACCCGCACAGATCGGCTGAGAAAACGCCCTTAGCACGAGTCGGTCCCAGCATTTCCCTTCCCAGCCCGGACTTGGGGCGCCTGCCCAGCGGCTCTTTCACAGACTGGCGGGAACGGTGGGTGGGCCGGCAGTTGCAAACCATGCTTCGGACCCCTGTTCTGGCACCTCCCCTGTTTGAGCCCGCAACAGCAGGGGGCTGGACCCGATGGCCTTCCTGGCCCCTTCCAGCTCGCACTCCCCCACTGTGTCGGTGGCAGCGAATCCTGCAGCAAGGGGTGGCTGAGCCTGTGGGCACGGCTTGGAGCGCCCTCAAGGGTGCGACCCAGTTCGATGCTTGGTTCGTGTGAGGGCGGGGAAGCAGCGCACTGAGCTGGGATGAACCTCTTGCATGAGCAGGCTGGGATGAAGTCCCGGGAGGACGGAAGGAGCCAAGGGGCAGGAAGGGGGAAGCGTCCCCCGCGGAAACCGGGGCGAGGCGCATTGGTGGAGAACAGGGCTGAAGGACACAGGAATGTGTCGAGCAGGGGTTAATCTGGGGAGGGTGCTCTGTAGAAATGTAAAGGACTTAAGGTTGGAGCTTGGGGCTCCGTAAGTAATAACAGAGGAGGAAAAAAGCGTGCCGAGGCATTGGGGTAAGAGGCAGTCCAGACACAAGCTCCCCGCTCTGCCTCTGTACTTGCGTCCTGCAACCGCAGGGCTTGGACCCGAGGGCCCTCATGGCCCCTTCCCCTTCCATAGAATCCCCGTCTATCGTTCTGGGAAGCCATGGCAGGCAACTGGTAGCCACGGACTATATGTGGGGCCCAGTGCTTTTTGGAGCCCCTCCGCCAAATCTACTATAAGAACTCAGTGCCATTCCAGCAAATGATACTTCCCCACCTTTGAAAGAAATGAAAAACATGCTATTTGCCCGTGAAAATGGGCCTCTGGCGAGAAAAGGGGCAATTTTCAAAGGAAAGTTACCTTGCTTCACTGGTGAATTTTGGTGGGAGGGGTGTAACCCCCAGCAGGTTCCAGGGGGAGAGAATTAGCCCTGTCTGACACCCCAAATTTGTCAACTCTTGCCCCAAATGTACCTCACTAGAGTTGTTATTTAAAAGGCAAATTAAAACATTTCTTGGAAATGAGTGCTTCTGAGGATAAGAGCCTAAAACCTGAAAAGGGCACGGGGTGTGTGTGTGTGTCTATCTAGCTGCGGAGCTGGTGGACTGATAAAATCAAACCTTTGGAGGAATAAGTACCTTCCTAGGATTCAAAGGGTTCCCACAGGCTGCCAGTAATTGAATTAGAACCAGGGACTTTGAAAGCGTCCCTTGAGGAAATCGGCAGCGAAGCATCCGCGGACTCTCAGTGGCGTGTGCGATCATTTTTGCGGTGTTAAATATCGCCACTGCCGCACAGAGCGCTCTGGCCATCGAGATTTGTTGGTGTTTTGCGTTTCTCGGTGTGTTTACGCAAACAAAACTGAACTAATTAGGATCGCACACCTTGTCCGATTCGTTCTTTGCACTGAGCGGGATGAAGGATTCCAAATCTAAGCAGCGATGCTTGAGACGCAGTCTTTGGTGGAGGACCGGCGCTGTGAGAATTCACACCTCCAGGGAAAGCATCCTTTTTGCATTAGAGATTCCGGTGATGCTTCGGCCCCAATTTTCTATTTATTTATTTATCTACACTTTTCCATCCTCCGTAGCCAATTTGGCTCTCGGAACGGCACTAGAGACGACTGCAAATTCCCCGACTCTGATTCCTTTGCCAATATTCTACTTTATTATTTCTGCCGAATAAATAAAAGGCAGTGGAGTTGCTGTGGATGAGTGTATCCTGATTGTTCCTTTTATAGTGGCTGTTGTTAATTATATTAATTCTGTGCCTTGGGGCAGTGTGCGGCTATTCATAAATGCAATAAAATACAGAATAACCTACAAATATCAAAAACAATAAACATTTCACTGTAGAGATTTAAAAGCCAACTTTTTAGACAGTGAAAACAAGTGACTAGAACTAGCCCTAAACCACCCTGGCACAATGCACCCCCCCCCCACACACACACACACACCTGCCGTGTGTGGCATAGCAGGCTGTCTTAACCTGATGCTGAAAGGCCTGAGAGCTTCAGTGGTGAACTTGCTCCACCATTTGGGGGCCACCACAGAGAAGGCCACTGTGTCGTTGTCCCCAACTGATCCTGCCTTGGAGGTGTTCAGTGTCGCATCCAGGTAGATTGTGGTTCGGAGAGGGTACGAAATACCCTGGGTGGGCTTGCAGAGGACCACGATTCCCCTTCTTTCCACCTCCCTCCGTCCCGTGCAATCTTTCTTTCTTTATTGCTGTATCTTGTACACCAGCTTTCATACATAGAAGCATAGAAACAGAGCGAGTCAGAAGGGGCCTCCCGGGCCATCTAGTCTGACCCCCAGCTCCAGCCGGCTCCGCTCACGACATGCCCACCATGTGGATGTCCAGTCTGTCCTTGAATACCCACACAAATGGGGCCTCAACGACCTCCCGGGGAAGCCCATTATTCCACACCCTGGGGGTCCTGACTGTCAGGAAGTGCTTCCTGGCATCCAAATGGAACCTGGGTTGCCTGAGCTTTGCTCCGTTGGAGCAAATATACATTTATAGCATATACACTGGAGTATATACACTCGCTGGAGTATATACACTATAGCCCTGGGAAGTGATCGTATCCTGCTTTCCATTTTTAAATGAAACGTGATTATGCCTTTCTTCTGTTGCTACATTTGCAGAGGAAAGCAGGACGCGCTCCAATGGAGCAAAGCTCAGGGAGCCAAGGTCCCATTTGGATGCCAGGAAGCACTTCCTGACAGTCAGGACCCCGAGGGCGTGGAATGGGCTTCCACGGGAGGTGGTTGAGGCCCCATCGGTGGAGGTGTTCAAAGATGGGCTGGACATGCACATGGTGGGCATGTTGTGAGCAGAGCTGGCTGGAGCCGGGGGTCAGCCTAGATGGCCCGGGAGGCCCCTTCTGACTCGCTCTGTTTCTGTGTTTCTGTGTTTATCGTCCTGAGAGAGAGCAGGTCGTTTGTTCCTGTCTGCACATCATGCAGGCATGTCTTGTTTTTGACTGCAGAAATGAGGACCGCGGTGTGCTTAATGACCCTGTTCAAAAGGGTGGACTTCCCAAAGGAATCTCACATTTCGCTTGAGAAGCTGCGTTTTCACACAGCGGGGAAAGCTGTGTGTTTGGGGGCACTTTTCCGAAGAAGAAAAGGTAACTGCTTTCAGGAGTGAGGACACAGGGAGATGAGCGTGCTGGTGGAGGACGGAGCAGCTTGATGAGCTCAGACGTTGGTCGTTCGCCCGTCGAGCGTCACCTGTGATGGTCTTCCTTGGAGTCTTCTCTGAGGCTCGCTGCTAGAGAATTTGCTTTGCGTACATAAGGATGCGGGTTCAACCCCTAGCATTTATTTTATTTATTTATTTAGAGTTTTTGTATGCCGTCCCATCGCTTCAAGCCTTAGGACGGCTTACATAAAATAAACAAACATAATACATTTAATACAAATTAAAAACCCCGATTCATCCTGGCTGCAAATTAAAACCTATAGATAATATTAAATAGAAACATAGAAACATAGAAACAGAGTGAGTCAGAAGGGGCCTCCCGGGCCATCTAGTCTGACCTCCGGCACCAGCCGGCTCCGCTCATGACATGCCCACCATGTGCATGTCCAGCCTATCTTTGAACACCCTCACTGATGGGGCCTCAACGACCTCCCATCGTTTAAATGTTGTTAAAATATTGTTTGAATAAAAAGGTCTTGGCCTGGCACCGAAAAACAAATAGCGACGGCGCCAGGCAGGCCTCTCTGGGGAGCGCATTCCACAGATGGGGCGCCACCACAGAGAAGGCCCTGCTCCGGGTGCTTTGCCTCCTGATGTCTTTCACGGAGGGCCCAAACAGCCAAAACAATGCAGAGCCGTTGTCTGAATGTTCTCTCCCCCCATTACATGCCCGATTCCAAGCTCTTCAACAGTGGGGGCGATTGTGCGAAGTGAGCCGTGGTCGAACAAGGCGTTTCTGCCCATTTTCCCAACTTTGTGTGACTTCCTTCCCCCAACCAAAGTGAGCCTGCTTCAGTCAGTTGGGGATATCAGCCCAAAAGCATCCTGGGAAAATTGTGTAAATCCAACACAAGCGTGTCTCTGGCCACGGGAGAGCTTGGCGTGCTCACGACTGCCTGGGCACGCTCAGGTTTATACATCCCCGCCTCCATCCCTGAACTGAAAACCCACTGCATGGAAATCAGGCTGCTGCAAGGGGCGGCATATAAATATTTAAATAAATAAATAAATAAAATAAAAAATCAGTTTTTGGAATGAGGCGATGACAGCGTATCACTCCTGTTGCAGCCTTCCTCCTCTTCCTCTTCCTCTTCCTCCTCCGCCCCTCTGAGCAACTTTCCTGACTTTTGCTCCCCCTTCAGACATCTGGGGCTAGAAGGTGAAAGGGTTCTATGACCCTTTTCACCACAGACCTCTGGCCCTGCCTTATCGTGGATTAGGAAGATAAGAAAATGACAAAGCAAGAGGGGAAAGGAGAGCTCTCCCCATCTGATCTGCCTCGCAAGGCCAGACTCTTCGTTTCCATAGGCGGCTTATCCGCTATATTCAGGGAAGATAAGCCCCTTTGGTTGTCCTGTTTGGGGATTAACGGTGATCCTTGGAGTGTCAACATCAAACCCCTGAATCGAGCCATTTCTGTCTCCCGCCAGCGGGCTTCTCGTAACACACGTGTGGGGTGCAGGAATCTGGGGATGTCTGGAGCAGGGATGGGTGAGGAATCCACTGGATTCTCTGGGCTTAGATCCCCAGACTCTTCCCCTCTTCCCCGCAGCCAAGCGTCCACGTTCCTGGTGAGCTCACCCAACTGGTTTTTGTTCTGCCGCATGTGATGTGGGGAAAGTTGCACAAGCCTTCATTCTGCAAGCATTCGAGGCTCCCTCTTAGAACAACTCGCTTTCTCAGACTGGTTTTATCTCAGCGCTAGTCTGGCCCTCTAGGGCTTGGATCTCAACCCTGAAGGGAAGCCCGCCCCCCCCCCAAGAAAAGGGGCAGTGGGGTCCTGGGGTACCCACAGGGTCAGTGGGGACTCTGGGAAGGAAAACAGCTCCCACGTGTGCATCGGAGCAGTCATTCAAACAGTGGCTTCTCCTCACCAGGAACTCAGACTCTGGGAAGTGAAACAAGGGAATCCGGCTGGTTTCCCATACAAGACGGATTCTTCGCACATGCCTATCCCTGAGTTATGAGGGCCTGGTGCAGAAATTGGGAATGCCACGGGGCAGATCCAGTCCTGCGCCTGTGAACTCTGCACTTCGGCCGGAATTGCTTCTCCACCCTGGCCTGGTACCATCTGTGTCTGGATCGCTTTGCAGCGTCTTAAGAGCAATCCTATGGGATGCGCTTCTTTGCTTCTTTGCTCATCTGCCCCAGAACTTGGGGGCTTCCAAGCAGCCCATGCTGGACAGAAGGTCCGGCGCTTGCCTCCCCGGCCTTGCTCGAACCCTGCACTTCTGCTCAGGGGGCTTTTCCATCTGCTGCATTTCGGAGCAGAAGCAAGCAGACCCCTATCAAAGGGTGTTCAAAGATTGGCTGGACATGCCCATGGTGGGGTGCAGGAATCTGGGGTCCTGAGCGGAGCCGGCTGGAGCCGGGGGTCAGACTAGATGGCCCGGGAGGCCCCTTCTGACTCGCTCTGTTTCTATGCTTCTATCCTCTCTGCACACTCCGCTCCTGCCAGACCTCTCCTTCCCTCCCTGTCCGAGGTTGTGCGCTGGAACTCGGAGACGCAGCCAGCTCGCATGCGCAAGGTAGAGAGGGGCCAGAGTCGAATTCCCAGCTCAGGCATTGGAGTGTTGCATCTGACCTTGAAGCGGGGTTGCAACTCTTTCTGAAATCTCTCGGTGGCTCTCTGGGGCCCGCCGGACGGCTCCCTTAGACGGACAACTCTTATTCAAAGTGTGGAGGAATGAATTGGCCCAGATCCACTCTGGCATTTGGACACGGAGCTGCTCATTCCCCGTGGCTCCAGGGGGACAGGACTCGAAGTAGTAGTGGAGGCTCCAGGGCAATGCATTGCAGCTCAACGTCCTAATAGAAACATAGAAGCATAGAAACAGAGCAAGTCAGAAGGGGTCTCCTGGGCCATCTAGTCTGACCCCGGCTTCAGCCTAATGCTGGGATGTCGTGATACCTGAAGGAACGCCTCCTTCTCTATGTGCCCTCCCGCCCCTTGAGATCTGAGATGGTGGTCCTTCTTCGGGAGCCCTCCTTGAAAGAGATTAGGAGGGTGGCTACGCAGAGGAGGGCCTTCTCTGTGGTGGCACCCCGATTGTGGAATACACTGCCCAGAAAGGTTCCCCTGGGACCAACGCTTTTTTCTCTTTGGCGCCAGGTGAAACCCTTTTTATTTTCCCATTATTTTAATTGTTCAGTGGTCTTAAGTGTGGTTTTTAGATTTATCACTGGATGCTGTGCCATTTTTATCTGTGCTTGTTGTAAACCGCCCTGAAACGCTAGTCATGGGACCGTCTATAAAAGCGTTAAATAAATACATGTTCTCTAACGGTGGGAGCTCTTCCACGGGCTGCCTCAGGAAGGGGTGGGCTCTGCTTCAGGGGGTCCCTGAGCATTCAGATGGACGTCTCTCATGGATGCTGTCCCTGCTTCCCACCTTGCAGACCCCGCATTGTGCAGCGGGTTGGTCTAGATGACCTCAAGGAAGGCTCCAACGCTTCCATTCTGTAATTTCTCTAGGACATGAGGCATTGCACATTTAAACAAACAAACCACAAAAAGATTCCCACAGCAATCAGAAATTTTAAACAGCCATGGCATTGCACCTGCACCTGTACCTGTACCATTCTGTGAGCTTGTTCTGTCCTAAATTCCAGTTTAAATAGGAGAATTGCTCAAATGGATTTCAGCGCTGGCACATACTTGGGACTGCTGCAGCTTTCAGCTCATTCTCATCTTTCCTCCATCCCATCCAACACATTCATCGTTTACACACCACACAAAAGCAACTTTGATACAGCCGGTCCCCTAATTGCATCAATATGGGGGTGGGGGTGACTGTTTTATTTTCTTGTGCCCTTGCAGTGTGTTTCCAATGCCCTTTGGCAAGGGGAATGCTGAAAAGCCCCTCGTTTTAGTTTTTTTTATATAATAAATTTTATTGAAATTTTAAACTACACTACAAGTTTCTCAAATACATCAAATACGTCGGACAGCTGGGTCAGCCCCCCATAACACAATCTTTTACCACTCTGTAATCATAATCAAATCAATTTATAAAAGTTAAAAAACATCTTTAAATCTACGCCAAGTCCCGTTTCTCTAGCCAGTCGTAAAAAAAGGTTCCAAGTTTGATAATAGTCTGTATCATCCTTGTCCTTCAATAGCAAAGTCAGTCTATCCATTTCTGCACAGTCCAGAATCTAAGCCCCTCGTTTTAGAACGAGTAACAAGTTTCTAGCCCTCATCATAGGTTCAGCTTTGAACACAAAATGCAAGCATCAGCCGTACTCTCCGCTGATCAGCTCAGCGCCTTGGAGAAAAGCAGCCTTTGCTTTGCTGATGCCGTCAATTTAGTTGGATGAAAGCCGCCTTCTGTGCACATAATTGGTGAGGTTTGTGTCTCCGGTGACGTGGACCAGGCAGTCTTGCAGTGGGACCGGCGAGAGACTTAAGGTGCCGACGGGGTGCATCACACGCTCTCGTCCTCTGGCTGCTGAGTCATTTCACTGGATTCAGAAATAGCAGCTGCGTTTTACACAATTGCTACTGGGGAGAGCCACGTTAATTGTACCCGTCTCTCTCTGGGGAAGGAACTCGGCCATGCCTTGGAATGAAGCAAATGGAGGGTTCAGAGAGGTCACGTTTCAAAAGGCTGCCCTGAGCTCCGCAGCCACCCTTGGGACCGAGGAGTCAGGATGCGAGGATCTTGCAAAAGCCGCTCCGTTCCTGGCGTGCAGATTGTCGAGAATCATTTGGCATGTTATCGCACACGCACCCTCCAGAAAAGGACACCAGAAATAAATCTGTCGGGATTTATGGAACTTTCACTGGTACATCACATTCTGCCTGTTCTTTAAGTCATCAAACAATCTACGAGCAAAGGAGGCAGCCCCTCAAAGAAACCTCATAGATTGTACAGGCGTATGTGAAATGCGATGCAGCTGCCAAAAGGACAAATGCTATTTTGGGATGCATTAATAGAAGTGTTACTTCCATATCACAGAAAGGAGTAGTTCCCCTCTACTCCGCACTAGTCAGACCCCACCTGGAATCCTGTGTCCAGTTCTGGGCGCCAAGATTTAAGGAAGATGCAGGTAAATTAGAAAGGGTCCAGCGGAGGGCAACAAAAATGATCCGGGGTTTGGAAACTCTGCCCTGTGAGGAGAGACTGGGAGAACTGGGCAGGTTCGGCCTTGAGAAGAGAAGACGGAGGGGGGACATGGTGTCCCTCTAGAAGGACCTCAAAGGCTGCCACAAAGAGGAAGGCCAAGATCTCTTCCTGCTGATGCGAGTGCAGGACACGGAATAATCAGTTCAAGTTGCGACAACCCAGATCCAGGCTGGACAACAGGAAAAGCTTCCCCACCGTCAGAGCAATACAACAGTGGGACCGGCTGCCTGGAAAGGTGGGGAGCTCCCCCACACTGCGGACATTCAAGAAGAAACTGGGCAGCCATCCGAGTGGGATGGTGTGACTTGGTGTCCTGCCACAACAGGGGTTGGTCTTGATGGCCTTCATGGCCCCTTCCAACTCTCCTATGATTCTACAAATCCATGACTTTGGTTGGCTGTTCAATGATATCATTGTTACAAGGATGGAGAGACGAAGGGCAGAGTTTCAGAGAAGTTTGGACACCAAAACTACATGCAAATACAGCTTTGGATAGGAGTGAACTAATGCAAAAGAAACAAGCTTTGGGGTAGGAACTTAAGAGAGATGCTTTAGGCTTTTTTTGGAGGGAGGGCAAAGATGCTCACTTGGAAACATGCAATGCTGATCTAGTTTTGCACTTAATACATTTGGCAAACTCTCAGAAATTGTGTGGCTGCCCAGTTTCTCCTTGAATGTCCCCAGTGTGGGGCAGCCCCCCACCTCTCCAGGCAGCTGGTCCAACTGCCGTCTTGCTCTGACAGTGAGGAAGCTTCTCCTGATGCCCAGCCTGGATCTGGGTTGTCGCAACTTGACTTGATTCTTCCGTGTCCTGCACTCGCATCAGCAAGAAGACAAAGCTTTTCAGACCGGATGGTTCCTAGCTCTCTCTCTCGAGATGCTGCAGTTCAAATCCGGGACCATCCACATGCAAAGCAGAGGCATCCCCTTCCTAGAACTTGATCCCAGTCCAGCCTCTCCTGGAACACGGACTAGAGTCTCCATGGCTCTTCCTAGGTGGAATAGCTGGCCAGGGATGTCACGGACAAGTCACTCTGGAGGACTTTCTTTCACCGGGAGGCCATGACGGCGCGTCACGGCAGCAGCCTCTTGTGCCGCGGAGGCCCACCAACCGGAGGCAGGAGGAGAGCACTCGCCCAGGGCAGGTGGCTCCAGGATTGCCTCCTGCATCGCGCGAGGCGTAATCTGGGACTCATTCTCTGTACAAGTAGGACGTTAGCTCGAGTTTTCCCCGATCCGCGTAATCAAGCCACCCCGTTTAAGTGAGGGGCAGGCGAGATGCCCTCCTGCCAATGCGGAGATGCCCTCCTGCCAATCCGGAGATGCTCTCCTGCCAATCCGGAGATGCTCTCCGGCCAATCCAGGGCACATCCCTCAGAAGCCTCTGTGCCTCCCAGACTCCTTTCGTCCCGCGCCTGCTGCAGAGCAGGACTTCTCTCCCCACTGTTTATGCTCCCGCTGTTCCTGCTGCCACAGGTCACATGGTGTGGCGCATGAATCAGCATTCATTACCCGCTCGTCCGAGTACACTCTCTGCCTCGTTTCCAGTCATTATTTCGACTTTCGCATCGGTCTTTCACCACTTGCCACAATTAAGTTTGCTTATGTTTGTTTACATGTGCATGTATTCCATTCCTAAAACCGTTCTTTGCTCCGGGGCTTTTGTTCTAATGTCCCGGCAGAAACCGCAGCCGAGCCGAGCGTGCCAGCGATGCTGCAGCTGTGCGATGGGTCCGTCTCGCTCCGTCCTCGTTTCGGGGATGGGCCAGCCGGCGAGCCTGAGCGGGGTTGATTTCGGGTGGGGGGGCTCCGCCTTTTGGGACCAGGGGGCACCTCTGGGAGTCGGAGGCATTCCTGTGAGCCCCTCCAGGGAAAGGAAATGTTTGTTTCTACCACCACCCCAGGCCCATCTGCTCCTCTACCCATGTGAGCCAGAAGAGCAGCCGGTGGCCTGGAAGGGAGAGGAGAAGCAAGGTGTGGAGGGAAGAAGCATGGGGAGAGAAGCCCCAAGGCTGGAGGCAGAGGGGAATCGCAAGCTGATGGAGTCGGGGGACGAGAAGGAGGCGGGGGGCTGAGAGAGGAGGGGGGTTATAGGCTAGGAGGGGAGAGGGAGAGAAGAGGAGAAGAGGTTGGGCAGGCCAAGCCCCCACCCTCTCCTCCTCCCGCCCTCAGAAAGCTGGTTAGCGGCAGTTCAGGAGCCGGACTGGGAAGCCCTGTCATTTCCCCGGTTTCTTAATGTCTATTTTTGAAAGGCCGCTGGAGGTGCTCCCGGGCATGGATGGGGAGCTCCGCTTTGCACGGCTCTGCCCTCGGCGTTTTTCTGTGTCTGTGCATTTGTTGAAATGCCAAACCCAACGGGGGAGCAGACCCAGCGATGGCCCGGAAAGGTGTTCGAGAGGCGACGGTGGCAGATCACTGGCCCCGAAGCGTAGTAGCTGCTTGTTTCTCCAGTGGGACCCCCGCATCCCTGGACGGGGGGCTTCCGTCGCTCACTCCCCACAATGCCAATGGGAGCCAGCGCCTCGGTTAGCTCTGCTGCTTATGGCACGCCACGTTCCCCGGATGGTGGCCAGGAGAGACGAGTGGGAGAACCGCGGCTGCGAGGGGCTGTGAAAAAGTGGCGAGGGGTTTCACCGGGGGGGGGGGTCAGATCTTGGTGGATGTAGGCCTGGATGTTGCAGCAGGTGAGGGAGAGAAGAGGCAATGGGTGCAGGTGATGTTGGTCTTTTGCACAAGGCGTATAAAATGGGAACTGCCTTCGCCCTCAGACCAGAGTGCAGAGTGTCAGCCCCACCGGCCAAATCCTGCCTGCTCGGCCGGGCCCTCTGCGATCCTCCTGGGAGCCATGCGCCTTCCATTTTCCCATGACTGCTGGTTGGGGGTGTCTCGGCTGCTGCATGCCCCCCCCCCAAAGGCTGAAATGCTTTGTGCATAGCTGTTAGCAGCCAGAAAATGTAGAATAAGGTGGCATTTGGAGGAGGCGACTGTTCTTGGTGCGGGTTTCAGGGCCAGGGAGATGAGGACTCCTCAGATGTGAGGGAAGCAGCCCTGGGAAACGGGGCCTCCAGATACTGAGATGGTGGAAGGGTTTCTTCTCCCAAGGCGCCGTCTCCAGGGGTCCAGGTGGACTGTGAGAGTAGCTGGAGTCTGCAGCCACCGGGGGGCATGGGGCAGCCCCACGGAGTGACGGGAGGGGTGCGACCCCATGGCATGGCGCTGGGAAAGGAGGGCTAGCCACCGAGAGGGGCAGCGTACAGCCAGAAGGCTCTCCCACTTGCAGAAGGCCCAGGGTTACCAAAAGGGCGCTCTCTTGGAGGTCGTTTCCAGTGTGGGCTCAGCAAACTGCTCTGTGCATGCTCAGAGATGCTCTCTTGCTGGTTATGGTTTGCTGGATGCACACTGGAGAACCAAGAGCTTTTGCCAAAGGGCGGCCTGTTGCTTTGAAAGTGCAAAGGGGGAAGCCCAGTTCCAGACAGGTGAGTTGCTTGGGCTGTCACCTTCAGCCTGGCCAGCCACCAAAACGTGGCTGCAGGGGCTTCTTCAAAGCTTCATGTCACCGCTGGGCTGGAAGAGACTTGGCACCCCGGAATGATGGGACAGACCTGTGACTCGAGAGCTTTCGGGGATGCTGAGGGATGGAGCTAAGGCCTCCCGCATGGAAATCACACGCTTCGTCGCTAACCTTTCAGCATGGGGAGTGTTACATTTCTCGTCCCGACTGAAAAGAGAGCCAGCCGGAACACTGCGTGTCACTCTCTCCATCTCGCCCTTTGCTTATCTCTGCCTTTCTGTGCAGAATCCGTGTTGCGGAGGATCAGAGGGGGCAAATAGCATCCCTTATTCACCCAGGGGCTGAGTTGGCACTTTCCAGAAGGTCTGAGAGATAAAAGACGCCAAGAACAGTCAAGTAAGCGAAATGCAGGTCACACAACCAGCTGACAGCTCCCTGGCTTTCTGCCAGCCTCGGGGTCATGAAAACAAGCTCGGATCTGACAAGCAGGGACGATGGAAGCAAAGTTCCATCCATTGCAAGGGGAAAACTCCCTCTCCCCCATCCCGGATTCTTCTTCCTTGGAGCCGTTTGCTACTGGAAGATGTTGGCGCACATTTGCTGGTCCTAATGGGCCATGATCCACGGTAGTCTCGTATTTGTTTTGGCACAAACTGGATTTTAATAAAGGAGCACCCTCACTTCAAAAGGGCTGCCAAGAATTGCAAGAAACAAAATTCAAGGTGAATTTCCATGGGTAGGATGAGAGACCCTGCATCTCTTTAAAAAAATGAAAAATTGTGGGAAGGGAAGATCATGTTAATAGGGTTTGCCGGGGGGTGTTGGAGGATTTCATCTGATCTGCGTTTTAAAGATCTGTGCCTCCTCGACTAATCTCCAGAACCAAATGCGATTATCCGTTAGATTTCATACTTCTCTAAACGGTGATGCAGTTCTTGATGCAAAAAATACAATGAATAGTGTATTTTTAAAAATCATGTTTGAAGACAAAAGATATTTAGAAATGCATAATTTGCGACAGAGCGCACATGAATTCCATTTTTGTGCAGTTTCTTAAATGCAGATCCATGTGGAAATGGGAGAGTTTTTGAAGGAAGTTGTGCAAAGCTGACACATATCAGAGGCAGGCTGCTTCGCCCCTCTTTGGATTAGCTGAACTTCCCACTGGCGGTTTTAGCACCAATTCCCTGCCATTGGCAGGCCAAATCGCTTTGCTTCGGTACTCACTGCTTGAAAAAAATAGCCCATAATAGTAATAGCAATACCCTCAGAACGTCATTCAGGTTCAAAATGTTCAATGTGTAGATAATGGGGGGTTTTTTTTGGGGGGGGGTTTGGAAAGTGGGCACTGTCCTCGCTCAGAACTAGCTTAGTTTTGCCTTCAGATCTGATGAACTGTGTGATGCTGCTCTTCCGAACCAAAACTCTCCAAAGCAGCAGCCCATAGACTGGGCCAAGGCAGGCGTGGATGTGGGCAGGATCCATCGGGAGTCCTGCAGTGGGAGCAACTGGCTCCGACGTCTCTCCTCGGGGTTGCGCTCACCCCCAACGGCATTCCAGAGCCTTATGCAAGCCTTCCACTTCAAGCGCACGAGTGGCTTCGCAGAGGTTTAAATGCTTGTTTGGCTTTTAAGGAATTTTGCATGTTAGACGGGTTTTTAAATTTTAAAATTGCTGTTGTTATTCTAAGTAGTTATGATAAGCCACAGAGAACCAGCTTGGGAGGGGTATAATGGTTTAAAATATATATATTTAAACCATTATACTATTATACCCCTTTGATTCATACATGTGTACATACAAATCGCTGAATTGCTGTCGCATTTTGACCAAGGCAACATTCCTGCTGGTTTTGGTAGCCCCCTATTCCTCAGGGTCTCAAGGCAGAGCAGATCTTTCCCATCGCTTCTGACTGGATGCCAACGGTGGTGGAGTGGAGCAGGGACTTGCTGGCTGTGGCCCCAACGCTTTCTGGTTAGCCAGGATGCTGTTGTCTCCTGCCCTGCCGGGCTCGGGATTCCCTGTTACCTGAGCACAACCCACCCACTGCCTTGGCTCATAAAACGCACTAACCCACAGGGAAGCCTGAATGCAGGTTGTTGCTGAATCATGAGTTGTTACTTTGTGCAAACAAAGCCATGCCAACAAACAGTTCTTGCTAAACTATGAGCGACCCACAGTGTACAATGGGATGGTGTAACTTGGTGTCCTGCAACAATAGGGGGTTGTGTCCGATAGCCTTCATGGCCCCTTCCAACTCTACTGTTCTGTGATTTTATGAATCCAGGAACAAGTCCTGTGTCCTCTTCATATGTATCTGTGCTTAACTAACCATGGTTTGTTAGCACAGCTGGGTTCAGACAATGTAACTGCCCATGGTCCAACAAGAACCCATACACTGTCATGTGGTCATGTGGTGTCCAGCCAGTAACTGAGGCTCGGGCATAATTTTCTCAGCGACAAACCCCTGTAATGCAAAGCATAATGTTGGCATTATATCTGTATTCCCACCTTTTTTTCCTCTCCCAAGGAACTCCAGGCAGCCTACATAATTCTCCACCTCCTCTCCATTCCATCCTAACAACAACAACCCTGTAAGGCAGGTTAAACTGAGTGTCAGTGACTGGCCCAAAGCCACCCATTGAACTTCATGGCTGAGTGAGAACTAGAACCCAGACCTAGCCCAGTCCAACACACTAACCACTACCCCGCACTGTCACAATGGCCTAGTCCCAGATGGCCCACCAAGACCCATTTGCCTTCCAAAAGCCCTTCTCCTGGTGGAAATGAAACCTCCTAGATCTGCTGGCCGCCATTCCTGACTCTCCGGGAGGACACAGCTAAGGGGACCCCCTGTGACGAGCATGCCCACCTCAGAGCGCATCATGCCGGCATGGGGTGGAAGCACTGAGCCTGTGCCCCTGTGTGTGGCTCGGATTTCCGTGCATCAAACCCATGGAATGGCACTTCCTGGGTTGTGGAGATGCTTAGTCCTGGGATGCTATGCAAATTTCATTGCATGAAAATGGGCCGATATATACAGTATTGGAAAAAGCACAGGAGAAAGGACTCTCAGGGTCAGGAGCTTCATCATCCCATTGCTCTCCCAAAAAGGGGGACGCAGCATCCAGAAAGAGATTCCCAGTGTGCAGCCTCTGGATCAGCTCATCTCTTCCTGTGAGGAATGAGAAATGCGGATGGTCCTAGAAAGAAAACATGTTTCATCAACTCAGTGTGACTTAACTCAATGCGCAGGGCAACACGCCGGTCCTTTATCACCTGTGCTGGCTTCCAGGTGAAGCCCAGGCCCAGTTTAAGGTGTTGATGATGACTTATAAAACCCTAACTGGTTTAGGCCCTGGATCCCTGAAGGAGCATCTCCTTCCCTGTGTGCCAGCCTAAGATCTGAGACGGAGGTCCTTCTTCGGGAGCCCGCCTTGAAGGAGATCAGGAGAGGGGCTACCAGGAGAAGGGCCTGCTCTGTGGTGGCGCCCCGACTGTGGAATTCGCTCCCCAGAGAGGCCCGCCTGGTGCCAATGCTCTATTCATTTCAGTGCCAGACCAGGACCGTTTTATTTTCCCATTATTTTAAGATCTCATGTGCTTTTCATATGGATTTTATTTTGTTATTCACTGCTGTCCTGAGACCTTGGTAAAGGATGGGGTAGACATGCTTTTAATTAATTCATGTGTGTGTATGTATGTATGTCCAGGCCGTGGTGTCTCCAGGTGTCGCTGGATCTTTCTCTTTAAACTGGACTTGAACTTCAAACAGAGGACCCCCTCAAGGAGAGGACTGTCGCCCCACAGTAGGACACCCATCCACCCTGTGATCAAATGCTGTGTCAGTCTACGTCCCCCCCCCACGGCCCCCATCTCTCCCCCCCTCGGCTGTTTGCTCTCGCGCCCCGCGTTGGCCTCGGAGCAGGCTGGCTGCGAGCAGAGACCTCGCCGTCCGTCGGCCAGCGTCTGCAGCGCAGCCTGCACAGTGACCGCCTTGTTGCTCCGAGCGGATCCCGGAGCGTCCCCCGCCCCACATCTCCCTCGCGAGGCTCCGCGGCACAGCGGCCCCCCTCTCCTCGGGGCGGTGCGGGGAGGCGCTGGGGCAGCCGCCGCAGAGATGCAGAGCCCTGGAGAGGACGGAGCAGAGCGGGGCGGGGGACACCGCCGGCCACATCAGATGGCCCTGCTCCGCGGCTCCGGCTGCGTCGGGCCATGTTTAGAGAAGGTGGCCAATGAATGGAGACATTAATCAACGTTATAGGCCTTGCCACTGGGGTCAGATACCTGCGGCTTGGGGGCGAGCCAGAAGAGCAAAATATCAGTGGGCTCATAAAACCGAGCACGGCTGATTAAAGCCCCGCTCGGCCCTATTTCCAGGGGGCCGGTGAGGGGGCTATGCATCAGTTCCCGAGGACAGAGGTGGGATGCCTCTTTTCGGAGGTCGCCCTGCTACTGGGAGTGTGCGGAGCGGGGAGTCGGTGCTGGAGTGCCCAGCAGCCCGGGGGGGGCGGTTTCCGCCCTCCTCCTCTGCACTCCAGAGAGCCCATCGCTCGCGGGGTTTGTTCGCACGTCTGGCAGCAAAAGCTCTGGTGGCATGCGGCGGAGCGCCTCCGCGGCAGCAGCTGAAAACCCTACAATGTACATGCTGCCATTTCCCGGACAGAAAACGGGGCATGGGCCCATTTGGAATGGGCACCGAACCAAAGGGGACTGTGGGTGCGACTTTCATTCCTTCTGAGTTGATCCATCCATTTAGATGTGCACCGAAAATGGCGCATCCTAACACCGGGCAATGATTTCAGAAAGGCACTAACAATTGAAAAATATCCGAGCTTACAACTAAACTAAACGCTTCCCGTTAATAAGTGTACAGTAAGATGAATGGCCCCACTAAGCTCAAACCATCATTCTAAGTCCTAGCAAAAGAAACACTCAAAACTTAATCTGTACCACAGCAAAAGGAACACATCTGATTGCAGAAATTGTAGCCCTGGCCACAAGCAACCCTTTTTGCTGTGCAAGCGCTCGTAGGGTCGGGACAGACTCTGGCAGGGTCTCCACTCATGCATTTTGCAGACCTCTCATGCGCAGCCCAGTCTTGCAAAGCAGGCCACGCTGCACCCTGAGAGGAGGTCTGCAGAGGCGCGTGGAACGAAGGTTGTGCAGCCAGCAGACTTCTTCCGCCCCAAGTGCAGCAGCCCAAACAGTCCCACATCGCCACCCGCAGCCTCCCTCGTCTGTGCCGCTTGAGGCAGCCATCTGGGTGCACCGAGACTTTCCTGAATACTTGGACGTGGAATACTCGGGGCTCTGCAAAGAGGACTGGAGTCCAGAGAGTCCTCTGGGAATCCCATGGAGTCTCACCTCCAAACAGAGACATCCCAAAGTGCCCATCCTAACCGTTTCCAAAGTCCAGAGGTCTTGGGGAAACTCCGGAGCTTCCAGAAGCTGCATCGAGCCATGCCAACAAACCATCAGTTAGGCAGGGGCCAAGCCCCTCCACACACACACACACACACACACACTCATGTACGCACACACACTGCATTACGACATGGGATAGTTCGCACCCATACTCTGCAGCGGGGAAAATCAGTTTTACCCGCAGCTACTGTGAGGTTGCGTCTAAGCTCGGAGGGAACAGGGGCACCCGCAGCGGGTGGCCGGTGATGTCCTAGACCCTGCTGGTCACCACGTCCTGGCTCTTTGACCCATGGCTCCACCACGCCACTGGCAGGCGGCAGAAAGAGACACGTCGTTCTCCCCCGGTTAGATGAATGCGCTCTAACAGGACCCTCTGGGCCATTTTCAGTGGCGTCCACGTGGCATGCTTCACTGAGGTTGAACCAAGAGGTCACCGGTGGTGCGTGGAGCTTCCTTCGGCTTGCCCTGGGCCTCCTGCCTTCTCCCTGTACAGTTCAGGAAAGCAGATGCGTCGTCAAGGTGCTCCAGTTGGCTGGACGGTGCTTCGTCCAAGTTCTCTTGCATAAGCTCTTTCTGTGTGTGGTCGCGTAGCATCATTACCTGGTGGTACAACCAGGATTCATGGGCACGGCAGAGCGAAGTCCCGCTCTTTCTCCAGCCAGCGTCCTCGGTGATGCTCACGACAGGAGCAAGGCAGCTGTGGGGCCCCATCTGCTGTGGGCGCTTGGAGAGATGTTGGCTTGCGGAAGGGCATTCCCATGCCTAGCTAACTGCAAGGAGCTTAGTGGGCACCCCTGGAGGTCCACAGGGGTGCCGAGGGGAGGACCCCAACACAGGGTACGCGCAGACTGGTTGGCTTTATGGGGTAGATGAGACAAGCCGCAAAGAAGAGCCCTGCAAAGTTGATGCCTCCCAAACCATGAAGGACATGAGAAGGAAACGCATCTCTTTCGTTCAAAGCGGGCAGAGATGCACTTCTGGACGTCCTCTCGTTCGGAAGTCCTCTCCCTCAACTTCCCTAGGCCATCAGGAGCTGCGCAGGGCCCACCTCCGCTTGCAGTTGTTCCACGCTTCCACATGGGACCACACGATCGGAAGACCTCAGGGTGGTCTTTCTCCAAGCCCTTCTTTTCTCTGGGTGGGTGTCCACCACTTCTTCCTGCACAGCAGCCTTCATTAAGCTATTTAGAGTCGTTGCTCTCCAGGGCTGTTTTGCACAGGGATGCAAACCTCACTTTCGCAGAGGCTCGTAACAGAGTACCGGGCCTGTGGGTGCGGGGGAGAAGGGCTAACGGCAGCTACGGATTGCTCTCAGCCACAGGTTTAGTTCTCCCTCCATTCAGAACTTATCTGGGAAGCTTGGGGGCAGGGGGAGGACTGGAAGTATGAGCCAGGAACATACCTCTGAAACCTGACCCCAAGAGGAAAGTTTATGCAGCTCAAACGGCTTCAGGGCTTCACAACCTGGCCGGGGCACTGCCAGAGCAAACAGCCGCCCGATGACCGGCTGGGCTGTTTGCGGCAGGCATCGTGGCTGGAAAAATCTTTCCGCCAAGGAGCAGGGGAACAGCGAATGCAGCCTCACGCACGTCAGACGCATGGATTTCGCGATGGAGAGGACCGCGGGCCGCTTCTCGCATGCAGAGGGCATCATGGGGTTGCCTGGCAACCAGGAAATGACCCTTCCACATGCACATGGACACAGGCGCAGGCGGATATAGGGCGGCAAAGGCAACCGCACAGAGAAGCAGATTAATTTTTAACTCGAGGTCTCCAAAGCAGTGGATTATATTGAAGAATATGTGGTTATATTATTCAATCCAATTGAAAATGAAGCGATAATGCTAAGCCATCGTTCCAAATTGGGGAATAAATAGGTGTCGGAAAAAGAATGGTTCCCAGCAGAAGTAAAAAAAACCTCTTTGTTCATTAATGCCGCTTATCTACTGCTTGCTAATAAATTCTGCTCAGGCAAAGGGAGACAGTCACGCCCACCTCAACTGCATGGTATGGAAGTAACAGGGATTTTTGCTGTCGACATACCCGAACCCTGCATTTCATCCACACTGCCATTTTCAGCAGATGAAGCATCACGGAGAGGAAGGGAAAGAGCCAGAGGTACCGTTTGGGGGCAGGATAAGCCATTGCCCCCCAGCACACCCGTTTTCCTCCACTCCAGGGTTGGCTCGAGACCTTGGAGAGGCAGCCAGCCAACAAGTGTAATTCTTCCCATGCCCTCCGTGCAAGGGGCAGTGCAGGAGCTTGTCGTTTGGAATTCCAGCACCGAGGTTGCAGTACCGACACAGAGGTTTGCATCAGACACAGCTGCCCGGCCTGGATTCCATGGGATGCCATGTCAGGATCGGGTCCCCCGGGGAGCGCTGCAGCTCCCCCGGTGGCCAGCAAGAGAAAGCAGCCTGGTCCAGGACATGCAAGGCTGGGACCGGACCTGTAGGAATCGCACAGCAAAACGTTCCCCTCCCTGCTCAGATCACCACAACACCATGAGTCTTCCTGAAGGCAAGCCAGACTGTCTTCTGCCAGGCGGGGGAAAGGGAGCTGGTGAGCAAGAGCTGCAGGAACCAATGGGATGCTGGAACCGTCTCTTCTGCCCCAGGCCCCAAGCCCCAGTAAATCTTTATATGACCAGAGTGCTCTTGGAGCCTGCACATGGCTTTGCCGGCATTCCTGATCGATTCATTTTATTTCCATGCTTTCTGTCCCGCACCTTCAACATAAACCGGATGTCTCCAAAGCAGCAAATGAAACACTGAGAAGCAACAGAAGTGAATTAAAACTACCAGTGAGTGACACGGCTAAGACGACAAAATAACACCTGATTATGTCCCGGTTTCTCCCATATTGGAGGTCAATGGAGAAAACACGAGGGGTTTTCGGAGGTCAGGTGGAGCAAGCCCAGATCTGCCGAGTCTGCAGGGCCTTCAACATTTCACACACGAAAGGTGGTGCTTTTATTTCATAACAATGGGTTGCGTGTTGTCTTCGGTAATAATAAAAAGGGTTGTCTGTTGTGGTACCAGGACCACGAAAGCTAGCTGTGAACCCCAGTGGCCACTGGCCAAGATTCGTTAGTTTGAGGAATGGCTTCCTAGCATGGGACCAACACTTCGAGCCTCCTCAAACAGGGAGTGATACAAATTCAGCCAGCGCCAGTACCTGTAAATTATTGATTTTCTCCCTCACTGTTTTCCAAAGGACGTCAAGATCAGCAAGCTAAAACAGCCCCAAACGGCTTTCAGTCATCCCAAGCAGACATACGTAAGTCTGCCCAAGCTTTCGGCGAACCGATCAAGTCATGCCACCCCTCTCTTCAGCTAAGGATGAATTAATTCTGTTCACAGTTGCATGCAAACAAAGCTTATTGCTCTTTTGCGAAGCGCCATCTGTGCGAACGCTTCACAACATACCCTTCTCCACTTGTCGCGTTAGAATTGTCCAATCAAAACCATATGTGCAAAATGCTTTCATTTGTGAACGCAATGCTGAAAACTCACGAGGTGAGCACAAGTGCTTGCAAAAAGCCATGCGCTCGGTAACACAGCATGCAGTTAGAAAAAGATAACTCGGCGTTCAGGATGGCCCAAGCGTAATATTGGAAAAGGGAGAAACTTAATGTCACGTTCGTCCATCCCTACGTTCAGCTCTTGGCTCTGCCCCGGATTTCTAGCGTGACGATGATGAAGTCACTCCGTGCTTTGTTTATCGACGCACCATGTGCTGAGGAGGAATAATGCAGGGGTCCTTCGCTTGACACATGAAGCGCATTAACTTTGTGTTAAGTGAGCTAATGGCTCATCTGGCAAGAAGAAGGGAGTTGAGGGGCTTTTGCGATCGCTCCGGACGCAGCATGTGTGAGTCTGTGCATAACTGGCACGGGGCCCCTTCCCTTGAGGGATTCCGAAATGCTAACTTCAAACTATGCACTCGAGTGCAACTTGTTATTTCGTTTGTTTTTATTTTTATCTTCTCTGTACCGCAAAACATCTGCACCATGACATCACCCGGCGTTAGACTTCCAAAGTACTAAAAATGTTGCAATTTGGTATGCAATAGCAGTGTAGAGAGATTTGGGCCAAAATACAAGCTGATCAGGATGGCCACTGGCCAGCGGCATGGCAAAACCCGGCCCCGCAGCTTGCTAGCCGTTCTGGCACAGCTGGAAGCCGGAGCTCCAGGGTTCAGGAGCCCAGGAAGTAGCTGCTGGTGGTGGCCCTTTGCTCCGACTGATAAGCCACAGTTCTCCTTCCAGGGATCAACAGAGGAGTCCTGCAGGCAGCCGTGATCGGACCCGCCGTTCTGTCTGCCCCACAGTTCCCTCTCCCTGCAAGGAGCACAGTGCCTGGGCCCCGCCTCCCTCGTCCCTGGTTTGGACGACGTGACAATGCATTAAATAACGTAATAATGTATTAAATAACGTAGCCTTGCGCCACGATGCCCGTCGGCTCAGGGAAGACGTCATGCAGCGCGTGGAGGTAATAGCCGGCAGTTCTGCAACAGATGGAACGCAGGCAAGTCCTTGGGAGCCCAGAGGATGCTTTCAGCATAGGATAACACAATTACCCTCTGCACAATGATCATACTTATCCGATGCATCCCTTGGCTACTGCCAGTCAGGCTTGATTTCAGGGTCTTCCGGGGTTTGCATAGCTCTCCAGTCCGAGCAAACCGAGCCGCGATTCCAAACGCAAATGGGAATCGGCCACAAGACGAGGAGGGAGATGAGGATCTTGAACTGCACTTCTTCACCTTTTCCGGGGCCGGAGTGAGCCCAGAGTGTCCTGCGTACCGCAAAACCTACACCCCCAGTTAGAAGAACTGTTCCTTCCTCTCTCCGGAGCTAAACGGAATCGTCGTCCTGCTGGGGAATCTCCGCTTTCTTGCCTTTTCACCCGCACCAAGCCCACCTCTTCCTCCTCCCAGACTTATTTTCCTGCTAAGCTCACCTCAGTTTCTCGGAGATCTTGGTGCGAGCTAAAAAGGGATCGTCCCTTCCCACCGAGTTGCCTCAGTGGTGTTTCGTAGTTCGTATTCCATGAACTGCTATCCACATGTGCTGCAAATGGGGGGGGGGGGCAGGAAAAATAATGGGAATGCCCTTGTTTCTGCCCTGCATAGGACCAGGGGTGATCTCTGTGCCCTGGCGGAGGGCTGGCCAGATTCTGCGGGGCTTGGCACTGACCCGTTCCAGGCAATGGGACTTTCCTCCGTTCTTTGTGCACAGTTGATGGGATCCCACAAGAACCTGCTGGAGAAACCCTTTTTAAAGCAGGGTTTTGGCAAGTGAATTTTGGCAAGGATTTTTGCTTCAGCCTCTTACGGCCCAGCGACTTAGGAGAGGTCTTTCTGCCTTTTGCAGGAGGGAAGCAAAGCACACCAAAATTGCAGAGCCACAAAACGACTGGCCACGGGGGGGGGGGGTGGCTCTGGGATGACGGGGAGTGCCCTGGGGGGGGCATGGAGGCCCAGTTTGGGACCCCCAAGATGGGCAGATCTGTGAGGCTCTGCACCTGCTTGGTTTGCGGAAGTCAGAGCCACCTTTCGTGGGCCTGTGCCACGGAAATGTCCCCCAGGCAGACGGCTGAGCTGAGCAGGGTTCAGGACCTCCGAATGGCCCCTTCCCACGTGGCCTTGGGCCGTTCGACACGGGGCTGTGTCCGAGTGCTCTTGCACCAAGGGCGTGCGAGGGGCTCACGGCACTCTCTTCGGACCACCCGCCTGTTCTGGGGAGGAGCAGGGCAAGCGGCAGCGGCAGCTCCCAGCGGAACTGCACCCGCCACTAGGACACATGCGCCCGCGCATGCACACACGCATGCACACACACAAACACACACACACACAGTGACCACTCCTCTAATCTGTGCTTAGATTTTCTCATGCATCCACGCCAACTCCCTAGAAATCTGTCCCTTATTTGGGGGCCTTTTCCAGACCCACAGAGGTGCGATTTCCCACCCCTAACTCCATGAACACACAGTAGTAATGCTTGCCAACTGAGCTATCTCACGGACACCCCCTTGCCTGTAGTCTGTTTCCCCATGGGGGCTGCCACCCCATGGGGGGGATTCATGTGGCCCGGCTCAGTTGGACATGCTGGCCCATCCCAAATCATGGTGGGGAGGGGGATGTAGGACAGGGCGCAACAGCCCCAGCCAAAGTGCACCAGCCAATGAGCATGCAAGGTTTCTGCCAGCTGACGGGACGGAAAGGGAGGCCTAGACAGGTGGCCGTGTGTCCCCTTTTGCAGGGGGGTCGAGCTGCCAGTCCTCTTTTCAAAGGCAGGAAGGGACGTTTCAGTCCATGCCCTGCATAAAGATAAAGCTACGTAACGGTGGGGCAGGGGGCTCGTGAAGTTGCCCTCATGTGGATGGCACCCAGAAAACAGGCTGGCCTGCCCGGCACTCAAGCCCCCTGGGCATGGGTCCCCCTTTGAAGCGGCCACATTGGACCCAACTGGGTACTTTAAGTATGGCTGAGACTGGATCCAGTCCTTCGTCCCCTGCACCACAGTGAGGAGAACGCCATTTCTAGCCAAACTAGAAATATTTCTAAATTCTCACTTAGAAGTAAGCGTTTGCCGATGCCGTGCCGAGCCATGCCCTTGTTTGTCCTCTTTTTCGTGATACGGAAGTGTCTTTCCTAACTCAGGGGCAGAAGATGAGGGTTGTAACCAGCAGGTGCAGACTCAGTCGCTGCTGTACCCCCATTAAAGGACCCAGACATGCCCCCCAAAAGAATCAGACCACAAGTGAGAGGTGGAAGGCCTGCAGTTTGCCGCTTCTCAGAATTAAATCGATGGAGGCGCCACTAAGCTGAAACAAGGGCGCTTTCTGCTTTGCACACCGAGACGAGAGTCCGCTCTTGAATCCGCTCCTTCGCACAGCGAGTACTGCATCCTGGAAGACTCCCACTCCTCCAGCCTCCTCTTCCCTGCCTTTATTCCACACTTATTTTTGTCTTCCTCCTCCCCTGACATCCATCTCTGGGGTTTTGCATTTTTCCAGCCAGACCAACCTTGCCTCTCGATGTGAAAGCGGCCTCTAATTATTACTTGAGCAAAATACGGTGACTTGAGAAGGCTGAAGAGGCGGCGGCGGGGGGTGGGGGCGGGGGGAGGACGGGAACCGAATTTGCTCTCCGGCGACCCATTTCTCTCCGCTTCTCCTCCTTCATTATGGTGCAAGAATGTTTGTGGTTCCCATATGTGTGGCTCCCCCTGTAATTAGGCCCAGATCGATGGTGCTGGAAGGGAAGGAGGCTGCAAGCTAATTGCAAGATGGTATAAAACCAGGATGCTGGAAAAGGGAGAGCAGGCATGTGGTTCCAATTAAGAAAGTGTAGGCTTAAGGGCAAGCAGAGCGCTGCAGCTCCACCTGCCCCTGCTCCCTTCTTTCTCGGCTTTTCTCACCAAATTCAAACTGCAAGGGGATGTAACAGTGGGGGGAGCAGTTTTGTTTGGCTGTGTGCGAGATTTAACCAGTGATCCCCGTCGGATGCAGACAAAAGTGTAGGCTGGCAGCAGAGACAGGATCTGCTCGCAGAACCTCTGTTTTCATTTTGCAAAACCACCTTCTCGCGCTTAGGCTTGTGGTGGCAGGGTTAGAACGGAGCGGCGAGAATGGAAGAATCAGCAAGACTCGAGTTCGGTGAGCTTTTTGAGTTTCGTCGCAAAATCAGGGATGGTTGGATGTTGTTAAGCCCTTTCTGCTCGTGTTTCATAGATTGGCAGGGCATCTTTGATTCACTCCTCGGCTGATTAATGGAATCCATTAAAAAAGAAAACAGAATTTCATTCTACTTGGGCTCTGTAGTATCAGCACTGATTTCCCTTCATTAATTTGCAGTACATTTTTTTTTTTGAAAAGGCATCCAGAGACTTTTAATATTGGGATGGCATATAAAAACATTAAATAGATACATAAATAAAATGTGGAAGAGCACATTCGCACAAGTGCGCATTAGCACGGGTGCAAATTGTCCCCAGAAGTGAAAATCTTTCCCTGCACAACTGTGGCAGAAACCACACAGCTCAGACATACACACAGTGAACTGCAGGATCCACAGGGCAGATTCGTGGAAGCCCAAACGCCTTTGGATCTGTTCTGAATTTCTCCAGCATCTCTACTCAGCACTTACTCTGATTCATTTCCCTTCCCAAATGTTGGCTTGCCCAGCCCCCTTGCCGCCCCCCACTTTTTTAGAGGAAAACCACACATTTGGGAGCAGTTTTGAAATGCATATTCCCCCTTGTCAACCGCAGTGTGAAAACGCTTGTTTTTCATAATGTGCATTTTTAGCCTGCTTGTTTTTTTTCAAATGTGCCTTTTGCACGCAAGTCCTGCAGGCTCCAGTATATGTGAGCTTTGCCCACAAACTGCGCAGGGGTGCAAGACTGAGCATGCCATGGTCACCCCTACGGGAATGACACGATCATCTGTCCGTCATGTGAGGCTGACTTTGGGAGAAACGGCCCAGGATTTTAGGCCCTGCATCCCTCTTTTCCACGGAGTCACCTGATGAAATGTATTTATGGACAGCCGCTTGAGAGCAGCCAGGAAGGAGCTGCCCACATAAATAATATGAAAGCTGCCGTCATCGCGGGCCTTCTTCCGCTGAGCGCATGTGACAACGCACGGATGCCTAGTGGGCCTGATGCAGGCTTGCAGGAAGTGTCTGACCAGCCACATGGGCTCCGGGGAGGAATTACAGAAACCACATAAAGGGGCATACCCTCAAAGGCTGGTCATTTGGGGCAGAGAGTCTCCCTGCACTAGAGCTGAGAAATGCAAGGGCTGTACCACTTTCATGCCAGGAACTTCCTGCAATTGAGCACTAAGGATTGAGAGTCAGGGAGCCGTGGAAATGAACTGACTGGGGGATTTGCACAGTCTGAAAAAGAAAGGCGGGGGAGCAGAACAGAATCTCTTCACGGGGGCAGTTGAAAAGCCCCTGTGCACTTTTTGGCAGACACGGAAGTGGGAACTGAACACCAAAGACAGTCTGGGCACAGCCCTTAGTATTCAAGCTGAGCTTCTTGGTGGTTTCCCGAGAATGCATGCACCAAACTTCACAGGCTTGGGAGAGGCAGCTCTTGAGAAACAGAAGAGCTTTTTCTGGACGCTTGCTGGCAAAAACACACAAATGCTGAGTGGATTCCAGATTTCGCAGAGGGGAATCAGTCCATCGCTGGATATAACCGAAGCCCTGCATCTGCTCCTTCCACCTCTCTCCATTCTCATGGGTTCTTCCAATGTTGTGCCTTGCAACTCACGTAGAAAAACGTCCCAACATTTGCGATCGCGAATTCTCTGTTGTTGTTGTGATGCCAACAATGTGCATTTTCAGAGGGATGGCCTGTTACTTTATTGGAGGAAAAACAACCAAGAATCTTGCGGTACCTTAAAAGCAAACAAATTTATTCTGGCGTGCACTTCGGAGGCCAGGGCCAACTTGTCTGATGCATGGCATGCGATGAAGAACTTCAGGCTTATACAAGTAAATAGGAAAGCAGTGAGGAAAGAATTACCAAAAAGTGAAATGAGAAGAAAATCAACCCCGGGAAAAGTCAATCACATGATCAGCAGTGCGGGTTCCCAGTAATAACCCTGGAAGCAAATTGTGCAATTAGCACACGAGGAGCAATGAGAAGAATATTTTCTCCTCGTTTAAGCCTCTGGTGATGAAATTAAACCTGTTGATGGATTCTAACCCAGCACTCTCCCCCTCTAATCTCCTGCTGAAATTTCTTTGCTCAATTTGCAAGTTGTTTTCGGAGGAAGCCTGCGTGGAGAGCCACGTGCCTTTCGCACTGCGTGTCTCCTAATATATGTCTGCATTTGTTCTACAAGCAGCATTCCCTGACGGAATCTGCTTTTGCGCGTTGTTCTCCCCCCAAAGGTTTGTTCTTGTGAAGGCGTCATATAAATGGAAATACAATGTTCAAAGACACGTGTGCATGTTTTTTGAAAGTGCGGCTATTGAAGCAGAGCTGAGTTTTGGTTCACGGCTTGATTCAGGAAGGGTAATTAGATGGTCTTGTCTTAAAATGCAGCCAGAGCTCATTTCTCCCCCATCATGAGCTGCATAATGTTCTCGCTTCTCCTCCTCAGACGGTAGGAAGAAGTTTGCACCACACACATGGAGGTTCCTCATTTTATCGAGGATTTCTCTTACCGTTGTTGCTGCTGCCACCGCTTTGTGCCATCGAGTCATCTTTGACTTACGGTGACCCCATGAAGGAGGCCTCCAAAATGTTCTGTCCAGGACAGCCCTGCTCAGCTCTTGCAAAGCCAAGGCTGGGGCTTCCTTGATGGAGTCCATCCATCTCCTATTTGGGCTTCCTCCTCCTCTTCTGCCTTTAACTGTCCCGGGCGTGATGTCTTCTCCAGAAAGCCTTGCCTGCTCTTGATGTGGCCAAGGAACGGCAGCCTCAGTTTTGTCGTTCTTATTTCTAGGGAAGGCTCTGGCTTGTTTGGCCGTGCTCATCTTTCGACTGGCCCAAGCTCTCTTCCAGCACCATTTTGGAGTGATCCATCTTCTTCCTGTCCACTCCCTTCACAGTCCAGCTTTTACACCCATCCATAGTGATTGGGAATACAAGAGTGCGGAAGATCTTGGCTTTGGTCTTACACTTGAAGATCTCATCTCGTTCCTTCAAAGCCCAGACTTCTTCAAGTTTCTTGGCTACAGTCTCCCTTTGAGTGGATGTATGAAGTATGTTAAGGGACTGCCGGTGGCACAGTGGGTTAAACCGCTGTGCTGCTGGGCTGGTAGATCGAAAGGTCGCCGGTTCGAATCTGCACACGGGGTGAGTCCCCCTTGCTCCGTCTCAGCTCCTGCCAGCCTTGCAGCTCGAAAGCCTGCAAATGCAAGTCGATAAAAAGGTGCCACTTCGGTGGGCAGGTAACAGCGTTCCGGGCACTTCGGTGTTTAGCCATGCCGGCCACACGACCACGGAGACTGTCTGCGGACAAACGCTGGCTCCCTCGGCTGGGAAACGGGGATGAGCACCGCTCCCTGGAGCCAGGCATGACTGGACTTAATGTCAAGGGGAAACCTTTACCTTTACCTTTACCTTTATGGAGTATGTAAAGTCTGGTATATGAAGTCTAGAGCCACTGTCCCTCCCCGATTCCTCCAAATTAGGCTTTGCCATGATGTAACCTTGTTCCAAAAAGCATTCTGGGGTAAATTGCTTCCTTGATGGTGTCCATCCATCCCAAGTTTATACTCCTTTCAGCGCCAGGCCAAAACCTTTTTATTTAAGCAGTATTTTAAAATGTAATAGTTTTTAAGTTTAGTTCCTCTGTTTGTTTTGTGATTTATAATTTTGTTCTGTTTTATTATTTATTGAAATTGTTGTTTTAATTGTCTTTTTAAATATTGTAAGCCGTCCTGAGATCTTGTATAATAGGACTGCATACAAAAGCTTTAGATGGATGGATGGATGGATGGATGGATGGATAGTTGGTCTTCTCTTTCTTCTTCTGCCTTTGACTTTCCCTAGAATGGAGGTCTTCTCCAGCAAGCCTTGCCTCCTCATGATGTGCTTGAAGTCATTTGTCTTGTCACTTTTGCTTCCAGGGCAAGCTCTGGATTGCTTTGCTCGAGGACTCATGCATTCATCTTTCCATCGGTCCAGGGCCTCTGCACAGCTCTCCTGCAGCACAATGTTTCCAGCACATTGTCTCCTTGTCCCCTTTCTCCCTGTCCAGCTTTCCCACCCAGACATAGGGTCAGAGATGCAGCGGTGATGACTTGGTCTCCAGTGAAGCCCGTCTCCGGGATGCTGCTGGCCCCTTTGGTAGGATCACAGTTCTGTCTTCTCACTAGACCCTTCTCGCTCTGTTTGATACTTTCAGCCTGCAGAGGTCAATGCCCTACTCAGGGGAACCCCGGCTGCTCTGCTAAGAGCAGAAATGGGGGTCCCTTCTCTTAGGGCTCGGGCACGTTTTGCTATAATAAAGTATCAGACCAGGAACAGTCCCTCCAGCCTCTATTCATTAGGGCATCAATCCTTCAATCTGTTACTATCAAAAGTCCCTAAACAACCCCAGGTTCCTTAATTCCATCACTGATAGATATTCCGTTCCCCACGATCTCCTAGGAGCTACAGTGGATCATTCCTATCTTAGGGACTGGATATACCACTCAGAAGCCCTAATCCATCGGCTTTCAGTTCTGAATTCCAAGGCTGCTCCTTGGTTTAAATTATTTAAGCATGATCATTTAAGAGCTAATTACTTAGTTAGCATCCCTAATTATAGCCTTAGGGAGGCCTTGACAGCCCTTCGCTTCCGAACCGCGTGTACAGCCCTCGTATCTGGTCGTTATTCTCATATCCCAGTGGAGCAGCGTACCTGCATCTGTGCATCACTTGAAGTGGAGAACCTCTTGCATTATTTAGTTATTTTATTTATTTAAATATATGCCGTCCCAATACTACAAGTCTCTGGACGGCTTACAAAAAAAACAAAAAGCAAAGGAACCATAGACAACAAACAACACAACACACACTGCACCCGATAAATGATGATAAAAACGAGGATAAAACTAATTAACTGTTAAAATGTTGGGAAAATAAGAAGGTCTTCGCCTGATGCTGAAAAGAATAGAATGATGGTGCCAGGCGAACCTCCCTGGGACGCGTGTTCCACAGGCGGGTGCCACCACCGAAAAGGCCCTTCCCCAATGCCTTCCTTTATATCTTTCACTGTTCTTTACACTGTGAACCCTGAGGGGAAAAAAATTGACTAGCATGCTACCTGTTTTTAATGCTTATTCTGATTCCGAGAAATTTGTGTTCTTGTTATTTATTTATTTATTTATATTGTGATTTCTATCCTGCCTTTTTCCTACCAAGGGCTCAAGGCAGCTTACATCATTCTCCTCCTCCATCTTATCCCCCCAACAACAACCCTGTGAGGTAGGCTGGACTGAGAGTCTGTGACTGGCCCAGTCACCCAGTGGGCTCCGTGGCCGAGCGGGGACTCGAACCCGGATCCTCTGAGTCCCAGTCCTGCGCTCTTAACCACGACGCCACACTGGCTCTCCAAGGTGTTATCAGGTGCTGATGCATATATGTCTTATAGGGTTTCTCTTTTTGCTCTGGCAGCCGGAAAGATAAGAGCTAGGGCAGCTGTGAAGGGGGCCCAGCCCTGATTTATGGCTGAACGTTGTTTTTTTAGTATTATGTCTTGCTACGCCTGATTTATGATTCTATTGTTAATTCATTGTTTTGCTTTATATATTTGTAATGGCCTATGGCTAAATACAATAAACTTGCTACTGCTACTACTACTACAAGGGTTAATATGCTACTTGCAATCCTGCATTTTTCCTTTCCTCTGTCTCGGCCAAGGAGAGAGGCATGTTTTAAAAGTGAGTTCACCAATCAAGAGCACAGATGCACTTTTATGGCTGCAAAGGGAAAGGTGGAAAAGTCTCCGAAACCAGGCGAAGCCAAGCGGAACCTCCTGTGTCCCTTGCGCAGGGGCAGGTTCAGCTTTCTAGATGCGGGAACATGGCCAAGCGGACGCCGTTCGTACCCCAGACTCGATCGTGAAACGTTGCTTGAACCTGGATGCTTGCGTGCAACTCGACACGGCTGATGCCACTACTGAGATGTGCCGGGTGCATATTCTGAAAGAGTCATGGAGAAGAAATTGCAAGCCCACTGACAAACGGGGAAGCCCAAATTGGCAGTGCCGATTGCCAAAGTATTTGGCTCAGGAACGCTCAAAAGCCCTTGGAGGTGTGCCCGAACTGAGCAAGGCCAGATGCAGCTGTGTTATCGGCTTGCTTTCTTTTAATTCCCCCTGGAACAAGCACGGTCGTTTCTCTGGCAGCCCCAGGGAAACAACATGACAACTGAGAGATCCACTTTGGCTTCGTTTGCAGATGTCTTGGGATGCAGAGCGCAATCACCCCCCGCAAAACTCTCTGTGCGTGTTTACATGGAATATGCATTCTTAGCGGGAATACTTGATACCTCTGTTTGACATTTGATTCGCTGGCATGCGGTGGGCCTGAAGAGTTTGTGATGCTTGGCTTGCAAGCCTTGGACCTTGAAGTTGCTTAAAAGATTGGATTTTTCAGCCTGGGAGAGTTCACGCTGAAGTTATGACATGCGGTGGTCAACCTGCAGCGGTGGCCGATAGTACTGGCTCTGTGGTGTACGATGGCATCAGGATGTGATGGAGCTGAATCAGGCCGCCTCTTCAGGGGAATGTCGCGTTTAGAGACAGGAGAAGGGGCGCGTGGCGTTGCTCCCCTCGTTCCTAAAGGCGGTGTTCTGGTGGGGATTCTTTGCAGCTGCCTTCTCCGCTCTGCTCGCTTTCCAAGACAAGGCTGAGCAAGAGAGGAAGTCCATAAGTGCTCAAGGGATGGATTCTGGTGAGTTTTGTCCCAGTAGGGAGGGATGTAGAAACATAGAAACAGAGTGAGTCAGAAGGGGTCTCCTGGGCCATCTAGTCTGACCCCCGGCTCCAGCCGGTTATGGGCAGCCACATTGATGGTGAACAAAGCTCAACTTAAGGCTGGAAGAAGGAGAAACTGAAGCAGCTTGGCCACAACACCCAGTTTCCCTGATGGTCTAGGGATGGTTTAGGCACCATGGTTTCGGCAGCCTCCAGTGGCTTTGGATTGCAATCCCCATTGGCCCCGGCCAGCATGGCCAGTAGTCGGGAAATATGGCAATGGCATTTCAGTACGCCTGGAGGACACTGGATTGCGCAACCCAGGCCTCTGGAGGGAGCCCTTGCGGCCGAACTGCTCTGCTGGAGCTATTGCACTCGATCTCGCTTCTGTGAGCGAGGGCCAGCTTGGCGTCCACTGGGCTGCAGCTTCCACCCGAGCAGCCGGCCCGGCCAGTGGTCCGGAATGCCGGAAGCCGCAGAACCCTGTTGGGCAAGGCTGGCAGAAGCCAGCCAGACTGGATGGCCGCTCAGTCCAGCCCTCCGCAGCCGGGCATCAGGCTAGATGGCCTTTTGGTGCCCTCCCGTCCCCGGACATGGGTGTACTCTCTGCCACCGCAGCCCATTTCCTGCAGGTCCCGCTAACTTTGCTAGTTTCCACAATTAAGATGCCACCGTGTCTTCAGCTGCCGTCCTTGCTCGGGGACAGCGGGGAAGCTGCCTTCCTGTTTTTGAATGTTTCCTGTTTTTATCGCTTCCTCTGCTCGTTGCCACATAATTGTGCGCCGGGTGCCCTTTGCAGAGCAAACCGGGCCAAAGCGGGTGTGTTGCCAACCACGCTGGCCACCTACCCCCTGTTTCAAGGAGCGGCTCGTCATTTCGTTTTCAATGTTTCGCCTGGCTAAATCAGGGACAGATCCTTGAAATAAGGAACGGGGCCCACCTGAGCCCCCCCTCCCCCAATGGGCTCCAGGTGGGCACCAATTTTGGGGGCACGCCAGGACAAGGTGCCAGGACTTGGACGAACCCTGTTCATATCCGTCCCTTCAGCATCCAACGATTTTGTGCTCTCGGCCCAGTCCTGAAACGTGAGCTGAGCCAAGGGGAAGTCTGCAAACACTCGCGGGCCCCCGGCTAGGAGTGTCTGCAGGATGCGAAATTGGGAAGTCCTGGGGAACAACCTTCTTCCCAGCTTTGTTGTTGTTGTTGTTGTTGTTAGTCGCGAAGTCGAGTCCGACCCATCGCGACCCCATGGACAACATTCCTCCAGGCCCTCCTGTCCTCCACCATCCCCCGGAGTCCACTCAAGCTCACACCAACCGCCTCTGTGACTCCTTCCAGCCACCTCATCCTCTGCCGTCCCCTTCTTCTTTTGCCATCTATTGTTCCCAGCATTAGACTCTTCTCTAGGGAGTCCTTCCTTCTCATTAGGTGGCCAAAGTATTTGAGTTTCATCTTCACTATCTGGCCTTCTAAAGAGCAGTCAGGGTTGATCTCCTCTAGGACTGACCGGTTTGATCGCCTTGCAGTCCAAGGGACTCGCAGGAGTCTTCTCCAGCACCACAACTCAAAGGCCTCAATCCTTTTGCGCTCAGCCTTCCTTATTGTCCAGCTTTCACAGCCATACATTGCAACTGGAAAACCATAGCCTTGACTATACGCACTTTTGTTGGCAGGGTGATGTCTCTGCTTTTTAGTATGCTATCTAGATTTGCCATAGCTTTCCTCCCCAGAAGCAAGCGTCTTTTAATTTCTTGGCTGCAGTCCCCGTCTGCGGTGATCTTGGAGCCCAGGAAAATAAAATCTGTCACTACCTCCATTTCTTCCCCATCTATTTGCCAGGAAGTGAGAGGACCAGATGCCATGATCTTAGTTTTCTTAATGTTGAGTTTCAAGCCAACTTTTGCGCTCTCCCCCTTCACCCGCATCAAGAGGCTCTTTAGTTCCTCTTCACTTTCTGCCATGAGAGTGGTATCATCTGCATATCTGAGGTTGTTGATATTTCTCCCAGCAATCTTGATTCCAACTGGTGATTCATCTAGCCCTGCCTTTCTCATGATGTGCTCTGCATATAAGTTAAATAGGCAGGGTGACAGTATACAGCCTTGCCGAACTCCTTTCTCAATTTTGAACCAATCAGTGGTTCCATGTCCAGTTCTCACTGTTGCTTCTTGACCTGCATATAGGTTTCTCAAGAGACAAATAAGATGGTCTGGTACTCCCATCTCTTTAAGAACTTGCCACAATTTGTTGTGATCCACACAATCAAAGGCTTTAGCGTAGTCAATGAAGCAGAAGTAGATCTTTTTCTGGAACTCCCTGGCTTTCTCCATGATCCAGCGTATGTTGGCAATTTGATCTCTAGTTCCTCTCCCTCTTCGAAATCCTGCCTGTACTTCTGGTAGTT
The DNA here is from genome assembly GCA_023646645.1 of Varanus salvator macromaculatus. Classification (NCBI taxonomy): domain Eukaryota; kingdom Metazoa; phylum Chordata; class Lepidosauria; order Squamata; family Varanidae; genus Varanus; species Varanus salvator. Next base: position 120,502,450 of record JAIXND010000654.1, read on the forward strand.
CTCGGTCCACATACTGCTGGAGCCTAGCTTGTAGGATTTTGAGCATCACTTTGCTAGCATGTGAAATGAGTGCAATGGTGCGGTAGTTTGAACATTCTTTGGCATTGCCCTTCTTGGGGATCGGAATGTAAACTGACCTTTTCCAATCCTGTGGCCACTGTTGAGTTTTCCAAATTTGCTGGCATATTGAGTGTAGCACTTTAACTGCATCATCTTTCAGGATTTTGAATAGCTCAGCTGGAATGCTGTCACCTCCACTAGCTTTGTTGTTGCTCAGACTTCCTAAGGCCCATTTCACTTCACATTCCAGGATGTCTGGCTCGAGGTCAGGGACCACCCCATCGTGGTTATCAGGGATGTTAAGCTCTTTCTTGTATAGTTCTTCTGTGTAATCTTGCCACCTCTTCTTAATCTCTTCTGCCTCTGTAAGGTCCCTGCCATTTTGGTCCTTTATTATGCCCATTTTCGCATGAAATGTTCCCTTCATATCTCTAATTTTCTTGAAGAGATCTCTGGTCCTCCCTATTCTATTGTTTTCTTCTATTTCTTTGCACTGTTCATTTAGGAAGGCATTCTTATCTCTTCTAGCTGTTCTCTGGAATTCTGCATTCAATTGTTTGTATCTTTCTCTTTCTCCCTTGCCTTTCGCTTCCCTTCTTTCCTCAGCTATTTGTAAAGCTTCCTCAGACAGCCATTTTGCTTTCTTGCATTTCTTTTTCTTTGGGATGGTTTTAGTTGCTGCCTCTTGTACAATGTTGCGAACCTCCGTCCATAGTTCTTCAGGCACTCTGTCTATCAGATCTAATTCCTTAAATCTATTTGTCACCTCTACTCTATATTCATCAGGGATATGATTTAGGTCATACCTGAGTGGCCTAGTGCTTTTCCCTACTTTCTTCAACTTAAGCCTAAATTTTGCCACCAGAAGCTCATGATCTGAGCCACAGTCAGCTCCTGGTCTAGTTTTTACTGACTGTATAGAACTTCTCCATCTTTGGCTGCAGAGCACATAGTCAATCTGATTTCTGTGTTGACCGTCTGGTGATGTCCATGTGTAGAGACGTCTCTTGGGTTGTTGGAAAAGAGTGTTTGTTATGACCATCGTATTCTCCTGACAAAATTCTACCAGCCTATGCCCTGCTTCATTTTGTATTCCAAGGCCAAACTTGCCTGTTATTCCAGTTATCTTTTGGTTTCCTACTTTAGCATTCCAATCCCCCATGATGATAAGGACATCATTTTTTGGAGTTAATTCTAGCAGGTGTTGTAGGCCTTCATAGAACTGGTCAACTTCAGCCTCTTCAGCACCAGTGGTTGGGGCATAGACTTGGACTATTGTGATGTTGAATGGTTTGCCTTGGATTCGAACTGAGATCATTCTGTCATTTTGGAGATTGTATCCCAGTACTGCTTTTCCTACTCTTTTATTGACTATGAAGGCTACTCCATTTCTTCTGAGGGATTCTTGCCCGCAGTAGTATACCTGATGGTCATCTGAACTAAATTCACCCATGCCTGTCCATTTTAGTTCACTGATTCCTAAGATGTCGATGTTCAGTCTTGTCATCTCTTGTTTGACCACATCCAGCTTGCCTTGATTCATGGATCTTACATTCCAGGTTCCTATGGAGTAAAGATCTTTGCAGCATCGGACTTTCCTTTCACCTCCAGATACATCGGCAACTGAGTGTCCTTTCGGCTTTGACCCAATCGCTTCATTCTTTCTGGCGCTACTAGTACTAGCCCTCCGCTCTTCCCCAGTAGCATATTGGACACCTTCCGACCTGAGGGGCTCATCTTCCGGTGTCATATCGTTTTGCCTTTTGGTTTTCATGTCCATGGGGTTTTCATGGCAAAGATACTGGAGTGGGTTGCCATTTCCTTCTCCAGTGGATCACGTTTTGTCCGAGCTCTCTGCTATGACCTGTCCGTCTTGGGTGACCCTGCACGGCATAGCTCATAGCTTCATTGAGCTACGCAAGCCCCTTCGCCACGACAAGGCAGTGATCCATGAAGGAGCTTCCCAGCTTTAAGGAAGCAAAAAAGCCGGGGGGGAGGGGATCCAACGGATTTGCTGTGCAAAACGGATTCTTCCCATGTTCCGAATTGTGGGTAGTGAAGATGCAAGAGCAGACCTCTCTCCACAGTGTCAGCAGGGCCTGTTTGGGGTGGGCCCCAGCATGACAAACACGGGCTTTGCTCTCCAGCGCTTTGGCCAGCACCCCCAGCAGGCAGGAGTTTCCAGGGATCTCCCCCTATTTATTTATTAGATTCATAACCCCCCTTTTTATTTTTTTAATTTATTCACATATTTATATGCTGCCTATAACTGCCAGAACAGGCAACCCACACAATAAAACAACGTAAAGCAGTTAGAAAATAAAATCATAATACATAAAAATAATTGTTGCTGGTCGCGAAGTTGCATCCGACCCATCGCGACCCCATGGACAACATTCCTCCAGGCCGTCCTGTCCTCCGCCAAAAATAATATATAAAAATAATACAGTATAATAAAACCAGTAAAGGTCCCCCAGCACTCACAACGGGCTCCGAGATTAAAGAATTTCTTTAAAAGGTTTCTTATTTTAAAAAGTCCTGATCGAGAACGCAAAGTAGATCACAACAACCCTGTGAGGTAGGCTGGGTCGGGAGTCTGGGACCGGCCCAGTGTCACCCAGTGGGCTCCACGGTGGAGCAGGGAGGAGAACCCGGATCGCCCGAGTCCCCGTCCCACGTCTTACCCCCTCCACCACGCTGGCCCCCTTTGGCCATCACCTGTGGCCACCTATACGCAGTCACCTGAACCCGCAGCCTGACCCCCCCCCCCCAGTCGACCCGCCGCTGTGGCTCTCCGCACCACGATCTCTCCCCCCGGGGCTGCAGAAGTTCCCAGGGGTAGCTTCCGGACCGGGCATGCCTGCTCCATTCGGGGGATTTCTCCTGGCACCAGATATAATGCCAGATTATTCCGTATCCACACGGAGTGGGATGCCCATCCTCCACGGAGACGCTTCTCGGAGACAAATGAATGGACGCATTTATCCGCGGAGGCAAGGGAAGGAGGGAAAGCCATTAAGCCGGGTGGTGACAGCCCGCTCCTGCGACGCTCCCGTTAAGGAAAGCAACCTCCTCCTTTGATTAATAACGAGCGCAAGAGTTCCTGACACCGATTTTTCTTGACCAAAAAAAAAAAAAACCAAACCAAACCGAAGTAGTCCTGCAAAAACAGCAAGAACAGCCTTGGAGAGCAGAGAGCGTGGATTTACGGGAAAATGGAGATATAAATTTCTCTTTGTTTTTCATGGCCAGCATTCGCTTCTCTGCTGTCCCAAGAACACCCCAAACCCATTTTTATAGGCAGAGCAGAAAATGAAGACGGAAACCAGAGCCCTATTGAATCTTCGAAAGAGGCCATCAAGCCCCACCTCTGCCTACTTCTGACTTATTTTAAGTGTTTTAACCCTGCTCTGCGACGGAAAAACGGATCTCGAAGAGGCTTGTGGAGAACGGCAGTGATTCAGTCCCTGCCTGCAGGGGTGCATGGCACAAAAGGAAAAGCGATCGTGCAGGAGAAGGAAAGAAAGCGAGCTTGGGCACCGGAGTTTAGCTCCCCCCCCCACCAGCGCTGCTCCAAGCGGGGAAAAATGAAACTTCCCCGCCACACATACAAGAAAGTTGTTTGAGTCCAGAGAGTGCCCCCGAAAGTCTCCACATCCCAAATTTGCATCCACCTTTACAAAATGCATAATAGAAAAATATGTGGCTTTCACAAGAGCTTGGCAAGAGGCAAAGGTTAGGGGCAGGCTCGGGACAGGGTTACGGCAGCCTTCCCCAGCCTGGCGCTCTACAGAGGTTTTGGGCTCTCGGGATGTTTTACCACAGGCTTGCTGGCTGGGGTTCACGGGGGTTGTAGTCCAACGCATCTGGAAGGCACCGGATTGGGGAAGCCGCAGCGGAGCCTCGCTTCCCCATCTTGGCCGGAGTCCGGGAGCCCTGCGGCACAGGTGGGTTTTCGGGGCAGCGGCCGAGCGCCACCCGCCCCCTCCAAAGGAGAGCAGGACGGGCGTCCACCTGAACCGGGGGGCCGGAGGGGCCCCGCAGCCGCGCCAGCAGCGTCTCGGCCACGAGATGCCTGTTACATGAGCACATCCCCAAAGGCCTCTGTGCTTCCCAGCCGCGTCCATCGCGGGCCTCTGACCCCGGGGCTATAATAGGCAGGTGACTGCGCCTGCATGCCGCAGAGGAAGCGCCGGCTGGCTGCAGACGACCCCGGGGCCCGCGGGATTCATGCGCAGCCGTCCGCGGCCGTGCGCCAGAAAGGAGAGGCGCTCCGCTGGGCCGGCCGGGAGCTGCGGGGAATGTTCACCTCTCGGTCACTGGTGCAGCTCCAGCTTTGGGAATGACCCAAAGGCTTTGTTATCTCACAGCTGTTCGGCGGGAGTTCGGCTCCATTTCTGGCCGGCCAGACCTTCGCCCTAAAACGGGACTCATGTGACACCTTGAAAGAATTCCGGAGGGGGCCGTGCCGCTCCGGCAGTTCTGGGAATTGCGCTTCGGGGGCCCGGGCGGCGAGCTCCAGCGGAAAGCCGGGACTGTCGCGGGACATGCTGTGCCCGCCGGCATCTTGCGAGCGGAACGGAGCGATGTGCGAGCGCCGTGCCTGTTTCCGCATCGGCCTGATTCCAGAGGGCCCCTTCCCTTCCCTAAATACCCTTATTCTGTAGACCGGGTTCCGATGCTCCCGCCACATGCGCGCTCGCCTCGCTGATGCTCACCCGGTGCTCACAGAAAAGCAAAGAGTTGGGAAACGCAGTGCGGCAAAAGCACATTGTCTGCAGTATGTTACCCGCAGCTGGCGATGCAAGCCGGCTGGGGATTTTGGAGGTCGTAGTCCCCCATATTGCTTCTTTGCACAGCACAATGCTCCACTGTGGAATCGGCCACCCCAACTTGTAGCAGTGGCCAGCCCCTGGGATGGTGCACAACAGAGATCAGATGCATTCACACAGGACAAGGTTCTAGTCCTCATGGTTGTATGCTACCTCCAGTATCCGAGTTGCTGGGGAACTTGGGCAGTTGGAGTCTTGTCCCGCTTTGTGGGTTTCCCCTGGGCCAACGGTGTGCAGAATGCTTCCCTGCGTTGCCCAGGGGAGGGGAAACATCTTGTCCGGAAGGATGAAAACTCAGGGAAGCTCTGGATTTGAGTGGGAGGAGAGGCAGAGGCGAAGCAGGGCAGGCCTGGAAGCAAAACAGCAGGGGAGATAACCCAGTGCATCTCCATTTAAAGCTCCTAATTCCCGAAATGAAGCACCATGAGAGGCATTGCAACTGTTTGGAACAGTTGCAGATGAAGGGAAAGGGGATTCTGCAGCTTCAGGGCAAGGGGGCTCAGCCGTCGGAGGGTTGGGACCCTGAGCATGATGTTCAGACCTTGAGTCTGGTCCAGCGGAGCTCTTCCTGCGATCACTCTTTCCGTCTCAAATAATGAGCACTGTATTATAACTCCAGCATAGTTGTTGTAGGCTGTGTGGCATAGTGGTTAGAGTGCTGAAGTGGGACTCGGGAGGGCCAGGTTCAAGTCCCACTTGGCCATGCAAGTCAGGAGTGACTTCGGGCTGGTCACTGACTCTCAGCCTGACCTACTTTTGAGAGACTAAGTTGGGGAGGAGGACAGGTGGGGTATAAATGCAAAAAAATTCCTTGGAGGAGGGCAAGTGGGATATAAAGGCAATAATGAATTTAACAAATAAAGAGCAGATGATAGTTTGACTCAGAGAGAAGGCTTTGTCCTTTCAGTGTGGTTTATTTCTGAGCAAAGGATTTCTGGACATTCATCTACTGCCGCCGTGACTCCCAACTTTGGCTTCCCTGCGGTGTGACGTATATCCCATCATCCCCAGCCAGTGGGCCCAATGCTTAGGCTGATGGGAGGTGTAGTCCAGTGGCATCCGGGGATCCCAGGCTGGGAACACTGTCTACTCCATCGAAACAAATTTAGAAACAACGGCGAGATGGCCAATTATTGGAGACAGTAAGGGCTGCCCTGCTTAGTACAGATGCATGATATGATTATAGCCTGTGTGCTAACTCCCACTTTTGTGGGGAAGTCATCCCGAAGTAATGCCTTTTCTGTTTTGGAATTCATGAAAATCCATGATGTTGGAAGAGGAGAACCTTCTTCCAGGAAAAACTCTGTACACAAATACGCCCAAGCCTCTCGCATAAGATCCTGGCCAATCAAGGATCACAGCCAGAACATGGCTCGGTGCAGCTCACCAAGACGTGTCTGTGAAAAAGCTAAACGGGGAAGGAAAAATCCCAGAGAAGGCAGTGGGGTTTTTTCCAGGGTACCCTCCCCCCAGAAAAAAAATCCGAATGGAGTAAGATTCTTTTATGCCCCTGAACGTGTTTGCAGAAGATTTGCAAGGAGCTTTAACGAAGGTCTTGCATATCCCAACCGTTCCACCGCCTAGAAGTGTCAGCTCACACGGCCCTGTACCAAGCGTTCGCCATTGAAATTCCTGCTGGGAATCTTTTGTTTCCAATAGCGAAACGGACAGAATCCGGGGGACTTGAAAGGTCGGAGATGCTGGAAGACAAGAGAGTTTGCATTCCCAAAAGCCCCCAAAGGTCATCTTTCATCCACATATCCCACGCTCCTCAATGCATGCAGGGCTCTCCATGGACACCCCAGCATGTAATTCACCACCTCTTCCATGTGGCTGATCAAATGACCTGCTTCATTCCAGCCGTTTTCCCATAATCTCCCGGTTCTCAGAACGGCGCAAAGGGAAGACAAGGTTACTAATAGGAAGGACTGAGAAAGCTGAGCTTGATTTCCTTTGGATAATTGTAGTGTTTACATCCCCTTGCCAACGGCTAGTTGATCTTCTCTCCTGGAGAGGAGCATCTCCAGATGTTTGACTACAAAGACATCATAGCGCAGAAGGTTTCTCAAATGCTCCCTGGAGAAAACAAGCCCATAAAATCGGGCGATGCTGGTAAAAGACAATAGAGATAATGTATCATATTCACACCAGGAGAAAGGTTCCGCAAGTGAAATTCAATGAGATTGTTAAAAGTCAATGAGGACCAGGTGCTTGCGTTATCGGCATCTGCTTAAGCAGATACTGGCCTTCCTTAAATGATTCCAGACTTGGCTTCTTTCTGGATTACCTTCATCCAGCCCTGCCTACCAAGAATCAGTGAACCCAAGAATGTATATGGACCCAGAGGCAAAGTTTCCCATTTCCTGTTGCTTCGGAGACCAGCTCCCGGCTTTCTAAGGATGCTTGCTTTTCATCTTAGAGACAGAAACATAGAAACAGAGCACATCAGACAGAAGGGGTCTCCTGGGCCATCTAGTCTGACCCCCGGCTCCATCTTCATGTGCTTACCTTTTTCGTGGCTGGATAATCCAGATGGTTGTCATAATAACAAAGTCAAGAGGGCAGGTACAATATGTTGATTGGGGTTCATCACCTTTAGGATGACCTGCTTCCCCACCACAGCCACCACCACCTTAGCCAATTAGAAGGTTGCAGATAGAATCACCTCTATAAAGTCACATAACGTACCCTAACGCACTTGATAGTTATTCAGTTACCTCTAATGGAGTTTAGTGGAAGGTAAATATTCCTGCTTAAATATTTTGTGTGGTCATTTAACAAGGGACCCCACAACATCTGACCATAGTGGGAAAGATCCTGGCTTCCAGAATCCAGGCTCTGCTTTCCATAGGATGCAGGGCAAGATTCCATGGGAAGAAGGTTCTTTTAGCAGAAGGAACTCCTGGCTGGGGGTTAGGGTTAGGGTTAGGGTTAGGGTTAGACCTGCCGTTGTCTCCACATCCAAGCTCAACCCATTCCGTAGGGCGTTTTTCATGGGACTGAGGGAGGGGCTGCCAAGGGAAGGAGAGGCCAAGGGATGCCACTTCCATCAGTGAAGTTGCTCCAGTGCGAATCAGGATCCAGCCCAAGGTTGCCGGCGGAGCGTGGCGGAGCTTTCCATCATCAGTGCTGGCTCCGGATTTGGGATGGCCGTTGAGCAAGGACCCTTCAACGGATCTCCTCGCTCAGTCAGGCCACCGTCTCGCCACCACGGTCACGAGCTGCGCCTGCTCCTCCTCTTGGTCATCACTGCTGTCCCTTGATTCATCGGGTGGGTTGTCCATGGCATCTCCCGCTCCTCACCAGCCCCACCACCCTTCACTGGGCCAGAGCCAGAGGCAGGTGAATGACAGGTGGTAGTGAGGAAGAGGAGGAGCAACTCCAGCAGCCCCCTGTCAGTGAGCCCCTACGGCATCATGGACCCTGCTGGGTGTTTGACCACATCAGTCCTGCAAGAGACACAGCCAGACACAGAAGTTGGCCTTCCATCAGGTGCGTCAGGCGGACCACCTGCCATAGAAAGTCCAGTAGCTCACCGGATCTCCTTTTCAAAGATCCGTATTCCACACGGGGCAAAAGACCATCTCCCACTGTGACGCAGAAACTTGCCCCTTCAGGAGCACTGCTCTGTTTCTGTGCCGATTATATTTATATCCCACCATTTTTCCTGCAAGGAATCCAGGGTGGGCTTCCACACTCTTCCTCCAGCCCCTCCTGTGAGAGAGTTTGAGAGCCCATGACTGGCCCAAAGCCATCAAGGAGTTGCATGGCCAAGTAGGGTTAGCTCAAAACTCTCCCGAGTTCCAGCCCAACCTGCAGACTACCAGAAAGAGAGAGAGTAAAAGAAAAAGCAAGTATCTTTGAAATGATCCTCCTCCTTCAGTTGTCCAGCCCAAGTCCAGTTTTGAGATAAAAGCCTCACGAAGTGCAAAGATGGACATCCCAGAAGCTCCTGGCGTAGACGGTGCCCACCTGGGCCCTCCTGGAAGCACCCCCTAGTTCTCCAACTTAGATACCATCATGTTGTCCACGTGACGTTCCCAGGAATGCAGGTTCGTTGACTTAGCTTGTCTCACCGAACGGCAAGTGCAGCCGTCGCCCCAGTACATCCTGCTGTTGCCACGGGCAGCGGAGGAGGCTGTAAACGCTGATATGCCGCCCACAGATGGAATCGCACCCCCATAAAACGCTGCGTTGCTATCATTCCGAGTGCTGAGCGGGACCAGAGCGCTTGCTGTGGGCCTCCAAATGGCATCCCGGCACCATGGCTGCCCAAGCATGAACCCCGAGCCATCCTCTCACCTCCCGCCCATCAGCCCCTTGGTACCGGGAGAGGCTGGGCTCATCCGGAGGCCCTTAAGCACCGGACACAGAATGCCGAGCGAGGCAGCCGGGAGAATCGTGGCACAAACAAGAGATGCGGCTGGAACAAGAAGAGGCGAGGGATCGGGGCCCGGTGTTCACCGGGCACGGCAGAGCCCTGTCCCCACCCCAAGCCACCCGCTTCATTCTGCTTCCGCCATTATACCCTGGGCAGCTTCAGACCAATTATATCACAACCTTGTTGTGCGTTGCCTTTTTCCCACGGGACATATTTCGGTATGTGCTAAACTTGTGGTACCGTTGCACAAGGGGAGAGGCGTGGTCGGAGGACGGGAAGTGGCCTGCAAGAGGAAATGTCTATTTGTCTTCCGTTGCTTCCCTGCCTCCCCTCCCCTCCCCTCCCCTCCTTCCCTTCCCCAACCATCCCAGTGCACTGGACAGTCCTTGGCCTTCGAACAATTCAATCTTGCAATGTCTTTCCCAGCCTTCTGGATTGCTCAAAGAACAACTAGCTAAAATGCGTGTCTACTCGGCAGTACATCAGATGATCTCCCATGGAGCTTTCTTGCGAGAAGGTTTGCGTGGGAAAGGAGTTGCGTGGCATAATTTTGGGTGAAGGAGACCAGCGATGCTGGTCCTCGTAGCTTTTCACGAGGGAAGAGAGCAGCAAGTGAGAAGACCAGCTTCCCAGTTGCCTCTCCCCTTCTTCTCTGCATTTTTTTACGGAAGGGTCCAAAGAAGCTGTCTTCTTTTCCCCGTTCTTAACAAAAATCTGCTGCTTCACACTTGTGCTTACCTGTGGTTCACACACGCCCTTTCCAGCTCTTCCTACTTCTTCAGCGATGGCTTTTGTGCGCGACACCAAGATCCATTTTCTACACAGTGGAAATCACTGCTTTCTTTAGCATGCACCCAACTTTGAGAAATGCATTTTGCACAACTACCATGATGGGGCTTCCCCATAAAAAGCAGCTCCCCCCTCCCCAATTTCTGCAGCAGCCTTCCCAATGCAGCCCACCCGGTGCCAACTGTGTCATCTTTTCAGCAACAGGTTACAAGAGCCATTTTGCCAAGATGTCTAAAGATTTATCCCCCGGGACTTGAGAGAATTGCCCATCACAATTTTTGGGGTTTGTTTTTTTTTTGAACAGGATCATTTTTGCTGTATGTTTTCAACTGTTTAAATGTTTAATGTGCCTTTACTTTTATGATATTTGTATTGTATAGTTTTTATAGATCATTGGAAACTGCTCAGAAAGCTTCAGCTATGAGATCATACTGAGGATAATAATAGGTAATAGTGCAGATTTCCCTCAGATCAGACCCCACATCTCCCCATTCTGACATCGTCTCAGTTGAGATGGATTCACACATACCAGAGGTTGTTGAGGCCCCATCGGTGCGGGTGTTCAAAGACAGGCTGGACATGCGCATGGTGGGCATGTCGTGAGCGGAGCTGGCTGGAGCCGGGGGTCAGACTAGATAGCCCGGGAGGCCCCTTCTGACTCGCTCTGCTTCTGTGTTTCTATATGCCAGGAGAAACAAGGGGTTAAGAGTCTAGGGCAGTGGTGGCAGACCTCTGGCACGCCTCCCACAGTGGGTATACAGAGCCCTCTCTGTCGGCACGCAAGCCCAGTCGCCCCAGCAGCCGAGCATCGGATAACAGTGCACATAGGGGTCGTGCGCATGGTCGGAAAGGAGTAGTGGCGCCAGGCGATGACGTCACGAGCCGCAACTCGTCCGAGCTTTTGCACGGCCAGTCAGTGCGCTGCTAAAGATAGATATATTTGCTTGGGACTGGCTATGAGGTGTTTTTTGTAAACTAAAACCTCCGTATTCAGGTTTTATTGCAGTGTTGGTGCTTTGCGATAAATAAGTGGGTTTTAGGTTGCAGTTTGGACACTCGGTCTCTAAAAGGTTCGCCATCAGTGGCCTAGGGAGACCAGCTGCCGTTTTGCAGGTACCGAGTCCTTGGGCGAGGAATCATCCCGAGCAGCATCGTTCCAAGGCACAGCTTAAGAAGGCGCACGATGCCAGATTGCGCTGGCTGCAAATCAACTTGAATTTGCAGGAAAGCAAGTAGAGTAATATTTATCCAGGCACTAAAATACTTCAGAAGGCTATTAGAAGTCAATCAGAAACAGAGGCAGTGGGAAATTCAATAGCAAGAGTCCAATTATGTATTTAGGGTCAAGCCAAAACTGTTTACTGGGCTTTTTAAATGTTTTCAGCAGAGGCTCTTGTTTTGAGGCATTTTGTTTTAGTTTTATTACGCTCCCTTTTGCAATGAATTTTCACAGTCAAAAACATGCAGTTATTTTGGATTGGCTCACTTATTCTCAGTCTCCACTGATTCACTTCCCACAAGTGATGTCATCACATGTCCAAATGCTATTGGCTATGTAGCACCATGATGTCATCGTACTGGCACAGGATCCCTGACAGGGTGAGATCACCCATAGGACAGTTCCAAAAAGGAGAAAGAAGCACAATGGGTAGAAACCAGACCTGCAAATTAGGTTGGGAAAGGCCAATGTTTGCATGCATGCAATGGGGGTGCCTAACAGGCCAAAATTGGGATTTAAAACAAGAGAGAACATCCATACTGGAAAAATGTTTTTAAAAGGGCACAGTCCTACGGCAGTTGTAGGTCTTTCTTCTGTCCAAACTGCCTAGATGCTTTTTCTGCTCAGCAGTACAGAGGAAGGATCAACGGTTCAAAATATACCCGTCCCTATCTCTGTAGCTGCACTTTTAAAAGAATGAATAGACATTATTTTCATCATTTTAAAAGTGTGGTTTGCAACTGATTTCCGGTAAGGTTCAGGCTGGAAAGATGTTAAAATAAACAAGCTTCCCTGTGCCAGCTGGACCGGCTGGAACGACAGTAGCAAAACCGGGAGTGGGAAACGCGCACCCGGCTGCCTGGAACTGAAGGGTAACTTGGCCCGCGTGCCAAGCCAGGAGCAAGCAAAGATTCCTGGGGAAGGACGGGGCTGGGAGACGGGGGAGGAGGAAGCGTGCCGAGGGATCAGAAGTCAGGGTGCGCTGGGCCGAGTAGGTCACAGTCCACCCCCTGGCCACCCCCTGGCCACCCCCTGGCCGTGCCTCATCATGACGGCGGTGCAAAATTGGTCACAGACTCACGCCACGTGAAGGTCGGAGTTGGAGCTGGGTTGGGATTAGGGTGCGGGTGTGCATGAGCGTGGGTTGTTGCTGAACTGTAGGTTGTGTTGCGTGAGGCCAGCCTTGCTAAGAAAGCAGGAAGAGAGCCCTGGGTCGGTTGTGCAGCGGGCACGGTTGCCAAGTGTTGCTAGTAGCACAGCCACGTTGACACGGCGGAGGCGGCCCATCTCAACCAACACGGCGTCCGGACCACATTGAGTTCCGAGGGACGCCAGACCTGATTGCCGGGTCAGGCTGGAGTCCCTCTCGCCCTCCAACTCCCATCATCCTAGGCCACTCACCATGCTGGCTGGAGGAGGTGGAGTTCTGCATTCCAGCACCTCTGGAGGGCAGGTAGTTGGAGAAGAGCTGCTCTGACCCAGCATCCTGCTGTGCACAGTGATCAGCGAGGTGCCTCTGCGGATGCTCCGGGCAGAGCATGAAGGCCTCCATGAGGCACACAGAGGTAGACTGTCCCTGAACATGGAGGCTTAATGATGTTATTGTGATAGCCTTCTCCATGAGTCTGAACGTTGATTCTTATTTTTCCACTGTCTCCGGGCACGATCCTATGCATACTGAGTCAGGAAGTCCTCCAGTGTCGGCTGTCTATGCAATGTTGGGAGTAGTAAGGAAGGGCTGTGCCCATCGAGAGCAATCCTGTGGTGCTTGAGGGACCTTAGGAAGCGGTGGAGTTGCTCCTCCAAGCCAGACACAGGCCTCCAACCTTGGAGGCCGCAGTTCCTCACATACAGGTATGTGAGGGGGTGTCACATGGAGATGGGGAGAGGCCTGTTCTCCCCTGCAGAGGAAGGCAGGATGCACTCCAACGGGGCAAAGCTCAGGGAGCCAAGGTTCAATTTGGATGCCAGGAAGCACTTCCTGACAGTCAGGACCCCCAGGGTGTGGAATGGGCTTCCCCGGGAGGTGGGTGAGGCCCCATCGGTGCAGGTGCTCAAGGACAGGCTGGACGTGCACATGGTGGGCATGTCGTGAGCGGAGCCGGCTGGTGCCGGAGGTCAGACTAGATGGCCCAGGAGGACCCTTCCGGCTCGCTCTGTTTCTATGTTTCTGTGTTCCCCTGGACTCAGATTATCTCGGCTCACATCCTCACCTCTCGGCAAGGGGAGTGGATTAGATGGTGCAAAGACCCAGCTAGCGTAACGTGAGTTTTCCAAGGGAGGACAGGCCGCCATAGGACATTCTAGGGTCTTCTGGGAATGAGACTTCGATGGCAGAAAGCACAGATCCCATTCCTAGCGTGTGTGTGTGTGCGAATGCATGCTTTGCTTTGCTTTGCGGCAGATGGATGCTGAGAGCTGAGAGACTTCCAGGGAACGGAAGGTGGAGTCTTCCACGTTCTCTTCAGACAACACACGCCGTCTAGGAGGTACACAAGGCTCTCTCTTCCAGTAAGCCATTTTAGGGTGTCCTACACACTTCTCAGAAATAGGAAGGATGTCTGTCAAACATCTTCTCCTGATGCAACTGCTTTGAGCAACTGCAATAGGTAGGCAGGGGAATTCTCGTTCTTTAATCGGCTGTGTTTGCGTTTTGCTGTGCCTGACACATTGCCAAAGAGCCTGACAAAAAAGCCAGTCTTGTTCTCGAGAAAGAGCCCCGTAAACAAGATCAGGTCTGACCTCTGCTTCGAGACTCGGGAGTTACGCTCACGGCCACGAGAACGGCCAGTGAAATGGAAGTGCCGAAAGCGATTATCGGAATTATCTCAGGACCTCCCGCCGATGGGCCGGGGCGCCGGAAGAGAGGAGGGGGAACGGTGGTCTGCACAACCGATTTGGCCCGCCCTGGACAGAATCACCGTCCCGCGGTCTTCGCCCTGGCCCCGCCGTGTGTTTCTGTGTCGTGTCACGTAGTGGAGAATCGGTCTTTGAGATGCTCTTTTGCAAATTGCTTTGGCAGGAAGGGAGCAAAGGTTTAAGCCAGGCGTCGGCAGCCACCGGCACGGGAGGGTGGGGGTGCCGGTCTCCGTGAAGTCCACGTGAGAGGTGGATGGCAAACGCAGTGCAGGGGAAAGCACATGCCCCTAACTTCCACTCCTTCGGAGTATCCGTGTCACGTGAGGCAGTGGGCGACCGGCCCGAGACGTCTCACCAAGGGGATTGCAGGGCTGGGAAAGGAAGACTCGACTGTTACAGGGACACAACCCCCAAAGAGCTGGAACAGCCAAAAGAAGGACTTCCTCACCCAGCGCTTCCCCAGGAAGGACTGGTGCCCACGGACTCAGATCGCCAAAATCGGGCCGCAGTGCATCACGGAGGATAAAGATAAGCACGGCTGCTAGTCCTCATGGCTGGACGCTATCCAGAGCCACAAAATCAGTTTCTGGACACTCATTGCTTGGGTCAGCCTTCCCCAGCCTTGTGCCTTCCAGAGATGCTTGGAGTGCGACTCCCAGCACTCCCACCCAGCAGGGCCACTGGGAACGGTGGTCCAAATGCCCCTGCAGGCCACCAGGCCGGAGGAGGCCGAGTCACGCCATGCCGCAGAGCAGGTGGGAGTCCTGGCCACGAATCATTCCTGCAGGCCCGGCCCAAGACATTTGTCATCAGGAGCAGGACAAGAGTCCACACGCGCACGCACAGCCGAGCTGCACGGCTACCCAAGTTAGCGTGGCACCTGAAGCAGAAAATCTCACACGCACCTCTTCCCTCCCGAGCGGTAAAAATGCAACCCTAATACATTACATAACTAGCAATGATTTATCCCTTCCGTGGCAAAAGCATCTGATTTGCATGTCAAAGATGCTTCAAGGTCCATCCCAGCATTTCCAGGTATGCACCGGGGAAAACCCCTGGCTGAACGTGGAAAGTGGGTGGGATTCAGTCGGTCGGTGCAGATGACACGGTAACTAACTCCAGAGCTAAGAAGGGGCTGAGTGGGTTACTGTTGAACCATGTTGATGCAATATATACCGTGTTTCTCCGAATATAAGACCAAGTCTTCTATTAATTTTTGCTCTAAAAGACACACTAGGGCTTATTTTCAGGTGACGTCTTACTTTGTTCATGTACAACAATCTACATTTATTCATGTACAAAAGTCTACATTTATTCAAATACAGTCATGTCATCTTCTTCTGGAACATGGTCATAACTTTCCAAATCCCAGATTGTGTTGCAAGGGACATACTAAATATGTCTGTCTGGTTGATGATCTTAATGGGCTTATTTGGGGGGTAGGGCTTATATTACAGGCATCCTGAAAAATCATGCTAGGGCTTATTTTCCAGTTAGGTCTTATTTTCAGGGAAACAGGGTAGATGCTCAAGTTGCCTGAATTCACCCAATATAGCAAACTGTGGCGCACGACCCACAGTTCACAACTGAACAGCAAACCATGGGTTGTCTTTATGGGTTCCTGGTTAGCAAGCCATGGCTGCTCAGCAAAGCTGGGTTCTGACAATACAATAAGCCATGTTTTAGCAAGTTAAGCCACAATCCACACCCAACTTGTACGCAACTTTGTGTGGCCTGATCCCAGTAGAGTTGAGGTGAGTTAGATAGACCAGTCCCCATCTGAATCTAGGGCAAGCTCCACTGTCCCTGTTTGTACCCCTTCCTGACTTCCAAATTCAGATGCCTCATCCTACAGCCCCCGGTCACATGCCCTCTAGGCAGCTTCAGTAAGTCATATAAAAGGGGTGATCTCTAGGGCTGCTCTTAGCTTTGCAACATTTCTCGGCCTTTAGGAAAAGTGGCATCAAGCCTCATTCTGGTCCCTGCAGGCCGGGGAACTGAATTAAAGTATTGCATTCCCATGACAACTGGTTGGTTCAAACATAGAGGCTGGATGACTAGAGTGGCTGAAGCAGTTGCCATTCTTGCCAGAGGACTCTATGGTAGTGGAATACCAGGACCAAGGAAACCAGGCCCTTGGGTTCAGCCATGGTGGTGCAGAGAAACCACAGAACAAACCCTTGTTTCTTATACTTAGGCTGATTATGAGCTGAGACTTGCCAAGAATATCAAGAGCAACAAAAAGGGCTTCTTCCAGCATGTAAATAGGAAAAGGAAGGGGAGACAAGTGGTGGGACCACTAAATAAGGAGGAAGGAGATCCAGTGACTGACATGAGGGAACAGGCACAGATGCTAAATGACTATTTTGCCTCTGTGTTCTCCCCAAAGCAGGACGGGGGATATCCGTATAGGAGATTGGATGAGGCTGGGGACTTAGGGGCAGAGATTAGAGTCACCCCCCTTGAAGTCGAGGGGCTCCTCAGGGCATTGGACATTACAAAGGCGCCAGGCCCTGACGGGTTACACCCGAGAGTACTTAGAGAGGTGGCAGGGGTTCTCTCACGCCCGCTGGCCTCCATTTTTGAGGCCTCGTGGAGAATGGGTGAAGTTCCAGAGGACTGCAGGGTGGCATCGGTGGTCCCAATTTTCAAAAAGGGTAGTAGGAAGGACATGGGGAATTATAGACCGATTAGCCTTACGTCCATTGTAGGAAAAACAATGGAAAGGCTCATAATAGAGAGAGATCTAGTGATGCTAGATAGGGAAGGGAGGCTGACAGCCACACAACACGGCTTCCGCAGAAACAGGTCCTGCCAGACAAACCTTGTGGAATTCTATGACAAGGTTTCAAGATGGCTGGATGGAGGGGATGCAGTGGATGTGGTATACCTGGATTTCAGCAAGGCCTTTGACAAAGTGCCCCATGATATCCTGGTGGAGAAACTGAGGAGTTTTGGGATACACCAAAGCACTGTCCGGTGGATTAGGACATGGCTGACTGACCGAAAGCAGAAGGTAACCATTAGCGGGGAATCGTCGGGATGGCAGCCAGTGACAAGCGGGGTCCCCCAGGGCTCTGTCCTGGGGCCGATCCTGTTTAATCTTTTCATTAACGACATGGAAGAAGGGGTGAACAGTCTGCTGATCAAATTCGCAGACGACACTAAAACTGGAGCAGTGGCCACAACTGAGGAGCAGATACACCAGATCCAAAAGGATCTGGACAGACTATGGAAGTGGGCAGGAGACAACAGGATGGCGTTCAATGTGGAGAAGTGCAAGGTCTTGCACTTGGGGCATTGGAATAGCTGTCATAAGTACAGGTTAGGGGACAAGTGGCTGGAGAGCAGCACTTGTGAAAGGGACCTTGGGGTGCTGGTCAGCTGCAGGCTGAACATGAGTCAGCCGTGTGATGCGGTGGTCAAGAGGGCGAACGCCACCCTTGGTTGCATAGCCAGAAGTGTGGCTTCTAGATCAAGACAGGTATTACTAGTACTCTATGCAACTTTGGTGCGCCCACAACTGGAGTATTGTGCTCAGTTCTGGGCCCCTCATTACAGAAAGAATTTAGCCAGGTTGGAGTCAGTGCAGCGTAGGGCCACAAGGATGGTGGCTGGTTTGCAGGGGATCGGGTATGAGGCGAGACTGAGGGGACTGGGTCTCTTCAGCCTGGAGAAGAGGAGACTCAGAGGGGATATGTTGGCAACATACAGGTATGTGAGGGGGTGTCACATGGAGATGGGGAGAGGCCTGTTCTCCCCTGCAGAGGAAGGCAGGACGCGCTCCAATGGAGCAAAGCTCAGGGAGCCAAGGTTCAATTTGGATGCCAGGAAGCACTTCCTGACAGTTAGGACCCCGAGGGCATGGAATGGGCTTCCACGGGAGGTCGTTGAGGCCCCATCGGTGAGGGTGTTCAAAGATAGGCTGGACATGCACATGGTGGGCATGTCATGAGCGGAGCCGGCTGGTGCCGGGGGTCAGACTAGATGGCCTGGGAGGCCCCTTCTGACTCGCTCTGTTTCTATGTTTCTATGTTTCTACTTTCTAAAGACCAGGCTTACCATGGTGACACACCATGAATAGTTTCAGACAACACCCCAGACCAATAATGGTAAAAAAAAAAAAAAAACAGAATTTTTTTACACCAGTTGTAAAAAAAAACACATCATGTTGCATTATCTGAACCCAGGCAATGGATTTTGGGGTGTGTGTTAGGTGAAAGCTGGAAGCAAGTGAATATTGTAGTGGTCTTTAGGTTTCTGATACAAAATATTTCTTCAGTGTCCTAGAAGTACCGGCACTTGTATTCAGAAGGAGAACCTGTCACATGGATTGCTCTAGGTTCAGGTGGATGTGGAAACGAACGAAGTCCTGGTGGGTTTTCATCAGCTCCTCCTCTCCTGGAGTCCAGATAATAACGGTGTCATCAGTGAATCACAGGCAGAGACGAGGCTTTTGGAATAGAAGCTGACATTTTGTCTGGCGGTTTTCAAAGGAAGGACTCCACTAATGTGCATTAGAGAGGCAGGGAGACCGAGAAATAGCAACTTGAAGCCGTAGACAAAGGAGGCTGCCGGAATCAACAGCACTTAGCCAGAAGAGTAAAAGAGAAAAGCAATAGTTGCTTGGTGGATTTGTTGCTGTTTGCGGGGGTAAATTTCCTGCCATCTTCGACCAGGGTTGGCGCATGTTTACAGCATGTCTTTCTTTAAAAATGCATTCTGCTACAAACCGTCTTCATTCTTGCATTCTGTGTGCAAGGCCAGCATCCTTTGAACTTCGAAGCCCATGTTTCAGTGCAGCCAAATACCTTGGGCATTTCCAGAGCTTCTTGGGGCCTGTAGCAAAAGCAAGGAAGGAAGGCTGACTGACCTGTAGCCAGAAGCCACGAAAGCACGAGCGGAGGGCTAGATTTTCCACCGAAATGCACAGCTCCAAACCAGGAATCCAGTGCTTGCCAGGGGGGTCTCTGATGAAACCCTGGCAGTGAAGCCGGGTCGGCGTTGCTGAGAATTAGTTTCACTGATGCTACTCTTTGGAGCGATCTTCACTGCAGCGGCGCCTAGAATAGGAGCTCCCATGGGAATTCTCAATCTGTCGTTCGCAGAGCTTCCGATTCAGAAACAACGGGCTCGGAATAGCATATTTTATTTATTTATTTATTTTTGGATTTATATCCTGCCTTTTTCCTGCAAAGGGCTCAAGGCAGCTTACATCTCCTCCTCCATCTTATCCCCACAACAACAACCCTGTGAGGTAGGCTGGGCTGAGAGTCTGTGACTGGCCCAGAGTCCCCCAGTTGGCTCCATGGCTGAGCAGGGACTCGAACCCGGATCCTCTGAGTCCCAGTCCCAGGCTCTTAACCACTACGCCACACTGTCTCTCTCATATGTCCAAATGCACTTGGTGGCCAATTAATTACCTTTGTAGCAATGGGAGGTAGTGACAGATTTTATTTTCCTGGGCTCCAAGATCACCGCAGACGGGGCTGCAGCCAAGAAATTAAAAGACGCTTGCTCCTGGGGAGGAAAGCTATGGCAAGTCTAGACAGCATACTAAAAAGCAGAGACATCACCCTGCCGACAAAAGTGCGCATAGTCAAGGCTCTGGTTTTCCCAGTCGCAATGTCTGGCTGTGAAAGCTGGACCATAAGGAAGGCCGAGCGCTGAAGGATTGAGGCCCTTGAATTGTGGTGCTGGTGGAGACTCTGCGAGTCCCTTGGACCGCAAGGCGATCAAACCGGTCAGTCCTAGAGGAGATCAACCCTGGCTGCTCTTTAGAAGGCCAGATCCTGAAGATGAAACTCAGATACTTTGGCCACCTAATGAGAAGGAAGGACTCCCTGGAGAAGAGCCTAATGCTGGGAACAATAGATGGCAAAAGAAGGAGGGGACGGCAGAGGATGAGGGGGCTGGATGGGGTCACTGAGGCGGTTGGTGTGAGCTTGAGTGGACTCCGGGGATGGTGGAGGACAGGAAGGCCTGGAGGAATGTTGTCCATGGGGTCACGATGGGTCGAACACGACTTCGCGACTAACAACAACAAACTTTTGATGAAACTCAAATACTTTGGCCACCTAATGAGAAGGAACAACTCACTGGAGGAGATCCCAATGCTGGGAACAATAGATGGCAAAAGAAGGAGGGGACGGCAGAGGATGAGGGGGCTGGATGGGGTCACTGAAGCAGTCGGCATGAGCTTGAGTGGCCTTCGGGGGATGGTGGAGGACAGGGGGGCCTGGAGGAGTGTTGTCCATGGGGTTGCAATGGGTCAGACACAACTTCGCAACTATCAGCAACAACAACAACAAAGCAATGGGAGACCCACAGCCAGTGGGGAACGAATGCATCGGGGTGGGTCATCTCCAGCATGTAGGACAGGACTGGTCCGTCCGTCTCAGTGCTCCGTCACTTTTGGATCTGTTCATGTTTAAATCTGCTCCTTCGTGCTTCAGCTTCTGTCTGTGGTTTCTTCAATCGAGGCACGAAGTCTAATTTGTACGCACAATTAAAGGTGCCTTTGACTGCATGTTCGAAGTATTAGCAGCAGCAGTCTGGCTACGCTACATTTCGGGCCCAGCTTTTTTCCCCTTTTGCAAGAATCCAGGCTGGTTCACCAGGTGTATTTATATTTATTTATTAGATTTTTATCCTGCCCCATTAGCCTTAAGGCTCTCCGGGTGGGTTGCGAAGTTTAGAAATATACAGTGAAAATACCACTAAAAATAACAATTGAGAGAGCAATAAAATTTGAAAATCCAGTAATCAAAGCCACACAGTTGTAAAACTTCTGTTCCTCTTTACTTTATCCTCTCAGCAACAGCCTAAGCGAGCTTGGAATGGCTTCGGGGCGAGAGGAGCTTGGCAGTTGGAGTGGGGCTTGGATCTGGGAGATGCTGGTTCAAACCCCTCCTCAGCCCTTGAAGTTCACTGGGGGACTTTGGGCCAGGCACTCGCTCTCAGCCTAGCCTACCTCACAGGGTTGTTGTTGTGAGGCAAAAAAGGGATTGAAGGACAACGGAAGTCCTTTTCTTCATGAGAAGGAAGAAGGTGGGATATGCTCTGGTAGCTTCCCGATTGGACTGCTCTAATGCACTCCACGTGGGGCTGCCCTTGAAGATGGTCCGGATACTTCAGCTGGTCCAGCATAGAGCTGCCAGGTTGTTAACGGGGACCGGCGGTATGAGCACACAACGCCGGTCCTTTTCCACCTACACTGGCTACCAGTTGAAGCCCGGGCCCAATTTAAGGTGCTGGTGAAGACCTATAAAGCCCTGAATGGCTTAGGGCCACGTAACCTGAAGAAGCATCTCCTTCCATATGTGCCTGCCCGGCCCTTAAGATCTGGGGCAGGGGCCCTTCTCCGGATGCCCTCCCCCAAAGGAGATTAGGAGGATGGCTACCCGGAGAAGGGCCTTCTCTGTGGTGGCTCCCAATCGTGGAGTTCGCTCCCTAGAGAGGTTCGCCTGGCGCCATCACTTCATTCTTTTCAGCGCCAGGCCAAAACCTTTTTATTTTCCCTAAGTTTTAAGACCTGACTATTTTAATTGGGGCTTTATTATGAGTTGAATTTTAGGACACTGTTTTTATTTTAAAAATTACATTTTGTATTGTTAAACCATCCTGAGACTTCGGTAATGGGACGGTCTAGAAAAAGTTTTAAATTAATAATCAATAAATAAATGCAAAATACTACAATAATCAGAGGTTACAGGGGGTTACAGGAGAAAGCCAGAGCCCCCAAAGCTCAGGCCAACACTTTGCTCTCTGCCCAGCACCGGCTCTGGATGTGCATTGTATGTATGTATGTATTTATTTATTTATTTATTTATGCCTTCAAAATATGCCTTGCTCAACTGCTTTCTCCCCAGAGTCCCATTTTTGAATGAGTCTTCGCCTAAAAGGGCTGCTTTTTGAGCCTAGCACCCCGTCACAAAATCCCTGCGGTGAAATTCACCCGGCGTTTCGGTCCAGGAAGGGCCAGATCGGCTCAGACACCTCCCCGCCCTGGGTGGGCCGCATAACCCCCCCCCCCCAGCTCCTCGCTCTCAGAAGGACTGGATCTGGCAGGGACCCTGCTTCTCCAGCATCCGAAGGACAATGTTTGTTTTGGGAATTAGCTGGGGTGCTGTTGATGGAGGGAAGAGGCCATCTGGAAGACGGAATTTCTAGTGGCAGACGGGCCAATTTAAAGGCACGGGGGCCTCGTATTTTTACCCCCACTGGTATTTTGGAGGCGGCAGGAAAGAGAGGTGGCCCTCAGAAACCACCGGCTTCAGCTGTTGCCTTGGGTTATATTTATCCGAGCGGCTATTAAAAGGGCTCCCCGTGGCAGCAAACAGAGAGAGGCGGCTATTACTTAATGGGAGTCTTCCAGGCAGCCTGCCGATGGACCCTACACGCACGAGTGTTTGGAGCCGTGCTAGGTGCACAGAAGGCCTGGGAATCCAGCCCACAAGGAAAGACATGCAAAGGTGGCTCATGCTAAGCTTCAGACATTGCCCAGTCTCTTCCTGGCGGCCTAAAGGAGCCGGTCCCGCGAGGACACCCCTCTGCAAAAGGGGATGCATGGACAGACAGGGTGGCCCTTCGTTTCAGGAGAAAGCCTCAGGCAGAAAGATGCACCCAGGCGCACAGCTCACCCGGGGCTGAGATACAGTCAGAGACCCTCAGGGGCCCGTGCCTTGATTTCGGTGGGTCCCATGGGCAGCTCGGTGAGGCAGGTGGCCTCTCAGCAATCCGAGCCCCCCCCCCTTGAAAGATGTGGGTCCCCAGCCCCAGAGGGCTCTTCACTACCCCTGCCTCTGAAGTGTGCTGTAGCTTTAGAGTCTTCCCCATTCTTCTGCACATAAAATCCGGATGCTGCACGGCAGACGACGCGCTGGGCCAGGAGCTGAGCCTAGGAGTGCTGGACTGGGACTGAGCCTCCGTTGAATCCAGCGTGGCTCACGGAGCCGTTGTGAGGGAAATGGGCCCCTGCACACGCACGCCTCTGAGCTCCCGAGGGGATCGGAGAGCTGTGAATCGTGCCCTCATGGGGAGGGCTGCCCTCCCCTGGAGCGCATTGCAAGATGCCGCCCGGAACGATTTCGCAAGCGTGTCTTCCTTTCTTCTGCAAGAGCTCTGCGGGATTTCCTGCGGGGCCCGGACGAGCATCTCGCAGAAAGCCGGTGTTGCATGCACAATCGGCTGACGAAACACCCCCGGACACAAACCTCAGTGGGGTGACGGCCTGCTCTGCCCCTTCTCAGGTTTCACCCCATGGCAGACCATCCCCAAAGCGGGTGTTGTGATCTTGTCTCCTTGTGCATCCCAAAGGATCGCCAATATGGGAAGAGCTTTGCAAGGAACCCTTCCCAACCTCCCCGTCGACTCCACACTGTTCGCCTCCAGTTCGGGAAGTTAATCCCTCTTCCGGCAACTTCTGTGTTGTTCACGAAGGCATAAGATGCCCGTTTAGCTCTGTGCAAGGTAGGGGTGACCAGGTGGAAAGGAGGGCAGGCCCCTCTCTCATTAACGTGAGTTATAAATATTCATGAAGGACTGCCATTCAATTAAAGCATTATGGTTGTTTGCTTATCTGCCCTTTCACTGTTTGATTGCTGGCAGCTTTGGGACAGATTTGCATGCGCCCCGCACCTTAATAGGGGTTGCGGAGGGCTGGGTGGAGCTGTCAACAGAAGCATAATTCGTGCGTCATTTCATAAAATTCCATCGAAGAAAAACCCAGCATGATGTGGCCAATCTCAGCCTTACTTCACAAATGCACACAAGCCCTAAAATGGCCGGGGGTCTGGAGGAATCCATATCGGTGCTGGGAACCTGTCGGATTCCCTGGGCGCTCTGCTCCCTGGATCCCAGGCCACGTTGTCACGGCCCTGAGCCCACGTTCCTGGTGAGGGCACCCAGCACCTGCTGGGCCGGGGTTCAAGCCCCGTGCCTGGCACGACCGGAAGCCCTCTTCCATGCCGCGGGCAGCAGGTCTCTCTTGCTGCCACACCTGAGGCGGAAGAAGGTTTGCCGGTTGCACAAGCTTCATTCCTTGAGCATTTTCGGACTCCCGCTTGGCTTGCAAGGCTGGGCACCAAGATTTCAGGAAGATGCAGGCAAATTAGGAAGGGGCCAGCGGAGGGCAACAGAAATGATCCAGGGTTTGGAAACTCTGCCCTGTGGGGAGAGACTGGGAGAACTGGGCATGTTCAGCCTGGGGAAGAGAAGGCTGAGGGGGGACATGAGCTCCCTCTAGAAGGACCTCAAAGGCTGCCCCAAAGAGGAAGGCCAAGATCTCTTCTTGCTGATGCCGAAGTGTCTCTTCCTGCTGTTCTTCATCTTATCCCCACAACAACAGCCCTGTGAGGTAGGCTGAGCTGAGAGTGAGTGACCAGTTGGCTCCATGGCTGAGTGGGGGCTCGAACCCGGATCTCCTGAGTCCCAGCCCTGCGCTCTTACCCAGTGCTCCACGCCGGCTCGTACAAAGCTGAGCTCCCTTCCTTGGTTGCACTATTTCCTGAGCCCATCTTTGTAAACCTGGCAGCGAACCTCTCTGTGATTTTAATCTCAGCCGCTCTGTTCCCTTGCAGGTGGATGCTGATGATGTGTTGACGAAGGAAGAGCAGATTTTCCTGCTGCTAAAAGCCAAGGCCAGGTGTGAGCGGCACTTGAAAGCCAGAGGACCCAAGGGACAAGGTTGGTGAGTCCATCCCAGCTAAGCCCTCCAGGAAGCGCCAAGGGAAGGCCGCACCGCCATGGGATTAGCAGTTCTCCGCTGATCTTCTGTCTTTGCTAGGGATCTTGAAAGGCTGTGTGGTGTAGTGGTTAGAGCCTTGGATGGGTTTTGGGAAATCCAGGCGTCTAGTCCTCACTCTGCCCTGAGGCTCACTCGGTGATGCTTGGACAGTTCCTGGCTCTCAGCCTAGCCTGCTTTGCGGGGCTGTTGTGAGAATAGCACGGAGAGGAGAAAGGCAATGCGAACCTCCTTGAAGGCAGAAACACAAGCATAAATGCAAAGTAATTTCTTTGCCATTGTTTGTTTATTTTTTGATTTGATTTGATTTGATTTGATTTGATTTGATTTGATTTGATTTGATTTGATTTGATTTGATTTCTGTGCTGCCTCGGAGACCCTAAGTTTCTCTGAGCAACTTACAACAATCCAATAAAATCTGCCATTACAATAAAAGCACTAGTAACAAGAAAATCAAGAAGTATAATAATCGATAAAAATAAATAATAAAAATACAATAAAACATAAATTAAGATGAAATGAAATGATCAGACTTTTGCAGTGGCCCCGTCACAAAAATAAACGCACAAACATGCAAAACGCCATGTCGCCCAGACCTAAATAAATAAATAAATGCTAAACTTTAAAAACAGAACAATTGTATCACGCAATTTGGAAGAACAACAGCCATCAAAATATGCCAGGATTTCTTCTCCCGGCCCGGAGGGCTCAAAACAAGGACTGCAGCTAAAACTAGAGCCAAACACCGGATAGCAAGAAAGTGATGCATAATATTAATGCATATTAACCATGCAAGCAGAATAATTAACTCTTGGCTGGCGTGCTGTTTTTTCAGCAGCGTTCCGCACTGCCCAGTTCGGGGCACACACAGTGCGCCCCACACAAGCCCCAGCTTTCGACCACGGGTTTTTCCGGCCCTTTCCGCCAGCCCCGCTCTTGTGCCTTTTGGTAGCTTTTCCCAGGAAGATGCTTTGGGGCCCAACTCCCGTCACAGCCCCCGTTCCACCGTGCTTCTAGGAAGCCCCACAAAACCTCGACCGGACCTTTCTGCACCTCACGATGCTGCTGCCGAGCCCCTTCCACCTGGGCACAGGTGTGTTTTCCTAGCTCTGGAGTGGGAGAGCGAACGTTCTTGCTGGATGGGGCAGGCGCACCGAGTGCCAAATTAACCAGCCCCCTCTTCCCACAACGGGGAAGAGGCCGCCCGGTCGCTCCACTTAATTTCTATTTCAAGCTTTTAGAAATTGGCACCAGATGCACGAGGAGAGTGAGCAGGAGGGTGAGCTTGCAGACAGCGTGTGTGTCGGCTCTCGTACCTTGTCAGCTGCAACAGCTGTTCTTTACAGGGCAAAACCCACTTTTTGCCACCCAGGGAGCGAGGGCCTCCAGGGAGCATAACCCCACCAGAGCCCCCAGCATAACTCCCGTGAAAACAAGTGTTTTTGAAAGGGCTTTTTAAAAACAAGGCATCCCCTTCTGCCTGCTGAAGGGATTTGCATCAGATCCTAAATGGCAGCCCCCCAGGGTAACAACAGAGCCTTGCCAGTGCTGGCCCCCCCCGATCGTAGAATGATGCTGAGCCCGGTGCCAGGTTAAGGCGGTCCCCCTTCTCCCCGGCATTTCAGCATCTTCCGTGGCATGATGGAGCTTTTCTGCCAGGCTTTCTGAACAGGTCCCCTCTGTACTAATATTTTTCTGCTGTCGAATTGTTTTTAACTGCGGCGTGCTGGAAGAGTGCCGTGTTTTTGTTATGGTGGGTGTCGCCAATGTTTCTGCGAGTTGCCGTGAGCGGCACAGAGAG
This sequence comes from Varanus salvator macromaculatus, assembly GCA_023646645.1. Lineage (NCBI taxonomy): Eukaryota > Metazoa > Chordata > Lepidosauria > Squamata > Varanidae > Varanus > Varanus salvator. The sequence continues at coordinate 120,529,135 of JAIXND010000654.1, forward strand.
CTTCGGCTCCCAGCTGTGTAGAAGTAAAATTGTGGGGGTCCTGGAAAGAAAGAAAGAAAGAAAGAAAGAAAGAAAGAAAGAAAGAAAGAAAGAAAGAAAGAAAGAAAGAAAGAAAGAAAGAAAGAAAGAAAGAAAGAAAGAAAGAAAGAAAGCTGCCCTCCGCCGAGGCCCCAAGCCCATGATCAGCAGCCTTCCATCTTAGAGCCATTGCCCAAGAAGTGCAACAGAGGAGACGGCGGCTGATCCTCGCCCTCCACGTTCCGCACGTGGGGAAAACTGCAGGAACGGGGCTCGCTCTGGCCAGAGGGTCGCCTGTCCTGTCTCTGGCGCCTTCAAGAGCTCCATGGTCCAGAGCAGCAGACGCGCCAGACTAGCCCAGGGCTCGGTCGGATCCTGATCCAGGACAGCGAGTGGCCAAAAGATGCTGGAGCTAAGCGGGGAGCTCGCTCCACGGAGAAGAAGCTGGGCCTGGTGCAGTGCCTTTGACCACTCAGTCAGTCACAGTGGCCACTCACGGCCACCGTGTTTCAGGGGGCAGAGGCCTTGATCCGAAGCACTCGGGTCGGCCGCTTGGGATGCGGCCTGGAGGACTCCCTTGATGCGTCGAGGCTGTCCACCGTGCTTGCAGAGAGGAAACCAAGCGCTGGCAGTGCATAGGGTGGCCAAGTGTCCTTTCCCCAGAGGACCGTTCTCAGTTTGGCGGTGCCCTTTGCTGGATCGGCGGTCCTCGCCGCAGCTGAACCATCCCTTGGTGGAGGAGTTGGAGCAGCAGGAGGCGCAGCCCAGAGGGTCAAAAGAGCAGCTATGCAGGGGATCTGAAGTGACAGAGATCAGCAAGCGCTCTTGGACGGCAGGGCCGTGGCCTCCCAGGGACTCGGGGCCCCAGCGGAAAGGAGAGGGGGCTGTGGCCCCAGGGGGCCTCCCCCTAAGTCTGGGTCACGGAAGCACGTGGCGATTTCCTGAGCTGCGAAACGGGGCATGTTGCCAGTTCCACTGCAAGTCCTTCGGGCAGGTGAAAGGTTCCAGTTCAGGAAGGTCTGGACATCTGGAGACTCGGCTTACTGTGCAAACAACGAATCCACTGCTCATTTCAGCTCTGGGGCAGCACAGGGGTGGAATCCACCTTAACACTGAGTCCGAGCACTGAGTGGAACAAAAGGAAAGTTGGGAGAGGGAGAGAGTCCTAATAAATGGCAGTTTTTCTGTCTCCTGTTAGCATTAATTAATGAGTTGCTGGGATGAAGTCATTTTTAATCAAAAGAATACAGCGACACTTCACAAGAATGCTAAGAAGTGGCTTTGGAGGGCTTGCTGCAGCATAGTTTTTACCAAAAGTCAGATGGAACCCTGTGTCTCTTCGTAATGTGATCCAGGTGGCTTGCACATGAGTAGAAATAGCGAAACAGAGATAGAGCGAGTCAGAAGGGGACCCCCAGGCCATCTAGTCTGACCCCCGGCTCCGGCCGGCTCCGCTCATGACATGCCTACCATGTGCATGTCAAAGGGATGTGCATAAGACAGACTCATGCACCTTGAGGATAACAGTTCGACTCCTCCTGGCGTGAGCTTCTGAAAATGGCCCCCCTTCCCCAGCCCTAGACACCTCCCCTTCCGGCTTGCTTTGCAGGGCTCCAAAGAGAATGGGACAGTCTTACTGATAGACTCTTCCTGAATCTTTTCCCATGTAGCCATGCAAACACATAGAAACACAGAAACAGAGCGAGTCAGAAGGGGCCTCCTGGGCCATCTAGTCTGACCCCGGCTGCAGCCGGCTGCACTCATGACATGTCCGTGTGCACATCCAGCCTGTCTTTGAACACCCTCACCAATGGGGCCTCAACGACCCCCCATGGAAGCCCATTCCACACCCTCAGGGTCCTAACTGTCAGGAAGTGCTTCCTGGCATCCAAATTGAACCTTGGCTCCCTGAGCTTTGCTCCGTTGGAGCTCGTCCTGCCTTCCTCTGCAGGGGAGAACAGGCCTCTCCCCACCTCCGTGTGACACCCCCTCACATACCTGCATGTCGCCAACAGATCCCCTCGGAGTCTCCTCCTCTCCAGGCTGAAGAGACCCTGTTCCCTCCATCTCACCTCATACAGCATCCCCTGCAAACCGGCCACCAACCTTGTGGCCCTTTCTTTTAAGAAACACACATTCTTTTAAGCGAACGTTTTATTATGCATTGTCATCTTAGGCAGATCATGAAAGTACTACCCCAGGTAGCAGAAGAATTCCAAAAGCGACCGTTGCAAATATTTTCCAGCTTCTTTGCAGAGGAACAGGTTGGCAATTTTGGTGGCATGCTCCTGAAAAACAGATTGTGAAAACATTCCCTTTTTCAAATCCTTCTCCACTGTTTGGATACCCTTCCTGGACCTCCTTCATGGTGATAACCTCTTCCTGATTTAATCATATCAGTCATCCCAGCCAATCAGGGATCACACCATTAACAGAGAGGTGACACAAGACTCTGTGGACATAATTACAGGCAACCAATATATATAACAGTTTGCAATGCATGATTTGGAGGTGCAGGAAGGATGAAATATGGAACATTTCTCAATGTTGCCAAAAATATTAGCAAACAGGCATGAGGCATTTCCAGTGTAAATCTAATCCCAGAGCATTTACCTAAGAGGTAGGCTGTTTGGGCTGGTAACACCTGTGTTGTGACATCATCACATTTGCCATATGATCCCTGATTGGCTGTGGTCACCATGTGATTCATTCCATAAGCAGTAGCAGATTGACTAGTGGGAAGGAACCAGAGGGTATATTCAGCCGAAGCGAGATTGTATTTATAGCCTGTCCTTCCGGAAACCAGGAAATGCTCTTTTTAACTAAATGAAGCCTAGCTTGTTTGGGCTTTTATTTTCATTTTCATTGCTTAAAATAAAACCTCCCTCCACTTTAAGAATAATTGCATCAGGGGCAGAACTAGGCTAAAAGCTTTCCTCTTGGCATTGTGTGGGAGGGAGGTCTGTATTGGTGGAACCCAAAATGACATCTGTCTTGTGCCATTAGGGAACATGTGGAGCAGTTCTCAAAGCCTCACAAAGCACCAAAGGCTAAATCTGTTAACCGAAACCTCTGCCAGTCACCAGGTCACCCTGCAATTCTGCCCCTGTCTGTCTCTACCTCTACTTCTGGGTTCCATGGGGTCCCTCTTGGATCAGTCCCTATAGGATTGCTGCTTGAGAAAAGAAGGACACTTGGAAGAAGAGGTGAGCAGAGGTCCCATCCATGTGTAGATGGAACCCCGATGTATCCCTCCCCTTCCTCTCACCCAGGTGAGGCTGTGGCCGCCCTAAATAGGTGCCGGAGCAGAGGAAGAACGAGGCCCAAGGAACTGACGTATACCCCAGAAAAGATGGAGATGTAGTTGGCCAGTGGTCACTCTGCCCACCTGACCAATATTCAGCCTGTTCTGGAAGGGGTCAGATTGAAAGATCAGGTGTGTTCCTGGATCCGTCAGGTGTGTTCCTTGTGGCCCAGGTGGCAAGGAGGGCCTGGTTGAGAGGCCAGTGGTGAATTCATTTGGATGGAGGTCACCTGGAAACAGTTATCCATGGCCTGGTCATCCCCATGACTGATGCCATGTTTGAAGATGGGTTGGAACCATCGGTGAGGTCCAGACAGAGCTCCTCATGCTGGTAGGGATGGGAGATCTGCCCGTTTCACTTTCTCCTGTATTCATATGCATCGCGTCTCAGGTTTGCGCTCTCCAGAATCTGAGCTTTGTGCAAATTTGTAGCTCCTTACCGAAAAGGAACTAAATTCTCACCCACTTGCACCTGCCCACTTCAACAGGTAGAGCTATTTCCAGCACAGGAAGGAGGATGTATTACCTGCCTGCCATATTGGTGAGGAGGAAAAAAAGAGGAGGCAACCAGATTCACGCCATGAACACATTTGAATTCCTAGAATTCAAACCCAGAGCACAGCCAATCAGGGATCACATGGAAAATTATTGTGAGCCACCCCGAGGCTTTGTTGCAAAGGGGGCGGCATACAGATGTTTCAAATAAATAAATAAAAGGTGATGATGTCACAAAACAGGTGTTATCAGTTTTTCGCACATTCATTTTTCTTCCACAAAAAAAATCATATTCTTTTTCTCCCGAATATGGACAGCTTTGCAAATGTTGGCAAATACTTCACAAAACTGCAGGGGACCAAAATTCTCAGCCACTCCCTAGATGCCAACTTTGACATCGGCCACGCTACGTCTCTGGCTGTTTTCAGGCCCAGCTCAAAATGGAGCTGCTGAATTTCTACATCTTGGGACTTCTAAAGATCTTCTCATATGCACCTGCTCAGACCATTAGAAGGTGGCTCTCCGTCCCCAGACGCCTTCAGGAACGCCACAGGATAATTCGGATTCCTAGCTCTGAGGTCGGACGCAGAGCGCCGGCCTCGGAGCTGGCCATCTCTCCTCCGATCCCTGCTCCCGCCCCCTGCCCCCTGTGGCCAGTCTCTCCGAGGCTGGGGAAAGGCCCACGGAGAGGGGTTCAGGGGGTTGCTCCAGGGCCAGGGAGGGAGCAACCAGAAAATGATGGCACGTCAGCCTTCCTCCTTTCCCCTGGGCCGACACACCCCAGCTGGATGGCCGAAATTGGCCAGGGAAGCCAAGACGCCCTTCGCCTCTGTCCGCACTGTGCAGTGGATGCGTGTACACCTCTCAGTTCAGGGCCTGATGGGCAATCGATAGGCCTGTGTCTTTAGGTCACCTTCGAGTGCATCGCTTTCCGTGACTGGTCAGGTGGGTGGCTAGAAGAACAAGGACCTTCTCAGTCGCGGCCCCCTATTTCTGGGATGCCTCCCTGAAGAGGCCCGCTTGGTTCCCACACTGTGATCCATCCCATGCCTTTCTCCGTCTCCCAGGCATTCCAGAGAACCATTTTTCAGTATTTTAGGCTTGTTCTTATGCAGGTATGTATGTTTTTCCCATTCCTTTGCTGTTTGCCTTTTTGGTTTTTTTGCAGTGCGGGATATTCTTCTAACTACCCGCATTATGTTTTATTCCTTCGGCTAGTCTTTCATTCCACTGGGCAGCGCTTCTTGGAAGGAAGCGGTGCTTCTTTAGTCTGCCCCAGCTGAGCGAAGGGGTTCTCGCCGAAGCGTCTTAAGCCCCTTGGTGTCAACGGGACTAAAGGGGCTTATCTTGGATTGAAGCCGTGGCGAAATTGGTTTCACAAGGAGAGCATCTGCTGTCCTTTATGTAATTTTTCTGAGGAGGCCAAATATAGTACATATTAACGTCTTCCCACAAACCAAAAAAAATCCTCTTTTTAACTAGACAGAGCTGAGCTTGAAATTAACTGTTCCAAAGGGGAAATGAAGTTGGGCAGAGAAGCGCATTAATGATTCCCAGAGAGGTGGGGAGAATCGCGAAGGCTCACATTGGGCGCTTCTTCCAAAAGGCTGTTTATTGTAACTGGGAGCAGAACGGGGGGTTTGACGGCTTCCCACTGGAGTGGGGAAGGTCAGATCTTTCGGGCTGCACTTTTGATGAAGTAAGAAAACGGGGGAAAGAGAAGCATTTCTATCATGCTAGCGTCGGGTCCAAATGAACCTGAACAAGTTGGGTTCCAAAGCTGCTATTTTGGCATCGCTGTCGCTGGTGCGTGCATGTTACAGCTGGTGAGAAGTACAGATTTGACCTAAATTTTTGTGAAATCAACCCAGTAATTTGAAGAGAAGCAGTTTTTGTGAAATAGCCTCTCTCTGAGCTCGGTTTCCCCAAATCATTTTACCGATTCTGCAACGTACTCATTGGCCATAAGCCCTATTGAACCAGGTGGGCTTCCTTCAGTGTAGACATGCATAAGGTTGCACTCTGGATCTTGGATCCCACCTTCACTTCCAGTAATCAAATGGCGTGGAGACCCCTTTTAATCCACTGTTCGCTCTCAAAGAAAGACTCATGGAGGGCGAACACGTTGCATGATATTCATATTTTTAAAAAATGAAATCGATAGAAATCCAACAAAGGATTCCTAAAAAGGAATGGCAGCCATTTTGAATTTCCTCAGTGTTGCAGCACCTCAAAGCAAGGGTTTCTGGGGAAAACAAAATGGCAGCCATTCCTTTTTAATTTATTTTTTGCATAAGTTTCAACCAAACAATATAAAATACTAAAAATGCATAGCGATGGGAAGGCATCCATTCCACAGACGCAGACCAAAGGTATCCGTTTGAGAGTGGGGTCCAGTCGAGTGTTGAAAGTGTCGTTAGTCCTCAATCCGTCACTTTACAGGAAGTGAACTTGGGGGCCACCCTTGCTGAGAAATGTGATCATTGTCATCACCACATTACATTTGTACTCCGCTTTTCCTCTTCTTGCAAGGATTCCAAGGCGGCATACAAAGTTCTCCTCCTCTCCCTTTTCTCCTGCACTACACTGCTGCGCTCTCTCTCTCGCTCTCTCTCTGCATCCCAAACTCGGACCTCCTCCACTGACCCAGACCGGCCAACTTGCCACAACCCTCTGGCCCGCAGCTAGCCCAGCTCCAGCTGGCGCCCCGGACCCGGCGTTCTGCCCCTCCTCGCTGCCACCCCCAGCCCAGTCCTCACACCAAGGCAGCTTCAGGGGGAAGAGCCGGTCCCTCCATAGCTCTTCCCCCGGGACTCCCAGGTGGCACCCACGAGAGCCCCGGCCGCTGTACTAGATGGTAGCAGTTACGCCGCAACTCCCGGGGCTGCTGAGCTGCTCCTGGGCCAGCCAGGGGAGCCCCGGGGCTCCTCGGGTCTTGGCGAACCGTGTGGGCCCCTCTCTGAAAATCCTGAGGCCCGGCCGCCCCGCGTCACCCCCACTCGCCGCCTGCCCAGGGGGCCACGGGATGGAGGGCTGCTTGGCCCACTTCTGCGTGCTTTACACGAGGCGGGCTCCAGCTTGGATCCCGGCCATCTCCCACTATTAGTGGTCTGGCACGGCCGGGGAGAATATTCCGCCTGGGGCTGCGCCGGGCAAGAGGCATGATCGGACTCGCCCCACGGCGTGTGTGCAGACACGGCCCCGCTGCTCGCGGAGGTGCGGGAGCCGGTCTGTCGGAGAGCTCCGTCTTTGCATCCGCAGGGTTGTCTTGCTGCCTCTTTCAGGCAGGACGCTGGGAAGCTCTCCCTGCCCGGGTTCTTGGCACGCTGCTGCCGGTCAGAGCACGCAGTGCTAGCCTACCTGTACCCTCATTCCAACCTGGCAGGCAGCAGCCTCTTGCAGTTGGATGTTCAGGGGCTCCCACACACAATAAATCCGCCGGTGGGCCCAGGACAAGATGCGGTGGGGCGAGGAATAAGAGCGAGCAGGAGGGAGAGGAATGAGCTGTTGAAGTCCTGAACTCTTCGTGAGCCAAACGAGGAGTCCCTGCCCCGTGAGGCTTACAGTCTCCCTGTCGCCAAAGCAGACAAAGTTAGTAAGAGGTTAATGTGGCTGTTGTTGGACTTGGTTGCGGCTGCGGGGAAATACTGGGAGCATTTAAGCACGGGGGAGAATGGGCTATTAAAATGAGGGATCTGGTGGGAGAGAAAGGAAGGAGACCAAAACCTTTTTGCGTAAGACGAGAAAACGATCCAGAAACCGAAAGCCATTTGAGAGCAACCACATGGAATCAATTCCGCCTTCGTTAGAGGGGTGGGGCAGCCACCGACGGCCTCGTTAACGGGCTGCCAGCTCCACCCTCCCAGTGGGTGGATGTGACAGGCCGTTCTGCTTGCCCGTAAAACTCTGGTGGCCGGCTCATAATTTCCTCCCGGACTGGCCGTGAGCGGCAGCGCTGAAGCTGCAAAACGAGAGCCTCAGCCGGCTCTCCGTCCCCGGGGGGCCGCCCAAGAAGATGGAGTGGAGCAGGGCAGCGAGGGGAGGAAGGGGCTCTGCCAGGCAGGGGATCACAGCTGCATCTACCCCCCCTTGCTCAGCTCTCGGTTTGGCATCCAACCTGAGGATGTGGCCCGGAGCACGTAGCCCCAGCAAGCTCAGCTGCAGCTTTTCTAACCCCCTCCCCTCTTTCTCCTTCTGACCACCTGGGGGCTCGGATATATATTCGGTATATAACACAGATATTACATGGCGTGCGCTATGCAGAGGGGGGAAACGGGGAGGCATCCAGCATGGGAGAGTCCGGCCAGAAGGCAGAGGCTGCTGGTGGGTGCTGGAGGAACCGGGTGGAATCGGGGCCTTCCCGGCGTGGCCCACCAGGAAGCACTGCACCTTCAATGTTTCCAGTCCAAAGGGGACATGCGAGCAGGTTTCCCACTTCCCGCGTTTCCAAACTCCGCTGCAGGGTGAGTTTGTTAGATGGGCTTCCGCGAGCTGCCGTCTCTCAGCTGCAGCGCCCCGTCTGAAGTTCGGGGGAAAGGAAGCTGGCCAAACTTAGCCCGCTCGTCGCAGGGAACGCAGCTTGATGCATGCAGCACTGTCAGCACGCTTTGAGCACGCGGCTAGCATTGTGAAATTCTGGGCACCGGTCGCTCGTTACTCATCGTATAGACTAGTGCACTGCCGTAGTACCTTTTCATGTGGAAGTAAGCTCTGTCTATTTCAAGCGCTTTTTCTCTTCACCGCAGAACAGTCCTAGTAAAACCAGAGATTAATCTCTGAAATGTGACTTTCATTTTGCTGAGAGGGATGGCACATCACAGGAGAAAATACTGAGTCCTACGGACGCCGTCGTAGGACAAGCTCATGCAAAGCCTTCCTAAGTCATAGGTCATCAGATGTTAGAAGCAACTGGTTTGTTTTAGCGCCCTGCCTGAGGCAAAACTCAGGATGGGCCGGTCCGTCCCGCTTGCTTTGCTTCACTTGAGTTGGACCTCCACCATTAAGTTCCTTCCAACCAGAATTCCAAGTTCAGCTCTCACGTTGCATTCGCAACAATCTGTACAAAGGGTTGTACATATTTTTCCATGCACGCCTCCCGATTCTTGTACACACGTCCTTAAATCCGTGCCTTTTCGTCCCTAGTTGATAGTCATTTTGTGCAGATTTACTGGTCCCGTGGGCATCTGAGGTGCGTTTCTCCGAAGGCATGCGGATTTCTGTGCGTGGTTTCATGGACAAACTTGATCTCAGCAGCTGGAAGTTTGCAGAGTTTGGCACGCAGCTGCCTTTCAATTCACGTGTAAACACGGGGAGCAGTGAGGAGGCGAGCGTCACCAAAATGCAAGCCTGACAGAGCTCTTTTGATGCTTTTCAGAGCTCCTAGTGACAAGCTTCGCGCAGGGAGGCATATGGTGCTACCCCCCTTGCACCAGCTTCCTCTCACTGCGGTTGCTGCCCATCTATTATCTATTAAGCGCCATCGGGAAAGCGGCTCATGTGCTTTTATCATGTTCTTCATCTCTCTCGATCTCCCACTCTTCAGCTAATGACTTCTGAAGTTTAGTCCAGTTTTCTCACCGCAAAAACAGTTTTGTCTCTATAGGCTCCCGGCCATCCACTAACTTGATCCAGGTGATTAAGCGGTTAAAGGTTGGTTCTTATAGGCTTTCTTTGTATCGCTGCAAGGCACGGGTGTTCCTTGCCTTGTTTCACCTGAGAATTTTCTACAAGAAGGAAAAGTCTGCACAGGGCCGAGCAGAAACTATTCCTTCCTCCACCACCAAGATGAGGAAAGAGTTCTAGTGTGTGTGGGGGGGGGGGAACGGGGGGAGTTGGGGGAGCGATGGGGCATTTTCACTTATCCAGAGCAGAAAGCCTTGTCCTCTCTCTGGATCGTCTTTTTGATGGTATGATGTACACCTGATTGGGTATAGCATTGTGATATTTCTGCTGTGATCCCCGATTGGCTAGGATCCCATTACCTGAATGGGTGTACATTGTGGTATTTCTACTGTGATCCCCAATTGGCTAGGATCCCATTACCTGAATGGGTGTACATTGTGGTATTTCTGCTGTGATCCCCGATTGGCTAGGATCCCATTACCTGAATGGGTGTACATTGTGATATTTCTGCTGTGATCCCCGATTGGCTAGGATCCCATTACCTAAATGGGTGTACATTGTGATATTTCTGCTGTGATCCCCGATTGGCTAGGATCCCATTACCTGAATGGGTGTACATTGTGGTATTTCTACTGTGATCCCTGATTGGCTAGGATCTCATTACCAGGAAGGTTACAGTTAAGGAAAGTGGCACCGGAAAAGAGTGCTGGGGCCCAGCAGCTGCAAACAGGCATTTAAAGAGGTAAGGAGGGGGACAAGGCTCCCCTCCTATGTCAAACATGTTTATGGAAAAGTATTTAGATCACAACATGATAGAGGAGATGGACACTTACTTTGCTGTTTTGTGCCACCCAGAAAAATTACTGCTCATGCGAACTCCAGAGTGTAGTCTCCAAGAAGGGACAAAGAAAATTAACAGTGCGGTGCAGCTTAACTCTTGATCCTTCGCACCATTTCAGACTATACCTGGAATGCGCTCCCCAGAGAGGCTCGCCTGGCGCCGTCTTTATTTGCTTTTCGGCGCCAGGCGAAGACCTTTTTATTTAAACAATATTTTAAATGTTAATTTATTTTAAATCTTTTGTATTGTATTTGTTTGTTTTAATTTGGACCTGGAGATGGGCCAGTTTTAAAGTTTTAAGGTTTTGATATTCTGTAGGCTTTTTAATTATTGTACTATGTTTCTGCCTACAATGGTTTCTTGAGGTTGTGAGCCGCCCCGAGGCTTGTGGCAAGGGGCAGCCTATAAATCTGTAAATAAATAAAATAAATAAATGTCAGAATGTTCCTTCAAAACCATCCTCATCCTGCAGACAGAATATTTGCATGTCAGGGTGGAATGGCGGTAGCTTAGCAAGGCCCCTAATTAGCTGGTGGCCTCCGAAAAAGGTGCTTTCAGCTCAGACATGTGATTTCGACTACTGGGCAGTATAGTCATGAAATGCTAATTTCTGGTCTGAAATGGGGCAGCCTGCAAAGAGCTACACCATGCATGCAATTCTCCTACTTATGCCGCTCGGCGATAAACTGTTTTTAACAGGAATGCCCAGAGGGCATGTCCTTCCAGCCGACTTTCTTCTGACAGTTGGGTGTATTTTAGACCAGAGAGATCTCGCTTCAAAGCCCGCCTCAGCCACGCTGCTGACAGGAGCTGCTCGGATCCTGTTCCACTTGGGCCCTCCTGCACTTGGACAAGGCCCATTCCCCAGACTGGTCCCAGTTGTGCCTCTTGGCCCGTCTTCTGGTTCCAACTTGCTCTGCGCTTCTCAATGGCCTTGGCCTACAGGTCCTGGCTCACCTCAGCCTACTGCCCATCCCGGAAACCAGCTGACCTTGGGCCAATTGAATTATCTCAGCCCAGCCTACCTCGCAGGGTTCGTGTGAAGGTAAAATTGCCAGAAGGGCAAGGAGAACTCTAAGCCGTTTCCCTGAACTTCTTGAAGGGAGAGCAGGAGAAAGATGGAAATCCATTGGCCAAGGAGAAGGAATCAGACTGATAAATGCCCAACTCTGGTGGGCCTTCAGAAAGCACAAAACCAATGATAAATTGCCAAAAGGGGAACGAAAGATGGTCTGAGGATTGGTGTGGGATGATCTATAGGTTGCCCCCACTGCCCCTGTGTGGGTTGTTGTGGGAGCAGATTTCTTGTAGAGAGGCTGGACTAGATGACCTCCTTGAACACCCTTCCAGCTCTACAATCCACGAGGCCAACTGCCTGCACAGCAAGTTATTTTCCGAATGATCCTACCCACTCATCAGCTCTCTACATACATTCCCCACATGCAGCACTTGGCTCAAGTTTCGAGGGAGGGGAAGCCCAAAAAAAGAAATATTTTTTAAAAAGAAAGAAAGGAGAACGGTCCCCACAAGCTTGTGGTTTGCTTGCTTGCTTGCTTTTAAATTTAGCCGTCGGATGAAAGACATCCAGAAGGAACAGGAAACCCCGAAGCATTTTTCTTTGAGACGTAGGCAAACATTACGTTTCGACAACGGCGGTGTGGACGATGCCCACCCTGACACCAACCCTGGACGGGGATGAAGAGAAATGCCCGGCCGTGACTCATCGGGGCTGCACCCCCCACCCCTTGGCATGAATCAGGAGCCTGTGTTGACCCACCGTTTGGAAGAGAAGAGGGGACATTTTGCAGAAAGGGGGAGCGAGCGAGCAATCCACAAAGGCCCGTTAATAGCTGTCCTCGGCGTTGTCAGGCAGCCTGCGTCGAGCTTGGTCTCCACGCACACACGGCCCTTATAAATGCCTCTCTTATTTGCTGTGCCATTAGATGGATTAAAATAGGCACACATCTGTGTACTCGTCACACCTCTGCCCGAGGAGCGTTGCCCGAACGGCCCCTCCCTTCCCACACGCACACGCAACCTCGCACGCGGCCGACAGCTCTCTCCGGCTGGCTTTCCGCACCGACTCGGCCACATCCTGTCCGCCACGGATTTAAGGTGTGCGTGTGAGGTGGCCCTCAAGGGCGCTGGGCAAACTCGTGGAGAAACGCTCTCCAGGATCCCGAGCCATGGTGGAGCAGTGTTCAGCAGAGTACTCCTCCAGATGCTTTGGACTACAGCTCCCGCCATCCCCGGCCGTGGGCTGTGCCCACCCGTGCTGATGGGACCTGTAGTCCAAAACATCTGGAGGACGCCCCACTGAGGGAGGCAAAGGTGGCAGTATCCGCGCATCCCAGGAGCCGGTCCGCTTGGCTACGTGCCACCTCCAGTCCTGGAGGCAGGGTGCTTCTGCTGGCCGCCTCCTGTGGCGGAAGCCCCCCGGGGATGTCTGGCTGGCCTTTGAGCACAGCCGCTGCTGCAGTAACGGGGCCGTGTGGTGCGATTCTGCACAGCTGCTCTGGGTCTTGGTCGGACCAGCCACCAAGGCCTGCGTTCTTAGAGAGCCTCAGGAGACCATTTCTTGGAAGTCCACCAGAAATTGTCCGGAGATGCATTGGTAGTCCAGGTCTACGTTAGGAATGTAGGAAGCCGCCCGATCCCGGGCCAGGCCTCAGTAGAGTCGCTGCCTCTGCCTGCTTTGGATTTGGGCTCCCATCAGCACCAGTGGGGAGCGCCTGGTATCTGTGGTCCGTGCCATTTCGAGTGCACCGGGTTGGGGAAGGCAGCTGTACAGTGCCTTGTGGATTTCAGGGAGAAGCCTTTCCCAGCCCTGCATGGAGATGCCAGGGATCAAATCTGGGACCACCGGCCTCCAGCCATGCAAAGGCGGTGCCCAAAACCTGAGTTGCGCCCACGCCTTTTGCCAGCCTCCCCCTCTGTCCTTTGCGAGCGCACCTCTGTGTCCCTGCCTCGTGCACTTGAGCTGTGACACAGCTCCTGTGCCTTAATCTACCTGGAGTATGACATGCAGAGCTGCCTCTCCTCTTCGGTGAGTTGACCTGGTGGGTCCTTTTCTGGCAGAGATCGCGCGTCTGTCTTCTGTATTTGGAGTGGCGCAGAGATTGGCAGAGTGGTAGGCATCTGGTGGTGTTTGCAGCTGAACTCTCTGCGCCGATTTGCTGAGCATGACATCTTCCCTGAATTCAGTCCCCCAGTTTCAAACCGCGGCCAATTTTTTCCCAAACCCAAATCCACACTGTGCTCTGAGCATCCTGATCGGGCAGAGAATTCTAGCAATGCCAAGAGACAATATGGAAAAGCTCACAATCTTTCTCAGAGGCAGGGAAAGGATCACACAGATCGAGTTTATGTACGGAATTGTGGGTCATCTTTATTTTTATTTTTTTCTTTCCTAAAATATGTTGGTCGGCTGTGCCCTGCTTCTTCCCAAGCCGCTGGTTGTCCTTCCCGTAATGGAGTGACCACAACTGTACATCATATCCCAGCTGCGGTCTCTGGTGCCTCGCTTGCCGTGCCAGAATAACCTGGGGATGATTTATACTCTGCACTCCTAGATAAACACCTTAGGACCTTGTTTGCATTTTGTTTGCCTGCCAAAATGGCTGTGCAGATGGTTTTAATGTGCTCTTCACATGTCGCAGAAGAAGCTGCATCAAATACAATCTCTCAGCAGCGGGAGAGAGAGAATGAAACAATCAAGCCAGAACAATCCCACCCTGGAGTCAGGATGGGTGGGGAACGGGTTCGGTGCCCGTTTAATTTATTTCCATGTGTTGATCTGAGCATGTATATAGAATCGTAGGATCGTAGAACAGTAGAGTTCTCCTGCTGTCCAGCCTGAATCTGGGTTGTCGCAGCTTGACTTGATTATTCCATGTCTGGAATACATGAATTATTACTCTGGCATCAGCAAGAAGAGATCTTGACCTTCCTCTTTGTGACAGCCTTTGAGGTCCTTCTAGAGGGAGCTCATGTCCCCCCTCAGTCTTCTCTTCTCAAGGCTGAACATGCCCAGTTCTCTCTCTCTCCTCACAGGGCAGAGTCTCCAAGCCCTGGAGCATTTCTGTTTCCCTCACTGGACCCTTTCTAATTTCTCTGCATCTTTCTTAAATCTTGGTGCCCAGAACTGGACACAGGATTCCGGTGAGATCTGACTAGTGAAGAGTGTAGAGGAACTGCTACTTCTTGCAGTTTGGAAGTAGCACTTCTATTAATGCATCCCAAAATAGCATTTGCCCTTTTGGCAGCTGCATCACATTGTTGGCTCATACGTAGCCTGTTGTCCACAATGACTCCGAGGTCTTTGTCCTTTTCCGTTCTGTTGAGCCACGTGTTCCCCATCTTGTGTCGGTGCCTTGGCTTTCTTTTTCCTGAGGACTGGGCACTTGTCTCCTAGTGAACCTCCTGTTGTTGCTTCAAGTGGATCAGGATCGCCCTGGATCTTCATTCCTTCTTCTCGGGTGTCGCTTATTCCACCCAGTTTGGTATCCTGCCTTTTTTCCTTGAAGGAGCCCACAGAGCAGCCCATGAGCCTCCTTCTTCCCATTTTATCTTCACGACAATGCCAGGAGTCAGTGACTGGCTGTGTGGAGACTTGAACCCAGATCTTCCAATCTTACGCAACACTCTAGTCACACAGCCATATTCAATGTGCACTTGAGAGATTTGCCTTCTGCAATTGAACATGAAGCAGAACATAGCCAGACATCGCAATCCATAGTTTTCCCAAAGTTGCAATGCAGGCCACCAATACAGGTGCACGTAGAAAGGTCGTGCACAATTTCCACAAATTTAGGAAACTTTCCACAAAGGATGCCTAGATTCAGGGAACTGTACTAGAACAATGCTTTCTTCCATGGAAAAATCATTTATGAAAAATAATCTACATTTGTAAAAATGTGCACAATATTGAGAAAACATCAATGAAAATATATGCACCTGTGTGCAGACAACCAAAATAAAAATCCAGAATGAAACTGAGTTTGAATTAAACGAACTGTGAAGAAAGTGGAACTTGAGTAAAAAGGAGGTTGAGAAATTCATCTGCCGCTAGCAGAATCTATTATATAGTTCTATTTCAGTTTTGAAACTGATATGATAAAACATAAGCTGAGTCCTGCTGGATTAGAACAATGGTCCATGGACTCCCACATCAGTTTAGACAATGGTCGACCAACCAGGCTGCAGGGGTTCAGGTACGGATCCAGCTAAGAGTCTGCACGTTTGCAGAATCCACACAGCCCCACACAGCCCCACACAGAATCCACACAGCCCTTTGCCGGCAGCATCCACGGGCCAAGTTCAAGGGGCTCTGAGCGCAGATGAATCCGCTGCGGGCTTCTCCGGCCTCCCTACTACAAAGCACAGCAGGAGAATAACAGCCCAGCCTGCCCCGTTTTGCTCGCCCACAATCTTGCACCCGGACTGGCCATTTGGAGTAGTGTTAATGCCTAATATTGCTGATCGACCTTTTCCCCATGGATCGTTCTGACCCCCTTTAAAGCCATCTGCACCAGAAATTAATGCGCTTGTTCAAAGAATGACATCTCCGCCCTGCTGTTCATCACGACTGAGCCCATGTATCTTATAAATATATTTCAGTGCTGGACAATTTAAGTGGCACGTCACTCAGGGCAATGCTCATAAAACCACGCGCCGCACTGTGCAGGCACTGGATCTCACCGTTGTGACAACCGCTTCATTTTCCGTTCCTTTCTTAACCACTCCTAACTCACGATCTGCTCCTTGTGCTCGCATGTGCACAGAATTGATTTCAGTACGTCTGTTCCACCTCTTCCCTGCCCAGTGGCGGCACCATCTGATCCCATCAATGTATAGGCAAAGTTAGGGTACCTTTGTCCCAGTGCGCATTGCTTTAGACTCACATGCATTGAACCTTATGGGACTCTGGACTCGGAGGTCCTCGGCTGTTCATACCTGTTTCCCTTGCCGCCGCTTCTGAGAAGCACCCCCCCCTCCAGATCACGTGTGCCCCTTCCTCAAAGCCCTGATCCAAAGCCCCTTTTGTAAGAGGTGGATCCAACGAGGCTGGGAACCCCTACCATGTTCCTCATGGACACAACCCTCCCTGAAGGACCACCTTTCCCTTTGTGGTCCTGATCACATGCCAGGAGCTATCCTTGAGGTTGTTCTCCGGTGTCCGTCACTAAGAACAGCAAGGGCAGCATGTTCTTTCCCCTCTCAAGAGACCTACCTTCCGCTCTAATATTTGGGAAGACTTTGAGCCTTGTGACCGTATCACCAGCTCGTTGTGCCCCTTGCTGGTGAAGATGGAGGAAGAAATTGATTCCTTTTGCTAATCGATAGGAGCAAAACAGATTTTTGCACTGGGGAAACAGTTTGGATGCCTAAATAATTGTAATTATTATTGCAATGCAAGTGTTTCCACCCTTTCTTCCCTTTGGGTGGACACAGGGGTCTTCCCCTCTTTGTTTTATGTGAGGTGGGTGAGGCTGAGAGCTCGTGACCAAAGTCCCCCAGTGCATTCTGTGGCAGAGTGCAGACTAGAGTCCCAGTCCAACCACTTTGCCACAGCAGCGCTCCGTTATCCCTCAAACTTTGCACCCCTCTCAATGTTGTAATGAAGTTCTCACCTAACCAGAAGCAATGCTCAGGGGAAGGGTGTATATATGCACGGAGAAAATGCGTTCTTTTCTGTTCATTGGTTACCTTCGTGGCACAGGGGACATGAGCGTTCGCAAGAGCCAACGTCTGTCCCAAGCGATGGCAGGAAACAGCAGTGCCCCCCTCAGGAATCCTGTTCCAATAGACACCACCGTCCCGTTGGCCAAGAGCGGGGTTCTGTGACGACTGCCAAGCCAACCGTTCCTTGTGGGGAGCAGCCATCGTTGCTCAGTGTTTACTGAAGGCTGTTGGTAGCTTTTCTGCAAACCTCAGAGCTGATCCCAATCAGGGTCTTCCTGGGCGAGCTTCCACCTCTTTTCTAAGCAATGGGGGCTTGTGGGTGGGAAATAAAGCTAAACGAGGCCCTTTTCCCCTCCACCACCATCAGCAAAGGAAGTTTTCTCGGAATATGGCATCCGGCTAGCATGAGAACCTCAAACCAGAGTGCCCACTTCCTTGCTTGAAAGGATGACCCAAACGGTGGGTTGCGCCATCGCCATTTGGAAGGGATGGTGCTGTGAGTTTCACCTTGGGGAAATATGGCAGAACCCGCGAAACCTTCCAAGGTGCGGTGCTGGAGGTGACTAGGTGGCCCCCCGTTTTGCCACGGTTGGCCTGTTGAGGAACATGTGAAGATCCCTGCCCAGGTGAAGCAGCCAGAGGACCGTGAGGAGCATCAACCCAAGCGTCTCGAGAAGACGGGCAACATTTCTCCAGCATGATTCACACCTGAGTGTCCCTCATGGCCCCCTTTCTGCCTTTTCTCTTGCAGATGGATTCTGCGTCTCCGAATGGGACAACCTCATCTGTTGGCCGGAAAGTGCCCCTGGAGAGCTGGTGTCCATGCCATGCCCAGATTACATCTTCGACTTCAACCATGACGGTAAAATCCCCTATTTTGGCCCAGATGTGCTGGCACACTTGGAGAAGCTGAGCTCTTCTCTTATGGAGTATAGACGGTGGCTGACAGTGTTGCAGAACTCGTCTCCGAGGGTTTGTGGATGTTCCTTGCAGCTGGTCAGCTGTATTTAGCTCATCAGTTTTATTGTGGCCTTGCAAATTGATTGTGTGTGTGTGTGTGTATCATCAGCCCCGTACAATCTCCGCTGGTTACCAGTTCCAGTCAGGGCCCGCTTCAAGGTGCATGTACAGTGGTGCCTCATCCGTTGAACTTAATTTGTTTTGAGAGGCTGTTTGAACTCTGAATCGTTCAAAGTCCGAATCAATTTTCCCCATTAGAAACAATGGAAAGTGAATTAATCCGTTCCCAGCCCCATTTTGGTAAACTTAAACAGCAAATACAGCCTCCTGAAATGAATTAAGTTTGAGGTTATATACCGGGAGTAATAAAAAAATACAACAAATGTTTAAATTGAAAAAATGATTCCAGTAAAAGACACAGTGCCATTAATCCCAGTGTGATGTAGTGGTTAAGAGCATGGGACTGGGACTCAGAGGATCCGGGTTCGAGTCCCTGCTCCACCATGGAGCCCACTGGGTGACTCTGGGCCAGCCACAGACTCTCAGCCCAACCTACCTCACAGGGTTGTTGTTGTGGGGATAAGATGGAGGAGCAGAATGATGTGAGCTGCCTTGAGCTCTTTGTAGGAAAAAGGCAGGATAGAAATCCCAAAATAAATAAATACATGAATCCCTCTCAAAATGCTCTTCCTCACTTCGAACCCAGTTCAGGAAGCCCTCTTTCATGAGTGCCTTTAGCTGAGCTGCCATGGCTGCCCCGAGGCTTCAGAAAGTGGCAAGAGCGATGGGCAAGTGTGTTTGAAGCGAGGGAGAGTATTTTAGGGAGACTAATGGCGACGTCTCTTTTACTGTGATCTTTTTTTCGACTTGAGGGCACATCTGATGACGTTTTTGCCGCAACTGCCATACCTTTCACTTCGCTCGCAGTTCAAACTTAGAAGCATCCTTTGAACCGCAGAGTAGTTTCATCTCTAATGTTCAAACTTTGGATCGTTTGAAGTTAGAGTTGTTCGAACGGGGAGGCCCTGCTATATTAACCTACAAAGCCCTAAATGGCTTAGGACCTGATTATCTGAAGGAGCATCTCCAGCCATATATACGTCCCCCACCGTAAGATCATGTTTGGTGGTCCTCAAAGGACACAAAGAGGGCAGCTACTCCAGGAAGGGCCTTTTTGGTAGTGGTGCCTCATTGATGGAAGAGACGTACACCTGGCACTGACGCTGTACATGTTTCAGTGCCAGGCAAAAACTTTTCACTTGACATTTTAATATTTTATTAATAGCTACAGGCAGGTCTTAGTCTTACTTTTGTCCTGATTCTTCTTCGCATTTATTTTTCTTGGGCTCTAGCATTTATCCATTTGTTGAATTATGGTGTGAATTGTTTTCTTTATTATAATATTGGATTGTTTTATTGATTATCACTCTGTTTTAATATATTGTGCTATGTTTGGATTTTATTGAGCATAAACCATTCAGAGAGCTAACATGGCTGAGTGAACGGTATACAAAAAAACAGAAAATAAAATTATAAATAAATAAAAGATAAGCTCTGTGGGAGCTTTTTAAGGAGGGAGGGTGCTGAAGGGTGTTCTAAAATCCCTTTAATGAAATAAATAAATACATTCACTTTGCTCCAGGCTTTTATTAGCAATCTCTGTCTTTCGGATGTTTCTGGCATATATACGGACGGAATTTTGCCGCATCCGTTTTGTGTGGGTTGGACCTTGCATTCCACCCTTAAAGGCGGCCTAGAAATCTTTGCCTTAATCAATATTAAGGAGTCCATCAGCTTTTCTGCCTTCCTCTTTCCCCTGGCTAGGCCATGCCTACCGGCAGTGTGACCTGAACGGGACGTGGGTGCTGGTACCCAGCAAGAATCGTACCTGGGCCAGCTACAGCGAGTGCGCCAAGTTCCTCAACATCGACACCAGGGAAAAGGTGAGCTCCATCCCCATCACCATTGTGGGCAGGCTGGACCTCGTGCATCCCTTGATCTGAGCGAGGTTTGGGTCCAGGTACATCTTTCTAAGCTTGGTCTCCCTTGGAACACTTAATGCTCAGAACCCAACCTCTGGAAGCTCTGGCCAACTGGAGTCCCTTCGGCTCCGGCATTCATGCATCATCTCGAGACTTAACTCTTCTCAGTGCCTTTCCCTGTGGCTTTTGCACATCCAGCTGTGATCTGAGCACACAGTGTGCGGTTTTGTCTCTGATTAATGTATTGTGTTGCTTGTATTGTTATATTTAGGGTAGTTTTATGCCATTGTTTTCTTATATTCACTGCTTTCCAACATTTGTGGAAAGCCATAGATCATTACATTACAATTATAATTATAATTCATTCAAGAAATATATGATTATAATTTATTAAAGAATAATTCATGGAAGTAAACTCTGCTCCAAAACATAAATTCACTGCCCAAGCCTGGCATTTATTTTAAATTGGGGAATTCCATTCTGAATTCGGAGAAGTATGAATTTTTAAGGAGAACTGAATTATGTTTAAGAACGAGGTGAATGAGGAATTTTTGAGTTTCTCCAACATGCTTATGTTCCTCCTCTGAAGCTTGCGTTGTCTCGTTCCTGCTCCCAAATCTGAGCACAGTGTTTGTCCCTTTTTGAATCAGAAATGCGTGCATTTTTGAGCAAGAAAAGGGCCCGCTTTTCAAAGCGCACATTTGAGGTGCGTTTCTAATAGGACACATTTTGCAGATGTGATTATGAGCTCGAGAATGTACAAACTTTCTGCAAAAATCGTGACCACATTCACACTTGCATCTGGAGCTGCAAAGGGGACTTTTCGTGGGATGTTGCAATGTGAACAAAATTCACGTACATCCTCGGTTCGGTTGATGAGATGCCTCGCAAGTTGCGAATTCTGTAAATTAAACTGCAGCCCAAAGGATTCTCCTCCTTGCCATGCCTTCCAACCGCTTTTCAGGCACTGAAGGATGGTTTTCCGCATCTCTGCTCACTGATGAAGAGGATGCATATCAAGACGGCGGCCTTTTTGTACAAAGCACGTGTCCAGCTGCTTCCTCTCCTTGACATAAATCTTCAAACTTGTAATGCTCTCTACGTGGGGCTGCCCTTGAAGACGGTCCGGCAGTCGCAACTGGGCAGAATCGGGCTGCTCGGCTGGTGGCGGGTACTGCCCGAGCGGCCCGTATAACCAGTGCTGGAAGAAGCTCTCTGGCCACCGGTTGCGGCCCAGGCCCAATTCAAGGTGCTTGTATTGACACGGAAAGCCCTCGACGGCTTGGGGCCAGGCTATCTAAAGGACCGTCTGCCCCCGTATATACCCACCCGCTCCTTAGATCAGCCCAGGAGGCCCTTCTGCAAGAACCGCCCCTCAGGGAGATGGGGGGGCAACCAGGAGGGGCCTTTTCCACCGCTGCTCCCCATCTTTGGAACTCCCTCCCCAGGGAAATCCGCCTGGCACCATCTCTATTTTCCTTTTGGTGCCAGGCAAAGCCATACCATTTTAGGAACTTTGTTAACATTTAGCCTGCATGCTGTGGCTCTTTCAAATTGCTTTTAAAGATGTTTAATTAATTATGTTTTAATTAGTTTTTAATGTGTTTCACTTTAATATTTTATGTGTTGCAAGCCACCTAGGAAGGCTCGGCAGTTCTAGGTGGCCTATAAATACATGCATGTATAAATCCATAAATAAAACCAAGGGTGACAGTCCCAGGGCCCATGGCAGCTCCTGCTGCTTGGCACTGATGGGCTCTGGAATCCAACCACCCCTGTAGGGCCGGACACCCCCATTCTAAATTCGACGACTGGGTGCAGCGGTGAGGCGCTCTGCCCTTTCGGAGAGCCATCCGTGCCAAGCGAGGCCGGAGTGGAGCTGACCTCCCGCCCTTCCCTGTGGGAAACCTGCGCATGGAAAATGCGCCTTCTCACTCCATCCACACCCACTGGCTGCTTTCACCGTGGCCGATGCTTTTCTGTTTATTTAGTTTCTGAATAGATTAATGTTGGCAAGCGCAGGGTTCCAGCAGTGTCTCTGGCCAGGAAAACATTCCCAGGTTGGGGTTTCTGATGCAATATGGCTGAGGTTAGCATTCCAGAAGAGCCGGGCAGTCAAGCCCGGATTCAAAACCATCCAGAAGCCCCGGTTGCTTCATGCTGGCTTGGAAGAGGACGGAGCACGTTTTTCCAGGCTGGGGACCCCGGATCACGACCATGGAGAGGCGGGGGCTTTTCTGAGGGATAAGAGCTAGGTAGCGTTGGTTTGCTTTTTGGTGTGTCTGCTGGAGAAATTAATCTTCCGCCTTACAGGGCAGGGCACTCTCCAGAAAGCCCACGGCCATAATTAAAGCCATACAAAAGAACGTTTGAGACTCATGATGGCTTTTGAGAAACGTATCAAACCAGCCGGTTGCACAAGTGAAGAAGCAGCAATAAGTGGATAGCCACTCTCGGAAAAAGCAAGGGCGAAACAAAAGGAGTTGGAAAGACCATTGTAAAAACTAACACAAGGGAAGCTTCTTTCTTCCAGAAGCTTCCTCCCCAAACCTCAGAGGTACCCCAGTAGGCCTTGATGGTGGACCTCCACCCATCCATCCCTCCACTTAGCTACCAAACCCTGTTTGACCACAGCCGAGACAAACAGGACAAGGGATGCTTTGGAAGCCCAGGGCAACAGTGGGGAAGGTCAAGTCCCATCATCCCCAGCCAGCACCACGTACATAACGGCACTGGCTGTTTTCGATGTTCCATGTTCCTTTGGTTTAGCATTTTTATTGCATTATATTTTCTTGGTTTTGTGGATTCTTGCAAATGGCAACCGAGAGCTTCAGCTACGGGGCAGTATAAAAATCTTTCCTCCTCCTTCCTCTTCCCTGAGGGATTTTGCCCAGCTTTGCAAAAAGCATTTCCCCGAATCCATCAAAACTCCTCAGACATTTTGACCTGAGAAGGAAAATCCACAGACTTGTTCGGCCTTTCATTTAGCTGGCATTCCCCTAGTAATACCAATCGTGTGTGTTTTAAAAAAAGACAATTTTCCCAGATGGAATATTTCAAATATGTATTTATTTATTTCAAATATTTTTATGCATCTCCTGAAACCTGATTAAACTAGTTCATCTCTGCCTACCTGTCTGTTGGAACTCTGGGTTAACCCCCGTGGCATTACAGAGAGACCAAATTCATTCCGTTTTTCCAGCAGTTCTCGTAGCACTGGGTATATATTTTTCCTAATCCGACCGCATATTTGCTACAGGAAATCTTCCATCGACTCTTTTTGATTTACACTGTTGGCTATTCCATCTCGTTGGGCTCCCTGACGATCGCCGTCCTTATCTTAGGCTATTTCAGGTAACTGGTTTAAACATTCTCTGCTCATTCTCTCTCATCCGGTTTAGCTTTCCGTGTGTGTGTGTGTGTGTGTGTGTGTGTGTGTGAGAGAGAGAGAGATATCCCTCTTTGTAATCCCTTGTGAAGCAATTTTGGCAGTCCTAGGGAAAGTTAATGAAAAATTCAACTAGTTGAAAAGTTAGCTGCCTTTATAATGAACTTCACTTTCGTTAAATATCTCCATTTCAAAGTAGTTAAAAGTTAAGCTAAAAAGAAAACCATGAAACATAGGGAATTGCCCGCTAGCGTTGCTTTTTTAATTTATTTAGGGAGTCACTTTGCATGTGGAAGGAAATTAGCAAAGGAGTGAGCGCAAAAGAATTGGCAAGATTTAAGAGTTGCTGGTGAGAAGGGGTATCGATCTGAAATTACCAGCCATATCTTGAATAAAAGCATTGGGTTTGGTCCAATGTTATACCAAGGGATTTCTAAGAAATCTAATGTGTGTGTGGGGTGGGGGGGGGGTCAAAATCCAATGGATTTGCACGGTGCACCCCCCGCCCCATCCCAGGTTCTGCATCTTAAGCCCCACACCAGCTAAAATTCACAGTGTGTGAGGCGAGCCAAGTTGTGGGCTTCCATCTCTAAGACAGGCCACGACTTCCGTGTTGTTTTAACCGCTAACGAAGTTTGCTCAAATTAGCACTTCAGAAGCTCCCGTGTAATTTGCGAACAAGCAACCAACTTCTGCAAATTGTACTTCGTGCAAATTAAAATTTGTGGAAATTGGTTGATTTTGCACAAAGTGCACCAGAACTGTGTATTTTTCCGGGTGCGTATTTGC
The DNA here is from genome assembly GCA_023646645.1 of Varanus salvator macromaculatus. Lineage (NCBI taxonomy): Eukaryota > Metazoa > Chordata > Lepidosauria > Squamata > Varanidae > Varanus > Varanus salvator. The sequence continues at coordinate 120,553,218 of JAIXND010000654.1, forward strand.
ACAAATTTTTTATTTATTTTTATTTATTTATTTGGAAATTTATAGGCCGCCCCTTGCCACAAGCCTCGGGGCAGCTCACAACAATGACAATAACAATTCTAAAACATTAAAATTTCCAAATCCTAAAAACACAATCTTAATAACACAACATTAAAAACAAATTTTAATTTGTTTCCTTAGCGGCTAAGTATGTAGAAATGCTCTGACTTGGCCCACTCCTGGTCATCGGACAGGAAGAGAGCAGGAAATCCATCGAGCTTAAACGAGTGAGATTTCCCTGCTTCTGAATATGCCTGGATAGATCCATTAAATGGGATGAGAGTTAAGACATTGCATGTCATCCCAAATCTACACATGTACCCAGTTTCATAAGCCACTGAGTATACAGAGATATAAGTGCTGTATGTCAAAATACATATATCTAACATATGCCAAGCAGTGTTCAGTAGGAAGGAAGTGAAGTGAAAGGAGAGAAGCATTTCGGGAAATATTCCATCACTTGAATTTCCCCCACTGAAGTAAGAAGATGCAAAGATCGAGCCCAAATCTCACTTCTTTCCCACTCTGGGCCCTGGCCAGGAAGGGAGCTGAACAGAGAGCAGGTCTGTGAATGCACAGAAGTGCTACACAATTCTTTGCACGACGTACACAAAGCACGTAATCCTTTGCCCGAAGTGTGCATAGCCCACAAGTCAGCTTTGTGGAAGCAAAACTCGGCTTGCACAGAGGACGTGTGGGCAGCCCCATGGATTCAGTGGGTCCCAGGGCATCCTGAATACCCACATGAACACTCAGCCTGAGGTAGCCGTGGGGCAGAGAGAAAGTCAGGGAGCCAAGCTGGGCAGCTCCCATGGATTCCAGCTTCAACTGGTTTTCGGACAGGCAGCTGGCTGTGGATGTGTTGGATAATTTATTGGGTTGTTTAGCAATGGGAAATCCGTACCTGACTGATGGGCCTTGTAGAGGTGATGGGCCTTGATGTCCAGCGCCCCTTCCTCTTTCCAAATGTTTCATCTCCCCCCGCCCTTTCCTGATCCAGGCGTCTGCACTGCACCCGGAATTACATCCACATGCACCTGTTTGTGTCCTTCATGCTTCGAGCCATCAGCATCTTTGTGAAGGATGCGGTCCTCTACTCCGGCTCCGCACTGGAGGAGATGGAACGGATCTCCGAGGAGGACTTCAAGTCCATCGCTGACGAATCGCTGGTGGACAAGTCCTCACTGGTGCGTATCTGTCTGGGGCAGAAACGTAGAAACAGAGCAAGTCAGAAGGGGCCTCCCGGGCCATCTAGTCTGACCCCCGGCTCCAGCCGGCTCCGCTCATGACATGCCCACCAAGTGGACATCCAGCCTATCCTTGAGCACCTGCACCGATGGGGCCTCAACCACTTCCCGGGGAAGCCCATTCCACGCCCTCAGGGTCCTGACTGTCAGGAAGTGCTTCCTGGCATTCAAATTGAACCTTGGTTCCCTGAGCTTTGCTCCGTCGGAGCGCATCCTGCCTTCCTCTGCAGGGGAGAACAAGTCTCTGCCCACCTCCATGTGACACCCCCTCACATACTTGTGTGTCGCCAACAGATCCCCTCTGAGTCTCCTCTTCTCCAGGCTGAAGAGACCCAGTTCCTCCAGTCTCGCCTCATACGGCCTCCCCTGCAAACCGGCCACCATCCTTGTGGCTGCACTGACTCCAACCTGGCTATATCCTTCCTGTAATGAGGGGCCCAGAACTGAGCCCTCAGCTTAACCCACCTCACTAAGTTGCCATGAAAATAAAGAGACCCAGTTCCCCCAGTCTCGCCTCACACGGCATCCCTGCCAAGCGGCCACCAACCTGCGAGGCCGGTTCTGCAAGCTCCATTGCTGGAAGCGGGACCAGGCTGAGTGATGAAATCTGTCTTCCGCTCTGAGATAGAGAGATATTTCTTTCTCTGTTGCTTTTATTGCACTGATCATTCCAGGTAGCTGCTGGCTGTCTTCCTCTCACAAGGAACCCAGGGGACTCCACATACCCTCACTTCCAACACCCCTCTTTATATTGGAGGCCGCTGCTGTGAAACGACCCTGCTGCCGTGCAAGGGCACGCGATGGTCTTCTCTAACAGCGTTCCTGCCCCATGTGCTGGACGACAGTTCCCATTGTCCCCAGCCAGGACCCCGGGAGGGTGGGTCTTGGGTACTGTAGCCCAACCAAGCTGGCAGACAGCAGCTTGGGACAGAACGGCTGGTGCCTTCGGGTCTCTTTCTAAGGCAAGGCTCCATCTGAGCAGCCACCAGAAAGATCCTGGGTTCTCCCCAACAGGAAAGGCTGCTGTGGCCACTGGGGTGGGCAGAAAGGGAGAGCGGCCAGGTGGGAAGCCACCCAGCGGGGTGCCGCTGGAGGCCGGCTGGAGCTGTGGGTCGCCACACCTGACTCTTGGAGCGCGGATCGGTGGGAGTGCATCTTGCAAGCCGTGGTCCCTTCGGTCCATTGCCAGAGCTAAAACCGAGGACTGTGTCCATTGCCCAAGCCTTCCAACCTGCGGTGCCAGCAATGCGGGCACGTAGCTAGTCCCAGTTCCAGACACCGAGAGGCACGAGCGAAAGACGGCCAGCCGTTCCGTCTCCTCTACTGAGCCCAGCATCCCCATCTGGGGCAGGTCTCTGCTCTGGTCCCAGAAGACCACCTTCCACATGTTCTCACAGCAGGGCAGAATTCACCGCCCTGCAGCTATCCTTGGAACTCCAGATCCCATCAGCCCCAGCCAGCAGGGCTAGTGGTCAGAGATGTGACCCACTGTCACTCCCACCTAGAACTGATCCTGGTTTTCTCTGCTTTTCTCACGGAAGCAAAATTTCCTGACTTTTATGAAGATACATCTTAGCAGCTGGGTCTTTTAAAATAAGTAGCTAAGGTTTTGATGCCTTCGCTGCTTTAATGTCTCCAGTTTCATCTGGTGTGGTTTTATTTTTAAAAACGGGTGCATCCCACCATGAAGCCATGTTTAACACAAAACGCAGAATGTACATGACAATTATGAATATTAAAAGCCAAGGAATTGAGCTCTGCCACAATTTGCAAGTGGCATTCATCATTTTTGCCGTTCTGGAGTGATAAAAGCAGAGGATGTATAAAAATGACGCGAGCGCAAAGGAAACTGGCAACCTTACATCATGCTACAAATGAACATTACTTGCACAAACAGGCGCATTGGTCATGTGTCGACTTTCCCCAAATGTCAAAATGCTGTTATCCTCATCACCATCATCATCCGTTGAAGCAATTCAGAAAAGCGGGAATTTTCTCAGAGGACGGAGTTCCAGGTCGCATATGGATTCGAAAGTGCAAAATTCGTGCATGGCCCTTCAAACAGAAACGAAAATCATACTTTACTCCGTTGGACCTGCCCTGCAGAGCCTCTCCATAACTCTGCTCCCGTAATTCCCTTCTGAGTCCAGGACTGCTTTTTTATTTCTGGACTGGTTTGTTTATTTATTTATGTATTTTTTGTTTATTTAAAACACGTCTATGCCGCCCCCATCGCAACAAAGCCTCGGGGCTTTATCATCCTTTTCTTTCGCTGCATTTACGCCCAGGTAGGACTCCTACGGGGCTAGCGGAGCTCCGTTTTATCGTTACAACTGCCGCGTGAGTAGGCGAGGCTGCGAGTCCATGGCTGGCCCAGTCGCACCCGGTGGGCTTGATGGCCGAGTTCGGCCCAGAACCCAGGCCTGCCGGGTCCCCGGTCCAGCTGTCTGACCAGCTCCCCACTTGGCTCGCTTTTGGCCTAAGCCCCGAGTTCCCGTGCCTCGCCCTAAGAGAGGGAGAAATCCTATGGCCTCGGGGATCATGCAGCAAGACCATGGGATCCTTTGGGTTCGGATCCAAGATTTTGCAGGCAACGCTGGAATCACCGAGCTGGGAATCCACACCCCATCGTCCTGAGCCCCCAAGGCAGCCACACGGAGACTGCACCCGCTGCTCTCTGAGCCTGGAAACTCAGCCTGGGAGAGGGATAAAGAGGGTGGCAGAAGCCACGGCCTGATCCTGCACCCTCCCCCATTCACAGGCCCCCCAGAGAGACGGCCAATGTATGGAAAATGCATATGGAAAATACAGAGTGAGACACATGGGGAGGTGAACCCCCTCTGCCCCCCATAAGCCTCTGAGTTTGGGGGCTTACGTTGTCAAGGGTGCAACCCACAGTTCGGCAAGAGTTTCCTGGCAGGCCAGTCTGTTCCATGGAGGTCGCCCGGCCCTCGATCCTGTACCCACTGCGGCCACTCGGTGCTGAATTATCTTTCCCACTGATGGACGGCACGACGACACACCTTCTGCACAGTGGCTGCTCTGCTTGGCCACTAGATGGCGCTGCCCCCCATTGAGATCCCAGTCCTGCCGAACAAGCCCAGTAGCCTTCTTCTGCTGGTCCCAGCAAAGCCGTTCCAGTGTGGACAGGTGACTGGTGATACATGGGAGCCCAGAACAATTATCCCAAAGTTCATTTTTGGCATGGGAGCTTCCCTCCCCCAGGGCCTTTTGGACATAACGGAGCACCAGAAAAAAATGGCACCCCATCTTTGTGGCCCAACAAACTGAATCATGTTTTATGACCTGCCAGTATTTAGAGAACAGAATCCAAGCAGCTGCGAAATATTAGCATCGTCCTTCTATCCAGCATTAATTTGCAGGCCATGCTTCATCTCTTCCTGAATCCAAGATCGTTTCAGGACCCCTCTCATCCAGCCAGCCTGTCAAGTATTTATATGACAATTGGTTAAAATTACATCCCACCTTTTCCGGGGGAGAAGATGGCCAAAAAGCAAAATAAAACATTTAGCATGTTGCACCCAGCAGTTTTACATTTTTACCCCTCCGGGCAGCCTAAGGAATGCATAACAAATTGCTGAGGTTGTATTTTTTCGCTTTAATAGAAGCATGCAGGGTCCCGATGTGTGTCAGGAGCACCAGGCATGGGGTGGTGGGGAGGGCGGGAGCCGTCTCGCCCCGCCGTTCCCCCTTCTGTGCCTTCTGCCTCTTGAAAAAGCTCCAGGACTTCTTGCTTTCCTTCCCTTCGGCCCAGTGAGGGTGCACGGGAGTGGGGCAGTAAGATGTTTTGCCCCCTGGGTGGGTGGTCCCAGTCAGGCTCGGGGGGCCTGGGCCCCTTTGCCAAAGTGAAAGGATGGTGGTTACGATGAGCTACACGTTTAACACGGCAGGTTTAGTCCAGATGGATTCTTTGGAGGCAGAACAGATCAGACTGGAATGTGGTCGGTTCATGAATGGATTCAAAGAGAATTGATGGTACGCTCTCAAGAAGAGAATGAAAATTTGCGCTCTCTGCACCCAGCGTATGGACGTGGAGGGGGAGCAGCCATTAAGGGGGTGGCAAAGGGGAGAAGCCAGTTCCCCACACAGCGAGCCTGGGACAGGCTGGGATATTTATGAATGGCAGGATGGCGTTCAGTGTGGAGAAGTGCAAGGTCTCGCACTTGGGGCATGGGAATGGGGGGCATGGGTACAGGTTAGGGGCCAAGTGGCCGGAGAGCAGCACTTGTGAAAGGGACCTCGGGGTGCTGGTCGATTGCAGGCTAAACATGAGCCAGCAGTGAGATGCGGTGGTCAAGAGGGCGAACGCCACCCTTGGTTGCAGAGCCAGAAGTGTGGCTGCTAGATCGAGAGAGGTATTACTGCCACTCTATACAACTTCTCTCCAGTGAAGAAGAGCCTAATGCTGGGAACAATAGATGGCAAAAGGAGAAGGGGACGGCAGAGGATGAGGGGGCTGGATGGGGTCACTGAAGCAGTTGGCGTGAGCTTAGGTGGACTCCAGGGGATGGTGGAGGACAGGGGGGCCTGGAGGAGTGTTGTCCATGGGGCCGCGATGGGTCAGACACGACTTTGTGACTAACAACAACATACAACTTTGGTGTGTCCACAACTGGAGTACTGTGTTCAGTTCTGGGCTCCACATTACAAGAGGGATAGAGCAAGGTTGGAATCGGTGCAGCGAAGGGCCACTAGGATGGTGGCCGGTTTGCAGGGGATGATGGGGTATGAGGAGAGACTGAGGGAGCTGGGTCTCTTCAGCCTGGAGAGGAGGAGACTCAGAGGGGATCTGCCGGTGACATGCAGGTAGGTGAGGGGGTGTCCCTCAGGAGAGCTGTTCTCCCCTGCAGAGGAGGGCAGGATGCGCTCCGACGGAGCCAAGCTCAGGGAACCCAGGTTCAATTTGGATGCCAGGAAGTCCTTCCTGATGGTTAGGACCCCTGGGGCAGGGAATGGGCTTCCACGGGGGGTCGTTGAAGCCCCATCGGTGCGGGTGTCCAAGGATAGGCTGGACATGCACATGGTATGCATGTCATGAGCAGAGCCAGCTGGAGCCGGGGGTCAGACTAGATGGCCCGGGAGTCCCCTTCTGACTCACTCTGTTCCTATGTTTCCAGGAAACCGTACCCCCAAACTTCCTGCAGTCAGATCACACCTGCCTGTGCTTCCGAGCAAGCCAGGCTGCTGAACAGCTCACTGGTCTCAGGGCTTGATCCTTCCTGGTGCTGAAGCAGGATGCGTCAGGTCCTGGCACCCCGTCATTAACACCGCTTTCTCCTCCTCTGACCCTCCCTCAGGTGGGCTGCAAGATGGCGGTGACCCTGTTCCTTTACTTCCTGGCCACCAACTACTACTGGATCCTGGTGGAAGGCCTTTATCTGCACAGCCTGATCTTTATGGCGTTCTTCTCCGAGAAGAAGTACCTCTGGGGGTTCATGCTGTTCGGCTGGGGTGAGCCTCCCTCCCCCCTCCCTCCCCTCCCTGTCCTTGAGGCCTAGCAACTTGTACAGGACCGGGGAGACCCAACCAGCAAGGAGGGAGTGCAGCTTATTCGGGGAGCTGCAAGGGGGATGAAGCAGCCTAGAGTAAAGCAGAAGCAGACTTGCGGGGAAGCCGGGGGTGACGATCCGTCTTGAGTGGGCAGGGCTTGCGGGGAAGGGCAGACTTGGACTTCCCGAGCGGCTTCGGAGAAGTCTGGGAGAAAAGTCCAGGGGAAAAGCGAGCTCGTTCTGAGCTTGGCCGAGCCTGTTCACCGGTTACTCATGCGATGACTCCACCTGGTCAGAATTTTTGGAGCAGCTGTTTTTTGATGACTACCAGACACGCTTGGCCATGCCTCTTGGGGGCCTGGAAGGCAGTTGTGTATAACGGGGAGAGACAACCACCTCTCGCCATGAGAGCTAAAGGTGGACACTCCTGGCAAGCCAAGTTTCCAGAGGCCAGGGGTGGCGAGGTGCTTCCTCGTTGGCGTCCCATTAATGCTCCGCGGAATTGGTCTGTCCAGGGTTTGCGGACTTCCCCTCCTGCTTTCTGGTCCCCGAAAGCAAGCTGAGCCGAGAAGTCCACAAAAAATCGTGTGATGAAGCCTGTGCGACCGGCACTCTTCTTCCACGACAAGTGAAGCAGCTCCAAGGTCACAGCACAGGCTGTGGAAAAGCGACAGCCGTGGTGCAGCAGGGCCAGATTCGTGGCAAGCGCTGCTTGAACCCAGGGCCGCTTGCCGGAACTCAGCCTCGCAGCTGCGGCAAAGCAGACTGAAGTCCAAGCAGCCGGGCCCGGGAAATCCAGCCAGTTCCCACCCTCACACACCCCCATCTTCAGTGCTTTGGATTGCTGGCGTCTGCCACAACACACCAGATCCTCCGGGGGTGGGTAAAACAACCCCACCGGAGCGGGAATGAAGCAAGTGGAGAAGAGAGATGCTTGAAATGTTGCGAGCATCTGGAATCGGAGCACCAAGCATCTGCTGATTGCTTTGGGAGCTGCTGCTTCAAAGTCTGTATTGTGAGCCGCCCCGAGGCTGTTGCAAGGGGCGGCATATAAATATTTAAATAAATAAAAATAAAAAAATAAATAAGTCTAGCTTTGAAGATGATTCATTTAAAAATAAATCGATACTGCAAGACCCTTGAAAGGATCAGCGGTCTTTTCTCACAAACAAACCGAATTCCCCCTCGCCTCCATCAATGTCCTGGAGCCGCAAAACTCGGCTCATAAGCAGAGTCTGTGACTGTCCTTCCGGAGGACAGAATTACTGGAAGCAGAAATGCCAGGCGATCCCTGCCATTTGATGGCGTCTCCCAGGGCAATCTTATGGCCTCTAGACTCCGTGTTGGGGGCTACACAGGATCGCGTGGATTCCCAGCTGCAGAGAGCTCCAAGGGACAAGTTCCGTCCCCAGGGCTGTGGGGCCATGCTTGGAACCCCCTTCCCACCCCACACCCCCCACGTCTGGCACAGACAGCCCCACATCGGCTGCATCTCCGAAGTCGTAAGACCAACCTCGGAGAAGGGGTAGAGAGTGCCGGGGATGAGACTAGGTCCGTCTCCTGGCAGCGTCCCATCCGCCTTCCTTCCCCTTTGCCGGGCAGGAGGAGCATGGAGCTGAGAACGGTGCTCCTTCTGCCCTGTACTGGATTCCTTGGGGGTCTCCAGGCAGTCCCATCAGATGGAGCCCCATCTGCATCATGGAGCCCCATCTTGTCAGCATCCTGAGGCACCTCCGCCCAACGTCCCTTACACCGCTCTCCTTCCCCCCTTCCTTTCCTCTGACCTTGGGGGGCCAGAAGGCCTATTGAAGTCGGGCAGGAGTCACCTGAGGGTTCCGATGTCTGCACTCATGGGAGGCTGCAGTTGGGGTGCTTGGCTTGCAAAGCCCTTTGGTTTGCGCGTGGGCCTTCAGGGAAAGGAAGGTGCCCGCTCACCACGAGTGAGGAGAGCCGTGGATGAACCTGGGCGACACGCGAGGCATTTGGAGAGAAGTTTAGCAATGTCGGCATCTAAGAACTGCCTTTCTGGATCAGATCAAAGACCCGGCCATCTGGCATCCGGTCTCGAGAAAGGGTCAAGATGGTGACCCCAGGACAATCATATGGGGACATAGCACACAGACACTCACAATCTGCTCTGTTTGGCCCAGGGCATTAATTGTGCATGTCCCTTTGAGGACAACCCTCCCCCCAAAAATCTTGCTGCAGGCCTGGGCTAGGATCCTGGCCAGGGAGTGACGGGTCACCTTGCCAATGAAGCCATTAAGTTGCCACGACACCAGGTAGGAATCTGCGTTCGCCAGTCCGAGCAAGAGACACACCTTGCTCCTCAGCTGCCGATCATCCAAGATACGGTACCTCTGTACTGAAAGGTTCTGCTCCGAGCCGGAAGCAGCTTCACATATCCTGCACTGGCTTTAGCAAATCCATTTAAGAATGACTTGTGGCAGATCCTGAATTAAAGATCATCTAAACTCAGAATCATGGTATGGTAGGGATGGAAGGAGCTGCGGCAACCGACGAGTCCAACCCCAACTCAGTCTGGGACTCCAGCTTCCAGCATTCCTCAAAGATGGCTGTCCGGCTGCATCTTGAAGGCCTCCATGGTGAGAGAGCCCACCATCTCCATAGGTCCTCTCCTTTCCCAACTGCCCTGAACAGTTTGTTGTCTAAGCTCACTACCAAGCACCGCTTGCGCATGAGGAATGTGACGGAGAGAAGATGCTCTGCTGATCAGCCAGCAAGCCTGAGAGAGCCTGCGTTTGGCATAGAAGCAAGAAGGAGCATTAGAAAACTTTTAACTCCACAAGCAATTTCTGCTGCTGTTGCTGAAGTAGCCCAAGGAATCCATCTCTCCTTTGATGTCTTCTCCAGAGATGTAATCTAACGAAGGACCGGACAGGCACAAATGTGCAGAGAGCCTAGGCTGTGACTGTGAGAATTCTGCCACCTTGGCTGTTCAGAAAGCCACAAGAACACAAGGAAATTAATTTAATTGAATTATAATTGACTGTCCTCATCTATTAAAAATTGGTGTCATGCAGTCTAGCACTGAGTGCCAAGAAACTCCTTATGTCGGGCTACGATTCCGCCCAGCACAATGCTCGTTACTGCTGAGTACCTCGGATGCAAGAGCAGATTCCTACCTCTCTTGTTTTCAATCTCCCAGGCTTTGGTTGCTGCTTGTCCTCAGCAGTAGCGGCAGATTTTATTTTCCTGGGCTCCAAGATCACCGCAGACGGGGACTGCAGCCAAGAAATTAAAAGACGCTTGCTCCTGGGGAGGAAACCTATGGCAAGTCTAGACAGCATACTAAAAAGCAGAGACATCACCCTGCCGACAAAAGTGTGTATAGTCAAGGCGATGGTTTTCCCAGTTGCAATGTATGGCTGTGAAAGCTGGACCATAAGGAAGGCCGAGCGCAAAAGGATTGAGGCCTTTGAGTTGTGGTGCTGGAGGAGACTCTGCGAGTCCCTTGGACCGCAAGGCGATCAAACCGGTCAGTCCTAGAGGAGATCAACCCTGGCTGCTCTTTAGAAGGCCAGATCCTGAAGATGAAGCTCAAATACTTTGGCCCTCTAATGAGAAGGAAGGACTCCCTGGAGAAGAGCCTGATGCTGGGAACGATTGAGGGCAAAAGAAGGAGGGGACGGCAGAGGATGAGGGGGCTGGATGGAGTCACAGAAGCGGTTGGTGTGAGCTTGAGTGGACTCCGGGGGATGGTGGAGGACAGGGGGGCCTGGAGGAATGTCGTCCGTGGGGTTGAGATGAGTCGGACACGACTTCGCGACTGATACAACATGGCAGGTCCTCAGCAGGGAAGTCTTCCTGAGCTTCTCTGGTTGCTTTAGTGGTGGGCTTCTGGAGGAGGTCTCGGGGATGAGGAGCTCTTTCACGGATTGGCTGTACAATGTGAGAGAGAAGGAAGCCAGACCAGTAAGCCAGCTAGCTGTGCGCCCAAGGGGGGAAAAGCCACGGTGATTGGCTGGCTGCAGAGGGGTCAGCAAGGCTCGGGGCTGGAGGGGAAGTTGAATGTGTGGCTGGGAGAGAACTCCACAGGGACCTGCCCTTCAGCAAGGAGAAAAGGCCATCCGACCAGGAACCAGTCCACCCTACAGGGAGGGCCTGCAGTCCAGGCGCAGGTTCCAAAACGACTTCTGGAGGGCCTGGCCTTGGGCCCGGAGAAAGAAATGCCATGATTTTTTTCCTGGAGACCTGGAACCTCCACCTTTGGTGGCTCTCGCAGCACTTGGAGCCCGAAGGAAGGTGTCTGGCTGCTCCGTTTAAGCAGCCAGTCCCTCTTCTCAAACCTCCACATATCTTCTTTCCTTGCTTGCTCGCTTTGATTTATATCCTGCCTTCCTCACTAAGATCCCCACACGGCTCAGCACCTTTTAAAATCCTGGCTCTAAAATTGCAAATATAGGATATAATCCAATAAAACTATCAGCATGAATGTTCATCAGAATCCGTCAAAAAGCAAGCGGAGCATTTGCCGATCTCCCCAAAGCCCGCACCTTTTTTCGGCTCCTGAATGACACCAGCGTGAAAGACAGCCGAGTCCCCATGGAAGGGCGTTCCAGATCTGGCGTGGCACGTCCTCTGCTTGGAAGACAGCCTTCTCCTACTCATTTTTACCCAGATGTAAGTCCCAGGAGTTTGGCAGGCCTCCTCTGAAATGAGCACCAGCCGGGGCTGCTCCGATTGAATTGTTTCTAGCAGCGTTGTTCGTCAGCGTTGTGGTGGCCGCCAGATCCCGTGCGTCTCTGGGCCAAGCTGCCCGTGGGAACGCAGGGGGTCAGCCGGGGGGAGGCTGCATCGAGGCAAAGAGGCCAGGCTGAAACACGGGAAAGCGCAGGTCGGTCTGCACCGAGATAAGGCGGGTGCGTCCACGGGGATTGGAGGAAGAATACACGCGTCGTCTCGGGCAGCCTGCCTCTGCGGACGTGGGATGCTGAAATGCCGGACGCCACGGAAGCAAGTTCCGGGAGGATGGGTTTTTCTGGATGGGTGCAGAGGAGTTATCGGGCCTCATCGGAGGTGGAGAAAGATTTATTTCATTTCTGTCCCACCTGGGAGCCAAAGCTCTCTGGGCGGTTTATGGCAAGGTATAAAGCGAAACGATAAGATGTAATAGAGACACCATAACCACAAAATGAATTCAGAATAGCTTAAAATACAAGAAAATGCAGTTTAGAAATACCGTGAAGACCCAGCAAAGAAGACGAATCACTTGCATAGTCCCCTCGGGCCCCTGGATAGTGACAGAGATCTTTAAAGGCCTCGCACAGTGGGCTGCCTTGACCTGGCGCCAAAAGGATGGCAAGGATGGGGTTCCAAGGATCAGGAGCCACCACTGAAAAGGCCCTGCCCCTCCTTGCCATGCTCTGAGCTTCCTGAGGGGTTGGGACTTGGAGGAAGGTCCCAGAGGCCGAGACAAGTGCCGGGGAGATCGGGGTTGGGAGCGGCGCTGTGCCATGTTCAGCGGAGTTTCCAGCCCGACAGTTTATCCCCTGGAAGATTCTTCTTTGCTTTGCATGAACCTGGCCCACCTGAAACGATGCTGTCAGAACCAAGAAGGCCCGGACTCACCTGCACCAGACTTTCATGTCGGAGGGCTTTCCACTCAGCTCTGGTTCCAATCGCTGGTCTCACGAATTTACATCTTGGCATCCTAAATTTAAAAACCGACAGAGAAAATCGATCCTGCAAGACGGAAGTGGCCCACCCCTTCCCCAGGCAGCCTTCCCGTCGTGTCCATGCTCCGTCCGAAATTTGGGCAAGGGGGAGGGCACTCCATCAGAGCTCCGCACCCCTCCCCTTTGCCAGCCGAAGCCGAGACCGACCTGACATTATCGGGCCTGTATTGTACACCCTGTGTGTATGGGCTGCGAGGCGCACGGCGCATACAATGTGGACAGTACAGAAGTCACTTCTGGTGGTGCACCTTGGGAGCTTTCCGTCTTGGAGGAAGCGTTCGCACGTGCGTGCTTCAGTCGGGAGCCGGGCTCCCTCCTCCGAGCAGTCCGAAGCCGCAGACGGTTTCCCTCGCAAAGCGTTCTTTCCGGCTCCCAAGCACAAAGCCCCCAGAGAGACCTCTGAGCAGGGGGCTCTGTTGATGCGATGCGGTGCTTACCTCCCATCCCCTTGGGGGCGTCCCTGCTCGTCTGCTTGGGCCTCCTCGCCCCGGGTTCAGCGCCAGACTGGTCCTGGTCCGTATCCGAGACTCCCTCCCACTTGGTGCCCATCTCGGTCATTTCCAGGAACGGCTCAGCTTGGCAAAGCAGCTGACTTGGATGGAACCCCCTCTGCCTCCTCCGTCTCAGGATCTTCACCTAGCCCATCCTCCCCAGTCATGGCCACATTCCAAGTCCAAACCATCCGGGATACAGAACGATTGCCCAAGACCACCACCTTCCCACTCCCAACAATTTGTGTCCGCGTGTGTAAAACTGGTTTGTAAAACCTGCAGACATCCTGTGTCACAGAGATGGTGTGTCTGGAATCCTACTTTGGCCCTCTCAGTGTCTGTCCATCGCCACAACGACCCTTTCCCGTTGTCCTCCTTCACTTGCTGCTTCCCCAAATGCCCCCCCCTGCCCAGTTTGAAATGCCCCTGCGAGTTTGCAACACCTCTCCTTAAAGTCCTTGCTAGCAGGAAAAGCTGTCGGCTAAAACATGCCGTGTTTTGGCGCCGTGTGCTGAGCCAGTGCGACCGCGTGGCTAGTGCTGGCCGGGACTGGAGAGATGCACATTCTCCTCCCCACCTGGGGGGCCTGCAGCCAGGCGCTCGCTCGCCTCTCCAAGCCCCACCTGCCTCACCGCCTCCCCAGGTGGAATCTGCCCCTCGGGATGGAAAGGTTCGTCGAGCGCCATCTCTGTACTGCTCTCCCTGCAGCTCAGAGAGAACTGCTCTCCAGGTCCCTGCCCCTAGGAAACTGCAGTCCAGTGTTGACCGCAAGAACACGGTGGGCTGGACCAAAGAGTGACAAGGTGTGAGCATGGCCAGTTTGCGTTTAAATGTCACAGCTGCGTTTTATTCACTTTTCAGCCATCCGGTTTATCTGGGCTCCTGCCCCCTCTTATCTGGTGTGACAGTCCAAAGTATTTTGCAGGGATTTCAAGCCTATTTTTCCCTTTTCTTTCATCCTTCGATCTTGGCTCTTCCCGGAGACATTGTGGGGCCCCTTGGGATAATGCTCCTGCTTCTGGGGGTGCTGCTTGGTCACTTGGGCAGCACCCATCTGGCTGAGATCACGAGCACCCATTTCAACCGATCTGCAGTGGCTGTGATGGGGAAGGGAGCACCCATGCCACGAACACTGAAAAAGTCCTTGCAGATTTTACATTAAAATCGCTTTTCCTGGCCTGGTGACCTCCAGATGTTTTGGACTTCAGATCCCACCAACCCCAGCAGATGTGAACAATGGTCAGGGATGCTGGGCGTCGTAGTCAAGAACATCAGAGTGTGGTCTGAAGGTCCATCGGGCATTCAACATGTTGAAGCTAAGCAGGGCCAGGGCTGGCCTGAGCTTGGAGGGGAGACCCCTGGGAACTGCTTGGGGCCACCTTGAGTGCCGCAAGGGGAGAAAGCAAGGATAGAAATATAATAAATAAATCAGGGTGCTGCCAAATTAGGAAGGCTGCCCTAGAAAATGAAGAGGCGGTTACCATCAACGGAGTGGCAGACCCGTGGCCTGTAATTGGGCCTCAGTTTTTATTGGGGGTCGGATGAGGATCTGCAAGTAGCAAACAGGGTGGGTGCAAGGGATGTTTTTGGCAGCCGAGCGGCTGGGAGTCGCAGTCTGAATTGAGATGGACTAGTGGAAAAGAGCAGGAAGTAGCCAAGGTTGCTAAGGGGGGGGGTGAAATAGAGGGTCGAGGAGTTTACTCTCATAGTAGTGACTGCCTTGAATTGATCAAAACATCAACCGACTGATTGATTAGAATCGCAGAGGTACCGTATTTTTCGCTCTGTAAGACGTGCCTGACCATAAGACGCACCTCGTTTTTAGAGGAGGAAAACAAGAAGAAAAATATTCTGACTCAAAGGGGCACATCATCACAGGCACATTCCCCATCGCTTCCCCATGGGCTGCACATCTGACAGACTTCCTGCACACACGTATTCGCTCTATGAGACGCACAGACATTTCCCCTTACTTTTGAGGGGGGAAAAGTGAGTCTTACAGGGCAAAAAATACGGGAATTAAGAAAGTTCTCTTGAGGATCTTGCTTACGGCTGGAGTCGGGGTGCTTCTCCATCACAACCACATGTGTGTTTTCCGTTCTTTTCCAGGACTTCCCGTCGTCTTTGTCACAGTCTGGGCCACACTAAGGGCAACCTTAGCAGACAGCGGGTACGTCTGAGGCAGGGCTGAGCTTCTGCTTCTTCTGTTTTTTAATACTTCTTTGAGTCGCTCGAGTATTGATCTCAAATCCTAATAATGAAATGAATAACCACACTGCTTTTTTGGTCAATACCGCTCTCGGTGGTACAGCCGGTGCAAACAGTCTGTAACGGGGACAGAGAATTGCTTTCAGCAGCAGCCGAAATTCCATTTTGGAGAATTCTCCAGTGGTGGCCAGAGCCAAAGCAAGAGCAGCAGGGCTAAAAGATCAGAAGTACTGGGTTATTTTAGTATAAAGCACTTACAGCCGGTAATTAAGGCTTCCGTGAGGAATTTCAACCTTTTAGAGTCCGGGAAATGTATGACATGTCAGAAAACCACCGGACTAGCAGGGCCATGCCAGCTTTCATGCTTCCTGGCGATCCTGACACAGTCAGCTGGAAGTACACCGCTTCACACATCCCGATGCAACAGGCTAGGAACGATGCCGGCCTGCCTAACCCAGGATTGGCCAGTGCAGCTCTCTGGGGAGTCAGGCGGGGGTTTTCCAGCATGCGAAGCAGAGGCTGTGTTGCTGAGCTGAGCTATAGCGCCTGCCCTATGATAGGTTGAGCCCCTGATCGGTTGGGCCATGGGTGCTTGGTCTCATGATAAGTTAAGCTCATGATAGGTTGGGCCTATGGTAGGTTGGGATATGATAGGCTGGGCCCATGATAGCTTGGGACATGATAGGCTGGGCCCATGATAGGTTGGGCCTGTGGTAGGTTGGAACATGATAGGCTGAGCCTATGATAGGCTGGGCCCATGATAGGTTGGGCCTGTGGTAGGTTGGGATCTGATAGGCTGGGCCCATGATAGGTTGGGCCTGTGGTAGGTTGGAACATGATAGGCTGGGCCTATGATAGGCTGGGCCCATGATAGGTTGGGACATGATAGGCTGGGCCCATGATAGGTTGGGACATGATAGGCTGGGCCCATGATAGGTTGGGACGTGATAGGCTGGGCCCATGATAGGTTGGGACATGATAGGCTGGGCCTATGATAGGCTGGGCCCATGATAGGTTGGGACATGATAGGCTGGGCCCATGATAGGTTGGGACGTGATAGGCTGGGCCCAACCTATGATTGGCTGGGCCCATCCTTTTGATGACATTCCCCACCGAACTGCATATTCAAGAGAGATGCCTCCGGAAGTGCTTCTGGTTGCTGAGCTCATAACATGGCCTTTTGCAGGTGCTGGGATCTTAGTGCCGGCTATTTCAAGTGGATCGTCCAGGTGCCTATCCTTGCAGCCATGCTGGTGAGTAGGAGAGGCCCAGGACTGGGAGAGGGAGCGAGGGGAAATGGGGACAGAGCGTGCAAAAGTTATATGACTGAAAGTGGAGCGAACTTCATGCCTGGGGCAATCATTAGACACGACGAGGGGTCTTGTCCCAGGTGGCGGCATATAAGGCTAGCAAACGGTCGTGGGAGAGAGAGAGAAAGGGAGAGATGTGGGACCAGCCACCAAATATTGCAGCTTGGAGTCTCGCCTGCAGGACACGTCATTCCCCAAGCAGTCAGTCGAACCTCTGTGGCCACTGAACCAGTGCAGTCCTCATGGGGGGCATTTTTGAGGTCCCTCCTGCCTCGACCCCCACTTAGGGTCCCCACCCACCCCCATTTAGGATATTCCTGAGCTTCCGCAAGGCTCGGGCTTTCCCCAAACCTTCTGCCATGTGGGCGACGCTGCTTTGCCTGCATGAGGAAGGCCACTCGCCGCTGGGCGTCGGAAGAAGGAGGAGGGATTCTCCAGCACGAAGGGCAGCTGCGGTTCACCTGCGAGTCCAGGAAATGCTCCCCGGCATCGTCTGGACAGGGCTGCTTCCTGATGAGCACATTGAATCTCCGTTGGAGCATTAGCGCTGACAGCATCTCAGACTTCGGCCTCCCTGCGGAGCTCGACCTGCGTCTGGCCTGCATCACTTCGGGCTGGGGGAGAGGCTCTTGCAAGACTGAACTCTCATCTGTTCACAGCTCCCCCCCCACCCCAATAGAAAATCAACTAGTCAGGAAGGAAGCCTTTGCTAGCACACTAATTTTCTGTGGGAGGGGATCGCTTTATATTTTGCTCCAAGAGCCAGTCTTAGCCTAGGCATGTGGCCCAGGGTGGGCCTCTTCAGGCCCTGGGGCGGGGTTGTGCGGGTGCATCATTTCCAAATTCCCCTTTTTCCAAATTTTGCAACGGAGCTGTCCAATAAGAATTCTAAAAATGCGCGGTCACAGGGAAAGGGGAGACGAAATGCAAAGCTTAGCAACATCACATTCAGAACTGAATTTAATTAGAAACACTGCTTCAAAATGTGCGTCTAAAATGCAACACTCAGAAAAGCGCATAGAGATTTTGAAGCCAACTTTTTAAACAGACTCGCAAAGTGTGGGACGGATCCCTTCTAAGATTGGAAAAATATCCCGTGTTTGGAACGAAGTGCAGCACATAAGATGGGGAAAATGAGAAACTGTGTGACGGCAAGATAGAGAGTATTATGTACTTATTTTATGCCCTGCTTTTCCTACAACACGCCCAAGTCAGTTCACCTGGTCCTCCTCCTCCTTACTTTGTCCTCACAACAACCCTGTGAGGTAGGTCAGCCTAAGACTCAGTGACTGTCCTGAGGTCAACCAGGATTTTTAAGGCTGGGCGGTGATGCAGCCCTAAAACCCCGCTAGTCCCAGTCCACGTCTCTAATCACTGAGCCACGCTGGCTTTCGGATGTCACTCAGCATCCCGCTCTTTCTGCTCCCTGCCTCCCAGTCCCGTTAGCTGGCGGAGCTGAGGATGGGGCCTGACGGACCTGAACGCAACAGACCCGAAGAGGAACCAGCGTTCTCTTCCCACACAGTCCAGCCAGCTGGCCATGGGGAACCCACAGCAACGCTCCCTCCTTTGGGTCCTCGCAGGACGAGAGAGGGAGCAAAATGTCTTCCTATCTGCACTCTCCACCACTGCCTCCTCTTGTACCCCCGCTCAGTTCTCGCCCCACCTTTGTGGCACATCTTCCCCGCTGAGCGATGGAAGACGCCTCCATCCCGTGCCGCGTTTTCTCGCTGCGAATTCTGCAGAAGAGAAGCGCCAGCAGCCAGAGAGCGCTGGAGGAGAGAGCCACCCCAGGCGCACCTCGCCTGTCTTCACGCAGTTTGTCCCCAGAGCTGAACATCCAAGCTCCCCTGGCTTCGTTGCGCAAGGAAGCCTCCGCTCCTGGGTCTCCGCTTCACTGCAAAAGCGTTTCCTGTCTCCGCCACTCACATCCCTCCCCGGAAAGCAAGCGAAAGCTTGCAATGAAAGGAAGAGGGCGATGCTTTGGGAGTATCCATTGGATGGAAGGAAGGAAGGACGGACAGACAGACAGAAAGGGACAGGTCCATCAGAGAAGGAGGGAAGCGTCCGAGCTTGCAATCCTGATGTGCCCACAGAAACGAAACATACAATGCACCACAGCTTCCGCTTGTGCATCCAATAGCAGTTTCTGGGCATCACCGGGGGAATTTCCTCTGCAGAACAACTCATCTTCATCCAAGCCGACTCATTGTCTTCCAGCAACTGGGCTGGAAATGGAAAGGCTCGTGGGGCTGGCAGTTCGCTCGTCTCATCCTGCCAGGTTTCTCGGGTGGCCGCCCTCTCTTGAGTGGTGCTGGCAGCTTGAGACGGCTCTGACATGCGGAGGGGGGAGCCCGCCCTGGAGCGGCCGGCGAGAGAATGGACTTTGAAGATCTAACTAGTTCTGACAAAGACATGTGACCCTCGATTCCGCCTCCTGGTGCAAGATTTCTGTCCCGACCCTGGATCCGGCTCCCTCGACCATTCCAGGAGCAGGGTGCGTGTGGCAGAAGGAGCATGGGCCGGCCACGATGACCCACATCGGGGTCCTCTTGAAAAGTGGGAGAGCGTGGCCCTTCCATCGGCACAGGGAGATGTAAGGACCCAGTGGGGTCCCCCCCTTGAAGCGCATTGATGAGAGATACACAATGAGCATAACAAAGACCTTCCTCACACTGCACGGAGTTAAAATGTGGAATTTGCTGCCATGGGATGTATGGATGCCCGCCACTCTGGGTGGGTTCAAGGGGGATCAGACAGGTTCATGGAGGAAAAGACTATCCATGCTGCTAGTCCTTTTTGACCTCTCTCTCTCTCTCTCTCTCTCTCTCTCTCTCTTTCTCTTCCAGGCAAACTTCATTCTCTTCCTCAAAATTATCAGAGTCCTAGCAACCAAACTCCGAGAGACAAACGCAGGGAGATGCGACACGAGGCAACAGTACAGGTAAGTTTTTTGAAATCCCCGGTTGGAGCAAGACGGTTCCAGGAGAACAGAAGAATGAGCCCTGGAGAGTAGATTACAAGAGCTTTACTTTTGCTTCCAAACATCCCTGCCCCTTTCAAAGCTGTAAACAGGGCTGTAAGTACGTCCACCAAAACTATTCAGAAATAGTTGAACCTCTGCTCATCGTCCTCTCCTTCCCCATCCCCACTGGATCCACACAATACTCCTAATGTGTGCAAATTTCCACAGTGGACTAAAGCAGTCCCTGAAGCCCGTACCGGAGATGTGCAGCAATTTTGCAGTATCTCCCAAATCTCCCACTGGACCACTGCCCAATTTGCAGAAGTTCCCCACGCATGTGCCGCAAGCAGCAGTCATGGTAAAGAATCGGGAATAAGAAGCTTTTCGGAGGATCCTGATATTCCCAAACACTGCTCATCCAGCGGGCATCTGCTCCCTCTTTCTCCTGTCTTGATTGCTTTTCCAGTTTTCACACCACCACCCCCCTCCATATTCTTAAATATCCGAGTCCCCCTCCCAAGGGTTCATGTCTGGCAGTCTGAGCGTTGAACCAAAATGCAGTGGGGGTTGGTCATTCTCGGTCCTCCCCCTTGTTCTTGGAGCTCCTCCCTTTCGCCCCCTGCCCCGCATCTCCCCCACGATGGGAACGCACCCTCTGAGGGCCAGGAAGGGCACGGAGGAGGCAGACTGGCTCTAGGACCAGAAGGCCCCGCAAGGCAGGAAGGAATGCATGGGGGAGAGAGCTTTAGCAGTCAAAGAGCTGCAGGCCTGGGCACAGTCCTTCCATTAGGACCGGAGACAGTCCTATTCCACCACCTGCCCTTGATAATCATAGAACACAGAAACAGAGCGAGTCAGAAGGGGTCTCCCGGGCCATCTAGTCTGACCCCTGGCTCCAGCTGGCTCTGCTCATGACATGCCCACCATGTGCACGTCCAGCCTGTCCTTGAACACCCTCACTGATGGGGCCTCACCCACCTCCTGGGGAAGCCCATTCCACGCCCTTGGGGTCCTGACAGGAAGTGCTTCCTGGCATCCAAACTGAACCTTGGCTCCCTGAGCTTGGCTCCGTTGGAGTGCATCCTGCCTTCCTCTGCAGGGGAGAACAGGCCTCTGCTGACGGGTCCCCTCGGAGTCTCCTCCCTAGTTTTGCTCTTGAGCAATAGATGCCATACAGAAAAGTTGTTGCGAGTTGCTGGACTTGCCATTCCTCCCGGATTCGGCTCCCTGCACTGAGCTAGATCTCCAGGCAGGTGTTCAGCACCAGGGATGTGGAGGAATCCGTTCTGGGGCCGAGAATTCAGCAGATTCCCTGGGCTCGGCCACCCAGGCGCCAGTCTGCTGTGTTGTGGGCCCATGTCCAAGTTCCTGGCAAGCACACCCAGGGTCCACACCAGGAATGAAGCCCCACAAATGGTGCAAGCAGCATCCATCCCCCCCCCACCCCGTCTGCCCCACCTTTGCTCTGCTGCACCTGTTATGGGAAGAGGTTGCCGGTTGTGCCCCCGAAATCCCGCAGGTGTTTGTGGACTTCCTTTTGGCTCAGCTTGCTTTGCAAGAGAGATGGGATTTGGGAGAGCTTCGTCTCCTCCTTAGTCCATGCCTCTTGCCTGAATCGTTCAGATACGTAAATGCACATTCGGGAGTGAACTTGGAGAGTTGTCCCTTTTTATCAAAGAACAGGAATCCCCTTGAAAGAGATCCAGCAACTCGCTGCCGAGAAATTCAGCAGAGAGCGCATGACCCAAGAGATGGTGGGAACAGGATGGATTTCACAAGCAGATCACAGTACTCGGGTTTCTAAACATCGGATCCTTCATAGCCCCTTTCTTGCCTAAATGCAGCACTGACTTCTTAAGTTTTGGCTTGAACCCGGGCCTGGCAAGCCCCGTCCTCCGCTTTCTCGCCCTCCTCCACCTCCTTGGGGCGGGATCTGCAGGAACGTGGCGTCGTCCGAATGCACCGTGCAGGCACGACGTTCCGCCTTCACTGCTTGGCCACAGCTGAGCCATGCTGGCTGGCAAGCAGAGTTCACATTTGCAAAATTGGCCAGTTTATTTAGAAGCAGTGGGGGGGGGGGACGTATTGGGAATCTGGAAGGAAAAAGTTTAATTGGAAGCAGGAGGCGGGAGTTTTCAGGCTGCAATTGGGCTTGCAAAATCCCAAGGTTTGTTTTCCAGCCTCGTCAAGGCCTATCGTTTACCTACTAATTTACTTCATGTTCTTTGAGGCTTGTTATTAATTATGGTTTGGAGGCGCTTCACCGTTTTATGGGGTTTTTCCAGTCCTCAGCCCCAACCACCGCCACTCGCCAAAGCGGGGGGGGGGGCTTCATCTCACGGGCGCTGGGCGCCCCCTCAGCCGTCGCCCGCGTGTGGCACCACGGCAGCTGCTGGCAGGGCCCCCCTTCCCTTCCCCTCTTCCCTGTCCGCATGATTTCCCGTCAGAGATGCCGCCTCGGGAAGCACCGCTCTTGAGCGGTACCAGATGTTCCCACACAGTCGTGTCTTCCGAGGCGTCTCCTCCGGTGCTCGCTGTAACGGGATGCCGCCTGTAGCCCCCAGAGCTCAGAGCAAATAGCTTAGGACTTCCAGGTGGTCTCCCAGCCAGGTAGCTGGACGTGGCAAAGCCGAACTGGCCCCGAGGGGCAGGCACAGACGCTCAGCCCGACCTACCTCACAGGGCTGTTGTTGTGGGGATTAGATAGGAGAAGGGGACGTGTGTAGGCCCCTTGAATCCTTGGAAGGAAAAAGGGCAGGATATCACTATTAATATAGCAATCATGATAGCTAAATAGTTAAATCAAGGTAATAATGAAGACTAGAATAGCACTTGATAGTAATGTAAAGGCATAAAATACAGTACAGAATTTTAAAAGGCACGAAACTAAAATTCCTAGCGTGATTCCCGGGAATGCCATTAGAAGGAGTCCACTGCAGCGCCCGGGGATGCACGTGCCACGGATGAGGTGCCACAACAGAAAAGACCCCGCTCCGAGTAGCTCCCCTACCAGACTTCCCTGGGAAGAGGCTCCCTCGGAAGAGCCACAGACAGTATGCATGTCAACTCATTTTTTCCCCCCTAAAAATACACCTTTTCCTTTGCTACAAGAAATGGGGCTTATTCCCAAGAAAATGTATTTTGCACCAGGGCAGCAGAACTCCCGTTTGCTTCCCGTAGGGGAAATGCTTAATGTGCCCCAAAGTTACTCTTCTGATCGGGGACGGCAGACCGGGCTGTGTGTGTTGGCCTTTCGCTTACATTTCAGGAACGGCAAAGCGCTTGCGATGGGCACAGCGATGGGTGGAGGGGCGAGAGGGGCTTGTTGTGGAGAGCGCAATGGTGCGCGGACCCGTGGCTGGCAGAAGCGGGGTCTCACAAGGCCGTGGGGCCCAGGGTTCAAATTATCTGGCTGAGCCACTGACCCAGATGGGCAGGCGGCATCAAAAGGGGATGCCCGCGTTGGGACGGCGGGTGCAAGCGTGTGGCTCAGCACCGGCCCTGCGGTGGGTTTGCATGGGCAGCTGGCTGAGCGCAGCCTGGGCCCGATCCTTCACCAGGACTCTTGTTCCGCTCTTGGCTTGTAACCCTCTCCCCTTCTCCTCCCTTCCAGGAAGCTGCTGAAATCGACTCTGGTCCTTATGCCTCTCTTTGGAGTTCATTATGTAGTTTTTATGGCTATGCCATACACAGAAATATCAGGGATCCTTTGGCAAATTCAGATGCACTATGAAATGCTGTTCAACTCTTTCCAGGTATGGGGTGGTCCTCCGGGTCTGCTTTGGAAATCAACTCCCCTGTTTCAGATCCAACGAATGCAAAGACTCGCCTGTTCGTGTTGCTGTCCAGCCCTATCCAATTTCCATTTTGAAATTAATATTTGATTGTGAAGGGCCGAGGGGAGGGTAACTTAAGGGTAAACAGATCGCAACGTCAGGCTTATAGTGTGTGAGATCACACCAGTCAGTCCTAGAGGAGATCAACCCTGGCTGCTCCTTAGAAGGCCAGATCCTGAAGATGAAGCTCAGATACTTTGGCCACCTGATGAGAAGGAAGGACTCCCTGGAGAAGAGCCTGATGCTGGGAACGATTGAGGGCAAAAGGAGAAGGGGGTGGCAGAGGATGAGGTGGTCGGATGGAGGCACTGGGGCGGTGGGTGTGGGCTTGGGTGGGCTCCGAGGGATGGTGGAGGACAGGAAGGCCTGGAGGAATTGTGAAACAATTTAGCATTTTGCAAAGGAACTCTAAAAATACCCACGATCGGTGAGGCACTTCTGAACAGGTTTGCTTGCCATTAATGATGACTACAAGGTATAGATCCACTCTGAGCTGTCAGCCTTCTTAACTCCCCTGCACACTTCGCCTTGATCCCCGATTTCTCCTTTTATATTTCCATCACACCTCCTTCACCATCCCTTTCTCCTTCTTCTCCCATCCCGTTAAGGGTGGAAAATGCTAATTATTTCTGGGTGCTTCCAGGCGGGAGACGTCCAGTCTAAGCAACCAGTCTGTGTGCACCTGATTTTAACCATGTGGGAAAGCGGTCCTCCTTGGATCCGGGCAGTCCTCTGAAGGACACCTCCCGGACTGTCCATGTTTGAGTGCGGCCTTTGGACCTCTGTGGACCTTGGGCTCCGGAGCAGACTCTGGGCCAGCCCTGAGCTCTGCCTTTCTGGGTTCCCACAACTCTCCTGTAGACCAGCTGTGTCTTTTGTAGAAGACAGTCTCGTCTTTGCAGGGGTGTCCCCTCCACATGTGGCTCCAAGATGGGGAGCCTGCAGTGAGCACCTAAATGCACAAGCACGTGGGTCACCTGGCCGCCAAGAGGAGAGCCGGGCGGCGTGGTGGGGAGGGTGTTGGACGGGGGCCCTGGGAGATCCAGGCATGGGTCCCCACTTCGCCGTGAAGCTCCTGGGTGCCTTTGGGCCAGTCACTCGCCCGCACCCTGTCCTACCTCACAAGGCTGTTGTGAGGATAAAATCAGACTGTGAGCAACCTTGGGCTCCTCACAAGGGTGGGAAATAAAAGCAATGTAATCATAATAATTATTTCTCGTTTATAAGTTTGCATCTTCCCATGCAATGAACACGTGCAAATCGTTGTGCTGACACGGCCCTCTTCTTTGGTGACGGGTTGCCTCTTTTTTGGCAGTGCCAAAGCATCCAGCGGGGGGGGGGGTGCCCCAATGGGGCTATTATGGGATTGAGTAATGGCAGTGCTTCTTGGTGCCCCCATCTCCAGGAAAAGAAGCAAAAGGGGGGGGATTATCTTAGAAGGCCATCTTCTCTGCCACGGAGCTTCAGATTATATTGTTGTTGCTCTGTGCCATCAAGTCACTCATGACATGCCCATGGTGGGCATGTCGTGAGCGGAGCCGGCTGGAGCCGGGGGTCAGACTAGATGGCCTAGGAGGCCCCTTCTGACTCGCTCTGTTTCTAAGTCATGTCCGACTTACAGCAACCCTACAACCAAACCCCTCCAAATGTCCATCTGTAGCCTCCCTGCTCAGCACTTCTAATTCCACAGCTGCAGCTCCCTTTGTGGAATCAAGACTGTGTCGGAGCGATATTAATGGATCCTTCTTTTTCCTCTTTTTCTCCCTAGGGATTTTTTGTCGCCATTATCTATTGTTTCTGCAACGGGGAGGTGAGTTTCTTGGGACCAGCAGCCCTGGGTGGTATCTCTGTCCTAGCAACTCCAAACCGCCGGGGTTGGGGTGGAGGGATGCAGAAACAAAACGGGGAGCAGGTGGGAAGTTTCAAATGTTTCCTCTTTTGAAAAGCAAAGAGAAAAGTTTCTCCTTGCATATATAAAAGCGGCACATCAGGAAGAAAGTCAAGCTTTGCCTGCTGTGATTTTTGAAACTGCAAGAAAGGGCAGTCGCTGTAGCTTGAACCTGGTCAGCCTACTTAATCCCACGGTGATGCATTTTATCCACGATCTCTCTTGCCTTCTAAAACTCTACATAGTCACCTGTGGATTTAAACTCCGACATGCCAGTTCAACACTGAAACCCTGCGCATGAAGCGCATTCGTCTCTCTGTAATCACAGCCTACATTTCGCCACGTCCGCCCAGTTCTTCCACCTGTGCCGCCTGGTAATCAAGGCTGCTAAAATGCCACCGAAAAACCAAGAGGGAGGAGAAGGCCGTAAGATTAGCTCCAGAGACCAATTGGCCTGAAGTCTATTAGGTTGACAGGCACAAGAGACGGGGCCTTTTCTGTCGCGGCCCCAGTTTTGCGAAATGCCCTCCTGTGGGATGTATTTACAGCCCTGTCCCTGATGCTCCGGTCTCCTTTGAAGCGAATTGTTGATCCTGCTGCTGCTACTTTTTATTACAAATGTGCAAGTCCCACTCGTTGGAGTATGAGAGACATCTTCCTAAGTGGGCTAAGATGAGCCCCGGTTTGCACATTCTTGTAAATCAGATGCTAAGAAAGCATTCGGCTGTTTGCACAATTTGTGCAAATTCATGCAATGGGCGGACACTGTTTTATTTTGTCCGCATTGTACTAAGTGGCCCCCCGAAAACACTTCACTTGAAAATCGTGCGAAAACCAAAGTTCCGTGCACAATTGGTAGAAACTAAGGAAGGTGTTCCTGAGGTAACATTCCTTGCAAAGCAACACAAATACCCCCAGGGATCTCGCTTCTGTTTTTCAAGAAGAGCACAAATTGCACTCTATTGGAGAGGCAGAAGCGCATGAGTTGGCTCAACTCGCCGGAGCGGCTGGCGGCAGCCCAGGCCTTGTGAAACAGAGTCTGGGAGGTTGGATCGTTAAAATCCGTCTTATTCACAGCCCTCATTGGATTCCCCACACGACCCCATTTTAAATGTTCTGTGCTGGTGTTTTCGTTGATTCTGTTTTAAATCTTTGCCCTACCGAGCACCAGAAGCAGGGCTTGTATAAAAAATATGCGAGAGACGGAGGGCGGGAGGTGGCAGCGGCCAGCGTGGCGGAGTGGTGAAGAGCACAGGGCTGGGACTCAGGCGATCCGGGTTCGAATCCCCGCTCAGCCATGGAGCCAACTGGGTGACTTGGGGCCGGTCATGGACTCTGGATGTGGAAGGGGTCTGTTTGGGATGGGGGGATCTGTCGGATTCCCTGGGCTCGGCTCCCCAGACTCCAGTCCACTCTGCAGAGGCCCCGAGTCCAAGTTCCCAAGGAGCACCCCCAGCCTTCTTGGGGTGCCCACCGGGAATCAAGCTTCACAGGCCACACAGCCAGAATCCCTCTTCCACAGACAAAGGTTGCTCCCTGGAAAGGGGCCCACTGCCGCACTTTCCTCCTGATCAGAAAGGTGTCCTGTCACGCAGCCAGGGATCTGCCAAGCAGGCATGGGCTTCCTTTCAGCTTGTCTTCCTGGCAGAATTGGGCCAAGCCTGAGAGGAAGCCCACAGATGCCGGAGGGATGGATTCCACAGGGCTTGGCCCGTCCCTTCCTTGCACCTCCTCCGGTGTGGGACGCCTGTGCAGCCCTCACGTCCGGCCAGCCTGACCAGGTGAAGCAGGAGGTGATGCTGGCCAGGGGTGGGGAGAGCTGAAGGCCAAACCGTGCCGGGACTCCGGGAAGGAACAAATAGCTGTTGTCTCCCCAGGCAGTGCTTCAGGACGCGGCCGCCTGAGTCTGCTCTAAGGAGATGGCTACCGAGATGGGCCAGGGAAAGGAAGCGGGCCCTGATCTGAGAAGGAGGCACTGTTCCCTCCAGGAGGAGCAAGCCAGGAAGGAATGTGCTAAGTCTAGCCACATTTCCACTGGATTGCAATCTTGAATCCATTCCTGGATTAAGTAAACAAACATCTTATTTTGAAAATCCCAGCTGACTGGGGAAAATGTTTAAACTATTTTTATTATTATTATTAATGCAAATACAGGAGAGGACAGCTGCAGGACAGATGGATGTCTTTGACAGATAAGACATCCAAAGACAAAGCGAACGCGCTGTCAAAGACGTCGTTTTAAAGCGATGCCAAAGTATACAAATTGCGCCAACCCTGAAACAATGACTTGATCCAAATGCTCCGAATTGAGCCCGATTTCTTTAGACCAGTGGCAGGGCAACATTCCTTCCAGGGTGCATCTCAGAGCCATCGCCCACATGGAGTCTCATATGACGACTGGTCCGAGACAAAGTGACTCTTGGAACGGCACCGTCCGCGAGTTCTTCCACTGCGGCCTATAATATAGTAACTCACCTTTCTCTTTCTGGTCAGGTCCAAGCAGAAATAAAGAAGTCATGGAGCAGGTGGACGCTAGCGCTGGACTTTAAAAGGAAGGCCCGCAGCGGGAGCACCACCTACAGCTACGGGCCGATGGTGTCCCACACCAGCGTCACCAACGTCACCACCAGAGGGGGAATCGCCCTCCATGTCAACACAAAACTCATTCCGGGTGCCCTCAATGGACATCGGAACTTGCCCGGATACGTCAAAAATGGCTCTATTTCAGAGAATTCCGTGCCTTCTTCTGGGCCAGAACAGTACAACAAAGACGAGGAGTACCTCAACGGGTCAGGACTCTACAGCGGAGACAGGCCGATGGGGCTGGTGGAAGAAGAGAAGGAGACCGTGATGTAGATGGAAAAGCAGCTGAGCAGCTACCCAAGTAAGAGGTTCCCCCAAAGCACAGAGCGTTCGAAAGCTTACTCAGCTAATCGCTGAACATCAAAGCCCTACCGAGTTTTCCCCTGTCCGTTGGAGCAGGGAGCCAAGTTCTACGGAAAAATGCGGGCCAGCCGTCCTACCACTCACCTTTCTCCACGGTCTGCTGTCCCAAGGGGTCGATGAAGGCAAAGGTCTCTTGGCTCACAGTACCTATCCGAAAATGAAGGCGAGACCCAGAGTTTACACGGATGTCCCAACGGCATCTTGAGTTTGTACACAGCACAAAAGAAACGGAAAGAAACGATCTTTTGAGATCGAAGGTTGAGCCCCGTTGTCCTTTGGTGGTACGAGCCATCCACACCCTTTGTGGGCCGTTCAGGGTTCTGGCTTCTTTGTCGCTGGTTTTGGCTACGTGGTGCAGCCACCAGGACGGGGTGAGGTCAGGGGGAACTCCTTGATGGTTGTACGGGCTTCTTTGGAGGGCCATGTGCATCTCTGCTCCTTTGATTAAGGTCCAGTTCTCTAAAGACATGTCATTGCATATTCGTACAGAAACTGATGGGAAGTATTCCATCTACACAGCTTTTTTGGGGGGGGGCGGGGATGACTCAGTTTAACAACTCGCCAGTGAAAAGAAAGTCAGGAAGGGCCCTTTGTCCAAGTGGAGCCCAAAACTCCGTGAGAAAGGATTTAGTGCAGGTGGAGGGGTGCCACAGCTAGGTAGGGGCTCCAGCTTAACATCAACCTTACACTGGCTTTCTACCAGTTCGACTGTCATGTTTTCCGCACCACCAAGGAATCCTGGGAGTTGCAGTCTTGTGAGCATGCTGGGAGTTCTCATCCCATCACAAAATTAAAATTCCCTGGGAAGAGCAAGTGTCTCTTACCCCAGATCCCGTCTGCCCCATAGGTGTGCCCCAAGACTGAAGGGAAGGGCTGAGTGGTGCTTGTGGAGGTCTAGATGAAGGCGTCAAAGCGAGGATAAGCTGAAGACAGATCACCAGATGTGCCAGGTGTCAGCTTTCAGAAGCCCCTGCGAGCCTGGCCCTTGGTCAGGCATTTGGGGAGATGACGTCGAAAGCATGCAGAGATCTGTCTTCTGCACTCCCCTCTGATAAAGGTGCCACAGCTGTTTCCACCGCTGTGGGCCGACTCCTCTGCTGTGATGGTGCTCCTGCTGTGCCGGCCACTGCATCTTGGAGAGGTCCTGCTGGACTCTTCTGAGCACGGGAAGCAGCCAAAGCCACCATGGAGGAGCGGCATGAGGGTGCCACCCAGGTCGCCCAACATTTCCACTGGCCCCTTCCACCTCCCCCAAAACCATCAGCTTGCAAATCCTGCCTCTCCGATTACCGCACCGTTGAGGCCTGGTCCACCAGACCCCCTGTAGAAGATGCCCGTGGTCCACCAGTGTAAGGTGAAGACCCTCTGAGGCAGGTCGACGTCCTCCCATGCGGCTGGAGGTGGGGAGAATCCAGGTGCCAAGGAGAGTCATCACTATCCCCAGCCACACCAGGGAGCTTTCTGCTTCCACAACTGTGTCGAAGCATCCACACAACCCCGCCTGGTCGCGTTGACGCCATCCGTGAAAACAGTGGGGTGAGTTGACCCTCATGAGGACGCAGAGATCTGTGTCTGACTTGCTCTTGCTGCCCAATGGTAACCAGGCGTGCCCCACTCCTTCGAATTTGCTTTACTCCTGGGACCTCTGCGTAGGATCGCAGCTGTTCTTCGGAGGCCTGTAGGCATGTGTTCAAAATCCCCCTGCTCTTCTGCCAAGGGGTATCGCGTCCCCCTCAAAAGAATCCAGTGTGTTGTGAAATCTGTGTTGGAGATCCCTGGGCCCCCTTCCCAGAACTACTCTTCCCTCGACAGCAGGATGAAACCCGTTCCAGCCCTTCGGGGAGCTGAATGCCTCAGGGACAAGCCTCTTCCGCCTTCCCCCTTTGCCGGCGAGCTCAACTCCAGGGGTGGAGGAGCTCTTGGCTGAGCGATGACTGTGGTGTGACACCAGCAACGACAACACCTGCTCTCGACAGAGCCGCTCGGGGATCGCTTCTCGTCAGCCCGTGCTCCCTTTGCTTTGCCCCCCTCAAGGATGGTGTTGCGGGGGCCTCCCGGCATCCCACACGCTCCCAGAGTTCCTTGCGGGAGGATGTGACCGTTACATGTTCGTTTGGAACGCTTTGCATAGGCTGAACGCAGGTGCCGCACATGAACGCATGTGCCGCCTTCGATGGATCGGAATGGCTTAAGGAGGGAAGCTTGGAATTACCGGTTCTGGCCCACGAGGCGATTCGCAAGCCGTTTCAGAACGAAACCGGAGGAGCTCGGGGCTACGGAGGGGCATATACTCTGCCCTTCTTAAAAAAATCAACACCAAGAAAAGCTTGGATTTTGCGACTGATATAAATTATTCTGATTTGCACAGTTGATCTTTTGCATAATTTATTCCACAGTTTTACTCTTAGAATAATTTCTGCTGCTTCAGCTAATCACCGGGCACTGAAGGCCGGCCCACCCTCTCCCCTGACCGCTTGCAACCTTATTCAGTCTTCGGAAAATTCACCACGTCTTGCCCACACATCCTCAGGCATTACGCCAAAGACATGTGGACTAGGAACTTGTTATTTTCAAATACAGAGGGAAAAAAAGAAAGTTGAATTCCGCAGCTGGTAGCATATCCCTGCTTTCTGTTAAATGTGTTAAAACGAGTCCTGTACTTCTAAAGGAGGTAACTGGTATTTTACTGAGGCAGCTGAAGGAAAAGGTTGGAGGGGATTCGGAGGGGCTTTGGGTGGTCAGCCTTCCTTGAGAATTCCCCAGTTCCGTTTTATAAAGCGTTATGTCTCCTCTTGCACAACCACCCGCATGGAAGGCTTGCGTAAAGTCGGGGCAGCTCGCACCAAAGCCATGACGAGAAGTGAGCCAGTCTTCTGAAGTCTAGCTTAACTCCCATACCTCCCAGTTTTCCCCGCGATGGTTCTCCAAGGGGGGGCACAGGGGTCCGGAGCGCCCCCGCTGGAAGATCCCGCTTCCCGCAAATCGTGGCAGTTGGCCTGGAAATCCACAGGCAACGCGAGCGGAGACTTCCAGAAGGCCGTGTCTGCATCCCAGCCGTTCTTGGCTTCAGCGGATAACCAGCTGGCCGTGTTTGATGGTACAGCCCTACCCTGACCACGTGCTACCTCGAAGTGTCAGTTCTGACATGCCCCTTCTCCCCATCCCATTCGTGGAAATACACCTGCGACTCTTTCTTGTGCTGAAAATCAGAAGGCTAGAAGGCAGCGGAGCTGGGCCTACTCGTGAGCCGGGTGCTAAGCAGCATCCAAAATAATTCTCCGGAGAGCACCTGTCCACAGACACCTGCAGAGACCCTTGGGGGGCAGAGGGGGCTGGGATTTCCCTAGTTGGGGCAGCCTCCGTTTAAGCTGAAAGATCCCGCACAAGTGTAGGCAACAACATTTGTGCTGTGTACACCGCAAGTTGGAATCGAGGCCAGCCTGCTTTGCTCTCAGCACTCCCAGCTAGAGAATAATCGGGATCCACCCGAAGGAGCACGTGTGTTTGAACCCTCCTGGGACCTCAGATGGAGAGCTGTGAATGGGAGGGGGGGGTCTGTACCCTTAATTTAGTTTCCATGTTAATTAACATAAAAAACAACCTAAAAAAACGATGAGTTGTTTCCTTACGTTAATTATTGCTGTTCCCCCCGGCCCCACACATCTTCTGCATGCAAGGAGCCCAAGCCTGGGCATCCTCTCCATCTTATCTTCACAACAACCCTGTGAGGTAGGCAAGACTGAGTCGGTGGCCGGCCCAAAGTCGCTCAGAGAGCCTCCCTGGAACCCGGGTCCACAGTTCTTGCACTTCCAGCTCCTCAGCCCTGCACCAGATGTGCGGCACCTTCAAGTGCACCGTCCTAGAAATTAAAAAACTTCCATATACACCGATTTGCAGGTTTTTGGTCTCCAGACGTCCAAGCATAACAATGACACTGAATGGCCTGTAGCCGAATCCCAAATCCTGTGGCACCGGTCTGAGCCCCGGTGCCCGTGTCTTTTTCGAGCACGTAGCCACCGACCTGTGAGGATCCTTTCAGATAAGCTAATAATGCTCCTCAGAAAGTCATTGCTGGGATCTAGTCAATGTAGTGCTAGCTGCCAAAAGCACTTCATTTTCCACAGCACCCAAAGCCATGCGTATAATCTGCATGCAATTGGGGGCGGGGGGGGGATGAATTGCAAAGGAGCATCTCAAAACTCCGGAAGTGGAGAGAATGAGCTGGGGGATACGGGCAAACGAGCTGTCTGAATGGCCCCTGCCAGCATTAAATTGGGAAGGCATTGTTGACTGTCCTTCGTCCCTGTTACGTGATGTGCTAACTTGAGCATTCCAGGGAGGGAGGGAGGTGTGGCCAAGGTCTGTGGCTTCCCATGGGCTGTGAGGATGCTGATGCGGCTTCGAAGCAGGCGCTCCGCATCGCGGGGCTCAGATGCACCAACTCTGGCCCTGCTGGAGTCTCAGCTCGCCCTCCAGGCGCCCCAGTGGAGCTGTGCTACCCCACCTGGGCCCCACACCTTTTCCCTAAGCGGCTGATGGTGAGGTGGCTTCCCGGCTCTTCCCCTCCCCAGAATCTTCTCTAAGACTGAGCTCTGGGCCGTAAGAGCTTTAAGCTACAAGCCACCTTGGCCACGTCCCTTTGGCTGCCCTGCTCCGCCCACTGCTGCACCGTGGCCCCCGAGAGCTGCTCCGAAACTGAACATGGGCCCTTGGAAAGAGGCTCAGCAAACTTGCCTCAGGGACCGGCTTGTCTGCTTTCCCTTTTCCTCACAAGATGGGAGTCGCAGGCGCAACCGCCCTCCGCCCAAGTTGCCAGATGCCATCCATCGCTTTGGCGCAAAGGAATCTTTCAGTCAACATCGGATTTAGGAATGCAGAGCCAAAGAGAGAAAGGAATCATTTCACAATTACTTGTGGTTGCGTATATGTTTTCACAACAGATGATTCACAATGAATAACATGTGTCTGGACAATGATTGAGCAAAATGCACAAGAATTGTTTACAAACAAAAGACATCCATCCGTAATAAAGACAAGAAAGAGCCTGTTGTTTGTTGGTTTTGTGATGGGAAATGGCTGTCAGTCGGGATTAGAGAGGCATAAGAAAGTCATTCCAGTTGGTTTTCTTTTTTTCTTGGATTGACCCAGCTTGCATCTTCGTGGGCTAGTGTGGTCAACATTTGTCCATTTCCAAGCTTGTACATAGTTTTGCAGACTCAAACATTTGCAAAATGCGCATTAAAAGATGTATATTTCTGTAGAATGTGAACAAGTTTTAATCAGTGACAGAAGAAACATTGCTTTTCAAGGACATGCCCAGTTGAGGCCTATGTTAAGAACAATAGACAGGAAAATTCACACAATTTTTCACTACGAAAAGGAAAACAAAACAAAAACGCAAAGCTCGTAATCTCACCCGCACTCAGCTGGGAATGAGTTTTGACGTGGAATCTGGAAAACTTCAGTGAGGTCCAATTTGGCTATTTTGCATGACCCGCCTCAGGATTCGTAGTCTGACATAAGAATTGAGACCTGGGTGGGACAGCGAAAGTGTGTGACTCGGGCTCCAAGAATGACAAACTGTGGTTTCCTCTTGTGTTTGCTGCCAAGGGCTTCTACCCTTCTTAATATCATTTTTGCCCTTTCTCCAGATAGCTGATATGTGTGGCTCCACTCCCTTGCAATGCCATCCCCGCATGTGGCCTGCAGTTCAAGGCCTGAAGATGAGGCCCTCCCACGCCCTGTTTCATGGGTTGATCCATAGAAACGTGTTCAGAAATGGCACCTGTTCCCAAGGGAGGGGCTTGTGGGGAAGCTCCGAGGGTCCTCAGCCTAGACCCTCCCTTGGCTGGCCTGGCCTTGCAAAGCGAGCCGAGCCGCAAAGAAGTCTGCAAACACTCGCGGAATGAAGACTCCTCCATCAGCAACGCCAAGGTTGCTGCGTGTGACATGACGGAGGGACGCGTGTGCAGCTTTCACATGGGGACCCCTTTCCTGGGGGCGCTGCACAGTCCCGGGGGGTGCACTGCCACGGGCTCAGACGCGAGCAGAGTTTGGAGAGCTGAGCCCAGGAATCTGAGGGATTCCCACCCCCAAAATGGGCCCCCCACTCACGCGTAAGCCCAGGTTAAGCAGAACCTCACCCGTTGCTGAGGGATGCTTGACGGCTCGCACATGGTTTCCTGGCAGAATTCAAGGGTCCCCAGCTGGCTCATTCCTGCTGCTTCCCCAGGACTTCAGCCGCTGCGAACAGGATCCACGGGACTCCATGGGAGGCTGAAAAACTTGGAAGTGCGCCCCGCACAGTCTGCTCATCAAACCCCTGCAGGTGCCGACCCGATCAGATGTAAATTGAGTCGGGTTTTTATTTCTTTGTACGCCACTCCGTCGCTGAGGCTCTCTAGTACAGAAGTTCAAACAATGCGGCAAAACGCAGTGTAAAATATTAATCCCCGTTTAAACAATCATAACATCGCACGGAAATTAAAGGCATTGTTTTAACTGCATCCCGTACTCCATGCACTATTTGGAGTTAGCAAATGCCTCGACAAAAGTGGGGGGGGTCTTAACCAGGTGCCAAGAAGGCTGTGCAGGTGAGGGGCAATTGAGAGAGGCACTCCGTCAGGTATTGTGATCCCAAGCCATGTAGGATATGGGGTAAAACCTATCGGGATTGGGCTTGGAGGCATATAGAAAGCCAGTGAAAGCAGGGCGGAATTGGCGGTACATGTTTGCACCATCTAGTCCCAGTTATGAACACTGCTGCGTTCCAAGGGTCCATTTGGGTGCCAGGAAGCCCTTCCTGACAGTCAGGACCCCGAGGGTACAGAACAGGCTTCCACGGGAGGAGGTTGGAGCCCCATCGGTGAGGGTGTTCAAGGGTTCATGGTGGGCATGTCGTGAGTGGAGCCGGCTGGAGCCAGGGGTCAGACTAGATGGCCCAAGAGACCCCTTCTGCATTGCTCTATGTTTCTATTCACCAACAAAACCAGCCTTCCCCACCCTGGAGACTTGAACCGCAGCTCCCATCATGCTCGGCTAGCATGCCAGTGGTCCAGGCTGGGGCGGCTGCAACGAAACTCCCAAGGAGCGCTCAACTGTTGCCCTTTTGAGATCCGCAAGCACATGCGGCATGCACCTTGCCGAAGGAGGATATCCACATTCTTCCTCAGGGCTGGGCTGAGACAGGCGAGCTATTAAACACTCAAAGCCTCGGCTTCGTATCCAGAGGTTGCACAGTGCAAAACCAGCCCATGCCTGGGAAATATACTGGTTCATAAACTGAATCCATAAAAAGAGACTTCGCATCCATCCTGAGCTGAACTACGGGGGAGCTTGTTGCCATGTGGGCAGTGACATGTTCAGCAGGGCCAGGAGCGGCTGTGGGTGGGAAGGGGGGCCTAGAACAGCGTGGCTCGCACGGAAAGGGCCTTCCCAGGTGATCCATGGAAGGCACCGAGCAGTTCTGCCAAGTTGCCACAGCAAAACACGGGGAATTAGCCGAAGCAGCCTCCAATCGCAGCTCTCCCAAAAAGCGAAGCGGTCGGGAAAGGAACCCTTCTCCGAGCTTGTGCATTTCTACAGGGCGTTTCCAGTTCCTCTCCGCTGGGCTTGTCCAATGCCGTGTAATCCTAGCCCTCTAAGTGCCTTCATCTGTTCACGGAAAATCGAGAACATCAATTCAGCATGGAGGCGAACAGGCGCATTGCATTACCCACCCCGACGTCCCCTTTGGCACGGCGGACGCGCGTACCTTTTGCCAGTGCGCCGGCAGCTCTGGCTTGTCTCAGTGCACGATTTTGTTGCATGAATCCTGGAGCGGAGAATAGAGAGCAGATGGTCTACTCCGAACAGCCGGAGCACGCTGCGGTCTTCCCCGAGCATGGCTTAGGAGCTTCCCAGGCTTCCCAGCCACGCTGGGCTACAGCTGCCCCCATCGGCCCCCCGCAGGCTGGATGATGGGCAGTGGGGTGCGGCCATGCCCCATGGCACCCTTTGCCCCCCAGCTGTCAAAGCTGCTTCACCTGCACCCCTGGGAGGAAGGCATGGGGCAGGTGCAGCTGCCCCATCAGCGACATGGTTTATTTGTATAGCGCTTTTGCACCGCAAAGCCATGCTCTAAGCAGGTTACAAAGGTAACAAAAATATGCATGGCAGAATTTCCCAATAACTGGCAGTTACAAACCATAATGAGGTTTAAATACGTGTGCGCAGGTTAAAACTGCCACATTTGCTATACATGTGGGATCACATAGGTAGTCGGCATCATGGATCTTTTAAATCTCATCCAAAAACCCGCCAGGGTTTAGTCTCTTTTCTTTTTTCTCTCACTCTGCAAGTGTGCAACACACAATAGAAGTGAATAATAATAAGAAACATAGAAACAGAGCGAGTCAGAAGGGACCTCCTGGGCCATCTAGTCTGACCTCCGGCACCAGCCGGCTCCGCTCACGACATGCCCACCATGTGCACGTCCAGCCTGTCCTTGAGCACCTGCACCGATGGGGCCTCACCCACCTCCCGGGGAAGCCCATTCCACACCCTCGGAGTCCTAACAGTCAGGAAGTACTTCCTGGCATCCAAATGGAGCCTTGGTTCCCTGAGCTTTGCTCCGTCAGAGCGCATCCTGCCTTCCTCTGCAGGGGAGAACAGGTCTCTCCCCACCTCCATGTGACACCCCCTCACATACCTGCATGTCACCAACAGATCCCTCTGAGTCTCCTCTTCTCCAAGCTGAAGAGACCCAGTTCCCTCAGTCTTGCCCTGGCAAGCCCCAAGCGGTCCCCCGGAAAAGCAGCTCCAATGGTGACTGGCGATATCAGGATCTAGCCCATGCCCTGCCCTGGAACCGCCCTGCTGCCAGGAATCGGTGCCACGGGATTGCTTGGTTGGGGCTTGCAGAGGGAACAGAGCCTAAGAAAGAACAAAGCTTCCATGGGCCGGCTGGGAATACCCCCCACCCCACACGTTTTATGTCAGAGGATCATCTGTCTGTGATTATCTAGAGCAGTGGTGGCGAACCTCTGGCACATGTGTCACAGCGGGCACCCAGAGCCCTCTCTGTCGGCACGCGAGCCCAATCGCCCCAGCATCGCCCCAGCAGCCGAGCGTCGTGTAACAGCGCACATAGGGGGCATGCGCATGCTCGGAAAGGAGTAGTGGCGCCAGGCAATGACGTCACAAGCCACCACTCATTAGCCACGACTCGCCCATGCTTTCACATGGCCGATCAGTGCACTGCCAAGGATAGATAGATAGATAGATAGATAGATAGATAGATAGACATTTGCTTGGACTGGCTGTGAGGTGTTTTTTCTAAATTAAAACCTCAGTTTTCAGGTTTTATTGCAGTGTTGGCACTTTGTGATAAATAAGTGGGTTTTGGGTTGCAGTTTGGGCACTCAGTCTCTGAGAGGTTCGCCATCCCTGATCTAGAGCATCCTTCAGCAACCTGCTTCCTTTCAAACCTGTTGGACTACAATTCCCAAGATCCCCTGTCAGCACAGAGAGGGAGGGAATTTTCCCCTGATAGTTATGATGTGTTATGCACGTCACCTGCAGATGCTCCCTACGTAGTGCTTTATACACAGTGCTTGTATCCACAGGTCCCTGCCCCAAGGAGCATGCAATCAAGAGCAAGTGGCAGTGCTGTAGCAGAGGCAAGCAGGCCTTTTCAGAGGAAAAGTGGGACATTGCTGCTGAAGAGTCTATAATATGCTGTCAGCCATCCAGAGACGTTAGTAACTGGACGGCATGCACATTTTATAAATAAATAAATGCTGAGCCTTTCCCACTCTGGCAAGCGGATGGAGCGATTAGAGGCTTTCTAATTTTACGATTGTCTGACAGATTCGCACAGGAGAAGACAAGCAATGAGAAAAACAAGGAGTCAAAGCCTGGATTCCTAGTCTTTTTTTCCTTTGCATGCGAACTGTTTAAATGCTAAAATTATTTTGCAAAGTTTTTCCCGAGAGACAGCTGTGCAGTGAGAGACAGCAAGGAACTTTGCAGGGTTGCTGGCATTTCTGATTCAACGTTAAATGTTGAGTTTCAGCTGGCTGAAGCTCTTTAATTAAGGTTCAAGTTACAAGCTGAAGCTCAGAAGGGATGACCCCTAGGATAAGAATTTGATCCAAGATAAAGATGCATACCATTACAATCCTGCCCACTAAATTTAATTGTGATATTTTATGAGTGTTTTGTAGGGCCAGGAAAAGACTACATTCTGTTCACATTTTAATGAACATCTACCTGAATTCACGTTTTATTTATGTATTTAAAGCTTTTATAGACCGTCCCATTACTTTATTTATTTATTTATTTATTTAAATATTTATATGCCGCCCCTTGCAGCAGCCTCGGGGCGGCTCACAATACAAAAATACAATACTTTGTGTTTTGTAAGCCGCCCCGAGGCTTTTTCCGAATGGGGCGGCATAGAAATGTTCTAAATAAATAAATAAAATAAAATACTTTCAAACTACTACATGGATGAAACTCAGGTATCCTTCCAATTTGCACTCTTCCCAATTTTGCAATCAAAAAATGCATGCAGAATGTGGCTATCCAAGAACAAGAATGTTCAAATGCACATGGTATCAGGAAAACTTCATGAGAAAACATGTATAATGGCCCAAAACGCATTACGAAAAACATGCACAAAACTACATACAGGCCAGATCCACCACCTGGCTTTTGGAGAGTAATTAACACAGTTCTGATGTTTATGAGGCTCTCCTGAGTGTCTCTGCGGCTTTTTCGGAGTTGTTGGGAAATTCAGAAAAATCCTGGGAGAAAAAGGTTGCTTATATGCGCCTTTGTGTTATAAAATCAAACCTGCACCCCTTTCTCAGAAAGCACCAGAATTCCAAGCCAGGTGACTGTTTAGTGTTGCTGTTGCCTTAAGAAGAGGGAATTTTTGGCTGGACTGAGAAGCTGCTGGAGGCGAACACTATCAGTGGGGAAATACCAGTATCCAGACCACTGAGACAAACACATTTGTTTGTTCCTGAATGGACCCATTTAATCATCTAGGTAAGCAGAGGCCAGCGCCTGCACAGTGCACAGTGTAGACGTCAAACCAGATTTCCTGAACGGTTCCTCCATCAGACACATTTGCATGGTTAAACAGACACACCTGAACAGACACACCTGAACTGTCAAGAATTTCCTAGATTGACCTAAAGCAATCAGTAATATTTTCTGTACTACTGTACCAATATTTCTGATCTGTTTAGAATATTATGTCATGCCTAAA
This sequence comes from Varanus salvator macromaculatus, assembly GCA_023646645.1. Taxonomy (NCBI): domain Eukaryota; kingdom Metazoa; phylum Chordata; class Lepidosauria; order Squamata; family Varanidae; genus Varanus; species Varanus salvator. The sequence continues at coordinate 120,592,614 of JAIXND010000654.1, forward strand.
GACATCAAGATGCTAGTGTGCCCTTAATCACAGCGATGAGGATTGCATTCGCTCAACACTGGAAAAGTGAGGAAATACCCACCGATGGACTGATTCTAAGAAAGATCTTGGACTGCGCAGAAATGGATAGATTGACTTTATCATTGAAGGAGAAAGAGGACACTGACTTCTATCGAACTTGGGACTCTTTCTATAATTGGCTGGAGAAACGGGACTTGGCGTCCTTGAGTTTGATTTTAGAATGTTTAAAAAATATGTGTATATATATGTGTGTGTGTGTGTGTGTGTGTGTGTGTAAATATATATATATATGTATGTATGTATGTATGTAGGGGGTTGACCCAGTGAATCCAATGTATGTGATATTTGATGTTTTTATTAGTGTTCGTTTAAAACTTTTAATAAAATATATATTTAAAAAAAAGATGCTAGTGTACCAACATTATCTGGAAACTTAACACTCTGTATTGGTGTATGACTAGCACATTATAAAAGTGGCTGTACATGGACTGTGGTTTTGAGGTTACTCTTACCTGTTAATGCATTATTGTTAGTGTCTGCAGGTACTGGAGCACCGATCAATAAAACCGCAGAGGTTCAAACGTTTTATCTTCCCCTAGAATCCAAGTGTTCGTTCCTCGCAAATTGAAAACCGAGATGCTGTCAGGGTCTGCCATGGATGAGGTGGGAAGAAATCTGTTTGCACAAATGCAGCTGATCCAGCATTAAACCCAGTGAATTTTTATACGATTAAAAAAAAAAAACCCCAATACTCAGCATTTGGGGCAAACTGAACCTAAAACTGGAGCAATTCTGAAAGTTCAAGGAAAGTCAGCCAGGAGAAACCGAAACGGGCCGTTTCATATGTTCCCAAATGGTCTTTTTGCTTGCCTTCTATTATGGCATTTTTTGACAGAGCAGATATAACTCCGCTGAACTCCAGAACAGAAGACTTCGCCATTAACACCTGGGAATAGTAGAGAGGCAGCGGGCAAGTCGGCGAAGGGCAGGCAAAAGAGGTCGGCATGTTTGATGCCAGGAAGGGGGGCATTCGAGATCCTTGAGGGCTTGTCTCATGCAGCGTTTAGCTCAGGCAGGGCCCCACCAGCTACCGATGGGAAGGTCACAAGCAAGGCCCCAAGGAAAAGATGGGCTTTGAGGCACCGCGTGAAGGCGGATGGTCCCCCCAGAGACGCTCTGGGCTTGTCTTCTCCCTCCAAGGCCCTCGTTTTACGCAAGGGACTTTGACGAAGCTCCTTCTGGTGAGATGGCCCGAAGAAATCCTTCCAGCTACGAAGAAGAAAGGGGACAACCTGTGATGTTGAGAAGCCTTCCCTCCATGAGGCTGAGCCTAAAGCCTTCCCAGTTGTGCAAGGGAAACTGGGCCCCTCTTTCTTCCTTCTCTGCTCTGAATCGGGGCCCGGCGCATTCAGTGGGGCTTGCACCATGAAATGTTGGCCCGATCGCCATGGGCGAGCAGAAATCTCATGCAGGCAAGTAGGCAGACTATTGGGGAAGCCTTCTGTGTGCAACAAGAGTGGACACCACACGGCTGCTTTCCTGTGTGTGCCTTGAGCACAATTTGAAGCGGCAAACCAACATTTTAAAGCAATAAACACACGTGGCTGTGTGGCGTAATGGTTAGACTAGGTCCTAGGTCAGATCAACCCAGTTTTCCCCACAAGCAAAATGACGGAGCTGAGGCACATCATGAGAAAGAAGACCTGCTGGAGAAGACGATCCTGCCAGGGAAAGTCAAAGGCAGGAGCAGAGGAAGAAGAGCAGCCATGAGATGGACAGACTTCACAAAAGGCGCGGCGACCTGAGTTTACAAGAGCTTGAGCAGGGCTGCCATGGATGGGAGATGTTGCACCCTTCCGTTCACGAGGTCACTGCAAGTCGGCGGCAACTGGATGGCACATCGCAACAGTGCTGGACTGGGATTGGGGTGATCAGGGTGCTAGTCCTCATGCAGGAGCGGCTTTGGCCCATTCCCTGACTCTCAGCCTAGCCCACTTCACAGGAGATGCTGTGAGAAGGCACAGAAAGAAGGGGGACTGTCGAAGCGGACATGGGCTCCCTGCAGGCGGAGCTGCAGTGCATCAGCCCTGCTCGCCATCAGAAGCGGCCCGCAGGAAATTGAATTCAGTCCTTAGACCCAAAGGGGTCCAGTGCCCCTGCTGTGGGGGGACCATGGTGGACTTCCCGGATTTCAGCAAGGCAGGGGCGGAGCCTGGACATCTGCACGGAAAGCAGGCGCCCTCCCAGCGATCCACAGCCCCGGTGCCCCCGGGACACTGCGCTGCCGGGTGCCACGGCGGCATCCGCCTGGCCGCGAGCACAAGGGCCACTGGCACAATGCAAGCGGGCAAGTTTTCCGTTCCCACAGCGCATGTCCAGCCAACCGCCCTGTGGTCACAAACACGCCTGAGCCTTTCTCCGCGAGCCAAGCAAGCGCTCGGCGGCCAGGAGAAGCCCTCCCGGGTGCGGCGGGGGGGGGGGAGCTTCCCGTTTGCCCACCACAGCCAAGCACACGCAGCCTGGTGACAGGGTCTCTCGCTCAGTAGCCTCTTTCTTTTGACCTCCGTCATCTGGTTAAGGAGGCAGCTGGAGACACACTTGAGGCTTGCAGCTTGCAGCTTCTGCACGGCAAGCAGGCCGGGAAGAGAATGGCGAGGAGAGGCGCAGCGACGCTTCTGCGCAAGCGGCCGGAAGGGTAAAAGGCACACGCCTTGCAAGAGGCAGGCCAGCCTTCCGCCCCGTCCGCTGCGCTTGGATGTCTCCTGGCGCTGCGGGGGCCTGGGCCATCCGTGTCCCTCGGGGTGCATCCAAAGTTGGCGCTGCGTGCAGGAGACTGAAGTCCCGCGCGTTGCAAGGGGTCTCCTCTAAACAGGCCTGGTATTTGCTGATGGCGCCTTGCGTTGGCGAGTGAGCCATGAGTCTCTGGGGACGGGAATCGGGCTGTGGCTGAAGGTAATGTTTGCGAACGCTCCTCTGTGCCCAAAATGAAACGCTCCGCAAGGAGAAAGCTAGCATCGCAGGACATAGGTTGGGCTAGACTCTCTCTTCCCTGGCCTGCTGGATGTTGACTGGGAGGGGAAGCACCCCAAACTGGCGTCCCTTCTCCCCTGCAGTCCGAGGTAGAACAAGCCACGCCACCTCATTCTGCTGCATGACTAGAACTGGGCAGGATTTGCCTCCGTTGATTTGCTTGGAACGGGCTGTTCCAAATGGGGGCGAGTTAGACACCCCACTGCGTTACTCCAGAGCAGTTGTTCCAGGAGGAGGGAGGAAAATGCAACCAGTGGAACTTCTACTGGGAGAGGATGTCCCTTCAGAGTCACGCGCCGAGCAAACCTTTCCAGCGGATGCCAGTAAACTGGATTTTCACACTGGGGAAAAGATGCCCCGGCACTTTGCTCTCAAACAGCACGTTCCTCATGAAGATATTCAGCCGAAGATGACCTCCGGCTTCTTGGGTTTGTCTCGCTTGTGGGCCATTCTCAGTTGCTTAGGGACAAGAAAAGCCCTGCTGGATCAGACCAGCTTCTGCTCACACGGGAGCAAAGAGCCACCCACAAACTGGACTGCCATATTCCCCAGTAACTTTTCCACCCATGCATCCTGCATGAATTGTTCCAATCCCCCTTTAAAGCTTTCCAAGCGGGTGGCTCATCTCTACTTCCTGGAGCAGAGAATCCCATCGTTTAACGGTGCGCGGTGTGAAGAAGGGTTTTCTTTCATCTCTTCTGAAGCTCCTTCCAACCAGCTTCTAATCCCATGGAGAGGAGGAGTAACCCCTCTATCAGGAGAGGATGCAAAGGTTAGGCAGGAACACAGCTTGCTTGTTCTCCCATGCTCAGCCCTGGCCAGGAAACAAGCCGAGCTGAGATGGAGCCCGTAAACACTCAGGAACGGCCACAGCGTCTATGCGCGGAGCATGAAAAGTACGTGCTTGTTGGCGCAAAGTGAGCAAAGCCTGAAAGCCACATGTGGAGAAGCAGAACGTGTGGCGAAGCGGGCCCGAGCCGGCCTACGGACTCGCTTGCTCTTGCTTCCTGCCTGAAGCTACATAATGCTCCGTGCGTGGCAGGCTGAGGCAGAGCGAGCGCAGGCCAGAGCCTGGGGAAGCCAGCCAGGGGAGTTTTGCAGGGATGCCGTATGAGGCGAGACTGAGGGAGCCGGGTCTCTTCAGCCTGGAGAAGAGGAGACTCCGAGGGGATCTGTTGGTGATATGTGGGTTCGTGAGAGGGTGTCACACGGAGGTGGGGAGAGACCTGTTCTCCCCTGCAGAGGAAGGCAGGACGCGCTCCAATGGAGCAAAGCTCAGGGAGCCAAGGTTCAATCTGGATGCCAGGAAGCACTTCTTGACAGTCAGGATCCCGAGGGCATGGAATGGGTTTCCACGGGAGGTCGTTGAGGCCCCATCGGTGAGGGTGTTCAAAGACAGGCTGGACATGTACATCGTGGGCATGTCGTGAGCGGAGCCGGCTGGAGCCGGGGGTCAGACTAGATGGCCCAGGAGGCCCCTTGTGCCTCACTCTGTTTCTATGTTTCCATGAATTTGACAGATTCCTACCCCTGAACAAGAGCATGCCTCTTCTCTCTCACTGTTTTGCAAGCTAAAAAGCTCCGATCATTTCCAGGGCAAGCTGAATCAAGAGCCCGAACCAGCCTCGCTTCTATGTGTCTAAGTCGTATTTGGGGGTCCAAAACACGCCCCCAGAGGTAGCCTTAGCCACTTTCCTTTGTGGAGTGCAACCATCCACAATCCCCTCTGACTGTGGCCCCCACGCCTGGGAAGTCTATGGGGACAGATTGCACAGGGCGGATGTGGGGCAAGTGAAAGTCTTGAGCCCCTCGGTCGGCAGAGAAGCACCGAGCGAAGCGGCTGAAGCTTCCGTCCCGTCTTCACTGCCAGTGGGGAGGCAACAGGGCCGTGGGAGCACCAGCGTTAATTTTCCGCATGAGACGCTCTCCCAATGGTCCAACACGGAGGCTGTGAACAGGGGGAGCCCAGGCCACAGGACTGTGGGAGCACCAGCGTTAATTTTCCGCATGAGACGCTCTCCCAATGGTCCAACACGGAGGCTGTGAACAGGGGAGCCCAGGCCACAGGACTGTGGGAGCACCAGCATTAATTTTCCGCATGAGACGCTCTCCCAATGGTCCAACACGGAGGCTGTGAACAGGGGAGCCCAGTGCCTGGCTGCTGGTGGAACACAACCCTCTTGTTCATTCAGCAGGTAGCAGTAATCCAGCAAACTACCCTCTCAGACAGAGCTTGCTTGCAAAACTGGACAGGAGCTGCCTGGGCATTGTGCCGGCTCCCTGAAGTCCACACCTCATTAAATCCAGCATGTCCCTAACTTCTCGGCTGTTCTGGCTGCCCCCCCATGAGTGTGCACCCCCCCCCACCATCAATGCTCAGATCTTTGGAGATGCAGCCCACCAACCCTCCCTCTGTATTCTCGGCAGCACAGTTGAGGAAGCGGTTGCCCAGCTCGGAAGCGGCACCTCCGTGCACGGAGCAGCTAATTATGCCACCTCTGCTGAGCGGAGTGACAGCCCATCATCCTGGGCCTGCAGGCACGAAGCCTCCCGCACAGTCGTCTCCACGGCACCTGCCGTTCAGCCTTCTCCTGTACCGTCTTTGCTCTTTCTGCCTCTGCTCCCAATGCTTGCAAATCGGTGCGGATTTCCTCCCTAGAAATGCCCATCGTCACGGTCTCTTCCGCACCATTCAAAATATCCACCCCCCCCGCCCCCTCGCCCCCCAGCACTGGCAGCAGTGTGTCACGACGCTAGCTTGCTTTTTCGAAAGGAGAGAGGCTCTCTCACGCTGGGAAACCCTTCCTAGCCAGTTCCGGATGTGAGCGGTATGTCTGGGTTGCCGCATCTCCGGGCCTGGGGTCACCAGCGGACAGCCTTCCTTAGGTAGCTGCTGGGGCGTCAGCCTTCCCTGGGTGCCCCTTCTGCTGCTTAAATTCCCCATGATGCCCCTGCATGGCACCATCCCCAGGGCATTCTGGGAAATCAAAAGATTGGCCAACTTGGGATCCCAAATAGAGGCTGGATCTCTCTGCAGAATTCAAACAGGGGGCAATTCCTGTGCCCGAGACGAGGAGATCTCTCCATATCCCTTTCCCCTGCTTTGAAATTTATTGACTCCCCAGTTCGTTCTCTCCTGAAGATGAGCTTTGCAAAGGTTTGTAAATCTTTTGCAGAAACAAATGACAGGGACATGCTCATCCATTTTGTACCTGCCAAAATCAGCAGACTTGATCAGTGGCTCCCGCCACCCCCCCCCCAAAGAAAGGGCTCAGTGGGGCAGAAGGAAATCCCCAGAAGGACCCCCGAGGAATTCTGCCCTTGCTCTTTCCTCTGCAATGGGACCTCTGGACTGCCAGCAAAGCAAGCCCACCCAAATCCCACCCCAGCCCTCTGGCATGGGGCCCCAGTGCAAGCTTGAAAAGTTTCACAGTCCGCAGAAGCATTGCACCAAGTCAGGTTGGTATTTGCACGATTTGCCCCGCCCCCTTTGCTTTGGCTCCTCCCACCATGGGGACACCACCCCGGGGGCTTCGCTGGACCTGCATTCAGGTTCCATGCGCTCCTGCTGTGCTGAGCTTGCTGAGCTACCGATCTGGCAGTCCTGCATCCGAGGGGCAGCTGGTCCGCCCGAGCCTTTAATCCAAAGCAGCCACCCCGAACTCACCCGGCGTGGAATCCGTTTCCACAGCGTGTATGTCTATCCAGCAGCTGCCCGAATCCCACTGGGGCTGCCATGCTCCGTCTTTTTCCCACTGCGTGGGGGACATCATGCCCCTGCAGCCAGTGTACCCCTGAACAAGGCCGGGGCCCAGGGCAGCCCCCAGCCACCTCAACCGTAGCTGTCCAGTTCTCGCTTGTGCACTGGTGCTGTCCCCTTTCTCAGAAGCTGGTCACTCTGGGCAGGGCCGTCTTAACAGCATTATGGGCCCCGGGCAAAGCAGTGTCCTGGGGCCCCTGCGACAACTACGACTGCTGTTAATTTGGGAAGTTTTCCCATTTTCCAAGGGTTAACATGCACAGGTTAGTGCCCATCAGGCCCGTGCGTTCAGACGGTCCTGACTCTGGGCAGGGGCCGGAGGGCTGCAGAGGACTGCACAGGCTCAGGGCTGGAGGGGAGGTTGGACGTATGTTGCGGGGGGGGGGCAGGGGGGGAATCAGCAAGGACTTGCACTGGAAGATGCTAAAGCGCTGCACGGAGGAGAAAGGGGGCATCCGAGCCAGGATGGGACCCGTGCGCAGCTGCTGGGGAAAAGGCAAGTTCGTGTCAGGCATGCTTAGGAAAGGAGTGGAAAATAAAACCGCCAGCATCATTCTGCCCTTATACAAATATATGGTGTAACCACACTTAAAATATTGTGTACATTTCTGGTTGCTACACCTAAGAAGGATTTTCTCGAGCTGGGAAAGGGGCAGAGAAGGGCAACGCAAAGGATCGAGAGGTCAGAGCAACAGGGGAGGTTACAACAGATTGACTAGCTTAAAAAAAGGCAAGAGAGGGGAAGCATCGAAGTGGGGTACGGAATTGGGCCTGGTGTGGAAAAGAGGAGTGGGAGGCATTTTAATTCCTCTGCTGTAATACAGGAGCCCAAGCAGGGACACACCTGAAGATGGTGGGTGGAGGAAGCGCAGGGCAAAGCCAGGCTGCTTCGGACAGCGCGTGGTTAAAACGGAGGAGAGCACACCAGATGCAGTGATGGGTACCAGTGTGGAAGGCTGTAGGAGGGCACTGGAAAACTCCACGGAGGAGAAGGTTGTTCGCGGCGGCTTGGCCTGATGGCTGGATGCTGCCTCCAGCATCAGAGACAGGATGCTGGGGCTTGCACCATGTGCTGGGGAAGTTGGGTTGGAGAACACAGGAAAAGCTCTGCTGTCCAAGGCCGCTGCCCACAGGATCCCTCCAGCAGGACGGGTGCAAGACCCCCTCTCCAGGCAGCTGGTCCCCCTGCCGTCTTGCTCTGACCGTGAGGAAGCTTCTCCTGTTGTCCAGCCTGGATCTGGGTTGTTACAGCTTGAACTGATTATTCCGTGTCCTGCACTCGCATCAGCAAGAAGAGATCTTGACCTTCCACCTTGTGACAGCCTTTGAGGTCCTTCTAGAGGGACACCATGTCCCCCCTCAGCCTTCTCTTCCCAAGGCTGAACGTGCCCAGTTCTCCCAGTCTCTCCTCACAGGGCAGAGTCTCCAAACCCTGGATCATTTCTGTTGCCCTCCGATGGACCCTTCCTAATTTACCTGCATCTTCCTGAAATCTTGGTGCCCAGAACTGGACACAGGATTCCAGGTGAGCTCTAACTAGTGCGGAGTTCATACCCTCTGTCCAAACACAGGCACAGATAACCCTCTGCCGTCAAAGCACATCCATTTCCAAGCTCACGATGTGAATTGTGGACCAAAACCCAAGGCTCAGCCGCTTGCTTACCTTTGACACATAGCAAATGCACTGCACTCAGTGAGAGAAAAATGCACACATTTGAAAGATGCACATCACAGATGTGCACTTTGGGGAAACATGCACAAAAAAGACTCGCGTTTTCATGCAAAACAAAAAGGGAAACAAGAAAGTTCTCAACCTGAGACGGATTCAAGAAGGAATGCAGTTCAAGGCAGAATTCAAAACTTTGGCAGGCTCCAGGTGTACTGATTCATGCATCCCTGCCCTGCCCTAAGCGATAGGAGTCTTAAAATATAATGACTGCCAATTTCACTTTTATTACTTAATATTATGCATGTATTAACTTTACATCTCCCTTCATGTTAAAAGCAATGAAGCATGCTTCATTAAAAGCATGTTAACATTTGTACCCAAGGCGACAAATGTTGGTAAAGGAGAAATAAATGGAACTTTTTCGCAACATGAGAACAAGTTACTTAAAACAGAATTAAAAACATGGTTGTAAAAGAGGTAAACAGCACCCAGAAGCAGCACTAATAGGTTGCACCGGAGTAGGTGATATTTTCGCAGCTTTTTTACAGCTGGAAAGGAATCCATCCCATGCCAACATTTGCAAGTCAGTGGCTGGTTCCATCTGCCAATTTCAGTTGAATTCCATCAGCCCATAGAGAAATGTTATTCATATCACTCACCAAAATCTGACAGGCCAAGACAACAACACACCCAAAGTCTGTGATGCTTCAAACACTGAAATAAACATTTCTCCGTCAGAAGTCAAGCTTGCCATTTGGAAGGTTAACAGCAAACTCAGAAATGCTGCCAAAAATTGGGTAGGTGCCGAGATATCGGTCTCAGCCCTCTTCCAAAGGCAATTTTTCCCCTGGATTTCCTGCAGTGGAAGAATTTTGCTTGAAATGTGATGTCACCTGAGACACATACGAATATCATACACTGGGGATATCTAAAACTGGGGTGCATAAGTAACCTACAAATATAAGTCCTTTTAGAGCAGACCGCTCCTACCTGCGGCTCTCCGGACAGGTCAGACTACAGCTCCCATGAGCCACCAGTCAAGTCTTCTGAAGGGTCCCAGGCTGGGAAAAATTGTCCCCGAGATTGGAGGAGATAAAAGCACTCGGCCCATCTTGCTAGCAACTTCAGACATCCATCCACAAACTCTTCCCAACGCTGGCAAGTTTTTCCTGCAATATCCCCAGCCACCTGCTTATGAGTTTGTGTTACTTCTTATTTCTCTTTGCCTGAAGGTATTTCTTTTGTACTTTATGTTTTTATCATTCTGGTTTTATGGCTTCTATAAATAACAGCAAGATTCGAAACTGAGCTGGCGGAGGAGGAAGGAGAGAGACCAGCTCAGGTTTTTTATTTCTGCAGAACACCCAAAGCTATATGGGATTATGCTTGCTATTGATTAAAAACACGGCTTTGGGGAAAGTTTGACTGTACCCTTTTCTGTTCAGCTACCACCTTAAGCATCTGTATGAGGAAAGCAGAGTGTGCACACAATGGGGTGATTCCTTGGGGCAGAATCCAGTGGGGTGATTATGGCCCCACTGATTCCTGTGCCCCCAACTCCCTTCTGAAGGTCCCGCCTGTTTCTTTGCACAATTTGCACTCACCACAAACACAAAGGGCATTTAGGGCTAGCAAGGGGAGGCCACGAACTAAGCAGAAACTCTGGCTCGGGCTGGAGGCAAGTCCGTGGAGCTTCCCGATGCCACGTCCACCAACCTTCCAGAAACGAGCATTTCCTCCCAACTGAGGTTTCCCTGGAAGCCTCAAATCACCCCTGTGCCTGGGGAGGGAGGGGGGCGCTGCACCCCATGGAATCCCACCCTCTGTTTAAATGCCTCCATCACTGAGCAGGCCACACACTCTGCATTAGATCTGGCGGACGCGAGGAGGAGAATTTTGTGGCACTCCTGTGCACAGAATCAGACTTTTGATGCATCCCGGGAAGGCTGCAATTCAGGGGCTGGAGAGGCCCTGCTTTGCCTGTGGAAGGGCTTGGCCTCGGCCTCCCAGCATCACCGGGTAGGGATGCAAAAGATGTCTGCCTGAAACCCCGAAGATCGATGGGAGCAAGTCCTCGGCGGCGGCGGCAGACAAGAATTGTCAGTGGTCCATTTCTGCACGGCGCCTCCCTGTCTTTCTAGCCCAGGAGGGTCTTCAGAGAGGCAGGCAAGAGACACCTCTCCAAATGCTTTGGACTACAAGTCCCAGAAGCCCCTACCAGCAAGGCCAGTGGTCCAGAATGTTGGACATTGAACTCCAAAGCTTCTGGAGAATTTATTCCTGTCCAGCCTTGGTCTAAAGTAGCAGAGAGGAAACTTGTGAGACTTATGCTGTGTTTTTACTAGAATCCAGGGGTGCATTAATCAAAACCAGGTGCAAAAGCATGAGAAGAGGGTGCTGAGGGAGAATTTCTGGCACCCCACGAGGCAGGCACCGCATTGGCAAATGGAAACCTACCTGCGAGTTCCTACAGATAAGAGATTCTAGCACAAAACACTCCATTTATGGCAGCGGACAACATGTGGAGCTATAAACCCAGTTTGCATTTTACCAAAACAAGTTTCTGGTCCTTAAGACTCTGAAGATAGCATTTAAGTGTGCAGTGAGTGCAGAGCATAGTTCACTGACCTTGTCTTATCTTTGTCGGGTCTGATAACAGATCTCGAGAGAGTCACCCTGGAAGATGGTGGAGATCTTAGGAACAGGGAAAGCTGCTTCATCGTGGGTCAGGCCTTTGATGCACCATCCCAGTGATGCTGACACTGACTGGCAGCCCTGGATTTCCAGAGCTTCGGGAACGACTTCTTCCAAACCCTACCGGGAGATACCAGAGTTTGAAAAGCAATGCAAAACAGGGGCTGCCATGGGCAGAAGGGGGCTGCCTGCAGAGACCCCAGTGGCACAGCTCCAGGTCACAGCTCTCTCTTCTCCCCTCACCATGATGAGAGGAGGCGGAATCAGTCGTGCTGATACACCCAAGCGTGTGCTGTCCTTTCCTGCATGTGTACCACTTGCCAGCAGACACAAACACGGTGCTTCGTCGGCCGTGAAGCCGAGCGGCCACGAGGCTCAATATGCCAAACGGGTAAACAAAACATGCTTTTCTTCTGCACGGGGAGACTTTATTTAATGCAGGCGGTAAGCTCCAGACTAGCTCCCATTGCTTTTTGATTGGATTAACCTTCGGATCAAAGGCAATTACTGTGTGTACATCTTCGTTTTGCAGACATATCCAATTAAGTTGCATCCTTTGGAATTATCCATTTCCTCATCAAAGAGCTTCCTGGTGGCTCTTCCATACCAAACATGAGTACACATTTCTATCCTCTTGCTTATCTGCTTATCTCCCCACTGATATCATTAGCTCAGGAGGACAGGGTGAAAACAGGAGCCTTTTGAGTCCTAATGTTTCCGTATTTTTAAATGAATCCCTGGGGTGGCAAGCCAGGCTCATTCTCATAATGCAGGATGTGTGGGGGGGACTCGGCCCTGACCTTGGCAGAGGAGAGCCGGTCCCTCTGCCAAGCCACAAACCGCTTTCTCTTCTCTCACCAGATACGGCAGTCATGGGTGAGCTGTGGGAGGGCAGGAGCTTTAAGCGGCATGGAGAGCAACCAGGAAATGGGTCGGATGCCGCCGCTCCCCTTCGCTGGCAAGCTAGTTGGCTGCCAGCTTTTATTATGTCGAAGCTGCAGAAGGCAAGTGTGGCTTCGGGCCGCAGACAAAGCCCCCATACAAATAGAGGAGAGGATGCATCAAAGCAGTGCAGCTTAATGTGTCTTCAAAGCTCCCGGTTTCCCAGGTTACAGGATCAGAAATGAGCACTGAGCAACCTCGGTCTCAAAATGAGATGAGCTACCAAGACCCAGCCTCAGGGGATGTCCTTCCACGTTCAAACATCCCCGGCAGTCAATCCCTTAAAACTCCATATTAAGCTACATCGGTTCTCCCTCTTTTCCCCTTTCCTCCCCACCCCCTCCCCAACCAGCCCTTCATTCCTGGACTTTTCTAACAATGAAGATGTTGAAATGGTGAAAGATCTTGCATTCCTCCGCCGTTGATTCAGAGAGAGGCCAGGGAATGCAAAGAAGACTGAAGCTTTGGAAGGGCATCAGTGAAGGAACTAAACCACTGGAGGCCAAGGACAGGATCACCCAAACCATTTTGTTCCCAATTAGTATGCATGGATGAGAAAGCTGCAGAGGGAGAAAAACAATGCATTCCAAACTTGGTGCTGGAGGAGAGCTTTGCAAACCTTGGAGCAAGAGAAAGGCGAAGAAATGAGTCCGAGATCAAAACAAGCCAGAGTTTTCCTTAGAAAAGGCTGACCCACTTTGGGCATATCATGAGAAGGCAAAACTCCCTGGAGAAGACCATGGTGCTTGGAAAGTTGGAGGCAGAAGAAGAGAAAGAGCCAAAAGAGATGGATCGTCTTCACAAAGAACGCCACAGCCGTGAGCTTGCATGAGCTGAGCAGGGAGTCAAGAACAGGGCACCTTGGAGGGCTCTCCTTCATGGAGTTGGAGATGATGGTGCATAACAGCACTCCTGAATCTTTGATCCCCTCCTCCTCCTCCTCTCCTTTGCTATAAGCCAAGTTCTCATGGTTTCCGAGGGACCTCCTTGCTGGTCATAGCTATTCTACTCATTTTGCATTCCCAGAGCCCGGAGTTTGCAAGACATCCAAGGCCCAGCAGAGTCGGGAACAACCCTACGCCCCTCCGTCCGTGCAGATCCAGGCAAAGGCTTTCTAACTCAAGTCGTTACTATGTTCAAATAGACCAGCCAGGCCAGCTTTGTAATGCAGAAATCAAGTACTGCAGAAGTCAAGTACTGCAGTGCAGTGGATGTGGTATACCTGGATTTCAGCAAGGCCTTTAACAAAGTGCCCCATGATATCCTGGTGGAGAAACTGAGGAGTTTTGGGATACACCAAAGCACTGTCCGGTGGATTAGGGCATGGCTGACTGACCGAAAGCAGAAGGTAACCATTAGTGGGGAATCATCGGGATGGTGGCCAGTGACAAGCGGGGTCCCCCAGGGCTCTGTCCTGGGGCCGATCCTGTTTAATCTTTTCATTAACGACATGGAAGAAGGGGTGAACAGTCTGCTGATCAAATTCGCTGACGACACTAAAACTGGAGCAGTGGCCACAACTGAGGAGCAGATACACCAGATCCAAAAGGATCTGGACAGACTATGGAAGTGGGCAGGAGACAACAGGATGGCATTCAATGTGGAGAAGTGCAAGGTCTTGCACTTGGGGCATAGGAATAGCTGTCATAAGTACAGGTTAGGGGACAAGTGGCTGGAGAGCAGCACTTGTGAAAGGGACCTCGGGGTACTGGTTGACCGCAGGCTAAACATGAGTCAGCAGTGTGATGCGGTGGTCAAGAGGGCGAATGCCACCCTTGGTTGCATAGCCAGAAGTGTGGCTTCTAGATCGAGAGAGGTATTACTTCCACTCTACATGACTCTGGTGCGCCCGCAACTGGAGTATTGTGTTCAGTTTTGGGCCCCTCATTACAGAAAGGATATAGCCAGGTTGGAGTCAGTGCAGCGTAGGGCCACAAGGATGGTGGCTGGTTTGCAGGGGATCGGGTATGAGGCGAGACTGAGGGAACTGGGTCTCTTCAGCTTGGAGAAGAGGAGACTCAGAGGGGATATGTTGGCAACATACAGGCATGTGAGGGGTGTCACATGGAGATGGGGAGAGGCCTGTTCTCCCTGCAGAGAAAGGCAGGATGCGCTCCAACGGAGCCAAGTTCAAGGAGCCAAGGTTCAATTTGGATGCCAGGAAGCACTTCCTGACAGTGAGGACCCGAGGGCGTGGAATGGGCTTCCACGGGGGGTGGTTGAGGCCCCACTGGGGAGGGTGTTCAAAGACAGGCTGGACATGCACATGGTGGGCATGTCATGAGCGGAGCCGGCTGGTGCCGGAGGTCAGACTAGATGGCCCAGGAGGCCCCTTCTGACTCGCTCTGTTTCTATGTTTCTAAGTCAGAAACAAAGGAAGCAAGCCAAGTCAGAATACTGGCCATTTGGGTCATGCAAGTTCATGATACAAAGGTCATTCCAAACCGAATCTCTCTCCTCCCTTCCAAGTGCGTGGTTCCTGCTCCTTATGGTCAGTCGCCTGAGCATCTGACTGTCCCTCACCAGGCCCACCCTCTTAACCTGACATCATAGGATTGGACTGTTGTTGTGAAAGCGGCCCCCCACCCCCATCTCAGCTCGCTCGTCAGAATTTCCCACTGACCTAAAAAGGCCAAATTTAATTTTAAAGCCGGGTAGACCGAATGTGTGCCCACTGCCCTCTGCTGCCCCGCAAAATTATTCATTTTGTAAAGGCAGCCATTTTGACTCCCTTTTTACCATCTGGGTTCTCCACAATGGATCCAGATGCACTGCATGTCGTTTATTATTTTATTTATGTTTGGTGTCATGGGGAAGATGCGCAACCCATTTCGTTCTGGCTGCTGGCTGTCCTTTTTAAGATCTCACCTCCCCTTGCCTCTCCCTCCGTGGGGAAAGGAGTCGGCGAAAGGGCTGATACACACTTTCCTTCATTCCAAGGGCAAGTCCAAGGGGGCTTTGGATCTGGCAGATCCAAACCCACCCAGATCTCCATCCCAGATCTCCCTGCCAAAATAGCAGGGCAGGCATGGTGCAGATCTTCCAACCAGCATCTAAGGAGGGCTTTCAAGGCCTGGATCCCATGAATCCGGATCTGGATCCCACTGGACACTCACCCAGGGACAAGGGACTAGGAGCCCGAGACGTCTTCATAGCCACAAGTAACATCCAACCGTTTCCCCAGGATGGACGGATTCTGCCCACAATTGGTTGTCTATTCATCCAAGTCTTTCGACAATGGCAGGCAGAATTCATCACTGCAGCATAGACCATCCAACTTCTCAGTGCAGGGATTCCCCCTTCCTGTCATGCGTCTGCACAATTATTCTGAGTGCAATGAGTAATTGCCTACTTTGAGCACGTGGGAAGATGGAGTTCTGCTTCAATGAAGTCCTGACGAGATGCCAATTATTTCTAATTATCCAGCAGCAGAACCTGCTGGAGACGCGTGCCGATGGCAAGGAGTTTGAGATATTCCTGAACATGCTAATTGCCCAAGTGATACCGGTTTTATTTAGTTTGTCGACGGGAGTTCATTTCAGGTGGGCACATTCAAGTTGGCTGTGCAGGAGCGAGTGAAGAGCAAATCAAGACGATCTGCATTGGAAATTCTACACTGAAATGCGTTGATTATGGGCATCGGAGCTGCGGGGACTTTTACCATGCGATCCGCAAGTCTGAACTCGCCTCTCTTTCCTCCTTTCTTCCCTACTCCACGGTGTTCGATCTACCCCCTTTCCAAAAGCTGGAAGATACATCCCTGCTGCTCAGCGTCTGTTTTAGCTTCCCCGGTCAGTTCACCTTTCCTGACCTCTTTGCACAGCCCCAAGACTTGTTTCGGCACACGAACACCACTTCTGCAAGCTGTCCACAGGCCACACATGTCCTGATTTTATTTAAATTTATTTATTTCTATTTATTTAAAACTTTTGTATACCCTCCCCTCACTGACGTCTCGGGACGATTCAGTTCCTTAAGGTTCCCTTGAGCCGGAAAGAGGTTTAAGCTGCAGCCCATTTTCCCCAGACTTTATTGCCTCAAGCGAGCTGTTCCTGGCCGGAACCCGGCAAGTCGTTCCCAAAAGAAGCCCACATGACAGAGACTCACCGTTGACACAGCCCCAGCTATAGATCTGATGCTGGCGGAAGACAACACGAATGGCCTCCCTCGGAAAGAGTCGTTCTGTTTGCAAGAAATGTTCCATGCACTGAGCACGGTTAACGTATTACGCCGCGGTGTCTGTCCGTGATCTCGGGGGACGTGATCTGCGGGGAGAATGCGAACCTTTTGATGCCTTCGTGTCTCTATGTTGTCTTTGGGTGGAGACTGATAGAAGGGAAACTCGGACACCCATCAAGGATGCTCGGTTTTGCAGGACGGCTGAAACAGAACCAATTCAGCTTTTTGCGTAATCTTCCCTTGCAGCTCTGCTTTGGAATCACACTAATTGTAATGATGTAAAAAAATTGTGCAAGATAGTAACACTTCTGTATTACCTTATGCAAAATTACAATATGCTCATCTGGTCGCATTGTGAAATTCATGTACACTTTGAAAACTTAAACTCTGTAGCACAAAATCTGAATTTCACAATATTACAGTGTTGGATTGAGCTCCCCAAACAGGAATGCCCAGTGCCCACTTTGTATTAATTTCAGTGCCAGGTGAAGACCGTTTTATTTTCCTAGTATTTTAATAGTCTAAGTTTTTAATTTTGTTTTTATATATTCCAGTTTATTTGGTGGTGGTGCTGCTATGTTTCTGGGCTGATCATCGCAATTGCATTATGGTTTTATGATCTTAAATTAATGTGCATCTCTTTTTAACTTCTGTTTAATTTTAACTTTTGTTAACCGCCCAGAGAGCCTCGGCGATTGGGCAGTAGGAAAATGAAATGACTAAATAAATAAATAACAATTAACTGCAGGAATTAATTCCCCTTCGCCAACAGGCCAATTCCTTCTAACAGAAGCCTTGCTGCTTGAGCCATTAATTTAATAATGAGGCATTTCATAAACAGCCATCCCAAGACCAAGATCTTTTCATTTGAAGACCGGGCCTGATGCATAATTGGCAGACCTGTTAAAGGCATCAAGCCGCATTTCTCCGTTTGAGCAGCGAGCCAAAATGTCATCAGATCAGCCTGTTATTCCTCCAGGGTGTATTTAACAAGACGTTCTGTTCTTCTCGAGGCTGGTTAAACAGCTGTCAAATCCCACCGGGTGCTGTTGGGAGATGTAAACAAGACGGACAGAAGGGACAACCGATGGTCCGCTTGGTACCGCGGTCTGTTTCTGGCATGTGCCAAGAAATGGCCACGAGGTAGACACACGCAACGGGCGCCAGCGCAGAGTCGAGCCAAACCAGATGTGCAGCTGCCACCTCATTTGGCAATTGCATCTTTTCGTCGGTCAAGAGCAGCTTTGGGGAACAAGAACACCCTTAAGAAACACCCTTAAATTAGAAAGGGTCCAGCAGAGAGCAACAGAAATGATCCAGGGTATGGAGACACTGCCCTGAGAGGAGAGGCTAGGAGAACTGGCCATCGAGTCCAACCCCTGCTGTGGCAGGACACCAAGTCACACCATCCCACTCAGATGGCTGCCCAGTTTCACCTTGAATGTCCCAGTGTGGGGGAGCCCCCCACCTCCCCAGGCAGCTGGTCCCCCTGTTGTCTTGCTCTGACAGTGAGGAAGCTTCTCCTGATGTCCAGCCTGGATCTGGGTTGTCACAGCTTGAACTGATTATTCCGTGTCCTGCACTCGCATCAGCAAGAAGAGATCTTGGCCTTCCTGTTTGGGGCAGCCTTTGAGGTCCTTCTAGAGGGAGCTCATGTCCCCCCTCAGCCTTCTCTTCCCAAGGCTGAACATGTCCAGTTCTCCCAGTCTCTCCCCACAGGGCAGTTTCCAAACCCCGGATCATTTCTGTTGCCCTCCGCTGGACCCTTTCTAATTTACCTGCGTCTTCCTTAAATCTTGGTGCCCAGAACTGAACGCAATATTCCAGGCGAGGCCTGACTAGTGAGGAGTCCAGGAGAACTACTCCTTCTCGTGATTTGGAAGGAATACGTATATTAATACATCCCACAATTGCATTTCCCCTTTTGGCGGCTGCATCGCATTGACCCACTTTCCCAGGCTGCCCCGATTCTGTTTCACATTCTGATCTGGTTCCTCTGACATCCAGCCAGTGGCCCTTGAGAGCAAGGACCCAAAGGCACCCCCTTTCTCACTCCCACCACATGCACCCCAAATGCCCAAGGAAGCGGACTGGATGCCCACCTCCAGAGCTGCTGGAGCCCAGCCACTGCTGGATTGTCCACTTGCAAATCGCTGGGCAGGTGTGGCCATCCTTGTGCCCTGGCATGCCGGGCGGAGGCCAGGCAGGTTGGTGAGACCCGTGGAAACTCTGGAGCCACAACAAAGGCCGGTGTTTCCCCCTCGCGGCTCCCGTGCATCCCCTTAATCAGGGGATCCTGTGAACCCCTGGTAAAGAAATATAGAAATGCCTAAGAGACGGGGCCTTTTTGGTAGCTGCACCAACCCTGTGGAAGCTCCTCCCACTGGCGCTTCGCAGAGCACTATCCCTGGCTCCCTTCCAGAAAAGGACAAACATATTCCCCTTCTGCAAATAGGTGAAAATGTGTTTCTTTTAGACTCTGGAGTCATTAAAAAAGATTATTGTTTTGTGCATCCTCGGCTTGCTGACTGTTATTATTCCACTATATATAAATATAATAAATATTATCCATCAATGGTGGTAGAACTTGTCTGTGCCCTGGCTTTGTAGCACTGCATATTTCTCCTAATTCCACTCCCTGCCTGTGGCAGCCAGTGATAATATGAGTCAGGGATGGAACGCCCATGATATTAGCACTTGGGTAATTCATATTGTATAAGAGGCAGGGTTTGGATTAAAGCTCCTGAAATCCTTGTTAAAACCAGGATTAAAACCAGAAACCCTAATAGGGCCATATATTGCCTGAACGAAACTAGTTCTCACAGGTCTATTCAGTTGCTTTATTCCAAGCACTACTCCAGTTTCAGGAGAATTTGATTTGTTTTCAGTAGAGGTGAGATCTGCGTGAATGACCTTGGGTTGGTTTTTAACCCTAACCCTTCCCAACAGTTCGAGAGGCATAGAATAATTTGTCCCTTCCCATGTGAACATTTATTTTTCAGAGGCTGTAGGTGACCGGCATCTCCTTACCTGAGTTTTAAAAGAAATCAATAATGCCACATAGGAGACCTCAGAATGAATCGAGGCTCAGACCGTAGGGTGGAATTGCCCATAATTTATACACTGGGAAGGCAGGAGATGCCCTGCTTCCAAGGATGAGCTCAATGGAATTTTGGCTATCGGTCCGTGGCGCTTGCTTTGTGTCTTGGTTGCCTAGAGATCGTCATCGTTTCTAAATAAAACCACATTTTGTTCAGAGCAGGCCGTCCTAAAACAATAGCTAAATATCTTTAGACTCTCGGGAGCAGGCCTGGGTCGTCACGAGCTGCGTTTCCCCTGCCAAATGGGACAGGACACGACCCCCAACATGGCTGCCCCAAGCCTTCCTGCGGCAGCCATGTTTTTTCATGGCCCTTGTGGTAGCCTCAATGATGGATGGGCAAGGAAGCTGTGGCACAAGCTCCAGCCTCTGGGAACATGGAGGACCACCCCCCCCCCGGGCCTCCCCAGCAACCCCAGAGGGCCCCCAGCCCCTGGTGCCGATGAATCGGGCCCAGCTCCCGCTTTGTCACAGATTCACCCTCAGGCCCCAAGGCAAAAAAGCTTCAAAAAGTTGTTCTTTTATGGAGACTCCACAGGTAACAGAAGCATTTGAGCTCTCAGCAGCCTTCAAGCCAAGCTGAAGAGATGCCTCTGCTCATGGAAAGAGTTTAATCCACACTAGAAACTTTCCCGTGATCCCTCCTTCCACCAAAGCCACTGCCTCCACTCATGGGGGGCTCTTGCCGCTTTGGGGGCCAGCCGGTGCGAACGGCAAAGCCCCTCCAGCTGGGCTGCTCATTTCTCCACAGGGCCAGGACGGGGTCTCACACCTGCTCCCCCTCCCCTCCGGAAAGCCCCTCCTCCCCTTCCAAAACAGGCTGATGTCCACACTCGGCCTGAGCTACATCACTAGGCACCGTTGAGGGAGCTTCGAAGGCTCCCCCCCGCCAACGCCATTCCTCCTCTTCAGACTCCCATGACAATGTGCAAGAGATGGGCTTACTCCCCAGAGGTCCCTGGAAAAGGGGTGGTGGGACCAGAGGCAAGGTGGGGTCGGTGAGCAGCAGGTTTCAGGCCACATGGAGACTCTGCAGGCATCAGAAACCAGATCAAGAATGCAGAACGGCCACCAGGAGGGCTGAGCGGCTCATACGGCCTCTGCTGAAGCTTCCAGATGCTTCTGGAATAGCAGTGGTTCTGATCCTGCAACGACTTACAGGCCTGACCCCAATCCTGCAAGGACTCGCGGGTGGATCAGGCTCTCTGCTCCATCAGGCCACCAGGGGGAGCCGCTCCACCCTGCAGAGCCTGAGTACAGCACGGCGGGGGGTCTCAAGGGTGGGCAGACACTGCGATGAACCATCCAAAACCAGGAGGGTGTCTTGGAGCCATGCCAAGCGCTCTGATCTGGGGTTAAATAGCAGCACGCAGGCCGGCAGAACCCTCTGGAAGCAATACTGGGGTTTACCTGGACAAAAGTACATACAGTTCCAGCGGGAGAATTACTTAGGGAAAAAGATCAAAAGATGTACAACATTCAAGGAAGCTTTTGGAACCAGGCTCCAGACAATAATACCAATGTAACACCTAAGCATATCGTATATATTACTTAAGTTCTGCGCTGCTTGCAGGACAAAGTCCAACCCGGAACCTGAAAGCGCACCAACTAGAAAGCAAGGTAATGTGTGAACATGGAAAACGTGGGCATCTCCAGGCGTTCTCTTTTAATGCTCAGATCCCTGACAACTTAACCGACTTTTGCAAGAGCCAGTCAGAGGTTGGCTGCAGAAGCATCCCCAAGTCCTGTGAGGGAAGGGAGAAGTCCCCCCAGGAACGAAGCTGAGATCCCTCGGGCCCTGTTCACCGAGTCGTCTTCTGGTCTTGAAAGCTCAAGCCATGCTGAGATGGCAACCAGTGGAAAGATCAAGCCATTGGAGCAGCTGGGCTGGAGGGAGCTGCCCCACAGTTGGGGCAGAGAAAGAAAAGGGGGATTCTTGACCGTTTGGCTCCAGCAGAAATGCCTCTTTTCGACAACTTTCAACACATTATCCATAATTTTATAGAAGCTGCTAGCATCCCTCTCCTCCAGCGCCGTGTGTGCCCCCTTCCCAGGTGTGTGCTAAGGTCCCTCGTGCCTGTCGAAATGGCTTCCTTTAGAGAGTTTGTTCCGTTCAGCCGCTGAAGCATCTTCTCTCCGCCTCCGGCTTCTCCCAGCGGTGGCCCACCGTCTCCATTCCAACTCGACTTGGATGGCAGGACGGAGAGGAGACGCGGGACAGACGTCCAACTGTGAGAGCCGTGGGCCATCTCCAAGAAGACATCAATGCAGGTATTGGGAACGGATTTAACGAGACCTTCCTCCTAATTAAAAGGTCCCCGGAGAAGCTCTTCCTGGATCAAATTCCTGGACGTGAAGCCAGCGGAAATGCTGCCAAGAGCACCACTTTACACCACCGGGGGGTGGGGGGAGCGGGGAGGGACAGGCCGATGGGAAGCAGATCAACATCTCGGCTGGAACGACTCGCAGCGCTCTTTGGCTCTCGAGTGGATCTCGGTGCCGATAATCCATTTTATTTCAATTGCTTACCCCATGAGCCCTAACAGAAGCAATCAATCCTTGCCCAAGATGGCTGCTGCTCTTGCTATTCATATTAAACCGAGAATAGGAATACCAAAGAGAATTATAGTTCAATCAGAAAAGCAATTTATAAATGGATACATCTGGACTTGAGTGGCAATATTTCTGTAGCACAAGCTCTTACGCACTTCTTCTAAGGAGCAGGGGTGGCCAGGTGTCCTGCGTTACAGGGGACGGTCCTCTCGTTGAAGACTTCCACTGTGTGCAGGGCCGTCTAGTTTGAGCCCAGTTTAAAGATGAAGACCATCAGAAGATGTTTGGTAGGAACTCAGGTTGCACATCCACATTCAGCTTCTGGACAACAGGCTGAGTTAACACATGCATGTCAGCAGGAGAGTCCTCCCCACTGAGACACGTGTGACCAGCAATCCCACGTCACCCAGAGAGTGTCATGGCTGCGCAGAGACTGGAGCCCAGCTCTCCAGGCACACAATTTCACCACTCGTACCAACTTCCCGCAGAGTGGTGTGCCTTTCAGGACTGAGGGGACCACTCCATATTTCTGTAAGGCCCTAAGGTTGGTCCACAGAGTCTGTACACAAATGGCCTTTTAAAACTCTACACTATTTCTGGGCAGAGAAATTGGGTGGACAATTTCACCCAATTTCTCCAGCAGGAGAGAAATTCTCCAAGGCTCTCAGAAACTCAGGGTTCTTCTTTCTAGGCCTGGGAAAAACCCTGGTAGAATCTGCCCCTCTGGCATTTGTGGACTTCCTCTCATGCTCAGCCCGGTCTTGCAAAATGCTCGCAGAACAAAGTTTGTGCAGCCGGCAAGCATCCTCCACCTCCGGTGAAGCAACCCGTCTGATCAAATTTGCAGATGATACTAAAACTAGGGCAGTGGCCACAACTGAGGAGCAGGTGCTCCGGATCCAGAAGGGTCTGGCAGACTATGGAAGTGGGCAGGAGACAACAGGATGGCGTTCAATGTGGAGAAGTGCAAGGTCTTGCACTTGGGGCATAGGAACAGGTGTCATAAATACAGGTTAGGGGCCAAGTGGCTGGAGAGCAGCACTTGTGAAAGGGACCTCGGGGGGCTGGTTGACCACAGGCTGAACATGAGTCAGCCGTGTGATGTGGTGGTCAAGAGGGCGAACGCCACCCGTGGTTGCATAGCCAGAAGTGTGGCTTCCAGATCGAGAGAGGTCTTACTGCCACACTACACGACTCTGGTGCACCTGCAACTGGAGTGCTGTGCTCAGTTTTGGGCCCCTCATTACACAAAGGATATAGCCAGGTTAGAGTCAGTGCAGCGTAGGGCCACAAGGATGGTGGCTGGTTTGCAGGGGATGCCGTATGAGGCGAGACGGAGGAAACTGGGTCTCTTCAGCCTGGAGAAGAGGAGGCTCAGAGGGGACCTGTTAGCAACATACAGGTATGTGAGGGGGTGCCATGCAGAGGTGTGTCATGACCTTTTCCCCCCATGATGGAGGGCAAGATGCATTCTAAGGGAGCCAAGCTCAGGGGACCAAGATTCAAGATGGATGCCAGGAAGTCCTTCCTGATGGTTAGGACCCCCAGGGTGTGGAATGGGCTTCCACGGGAGGTGGCTGAGGCCCCATCAGTGAGGGTGTTCAAGGACAGACTAAACATGCACATGATAGACATGTCGTGAGTGGAGCCGGGGGTCAGACTAGATGGCCCAGGAGGCCCCTTCTGACTCGCTCTGCTTCTCTGTTTCCATGTTCTGTGCTGCAGGTGCATGGGAAGCCAGGGAGGCTGCGGACTGTTGGAACAATTCTTGAACAATGAAAAGCAAGACGCACAACTATGCTTCTCAGCCAAGTCAACAAAGTTCATGAATTCAGAAACCAGCCTGTGAGACTTTCACCGAAGCATCTCCTCCTTTTAATTTCTTTTTGAAAGCAATTTCTTTCCCACCAAGTTAAATGAGAATTGCTCGAAATAATGCAGGATAAATTTTTGGCACAGTCCTACAATCCACCCAGCAATTTGTTTTGAGTGCGGGAACTAATGCAGCTCACAGGCCCTGCCATTTAAAAAATCCATTCGTCGTTAACACAAGCACGGCTCTTTTCAGAAACAACTAATTCAGGCGGGAGGAAGGCACTGCCGATGCTAAGCAACCAGGACCCAGAAGCCCTAGCGGATCAGCTGCAGCTTCCCCTGAGGGTCTGCCAGCTGGGTTTCTGCCCATCCCCATCCTGGATAGCTTAGTAACAGCAAACTCATTTTTGGAATGCTGATTCTTCTGTGCTGATCACAGCAAAGTCATTAATTTACTTAATTGCTTTAATTAATGCATGATGCTCCACCTGTCTTCATTCTGGGAGGTAGCAAGGTTATCCTAATACAGCTGGAAGACATCCAGGTGATCTGCGGACGGCCAGGGCAAACACACAGAAATACTAACATCTTGGCATGGCATCCTATTCAGCCAGCTCTCTCAGGACCCACCTGACTCCAGAACTGGATGAGACCTCCTCCTTGGGGGAGGACTCTACCATCTCGCCCAACACATGTAGAGACTGCCAGTTTCCCAGAGACGCTTGCCGCTGGTCTTGCGATCTGATGAGCAAGACTTGCCTCAGCTCCTGGCCCTCCACGATGTCTCTGGATCCCTCTCTGCAAAGGTTGTAGACAGGTAACGCTCAGGGCAGGTGGGCACCTGGCCCAAAGGCACAAGGGAAAGGCTGGCGCTCATCTCGAAGCCTACCAGAAAGGAGGACCCAAGAGGCAGAGGGCATCCGAAAAGGAGCATCCGGGAACGGGTGGAGCGAGAACCACCACCAGGCGCTTCCCTCGATGCTCACCTGTGGCTGACACATCTCGCCCTGCCCTCTTATCCTCTTCGCTCGGGGGGTGGGGGGGGTCTCCTCCAATGGACAGCTCCCTATCGCTTCAGCAACTTACTCCTTGCCCTGTTGGACAGCTCCCCAGCCTTGCTTTTTCGGGAAATCAAATCCACCGAGAGCTGTACAGGGAACTAGAAAAGAAGCAGCTAACCAGGATGGACTTTCTCCCACCTCACGGCCAGCCCTGCTCCCGTTTCTTCCACTCATGGGTCGATTTCACTTTTGGGCATGGAGGACGCAACAGACAGGAGTCCGGCACCAGCATTTCCCAGGGGCCAAGGGGGCAAATGGGACTGGGAGCAGCCAGGGGGCCAGAGGCCAGGCCTTGGGGTACTCAGCCTGGCACATCAGTGGCTCACCAGAGGCATCCGTGGCCCATAAATGTGAGCAGCCCCTGCCAAGTACCCCGTCATGCCCTATGTGCCTCTTCCCCTGCACAGGATGGGCATGCCCATTGCACTGGCCTGTGGGGTCCCTCCTGTACCCCAACCCACCCTCCAGGCCAGGTAGGCACGGAAGTCCTGAGCTCAGAGCTTGATTCGGGTGGGACAGCGATGCAGGGGCTGGACGCCGAGCCTGGGCTCCCTCTCGTGGAGGACGTTGGCCCTCTCCCAAGCCAGGGGCCAATTCGGATTCCAGAGAAGCCCTCTGGGACCACGGTCCAGGGTGGGTGGGGCTTAAAGCAAGGGGGTGGAGCCAATGGATCCAAACACCCTGCCTGGTGTAGCTGAAGTTCTCACTGCTGGCAATGAAAGCTGGGGGAATTGGGGGGGCTACCTAGCATCCCAGCCTAGCACTCTGGGAGCCCCACAAGACCGTGCCTCCTTCCTTATACCACCCTGGTTCTCCTCTTCTCCTCTGGGGGCTTCCCGGATTTTGCCTTGTTTCTTTGGCAAAAGCTCTTGCTCCCAGTGCACAACCAGGGAGTTGTAGCCAATGCAGAAAGAGCCTCTGAGCATTCACAGAATGGTTTGTGAACCCAAGCAAGAAGTTCCCTGCCGTGGTTAAGAATCCTGGACACAATTTAGCAGGGTCAGACTTTCAAATCAATCCCCTGGTCCTCAGGCTCTGAATTTTGAATTCTGAGTCTTTGAATTTTGGCATTCGGGTCAAGATATATTCCAAATAAGTACGGAACATACCGTATTTTTGGCTCTATAAGACTCACTTTTTCCCCCCTCAAAAGTAAGGGGAAATGTCTGTGCGTCTTATAGAGCGAATTTGTGTGTGCAGTGAGTCTGTCAGATGTGCAGCCCATGGGGAAGGGATGGGGAATGTGCCTGTGATGATGTGCCCCTTTGATGCAGAATATTTTTCTTCTTGTTTTCCTCCTCTAAAAACGAGGTGCGTCTTATGGTCAGGCGCGTCTTATAGAGCGAAAAATACGGTATATGAAAACATATGACATGTTCTGATATTTCATTTGGGGGCTGAAAAGAATGCTTTCAAGTTCTATTCCTGCAAAAAGCAAAATTTCTTAAATTACAAAAGTGATCGCCATTTCACATTTCTAGATGCTTTCTGTCCCCTCCTCGCTGCTGCTGATAAAAACCTTTGCACAGGTGAGCTCCCGCACCAGGTAGCCACACAATCGCCTGTGCAACAGTGGCACAAAGCCAATCGGGAGGGAGGGCACGGTCGCAGGTTCAACCGGTCCCACTCACTCTTCAGAGGTAAATCCTTTGTCTGCCCTTTGGAGCAATTCCAGCTAAATAATATAAATACTCCCATAAGGGGCACTTTCCAACAACACTCGCCCCCGGAAGTGCCTGCTCCCGGCCTTTCAGCATTGCCCTACATGAAATATCATGACTCCGTTCTGTGATGGAGAGAACAATATTTTT
Organism: Varanus salvator macromaculatus; assembly: GCA_023646645.1. Classification (NCBI taxonomy): domain Eukaryota; kingdom Metazoa; phylum Chordata; class Lepidosauria; order Squamata; family Varanidae; genus Varanus; species Varanus salvator. The sequence goes on from JAIXND010000654.1 coordinate 120,619,249, forward strand.
ATGGGCTCCGTTGATCAAGAAGTAGCAGGACTTCCAAGAAAACTGGCTGGCCGTAAAACCGACATGGGTGGGTTTTGGTTGCAGCCGTGTTTCTAAAGGGGGGAAATGGCTGACGCTGAAACACTCGTTGAATAATAGTTCTTAAATTGTTGTGGTCTGAATGCACGCCGTGGTGAGATGAGGCACGGACTGACGAGGAGGTTGTGCAACTCTTAAGGGAAAGCCAAGTTTCCTCCCGCTCTTGTATGTTGGATTCACATGCCAATTCCCCCCACCCCAATTCTGTCTGAGTGTACACATGTTGCGATTCTGTGCCAGGAGAAGCACAAGGGCCTCCTTCTCCCTCCTGAAGGAAGAGACGGGCACCAAGACAGACAGGACCTTCGGATGGAGAAAGGAGTAGTTTGAATGTTAGAAAACCAGCAAGAGCTAAGGAGAAGCCTTGAGGAAAATAGCTGAGACTTGACCTCCAACTGAGGTTTAACTTCATCCCCTACAAATCCCGAGGATGAAGCAAAACACCAAGAATTTTGGATCACACAGGTGGGCACACAAATCGCTTCTCATGTTTACTTTCTCCACAAGGGAAGACGGCAATGAATCAAACCGAAAAGCTCTCAGGAACTTTTGCAGCCTCGCTGGTGCATCCACAAACCTTTTGCATTACACGGTTATCAGGACTCGTTCCTTCTCAAGCGGCTACTCGGGAACATTTTGAAAGAAGTTAACGCATGGCCAGATGCTACATTCATAAAGTTCGCTTCCGACAGGTTGCATAAACTTTGGACGACTTGGGCAGAAGACTGAGCTGGCTCACGTTTTGTCAAGCCTTTGGTAGGGTGCCCAAAAGACGAAATGCAAGAGCGAAAATTTGGACAAAAAAGAAGCACTTTGCATAGTATTTGCATGGGCTATTTTGTATACAGAGATGCACATGAACTGCTATTTAAAGAGCTACACCGTCTGTCTCACTGCTGGTGGGAAAACCAAGCAGGTGACCTGTTCATTCTAGTGTCTACGATTTCATTCTTGCCCCTTGCTCTGTTTTCTTGGACAACCCTTCAAATAGAGAACTGTGCTCTATAAGATGCCTGGCCACCCAAACCCATGGCAAACTCCTTTTGGTGGGCCCATCCCTCGGCCAGGGGCCCCCCTGGTGGCCTGGTGGGAGCTGAAGGTGTCCTTGGGAAGCGGTCCAATCAGCACCAGAGAGCTGCAGCCAGGAGCCGCCATTTTAGTTTCCCACAATGCCTGCATAGCTATACCCCGAGTTGGCCTGTCACGTCGCCTTTGCTAAGCTAGAACAGCAGGGCCTGCAGCTGGATGGGAGACCGCATGGTGAGTTGCACCCAGTGGCCTTAAAGGTCCCTCCCATCCCCACCATGATCCTATTGCCACACTAAGGCAATGCCAAAAAATTAATCTGTGGCTCTGAGACCCTGCCACTCTGAATTACTCCGAGCTCCGCTGGGGCAGGAGAGGACCTGACAAGCACCAGAGAGAGGGATTCAAAGCAGCTCCCTTCAGCTTTGGCCCGGCTGCAGCACTTTTGCAGAAAGACCTCAGGCTCCAACTTCCTGAGGGGCCCCCCGGGACGGCTGTGGCCCATTTGGCACAGAAGGACGCTCGCTGTTTCCCCAGCACCTCACAGAGGTGGCCAGAAATGGAGTAGGAGAACGGAAAGCAACGTCCACATTTTGTGGGCCACCTGAAATCATTCCGGGTCCCTTCCAGACCCGTTCTGGTGTCCAACGCCTTTATATCAAGTCTATTGAACCCGTTAGCCCAAGGGGTGGATTCCATCCAAGAGGAACCCCCAAAGTATTCCTTCCAGTGTTCTGCAGGGTCAAAGGAACCGGCCAAGGGTCAGAATACCACAAATATTGACATATTTAAGCTGAAAACACTTTCCACCAGCAACTGACCCTCAAGAGAGGTATCTCAGCCATTCAGAATGCGGAAAATGACGCAAGAGCTGGGGAACCACCAAATGGTGCGAAGTTGGGGCTTTCTGGGGAACCCTGGCAACCCAGACCTGGGCCTTGGGCCTGACGGTGCCCACTCCTGTGTTAGAGCGGCTCTGAAATGACGGTGGAGGCCAGCACAGGGACTGGGCCGGAGGTCAGACTAGATGGCCCAGGAGGCCCCTTCTGACTCGCTCTGTTTCTATGTTTCTCCCCAAGTGCTGCATTTCACTTGCTCAGCTCGGTCTCTGAACTGGATCTGAACGAGGAGGAGAGAGCAGCTTGGAATGCTTAGCTGAAATGCTGCGCCCAGAAAGCCCCGAAATGAGCAAGGGACTGCTGAGAACCAGGCCACCTCTGATTCTGGAGTAAATTCTCTTGAGCAGGCCGAAGGGCAGTAATTAGAAAGAATGAGGGGGGCAGGCAACTGACCAGCATCCCTCTGGCCCACAGGCAGAAGGAACTTCCCTTAGCATGGAGCTAACTCTCTTTGGGTGGAGAAGGAGGAGGGGATTCAGTTCAGTTCGTGGCAGGAGTGGTCATGCCTGTAATTTCCGGGCCCCCTAACTTGGAGGATGCCCTTTGATGAGGAACTGAGCAACACTCCTTTGTTTCCCCAAGCCAGCCCGACTGGCCCACCTTAATGTAATACAGACTTTCATTAGAAGCCTCTTTTCTTGGTGTGCTTGGAGTGAGAAACGTGGAGGCAAGACTGGCTCCCAACAGCAGGTGAGTACAACAGAGGACGATCTCTCAGTTCTGAGTTGCAGTCTGGACCTCTTGAAGCATTAGCCTGGCGCTGGACCTAATTCAGAGGGGGACAGTACCTTTAAAGGACTAAAACTGGGAGCACCTATACCCCCCGTCCCAACACGGAAACCATCTGCCTCCCCTGGAAACAAGGTTGAAATGCAACAGCAGCAGCAGCAGCAGTTCTGGGATCACGGTGGAAGAAAGATGCAGAGAAGCTGGAAAGGGCTCGGAGCAGGGCAGCCGGGACGACCCGGGACTGGAAGCAAAGCCCTGTGAGGAGAGACGGAAAGAACTGAGCGTGTTCAGCCTTGAGAAGCGAAGACTGGAGGCGCTCAAGATGCAGCTGGGTAGATGTAGCAAGGGCTGAACTTGGGGTCTTGCGCTTCACAGGGGCTGGACCTGGTGCCCCCGGCCCCTTCCCACCCTGCTCTCCGATGAGTCTGTGAACAACTGGCGCACAACCCAAACTGGGTGAACGGACCAAAACTCAGTCAGCTCTGTCTTCGTATTACACTTAAGCCCCAGAAAACCCTCCTCCAATAATGTGCATTGCTAAGTCTTGTTTATTAGTGCAGTACAGAGTGCTGGGACACAGTGAAATTGGAATGCCAAACAAATCCGAGAGCCAAGCTGGAGTTTTTTCTATTATTATATAAAGGAAAATTACTCCCTCCCCGTGCGATCTGGCCTAGCAAAAGGTTGCCAGCACAAACGATGCGGTGGCATCATCGCCCAGGAATCCTTTGTTGGCATGTACAGTACAGGGTAAAGATGCTTTCGCGCACACAAAGACGCACAAACACACCTCACAGCAACTGGCAAGGCAGCAGACGAGGGTGTCGGCCCGGAGCCTCCTCTGAGCAAAGGGATCCGAGCATCCTCCACACGAAGTGTTGGAGCAACGTGGGAAGCAGGCGGTTCTAAAGTGGGCTTAGGAACAACAACACGGGACGGTAGCTCAGCCCTAACGGGACAGAAAGGAAAGTGGCTCCGGACAACTGCTGTGCATGCAGGTCCATTTTGTGGACCCCACAAATGAAGCGGTCGCACAGCGGGTGAGAAAGGCCTCAGCTAGTCATGGCCGGGCAGACTGAGTTTCCGTGGCCCACAGACGCTTCTCCCGGTGTCTACCAGGCTCCGTGCCCCTTCTGGTTTTTATTTCATTGCTCTGTCAACAAATTAAACCTATTTTTTACTAGGAGGGTGTTTCTAGAGTCCTAGAACAGGAGAGTTGGAAGGGGGCCACAGGGCCGGCAGCTCGGTGTGGGGTCCCAAGCTTGAGCCCTCGTAGCAGTCGGCAGTCTGGCTAGTTCTTGAATGCTTCTGGGCCGGGAGACCCTTGACCCCCCAGGGCCACTGGGCCCGTTGTTTTGATGGTTCGAGCAACAGGACATTTCTCCTGGTCTTCAGTAGGGACATTTTCCTGCACCGCAAAATGCTGTTCTCCAGCACCAGCCTAGCCTACCCCACAGGGTTGTTGTGAAGATAAAATGGGGAATCGTGCGTTGGGATCCTTGCAGGAAAAGCGGGACATACGTATAACAAGGAGAGAGCCAGTGAGGTGTAGCGATCAAGAGCACAGGACTGAGAAAGGCGCTCTGGGTTCAAGTCCCCGCACAGCCATGGAGCTTTCTTGAGGCCAGTCACAGATTCTCAGCCCGGCCTACCTCGCAGGGTTGTTGTTGCGAGGAAAAGATGGAGAGGAGGAGAATTGTGGAAGCCGCTTTGAGTTCCTCGAACACAAAAATGGAGGGGTGCGCATTAAATAAATAAATAAACCAAGGGTGCCACGGAAAGCCACGCAACAGGAATAGCGAAAGAGGCAAGCAGATTCATGGATGCCCTTTTCATTCTCCAATGTACGCTGAAAAATCTGAATTTCGCACTCACCCCCAGCCAGAATAAATCGGCGGCGGCAGCAACGACCACACTAAACCACACGAGCTGCAAAGGCCTGGCGTCTTCCACCCTCATCAGATCAATATTCAGTCCTGGCATGCCACCCCCCACCCCACCCCCGAGTGCGCTTTTTCCATGGCATGCGCAATGCCGGACCGCCGTTCTTTTTATCCTGGACTTTCGCGTTGTCCCTTAAGCGGTTGCATCTGGCATCCCCGGAGGGTGCGACTGATTTGTATTTCTGGTGCCGAAATCTTTCCCTTCCATCTCGAAGGCTCAGGTGCCTCTTGCAAAAGCGTCCCTTGGCCCATTCGCACTGGGTTTGCACAGAGGACAAGCCTCTGAAAACATTGGCCAGGGTTGCTTGTCGGGGAGATTTTGTGATTGTCTCTTCGGAGAAAGTTTCAAAAGTCTCCACTAGGATGGACGTAAGTAAGGCCTTGTGCACTCGGGCACGTGTGCATTCTGCACATGCTTTGAGGACCAACTCTTCTGGGTGTCATCGCCCTATGCACAGCTCCCCCGTGTGGTAAAGTGTGAAACTGCAGCTGGAAACATCCCAGGTTGGCCATCAGGTCATAGAATCATCGAATAGTAGAGTTGGAAGGGGCCATGAAGGCCATCCAGTCCACCCCCCTGCTGTTGCAGGACACCAAGGCACCCCACCCCACCCAGGTGGCTGTCCAGTTTCTTCCTGAATGTTTCATTTTGAAAGAGGATGCTCACCCTGCAACCTCCTGTGCTTTTCTCCAACGCAACAACGCACAAAATGCAGAATTTTTTCTCCTGGCAGACGCGATCGATCGCTGGTCCCAGGGCCCTGCCTTTGTTGGTACTTATCTCAGAAGATTGGGCTTAATTCAGCAAAAGTTGGTCTTTTGGGAATGTTGGATGACAAAGTCCTTTTGATGAGGAATCATCTCAGTCAGCCAATACCCAAAGGTGTAACAATTCCCTCACTCACATGCTTTGGCAACGCCCAATAACTACGTCTTTTGGGCAGGAGATATTCATGGCGACAAACTTAATGACGGAAAGCTCTTTCTTATTTATGTGTTGGTCCTCCCCTATTTACCCACCTCTTGGAACTGAACACAAGTTAATGTAAACGGATCTTCCATGACTTTTCAACAGTTAAAAAATGATATTACAATATTGGAAGACAAACAGCCAGCATAAATAACACCATGAGTTAAGGACTTACTGCAAATGTCAGTTTTTAATTGGAGGGTCTTTGAACATAATTTGTAGCTTTCACATATTTTTGAGCTGCCTTTGGTGAAGTCTACATATCTCTTTCCCTAAATATAGTACCATCTTTCTTTCTCTCTCTCTCTCTCTCTCTCTCTCTCTCTCTCTCTCTCTCTTTCTCTTTCTCTTTCTCTTTCTCTCTTTCTTTCTCTTTCTCTCTCTCTTACTCTTTCTCTCTCTCTCTCTTTCTCTCTCTCTCTCTTCCTTCCTTCCTCTATCTATCTATCTATCTATCTATCTATCTATCTATCTAAAGCTTTTATAGACTGTCCTATTACTGGCGTCTCGGGACGGTTTACAACAAGCACAGATTAAAAAATGGCACAGCATCCAGGAATTCACAATTAAATCACAATTAAAACCAATTAGGCATTAAAATGATGGTAAAATAAAAGGAATACATGTTCCACAGTCGGGTGCCACCGCAGAGAAGGCCCTCCTCTGGGTACTCACCCTCCTGATCTCTTTCAAGGAGGGCTCCCGGAGCAGGGCCTCCACCTCAGATCCCAAGGGCCTTTTCCACATTAAATATATAGGGGTAGGTAGGTAGGTAGATAAGAGAGAGAGAGAGAGAGAGAGAGCAAGATTGATTCACTCAAGCGTCGTGTAAGAAAACACTTCCTTTCATGTTCTGTTCTGTTCTTTCTCTGCTTTTTGCTTTTGATCTTGAAACAGACAAAAACGCGGCTACCACATAGGCCATGGGCCCTCCCACTCCTTGAACACCGCTCTTGAGAGCATCTCCAAACCCGAATGTGGTCCTTCAGCTGAAAAAGACCCTACGACCTTGGACTGGAGGCGTGAGAGTCTCGAGAAGCCGGAAAGCTTTGCAGCAAAGGGCACGAAAGAGGTCGGTGGTCTGCAATGCTCCAGGGGTGCAGAAAGCCCCAGAAGGAGACGCAGCCTGGATTTGTACCCACTGGCACTTCCGCCTGTCCTAGAACCGCAACGTGAAATCGCTCGCCTGCCCGCATACCTTTTGCTAATCTCACGGAAATGTTTCCCGGCTGTCCCAGGGTGAGAAACAGTCAAGCGTCTGTAGGACGTTCTGCCAGGAACGAGGCTCGCATGCCGTACAAGGACCTTGTCTGCCTGTGGCTGACTGGCCCGCTTTTTCAGCGCAAGCCACCGTACTTCCTGCAGGATTCAACTCTACCTTGGGAGCACTTTCCTGGGAAGACGGGGGAACAGAATGCAGCTTGCTGGCCAAGCGCGTCCACCCCGAGCTCGCCAAGAACGACAGTCTTGAGCGGCGCTCAGCAAAGCAACTGTTTCTCCCCAGACCGACTGCGGTCCGTGCACCAGGCTGCAGCCGCCAGCTGTGCTAGAATACAGACCGCTTGAAGGAAGAGCGCCAAGCAGACATGTGCCCAAAAGCTGGGGAAAAGGCCCTGAAGGCTGGCGTGCAACGAGAACCGGGCTGTTGCGAATTTGTTGTTGCGCCGGCTGCCCGCAAACACATGCAAAAGCGGGTATTCCGCAATTACTCTGTGCGATGGATGGATGTGGTTGGTGCAACTGGACTCTTCTGCTTTTGGGTTAGACAGAGATCTTCACAGAAACATAGAACACAGAGACAGAGCGAGTCAGAAGGGGCCTCCCGGGCCATCTAGTCTGACCCCCGGCACCAACCGGCTCCGCTCACGACATGCCCGCCATGCGCATGCATCTTCATTAGACAGGCCAGTCAATTTGGGGTTCTGCCTAGAATGGTAGAACAGTAGAGTTGGAAGGGGCCATGAAGGCCATCGAGTCCAACCTGTGCTGTGCATGGCTGCTTAACTTAGAAACATAGAAACAGAGCCAGTCAGAAGGGGTCTCCTGGGCCATCTAGTCTGACCTCCGGCACCAGCCGGCTCCGCTCATGACATGCCCACCATGTGCATGTCCAGCCTGTCTTTGAACACCCTCACCGATGGGGCCTCAACGACCTCTTGTGGAAGCCCATCCCATACCCTGCGGGTCCTAACGGTCAGGAAGTGCTTCCTGGCCTCCAAATGGAGCCTTGGCTCCCTGAGCTTTGCTCCGTTGGATCACATCCTGCCTTCCTCTGCAGGGGAGAACAGGCCTCTACCCACCTCCGTGTGACACCCCCTCACATACCTGCATGTCGCCAACATATCCCCTCGGAGTCTCCTCTTCTCCAGGCTGAAGAGACCCGGCTCCCTCCGTCTCGCCTCATTCCCCATCATCCCCTGCAAACCAGCCACCATCCTTGCGCTGCACTGACTCCAACCTGGCTATATCCTTCCTGTAATGAGGGGCCCAGAACTGAACACAATACTCCAATTGTGGGCACACCAGAGTTGTATAGAGTGGCAGCAATACCTCTCTTGATCTAGAAGCCACACTTCTGGCTATGCAACCAAGGGTGGCATTCGCCCTCTTGACCACTGCATCACACGGCTGGCTCATGTTTAGCGTGTGGTCAACCAGCCCCCCGGGGTCCCTTGGCTGCTTGCAGGCTCCCCTGCTGTCCGTGAGCATTTCTGCACCCCTAGAACCCCTAGGGTTCACCCCTGCACCCCTGCACCCCTAGGGTTATACTTCTCAGGCCTAGCAAAGGGCACCCTTGCAGTGCTTGGTCAGATGTTCTCTCGCATTTTGATCTGTGCAACTCTCATATCCCACCCAGGAGACTCCTCGACGCTGCCTCCGAGGTCCAGCTGCAACATTGGGAAGCAGCTGACACCGGTCCTTCCAAGCCAGCTGCAAGGGAGCAGGGTGGGAGCTCAGCCTTCGAAGTCTGAGCGGCAAGCTGGGAAGACCTTGGTGCCGGGACTCCAAAACCCCAGCAGCCTCCCGATCATGCCCTTTCTGTCTTTTAAATGCCTTCTTCCGCTGCGAGGGTTTGCTTCCGCTTTTACTTCTGTTTCACACTGTAGCTTTAAACCTTTAATTCCCCCCCTATCAGTGGTCTTTCTTGCTTTCCACTGCTGTGAACTGCCTGGTGAAAAAGAGCTTCACTTGTTGGGGAATTCAGAGATGCAGGATGCCATAAACTGCACCTCCTCCCACATGCTGCAAAACCCAGGCTTGGACTTCACTTCAAGTTCTTCCCCTTTGAACACATCCTTCGGATGATCCTGTCCAAAGGGAGCAACATCCCCCTGGACCTGCCGCTTCGGCAGGTACTTCAGTGTGCAGCACACCTTGGGTGAAGAACGCCAAGACCCGCAGGTATTTCTGGCCTCCCTGATTCCCTCTTCAAGCCCTGCTGTTCCTCTGTGCTTCTTTTTCATCTGGCAGGAGCTACCAGCTGTCAAGAGCTGTCTAAAAGCACAACAGCTGCGATAACTCCACTTGGTTTTACCACCCACCGACCTTCTGAGATGCTTTCTAGCTGTCCTAGGTAGCCGTAGCGGGCCCGATCCACACTGATTCTTGCTCAGAGTAGATCTACTGAGATCAGTGGGACTTCTCTGAAATATTTTTAACCATCCTTGTAGTCCTACGATAACAGAGCTGCTCAGAAATGATGCAAATCTAAATCCGTTTCGTGGATTAAACAATAAAAGCATTAAATGACACAATGATGTTCTTTGTTTAAGAAATGTTTTAATTGTTAAATTTTATATTTTATTATTGCTGTTATATTTATATATTTGTATTTTATCTTAGATTTTGAGATGGGCCAGTTTTAGATTGTGTATTGCTTTTAAATGATATTTTCCTGTTTGTTGTGAGCCGCCCCGAGGCTTGTTTGCAAGGGGGCGACATATAAATATGTCAAATAAATAAAGAAAGAAAGAACAGATCAAAGGGATAAAAATGAAGAGCAGAGGAAGCTCAGGTGAGCATCGTGCCATTAAATGCCTGGCCAAATGAAGCTAATTTTGACCTGGTGCCCAAAAGGTCACAGTGCCTTTAACGTTAGTCAGGCTTAACTCATCCCATTTAGTTCAATGGTCTACTCCGAGTACGATTAAGAGCGCAAGCCAAAGGATGTCTATCCAGAGGGTGGTCTAAAGATGTCTGCCGATTTCATTTCTGCCCACAAACAAGGATGGGAAGTTCACAACCCCAAGTGCAAGCTGCCCCCCGAAAATGTCCACATCTTCTCAAAAACAGACTCATCTTGGAAAATGCATGAATGTTACCCCCCCCCTCCAAAACAAAACAAAAATTAGCATTGCATGCTTTAGTCCATGGGGTGGAGGGAATTGGCCCAGCTTGAAATGCTTGCAACTGTAGACACGTCTCGCTCCATTTCCACCTTCACTTGTGGTTATTGTACACAATTTTATTGTTTCCACCGAAGAACGTGATCACACACACTAGTGCAAATGCACGAGAAAGCAGCACCCATCAGGGATTTTTGCCAAGGTCAAACACAACTTGTTCACCTGTCCCTAGGTTGGTCCAGTGGCCATGTGGCCAGTTGGATTTGAAATCTGCTTGCCAATAGTACCTGGGCATTTAGTTTTAGGGCGGTACTTCCAATCACCTGCCTGTCACTTGGGTGGGACAAGCCAAGCAGGAAACATGCAATGAAGTTTTTGCAGCCTGTGCACAGCGATCCATGAAAGGGAAGAGGCATCTTTAGATCCCGAGGAAAATGTTTCCAAAATGCCTCTCTAAGATTTGGCTCAGCAGCACATGAGAGTCACTCAACCTGCATCTTCGAGGCAGCCCAAAGTCTCCTGGACTTTCTCAGTAAACAAGTGCAGGTTAATTCAAAACAAACCAGAGGAACGTCTTGGGATCTACACAGGATTTCCTGGGATATCTCACAAAACCCAAAATAAAACCGTAAATAAAATGCATTTATCCTTTGAAACCCGCATCATCAGAAAAAGCCGCAGGATGAAAAGCCCAAAAACAACCTTTCGGGGAGAGAAAACCAAACACCTTTTTACAAACAAGTCTCTGTTGAGCCGGAGACGAGGCACAGAGCTTGGGATCAGTCATGAAGATTGATGTCCGGCGGGGAAATCAGGCGATCAAAGACACTTGACCGAGGAAAGCAAATGGGCTAGAAAGGGGTGTAGAAGGCAGCCGTGGGCCCCCGCCTGCGGAGAGGCACCGCGGAGGGTATGTTCCTGGAGAAAGTGACACCGGGTCGCTTGCTTTTGGCAATCCTGCCGCTAAAGACTGATTGCTCCTTGCTGGAATTCCAGCTGCACCAACTGCAGGGAAGCACCTGTGGCTGTTCCACAGGTGTTGGCGCTCCGCAGCCCTGGCAGTTGCTCTCTGCTCTTTGGCCTCCGGGAGCTTTGATGCTTGCTGATTGACTGATTGATTTATACCCTGCCTTTTTCCTGCAAAGGGCTCAAGGCAGCTTACATCATTCTCCTCCTCCATCTCATCCCCACAACAACAACGACCCTGTGAGGTAGGCTGGGCTGAGAGTCTGTGACTGGCCCAAAGCCACCCAGTTGGCTCCATGGCTGAGCGGGGACTCGAACCCTGAGTTCCCAGTCGCCTGAGTCCCAGTCCCAGCTCTTAACCACTGCGCCACACTGGCTCTTATCTAGTCTAAGACCCTGTCCAATTGGGAGCCGAAGGAAGAGAGGCCCACTTGTCACCGCCCGGCTGTGTGGGACTACAATTCCCATCATCCTTCCCCATCGGCTATGGGCCGGTGGGACCCATAGGCCCCAAACATCTGGAGGGGGGCACACGTGGCCCAGTCCCGCTCTCTTGAGTTGTCCCGGTGGTGGGAAAGTCTCCGGCGCGGACTGGGTGAGCCCGTGGGGTGGCACAGAATGCTCACCAACACTCCAGCCGTGCGGCGAACACAGCCATGGGGGTCGTGTGCCGCGAGGTCCCAGCCCAGCCTCCGCGAGGGACCAGCAAATGGGTCGTTTGACTGGGAGCAACCCTCCAGCAGGAACCGAAGCCGCAAGTTGCTTCGAGGGGGTTTAAAAGAGTCACCTGCGCTGGGACTGGAATGTGACTTCACCTTATTTATGTATTTACTTATTTATAATATTTGTATGCCGCCTATTGTTCCAGAGCCCTTCTAAGCGGCTGCCACTCCGAATTAAAAACCATTATAAAATTAGCTATGCGCTAAAAACAGCAGCATCAACAGATAAAATATAAATACGTCTCCGTGGCGTCAGATATTACAATGTTTTTTTAAAAGGTAGGTCTTCACGTGGTGCCGAAAAGAATATAAGGACGGTGGCAGAGGAATCTCCTTGGGGAGCGCGTTCCGGATACAGGGAGCGGCTGCAGAAATGGCCCTGCTCCGAGCAGCCCCCCTCCCACCTCTCTGTGGGGCGGCTCGTGCGAGGGCCCCCTGCTTAGACCTCGACGTCTGCGGAGGCGCCCTCGGGTGCTCCTTAAGGACCTTGAGCTGTGCAGCGCATGGCGAAGAGGCGTCCCCTTCAGCCAGCCTGGCACCCAATACGAAGTGCAGGGGAACGTCAGTGGCCGTGGGCTTGTGGGCCGCTCGGAAGCCCCTCGGGTCGCCACTTGGGAAGCAGGATGCTGGACCGAGACACTGTCGGCCTGCAGTTGGGCCCAGCGGGGGGGTCTTCCCATGCTCTGTCACCAGAAACTGGCCCCCTATAAGGTAGGATGACTCTCCCACCTCAGTGGGAAATTGGGAGGTTGCCTGCTTCTGCAGAGATCACGGAATCACCGAATTGTGGAGCTGGAAGGGGCCATGAAGGCCATCAGGTCCACCCCCTGCTGTTGCAGGACACCGATTTTCCAATTCACACCATTTTGATTAGAGAGCAAACACGACACTCAGAGGTATTCCTCAGTCACCCATTAGTAAGGGAGGAAAGTCCCCAAATGTTCCTTCTGCTTGGAGTTTCCATCCGCCCCTCCCCATCACATGGAATGAGAACGGCCAGAAAAGAACCCCAGAACAAACTATCAGCCTGGAATACCAGGTGCACCAAGAACGGCAGCCTTGACATTTGCAAACCGGTTTGAGAGACGCAACAATTCCCACTCACAAAATGCCAAGCCGTTATCTCTCCTTCTCAGAAGGAGCACAATTCATCTGTGCCAAGCACAGGGGGAACTGAAAGATCTACAGCTCGGGATTGACAACAGCAGCAGCTTTCAACCGAGAAGCAAACCAATCGCCATGAACAATCAGAGAGCAGAGAGTTTGGATTAGAAGAGCAGTTGGAAACCAGTTGTTATTGTTTCACTACCATCCCCATCATTCAAGACCACCGGCGTCCTGCTGGGGGCTAGGGAAGGGCGGGAATCCATATAGGGGCTGAGAATTTTAGTAGCCATTATCTTACTTTTCACCTCTGGAAACTGCTTGCTGACTTGCCATTCCTGCTACTTGAGCAGGTGCTAATCCATTGGTGCTTTGCTTCATGCCAAATCCTTCTGGTGGGAACTTTTCAAAACATTTTTCTGGTTCTAAAGTTGTATTGTTTTCTACTCACTTAACAAATAATTATTCTGAGGACTTCAAACATACTGTGTACCAAGTCTTATTTCTCTACAAATGCTATGTATTTTAGCCCATATTAGAGTTCCGATTCTGTAACCATTGATAGAAAAAGTCCCATGTTTGGTAGTAAACTGTATCTTCTCTTTCCTTAAGAGATAAAGTCAGTCTATCCATTTCCGCACAGCCCAATATCTTGTTCAAGATCAAATCTTCAGCCGGTAGCTCGTCATTTCTCCAATATTGTGCATGTGTTTTCAAAACACTTTTTGGGACGCTATTGGATCACCTTTGCTGGAGACGTTCGTGCGCCCCTAAATATACAGTCTGGCAAGCATCCAGATCCAGTACAGTTTGAGCTCTGTCTTCTGGATTTAGCATGGGGGACAGGGAAGGAAGGTGGCTGGGCACCGAGTGGGATCCCATGCATACGTCCTGAAAATTAAAACGGCCAAGATCGCGGTTCCCTTATGCAAATCTAGGCTGGAATTCACTCTGAGAATATCGTACACCGTTGTGGCTGGCACACCTGAATGGGAGCATTAGTGAGTTGGAACAGGTGTAGAGGCAGTGACCTCAAATGATGAACCACCAGGAGCACCTGTCCATGGGGACCAGTTGCAACCGCGGGGATGGGTTAGCTTAGCAAAAAGGCAAGTCAGGGAGACAGACTGGGGGCGTACGAGATTACGCATAATGCGGATAAAGCAATGCCTCTCCCGCAAAACCAGAACCAAAAGCCATCTGATGAACCTGATGGGTGGAAACATAGAAACATAGAAACAGAGCGAGTCAGAAGGGGTCTCCCGGGCCATCTAGTCTGACCCCCGGTTCCTGCTGGCTCTGCTCATGACATGCCCACCATGTGCATGTCCAGCCTGTCTTTGAACACCCGCACCGATGGGGCCTCAACGGCCTCCCGTGGAAGCCCATTGCACACCCTCGGGGTCCTGACTGTCAGGAAGGGCTTCCTGGCATCCAAATGGGACCTTGGCTCCCTGAGCTTTGCTCCATTGGAGCGCGTCCCGCCTTCCTCTGCAGGGGAGAACAGGCCTCTCCCCATCTCCATGTGACACCCCCTCACATTCCTGCATGTCGCCAACAGATCCCCTCTGAGTCTCCTCTTCTCCAGATTCAGGACAGAGGAAAGGAAGGGCTTCCTCACACTGCAGAGTTAAACCACAGAATTCCCTTCCACGGGAAGGGGCTGTGCCACGATTTGGAAGGTTTTGAGAGGGGAAAACATGGGTGGAAGACGGGAGGTGCGCTCACGCCCTGCTTGGGGGATCCTCTGAGAAGCTGGTCAGTCACCGTGTGGACAAAACGCTGACCCACGGCTCTCCTTACCTTCTATACACGCACCTTTGCGAAATTTCACCTGTCTAGTTTTCCTACTTTCACTCATAACCCGAAGTCTTTTTCCCTGAAAATAGAACATCAGCCTTTGTCTGTGCAGGAAACTATTCTTCCTTTTTGTAAAAAAGAAATGACAGTAAACCAAAAGGCATAAATGTGAGATTCATACATGACACGAAGGCTGACGCCAGTACATTTTTTTTAAAAAACTCCATTTCTTTGTTCACCTTCTCTAGTCTCAGTCAAGTCAGGTTGTTCAGTCATTTCGACAGCAGCCCATAATTCCATCAGCCCTCCTTCAATCATCCAAACAGAGCTTTCGCTTTCCAAACCCTTTCTCTGCCTTGCTGCTATTATTTCAAACCAAATCCCAAAGCAGAAAGCTTGCACAATCACTTAAAACCCTCAAATCAATTCATAAAGTGCTTCGTTTATACAGCTTAAGTCTGGCGAAGGACCACATGGAAAGCACGACGCAATGGTTAGCTTTCAAACAAATCCAATTAAAAAGGATAAATTGATGGGCACCGGCAGCAAATGAGGTTCTTCCATGCGCATTTTGGCCACTGCAGCAAGTCTTTGTACAAAGACCAACAAAGTTCTCTCTGCTTAGCCCCTGAAGTATTTTCCAGAGGCTTGGAATCCCCCTCCACAAGCCAAAGGGAGACCTCCTAGAGCCCCTGAAGCTCTTCTCACGGATGATACTAAAATGGGAGCTGTGGCCACAACTGAGGAGCAGGTGCTCCGGATCCTGAAGGATCTGGGCAGACTATGGAAGTGGGTGGGAGACAACAGGATGGCGTTCCATGTGGAGAAGTGCAAGGTCTTGCACTTGGGGCATGGGAATGGGTGTCATAAATGCAGGTTAGGGGCCAAGTGGCTGGAGAGCAGCACTTGTGAAAGGGACCTCGGGGTGCTGGTTGACTGCAGGCTAAGTGTGAGCTGGCAGTGTGACACGGCGGTCAAGAGGGCGAATGCCACCCTTGGTTGCACAGCCAGAAGGGTGGCTTCTAGATCAAGAGAGGTATTACTACCACTCTACACAACTCTGGTGCGCCTGCAACTGGAGTATTGTGTTCAGTTCTGGGCCCCTCATTACAGAAAGGATATAGCCAGGTTGGAGTCAGTGCAGCGTAGGGCCACAAGGATGGTGGCTGGTTTGCAGGGGATGATGGGGTATGAAGCGAGGCTGAGGGAACTGGGCCTCTTCAGCCTGGAGAAGAGGAGACTCAGAGGGGATCTGTTGGCGACATACAGGTATGTGAGGGGGTGTTACATGGAGGTGGGGAGAGGCCTGTTCTCCCCTGCAGAGGAAGGCAGGACGCGCT
Source organism: Varanus salvator macromaculatus (assembly GCA_023646645.1). NCBI lineage: Eukaryota > Metazoa > Chordata > Lepidosauria > Squamata > Varanidae > Varanus > Varanus salvator. The sequence continues at coordinate 120,635,172 of JAIXND010000654.1, forward strand.
CCAATGGAGCAAAGCTCAGGGAGCCAAGGTTCAATTCGGATGCCAGGAAGCACTTCCTGACAGTCAGGACCCCGAGGGTGTGGAATGGGCTTCCACGGGGGGTCATTGAGGCCCCATCGGTGGAGGTGTTCAAAGATGGGCTGGACATGCACATGGTAAGCAAGTCATGAGCAGAGCCAACTGGAGCCAAGGGTCAGACTAGATGGCCCAGGAGGCCCCTTCTGACTCACTCGGTTTCTGTGTTTCTCCATCTCAGATCAAATTCTGACAGAGATGATCTTTTATTTCTCCCTGGCAAAGAGTAGCATGACAGTATTCTGGATGCTCAAACTGACTGACAAAACTTCCCTCTTCCCATTACCTTTCCCCTGGGCAATCTCAGAAAATTCCCCATATTTTACCAATCATTACTGATCCCTCCAAAATGCGTAACTAGCAGCCTCACGGGCCAACCTGCCGACGCTCGCATTTTCTCCTAAATCTGGCATCCGAACCCCCTGCGTGTTTCTAAACCAGAGCTCCTAAGATGCATCCCTGCATCGAGCATGTGCAAAAGTTCGACTGCATGGAACAAGAGTCCAGTTCAGGAGAGAGTTCCCATCCAGGGTTACCCTGGGGATTTTGGAAAAGAAAAAGGCAAAATTATTATAAGTTAGGGCACAGTCCGATCTCACCTGTCCTCGGAGCACCACAGCCCCTAAATTTGGAGAACTATGTGCACGGTGGTGACAGTGCCAGGCCTCAGTGCCTGGTTTTCATCTAGAAGTAGCATTTTTTGGCTGTCTAGGCCAATGGCCGGGGAGTGGGAGAGGAGGAGGCAGGGCACCAACCGGACGCAGCCTCAGTCCTCGGCCAGGCATGCCCCTTTATCCCCCCTCGAGGCCCACTCCAGCCTCATTTTTGGTCTTCTCCTCCTCTTCTGCCTTCCACTTTCCCTCCATGATGGTATTCCCCAAGGAGTCGGACCTTCTCAAAAGTTTTAAATAAATAACTGTGCCCATAGTATGAGACCCACCTTGGTGCTCAGACTCCAAATAATCCCATTTAGTGTGCCAGTGTGGTGTCGTGGTTACGAGCCTGGGACTGGGACTCAGAGGATCCGGGTTCGAGTCCCCGCTCAGCCATGGAGCCAGCTGCGGGACTCTGGGTCAGTCGCAGACTCTCAGCCCAGCCTACCTCACAGGGTGGTTGTTGTGGGGATAAGATGGAGGAGGAGAATGACGTAAGCTGCCTTGAGCCCTTTGCAGGAAAAAAGCAGGATATAAATCCCTAAATAAATAAATAAATTTGGAGAATGAGAATGTTAGGAGTCCACCAACTGGCCCTTAATCATATGTTAATTCATCCTTTGTGCCACCTATTCCGGCTTCCATTGCTCATCTTCATTCCCCTTTTCTCAAGCATTTGCTCATCTGCTCTCTAGCACAAGATTTTGCTTGTAAGCCATCCTGAGATGCTTGTAATGGGTGGGTTATAAAGGCTTTTAATAAATCAATAAATAAGATTTGTTCTTGTGATATTTGTGCAGCTACGTTCTGAAATTCTCTTTAAAAATGCAGTGAGAAAATTTTCAAGCTAAACCAAACGGAAGGGCTCATCCCTTTCTAACTTTTTTCTTTTAACACGTCCAATAAAAAATTCCTTAGCCCTTTGGACCCAAATCATGGAAAGATTTTTAATAAGTGTGGTAAAGCATAACCATTTCAGAATGCCAACTTGGGAAAGAAACCAGTTTTCAACGAGCAAAGGAGCAATAAACTTCACTGGGCCAAAGTCCCAGAGATGCAAGGCGAACTTGAACTGAAGCAAGAAAGGATATCTCAAAGTCCTGACTCAAGCAAACCTCACAACCCTCAGGAAAACACTAAAAGGCATGATTAATAGGACAACTGGGCGTATTTCCCCAGAGAAATGAATTCCCACTTGGTGAATCAGACCTGTCTTTCAAACTGATGAATGGCTCTACCCGCTACGTTAAAAAATCCTCAACGGTCCGTGTTCCCAGCATACAGGTTGCTTCATCGTTGACCCCCGCAAAACTGAAATAAATAATACGAGACAAAACCCACAGTGCTTACTCAGAAGTTTATTTTTTCAGAGTTACCTCAAGCCTATTTTGGCTGTCCCACCTCACTCCCCTGGTGTGCAGGTGTAAATAAAGAAATATCTTTCCCCACCAAGGCCTAGAAGACGCCTTGTGTGTCACCTTCCAAAGGGCCATTTTTACGGGGAGGCGCTTTCCAAACCGAGGACCGTTGGCTCTTTTGATTCGGCGCACACGCCCCTCGATTGGCTTGGCCGCACACACGAAGGAATTCCTCATCGCATCCCGCTTTTTCCACGGTTGGCCCTTCCTGGTGCTTCACTCCCCCGCCCTCAAAGCATACCTGTTTCAAAGTCCGCGTCTCATCGCAAGCCAACTGGGACGAGGAGGACACGCCAGCAGTGGTGGCCTGCGCACAGAACGGGGCCAGGCCAGCGTCTCCGAGCGCTGGCCCTCGCCCCGCCGGACAGCGACCTGCCGTTGCCGAAAAGGTGCGATTCAGTTCAGCCACGGGCAAAATCTCCGGGCATCGCCGGACTCGTCCTGTGACCTGACGAAGGCGCCCGATACTGACTCTAGGCAAGCATGCTCTGCCCCGAGCCCCTGCCGGCTGGGGGAATGATGGGAGTTGTTGCGCAGGGCCTGAGGCTGGGAAGGCCGCTCCATTGCAACTGAAGCCTCCTGGACTGACCCCGAGATCTTCCCCACATGTGGCACTGACGGTCAGGATTGGATCCGCTTCCCGGGACAACCAGGCTGGGATCCCGTCTGGGGGGTTTCGTGCGAGTTGTCGTGCCATTTCTCCAACGGCCAAGGTATTTGCGACCAATGTTCCAGCGGGCCAGGCCAATAAATCACTCCCAAAGAAAACGACCCTTATTCAGAATGGAAAGAGAGACAAATTAACCTTATTTGTCTACCAGCAACCAGTCTGATGGGTCCAGAGGTGGCGAGGAAAAATAATACTTGTGACAGCCAAAGAAACAAACCGCTTCCTCAACAAACTTTTGTGGGTTCCCCCCCTCTCTCTCCACCCCTCTGGCATTTTTCAGAGGCATTTCATAATTCTAGATAGTTTCTGAGCATCAGGGTGTCAGGCAAGGATAAAAGGAAGAAGCAGAGATGGGCCAAACCCCTGGGATGGGGGGGGAAGGGGGGGGATAAATCAGAGCATCTTTGCATGAGAGCTTGATCTGAGCTCCAGGTGAGCGTGAAGTCCTCTCGGGGCACGTGCGGCTCGTCACGACCGAATGGCGAGGATGTGCGTGTTCTTCGGAAGCATCCGAACATTTGGACCAGTGCAGAGCACGGGGGTTCAGCCTCAGTTCTGGGGGCCACAGGTGCCCCTCCAAATCTCCACCAATAGCCACCCCCCTTCCCTAGCCACCTCCCTGGCAAAAAAGCCCCTCAGCTTCAAAAGCCACCCTAAGGTTTCATTAGTTAGTCAAAGCTTGAAGTTAAATTACGCTCAGGGGTGGGGTAGCTGCAGCTCACCTGCTTTGCTTCTGCCTGGTGCTGGAACAGGGCTGCTCGGGGCCTTTCCAAAATGGAATTAAAAAGAGTTCCTGGCCCCACCGGCTTAGGGCATCCTTATTTTATGGCCTTTCCCAGAAGCTAATGCCATGGAGCTTGTTGCCTTCAGCTCCTTTCCTGGTTCTCAGAACATCGGATTCAAGCCATTCCAGACAGAAAGAGTTATTAGTTATAACCAATAGAGCTTCCAGACAGGGGGGCCAAATACCCCTAAAGGGCAGGAGCTGGAGAAAATTAGGAGAGGTCCCCATACAGGGGACGCAGTGCCCTATCTGGCTTCCCTTCCGGGGAGCGTCCGCAGCCCGCCGAGTTCCGTAGCAGCGACTCTCATGCCGGAGCCTGCCCTTTTCCTCTTCCCTCACCACCCCTCTTCCTCTCGTGCCATGCTTCTTCCGCCTGCACACCTGCAGCCAGCCCCCCCCCCCGCATGACGGACCTTGGCAGGCCCCCCGGGGAACAAGGTGCGCGAGAAGGGAAAGGAGGAAGCCAGGCGGGGGTCCTGCGGCGCTTGTCCCCGTGCGGGGGTCGCGCCGGCGCGCGCCCCTTCTGCTCCGCCGGCCGCTTTAAGGCTCGGGGGGGGGGTCTCGCGGGCGGGCGCTCTGGCCGGGCGCCCCTGCAGGGGACGGGCTGGGGGGGTCGCGGTGCCAGCCCCGGCCGCCCCCCCCCCGCGCTCGCGGCCAGGGCCCCCGCCGGAGCCGCCCGGCCGCCCCACCCCGAGGCGGCAGCGAGCGGGGGCGGCGGCCAGGCTGCGGGGGGGCCGCGGCCAAATGAAAATAAACACGCATTTGGCTCCAATGAATCAACGCCTGTTGCAATCCAAACAACCCGCCATCGGAGCGAGTGCCTGGGGCCTCGTTCGTCGAGACCGGTGCGCCCGGGGCGAGGCCGCAAAGGCCGCGCCACAAGGAGGGCCTTCTTCCCGCCTGGCAGCCGCGCTCTGCCCGCGGCCAGGGCGCCCCTGCGGGCGCTGCAGCCCCCCGGCCCGGCCCGCCTCTCCGGAGCGCAAGGGCCGCGCGGGGGCCGCTCGGGGTGCGGCTGCTGCGCGCCCCGGCCTGGCGGACGGACGGACCCCGCAGAGCTCGCGGCCGGGCCGTGCCGGGGCTGCGCCTGCCCCACACCTGGCCGGGGGCCGCGGCCGCCGCTGGGATGCACGCAGCGCCCGGGAGCCGCTCCCGAAGGAGGGAGGCGGAAGGGGCCTCCGGGCCATCTAGTCTGACCCCGGCTGCAGCCGGCTCCGCTCACGACGTGCCCACCATGTGCACGTCCAGCCTGTCTTTGAACACCCGCACCGATGGGGCCTCAACGACCCCCGGGGAAGCCCATTCCACACCCTGGGGGTCCAGACAGTCAGGAAGTGCTTCCTGGCGTCCAAATGGAGCCTTGGCTCCCTGAGCTTTGCTCCGTCGGAGCGCATCCTGCTTTCCTCTGCAGGGAGAACAGGTCTCTCCCCATCTCCATGTGACACCCCCTCACATACCTCCATGTCGCCAACAGATCCCCTCTGAGTCTCCTCCTCTCCAGGCTGAAGAGACCCAGTTCCCTCCGTCTCGCCTCATACCCCATCATCCCCTGCAAACCAGCCACCAGCCTTGTGGCCCTTCGCTGCACGGACTCCAACCTGGCTATCTCCTTTCTGTAATGAGGGTCCAGAACTGAGCACAGGACTCCAGCTGTGGGTACCCCGGAGTCGTATAGGGCGGCACCACACCCCCTCGCTCTGGAAGCCACGCTGCCGGCTGTGCATCCAAGTGCAAAGTCCACCAAGGTGAGCAATTGTGCTCCCATTTGGAAATTGCTTTCAGGTAGCAGGATGGGAGGGTGTTGCTCCCATGGGCTTTGGCCGACAGGAAAAGGGAGAGGCTAAGCTCCGGCGTGGGGTTGGGACTCAGGCGGCAGGCGGTCGAAGCCCCACTGGTGAGGCTGTTCAAGGACAGGCTGGACATGCACATGGTGGGCATGTCATGAGCAGAGCCAGCTGGAGCCGGGGGTCAGACTAGATGGCCCGGGAGGCCCCTTCTGACTCATTCCATGTTTCCCCAGCATATGTCCCATTGACCTCAATGAGTTTTACCTCTGAGTTCGCATCATTGGCATTAATGCGACTGACTTCCGAACAGACCTGTAGAGAAGCACCATTGACAATGGTGTGACTTCCTCCCGCGTAGACGTGTCATTCACTACAGCGGAGGGGGAACTGGCATTGCAATTATTCTACAGTTCATGAGGCTGGGGGGGGGGGGGGACCTCAAGCTTTCCTCAGAGTAGCTGCAGGCTTATAGAAGCCCAGTAGGGGGCGTCCTCCCCCAGTCCTCCACCTGGCAGAAGCAAATTCCAGTCGACAAATTTTAAATATTGTATATGTTTTTAATATTATATTTGTTTTTGTATTGTGAGCTGCCCCGAAGCTGCTGCAAGGGGCGGCATATAAATATTTAAATAAATAAATAAATAAATAAATAATTTGGCGCACACTGGGATATTTACGGGCTGGCAGGGGGGGAGCAGTTGTGATGTCACAGGTTTCAGGAGATCCAGGGTGTAGTGGAAGGAAGAGGGCGAGGAAGACCGTCTGACGTACCTGTGAGTCAGTAAAGCGACCCTACTGGAGAATCCCGTCAACAGGATAGGATCTTCCATTTGGCTACTTTTGGTGGACCAGCGGCACGCAGAAGAGGGCCTCTTTTTTTAAGTCTGTCCTTTTAATTACCATCTCAGCTTTTATTCTGCAGATTGTATTGCTGGGACCTGACTTGGAAAGGCTCCTGTCCCAAAAGGGAGGCAGGGAATATTTTAAAGAAAATAAACAACATCAAAACCCATTCCACTCTCACAGTTTTTCCAGCTGGTGTTTGGACTTTCTCAAGAGCTTCACCGGTTGAAAAGCGCACCTCCCGTCGAGGAAATTGGAAGTAGCCACAGTACAGGAGTTGGTGTTCAGTCCTGCCTGGAAGCAGGTCTGACTTCAGATTTGAGGAGGGGGTCACCGTTGCTCCCGTCAGTGTGCACAGAAATGCATGAATACAGACACTGTCACCTGCGGTGGACTAAAAGCAGCGGACGGCCACCCATGGACATCAATTCCCCACGAAGCCCCAACGAAACATTGCTCTCAGGGCACGATGAGGCATTGGAGAGATCCCAAAACCACCATTTCTTCTGAGAAGGTCGCATCCAGGAGACAGGCAGGTGGGAAGGCCAAGACAGGTGTTGGGTAGCGCCTGCGGGACCAAGGGAGACGCCAAAGGGACACCCGGTGCCCTGCGGAGAAAAGGGGAGGGTGGGAGAGACAGGGAAGAACCTGGGAGACTGAAGCTAATCCAGCTTCAAGCGGGACACCTGGAGCCCTTTATGCGTTTCCAGTCATGGAGCACAGAGGCAGGGCAGCTTCTGGTCTCCAGGTCTGGCTCTTGACTCTCCGAAATGAGCTTGCTTTGAAATATGTTTCCTTCATTGCCATGACTAGTATCTATGGAGAGAATCCTAGAATTATAGAATAGTAGGATTGGGAGGGGCCAAGAAGGCCATGGGGTCCACCCCCTGCTGTTGCAGGACACCACGTCACACCACCCCACTCAGAGGGCTGCCCAGTTTCCTTTTGAATATCTCCAGTGTGGGGCAGCCCCCCACCTCCCCAGGCAGCTGGTCCCACTGCCGTCTTGCTCTGACAGTGGGGAAGCTTTTCCTGATGTCCAGCCTGAATCTGGGTTGTCACAGCTTGAACGGATTATTCCGTGTCCTGCACTCGCATCAGCAAGAAGAGATCTTGGCCTCCCTCTTTGTGGCAGCCTTAGAGGTCCTTCTAGAGGGAGCTCATGTCCCCCCTCAGGCTTCTCCTCTCAAGGCCAAATCTGCCCAGTTCTCCCAGTCTCTCCCCACAGGGCAGTGTCTCCAAACCCTGGATCATTTCTGCTGCCCTCCTCCAGAACCTTCCTAATTTTTCTAACAGATCTGTCCTGCATCTGTACCCCTCCATTTACAACTGGACGACTCTAGTCTGAAAAGCTGAATCCGGGGTACACAGCACATTCCCTTGTACGCTCAGGCTGGCTTGCCTTGGATCAGGACCGCTTTCCTTTCATGCTGTGGTCAACTTGTGATCCCCAGTTCTGGCCTTCAGAGATACCAAACAACAAACCCAAAGCGCCATTCTCAGGCAATCATTTGCCTTCCGTATTGATTTACTTGTTAGATTTATACCCCGCTTTTCCCATACAACAGCAGCTCGCTGGGACTACTTCAGCTCGGAAGTCCCTCCAATGCTAGGCTTCTAGAGATGCCTCATTTTGGTAGGGACCAGCATTACCCAACCCAAACCTGAGAAACACGTCATTTTTTCTCCCCTGAGGGAAAAAGAGATGAGCCGTACTTTTTTCCAGCTCTAGGAAGAAAAGTAGCTGCTCATGGGTTGATTTTGCCCATGCGCATGATGTAGAGGAAAGGGTTAAGCAATGTCCAGGCCATATTTGCTCTCCATTACGGCTTGGGACCAGGATACCTGAAGGAGCGCCTCTTCCCCTACATGCCCTCACGCCCCGTAAGATCTGTGGGAGAGGCTCTGCTCCGGGAGCCCCCTTTAAAGGAGATAAAAAGAACAGGGCCTTCTCTGTGGTGGCACCCAGGTTATGGGAATACGCTCCCTGGAGAGGTGCGCCTGGTGCCGAGTCTGTGTTCTTTTCGGCGCCAGTTTAAAACCTTTTTATTTTATGGCTATTTTAAAAATTAATTTTATCGTTCTCACTTTTTCGGTTTTGTTTTTACATAATTTCACTGTACTTGTTACTGTTTAAAATTGTTTTAATTCTACGTTGTAAGCCGTCCCAAGATGCCGAGGCTTGTGGAGACGGCAAATAAAAGTTTTAAATAAATAAATACAAAGGAGGGACACGTAACTGTGTGTCGCTTCTTGCTTGTCCCCGGGCTCCTCTGTGTTTTGCTGGGACAAACCGCGCTTCGGGAAAGGGCGGTTTGACGCTGGTATCTCAGGAACGGGGCAGCCTCACAGGGTTCGGATCCTGACCCGGCTTGATTGTTCCATGCGATTCGCACATTCACCTCTCCGCGGTAAAATAAAAGCCGTGCCGTGCTGTTTGGCTTCCTAATTTTATTTTTAACTTCATTTTTAATTTTTGGAAAGCAGAGGCCCACAGAGGAACTCAGCTCACTGCCTGAATTAGAAGCAGCCCCATGTTGGGGCATGAGATTGGAGAAACACGCCACGGTGTTGGCTTTTTGCAGCGGAATACAAGAGAAAACCAGGAAAGCCGTTTCTGCTGGCGCATCGCTGCAAATCAGCCACTAAATGACGGAGGGGATGCGGCAGAGCGGGATTTCCCATAATGCACCATTTCCTGACAGCTTGCCACCATTTTGAGAAAGGAGGAACACCACAGCCCGGGGTGGGGTTGGGGAGAAACCGGGGAAGCTTTGGGGAAATTCAAGTGCCAGCACTAAGGGTGTTTTCTCCGTCGATGGAGCAATTTTAAACTTCCCCTTAGCCCAAGTTCCCGGGTGGTGCGCAGTTTATTAGAAATATGCGCTTCAAACAATAGAGCCGTGAATCAGCCTAGCACATCATAAAATCAGCAGCGGAAAATAAAATCAGTCTGGCCCACGACACTTTGCGATGTGCAAAGCGAGGCAGGCAGGATAAGTGGCACGGCCCCATTGCCTCCCGCTCGCCAAAGCGACCGCCACATTGTGTTTCCATGTGGCGAGCATCTCCTTGGTCTGCCTGGTTCGGGACTGAGCACATGCGTCGGCTGCAGCCTTCCGGGCTGCCGTATTTCTGCTCGTCACGTTTATCATGTGTTCCCCGATTGCTTGGCTCTGTGATAGCTCTGAGAAGCAGGAAGAAGCGGCGAGATAAGGACAGGGTGATCCATTGCTTTATTATTTTATTTATGGATGCATTCGAGTTCTGTCCTGCTTCTTCTTTTTTTCACACCGGGGTGGCTCACGTTATTCTCCTCCTGCCGCTCTCCAGCTTATCCCCACAACAACCCTGTGAGGCAGGCTGGGCTGGGAGCCTGCGTCTGGCCCGAATTCACCCAGTGGGCTCCATGGTGGAGCAGCGACTTGAACCCGCATCACCCGAGTCCCTCTCTGCACTCTTCCCCGCTGCACTGCACTGGAATGGTGCTGAAGGGGTCAGGGTGGCCACAGAGTCCACCAGAGGACAGGGCTGCACCGAGTGACCACGGCCCAGGAGGACCCAACAGCCCCACCCTCAAAGCTCAACCCTTTCTCTAAGCCGCTGTTTCTTGTAGGCAGCACTGCCCTTGCTCCCGTCTGGGGCAGCGCATCAGCTTCTGGGCCACTTGGACCGGCAGCTAGCTAGCCCCGCCAGCCAGAGAGACAGACAGAAGCCTGCACATGGGCAGAGGAGAGAGGCAGACGAGAGGGGAAGCTATTCCACCAGCCCTGCCGAAAGCCCGCTCGTGTTTTGCTCTTCCCTCCCCATTCTGTTTCCCTTTTGTGCCGTGTCCAGCAGGGGCTCTCATTCCACTTTGGGGCTACATAAAAGCCCGCAGGAACCACGCGTCTGGTTGCTCTACCAGCACAGCCTCCCAGCGAGCATTTCCAAGCACCGGCTCCAACCGAACAAGGCCGGTGCAAAGCTTCTCCCTTGCTCGCTCGCTCTTTCCCTGCAAGGTGTCGGGCAGAGCACTTGACTGCTTGATGCGATCTGTCACTCGTCCTGAGGCCGAACATGCATGGCGCATGCAAAAGTCTCGCGCCGGAGAGACCGCTGTGGACAGAACGAGCAAGGTGGACTCCCGAGAGCACGCAGGAGACCTCTCCGCCTGCCTTCCGCCTCAGGATGGAAATATGGCCAGCGGAGGCACCGAGCTGCCCTCTCTTGGCTTCGGGGCGATACAGCAGGCAGTCGGAGAACCAGTGTGGCACTTCCGTCCCGGCCACCCAGCTGGTCACACAGCTTTGGCCCGAAAAGCCAGCCCTCCGGCCCGAGCCAAAACGAGCGGTGACGGCACAAGCGGAGGTCCCTGTTCGATTTTCTGTGCTTCCAATGTTGGTGGAGAACTTACCCAAACAGGCAAGTTTCAGTGCAGAGAGGAGAGAAGCAGCTTGGAGGCCCAAACGAGAGATGGGTGGGCTCCCTAAAGGAACTGAATTTAGAGCTGCTGAGCAGAGATGTCGTGAGCAGGACGTTACAGAGGGTGTACAAGTGTCAACCAGCCACGGTCTCCCCTAGCAGAGTGAGATGTCTTGTGCCCTATTTAAATTCTGGAAAAGCTTTCTAAATATCCGCCCGCTCTTATTCATCAGCCTTTGCGCATCTTCTGCACATCTGTCTCCTTCTGTCTTTTTGGAGATGCCTTTCCAGCTGTTCTGGCAATGCACAAAGGCCACTGTGCAACCCCCTCCACAGTTTCCGCCTTCCGTACGGACACCGCAGCTCCGACCTTAATTAAAAGCATTAAGGGCAGACCACAAGTCCAAGAAGAAGCCTCACGGCCTGTGTTTCAAAGCAATCAGTGCATTCAAAGGGTCTCAGATCTCTGAGATGCCCTCCTTTCCTGCTGTCCCCAGCCAAAGATGCATCAAAGGCAGAAGAACGATGGGTTTAAATGGAGAGCGCAGAAAAGATCGCAAGACTGAGCTCCGCCACGCATGTTTGGGGAGCCGCTAATTTGGACAGCCAAGTCACAATGCAGCGCTTCATGAGCTCGCTGAAGAATAGCAAGAGACGCGATCAGAACAGCCATTCTCTTTTGGAGTCCTTCTCATTAATTTTGCATGCTGATCGAATTTGTGAAAGTCCTCAATTAGTTACAACTGCCTTTTCGTTGCCGAACTCTGAGCTCATTTGCCGGTGGCTGTAGGGAAGTGTTTGCGCCTTGGGCGAAAACGGAGGGGAGGAGGAGAGATTTGCGAAGAGGGCAAGGCCGATCCGGGGACATTTTAATGGAACGATGTTAAAATTGCATTCCTGTTCTGGTTATTGCGTGGAATAAAAAGCACTTCTCTTTAGATTGGGGAGCCCAAGCTTTTGGGGTCAGTGTGGAATATGGAGAGCATGTCGTGGGCACTCACACAAAATGGCAGCCATCCTGGTCACAAAATACCCTTTTCCCAGAAAGCTGAACGGAAAGTCACTTATCCAAGAGCCAAAGCACACGGCTGAGGTGGGAGGGAGCATTTCCTGCCGAAACCCCCATTTTGCAAAGCGCAAATGGACAAGCCCCAAGACAAGTTACTTGACCAAGAACACGACACGAGGCGAAGAGGTGTGTCAACGGCCCATTCTTAAAAATAATAAATGAAACAATGACTATTGGGAGGGGCCAGGAACGTGGCAAGCTCATACACGGCTCCCTGCAGCCCCCCCGTGGGAACCGCTGCTTTCGGCTCCCCAAAGATTTTGCCAACGGCTCCAGGCTGCAACGGGACACAAGGATAGGGGCTTTATGCCTTCCAGACTTTGCCCAACACCTCGTCCTTATCTCCTATGCTATTTTAAAAACATTTTCGGTAGCAGTTGTCGGACAAAAGGAGCAAAAGCTCCACCGTTATATGTCGGCTGAAGGCCTGAGAGCAGCTTTAGCCTGAAGGTGAGGTGCCAGTCTGGTCAGGCACCCATGTTGCAAGTCTTGCTTCTGGTGCAAATCTTAGAGATGCCCGAGTCCCTGACCTGAGAGGTCTTCCTTTTATTGATTTTTCCCATTAAGGGCCCATGCCAAACTAATCTGATAGAGACAGATGCACGCCAGAGAGGCAAAAGCCTCTTCAAACAGCTGCGGTTTTAAAAACAGCCACTTAGAAAAGGCCGATTTTTCTGCCTGATGGATTGCCTGCCAAGAACTTGTGGGTTTGGATTGATGAGGGTTCCTCAGCATGCTAATTGGCTAATTATACATGAGAAGCTGAAGCAGTGTCAGATTCACAGTAAACAAGGGCCAGTCCCCAGTCACCCTCCTCACGAGAAGGCGCCTGGAATCATGCCCCTTTCTTCCTAGGCTAGCCTTCGGAAACACGCAGCCCATGGAGATACCTGGAAATCGTTCGGCTTTCTGAAATGCTTCTCCGTGTTATCCTGTGTCACAGCTGCCGGCTCATTTACCTGTCTTTTTCAGAAAGGTGCAGGTAAATTGGAAAGGGTCCAGCGGAGGGCAACAAAAATGATCCGGGGTTTGGAAATGCTGCCCCGTGAGGAGAGACTGGGAGAACTGGGCAGGTTCGGCCTTGAGAAGAGAAGACAGAGGGGGGACATGGTGTCCCTCCAGAAGCACCTCAAAGGCTGTCACAAAGAGGAAGGCCAAGATCTCTTCTTGCTGATGCGAGTGCAGGACACGGAAGAATCCGTTCCAGTTGCAGCAACCCAGATCCAGGCTGGACATCAGGAAGAGCTTCCTCACGGTCAGAGCAAGAGGGCAGTGGGACCAGCTGCCTGGGGAGGTGGGGGTCTCTCCCGCACTGGGACATTCAGGAAGAAACTGGGCAGCCTCCTGCATGGGATGGTGTAACCTGGTGTCCTGCAGGGGGTGGACTGGATGGCCCTCCTGGCCCCTTCCAAGCCTACTATTCTAGGATTCCAGGATTCTACGAGGCTTTCCTGCCCCCAGGCAACCAGGAGTGCCCTTCTCAGCCTCCGCCATCTCAGACCACGAAACCCCCCCATGAGGTCGCCCAACAGCACTCCAGGGGTCTTGAAAGACACCTCCGAGAAAGGGCTGGGATGCCGCTTCGACACGGAGGAGAGTCTCTTCGACACACATGATTCAACAGCACCATTTATTCTGGGGATGAGCAGCTTGGTAGTCCAACACATCTTTAGCGCCCCGCCTGGGCTTCAGGGCAGCTTTGAACCGAGAACTCGGAACAAGGACTCAGCCGAACGCTGCGGCGTGTGGTGCCGTGCATCACTGCAGCCTCCGGCTAAGAACTTTCTAGGCCCGGGCTGGCTTTGGGCAGGAGGCGCATGAACGGCTTCCGACGGGCCCCACCTGAGCCTGGGGTCTCTTTACCTGCCGCTTGACTCCCAGGCCTGCCCTCCGCGTTGGCCTTCTGGCCTCGGCCTGCTCCCGCCCGCTGCCGGCACCGCAGCCCGACATCCGTTCAGCAAGGAGGCGCAATTAATTTTCTGCAAAAGAGGTTGGACCATGGTGCACCGAGGAATGAAAAGTGAGGTGGGAAAGGAGTCAGAATCAGGGGCGTCTCCACCGGGAGCGCGCACGGATGCCAGCCCGTGGCCGAAACCAGCTATTATCAGGGGAAGCGACACACACTCTTGTTTGCCTTGGCAGGCAAAGCCAACCGTTTCCTGCGATGAAGGACCCATTCTTGGCCCTCGCCATCAGCGAAAGGCATTTTTGGACCACTTCAGCAGAGCAAAGTCGAGCCAGAACAGCTCCAAGCTACAAATGTTCCCATCTTTTGTTTTCCGTTCTCCACTGAAATGCTGCTGAGCCATTACGGAGCGATTTATTGGAAACTGCAATAAATTTGGGGCAGAGGGTCTTTCCTGGTAAGAGAGCTCAGCTAGGCAGGCAGCGTTGAGGGCAGGGGTCTCCCGGCTTTTGAGGTCAGTGGCCACACTGGGAATTTTGCCAGAAAGTCCTGGGCACTCTCACAAAATGGCTGCCATGGTATATGCAGCCAGTCACAAAAGGCCCATTTCCCAGAAGCTAAAAAGAAAAATAGCACAGCCAAGAGTCTAAATACAAGGCAGAGATGGGGTCTGAATTGGCCAGCACCAACGCTCTCTTGGCACCTGCTGTTTTCTGCCAGAGGACCCATTTCACAGAAAGCAAACCGAGTCAGAAAGCTCAGAGACAAGTAACTTGGTCCAGAAACATTCTAGGGAATAAAGTTTACTTGGAGCTTGCAGGCTTAGAGCAGGGTGTTGAATGTCAAACCCAGCAGTGATATCCCGCTCTCCTGGGACCTGACTTTGCCTCCTCCGCTTCCCAGAAGAACCACATACTCTTCCTTGAGCTGTGCCCCTGCTTTGCGGTTCCCTGGATTTTGTCTCCTTGTTTCCATATTCTAAGAGGTAGAAATGTTCCTCTTCAGGCGCATTCAGCAGCAGTGATGGCCTTAAGCTAAGATGGGCAGGCATTACCCTTATTTTTACATACCTCAGCTCAACCCGTAAGAGTTCCTCCGAAAAGCTCTTTGAGTGTCCTTTTTGGCAAATCAAATGAGAAAGCCAGAAAATAAATTAATAAATGGGGACGCCCTTTTTGGCACGAGGTTGTCCTCCAAGCCCAAGGCAGCAGCAACCATCTTGCGGAGTTGCTACCAGTTGGGTTGGAGAAGCCTTTCCTGGCCTGCTGTCTTTGCAGCGTGCTGGACTACAGGGCCCATTGTTCTCAGATGATGGGTGGGTGGCTGATGGGCGCTCCAGTCCCACAGCACACGCGTCAGCATCGCAGGGAAGGCAGGAGCTGAGAGCATCGCGTGGTCTCTTACTGCCATCTAGCGGCCAAGTGCTGCCACTGCTGCTGCTGCTGCTGCTTCATAAGAGAAAACTTCCGCAAAGCAGGGTTGGCGGCCCACTGCAACTCCCATCATCCCCTGCCCGGGTGGCCCCTGGAACCCAGTTGCATACGCTGCGGTCGCTTTGCAATGATTACTCCATTCGGCAAGGAGTTACCCGCTAGGTTGGCGAATAAAGCGACCCAAACCAGAGCCAGAGCCGGCCGGGGGGCTTTTATTGGGAAGTAATTCGGGCGGCTGGTGCACGGCTTTGGGGGGGCACTGCAGCCCCCCCCACGTCGACTCAGCCACGTCTTCTCCGTCAAAGGCCGAAGCAGCTGAGGCAGGTTCCCCCGGAGGCACGCAGGCGATGGCGGGGCCGCCTCTCCACGGATCCGCCCTGCCCTGCCCGGGCTGGTGCCTCCTCAGCCTTTGATGCCGCCGGGCAAGCTGGACCCCAGGATGGCGATGGACGCCATGCCCCAGCCCCTTTTCTTCTTCCCCTTCCCCGACCGCTGCACCCTTAGCCCCTGCAGTGGAGACAAAACGAGAGAGAAAGATGCAGAACCGGGCATGCCCCCCCAACTCCCCCCCCCCGCTCTGCTGTCCCGGCTGAGTCCTGCGGGAGAAGCGGGCCTGACTCCCACAGTGGTGGCTGGATTCCTGGCCTCCTTCAGCTCCCCACTTGGGCTGCACGATCACTCACTGGGATATTGCTCATCGCAGGTCAAATGCAGTCAAAATGAACACGATTTTCCAAAGCAAGTTTCTAGTCCTCATGTTCAAAGCACTTCTGTGCTCATTATTTCAGCAATGCCCCAGAGGATTGCTGGCTTCTGGTGGGAGGTGGGAGGCACTCGAGGCAAAGATTTGGCCTTCTACATATTTTACTATTGCTCCTAAGGAGGGCTGAGGCACTGCACCATGCGGCCTATTTCCTCCATTCCCCACCCCGCAAAACACCCCCCAAAAGCCAGATCCAAAGCTGGCTTTTGGGGCATGAGAACAGCCACACCGGATCAGGCCGAAGGGCCATCCAGGCCAGCCAACCAGCTGCCCCAGGACCCCTCCAGCGGGAGGGGTGCAAGGCTCCCCTGCCCGAGCCCCTTGGCAGCTGGGGGGTGCAGGCAGGCCGCCTCTGGTGAAGGGGGGAGCCCAAGTAGACGTGGCAGCCACCGCTAGCACTAAAAGAGCCACACTGGCTGTCGGGGGGGGGTCCAAATTTGGAGCCCCACATCTGACCTCAGAGCGCTTTCGTGGGGCCAGCGCTGAGACTCTGTGTGTCCCTGAGGCTGCCTAGACCGAGCCTCACAGACACAGGACTGTGAAGTGCAAAGGACTGCAAACGATCGAGGCCCAGTGGGGGCAGCTGGCCTGGACCGCCCCGCTGTGCTCGTGGCTTGGCTCCGCCTCTGAATCAGGGCCTTTCGGGACTACGCCTCACGCCGCTGTGGGGGCGAGCGGGGAAAGGAGAGGCAAGCGGACAGACGGACAGAGCGACAGACAAGAGAGAGACACCCGTGCCTTACCAGGTCAGGTGGAGGGGCAGCTTCCGCCTGAGTCACCTCCGAGCCCCGTCCTCTGACCACACCTGCGTCTTCTTTGCCCCGTCCCCGCAGGCCACTGGGCCGAGCCACAAGGGCTGCAGCCACGACTCCGATAACCAACAGGCGAAGGAAAAGAGCCATCTGCCTCCCTTCCGAGGTCCCCGCACCTGCCTTCTGCAGTGGCCCAACACTCTTGCCACCCCCAGGAAGGTGGAGCTCACCTGCGCCAGGTGACGGAATCGCCAGCATCTCCTGCAAAGCCTGACAACGGGAGGTTTGTCCCCGTGGCCTCTTTCCCAGCCCTGCAAAGTCGCCAGAGAGAACTGAGCTCGACGGGGCCATCCTGGGAGACCTTGCACAAAAGCCTCCAGCCCCGCGGGACAACGATGGAACTGGAGTCGGAGGGTTGCTGTTACTGAAGCAAAGCGGCGGGACCTGGATTCCAGGTGGGAAAGGGACTGGAGGTCAAAGAGATGCTAATGAGCAGGTAAGGAGATGCCTTGGTCGGATCTGCTTCCATCAGTTAAAGAGCGACCCTTGAACTTCTGGGTGGAGGAGACATTTCTGCAGAACGAGGTGTTACCTTGGCAAATGTGTCCCACCCAGCTCCGTCCTTGCCGTGGAAACAGCGGACAAAGAAGTGAAAAAGAAGGCGCCCTCCAGAGACTCTGGCATTGGATGGCATATAAAAACTTTAAATACATACCGTATTTTTTGCTCTATAAGACGCACTTTTCCCCCCCTCAAAAGTAAGGGGAAATGTCTGTGCGTCTCATAGAGCGAATTTGTGTGTGCAGTGAGTCTGTCAGATGTGCAGCCCATGGGGAAGCGATGGGGAATGTGCCTGTGATGATGTGCCCATTGGATTCAGAATTTTTTTTTTTCCTTGTTTTCCTCCTCTAAAAACGAGGTGCGTCTTATGGTCAGGCGCGTCTTATAGAGCAAAAAATATGGTACATACATACATACATTTAAATACATCTAGCAGGTTAGGGAGGGTTGTCCTTAAAGGTGTGTCTCCATACAGTCCTCAGCCAACCTGTTCGGAGAAACACAGTCACGGACGTGACGGGCACTCTCTCCTCTTCCGTCATCTCCCCAAAGAGGGAGAATGTCAAAACTCTGGCGTGGCAAAGCGAGCCACACTTTTCCGTGGGTGTTCCCAAATCCCTTCAGTTGGGCAAGAGAGAGACAGCGGTTGGCCAGGAGCAGGGATGAGAAGACGGGGACTTCCCTGAGCCACGGAAACCGCCGGAGCCTTCCGTGCCTGCGCTCCGCACTCGCCTGTGCCTCTCGCTTGGCTTCATGGCCAGGCCCACCTCCTTCCCCTCCCGCCATGGCAGAACCTTCCAGATCCGTCACCTCTTGCCGGGCTGCCACCCGCTCAGCTCCAAGCCTGCCACCAGCGGACCTCCGGAAGCCTCTGAGATGCTGCAGGACCCACAGCGGAGGTGGGGCGGGCGGGGAATTAGGGCCGGGGGCGACTGAGACTTCGGGAAGCGATGGGGGGCTGATGTGTCCCTCCAGGGGGAAAGGAAGTTCCCTCCACCGGCACCTGTGCAGAAGGGAACCGGAATGGAGAACAGGAAACCACCTGTTGCCCGTTGGCTCCTTGGGGTTTCCACACGGCAGGTCCACCGTTGGGGGAGAGCTGCAGGAGGAGACGGGAAGCTTCTGGTCTCTGGGGGGAAACCTCCTTCCCAGCAGGCAGCTTCCTGCAGCAACCTGACGGGGCCCCGTTCTGGTTTCCAGCCAACGGTCAAGATAAGGATCTTGCATCCACCCTGAACTTCTCCAAAGCAGTGAGACCTTGTGGGGCCTTGTTGGAAGGGCTGTGAGAGGCCCTTCCTCCATTTGAAGGGTGTCCTCTGTCGGCAAGTCCACTTCCAAGTGACAGACCACACCTGACGCTGCTCCTTCCTTCCCCCTGGGAGCCCTAGATGGCTCTCCGGACTCCATGCTATGTATCCACATCCCAATTGGAGAAGAGATTCTACCTTGCCTCTGTGGAGTTAACACAACACATGTGCTTGTCCTGTCCTTTGGCAGTTCATCCGTGGCCACCCTGAGGCCCAGCCTGGTGCGTGATGCCTTATTTGTGATGCTTCGTCCGTCTCAGCGGAGGCAGGCAGCTTAAACCAGCGTTCCCCAATCCTGGCACCCACTGTATGTGTTGTACTACAATTCCCATCCTGCCTCATTGTGCAGGACATTAAGCAGCTTCATCTGTATCGCTCAGTTCTGCTTCCCCTTGTCAGGGTTGTGGTGTGTACCACAAATACCCTTCAAGGCAAGCTGGACCTTAAAACTCGGCATGTGGGATACCAGGTGGAAAAGGGCCTGTTGGTGTGGAAGCTGCTTAATTGCCAGATCTGAATGCTGAGAGAACGAGCCAAACATTTCTTCATTATTGGGTGAGTCCCCGATTTAGAGCAGACTCGTGGAAGAGAACGGAGCTTAAATGAGTCACCTACAGAAGTCCCATGATTTTAATGGGTCAGCTCTAAACGGAACCAAATCAAGACCCGGCGCATTATGTGCCAGTGATCCGATGTATGCGTTGCCGTTCACATGGATCTATGTAAAGGTGGGGTGAGCATCTACGGTGCGTTAGAGACCTTTTCACACACACACACAGAGCCCTCTGAGAATAACACAGACCCCACAGGCATCCACAGAAAAAAGCCGGAACGGTTAATGCATTATGGCTCAGCTCCCTCTCAGGCTTACGTTGGCCCCTTTAGGACTCCGTAGGAGCTCCAAAGGGTTCCAGACGACCTAAATGGGAGCCTTTTAGTGGCCAGATGCAGTAAACCCAATCTTTTTGCACATTTGTGCTGCTGGTCTTTGGTGAGCTTTTTGCTGTGCAGCGAAGGGCTGGTGCCCCCCCTGGGGGGGCGGGGAGCTTGCAAGGGCCCCAGATCTGAGGCTGCCCAGGAAGCCATCGGGTCTCCTCTCACAGTCCAAGGCAGGTGGCGAGGTTTTCAGGGCGTGCTCTTGCGTTAACAAAAGCAAGCCAGGCATCCCGCCTCTGCAGTGCAAGAAAGCCTTTATTGAGAGCTACACGTCCATGCAAAAAGCTGTGGCACAGTTCAGACGCGAGAGCAGCCACTGATGGGTGGCGGATCACCACACCGTCACACCCAGAGATGCGTACTTGCTTAGCCAGTTGTGCTTCCGAGCAGACCCGGCCCGGGGCGCATGCCGGGGCTTTCCCGTGGCCAGCAGCCAGACGTGTTTAGCCGTATTTCGGCCGAGGAGCTCTCCCGAAGGACAAGCATCCAGAAAGCCAGCGGAAAACCCATTTTCCATTCTCCAACTTCCTGAAAGAGCAGCCAAGTCTCCTGTATCTGACAAAACGCGGTGGCACACTTGTCCCCTGCAACAGATGGCGAGAAACAAAACAGAGCTGGGGGTCAGATGAGGAATGGGAGGGTGGAGTGGCCCCCCGGGCCCAGTGGAGCAGTCCGCTCAGAGCAGGGATCATGGTAGACCCCGGACCTTGCAGGTGTTGGGAAAACTCAGGTGAATCCTGGTAGGAAAAGGTTGCTTATATGTGCCATTGTGTTAAAAATCAAACCTGCACCCCTTTCTCAGAAAGCACCAGAATTTCAAGCCAGGTGACTGTTCAGCGTTGCTGTTGCCTTAAGAAGATGGCATTCTTAGCTGGACTGAGAAGCTGCTGGAGGCTAATACTATCAGTGGAGAAATACCTGTGTTCCCATCAGCTGCAGAGAGTGGAGACAAAGGTGTCCACTTGTTTCTGAATGGACCCATTTAATCACCTGGGAAAATAAAGGCAAGCACCTGCACAGCGTCCTTGTCAAACCAGATTTCCTGAATGATTTCTCAACAGCCTGCATTTGCATGTTTAAACAGACCAGGAGATTGGTTTAAGCTTTGGGAATTTCCTCAACTGAGATGTCAGTACCGGCAACCAGAAATATTGTCACCTGCACGTCTGGTTGATTTGCATTAGTTGTTCTGCATATGCTGACATCGAATTTTCATTGTCAGGTCTTTATCCTGCCTCCAATTGTCCAATCCCTGCATACGCGATAATAAAATTCTCTGTACATGCTCTGAAAACTTGTAGTGGAGTTTGCCAGGTAATATATTATCGTTCGTGACTGCAGGTACTGAGTCACCGATCAATAGAGCCACTGAGGCTCAAATGTTTGATCTTTCCCACAGCCCTGAGTGTCCAATTCCTCGCAAACTGAACACAGATTCTGTCACAAGCGAGGAGCGCTTGGCATGGTAAGGCTCAGCACTTCCCTGCTTCCGGGGGTCCCACACACCCCCAGGATGGTAAACCCAATCGCTTTGCCTCTCCATCCTCTAGCACAGCGCTTTGCTCTGGAAGACTTGCTCAGAGCCCGTCCAACTCACGCCGTGTCCCTTCCTCCCTTGAGGTGGGAGACCACGACAGAGGCAGCCACTGTGGGGAGCTGGGGATGGCCTCGGAAGAGGACCCCCCACACACACACTCCTGCAGCCACCCAACCCCTGGCGAGGACCAGCCTTCCCTTCCTGGGTTAGGGCTTCTGCAACAGATTACGCCAAGCGAGGTCCGGGAAGCGGCCTCCGCGTCCTTTCCGGATGCCATCACAGCCCTCCAGGCCCAGGTCGCTCCTGGAAGCACCTGGGAAGATCCCCTCTTGCGCCAGGTGAAGGTGCAGGTGACTGTCTCCCGTTGTTTGGGAGGAGAGGTGTACTAACGTGACTTAAGGAGGACAGAAATAGAAGAACTCTTCTCAAAAGCGCATATACGTCCATATGGGGAAAGAGTGGTAGCTCAGGGCTGACCAAGCCTTCATTTGCAGAAGAGTGCCAACCGGTGCCGAGGACGGGGGGGCCTCCACTTCTGAAGGACCCCCTGCATGGAACCCTGGGTCTTGGGGGGGGTTGTTTTTGGGGGGTTTTTTGGCATAGGAACAGGTGTCATAAGTACAGGTTAGGGGACAAGTGGCTGGAGAGCAGCACTTGTGAAAGGGACCTCGGGGTACTGGTTGACCGCAGGCTAAACATGAGTCAGCAGTGTGATGCGGTGGTCAAGAGGGCGAATGCCACCCTTGGTTGCATAGCCAGAAGTGTGGCTTCTAGATCAAGAGAGGTATTACTACCACTCTACACGACTCTGGTGCGCCTGCAACTGGAGTATTGTGTTCAGTTTTGGGCCCCTCATTACAGAAAGGATATAGCCAGGTTGGAGTCAGTGCAGCGTAGGGCCACAAGGTTGGTGGCCGGTTTGCAGGGGATGATGGGGTATGAGGCGAGGCTGAGGGAACTGGGTCTCTCCAGCCTGGAGGAGACTCAGAGGGGATCTGTTGGCGACATACAGGTATGTGAGGGGGTGTCACACGGAGGTGGGGAGAGGCCTGTTCTCCCCTGCAGAGGAAGGCAGGATGCGCTCCAATGGAGCAAAGCTCAGGGAACCCAGGTTCCATTTGGATGCCAGGAAGCACTTCCTGACAGTCAGGACCCCCAGGGTGTGGAATGGGCTTCCCCGGGAGGTGGTTGAGGCCCCATCAGTGCGGGTGTTCAAGGATAGGCTGGATGTGCACATGGTGGGCATGTCGTGAGCGAAGCCGGCTGGAGCCGGGGGTCAGACTAGATGGCCCGGGAGGTCCCTTCTGACTTGCTCTATGTTTCACTTTGCTCCCCATATCAGCTTTGGAAGAACCCCAGCATCATACTCTCTTGGCGGCTACACCGAGACATGTTTGGTGCCAGGCAAAGACTGCTTTTAGCTGCCCACGTGGGGAAAACAGGCACGAAGCCTCTCAGATACCTGCCTGTTCAAGCTGGAACCTCTTAAACCTCTTTCTACACAAAATCCAGAAGGCAGCAAATGGCTGGTGGTCAGGGGTTCAAGATGAGAGCGGGGAAGGGGGATTTGGCCATCTATGGAACCCAAACTGGATGCCAGGAGGGCGGCCATGTGCTGAGCAGTCCCACCAGAAAGTGCCTGGAGATCTCCTGGATGGAGACTTCCATGCGCTCCTAGAACAGGGGTGGGATACACGCATTTCATGGGCTGCCCGCAGCACCCCATGCACACAAAAAGTGTGCAGATTTTAAGGGGGGAACCAGCATCCATGGAACAACAAACAGCACCCAAACTGGCAAATGGCTCGTTTGCAGACTGAATTTCCCCCTTTGGCTGCCCCATGGGTGCCATGCTCAAGCATAGCTTGCCAGTAAGGCCAGTTTTTTCCAGATCAGTGAGGCAAAAATGGCCCCGGGTCTCCCCGGCATGTCCAGCTCCTGATCCACAGACGGGTTTAAGTCTGTGGCTCTCAAAGGAAGAGGCTGGGGGGTGAAATAGGTGATTCTGCCATGCAGCGAGAGAGCATTTTGCAACGCCCCAGAGCTCTGCAGTGACCCCGGTGGGGCCGTGGGACCACCCGGGCCAAGAGGAGAGCATCTAGAAGCACTGCGACCCAAGGGGCCCATTGGCGCGACGCATCGGACATCGCCGGCATCCTTCCATGCTCACCTCCTCCTGCCGGCCGGCTCCACCACTTGGCCCATCTCCTCCTCCTCTCTCCTCCAAGGCAGAGGCTGTGGAATTCACCACTCCTTGCTGGGACGCGTCCCCGCTGAGCACCAGGGCGGCCGCCAGCACCAGCAGCCAGAAGCTGCGCATGCCTTCGGGATCTCGAGCTGCCGCACGGCTGCCAGAATGCGGACTGGGAGCCGAGCGAGCGACCCTTGCATGTGGAGCGTGAACCTCGGGGTGGAGGGGGCTCGGGGCTCCTGTTTTTAACTCGCTCCTCAATGGGGAAGGAAATTCCCTGAGCAACCCCACATGTGGGGAAACCGGCGCGGGGAGGGAAAACCACCACCCAGCCGTTGGCTCCGCAAGGGGCCCCCGAACCGTCTCAGTGAGCGGTTGGTCTTTGACAAGCGCTTAGAAGACCAGCCTTGGGAGCTTACCTAATCTTGATGATTCACTTGCCAATCCCATCAGTCCTCCCCAATGGCGGGGGATGATGGGAGTTGCATTCCAGCAGTCTCCAAAGGGAAACACGTTCCCACCCATTTAAACAGAAGATATGATGCTGAGCTACGCAGGGGCCTGGAGGTAGCTATCCCCAAGACGGCACCCCCCAGATTTATTCCACCACCAGTCCCATCATCCCCAGACAGCCTAGTCATGACAGTTTGGTTAGTCCACTCCACCTGCTTTTCATGGATCGTCAAGCATGCGTCGTTCTGTTCATTGATTTGGATTCTTTCCCCCAAACTTGTGTTCGTTATCGCTTGTGCAAATTAGCACTTCGGAAAATCTGCAAATCCTGCCAGAATGCATCTCCCCACACTTCCTCCTCTGGGGGGACACACAGCTTCAACCAGTGCTTTCCCCCCTTATTTTTCATCTTTCTCCAAGACCACATGGGTACAATTCTAGGAAGAAAAGCGCCTGCTATGCAGGGCTGGCGAATCTGAGCAACTCGGGAAAAGCTGATCCACTGAAGACCCAGGGGGCCGGAGACGCGGGAACACAAACACGGCGTCACCATAAAACAAGGTCAGCACCAAGGACAAGCAGAGCTGGGCGTCTGTCAGGGACCCACACCCCAGCGGGGGTCACCTGGCAAGCTCCCCCAAAGGTCCCACGCCTCCTGACCCCCGGCCCAGACAACGGCGGTCTTGGGGAGGCACAGACGATGCTGTGGCCTGGAGTGGGAGAGGAACCCATCCAGGGTGCAGAATCTGCCGGCTTGCCTGGGCTTGGTGCCCTGGACTCCGGCCCGATTTGCGGAGGCCCAGAATCTAAGTTCCTGGCACGCATGCCATGCTTGTGAGGCACCTGCTCAGGATCAGGCCCTCCAAGCTGCAAAGCCGGTGCCCACTCCCAGGCACAAGCAGCAGCCCTTCCTCGCGCGGAAAAAGCCACCAAGGAAGGAGGCCCCACAACCGTTGCACAAGCGGCGTCTCTCTTCTGGGCCCGTTGCGGAGGAAGGCCGCTGGTTGCACCACCGGGGCTCGGAGCGCATCCCCGGACTTCCTCCTGGCTGGAAGACCAGGCTGAGCACAAGAGGAAGCCCATCGTGTTTGGACGGACGGATCCACCCCTCACCTCGCCCTCCCTGCTCACTGCTCCTCCGCCTGCCAAGCGAGCGAGTGCCGAGGAAGCAGAGGAAGAGGAGGGGAAGCAGCTGGGGCCAGAAGCGGTGGGGGGGTGGCTCCCTGCAGCCGGGGGGGGGGGGAGGCCGTAGCCTGGAACAGGGACTGCCCAACACGTCGGTCAGTGGGCTGAGCCAGTTCACACATTCGGCTCAAGGAGGGATGAGCAATCCAGTTGGGCGCGCAACCCAGCCAGCAGGTCGTTTGTCATGTGGCTAAAGCGTCAGAGCTGCCCAGACGCGCTCCCATCCATATGCGCGCACACACACACACACACACACCCTGACCACGGAGAAGAAAAAACAGGCTTTATTGCCATGAGAAAAGGCAGACCAAATCAGAATCTCTGCATAACCCCGGAGAATGAACCCAGAGTCCGGTCCGGATGGAGAGGAAGTGCCGGGCCCTCCGTGGAGGCTGGCTGGAAGCGGGAAAGGGGCTGCTTGATGGAGCGCTGCCGACATGCGCAGCCTGCGAAAACGTCGCTCCGGTGCCAGGATCTGCGCTCAGGAGGGGTAGGGAAGCGGGGTTTATGGCCCGCAGTTGGACACACACAGAACGAGCGACTCGCCGTTGCTTTCGGTGCTATTCCCATCAACAGGAGCGCTCAGCGGGGTGATCTCTCCATGGAGCAGGGGTTTTTCCCAGAACGGAGGTTGCTTTTTCTTCCTGCGTTCAGTTAACCACTTCTTCCACCAGGCTTTGGCCTGCGAGATCTTGGCACCCTGAAATGCAAACCACAGGACCCCATGCATTGGAAGGGCCGGACATGCTGACTTATTCCAGAAAGGGATCTGTCAGCATCCAGGAATTGAAAGCAGGGCCAGCTGCCCGTCCCAGAAACCCAGGGCCCTTCTCTGATACCCACTCAGCACATCGAGCAACATTCAGTCGCC
The DNA here is from genome assembly GCA_023646645.1 of Varanus salvator macromaculatus. NCBI lineage: Eukaryota > Metazoa > Chordata > Lepidosauria > Squamata > Varanidae > Varanus > Varanus salvator. The sequence continues at coordinate 120,660,767 of JAIXND010000654.1, forward strand.
GCAACTGTGGGCTCATCGGCTGAACCAACCATTCTCCTGTGTGGGTCACCTTGTATTTTCATGCCGTGTCCGTTTTCCCATGTGTGGGGAAGCCACAGAGGTCAGATCCGTGCGCGTATGCGGAGCATCTGACGCAGCCGGGATAAAAGACAGCCATAAATCACGGCTCAGGGCTGGGCAACAGGCTGCAACTGCTTTTGGCTAAGTGAAGGATTCCAAAATTGGATAGACTGGAGGCGGAGTGCCAGGGATGTTCATGCCATGGCTTGGTCGTGGGGAAATACTTTGCATATGTTCAGAGGAACTCACTCCATGGCTGCCCCTGCCTATGATCCTGAAATCCATCTCATACCATAAGAACTAGGAAAAGCCCCTGAGGCGTCAGACCAAAGGTCCAACCAGCCCAGCACTCTGTACACAGTGGCAGACCAGCACCCAGCAGGATGGGTGCAAGACCTCCTCCTGCGCAACCCCCAGTAACTGGGGAATGCAGGCAGGCCACCTCTGGTGAAAGAGGTAGCCCATGGCCAGCAAGGCTAGTAGCCATGGGCAGCCTCCTCTTCCCCCGATTCTGTCCAATCCCCTTGAATTGGCAGCCATCCCCACTTCCCATGGCAGGGAATCCCACAGATCAACTGTGCATTAAAACCTTCTCTTTCTGTGTCCTAACCCCCCACTCATCATCTTCATGGGATGATCCCGGCTTCAAGTGTGACGGGAGAAGAAAAAATATCTCCCTTTCCACTTTCTCCACACCAGGGATGTGTGGAGACCCCGTCACCTCTCCCCTTCCTCCCCTTCTTTCTAAGCTGCCACTCCAGCCCCCCGACCATTTCCATTCACTTGAAATGAGATCCAGGCTCTGTACTCACTGGATGTTCAGGGTGGATTCCCTCCACTTCTGATGATCCTTCCCAACCTTGGACTCCATCGGTGGTCAACGCCGGAAGGACACCAGTGCCAGAGACCGTGGCCAGCACAAGCATGGAGCTCACCAGGAGCAGGAACAGCAGCTGCGGAGTCTCCATGGTTTTCTGGATCCCGGTGCTTCAACGGCACTTCTGAGCTCGCTTCCAGCTACTGCTGCGGTTCTTATGGGGATCACCTTTTGCTTTGATCTGAACAGGAAAGGGTTTTGCATGCAACGTGTTGAAATCAAGACTACCAGAAATTTCCCAACTAGCGTAACAGTCACCGTGGATCATCACTCTTCAGTCCACCTCCTTCAGACCTGTTTACACACCCCATTTGCAACACAATTTCGATCCCAATCACCTTTTCATTTGTACCTACCCAAAATTAATATCTGGCTTTGCCAACCAAAGAACAGCCCTCATTCTCATTACTCTTGCTGCCGCCGCCGCCCCCCAAATTCTGGTTAAGCCTGGATGGAGACATCTTTCATATTTTTTAAAATGGGGTACCCACCAGGACTTGATTCACAATCACAAATGTCACAGTTCCTTCTGTCACAGCACCTAACAAGTAGCACACAAGCCAACACATGTTGAAGCAAAAAAACATCCCATTGAGTCCAATGGCTCTCGTTCTTAGTTACCGTATTTTTCGCTCTGTAAGACACGCCTGACCATAAGACGCACCTAGTTTTTAGAGGAGGAAAACAAGAAAAAAAAAATTCTACCTGTGATTATGTGAAGAAGTATTGGATTAAAATACACAAATGGCTTGAGGAAATGCTAAAAAAATCTTTAGCCTTTAAACCTGAAGTTTTTTTGTTAGGCATTATACCGGAAAATGTTAGTAAACAAGAAATGTATTTGATACTACATTTAATCACAGCGGCGAGGATCGCGCTTGCTCAATCCTGGAAAAGTGAGGAATTACCCACTGAGGAGCTGACTTTGAAAAAGATTCTGGATTGTGCAGAAATGGATAGACTGTCATTGAAGGAAAAGGAAGACACGGACTATTATCAAACCTGGAACTTTTTTTACGACTGGCTAGAGAAACGGGACTTGGCATAGACTTAAAGATGTTTTTAAACTTTTATAAATTGATTTGATTATGATCACAGAATGTTAAAAGATATGTTATAGGGGGCTGACCCAGCTTGTCTGATGTATTTGATGATTGAATTATTTTAAATTTGTCGTTTAAAATTTTAATAAAATTTTATAAAAAGAAAAAAGAAAAAAAATATTCTGACTCAAATGGGCACATCATCACAGGCACATTCCCCATCACTTCCCCATGGGCTGCACATCTGACAGACTCACTGCACACACATATTCGCTCTATAAGACGCACAGACATATCCCCTTACTTTTGAGGGGGGGAAAGTGAGTCTTATAGAGCAAAAAATATGGTAAATGGATATAGGATGGCAAGCTCAGTCCTATTTGCTTCCCCTACAGTCTATCCTAAGACTAAATGCAGGTTTTGTGACTTCCTGTCACCCTAGTTCCTCCTTGACATATATACCTTGCTCAATTCATTGTCCAGCCAGATGGTTGGGTCAGGGTGTTGCGGGGAGGCATTGTGGTTGGTCCCAAAGGATTAACCAACTCAAATGCGGGATTTACAAAATCTTTACCTTAACTATTGCATTTCTGTTCCCTACCACTTCCACCTAGGAGTGCCAGCTCTGGGAAGGAGCACATGTGTTGCTGGTGGCGGTGATGTGCCTTCAACATCGTTACTGGCCTGTGAACGGACGGACGGACGGACGGACGGACGCCCTCCAAAGTCTTGGAAACCAACACAATCCGGAACGGGGCAAATGTCCCTCTGCTACCCACTGCAGAGGGCATCAAACAAGCTTCCAGAATAATGAACATTTGAGAGAGGGCTGCCTGCTCAGGAAAGCCAGCGTAAGTGGCACAAAGACGAGTCTATCAAATTGCACACGAAGAAAAGCAAACAGAAACCGCGCAACTGCCAACCAGCTGTTGGGCTTCTAATATTCTCCTTTATGTTGGCCCACGACTCTTGACACTGCTGAGTATTTATTTACATTGTTTCTGCCACAGTGGTGAGATTATCTTTCACGCTGGTGCTGGCTGTCAGAGGGTCACCGTTTATATCAAATAGCACATTCATGATTATGCAGAATCCCGTATTTTTTGCTCTATAAGATGCACTTTCCCCCCCTCACAAGTAAGGGGAAATGTCTGTGCGTCTTATAGAGCACATGTGTGTGTGCAGTGAGTCTGTCAGATGTGCAGCCCATGGGGAAGCGATGGGGAATGTGCCTGTGATGATGTGCCCATTTGAGTCAGAGTATTTTTTTTCTTGTTTTCCTCCTCTAAAAACCAGGTGCGTCTTATGGTCAGGTGCGTCTTATAGAGCGGAAAAATACGGTATTTATCGCTTTAGAAGTGTTTGTCTATGTTTAACACGGATGCATATGCTTTTGATGTACGCGTGGCTTTCATACCACCTTGTATCCAGGGTCTCTTGGCATCACAGCATAATTGCAATGCTGAGTTCATTAAGACTACCAGTTCGCACCTTAACTCACCTGGGTGGGAAGAGGATTTGAAGGTCAGCTCTGGATCCCTCATTTTTCAGGTGAGGCAGGACTGCTGTCTTCTGCAGCAGCCCAACCTTTGAAACTCCCTATCCCAACAGGTGTGCCTGGAGCTGCCCTTGGCTTCCTTTTTACCTGCCCAGCCCTTTCAGGTGTGTGGCACAAAGCGAATGGTGCGCTCATTGTCTCCCGGTGAAGGATGGTAACAGCCGGGCCTAGGAAATGGGTTATGGGCAAGATGAGTGCAATGGAGCAATTTTAGGAGAAAACCTGCTTCCATCTGCCAAGGACCTGGGACGTGAGCAGCCCGTTGTCCAACAACAATCCTGCACACACGGCCAAAGTAACGTTGCAATGGTTGAAAACAAGAACCTGGCTTAGAACAGCCTAGTCAAAACCCAGGCCTCACTTGGATTGAGATTCTGTGCAAGACTTGTGTGCCGCAGCTGACCAGCCTCTCCCGTCCAACCCGGCAGAACCGGAGCGGTTTCGCCAAGAGGAGCAGGCGAAACACTGCAGGATCCAAACACACAATGCTTGGATTATTCCTCTTATCCAAGAATGATCCCAGCTGTAACTGCGGCCAAAGCTGCTCCTACCAAGCACTGACTCCACAGAGAGCAAGAGCCTGTTCTTCATGCATGCAACCTTTGTGCCACAATAAACTTCTTTCACTCCTTCACGGTGTTATCTTGAGTACCTCAAGCTGTACCGATGCTGATGAAATTCATTTCAATGGTGTAGAACAATTACGTGGGCCTGTGGAAGGGAGGGCTGTGAATGTTTCTGCAAGGCCTGGTATCCGGAATGAGGAACGCTTGGCTCTCCAGATAATGTGCGGCTCCGACTTCCGTCAGTCCTAGCCAGCCCGACCAAGCCGATGGGCGCAGTAGCGCATCGATCTCCGGAAAGCCCCGCTTCCCAGGCTGAGTCATGCAGGGCACTGACCTCACCGGATCTGCTTCGCTTCATCCACGTTGCTCTATCAGAGCCCTGATGCACGCGCGCAGCTCCGATGAGGTGCGCTTCCTTCCCCAACTTCTTTCCCCACCAAGCGATTGCAACAAACATGAACTTCAGCATGAAATTTGACTTATCCCCCACTTTTTTCTTACAGCAAACTGCAAAGCTTACAGCAAAGCTTACAGCAGCAAAGCAGCTTGCATCTTTCTCTCCCGCCTGCTCGCCAACCTGTCCCCACGACGACCCTGTGAGGTAGGCTTGGCTGAGAGTCTCAGGCCAGCCCAGTCCCCCAGTTGGCTCCATGGCCAAGCGAGGACTAGAATCCAGGTCGCCTGAGTCCCAGTCCCACGCTGTTAACCACTACACCACACTGTCTCCCACTGTGAAGGAAGTTACAAATAAGAAAGGCTGCAAAGAGGCTTTGGACAAGTGGATGAGACAGAATCTTGGCATCTTTACTCCAGTTTTGCTGTGACTTATCATTCAACTAGCATTGCTGACAGTCCCTGCTCAGAGTTCAACAGTCCCTGCTCAAAAATGCTGCCAGAGTTCTCCGAGATTAAGGACTTCAGTTAGGAAGATACGAAGACACAAGGCATAGTGCATGGAATCCAGTTAACTTTAGACATGTCCGGCCAACTTTTTTTTTTAAAAAAAGTACGTATCAAGCTCTCAGGGCAAAGTAACTGAAAATAAGTGGGTCACATTTCAAGATGCGCAGACCAAAGCTTGGTTCACCAAGGGGTTCCTAGACACAGGAGCCAGCTGGGAATTTGGGAAAACCAGGTTCCTGCGCACTCCCCTGCCAAGATGCGTCTATCTGCCCATTTCCAGACCAAGATCCACCCTTCACTCGCGATTCCGCCTTTGGAATGGAGGAATCCCCTGCCGAGCCGCTTCGGACGCTCCAAGAGGAGTTGAGGAGTGGCTCTTTTGTACTGTGTCAGGCAAATCTTTACAAAGACTCAAAGGGGCTTCTCGGGCAGGGGCTGGGCAGCCCTCACAGCCGGCTTTCCAGAACAAGTATATGAAAGTGCGTTGTTCATGAGATCAAATCTGGGCGCCCAAGTTTTGTCAAGTTGTTGGATTCCCTCCAGTTCTAGTACGAGCTTCAAACCAGGTGGGCAGACAGGATGGAGGATGTCTTTCAAGTGCAACCCCGTGTTGCAGGGAGTGAAAATAATGCCTGTAAGAGCAAAAATTCCTAGATAGAATCACAAGAGTCCAATGCTGCTCATTTGACTTGATTTTCTTGCCACACAAGTTGGTCAATTGATTCCTCTTGGCAAGGAAGTGAGCTGTGTATTCCGGTGTGTCAAAGTTACGCAAACAGTACACATCTGGCACACCCTTCATTGTATTTTACACCTCACCCTATTCCTGGAAGCAACCCAGCTTACATAAGGAAACATAGAAACATAGAAAAAGAGCGAGTCAGAAGGGGCCTCCCGGGCCATCTAGTCTGACCTCCGGCACCAGCCGGCTCCGCTCGACATGCCCACCATGCCCAGCTCACAGGCCGCCTCTCCATCTGTCCCTCACAACAGCCCTGTAGGGCGGGCTAGGCACCCAAGAAGCTTCGTGGCTGAGCAAGGACTAGAACCCACAGCCCTTGAGATGCAGTCCAAAACTCCGATGCCATGTCACACCAGCTCCCACTGAAATCCACAGAAGTGCGTTCAATGTGGCTTGTTTTCGTTCCTCCAAGTCAGTCTGTAGGCAGATGAATATAATGTCCTGGGTCGAGAAAGAAAAAGCCCAGTAGGCTGGGTCAGCTTTGCGTGGAGAACACAGGAAAGCTTCAGGTGCCCCACAGAGCTCTTCTTCAGCCACGAACACTTCCATGCAGCACAAGACGCTGCAAAAGATGCTTGGCCTCCCAGCTGAAGCCTTTCTAAGCAAGGAGTGTGATTTACAAAGCACACAAGACACTGTGGATAATTCGGGAACATTTAATTATAAAAAATAACTCTGTACAACAACCCAGGTATTTAAAGAAAAAGGAATGGCACACATTTTTCAAGGCAGGGGGAAGAGGGGGAACGGGCTCTGCAAATATACGGAGACAGAAAGTCTGCAAGTTAACATCTCCAGTGCGGCAGAGGTGGCTTTCAGCAAGCCACACCTGGCTCCTCAGCTCTTCCGGGACACATCCTCTCTCTGTTCGGAACTGGCTTTGGAGGACCGAGACTTTAAAATAAAGCATCGCTGCCCCTCCATTAACAAGTTTGTTCACAAGCCAGTTGTAAGAGTGACAACCTGCTACAGGGACAGAAAGCTGGGGAGCAGCGGAATGAGATCCTCTGCCCACACGACCATTTACGGAACTGCGGCTCCTGGCCAGGCCAATCCATCTCAGCACCTTGCCAGCCGGATCCGCCTGGAAGCCGAAGAAGCCGACTCCGTTCCAGCAGCCTCTGCAGGCCTGGAATCCGGGGATCAGCCCACATTCTTTCCAAGCAGAGTCGTTTTGGCATGTGCTGGCCTGAAATTTGGTGCCAGGATCTCACCAAGCCCAGCACAACCCCACAGCTCCCCCCACACCCGCAACCCCTGGCAGGAGCACCAAGCAGCTGATAGGAAAGCGCATTCATGGCAGTTAGAACCATCGAGGACGCTTGGCCATCGCTTTTTGCCAAAATTGGGTAATGCCAATGCTGCATTTTGGAGTGGCCCTTGCAACACCACACTTGATCTTTGACAACTTGGGGGTTTATTTTTCTTACAAAGCATCCTTTGAGCACAGGAGCAGAGAAGCAGGGGATTCACTGCACCCCTCGGCAAGGGCCTGCCGGAGCTGGCTCCTTCAGTCACGTCCCATCCTGCACCGCCGGTCTTCAGGGCAGGATGTGGTGCAGCAGGAAGGCGTTGCTCAAACCGGGTCAGGTTATTTCCCATGCGGAGACGGGCCAGGAACTCAGGGGACGGCACAGGGGGCCGTGCTGGTGTCACGGGGAAGGAGGGGCTTTGGGGGGCCTGCCCCCTTGGGATCGTCTGCCCTGCTGGGCTTGGCCCAGGGGGCAATCCACGCCCTGCACTGAGTGAGCCTGCCCCTCCCCACCAGGGATGTATGGATCGCGCACACACCACCTCCAGCTTCTCAACCTGCCTGCACTTTTAGGAGCACCTGAAGCCTGGAGGACGGGTTGGAGTTTCCCCAGACGCGGACCCCGGAGGCCTGGCTGCGTCTCCAGGGCGAATGTCGGCCCTTGCGCCTTGAAGACAGCCGACGCACGTGGCTGGTCGCAGGGCCTGCCCTGCTGCTCACTGCGGGGCTCCTGCTGGAACAGGGGGCCCCACGCTGGTGTCCTCCAGCCATAGTGGACTGCGACTCCCAGCCGGCAGGGCCAGCGATGTGCGTTGCAGTCCCCCGCATCTGCAGGATGCCAGCCTGGGGAACAGCTGCGTGAGATGCCTGCTGACGATTCTTTGTGGGTTTTCCCTGGACATTGTTTGGCTCACTTTCCCATTGGTCACGGCTCTGAAACCATCTGCTGAAGCACACATCTCCTGGGGACTGGGGTTCCACTCCCTTCTGCAGCCTCGTTCTCTTTCCATGTTCCCTCTTCCTCGCCCTCCAGCCTTCCCGATGTGAGAACGCCTTTCCAAGGAGCCTGCCAGCTACTACTACAAGCAGCCTGAAGATGACACAGAACTATCTTTCCTACGCCTTTGTATTGTGCAGATTTGTAACAAAAATGCCCCAGCCCATTTCCCACCACAGTCCCGCACTCCTAGAGCGTTAAGCACCTTCCTGAGAGATGCCGGGCGCAAATCCTGCCTTGCAGGGCTGAGCCAAGACGATCCATTTTCCGAAGGAGCCGGAGGCAGCCTCAGTCGGAATCGCTCCCGTCCTGTTTGGCTGAGTCGACTGCGGCCGCCAAGTTTTCCTCCTGGCCCCTTAATCTTTCTCCTAGGAGGGAAATGGACACGTCACTGGGCGGCCACCAGAACACCCCTGTGCGGCAAAGCGCAGGGCCCGGCAGCATCCCCAAACCCAGGGCCCACCTGGCTGCCAGCAAGCTCCCTCTCCCGCCGGAAGCAACCCTGCAACCCAACTCCCCACCTGGTGGCAGCAGCCACGGAGCTCTCCAAAGGGTGCCCACACAGCTGCCACCGACTGCCTGCCACCTGCTCCCCTCACCCTCACTCGGAAGACAGTGCCGAGCACCCATCCCGCAGGGCGGCAGGATACAGCTTGGGAAAAAAGGACTTCCATTCCCCTAATGTTGATACACAGCTCCCGTCAGCCGCTGGCGATGATAGGAGCTGTAGGGCAATGTATCTGGAGGTGCCACCCCAAGGGAGCCTGCTCTAAACTCTACACCGGGGGTAGGCAAGAGGTAGGTCAGGACCCCCTGCTAATCGCTGTCCAGTCGACGGTAGCTCAGCAACCGATTCTGCCTCCCGGCAGCCTTAGCGGCAGCGGTCACCAAAAGGCCCCTTTCTCGTAAACTGGATTGTCGCAAAGAACACTGCGGGAGGGGGGAGGCAGGAGTGGCTACGCCGCAGGTCAGGCGACGACTCCTTAGGCTACGTACGCGCTGGGAACTCTCAGCGTACGTCTGCCGGACACCCGGGTTCAAGAGAAACGAGGACGATCCTCCAACCGAAGGCCTGCAGAGTCCTGCTCCACCCTGCAGCAGACAACCCTGGGCCCGGAAGCCGAGGGCCTCTCTCGAACCCTGGTTCCTCTCATGGGGGAAAGGGAGCACGTTTGGGCCAAGTAGCTCATCAGGCCGAAGGGCTGCGATGGCACGGGGAGGGCAGGACAAGCACCTGCCACAGGGCGGTGTGCAGGGGACGCGCCACCCTTCATGGGGGCCCTGTGTCCGCCCCCCTCCCCCGGCCTGGCTCCCAGCCCACCAGCTTTCCACCTGCAGACAGACACTCACGGATGAGCTCGGCGATCGCCCTTTGTGTTCGCTTCTCAAGCTTCTCCAGTTTCTTGGCTACGTCGCGCTTCAAGTCCCTGAGGAGCAAACGGAGGAAGCTGCAGGCAAACGAGCCCAGGCAAAATCCGCACAAGTGGAGGAGGTGCAGGAGGAGACAGAACCCTTGAGCCCCAAGACCACACGCTCCTGCGGACAGGCGGCAGGACCGGCCCCCTGGGGTGCCAGGGGACGTAAGGGGGAGCCTGCGACCCTGTTTCCGCAGGGCTGGGGTGGCTGTGGGGAGCCCTTCCACCTGGCACAAAAGGAACTGGCACGGGCAAAAATGAAAAGGGAACTGGTTGAATTGAATTGCTGGTCCCTGGAGGAAAGCTTTGATTTATAGCTCACTCAATTAGCAGAAGTCCTCAGCGCAAAGAACAGCTTCACAACACAGCAAGAACAGCACAACCCCCACCCACACAGCACTATTATGCATCATTACTTTTTTAAAGTGTCAGAAGCCACTAGACTAAACAAATGTGTTAGAAAGCCACCAAGAGTTAATCTAGCCCTCACGAGACTTTGGGCGCCAAACCGAAGTCCAAACTTTCTCCAGCAGGCCCTCCAGCACTGGCCAAATCCAGACCCGTCCTGTGACCCACCCGTGTGGTTACCAGTGGCGATCAGGAATTCAGCGCGGACATCCCGTGGGGAAAGCCTCCGCTGTGCCCCACCAGCGGGTGGCAAAAAGTCTGCACTGCCGCCGACAACGCAGGGCGGCAGCAAATGCCCCTTTCAAACAGGTCCCGGGCTGCGACTTGCGGATTCGTATCGTAGGACTGCGGGGACGAACAGCTGCACGCTCCAAGCCCTTCTCTGCAACCGCTCCCCACCGCATTTGGGGAGGGCACTCTTGGCAAGCCCCCTATTCTAAGGCAGGACATCTGCTGAGAACGCACCTAGCTTATCCTGCCGTGTGCCAAACCAAAACCACAGCAGCTGCTCTCCCTGCAGCTACCTGGGAGACCTGCCAAAGGCCCACGTCTTCAGGACGAAGCACTCCAAGATCCACCTTAGTTACGGGTTCGGTTTTAGTGACTACAATTAGGGAGGCCAACATGCATTCGAAATCCAAACGGGTGCCGTGCGATCTCCCCGAAGAGTACCCCTCACACTTCCATACTCACCAGTCGGGTTTTCTGGGTGCAAGATTTGCCAAATCCTAGGAAAAAGAGAAGAAAAAAATTGCAGGAAAACATGGGCTGAGGGCTGATTCGCCTCATGACAAAATACGTTCACCCGCAGGGATCTACAGAGACTGAGAAATCTATTCCCTCTGTCTTGAAGGTGCCTTTCATTCCATCATCCACTAATCACCCAAAAGGCTCAAATCCTCCCCCTGCCCATGTGTATTTTTACACTTTCACTCATGGGGGAAATAAATATGTGCCTTTGGTCTATTTTACATCTCTTTCTATGGCTATCTTTGTGAACCATGACACAAAATAACAGTCTGTGGAACCGCACAACTTGGGACGAGCCTGTTCATGGAAGAAGGTGCAGGCTGGATTCACGGGAATTTGAATGCGGGACTCCAGTGTGAATTTCACCAACACCCCCAGCGGCAGACGCGGATGGAAAGAGCAGACGTACCACTTCTTCAATGATGGGTTCGGGCTTGGCCGCCTCCAGCTGGTCTTTCACCTTGTCCTCCACTAGAGGGCAGAAGGAGACAGGAGGAAGTTAGGGCAAGGTGAGCAGGAGGACGGGCCAGGCCAGGACAGGCCCGGACAGAGAAGCCCTGCTGAAGGTCAAAGAGGTTAAGATGTTGCTTGGGGAACTTCCAGGGGCCTCCTCTGCTTGCAGCTGAGAACGGGGCAACTGAGGGAGCAAACCCAAGGCCTCCTCTCGAGAACAAGGCCAACGGGGCTTTGCTAGTGAGGGACTCAAAGGCAGGCATTTCCCTCCAGCAGGGGAGGGATGATGGGAGCTGCAGTGCAACGCATCTGAAATATGACCAGACTGGGGTGGGAGGCGGCACTGGGCCAAAACTCTACCAGAGACCCTTGTTCTTGAGTGGTGCTGTGATTCCCATGATGCCTTGGGAAAGTCGGGGGGGGGGACAGGCTGCCACCTGTGTTTATAAGCATTTGTATGCAAAAAGGGAAGAGGAAACCTCAGACCTTCTGTCAAGAGGACCTCTGTGAACGGCCTTGATCTGCAGCCCATTCATTAGTTTCGATCCTGCAAGCCACCTTGCTCCCGCAGCTCAGAACAGATCAAGAGCAACTAGGGGGTGAGGCCCGTGCCCCCTGCCCTATTAAACACGCTATTCAGGCCACTGGCATTCAGTGGCTCTTTCCCACAAGAAGTCAATGGAGCTTCCATGTTCAGCAGCAGCACGCCTTGGAATCCGCAGGTTCCAGGTGCCCAGCAATCGGGGCGACTGCCAGTGGGCCTCCTGGGGGCGCCTGGCCAAATCCAGCTAGCCCATTCCCCACCCACCCCCCAGGTTTCCCTGGAGGGTCACACCCCCTTCCCCCAACCACCACTTCTTTGGCGGCTTCCTAACTTGTGCGTGGCTTTCCCTATTTTGCAGGGCAGAAGCGCTTCTGCTGCGACGCACAGCTTTAGGCTACGGTGCCCCCACGTTTCGGCCGCATCCCTGTCGCCTTCAGCCCTCCTGTTAACGATGGGCTGCTTGACTGCAGGTCAGCGGCTGGAGGCCTCCGAGCAGCTCTGCCTTCGGCACTGCCCACCACAAGCGTCTCTGCAATTACTCTTGGCTCTGGGCTGAAGGAGGTCCCACTTCCCAGCACTGAAAGACCTTCCGCGCGGCGCTCCTGGTCCCACGAGCACGAGCCCCTACCTGAGGCAGGCTGGGCTGGAGGCACCACCCGTCCCTTGAGCTCTTCGTCCTCCGGAGCGTAGTTCCGCAGCCTGATCTCCCTAGAAGGGCAAGCAACCAACAGAGGCGTCAGCTCATTATGCACAGCATCTGGCCCTTCAGCAGCAGCAGGGGGAAATGCAGGAGAGTTCCCTAGGCAGGCAGCCAGCCGCTGCGGACGATTTGCATGGGGTCAGGAAGGAAGGGCAGGCTGGGCTTGGTGCTCAGCAGAGAAGCAAGGCTGTTTGCAGGGCTGGCCCACAGCTGGGCTGCATGCGCTTGCCTGGGCTCGGAGGGCCAGCTACCGGCTGGCATGCTGGGCGCTCCAGCGCGATCCGAGGGCACCTGCTGACACGTGGAGCCCCCTGCCCTGCCCCCCCCCATGCTTGTTCCATCCAAGTTCCAGAAAAGGAACAGCTGGGAGACTGGCGTGCTGCAAAACACAGTGCTGCCTGCAGCGCCATCGGCGCTTGGGTTCCTCCCGAACAGCGGCCTGGTGCTCTCCGCTGCCCCCCTTGGCCAGGCCCCTCCGCCTGCTGCCTCACCGGCTGCCTGCTGGGAAGTCAGCGCTCCATGACCGCCCCGCCCCAGCAGCCACTGCGAAAGCACCCATAGTGCTCCCTCACATTTCCCAACGTATCCACAGACTACAATCAGAGTCGGGATACCTGGCCTGGCGCTCAGGAAAAGCAGTAGAGCAGCAAGCCGGGGCAGAGGTGTCCGCAGGAGGGAACTCGAGGACAGGGAGGTCTTGCCGGACAGATCTGTACCTGCCGAGGCACCCAGTGGAGCAGGGGAAGCGGAGTGGCGCAGGCTGTCCCTTGGGGATGGACGGACCGTCTTTCCTAAATGCTGCCCTTAGTAACCTTCCTGCATTCTCGCCCACGGACAATGGAGGTAATGACCAAAGCTTATTTGCGTGGGCGTCCGCCCCCTGCCCTTCCTTCCGTCCCTGCCCCATGCATGCTTACTAGAGAGGAGTACCACGGAGTTCGGAGGGACTTCCTCCCAGGTAAATATCCAAAGCTTCCATGAACAAGGGCGTTTGCAGCAGGGGGAATCCGCAGCGGAGGACGTCCTGTTCTTTGCGTATGCGTGGCGTGGAGGGAGACTCCACGGCTGGCTCACAGAAAGGAAGGACTGGCTCACCGCAGCCAAGTTGCTCGACCTCGGCTGGGGAGGCCACGCCGGGGCCTGCAAAGCCCACAGGCGCCTGGGGGAGCCTTGTCCCGAGCACATGGCAAAGCACCAGGCGGAGACCGGCTCGCCCCCCCCCCCCACGGCACCATGAGGCAGGTGGCGGATGCGGCCAACCTGCTGATGAATCGGAACAGGGAGGGGAGGCAGGCCTGGCGTTTCAGGCACACCTTGTCTGACTAAGCCGGCGGTGAGATAAACCAGAGAGGGACAACTGCCAGGACCGGAGGAAGACATTGCTGCCCCCGTGCTTAAACATCAGAGCAGGATGCGAACTGCGGCTGCCCAGATTGGTCCGTCTCCCTCCTCCCCACAAACAGGAGGGATAAAAGAAGCGAGGACCCACACACTCTCTGCCTGAGAAACCAGCACGACCCTCCATCCTCGCCCTGCACCCACCCAGCCCCTGAGCATCCTGAGCCAGGTGAGGCTGCCCACAGGTGGGAGGAAAGGAGGCAGGTGTGGCAGGTGGGGGGGGAGAAGGGGCGGTGGCCACGGGGCTGTGGGACAGCAGCAGCGGGTGAGCTCCCACTGGCACTGAGCCTTCCCGAAGTTGCATGCAGGCAGGCTGGGAATGATGGCAGTTGCAGTACGGCACATCTGGAGGGTACTGGGCTGCGGAAGGCCGATTTCTGGCTACAGGGTCGAGGCAGGAGATGCGGCGCCAGACAACACCTGCCAGGCCTTGCGGCTTATTGCGTTTCTCAAGCCTGCCCAAATGAACCGATCTGAATCCTTCTTAATTAAACACTCGATGCGACATAATTAGCAGTGCAGACTGTTACTGGCAAGAGGCCCCCAGGAGAGTTCTGGGGAGATGCAGCGTGTCATGCGGTAGTGCAGGGAGGAGGAGGAGCCCAGCCCTGCCGCTCGCCTGAGGGTCCCTCCTGGAACATCTGCACGCCGCTCTTTGCAGCAAGATAAAAAAAAAGCGTGTGCAAAAGGGTTAAATCAAAACCCGGCGGCTCGTGTTCCCCAGCCAGCCTCCTGAAGGGGTTCCCAAGCACCTTGTGAGGGCCGTTGCCCGTACAGCCGCCTGACCCGGCCTGGCGCTGGCCAGGCCTTTTGGACCTCAATGCCCAGCATTCCTGGCTAACACCCGTGCAGGCTGGGCTGATGGCCGCTGCAGTACGAACCATCAGGGGGCTGGAGCAGGCGGGGCCCAGGCTGGAGAAGGCTGGCGTAAGGCGCCCATAAAGCAAGCCTCCTAATCTCTCTCTCAGGCATCTTCACTGTCAGGCGTCTGCTTATTCTTGCAAAGTCCAAGTGCAGGGGCCGCCACGGCGCCCTTCATGCCTCGCCTCTCTTCCTCTGCCCAGTGTTTTTAAAATGTGCAGCACAACGAGCAAAAGCGGCAGAGAGGGACCTTCCCTCACTCCTCCGGGGTCTTAACCTCTCCTGGCTGCTCCGAGCAGGGAGGCCCCCCAGCAGAGCCTCCGCCGTACATGAAGGGGAGAGCAATTCGCAGGGGCTCCCCCTCGGGACGAGCCCAGCCAGCTGGCACCTGTGCCAGCGCCGTCCCGAGAGGCACACCTTTCCCCTCCTGCCAGCTGCAGCCCGGCCCCTGGTGAGGACCAGCCGTGGCCTCCTGGCAGTCCTCGACCACGGCCCTCGCCCGCTCCAGGGAGAGGCGACCAAGGCACCTAGACGACCGTGCAAAATCTCAAGCGCCGGGCGCACCTGGCAAAGCTGGGGGCACGTGCCGCTGGCCCCCACCTGAGCGGGGGAGCAGATGCCAGGGAACGCACCCAGCCACAGGGCCTGGCAGACTTGTGGCAGGCGAGGCGAGCCTGGAGAAGCAGCCTCATCTGGAAGAACCCTGAGGCGTGCTCTGCTGCTCTTGTCGCTTGTCTCTTGTCCCCTGTGGACGAACGCCCCCCAAGATGTCGTATCCTAGAGCCAGAAAATGCAACCCTGCCGGTCGTCTTGTGGATTCAGAGGATTTGGGGGGGCCTTTCTGAGCATGGTCACTTGACGACAAGCAGGGACGGTGCCTCCAGGGGCCAGCACCCCAAGGCCAGAAACGTCCCAGGAGCTGGAGGCCACCAGTGGGAAAGGGCCACCGTCCTCTCACGGAGCCCTCCCCGCCCAGGGCTTGGCTGACTGTCCGGAGGGTCCCAAGACCACGTCCACATCCCCAGGCCACCATAGCAACCTCGCCCCTGCAGACTTTGCGCGAGGGCACACCCGCAGCGCAGATGCCGCCAAGGAGGACGCCAGCTTGGAGCGGGCATGGCAAATGTTACGGGGGGCATCCGGAGGGCACGTCACAGCAAAACGCAAGGCCATGTGCAGTGTCGGGAGGCAGCCGAGAAGAAACTCAGCCCCGAACGGGAAAGCTCCGCGAGGCACCCTTGCGCAGGTGCCTCGGTGGCACAGAAAGCGCCACGTGCCTTCCAGGAGGGGCTTCAAAGTGCCTTCGCTCTATAGCCAGGTTGGAGTCAGTGCAGCATAGGGCCACAAGGTTGGCGGCCGGTTTGCAGGGGATGATGGGTTATGAGGCGAGACGGAGGGAACTGGGTCTCTTCAGCCTGGAGAAGAGGAGACTCAGAGGGGATCTGTTGGCGACATGCAGGTATGTGAGGGGGTGTCACACGGAGGTGGGGAGAGGCCTGTTCTCCCCTGCAGAGGAAGGCAGGACGTGCTCCAACGGAGCCAAGCTCAGGGAGCCAAGGTTCAGTTTGGATGCCAGGAAGCAGATCCTGACAGTCCGGACCCTGAGGGTGTGGAATGGGCTTCCACGAGAGGTCGTTGAGGCCCCATCGGGGAGGGTGTTCAAGGATAGGCGTCCTTGGTGGGCATGTCATGAGCAGAGCCGGCTGGTGCCAGAGGTCAGACTAGATGGCCCGGGAGACCCCTTCTGACTCGCTGTGTTTCTATTTTTCTATGTTTCTCTGCTCTCGCCCGGAATGCCCCTCCAGGCAGCTGTCATTGCTGCTTCTTCATGAGCCGCAGTTCCGTTGCCCCGAGGAACTGAAGCGCCTCTTCCCTGACCCGGCACACGGCAGATGGGCTGAGCGGCAGCTCCCATCCTCCCCAGGCAGCAGGGCTGCGCATCCGGAAAGTGCCAGGCTCTTCGCTTCAGGCTACCCCACTCCTCAATTACTGCCGCCCAAAGTGGGTCCGCTTGATAAACAGAGAGGGAGGTCGAGCCAGGAGGCTTCCATATCAACCCACCAACCAAGAGCACTGGAGGGGAAAGGAGCTAGGGCTGCTGGGCAATGCGTGGAGCCCAGTCGTTCTCCCCCGCTTACCTCTGCAGCCCCAGGGCAACTGCCCATTGGGCAAGGAAGAACTGCCCTGACCGGGGGGGCGGGGGCAGCTGCCTTGGAGAAAACGGCAAGGGCTCATGTCGATGCTATTTCAGCACTCAATGGGACAAGGAAACCGGAAGGGTGCCAGACAGGGAAGGGGGGCCAGGGGAACACAGGGCGACCTCTGAGGAGCGCTGTGAAGACCCTGCCCTTACCTGGAGGTGAAGGGAGGGATACTATGAGAAAATACTAGAAAGACGTCATTTGCGTCTCTCACGCAACCTTGCAACATGTGGAGGTGGGGCAGGGGGTCAGAACTGGCAAGAGGGGACCAGAATGTGAAATTGCTGCGCATCGGAACGTTTTGAGCAGCCGGTATCTTTTTTTTTATATATATATACTCTGGTAACAGATGCCTGGATTTTTCCAGTATGGTTTGGGTTTGGATTGTAGCATTTCTAACTGGCAGAACCTTGAGGAACAGAATCCGCAGCCTCATGGAAGTTACACAGGATTATTTTAAAGAAGAGATGAGAAAGAGAAGGGCCAAAAGTCAGGATGTTTTCATTCACCGACATAATTAGAGGACCCAAACATGTGTGCTTTTCCCAGCTCCATGTTTCTACAATTCTGCCTGATGTTATGCAGAGCGCAAGACACCCAACTGCCTCTTGGGGTCTCTCTTTTACAGGCAGCTCTGCAAGTTAGCCTTAATCAGCAGAAACAGGGAAAGAAATATCAGCCATTCATTATTCACCACTCTCGGGATCGTGTAACATGCCAGCTTGCGGCTCATTCGCCTCGTACACAGTGACAGGAAAAGTCCATTTCCCTGGCAGAACTGAGCTGGCCTGTCCTTTCTGAGCAGGAAGGGGTGAGCCAACCCAGCTCCAGGTTGCAATACAGACCGTTTTATCATCCAGACCACAGCACAGAGCCAGACGCCGCTTACGGCACAGAGAAAATAAGGACGACCAGAAACGTACTGATGCTTTCCCTTCTCTTCCCCTTCGCTGTCGCTTCTGAAGTGCTTGACTTCTGGTGCACCGTCATCTTTGTTCTGAGGGGGAGAGAGAAAAGAAAAAACGCCAGGGTAAATGAAGTGCCCAGCATGCCTGAAGCTTTGTTAGCTTGGCACAGCGAGGTGAGAAACGGGCCAGAGCAAGAGCAGCATGCACATGATGTCACAAGCCACAACTCTGCAGCCAGGACCATATTTGGCCTTTCTCTTGTTTCGCTCCCCCTGCAATTTCACACTGTGACCTGCCTACACAAGAGAAACGAAAAGGCAACAACAGCCAGGGGGGGAAATGAATTAGCTCTGTGGCAGCGGCCGCGTCGCGCAGAGCGGTTATGCTTTCATTACTGCTGCTGCCCAAGCTGCTTCAAAGCTTGCAACAAGCTGGGAAGAATACTAAACAGCGTGTTTCCGATAGAGCTTTTTATTGGAAGCTTTCTTCAAGCAGTGACCCCTCAGGCCACAGCCGGGGCCTCAGCTGCATTGTTGGGCAGTGGAGGACAATCAGGAGAGGGAGGAATGTGGAAACGGCTTCTGGAGCACGACAAAGAAAGACAAGATTTCTGTGCTCTAGAGTCACTGCAGAAGGCACGCAAGGCGAAGACGTGTGGCCGGGGTAGGTGGAGAGCTGTGCAGCAGCCTCGGGAGACAGAAGAACCAGAAGTTATGCTGGGAAGCCTCAGGCAGCCATGCGCAAGGCTGTGGAGCCAATGGGCAAGACTAGGTCGCTCAAGGCTGCTAAACCATGGCAGCACCAGGTATCAACAGAGGATGTGGAAGGAGCAAACTTCCTTGCCTTGTTTCTTCAGCGGTGTTGCCAGTCCCGGCTGGCATCCAGAGCAGCCTTGCAACAAACCAGCAGACCCACACAACCTTCCCCAGCATGCCAGGGCTGGTCCAAGAACTTCTCTGGCCAATCTTCCATCCAGCAGGTCAGGATGCCCGTGGCCAGACCTGCTTCCGAAGCCCTGCCTTCCGCTCCTGTCCTTTACTTCAGCCTGGCACCACCAGAAACCAATCTCCAAAGCTCCCACGACCCTTTTCTAGCCATCTTCCAGCCTTGGAAATGCACATTATGATTATATTATCATCTTTATGTGCACCCCACCTATTTCCAGTAGTTCCCAGTGATCCTGCAAATGTGCCACAGGCTCGGCTTCTGAGGGGCTGTTTTTTTCCAGCTTCCACATCGATGCTCAAAACAATGCTGCAAATCCAGAGTCAAGAACTGTATGTTTCTAGCTCAGATTGTGCAAAGTGGAGCTGACTTGTTTCATTCAAGTGGTTCTTATAGCATTTTACAGTAGTCATACGGAAGCAGCCGGGTCTCACTCCAAGCATGTACTCTGCTTTAGCCCCCTTGAATTTTCTGACACTTAGTCTCAGGCATGTGTGTAATTCAGGCCTCCAGTCTGCTATCTGCACAAGTTTGCACAAGGTGTGCACATCTGGTCATATAGCAGAGCAGAGAGCCAAACTGTGATCTAACTTTCCCTTGCTTTTTACACGAAAATGGAAGCCCATTGTAAAGGCAGGAGTCCACAGGCTGGTTCAGCTCATGTGAGATTGAGCTGGCCCCAACAGAGAACTGACAGGACAGAATCTCTGGACCAAGCTGAGAAAAGCCACGGGACACTTATGCTCTGGAAGGTTCCTCACATATCCATAGTGAGACATGCACTTTTTGGGAAATGAAGATTTCCGAGCATTTCCCCTTATTTTATGTGACATCAGTGCCCATGTGAGAAAGAACATGTCAATAAAACAGAGAAGGGGAGTGGTTCTATTTTTGGTGTGAGTGGGCGGAATCAACCCATGGATGTGTCGTGTTTTTTTCCTTAAGACAGTCTGGAATACAAGAGGAAACTGGTACTGAGAGGCGGCCTGAGTTGCCGTTCCTCATATTCAAGAAGCTGACTCCAGCACTGCGCTCCTGCCAAACCTCCTGGGAAGCCAAAGGGCCGGTTGGTTCACAAGCGGCAGTCGCTCATCAAAGGCTATGAAGGGAACTGTTTGGACACAATATACTCCTGGACAAGAACAGTAAATAGCCCTCAAGCTTGTTCAGGCCATACAGTGAGTCAGAGTTGTGCACAAGACACGCCATCTGACATACCAGCCTTCTGAGCCATGCGTGAAACTGCGGCCATGAATTGACTCAGCAAATCCAGCCCCAACTTTATAGAGATTTTTCTGCCCAGCTTCTCAGCTTCTGGTGTTTTCCATTCCCACCGCCCCCTACAGCTTTCGCTTCTTGTTTGTTCAAACAACACTATCGGTTCTGTCAGCCATCTGGGATCTTTTATCCAGCTACTGAATTTGTAAAGCCAGTGAGCTCAGGAGCCAACCTGCTGCATCTGTGGGCAGAGATGGCAGCAAAACTATCATGTGCCACAAAGAGGTGGCAGGTGGTGACACAAGGGGTAACCATACGCATGGGGGTGGCACCCAACGGGCACTTGGTTCCTTCCAAGGGATCAGCTCCTTTGTTCAGAACATGAACCAAACACAGCACCTGACAAATCCAGGGTTCAGCAGACGCTGAACAGTGAGATCTGTTTCCTAAAATCCCCATTATCCCTTTAGGGGACCACACACAGGATGGTCATTCCTCTTGCCCGTACGCTGGCACAGAATCTGTGCCAATGCATTTATTTCTCATGGGTGGGGGAGGCAACATTTGTCCAGTCCTGTCTACACGGGGCAAACTCGGAACCTCAAATTTGGGGATTGCGGTCTCATTGGTTAAGCCAGCCTTCCCACCCATCCTTCTCCCTTCCTCCAACGCTTTGTTGTTGTTGCTGCTAGTTGAGAAGTCGTGTCCGACCCATCGCGACCCCACGGACAACATTCCTCCAGGCCTTCCTGTCCTCCACCATCCCCTGGAGTCCACTTAAGCTCACGCCGACTACTTCAGCGACTCCATCCGGCCACCTCATTCTCTGCCGTCCCCTTATTCTTTTGCCGTCAATCATTCGCAGCATTAGGCTCCTCCAATGCTAAGCTACTGCAACAGGCTGTCTCACTTAGGCACATAAACGTTTGAAATATTGCTTTCACTGTGGGTTTAACACCCCCCCCTCCAAATTAGCCACAAGGGGTACTAAAACCAAAGTTAAGCAAAGGGATGTTGCTGTAAGCAGCCAGCAAGGGACTCGCTCACCAGGTCTGGAGCGTTGCTATGCCCTCTTCCCACAGGGGATCCAAGAACGCTGCATCTAAACGTGAGTGATGCATCACGCCACCCCGCACCTATTCCCAACCCTCTCCAGTGCACCAAGGACTCTGCTGGTCCGAGCAGAGGATGGGCTCAGACAGGCACCTAGGAATTTGACGACTGTGATTACGAGCTTGAATTTGTTGCTTCCCAACCTCTGCAGCGAAGCTGCTTGCAAACTGGATGGCCATGCCCAAAAATTCACCTGGGACCTGAATTAAGCTTCCACGGCTCCACTGTAAGGCCAAGCATGCTTTAAGGATCTTTCAGTAAGCCCCTCCTGCGTGGATTAAATGTGCTTATCTCCTTGGCTGGCCTCCGGGAGCCGGTTTGCTCAAGAGCATGCTTGAAAGTTACCATAGCCTTCCGCACATTCCTTACTGAAGTCGTAATCTGTCTTGAGTCGCAGCAGGTTGCTATGGAAATGATGGAAATCACAGCCTGACAACTGCAAGTTTGCACAGGAAAATCAAACAGGCCGGGGTGGGGGGGGCCCTGACAGACTCCTCAACCCAAATATATTTTAGTCCTTCCACAAACCCAAAATCAATGAAGTAGCTGCTCCTTCCTGCTGTGTGAATGTGGGCATTTGTGTCAGGGACAATGATGGAAGTACTCCAGCTGAAGAAAGACAGAGAGCGGAATAAATGCCACACATCTCAAACGTCTGAAGTTTAAAGGAAGGCAAAGACAAAGCGAGCCAAGCACCTCGACTGAATCCCAGTGTTTGTGAAGCATCCTGTAGCCTCAGAGGAGGAGGGAGGTAAGACTTGGAAGCCCTACAGGCTGCGGCTGGCTCTGCCATTGCTGTTCTTTCCTTAGCTCTGCGGGAGAAACGCTGGGCTGTCAGGAGAAGGAAGCGAGGCGAGGCACGGGGAAGCTTCCCCGAGAGGCGGCAGCCTGACCACATGGCCCCAGGAGAGCACTGGGGTGCGGTCCCAATTCACACGGGGCAATCGGGAAGCTTGGCAGGACGTGCACCAAGGGACACCCTGGGAGACGAGGCCACATGGAAAGAGCCCCTGAAGGCAGGGTGCTCCACACCCTGAGATGAACGTCCCAAGTCACCTCACTGGACTCTCCTGCCCAGGAGCACAGCCTTCCCCCACAGGGCTGGCGCCGTCGAGATGCTTTGGACTGCAACCCCCATTAGCTACAGCCAGGTCATGGATCATGGAAGTTGTAGCCCGAAACATCTGCAAGGAAGCAGGCTGGGGACAGCTGCTCTGCTACGCCTGCTTTTGGCTCCCTGGGGATTTTTCCAGCTGTGCTACACAGGAATTTTTTCTCTGGAGATGCTGGTGCTTGAACCTGGGTTTCTGTGCATGCCAAGTGCACAGCGATAGCTAGTCTTCTTTGCTTGGTGAGCCAGACAAAGCGCAAATACCAGAGCCAGAGCAGAAGTAAAACTAATATAATGTTTTATATCTCACTTGCCCCTCTCTTCTTGAAACCTGCCAGCTCTCTAGATTGCACTGCCACGGGGCCTCTTGCCTTGCTGGCTTGCATCTTTGCAAAGGCTCCCTGAACCAGATGCGTGGGCAGCACGCAGGTGGGCCACTGGCCCACCCGCCCTCGTGCAGAACCCCCAGCCCAAGGGCCAAATCCACTTCAGGGAAACTTGGGGGCTGCATTCCAGTGGCGGGTGGACCTAAAGACCAAAGGGGCCGGGCCCCAAACATCGGTATAGTTTAGCTCAAAGTTTGTATTGTAAGTACGCAAGCTTTAGGAGAGCCACTGCTTTCGGGATGAGGGTGGGGGGAGACTGCACCGAAACAAGGGAATCAACACTGGACTGGGACTGCAGGCAGGCTGAATTCGGCCCCAGAGGTCTTGGGACTTATTCCAAGAGGCAGAAGCTCTCCCAGATCTCAAGTGGAGGTCCTCCTATCCAAGAACAGGACTGAGCACCATGAAGGAGACTGGTGGGCGTCACCAGCCAGATCAACATGCTGGGATAGCTTGGAAGACGCATATTTAACTACTTGCCTAAAAACAAAGCAAGAGAATTGTACCTCCACGTTTTGGCAACAAATCACCTATCTTTTTTCCCTGCACTGCCAAATTTTGGGGCAGGTCTCAGTGAGTTCTGGGATGGGACAAAAGGGACCCTGAAAGGTGCCTGCTCCACTGAATACCAACCGGCAGAGAACAAGAATGCACGGAGAGCAGGAAAAGATTTCTCACAATGTTGACAAGGCATCCAAAAGTCACAAAATAATCTGCAAGCTTTCAAGTTCTCCAGAACTCTTTATCAGGATGGATTTAAGAGAAATTTGAATGGAAAATATTCAAATTACACTCTAGTAGGTGATGAGATGGTTTCTGACTGATCCCTTTTAATTTTTAGGGGAAAAATAGTTGCCCTTTATTTGCTTTTGACCTAAAGCAAAGCCCATTAAAAATAAAGCTGTGGGGAACGGGGGGGGGGCATTTCTCCCTTAGGAGGAACATCCAAGGAACTTCAAAGGAAGCAAAACTTTGTGAACCTTGACCTCCTCTTCATAGAAAGAACACGAACTTTCTTCTCAACCATACCAGAGCAACAATGCAAGTCACCTTCCTTTGATATACAAGAAACCAATCAGTTTACAAAAGGGTCCAATTTTTAAAAAAATTCTGCCAAAGCAAACGCATTCCAAAAACAACCCTATTTTAAACAGCAAACTCCAGTAGATAAAACCTGCTCCATCATCTCTCCTTATCAGAGATCACAGGCTTCCGTTCCACTGCACTGCGGGAGTTCAACATTCCCTAGGATTTTTACGAACTCTAAAATGCAAGCCAAGAACCCATTAGCAAAGCTAAACAAACCCGTAAGGCTTGAAATTCATACAGTGCAATACAATTAAGGGTGGGTTTGTTTATCCATCCATCCATCCATCACCCCAGCAAAGTAGTCACTTATGGGGTGGGAGGAAGAACCATCCATTTTCATTTCTAACCGCAGCAAAGCTGTGTCTCTTTCACGCACAAACTGAAGGGCTCAGCTATGTATGATGGTGTCCTATAAAGCTACATTATGCAGAGACAAGTTCTTTATTTATTAATTTTGCCCCTCTACCTCATTACAGCTCTATATGAAGTATGGCAAAGTCCCTTCCCTTCACCCACCTCATGTCCTGAGATGCAGGAGGTTGAACCTGGGACTTTCAGCATGCAAAGCAGGAGCTGCACCAGCAAGCTGAAGCTCCCTGCCCTGAAATTATAAATATCTCATTCTCCGATCAACTCTGCAGCCCCAGACACAAGCGAATGTTACGGTCTATGTGTCAGGTATACCTACAATGTGCCCAAACCTCTTTGCCCAACTAAAACCAGTGAGCTTTGACTGCCATGGTGACATCCAGATGTCACCGGATCTTTCCACCTGCCAAGCCCAGGTGCTGAACCCGAGGCATGTTTTGCCGCTCAACTATGGCCCTTCTCGGGCGCTACCACGGCGAAGGCTGCAAGCCCCGCTTAGCAACCAGCCGTTCACTTGGCTTGGAAGTCAAAGAAGTTGAGTATGGGCTGAGCGGAGGTTGTTGCTGAACCGTGGGCCACTGATGACACATGGCCCAGCAAGTCATGGGTTATTAACCACAAACAGCCCATGAAGAGATTCCACAGCTGGACGCTCAGCTGTGAACTGCAGCTTGTTCCCACCATGCTCTCTTAGCTGGGTCCAGGCAGCACAATAACCCAGGGCCTAACAACAACCCACACTCAAGCCATACTCAGTACTTGGGTGCAGAGGATCTGTGGTCCGAACCCAGTCACAGTCCCCCAGAGGTGAGCTTCCCACAAATTACTGTGGGCCACAAATGCTTTACAGCGTGTGTGTCACGTGAGCAGGCTATGGGTTTTTGTGGACTACTAATTGTGGTGGGCTTTTTTGCAGGGCTGAAGTAATGGCAATAGTTTCTGCTGACTAGTCACTTCACGTGTGCCACATTATATGCACCAGTAATCTTGCTACCTGCTTTGGAAAATGAACTTGGGACACAATCCTATTCATGCTTGGACAGAAAAAAAAGGCCTACAACTCCCAGCATGCTCCAGTCAGCCATGGATGGGGCACACTGGGAGATATAGGCCTCTTTATGTCTAAACATGCATAGGATTGTTCCTCTAGATGAGTATTCTCACCTGGAATTTGTTAATCACTCTCAGAGGGAAAGATGCTTTTTAAAAAAACTATCTATCCAAAGGTGAGCAGCCAACCTTTGCTCTTTAAAATTTAGAAGACCCCAACAGACTGGCATTGAAACAGTAAACCCACAGGCCTGGATAGCAAGGGAAAAAAGATTAGCTAGACTGAAAAGCAGGTGATGAAGCCACATGAGCCAAGAGAGAAAAAAAGAGTTCTGCTTTCTGTGAAAACCTCTGCACAGTAATGTTGCTATATTAACAAATTTAAGCCAGAAACAGCTATTTATATATCTGATGTGAACACACATAATAGGTTAATTTCAAGCAACACCAGGGAGTTGTTTGCAGATGTAAAATCACATGCTTTGCACATACTAATTAAGCATCCCCACATGGGTGCAAGGCAGCTCTAACTGTGCATTTCTGGCATTGATCATTAACCCAGTTTCCCCAAGTCCCTCCTCCCCCGCCCCTCCATCCCTTTATGGATTAAGCCAGCCCCCACTCCCCCATCCCCACCAATGGCCTGTTGGAAAAAAGCAGCCCTGCTTGACCAGGGAGAGCTCCGAAAGCCAGGGCTAGTGAGCCAGGCGAGTCTTAAAAACAAAGGAACAAAACCAGACAAGAAAGCACTCCTTTCACACATTTGATTCTCCACTTTCATGACAGGAAAGTCCTTGAAGAAGCTTGTTTCTTCTTGAAGGGAGTTAAGGCAGCTGCAACATCGTCATCTTCCAATGATAAGCTTGGAAACAAGAGGGGAACTAAACTTCAGTTGCCAATTCAACAATTAAAAGGGAGTGTAAATATGACTCACTCTTGCTTAGCTAAATGCAACAGATATGGTCCAAGTGCTTAAACGTCCAAGGAATACTAGAAGGAGCACCTGGCCAGCTTTTAGCAAGGCCGCTACCAACAAAAATAACTAAACAGTTTAAGAAAGATGCAGATGAGCTGGAAAGGGTTCAGAGGAAGGCAACAAGGACGATCCCGGAACTGGAAACAAAGCCCCATGAGGAGAGAAGGAAAGAGCTGGGCATGTTTAGCCTCAAAAAGAGAAGACTAAAGGGAGATGCGACAGCGCTCCGCAAATCCCTGAAAGGCTGTCACAGTGAGGAAGGCCGGGATCTCTTCTTGATCATGCCACAATGCAAGACGCAGACAAACAGGCTCAAGTTGCAAGAGGCCAGGTTCTGCTAAATTTCAGGGGAAATGTCCTGACGGCGGGAGCGGTACAACAATGGAACCCGGGACCTAGGGAGGCTGAGGGCTCTCCTGCAGCAGAGGTGTTCAAGAGGCGACCGGGCAGCCATCTGAGAGGGGCAGTTGATACTGGAGTTCTGCACTGAGCCGGCAGCTCTCTCCCCCTTTCCGGCTATACTGTTCTATTCTATGCAATATTTTAAAGGCAATTCTGCAGAGTCGAACTGAGCATTTCAATGATGTGCCACAAGGGAGCAAACGGTTAATCCGCCAGCGCTGGCGATCAGCCAATGTCCTTGATGTTGAACAGCAGGTAAGGCGCACAGTGGCTCTGACTGCCAAGGAAAAGGGGAACCACTGCCAGCAGAATGCCAGCCACGAAGTTTCAAGGGACCTGACAAGACTTCCTTGATCTTGGGGTGTGTGTGTGTGGGGGGCTGTTTCTGCCTCCCCAGCAGCGTCAAGACCCAGCCGACAACCAGACTGTCTCCCTACCACCACCACCGTCTCACCCTCTATTTCTCTCCGAATCTGGGGGAGGTACGGTGAGAGCAAGGCTAAAAATACATTTAAGTATGCTTACGACGGTCTAACTTTCTTTCTGTGAAACTGTTTTTAAAAAGCAATCAGGTTTAAAGTAAAATGGTTCTGAGTGCTTACAGGATCCACAACAAAATGTATCGCACCCCGAGGAGCTCTCTTCAGGGAAAGGTGGCTTAGACTGCCCATGGCGGGGCTCAGAAGCACAGCAGAAACCAAATGCTTCCCTATGGCGCATTTCAGGGTACCTGCCTGGAAAGGTGGTCAGCCCACCCAGTCAGACCAGCTTGGGGGGTGGCTTGTTTACCTTGTTTGCCTAACCTGGCAGGCTACCCCAATCCGGCACCCTGTAGATGCACTGCAAATCCCATCCTCCCCAGCCAAGAGAGGGAAGGCTGCCTTGGAGCATACCATGCGAACCGTGAAAAAGAATCTGCAATTCACTGAGCAAAGGGCTGCTCCCGTTGGCTCCCGTTTCTCAAAGCTTTTCTGCACCAGGTGGAGAGGGTTGAAGCGCCGCCCAAGAGGGTGGGGGTTTCTGCCCAAGCAACAGAGCATGTTTCCACCATCACTGAGGGCTGCCACAGAGTCAGTTCTCCTTTGTTTAAAAAAATTAGCCGTTAAAGAGGCTGCATGGTTGAAACTAGCCAGCAGTTCCTCATCTGCCACCTGCACACCCAAGAACTGGTTATCACAGGTGAGAATGCAAAGCTCCTCACTTTAGCGGTGCCCCCAGGCTCAAGGCGGTCCAGGCAAGGCTGCCGAGCAAACCCCTGATGAGCAGAACATGAGACACGATGCAAAACAGTCACGCTGTATGAGACCTTCCACCAAAGACACTGCCAAAACCCTGGACATGTGGGGTTCTGGGTGCCTGAGCAATTTGGTGCTAGCATGTAAGAGCCAGGAGGAAAAAGGCAGAATATAAATCCAAAAATAAATAAAATAAGAAAGTGAAGTAATTGTCTGCCTCATACAAAGTTGGCGCCTAACATTCTAGGAGACTTTGCAGCACAGAGGACTAAAAAAGCAAGTCGCTAGTAGCAGCAAATACAAATAAAACCACCTGGGATCAGATCGTGCAATTAGGTTTGGTCTTGTTTGCAGCAGGGCTATTAATATTCGTGCAGGACTTCACTGCTTCCTGGCTTGAGGCAAACTACTCTTGCAATGGGAGAGCAGGGTCAGACTGAGGAAGATCTGGCTCATCCTTTTTTAAAAAACCAGTCCTTTCAGCAACATTTTGCTTCTCTTATCTGATCCCTTTAACTGCAAGGTGCATAAATCAAGGAGGAAAGAGACATGAGTGGAAAACTTTAGGGTTCTGGGGAGTGGAGAGAGAAAAAGCACAGCATGCGCTGTGTTTATATGCGCAATTTTAATATGAATTCTTCATTTCCCAAGTACTTGTTAAATGTGTTTAGAAAGTGTTCTCAAGACTCTTGCTGGCTCACTCTGCATTTGTTATCCACAATTAATCCCCTTTCACTTTGTTATTTATACCAGTATACAGACTGGCGCCAACAGGTTTAAAAATATGACTGCAAGTTTTCAAAGCTGTCACCTCTTCTGTGCTGAACCTGAGAGATTTCACCACCTTCTACGTCCTTTGCTAGCACTGCAAGCAAAGTGAGTTTTTCTTTGGCTTCAAGAAACACTGGGGGTGGAGGCGGGGGCAGAGGGCTGACACAGAGAGAGAGCAAGAGAAGGAGAGAAGGCAGGCAATTTAAATCATGGCTTTGTGCTTGAGAACGAAAATACAAAGCTGAGCTTCTTGCAAGACAGACCACCAACTCCCTTGGGCAGCTGATGAAGTAGTGCAGCACTGGAAACTCTACTTACCTAGTAGCTCTCACACAGTTCTACAACCTCGCTTAGGCCTGCAGGCAAGAAGGGCTACAACCTAGTTCAGGAAAATGCACCAGAGAGACGGCAGAGCTGTCTGTCTCTGCCTCTCACACATGTGTGTACCTACCTACCTACCGCCTGTGCTATTTTGGACCACAAGGCAAATGTGACCGAAAACGGCCTCCTGGTGACCCCAGCAGGCCTCTTCCGTCCTAGTGACTCTCAAAAGACTTCACCAAGCCCTCCCTGTGCCAACGTGGAATCCTGAACGTATCCTGCACATGCAGGAGCATCCAAGAACTTTGCAAAGAACTACATTCTCAACACACAATGCGCAGACCACCCTGGAAACATGCAGCAGGCTTCAGACCTCAAGATCTGGTAGACTCTCTGGCAGTGGAGACAAAAGGAGAACGGGATCCAGGCCTGGTCCTCCTGGCTGAGCAAGGAAAGCTTACCTATCCCACATATAATGGTGGGGTGGTGTTCAGGGACCCATCAACCTCCCTCAGGAAGTTTTGATAGGACAAGGCTGTGGGCCCTACAAGACTCACTTGCTGAAGAGATGCACCAAGATCTTGGGAGCTGTTGGGGTGGAGAAGGAAGCTTAGCAGAAGGGAGAACTACCTAAATGTGGACACACGCAGCTCCAAACCCAAGAGGCAAGCATGGGAACAGTTCCAGTCTTGAACCCATAGCTCCTTTCCCAGCATCCCCTCCATACCTCTCAGTCCTGCATCTACTAATAGGCTGCTATTACCCTGAGGGATCTGATAACCAAATAAATTAAGGATAGCCCCAGCACCTGTTGGCTGGACACCATAAAGACACTGAGAGGGGCATGGCGGTCTTGGAGGAAGCAGTGCGAGACAGAGGCACAGAGAGCAATGATCGGTAGAGTGGCCAAGCGCTGGACACAACCAAATGGTTGATGACGAGTCCTGAGGCTGGATTACACCAAATGCCTATTGAGTCCAATGTTTTGTTCCCACAGCAGACAACCAGTTGCCCACAAGCAGGAGGGATTCCCCAGCAACTAGTGTGGAGACAGTGCCTCTGACTGCAGACAGCATCTAGCCATTTTCACTGCTAGCCACAGAGCTCTTTCCTCCCTCAATTTGCCTAATCCTCTTTTATAGCCATCCAAGTTGAAGGCCATCACTGTATCTTGTGGATCACATAACAATGCTCCTTGAAAATCAACCAGGGAGAAAGAATCGCCATTTAAAGTGCTTTTTAAAGTGATGCTTTGCTTTAGGGTCAACTGGGGGTATACACGTACCAGGCATTCAATTTTATGATGGGCCTTGCAGAGAGAGAGCTCTTGCTGAGGCAACCTCAAGTTCGACCCCAATGCTTCTCTTACTCCTTTCTTTTCCCCACTCTTCCGCAGAATAAGAACAGATGGTAGACTGTGCCAATCGTATTCCAACAGGGGATCAATAAGTCAGAAAGAAGCAGGAAATGGAGACTGCCAGAAACTGCTCTGAGAGGACAGAATGAACGAAATCGCCAAGAGAGTGGACCAAATTAAGTTACTCTTTTTAATCAAGTTACTTTCTGATTTATATATTTCCTGAACACACATGCATAGTAGGCTCTGCTTTTTTTACTGGAATTTGCTCAGTCTGCACCTCTCAGAACCAGACACGAACCTGAATGTGGTTTGTGGCCAAAGTTCAGCTACTTCTAACTCTGCAGTATGATTCACAGAACAAACAAAAAAGCGCTAAAATGCACACATTTGAAAATGCACACTTAAACGAATGGAAGGGGGAAAAAAACGCAACGCAGCAAGGTGCACAACAGATGCATTCCTTCCGGGAAACGCACACCAAACCAGCCTGCTCTCCACCTGATAAGGGCGTGATTCAGAATGAGCTTTCTGCTGGAAACTATTCACACACCCCAGGAGCATACGGTTCGCTCTGACAAAGCATGCCGATAAATAAAGGCTTGCTCTGCCTCCGCCCCTCCCCAAATGTGCCAGGGAAGGGAAGCAAGTTCAGACACTCGACTAGCCCCAACTGAAGAGCAGGTGCTCCTCATGGAAGCTCCTCTAGGCAGGACCCCAAGGGGACTCAGGCAGCTAATTGACCCATTGTTCTCACTCTCCCTGGAAGCCTAACAGATGTTAATCAGGACAAGCCATTCCAACATACTTGGAACAAGAGCAGATCAACTGCGGTTGTGAATGCTCATTTCCCCTCAGCCACTGTGAAGACTGCAGGCAGGCTGCGAGGGAACAGGGGGATCTGGGGGAGAGGAAAGTGTCCTTATCGCAAAGCTTCGGCGGTCTGAGCAAGTGGACCCCAGCTCCAACAGGCCACCGCCTGGTTCATGACCACCTGCTGGCTGCACCCCTTCAGGGGTCTCACCTAGTTCATGAGGAAGCCCTGCATGCATGTGGCACTTGTCCTCACTATCAGGACCCCTGACTGGCCCAGGAAGAAATGCACATGTAGCCCCATAACGAATGCAGAGCCAGCACGGGAGCAGCATTCGAGGGCGTGGCAAATGGGTATTCTTGATGCCACATGTGGGTGGGGAGGTGGAGGAAATGTCTGAACAGCTCTAAAAGAAAGCCTTTCTACTGCCCAGGAGCACGTCCAAAGCCTGTGGCTGTGCTTCTCGACCTTCGGAACGGATACTTGCTCAAGGACGAAGCTCTGAAATTGAGGGTTTAGCTACTGGGCAAAACTGCACTTCTCCATCACGTGGAAGAGGAACAGTCATGCTGTTATATGACAGAGTCGGAACATGCATAATGTGGATAAAAACACAGTGAGCAATAGGTTGTAATCTAGACTGCATATGTTGACCCTAGTTTTTTTCATTTACCCAAAAGAGGAGACTCTGAATTCAATGAATAGGATCTGACCAAAAACAATTTTAAGCATTTCCATTGTTGGGGGGGGGGGGAATGAGCACATGCCTTCCTCTTACTTGAAATCAAAGCATGCACTTAAATCTTTCAGAATCCAAACGAGGCTTAGAAGTGCTTAAGAGTGGCAGAAAATGCTTGGCGTGCTCAAAAGAGGGTGAGAAATCCTGTTTTTAGAGATTATGTTAACTTTATGAGCATGTTTGTACCGCAATCAGGTATCGGTTTAACTCAGGTTATCTTTAAAAGGACAGTCAGTACTTTTAAAATACCAGATCAAGTTTTTACTGATCTGAATAAAATCATGCTCTTTTCTTTAAAAGTCTTCTGTTTTTATCGAACCTGCGCCTTGATGATGACTGTTCGTTAAA
Source organism: Varanus salvator macromaculatus (assembly GCA_023646645.1). NCBI lineage: Eukaryota > Metazoa > Chordata > Lepidosauria > Squamata > Varanidae > Varanus > Varanus salvator. The sequence continues at coordinate 120,692,647 of JAIXND010000654.1, forward strand.
ACAGCAGTGGGTAATTCCAGCAGCCTGTGAAACCATGCTTTGGTTGTTAAGGAGACTATCCACCATTTGCATCCGGTATTTAGACAGCAACACAAATTTAGCTTCCTACTCCAGGCAGAGCAAGCCACAGACCTTATCACACTAGCCCAAGTATTTTCTTTCCTATTTTTGTCTTTAAAAAGCCTGCTTTCTGTGAGCTAAAGATGCAGTTCTACTTCCTCATGAGGTAAGAAAACAGGAAATGTGTCACTGAAGGGCGCACACAGAGGATCATCCATTGCAGGCTGGTATAGACCCAAACACTGCTGCCTTAACACCTTCGCAGTTATTCGCATCCATGCAAACCACCACTCTGGTTCACAGTATGGGAAATGCTCACCAAAGGAAGCACAACCAGTGGCTAGCGGAACAGAAAGAGCTTCCACCACGGCGAAGACTTTGAAATACCCAAACTGGGACGACATTCAATGCCACTCCTATTCTCACCACCTTTTGAAGAGCTACCGCATTCAAATTCTTATACAGAGTTGCAACTGACCAATACAGCTCTGGGTGCCCTACTGGATGAGGCCAAAGGCCTTTCCAGTCCAACTTGGTTTCTAACTGTCATGTACGTCTTTGCCTGAGTTTCTGGTATTTCTGAAGGCCAGCATCCAAACACCAGACGCTGTGCTGGGCTACTGCAAGGGCTCAGGGAAGCTTGGCAAGAGACTCAGGTGAGGAAAATATTATGGTTTGTTCCAGCTGGACCCTTACCACACCATCTAGTATAGACTATCCTGTGGGAAGAATTCTGATTACTTTTGCTATGTTCATGAGCTTTACTGTGATTTTATTAGTTTATTTTGCTCCTGTTCCTCAGCCATGCTGGAAGGGTTTTGTATCCTGAGAAGTGAATAAAAGCAGCACTAACTGTGAATATTCAATTTTAATGAGTTTTGCTCAGAAAACGGTTCCAGTGCTAATTGTGCCCTATGTTAGGCTAGTCTTGTGTCTTTTAGCACCTTTCAACACCTAAAAGGTCATGCAAAATGTTATTGGAGTGCTCCAAAGCAAATTACAGCAAAACCGCAGAAGCAGGTTTCAGCCAAAGCAATCTGTTTTCCAGAGCTGTCAGAAAACTTTATTAGTCAAACTATTAATAAACCATGAGCTGTGGATAGGCAGTTTATCTTGCCCGATGAGCCAGACAGATCACTTTATTCTTAACATGGATAATTCATAGAACTGCAGCTTCTTAGGGGCACTAGCAGCAAGGAGAGCGCCTGCATGCCCTCAGCTATCATCTTTCTTTTTAATTAAAAGACAAAGGGCACCCAATAGGCAAGAGCAATGGATTGAGACAAGGAGAGTACAGCTGAAGTAGAAAACGGCATACAAGAGAGCAAGTGCTTAATGGCCTTGCCTGGGTCTAACCATTGATGATAAATTCAGTTCACACCATCACACCCTTAGGATTCAGTGCAGACTTTAGCACAGAACACCCATGAACCATCTCGTGCTAAATTCATGCAGACACGTCCCAAGAAAAGCTGTACAGCATACGCATGATATAAAGGATGAATTGCCTAATTTATTCTAGCCATTATTCTGGCCAGGTGCTCATGGAAAGCTTGCAAACAGGACAGAATGGAAAACATCAGTGACTGGGTCCACATGACACAACCACCCATGCTGGATTGTTGCGCCAAAGCAGACTGCTTTCCACAGGTTTGATTTTTCATGAAAAAGCCATCCTGACAAGCTAAGGCTTGTGCTGGTCATTATTTGTAGTGAGGTTTTGACCTCCAAACCCGGGAGGGCAATTTCATTGTGGTTGCTAGAACTGAATACGGAGCTGCTCTGGCAAGAACAGTGAAGCCCCCTACCCCTCTTTGCAGTTTTCGTCACTGCAAGTGTGCAAATTCGCATCCCATTTCCATTCCAGCCATTAAGCTCACAGACCTTTCCGTCCATTTAGCTCCTAGTGCAAAAATGCACAAATATTCCCTTCAGGTTTTTTTTTTTTAATCCATACAGGACAGCTGAAAAAATTGGAACAACCTGGGTGCCAGCACAAGCGCACTTACACCTGCACCTCTGATGGGGCTCCATTCACCTCGTCCCATGCAACCACCTTCTTAGGTTTTTTAAAATGTCAGGGATAGATGTAATCACACTGGTAAGCACTCTGAAAAGAAGGGGAAGTTAAGGTACTGCTTTCTGGAGTCACTGAAAAGTCAGGGGAAGTGTTGAAAAGGCGAAGGACATGAACTCTCAGTTCCTCACTTTAAAACCCTAAGCATCATATTAACAGCAGGGAGACACTACCCCTCCTTTCTTCGGTGCATTTGCTCCTTCGGCTCTCACTCGCCTACGTTTGGTGTGCTAATGGGACCCTCCTTTAAGATAATTTCTCCCTCAGTTTTTCACAATGTCCTTTTCTGTTCACTACTTCAGTGCTCCCTTTGACAGCTGAAACACACAAGAGAAGGGACTAGCGAAGGCTACACATATTTACAAGCAACCAACTAAAAGGCTGGAGAGTGAAAAGAGGTAACAAGTGGAGGAAAGGAGACTGAGGTGAGAAGACAAGATGGGTCCTGCTGCTGGGTCCCTTGGGATACATGTTGGCACTGGCTGGAGGACTGAGGGGAAGGAGAGAGAGAACAACCTACACCAAGCTCAATCACCTTTTAGGAGTACTGTGGGTCACTGACCTAATGATCTACACTGGGTAGCTTATTTGCAGGGGTGACTTAGCATTATGTGTGAACCTCCCCCGCCCCGACCCAATGCCTGTTAATCCTCAGCAAGTGGTACCAGATATACTCAGAAGAGGGAAACTCCACCAGTAGTAAGGGCCATACCACTGCTAAGTCCCCAGTGGTATGTCCCCATAAAATTGGTTCACCCTGTTTAAAGCAACTGACCACTTGACTAATCATTGACAAAGACTTACTGCATAGAACTGCATATATGCTAGCTATATACTCTGAAACTACTGCCAGTCAGTTTCATGGGACGGGCATGTTCTTGCGCACTGGGAGTAAGTGGATTGTTTTCACACTTGATACCATTTATAACAACATAAATACCAACTGTAACACCTTGGATTTTTGTCCCTAAGCTAAAAGCCTAGTACCTTTCCTTTATATGGAAAATACCTAATGAATGCTGCTGTATTAAGCATTTAATTATGCAGTGCTGCAACTGTTCGAGGCATTTTCCAGGCTAACAACAAGAAAAGGAACTCGAACCAAACCTTCTGACCCCTGCAGTTCAATATGATGCCATTTGCAGACACATAGCAAGTATTTTATAACAGAGGTAGACAGGTGTTTTGAACTTCAGCTTTCAGAACTTCCTATCAGCAAGGCCAATGGTCAAGAAGGTTGCATGTTAAAGTCCAGAACATCTGGAGATCTACTTTGCGCTCTTTGGTTTTGTAACACACAACAGTGATACCCCCTCCTTATTGGCCATACGTACTCTGTGACAACAGACAGATTCCATCAAGAAATTAAAGGTCCCTTCCTCCCCTTCCAGAGCATTCACATTCTCTGCCTCATAACCCCCTGCCAGACTTTCATCCTCCTGAAATCCAAATCTCCTGCTCTAGACCTCCAAAAGCTATTCCAGCAACCTTCCCCTCATAAATATGCTTTCCAGATGCCAGACTTGATAAGATCATCTAGTTTGAGAGAGAAACATTTCTGGAATGAGTAATAGATTCATGTTTTCTCAGTGTTTAAGTTACTGATAAATAAAATACTTCAAACCAGCCCTCCTGAAGCTCCAGCAGAGTGCAGCACATTAAAAAAGCAACAACTGCCTTGCTAAATTGGATCAAGAGTGCACGTTACCCAGTGCCTGTTTAATTTCCAACAAGTTAGCCAGATGCCCCTGGGAAAAGCAGGACAATAGGACACAGAAGCCGCCTTTTTGCTCCACTTATCCTCAGCACCTATATGTTGCTTCGGTACATGCAAGCTCCATTTTTATTTAATTAATATGCCCCTGCCATTCTCTCAAGAAAAGTGACACTCTCGAGAAAGAGACTTTCAGAGTGTGGCCTGTGAATCAGGATGTCCCATACAATGCACACCAACTCAGTAGGATGGTGGCCTTGAGCTAGACACTCCCAACTTCAGGATCCTCACATCTGCTATGGAGAAAAATAACCCTGACCTGTCTTAAGAGGGCTTTAAAGATCCCAGCTCGTTAACGACATAAAGCACTTCCCACATTGCTAACATGCAGGAAGGCAGCATGGTGGCCGCTCGTGATTTGGCCTCGACAGGGACCCAGACGCCGGACTGGATGAGCACTTTGGGCAGTGTCCCCCAAGCTGGCGCCCTCTAAACGCGCGGGACTACAACCCCCATCATCCCCAACCAGCATCTCTGCTGGGCGAAGCTTGCTGCCAACAGGGGCAGTTGATGGGAAGAATGGCAGCTGTAGTCCAGGCCAGGCTGGGAATGATGGGCGCTGCAGGCTAGGCCAAGCGATCCAGGAATGGTGGGAGCTGAACGATGGAACCTGAAGTCCGGCCCACCGGGGGGGTCCACAAAGGGCTGTTTCCGAGCCCGCCCCGCCCCGCCCCGCCCCGCGGAGCCAGGGCGCCCCTCCCCCCACGAGGCCTCTCCCTCAGGCGCCATAAGCCGGCCGCCTCCGGCCGCCTCCCTCGCGTCCCGGGCGCGGTCCCGGCCCCCGCGCAACCAGCTCCCCGCTCACCCACCTGCCTGGCCGCGGCCGCCCCGGTGCGCTCCCGCAAAGCCTTGAGCCGCTCCTTTCGCTTCAGCGCCTCCTCCTGCAGCGACCCAGGGGCGGCCATCTTCGCCAGCACTGCGCAGGCGCGCCGCGAGGTCGGCGCAGGCGGGGCAGCCGCGCAAGAGGAGCGGAGCCCTCGATCGCGCGGGCAAGGGGCGGCGAGCAGAGCCCCGAGCTCATCGCTCGGCGAGAGGGCCGAGGGGCGGGGCCTTTCTTCCTGCAGAGGGAGAGTTATTGGGGGATGGGAAGTTCCTCTGAGCACGTGCAGAGTGCAAGCGCGGTGGCTGCCTAATGCCCAGCCAAGAATTCGCTGCAAAGGGGCGGGGTGAGGGGAAGGGCATTTGTATTATTATTGTCCTTTTTCCAAAGAGCTCAGCCCGTCTGCGCTATTCTCACAACAACCCTGTGAGGAAGGTTAGGCTGAAAGATCATCCGGTGGAGAGGAGGAATTGAATACTCCGAATCTAATTTGTGTTGGAAGCCGTCCCGAGGCTCACGCGAATGGGACAGCATACAGAAACTCCAAATAAATAATTGCTAAGGGGGGTTCCCGCATCCTGGTGCCTTGGAAATGAGGCAGACTCCATCTCCCATCATCCCCCCATGATGGGAGCTCAAGCCACTGCACCCCACAAGTTGTGCAGCTTGGTTGGGGACGTCTCAGAAAGGATATAGCCAGGTTGGAGTCAGTGCAGCGTAGGGCCACAAGGATGGTGGCTGGTTTGCAGGGGATGATGGGGTATGAGGCGAGGCTGAGGGAACTGGCTCTCTTCAGCCTGGAGAAGAGGAGACTCAGAGGGGGTATGTTGGCAACATACAGGTATGTGAGGGGGTGTCACATGGAGATGGGGAGAGGCCTGTTCTCCCCTGCAGAGGAAGGCAGGACGCGCTCCAAAGGAGCAAAGCTCAGGGAGCCAAGGTCCCATTTGGATGCCAGGAAGCACTTCCTGACAGTCCGGACCCCGAGGGCGTGGAATGGGCTTCCACGGGAGGTCGTTGAGGCCCCCTCGGTGAGGGTGTTCAAAGACAGGCTGGACATGCACATGGTGGGCATGTCGTGAGCAGAGCTGGCTGGTGCCGGAGGTCAGACTAGATGGCCCAGGAGGCCCCTTCTGACTCACTCTGTTTCTATGTTTCTATGTCTCAGATCTTGCTCGAGCTGCAATCCTAGATATACACTGGGGGAAAATCCCACTCAATGTAGACCATTGGAACAACATGCGATATATTCATTAGACTGGCCATTTAATGCTCACATTTCAGCAAACAGAAAAGGGTTTTCCAGAATTACTTCCCAACGATTGCTGAGCTGAAAAAGAATGCTTTATAAATATATGGGGGGCAAGTGTCATTGCAATGAATAGTATTTATGATACTGGATTTAAATTTCGTTGTATTTGTACAACTATTGCTGGATCGAAGGGAATGCTTTTATTTCCTTTTCTGTGCAATTCACATTTATGCAGCTTTCATAGATTAAAACAGTGCACAACACCATTTTTCAGCCTGATATGTTAAAAAAAACTAAACACTAAGGTTATAACCAAGGGATTCCTGAGCATCACCACGCTTTTTTTAAACTGATCATCCATCATTTGTGCCTCTCAAACGCTCGATAAAGACGTTGACCTAATTTTCCCTCTTTATGTTTCTGCAAAACTGAGAGTTCTGGAAGAAGAAACCTGTGTTTCAATAATCCTAAAATTAAATAAGACCCATAAAACTTTAATTTTGCTTGATTTGAGGCCTTAATGAAAGACAAATAGATGGAATTCACCAAATGTCACCTTTCTTCCAGCCTGACAAGTTAGAATGTGCAAAGCGACGCCTGACGTGCCTGGTTTATTTCATCCAGATGTTTGCATTTTAAATAATTGAGAAGACACTGTCTGAAGCGACATCAAAGCAACCAGACGGGAGCAGCAATGTCAGCCTGGAGAAGCAGCATAATGAGGGATCGGACAAAGACATCCACGGGATGTGTTTAAGCATCAGAAAGCCTAACGCTTCTCCGTAAAATAAATAACTCAACCTTTCTGATCAGTAATATGAGATTTTGCCCTTGTGAACACATGATTTATGCTTGCACTATGGCATAGATGACTGACCTACACAGACAGTTTATCAAAAGATGCTCTGTGTAGGTAGCGGGTGTGTGTGTGTGTGTGTGTGTGTGTGTGTGTGAGAGAGAGAGAGAGAGAGAGAGAGAGAGAGAGAGAGAGAGAGAGAGAGAGAGAGAGAGAGAGAGATTAGAGCAGGAATCTGGGAATGGGTTTTTTTCCCTCCAAATAAGGCTAGATAAGCACTTAATCAACTCACGTTTTTCTTGAAAGGGCTGCATTTCAAATAGCCGTACTCCTAATTCTCGCAAATGCTATGCTGCATCAAAGACCCAGTTATGACACTGACTGTCACTGGTTATGGATCTGGCCTTTCCTGAACATTTTCCAGAATTTGGGAAGAAGCCTTTTGCTGGCAGCCACCTATCTATAGCTGATTAATACTCATCAAGCCAAGCAAAGACCAGAAGTGTTGTAGGTGGGTTCAATTCTTAGTTCTGTACTGAGGCAAATGAGTAAGGAGAAATATTTCTATCCATGTTTTTATTTTTATTAAATCTATATATACTTACAACATCAGAGCATAGCCTGCATGCATTAACATAAAAAAGTATTCTTATAAAACAGTATCGCTAAAGATTCATAGGTGTGAATAGTTCTAGTTCTAACATCTGAACAGTTGAAGGGCATAATAGTACGCATGTTTAGACAGAAAGAAAGTCCTAAAATTCCCAGGGTATCATAGCCAGCATGGAAATTGTAGGACTTTCAAATTGTAGGACTTCCTACAATTTCCTACATATTTAGACAAATATGCATAAGATTAAACCCGAAACTCCCTGAGACGGTCACTCTTCATAGCCCAAAGATCTGGTCAAGTTTCAAGGAAGAAATGGCCTCATTCTGACCTCGTCCCATTAGGCTCATAATTGTATCTCTCGCTGCTATGCCAAGATCCCTCAAAACATTTAACAGACCCCAAAAGCCATGCACGTTCACCTTTCAGATAAGCACAATTCTGAATCATACACGTGCAAAGATGACTTCCTAACATTTGCTAATCATGCACAAGCCTGTAATTTTTAAAAGGCACCTATAGGCAAGTATAGCATTTATGCACTTCAATGAGCAACCCCATGGCCCCCAGACATGGGGGGGGGGAGCATAGGAGTTTGGATTCTCCCATTCTGAAGTCGGAGACAGAGTTCTGACCCCAGAGCAGGGAATTAAAGCGCCAGTCTTCCCTTCTGCAGATGCTGGCAGAGAAAGCATCACACCTCTCTAAGGTTGGGGATGCAGGCTTGGAGAGGGATCAAGGGAGAGGAGGAAAACGAGTCCGGAGTGGCCAGGATATGATGCATCCCTGCTGCCTCCTTCACTCCCACTCCAAAGCGCCACGCAATACTGGCCGTCCGGGAAAAATGCAGAATGAGATAAGCAAAGATTCGTTTCCCAGCTCGTTCCGAATTGTATGTCCAAGTTTGGAGACCGAAAAGTATCCCCATAGCATTGTGCCTGCAAATTATTCCACTTTTGACCTGGAATAATGCGGTCTCCCATCTGTTCGTGACCCAAAATAACTCTTTGGAGCAAACAGTGTTGTTCAGCTCCACATTTTCTCTTTGGAAACAATGCAGGCAATCGTGACTTCTTTTAAAGTGCTGGATCCCCAGAATTCACTGTGAACCTGTGTGCACCTTGAGCATTCCCATTGATGCAGTAGTACTCCAGAAATCTCCGGGCATTTTCTCCCCAAACCCTCTATCATGCCCCGCGGTCTGCTCCTTGCCTACTTCCACCCCGTCCTCGCTCGGATAATCAGAACTATTTTCACCCTAATCTTCTTTACGAGCTAGAAGCAACACGACTCTGCCTTATTTTTCATGGGAAGCACTGAGAATCTGCCTCCGTTCCCAGTTCAGAGCGAGCCCATGGCTTTTGTGCTGAACCAGGTCAACAGAATGTTCCCAACCATCATTATACTGGAGGACATTAGTAAGCAAGAAATGCATTTGATTTTACATGTAACATCTGTGGTGAGGATTGCATTCGCTCAACACTGGAAAAGTGAAGAACTACCCACCGATGAACTGACTCTAAAAAAACAAACAAAAAAAAGACCCTGGACTGTGCAGAAATGGATTGATTTTATCATGGAAGGTGAAGGAAGATACTGACTTCTATCAAACTTGGGAATCTTTGTATTATTGGCTAGAGAAACGGGACTGTGCATAGATTTAATTATGTTCTTTAAGTTATCATAGATGGAAAGAGAAGGGTGTGGGGGCTGACCCAGAGGGCTCGATGTTTTTGATGATAGATGTTGTTTATAGCTTTTTTTTAATTTTAGGATTATAATTTCTCAAATAAAACTTATTTTAAAAAAAAAATGTCCCCGACCATCTATCACATCCGATAAATGTGGCAGGCAGATTACACAAACATGTAACACCAGTCTGGGCCCACCTGCATTGGCAACCTATATGCTCCTGAGCCCAATTCGAGCTACTACCTTTAAGCAAAGCCTGTCATGGCCTGGGACCACTCAGCGGAAGGCTTTCTCGGTGGCAGCCCCCAAATTATGGACTGATCTCCCCTCTGAGGCCCACCTGGCACCCGGTTAAGACCACCTTCGTTGCCGAGACATCTACCAGCGCCAAACAGAACATGGGGGCTATTGCTCTCTACTTCTGCTTGGCTGTTAAAATGTGCTTTCAAATTTGTACTATAATTCAATATTCTTTTTACAGTTGTATTTTCTTCTGTTCATTCATTGTTGTTCGCTGCCCAGAGAGCTTTGGTTATGAGGCAGTGCAGAACTCATGTAATAATATTCTGTTCCTAATAATCAAATTCCCCACAAATAGGACATCTCCAAGTTCAAAGACAAATTGCCTCCGTCCGCCATGCTTTCCTGCCAGGTCTGGGGAAGGCAAGATATCACAGATCTTGGCCTGGCACAGTGACGGCAAACATCTTCTTCACCTGCCAGCATGAGAGAGAAAGAGCCAGAATTGCATAGTACAGTAAAAAAAAAAATCCGGGGTTTCATCACAGCAATTCCTACGGACACGTGGGTGAAAAACCATTTGGAGAAAAGGAAGGAGAATCTCTCTTTGGTGTCTTTTGCCCTCAGTTTTGAGGGAGCTGTAAATCTTCGTTCATCATTATATAAATTAGTTCCCATAAAGAATTAGTTCCCTTAAAGAAAAAGCAATTCAGACTTCTTGCAAAAGTTGCCTATTTGCAAAAACCAAACAGGGCTTCAAGGAAGCAAACAAACTCCAAAAAATATCTGGGAGCAGTCTCCAACTCCTAGAAAGCAACTACTGTAGCACACAAAACTCTCTCCACTTTCTGTTCCTCTGCTCCTGCTGCAAATGCTGGCTCTCTCTCTCTCTCTCTCTCTCTCTCTCTCTCTCTCTCTCTCTCTCTCTAATTTTGCGGGGACCAACCGGGTTCTTATAACCAATACAACCCAGTTTATTTTCTTAATCCTTGTCACCTTCCCTTCTCCCTCCCTTTGCTGTTGGGTTGTGACGATGAGTGAACCCAGAACCATGGGTTGTTCGTGGGTTCTTTGCCTGGGCTACAGAGGCAGTGAGCAGGGGCAGCCAATGAAAGACCCGCTCCAATTGTCAGTGCTACAGCACCATGATGGTACGTGGAAAACGGAGATGCCGGGCAAAGGAGGATTGAATGGGAAAACCCAGACACGGGTGGCGAAGGGGAACATGTGCTTTGCACAGATAAATTGCAAGCAAAATCCTGGGTAAGGAAAAACAACCTGTGCTTTGGGTTGTCATTCTGTAAGAAGATTCCTAGCAGTGACTGAGCAAGAAAGGGGTCTTGGGGGGGTGGAGAACAGCTCAAGGAAACGTTGGCTCAGTTCTCAGCTGCCGGGAAGGCAAAATCCATGCTAGGCATCCTTAGGAATGGAATGGAGAATAGAATTGCAAAGATCTTACTTCCCTTATGCAAACCTTTGTTAGTACTGCACTTGGATACGGCCCAGCTGGGTCTGTTCAGCTTAGAAAGTAGGTGAGTCAGGAGAGAGGGGTTTACGGTGATGCATGGGGTGGAGAAAGTGGAGGGGGAGACGTTTTTCTTCCTGTAACACCACCCTTGAGCCCAGGATCATCCCACGAAGATGATGGGCGAGAGGTTTAGGGCAGATAAAAGGTAAGCCCTTCTTTATACATATACTATGGAACTCACTGCCACAGGAAGTGGTGAGGGCTGCCAATTTGGACGGCTTTGAAAGGGACGGATTCCGGGAGGAGGCGGCTATCGGTGGCCACTAGCCTTGCTGGCCAAGTGCGACCTCCTTTCTCAGAGGTGGCCCACCTGCACTCCCTGGGTGCGGAGGAGCCGGGCAGGAGGAGGGCTTGCACCCTGTCTGCTCGAGCGATTCTCTGGGCAGCTGGTTTGCCACCGTGCGTACCGAGTGCTGGACTAGAGGGATCTTGGGACCGATCCAACAGGGGTTTTCTTATGCTCCAATGTTCTTATGTTCTTAGCCATTATGAACTAAATTATGAAATTTATAATAAATTATAAATTGAATTATGAAAGGTCAGGCGTTTATTTTCCCAATACTTTAACAGTTAATTGATTTTATCTTTGATTTTATCATTATTTATTAGATGCAGTGTGTTGTGTGTGGTATATGATTGTTTTGTTTTTTGTTTTTTTGTTCTTTTGTAAGCTGTCCAGAGACGTCAGTACTGGGCGGCATATAAAAACTTTAAGTAAATAGATAATACATAAACTGCTAAACTCTTTCTGTTCCATCTTGGAATGCCCAACAAAACATGCATATTCATCCAGGCAGGCCTAGCAAAAAAACCAACTGACCGGAGCCCAGTAAGTTTCATATCCCCTTGGAAAGTTTTGCAATTGCAAGCTGTTGGGACATCTCAGCGGCATTCAGAGCAAGCAGGGGAAAAGAATGTAGCAATGGCACTTCCATATTGTGGGCAAGATCCAGGACGCTGAAGGGTGCTGAGCATCATGTGCTCCATGCACGCATCCTGGAGGGGGAATCACCGCAGCAGAGGTGCTGATGGAAAGAATGCAAGGGGGGACTGGGACTTGGGGTGAAGCTGGTTACGAAGTGGCATTTTCAGGGCAGAAAAATTCGCCCTTCTTGGGGGTCGCCAACTGGCCAAAGCACAAGCCACCCCTCAGCTGCTCCAGCACCCCCAGTGCACAAGTGGGGAATGGCGGGTCCCAGCCAAATCCAGCCCTTCTGGAGTCCCAGCCAAGTTCTCTGGGGTGGCCGAGATGACAACGCCCCCTCCCCTGGCCTCACCCCCCCCTCCAGCAATAATGCCCCACATGCCCACCTGTCCCCATTCTGATAGGCTGGCACACCTCTGCTAAGGCTCAGGTACTGGTAGGAGGCCCTTGAAGCTGGCAGTTTGGCCACACCCCTTTTCTATTTGGCTCCACCCCCTGCTGGAACGTGGCTCCCTCCAGCGGCTCTCCGGCGGCATCCGGCCCTCCGGCTGGTGGTTCCACACCCCTGGTGTAACAACCCACTCCACGGGGTGAAAAGCACCCAGGGACCCTCACCAGCGGAGCCCGGTAATAAACGCCCCTTGATAGTATTCCTCACATTTACACTCCACTGTGTATTGTGTGATCTGTCCAGAGAGCCAGGCGGCGATTGCGACAGCACACAAAAGCACAAAATAAATAATAAATAGATGTTATCTCCCCGTGAAGAAGCCTAGGTGGCTTGTGGCATTCACCTCCCCTCCGTGCGATCCTCACAGCAACCCTGCAAGGTAGGCTAGACTGAGAGTCAGCAACTGGGGCCAAAGTGGCACTGAGCTTCATGGCCAAGCAGGGACTACTGCCTGGGTCTCCCGAGTCCCAGCCCCGCACTCTCACCCCTAGGCCACACTGTTAACGCGGTGCTCAGGGGCAATTAAGCCTAAGAGTGGGGATTCTGAAATGAAAAACCCCGTGTGCTTTGCGCCTTCGACGTTCTCCTAATAGCAGCTGGCAAAGGTGGTGTCCACCCCCAGGCGATTCTTCCACTGGGACGCTTCTCCTCAGTCTTCCGTCAGCGTCTGGGCTGCAAGTCGGAGTCAGGGACCCGTCAGCAGATCGACAAGGGCACCTGTGGCCCCACAGCACACGGGGCCAGTTCGCATGCAGCCCACAGGTGCTCCTCCCCAGCCATAATGCCCCCCCACCACCACCTCCGGCTGAGCTGCTGGAGTGACCTTGTTCGTCTCCTGGCTGCCTGCTGAGTTTCTGGACTGGGTGTCAAGAAAGGGAAGAATAATGCATGAAATGCACAGAATCAAAGAACAGTAGGAAGGGTCCGGAGGGGATCGGGTCCAACCCCCTGCACAGTGCAGGACTCCCGGCTAAGCCATGCCTCTCACATGGCTGTCCAGTTGCAGCCCCCTTTCCCACTAATGGGAGGGATAGACATCTGATAAAACAAATCTTGAAGACCACCAGAGTGGGAGAGCAACCGCGGGCGAGGTCACAGACTCCACTGTTGAACTGCTCTGACAGTCAGGAAATTTTCCCCGCTATCTAGCCGGAACCTGGCTTCCTGCAACTTGAGCCCAATATTCCCTGCCCTGCGCTCCGAGATGACAGAGAAGAGATCCTGTCCTTCCTCTTTGGGACAGCCTTTCAAGGAGTCCCGTCAAATCCCCCCTCAGCCTTCTCCTCTCCAGGCGAAACATGCCCAGCTCTTTCCTTCTCTCCTCATGGGGCTCTGTTTCCAGTCCCTGGATCAATCTTGCTGCTTCCTCTGAACCCCTACAGCTCATCTGTGTCTTTCTTTCTTTCTTTCTTTCTTTCTTTATTTATTTATTTATTTATTTACATATTTATATGCCGCCCCCTTGCGAACAAGCCTCGGGGTGGCTCAACAACAACAAACAAACAAACAAATACAAATTCAATATTTAAACTACTTAAAAACTGGTCCATCTCGAGATAAGAAATTAAAATACAATAAATATACATTAACAATTAAAATCACTTTTAAATAAAAAGGTCTTCGCCTGGCGCCGAAAAGCAAATAACGACGGCGCCAGGCGAGCCTCTCTGGGGAGCGCCTTCCATTTCTCCAACTGTGGGGCCCAGACCGGACACAGGACTCCCGACGAGGCCCAACCGGTGCCGAGCAAAGGGGAACTCGCCCTTCATGTGATCTGGAAGTGATGCTTCTATTAAAGCAGCCAAAAGGAGCATGGGCCCTTCTTGCAGCCACATCACAGGGCTGAGTCATATTCGGCTTGCAATCCACGGCAATACCAAGATCCTTCTCTTTGGCAGTATCGTTGCGCCAAGCATTCCCCATCTTGCAGCGGTGCCTTTGGGGTTTTTTCCCAGGTGCAGAACCTGGCACGTGTCCCTACTCAATTCCATTCTGCTATCTTGACCCCAAGCCTCCAACCCGTCAAGATCACCTTGATCCTTTTTTCCGTCTTCCAGCAAATGAGCCGCCCCACCCAATTTTGGGTCCCCTGCAAATCTGATAACCCTCCCCGGCATCTCCTTGTTGACGTATTTAATAAAAATACTGAAGGGCAGGACAAAATCCTGCGGTACCCCACTCATTACCTCTCCCCAGTTTGAGAAGGTGCCATTAAGGAGCTTGCTGTGGACTGGATTTTGCAGCCAGAGGTAACGCCACAGGTGGCTGCCCATACCTGACGAGCTTCCGTCCAGCACGACATTTCGACAGCGCCGGACACAGGAGACCCAGTTTCTCACTATGATGCTCATGAGGAGACTCTGGCCCAGACACTGACTCTCAGACTAACCTACCTCACAGGGCTGTTGTAAGGAGGAGACTCAGAGGAGGCTGTTGTAAGGATGAGACTCGGAGAACCCACGGATGCCACCGTGGGTTCCTTGCTACTCTTACCCGCCCCCCCCCCGTCCCCGCCGGGGTTGTGAGCCACTCTCCTCACCAAAAAAAAGGGGGAGGGAACCCTAGGGTAAGAAGAATTACACTGTACTGAAGCCCCTACCTGTGAGGAATGGCTGCAAAATTTATCTCCCCCCTGGAGAAATTCAGTCAAATATTTCCCAAAGTTCTGTGCCTACACATGGGGGGAAATGTTTGAGCAGCTGTTTGTGTGTGCCTCTGTTTCTGAAGCATCCCCCCACCGCCTGCCAAACCCTGGTGCCTCTCAAAGCTCAGTGTCTGATAACACAATCTCAAAAGCAAATTGCCTCTCCCAAAAGAGTAGGGGGGAAACAGTAACAAAGGCCCACATCTCCTCCCCCCACCCCAAAACAAACATTCACACTTCTAAGAGATGCAAAACTTAAGTGTTAGTCTCTTGGGAAAGAGGCCAGGACAACAACCTTGGCGAATTCCAGGCCAAGATTATTCAGCTGTTTCCAGTGGATATCCTGGACTTCCTATTAAGCAACGAAAATAACCCAGTCCCAAGTTCACAAAACCATGCTCAGCTGATGCGCTCAACTCTGCCGGGGCATCAAACAATTCCAGTGTTTAGTTAGCTCACCATCAATATTCCAGCAAATGAATTCATCAATCCATATTTATGCCGGCACTCAATTTATGGATTATTTCATCTCTTTTTCACTTTTACATTTTTAAAAAATTCCATATTTTAATTCATGGTTAAAGAATCCTAAAGCAACCTTCCCAAGCTGCAACCGTCTCCCCACTTGAGGAAGTGTGAGTTTTATAAACACAAACAAACACGCATTGTTAGGAGAGCTCATATTTCATATTGTTCCCCACAACGCACAGCCTTTGGCATGATCCTGACAACTCCGCAGACATTAAGGGCAGGACTGTTCCCTTGTCTGGGCATCAACCCAGGCTGGATATGTAGGACCATGTGGCACAGTTAGAGTAAACCCCTTCTTTCTTTAACCCATCAAACATGTTTGATAAATGCTTTAAGAACAGAAGAAAAATCTAAAAACTGGATCAGGCCAAGAGTCTGCCTAGTCCAGCATGCTGCACAACACACAGCCAACCAGCTGCTTGTGGGCAACCTACCACACTTCTTTATGCCATATAGCTGCAAGGGCATCTTAAGTATGACAGGTGTACAATCTAAAAGGCATAGCACAAAAGGAAAGAGAACTGGGAGGGAGGAGGGAAAAAGCGAATCCAGGCAATAGATTCTCATGGCCGGGGCCAGCCATAGCGGAGCTGGCGCTAAGCACCTTGGAAGGGCAGGTGGGGGCTCTCCGCTCCCTCTGATGGCCTCAGCAGCGACAGGTGGGGGCAGGATGGAGTGGGGGGGGCAGCTGGGGCAGCATCTTCCTCTCTCTGACTAAGGAGGGCGTGAGTAGCATGCCCCCTCCTCAACATATCCCCGGCAAGGAGGCAGCACGCAGCCTTTGGGGCTGGATCGGGCCCAACCCAGGATGCTGTTTCCGTGGTGGTCAGCCAGGCGCCTGCAGGACGCACCAAACTGGACCGGACCGGAGGCAGCGGACCCTCCCCGCCAGGGCCGCTTCCAGAGGGATCCTAATGCTGGGGCAGCCAGTCCTTCTGCGCGCCCCATGCTCCACGCAGGGGCCATTCAGGGGCGAGGCACAAGGCCGGCGCCCCTAACAACTTCGGCTCCCATCCAGATCCAGACCAAGCTAAGCGCGCATTCTTGCGAAAGGCCAGACACACGTTCCCGGGCAATAAACCCGGTGAACCCGGAGGGATGTACCTGGGGGCGAATAAATGAGCAGCTTCTCCAGGTCACTTCTGCAAAAAATAAAGAAGCGCCCGCCCCCCAAATAACCCGGCACCCCAAGGTGTGTTCAGGCGCAGAAAAGTTTCCAGCTCTCAGGAAAATCCAGCGTGCAGCGATTTCCCCCCGTCGTAACGGAATTAGGATTGCGCCCCGAACGGCTTTCTCGGCAAAGGAGTAGCAGTACTGAACAGGCCGCGTTTACTCACCGAGTGGGCCGTTCTAGCGCCCGGGAGCGCGCCCCGTTCCCGCCCTGGCCGAGGCTGCGCCCCTTCGCCAGCAGGCGAGTCCCGCCGGATTAACGGGGGTCCCGGCCGAGCCCGACGTGGCGGCCCCGTCCTCTCGCCTGGCTTCCCCCGCGATCCTGGGCGCGCTGGCTCGCGAGTAGGCCGCGCAAGGCCCTGCGCGCCGAATGCGCGCGCGGCGGCCTCCTTTGTCCTCCGCGGAGCGACGCCCCGCCGCCGGCAAGGGGCTCCGTGGCAGCAGGCGCCGGATCGGGCCGGCGGGGCCGCTCGCACCTGGGGGCGCGCCGGCCGCCCTCCCCGCGCCGCTCCGCCTCCTCTCCGCCCTCGCGCCCGGGGCCGCGCCGCGCCGCGAATCAGGTGCGGCGGCGGAGGAGGAGCCGCCGCCGCCGCCGCCGCCCGCCGCCGCCGCCGGAGGGCTTGCAGCCAGCGGCCGCCGACGCCCCCAGCAGCAGCAGCAGCAGCGGCGGCGGCAGCATGGCGGAGGGAAGGCGCGGCGACGCCCGGCGGAGGCTGGCGCGCCGCCCGCACTAGGGGGCGGCGGCGGCGGCGGCGGCGGCCCCGCCGTGCGCGCGAACTTGCGAGCGCCCGCGAAGGCGCCGCGCCATGCAGCCGGGCGCCGCGTGAGCCGCGCAGGGGCGCCGCCGGGCCGGTCCCCCCGCCGCGCCGAGCCGAGCCCAGCCCGCCATGGCTTCCAAGGAGCGCCTGTACGAGTTCTGGATGCTCTATTTCGCCAAGGTACGCGCGCCCGTCCCGTCGCGTCGCGTCGCGTCGCGTCCCGGCGGCCGGCCGCGCCCTCTGCGCTGGCCGGAGCCGGGGGCCCGCGGTCCCCCCCCGAAGCGCAGCCCCGCCGCCTCGGGGGTCCCTGGCCCCGCCGCCTCTGGCCCCCCCGCGCGCGGACCCGCCGCCGCGCCCCCCGGTCGCCTCCCTCCGGCTTAACCGGCGCCTCGCCACGCGGCGGCGGAGGCGAGGATTCCCGCGCCCCGCGCCGCACTTCGCCCGCTCCCGCGCGGCGAGCACCTGTTACCTCCCGGCCTCCCCCCGCTGGCGCGCGCGTGCTGGCCCACAGCGCCGTCCTCCCCGGCTGGGCTGGCTCGGGATGATGGGGCCTGTGCCGCCCCCCCCGCCACCCCCCCCGGAGGGCGCCAGGTCGGGAAAGATGATCTTTTTGGGGGGAAAACCCTTCGGGGCAGGAGCGTTGTACGCGCCGTCGAACTTCTCCTGGCCTGCCTGAGTAACCGCCGCACCTGTGCACCTTCCGCCTGCGCCGCCGGCGCTTCCTCCCGCCTGCGTGCCTCTTGCCCCCCCCCCCATGTCTGCCCCTCTGTGCCGCCTCTCCCTCTCGCGTTCCCTGCGCGGGCGCCCAGAATACTTGATATTGTCTCTGATTCCGCCGCCGGCGGTATGTTCTCCTTCCCGACGTACGTGTGGCGCTCCTCCCTCCCCCCCCAGGAAATACTGAGTCAGGCCGCAGCACCTGTTACCTGAGTAAGAAAACAAGCAGACCGGAGATGGAAACCGCGACCTTTTGTGTGTGTGTGCGCGTGTGTCTGTGTGTGTGGGGAGGGGGATAGCAAGGGAACCCGCTCCCTGCTCCTCCGCTCACTTTGGGGACCTGTGGCGCGAAAGGTTCGCGTCTCCACGGGCCGTCGCTTTACTTGCTTCGTGTCAGCACCCCCAAAAAGAGACTCTTGGAAAGCCCTCGTTCCTCACCTGGCGTGCTCTCCGTAATTTCCACACTAATCTTCACCTGCCTCCCCGCCCCCCCCCTGCAAGGTTATGGTGGTAACCCTTCTCCAATGGGAACGACCTCTTTTTGCATTACGCATTTTTATTTTTGAGGTCGTGTCTGCCCCCCCCCCAGCCAGTGGCCTTCGACTCCCCGTGGGGGGCCATTTGCACCCCTCTTTCTACGCACCTGTTACATCTGCTTCGCATCAACTCTTCCTCTGTTCTCTCCATGCCTGGTTTCGGGGGTGGGGGGTGTCTTTCATGGGAAGTCTTTGTCTCCTCAGTTTACGAATCTGCTGCCTCCATTCCGTGGACTCCTTCCCAGTGCCTGTGGTGCCCCCCCCCATTCTGCTCCCCCCAATTTTCCATCCTTGCTTAAAATCTCCACTCCGCAGCGACTCCTCCCCACTGATTCCTGAATTGCCTTCGCAGCACGGAAAGTCTTTCGCTTCTCCTTCTGGGGTGATTCCTGGGGCGGGGTGGGGGGAGTTGTGTGCACATGTGGGGAGGGGCCTCTAACTGCTTTCCTGTAGTGGGGGACCGTGCATAACTCATATTTGTGTGGGGGTGGGGTGTGAAGCCGAGAGCTTCTGGGTTCTGTTTGTCCCCACCTTATACAAACAGCTTCAAACTTGCGGCCCCTGTGACTTCCAGGGGGAAACGGGGAGGGGGGGTCTCTGAGGTGTGCCGCGTCCAGATGCGGCGGGGGGGCAGAAAGAGCCGGACTTGATGACCTTCAGGTCCACCCACGCCTCCTTGGAATGGATCCTGGGATATTGTTCTGTGCGCTTGGCGAGCCTCATTTCTTCCGGTCTGCTTGGCAGTCGCAGGTCGCATGTTTTGCTTGCGCAGCCAAGGGGATCGGGGGCGCCCGTGTGGTCTTGGCCCGCCAATTGTCCCCCGAAACCCGGAGCGGGCAGCACGGGGTGGGGTGAGAGGCGGCGAAGGGGGGCAAAAGCTGCGGGCACTTCCTGGGGGTTTGCTCCGGCGGCCCTTTGGAGGCGGCTTTGTCCTGCCCGCCTCGCTCTCCTCTCGCCAGGGGCTGCGCGCCTCCCTTCCCTGCGCCTCGGAGCGGGACGCGGGCAGAAAACCGGCCTCTTGGCGATGCAACGCCCAAGCGTCGGGTGCGCTTTTGCGCGGAAAACCAGGAATTGCCGGAGAAGTTCGGGCGGAATCGGGCACGGTGTGGTGTCATCTTGGCAGTCCTGCTTTTCCCTGTGCCTGGCTTGACTCCAGAGTGCCTTCGTTGAGGTGCTCTATGGGGGGGGGGCGGGGTGGGGGGCTTACAGGTTCTGCAGGAAGGGGCCCAGAAATGCGAATGCATAGCGTTTTGAATTTGAGAGTGGGAGGTGACGTCCTTGCCAGCACAGACTTCCAAGAGCTGGTGCTCCCTGGCTGTGCTGGAGAACAGCCCTTTATCCGACGGGGCTGGCCAGTGTGCCTGCTGCTTGGGGAGCACGGGAGTTGTAGTTACGGCACTTCTGGGGGACACCTGGTCTGCATAGGCTGAGCCCAAAGATCAGCTGGCTTTGAACCCAGTCGTGCTGATAGCGAGCAACGAGGTAGCCGAGGGGAAGAAGATGGGAAAGGTGGGTGGCTTACTTTTTAAAAAGTCTCGCTTTGTGTGGTTCAAATTCAGAACCCTAAACCCAGCCAGGCAAGGGCTCGCTGAAAGACGGCCACCAAAGACTCCTGTTTTTCAGGTGTGGCAACCTGACGCCGGGAGGGAGGGCCGAGCACCAACCACTGCAGGGAAGCCTTTCACTTGGCTGTTTATTTTGTAGTCTACCCTTGGCAAGTCGCCCTGGCCAACCGAATGCAGAACTTCCACCTGTAGAGCCCAGCGTTCCTTCTGCTGGCTCAATCAAACCCTCTGAAGATGAATTCATTTATTTATCGCCTGTGCCTCCTTTCTCCAACGAGGCGGTCCATTTTATCTTCACAAGAACCCCGTGAGGTAGGTTAGGCTGAGAGGCCATGGCTGCGCCAGAGTCATGCAGGCAGCTCCATGTGGCTAAGCAGGGACTCGAACCCAGACCCCCCAAGTCCCAGCCAGCACGAACCACTGCTGTGATTTTGGGAGTTGCCGTTTGGCAAGTGCCGTGATGGGGCAAGGAGGCTGCGGATCGCCCGTACAGAACAGCAGTTTGAACCCCGGGCTCTGGAGGCTGCTGTGCCCTTTATTTCAGACGGGGTGCAGGGTGGGAGGCGGAAGCCCAGGGACCTCCTAGAAGGGAAATGTTGGGTTTTGCACCACAGCACTTGTGGCAAAGCCAAGAAGCTTGCAAATTCCACCCCCCCCTCTCCCCTTTCTCCCTGTTTTTTTGGCGAAAGTCCCCGCGTTAGGCAAATTTTGTCTCCGACAACAAGATCTTTGTTTTCGCTGTGCAAAAACTGAACGGGGCGGAGAGAGAAATTCCTCTTTTTGTTGTTGTGGCAAAGAGGAAGCGGCAGTGGCCAGCAGCATACTAATAAAGCCAATTAAGAAAAATAAACAAGATCTCATTTGCTTGAAATGAGCATCTCCGCTGATATTTTAAGCAGCAAAAAGGTTTCCAGATCTCACTGCCTCTTCTTTAGGTGTGTGCAGATCGAAAGATGCGCGTCGTGGAAGAAGGGGTTTTGGAGTGGGGGGGGGGTTGACGAAATGGATAAATAACTGGGTCATGCTACAGTTGGCTAGTGCCAAAGTTTATCCAGAAATACATCACTTCAGGCTGGAATTAGGGAGTTGCTTTAAAAACAGCAACATTTTTCATGCGCGTGGCCAATCCTGTTACCCCAGTTTGGGGCATGGGGTTTTTCTGTGCACGCAGACCGAAAAAACATTCTAACAAGCACTCCTCCCTTCCTCCCCTGTAGCATGTAATGGTTCAGTCCAGGGCAAGCCGTACCAGTTATTTACAGATTGATTGCAGTGGATACCCCACCTTTCCACCCCCAAGGGCCGATCAAGGCGATCGGCAACAGTGCTAAAATATTGATTTAAAGCAAACTCATAAAAGCCAATGAAAAACTCCATGAAAAAGAGAAGAATAAAAGACATGATCAGCACCAGCCAGCAAAAAGCCCCTCTGAATAAAAGCATCGTTTATTGATGCTGTGCTGAATAAAAGCATCATTCCCTGCCTTTCTCCATCATAGGCTGCTCCAGCAGGGAGACCCACAACCAGGGAGCGGCCACCAAGAAGGCCCCGTCTCTCATCTGCACGAAAGGCAGCTCTGGTCAAACCAGAGGGTTTCCCCTGCAGAGAAGCAAAAGGACAAAGGGGTGGATGGAGAGAGGGCAAGCCGGGACAGAGGGAAAGAAGAAAGGAACAGGAAGGGGAAAGGGGGAAAGCCTTGTGCGTAGAGCAGAGGAGAGGAAAGGGGGAAGGTCCATGCGGTGCTGTCCTTATTCTCCACTCATTCCCGGCCTCCAGCCTCGCTTTTCCTCCCCACATGTCACTAACCAGGCCTCCACAGCAGCTGTTCGTGACCAGCCACGTCCTCTGTGGGAATTGCTCTACAATACTTCCCACGGCAATGTCCTGGATGTGCCCACGGGTGCAAACGGGGTGGTCACATCTTCCACCTTCGTGGGCTGAAACCAGCGCTTTGCATCGTGCCCGGAAACCGAGCCGCCGTCCACGGAGCCGGCGCCCCGAGGGAGTCCCTGCAACCGGCCCCCGGTCAGCAGCCCGGCTGCGGCGTTCTGGCCTAGCGGGGACCTGTGGACAGTTTCCAGGGCAGCCCACGTGGGGTGCCACTTAGGCGTGGGGCGCCGTGGCCAGATCAGGAAGCACTAGCAGGCGGCACAGGTGTGCCCAGGTCCTGGGTGGAACCAGAGTGGCGTCCTCCTTTCTTACCTCTCTGAGAAGACGTGAAGACTCTCTTTTGCTCTGTCCAGCATCATTGCTGTTCACCTTTACCCCTTGCCTTTCCCCATTTGTCACCCAGGGAGCAACACAGCCAAATGGGGACAAGAGCCTCCCAGGTTCCCAGACCTAATGTGTGGCACAGTGTACAGAATATCCAATCTACAGCCCTCTAGTCAAACATCATGATTGGAAGGACTTGGCAATTGTCGGTGGCCTATAGATATATCTTCCTCTTCCTCTTCTTCTCTCATTTTTATAGTACGCAAAAGCTGAAGCCTTCTGCATGGCTCACACCAATTCCTAACAGGCACGATAACAAAATAGCGAATAAACTACAAAGGCAATAATAAAACAGGACTACTGTAAAATGCAGGCTAAAATCTCGCTACAGAATTTAAAACAGTGTAAAGAATTTGGGTGGAAAGGTTGGACTGCTAAAGGGGCAGATGTGTCCCATCCTATGCCATTAAACACCTGTGGAAAGAGGGTAGTTTTAACCTGGCGCTGAAAAGATGCCGGAGTTGGTGCTAGGTGGGCCTCAGTGGGGATTTATTCCAGCATCTAGGGGCCACCACTGAGGAGGCCCTGCTCCTTGGTTTCTCCCTCTGAGCTTCCCTTCAGGGCACCTCAGAGGTAGGTTATAGGGGCCAGGAAGAGTCAGGCTGGGCAGAGGTGTTTCATCAGATAGTCTGGTCCCAAGCCATGGCATGGTTGCTCTCAGTGCTTTCACTACCTGAGCTCACCTCCCCTACTTATAAATATTTGCTCTCCATAATAAAGAAGGAAGTTTCCTTATTTCATATTATGAAAATAAGCTCTGCTCTTTCTGACTTCTGGAAAGTTCTGGCGCACTGTTGCCTCTAAACAAACAGATGGACGGCATGCAGCGAGAAAAAGATTTCTGCTTTGTTAGCTACTCGGTGCGGCATTCATTGTTTTTTAAATTATATGACACATACTCTCCTTGATGGTATTAATGCTGTCTTGAGTAGGAAATTAGCATAATTTACTGGTTAAATTCACAAGTTAATGTGCATAATTATTTAGGAGATATATAAGTTTCCTGTAGGGAAATGTCATTGAGAAGTGTTTTAAATCCGCAAAGCTCTTACGCAGAAAGGGGTAGGGAAGGGAGAAAGGGGCTTAGTGGTTTGGCAGTCAAACCCCACCTCTGGCTTGCACCCACCTCCTTGGGCAAGTACCTTCCCTTTCATCTCAGTTGTTTGCTTTCTGGGCTGTGCAATTTTTGTGACCAGCCGCAGTCACCGTTCCTTGAATGGGCAAGCCCTCCTGAGTCACGGCAGCCGATCCAAAAAGACAGAGAAGCGCTGATTTTAAACCGGCATCTGCCGCTTGTACCTCGGCGCCTGTGTCTTTTTCATCATTACGAAAAGAAACGAATCGAAGCCGACCGTGAGGCCGGCAAATGACTGCTTGGATGGAATTGCATGTCAGACAAAGCCTTGCAAAACGTAAGATGCGCCGGGCCAGACCGGCAAACCTCCAGGGTTAAGTCCCAGGCCTCCCCGCCTTTCTCTTCCAGCCGCATTTGGCCGGGCGCTCCTGAAAGCTCGCCGTGCGGAAGCTTACAGCCCAGGCTGCCTCTGGGTAAGGCAACTCTTTGTTGTTGGTGGTGTTGTTAGTCGCAAAGGCGTGTCAGACCCATTGCAACTCCACGGACAACATTCCTCCAGGCCCCCCTGTCCTCCACCATCCCCGGAGTCCACTCAAGCTCACACCAACTGCTTCAGTGACCCCATCCAGCCCCCTCATCCTCTGCCGTCCCCTCCTTCTTCTGCTGTCAATCGTTCCCAGCATCAGGCTCTTCTCCAGGAGTCCTTCCTTCTCATTAGGTGGCCAAAGTATTTGAAGGCAACTCTTAGGGCGGCCCCTAAAAACGAAAACGCTTGCCCGAGCCACCCCTCCCGAGCGAGAGGGCCACACCGGTCTCCCGAAGCGGGTGGAGAGGCGCCAGAGTCGGAAGCGCGCTCTCGCTCGCCGGGCTGCGTCCCAAGTGGTGAGGCTCAAAATCGGGACATCGCGTCGACCTGCGAGGTGGCGTGCATTTTGCCACGTGGCTAACCCGGCGCTCTGCCACCGTCCCCAGAGGCACCTTTGTGTCTGTCCAGCCTCGCCAGAATGGAGTGCCGTCGTCTTTCTTTCGAGGGGACGCAGCCCAAGAGTAGGTTCGGGGCCCAAAGCCCGAGTGGGAACCGGTGTCACGGAGCCCTGGTGCTGCGGGTTGGGGTCCACGGGTGTCGACGTGGGGCGGGAGGTGGGGGCTGCCTGTTTGCTTGTCCTGTGGGTGAAGAAATCTGCTCTCGGAAAGAATGATTAACAACCCTGCTTCTCTGGTTGTAAACATACCAGCTTGTCTCTTGGTAAAGATTAGCCCAGAAATACAATTTGCAGGTTGGCTGGGGGTGGGGGCGTTCCTGGCCCTGAACTCCATCGTCCTGTTGGCACAGTGTGAACTGTGAGTACTGGAAAAGGCTGAGCCGCACAAAGAGGAGACGGCGTCGAAACCCTTTGTCAGGACTATACCACTTCTATGGCATGGCAGGAAGCTTCCACAGCAGAGGCATTGGATGCTCTGCATACAGAAAGCTAGAAGAGAGCCCTTCATTCTCCCTAATAGCTAGATTTCTCCTTGTGTGGAATTTCTTCCAAATAGCTAGATTTCTCCTTGCATGGGATTTCTTCCTGACAGCTAGATTTCTCCTTGCGTGGGATTTCTTCCTGACAGCTAGATTTCTCCTTGCGTGGGATTTCTTCCTGACAGCTAGATTTCTCCTTGCGTGGGATTTCTTCCTGACAGCTAGATTTCTCCTTGCATGGGATTTCTTCCTGACAGCTAGATTTCTCCTTGTGTGGAATTTCTTCCAAATAGCTAGATTTCTCCTTGCATGGGATTTCTTCCTGACAGCTAGATTTCTCCTTGCGTGGGATTTCTTCCTGACAGCTAGATTTCTCCTTGCATGGGATTTCTTCCTGACAGCTAGATTTCTCCTTGCGTGGGATTTCTTCCTGACGGCTAGATTTCCCCTTGCATGGGATTTCTTCCTGACAGCTAGATTTCTCCTTGCGTGGGATTTCTTCCTGACAGCTAGATTTCTCCTTGCGTGGGATTTCTTCCTGACAGCTAGATTTCTCCTTGCGTGGGATTTCTTCCTGACGGCTAGATTTCCCCTTGCATGGGATTTCTTTGAGGGGAAGAGCAATTGGGTGTGTGAGCCCTCACCTAACATGGTATTGGGTAGGGATAGCAAGACCATCTGTGCTTTTCACGCAGAAAGCATCTTGGTGTCATGACCCAAATTTTGATTCCAGAAAATCCACATTTGCCTTACACAGATTTGGAACGTACCTATCTTGGCATAATTTATTGTAGCCAAGGAGCAGGCGGGGAGACTGGATAAACGGTAGGCTGATGGCTAGTTCCATGGAAGGCCTCGGGTTCAATTCTTGGCATCTCCAGGTGAACAAAGCCCTGTCCTGTCCAACTAAGATATTGGTTCCCTCCCTGCGATTTTCATGTTAGAGGCACATCATCAGATCAAATTCTGCCCAAACTCTGGCCTTTTCTTTCCTTTTAAAGTAAAATGAAATAATTCTTGGTTTAAAGGATTCTCTTCTCTTCTCTTCTCTTCTCTTCTCTTCTCTTCTCTTCTCTTTTCTCCTTCATTCCAAAGTTTCCAAAACTTTCCATTCCAAGGTAGCTTTAGAGGTTCATCCAGACTTGCGCTCTCTTAAAATATTTCCCACGTCTTTGTGGGACTTGGAAACAGCCTATGAAGCGTGTATGTTCTTTCTTGTGGGGGCGGCTTCTGCCATTTGCCTGTTCAGTGACTGGATCAGGCGATGCTGCAGGAGTTCTGCATCCCTGGCAGATTTTGCAAGCTCCAAGCCATTTGCTTCTGCAACTCTCCCTGGCTCTAGCCAGCTTCTTCCCACTTTTGGAGTGAGACCTCTGGGAGGAGGGGAGTCCCTCAAAAGGACAGACTCTGAGGATCTCCGGGGGGACAGGCTGTGGTTTGTCCGGAGAGCCCCAAATTCTGGACTCCCAGCCTAAAAATTCCTCTAAAAATCAGAGGAACCTCTGCTTGGTGCTCCTGCTGCTTCTCCAGGACTTCAGCAACTGCGAACAGGATCCACGGGACTCCATGGGAGGCTGAAAAACTTTGAAGTGCGCCTCACACAGTCTGTTCATCAAACCCCTGCAGGTGCCGACCCGATCAGATGTAAATTGAGTTGGGTTTTTATTTCTTTGTATTTATTTATTTATTATTTATTTATTAAAACATTTATAGGCCGCCCCATCGCAATTAAGCCTTGGGGCGGCTTACAACATCAATTAAAATACAATAATTTGTGTCGCTGACGCTCCCTAGTACAAAAGTTCAAACAATGCGACAAAACGCAGTGTAAAATATTAATCCCCGTTTAAACAATCATAACATCGCACTGAAATTAAAGGCATTGTTTTAACTGCATCCCGTACTCCATGCACTATTTGGAGTTAGCAAATGCCTCGACAAAAGGGGGGGGGTCTTAACCAGGCACCAAGAAGGCTGTGCAGGTGAGGGGCAATTGAGAGAGGCACTCCGTCAGGTATTGTGATTCCAAGCCATGTAGGATATGGGGTAAAACCTATCGGGATTGGGCTTGGAGGCATATAGAAAGCCAGTGAAAGCAGGGCGGAATTGGCGGTACATGTTTGGACCATCTAGTCCCAGTTATGAACACTGCTGCGTTCCAAGGGTCCATTTGGGTGCCAGGAAGCCCTTCCTGACAGTCAGGACCCCGAGGGTACAGAACGGGCTTCCACGGGAGGAGGTTGGAGCCCCATCGGTGAGGGTGTTCAAGGGTATGAGGCTGGACATGCACATGGTAGGCACATCATGAAAGGAGCCGGCTGGAGCCGGGGGTCAGACTAGATGGCCCAAGAGACCCCTTCTGCCTCGCTCAGTTTCTGTGTTTTTATTCTGCACCGAATGAGCTGTATTCCAGGGTGGTCCCTTGCAGAACAGTAATAATCTAGGTTAAGCATGGCCAGATCATAGATTTCTGAAACCAGGTTATCTCAGATACATGCGTGGCTAGGCCACTAGCCAGAGCATGCGGGCTTCTGCAGTCGAAACAAGCCGTGAAAGGTGCTTAAAAAAAAACCTGGGAATTTGCACAGATTTTGGACCACAGCTGGAAGTTTGGGCATCTGGGAACTTGACAGTGTGACAAAGTGGGAGATGGCTGTCTATTTCCGGAAGTGCTTTCGAGGACTGCTGCATCTTGCTGCGAGGTTGAGCTGGGCCTTGAGATTAGCATGTATCCTATGGCAGAAGGACTGGATGTAAACGCGTTGGATTATGTAATAGTGAGAAGGCACAAACCCATTTGCGCAGCGTTAATGAGCCAGCCCCAGTTTGAGCAAAGGAGCGGTTTTGCTAATTGCGCTAGAAATATGCCGCTCTCAGCTCCCGGGTTGCACAAAGGCGTCACGTGCTCTTGCAGAAGCAAACGGAAAGGACAGGCAGCCCCGACTCAGCCCACTTCGGGCTGTCCGGTCGGAAAGGTGTCAGAAGGACACCGTGGAGCATTTTCCAGCACCGCACGCCCGTCGCGGCGAGTCCTGCGCAGAGACCCTTCCTGCGTGGAGGAAAGCGAGCGAAAGCCCTTGAGGTCCGCTGAGACAAGGCTGCCCCGCTTGCCCGTGGGCAGTCTGGGGGCGGGAGCAGCGCTGCGCCCCGAGGCCCTGGCAGAGCCACTGCTCATCCAAGACGGCCAGCCCGGATGGGGGTCGGGGATGATGGGAGTTGTCGTGCAGCAACACGGGCTGCCGGAGGCTTCCCCGTCCCTGCTCTGTACAGGGCTGCTGTTTGGCTCGGAGTCCGTTTCAATTCCAAGGTGTTTTTTCCACCAGGTAACCTGGGTTGTTGTGCTTTCCGAACCCGGCGACGGCTGGTTGCTGCAGAGGTTAGCAAACTGAGTCCTGGGCGGCTTGTTACCTACCCCAGTCCCCTCACCGTGTGCAGGTATCACGACAACCCATGCCTGTTATCATCGCTCTTAATCTTTCATTTACCTCTGTCCTTGTTCCTCCCATGGGGAGCCCAAGGTGGCTTCCAGACCTCTTTTTTATCCGCACAACAACAACCCTGTGAGGTAGGACAGGCTGGCCCAACGCCACCCAGTGGGGACTAGGACCCTGGTCCCTGCTCCAGCACCCTTCCCACGCACCGCACGGCAGTTAGCATGGCGGCTGGTCCCCCATCGGCACACGCTGGCGTGCCAATCAGCCACCTGGGCTACTCCGCGCCCTCGCTCGTGCGCACCCAGTCCAGTCCTGTCTGCCAAGGAGGCTGCAGCGCTGGTGGGGCTTGGATGCACTCTTTTCTCCCGGCACGCTCCCGGCCACGGAGGCGGCAGGGGCGATTGTGGGAGCCGTCGCTTTCGCACACGGCTGCTGGCCGATAAGGGCCGGAGGAGAAACACCGAGGTGCCCGGCCAAAGCTGCTCTTGGCTTGCCCTTGGAGCGGCCGCCGGCTTGCCCAGACCTGCACTCCTGGCTCCAGCACCAGCCGGGCTAATCTTGCTGCAAACAAGCTGCTGCTTCCGAAAGGAGCGCCTGGCTGGAGCCCGGAGCTGGGGGTTTTCCATCCCATCAGATCTTGGCACGGAGGAGATTTCAACCTGGCGAGCTTCTCCCCCTTTTCTCCCGGCGCCGGTCCCCAGACAAAGTTGTTCTGCATAAGGTCACATTCTGAGCAGCGCTGTGAGCCCGTGGAGGAGCTCCTAGACCAGGCGTTCGAACCCCAGAGCTGCCAGCTGAGCCTAGCCGTCCTGGTCTCCCCATTGTCCTTGCTGTTTTCAGTAGCCTTATTTCTATACCACCCGGTCGCCAGAACTCTCTGTTTACAGCAGCCCATAAAGCACAATAACGATGCAATGTAAAGTACAGAAGTATTTCAAAAAGCAAGCGTGCATTTAAAAGCCAGATTTCAAACCAAAATTTACAAGCAGCAGTAGCTTTTCCAGTAGCTGCCCTCCTTCCTCCATCGCCTCTTTCCCTCCTGCCGAAGCCACCAAAGCCCCTTTCCCTTGGTCCCATGTTGCCTCATGACCTCCTTCCTCTGATCACAAACTCACTCAGAGGTCCAGCGGGCACCCTCCTTAGGGAGGGCCACTACAGATCTCTTATTCCAGCCCACCCCGTTCCTCTCCTCTACCAACCGTTTGGTCGCTTTTCAACCTGTGCACATCTCGTCCCCATTCTACAAACCTTGCCGTACCGGGCCGAAATTGTCCTGAGCCGTAGTTATGAGATTTAATCTAAAATACCTTTTCATGCTGGCCTTGCTTCCTTGGCTTTAGGCTGCACAACTGCAGGAATGGGGCTACGAAAAGGTAGGATTTGGCCCTTGGACCTGAAGAGGCCAAATGCCCATGGCCAAAGCTTGGATTGGTCCATTTCACAAGCCACGCATGGGAACTCAGGAATGCGCTCTCGCTGTAAAAGAGGATTTTACGTTTAGGAGCGCTGTTCCTTTAAAGCCAAAAAGTTAAAGCAAATTCTATGCCACCTGAAGACCTGTGGGAAGCAGCTGGAGGGGAGAACTGGAGCAAATCATATTAGCGGTGTTTAATAAGGAATTCATCCAACAAGGCAGAGATTAAGGAAGGCAAATCGGGCGGCCGGACCGTTGGTTGCGGTGCAGGGCTGCTAGTCGAGTTGGCCTTGGCTTCAGCAATCACATTTCAGGAAGGCAGCAGGAAAATCTTATACATTTGTTATCTGACTTGTCAGCAGCCATTCAGTGCTAGCTGGCTTATAACACCGGCGTGCAAAGTAAGCTGAGAAAAGCAAATATTTATTTGTTCCTTCTGGGTGCAACTGAGAGAAGTGTTGGCAAGGAGTTGCACTGGACAGAGACGATCAGGGACGACCCAGGAAAAACTCGCTTCCTTGGGTGAGGGCCCGCAGATCTCTCCAACACAGTGTAAAATATAAATTGGTTTCTGCAAGGTACAGAGCAACGCATTTAGGGAATCGTACGTTGTGAAAAAACAGGTGCATTATCTGGTGGGCAGAGAAGATAGATTCTTCCAGCAAATGTTTAAGCGATCTCATTTGCCTCGGCTAACAGTGTCAGGATTTGGAGCATAATTCCTCTTTCAACAGACGGGGAGCCGTCCAGCCCCCTGGCATGTCTGCAGGCAAGTTAGATTTGACTCCTGAACTCATCTGGTAGTTTACTCCAATCCCTTCGGTCTTTCAGGGCCTCGTTCTCCGTCAGAAGTATTGCGAAGGGAAGGGCACTCCTGCTTCGGTGATTTGGGCCTGGCCAACAAGTCATGCCCACCTGTGGTTTGTAACCCTACCCAGGTTTGTCTAGCAGATGATCAAACCAACCCTGGTTGGTTGGATGGTTTCCATGCGGCTCCACTCCCTCCCTCCGTCTTGCCTGATGGTGGGAAAAAGCAACCAAGGAATCCCCGCTTTTCCCTCATCCCTAGTTTCCTGTAGGGTATCCCTGTCTAGCTTTGCTCCCCTAAATGGTCAGAGTCCAGCTCAGAATTCTGTTCCCACAGTGGAAACACAAGCAGGACAGGAGTACACCGGCACCCTCCCACCCATGTTCCCCAACAACGAGTGTACATATCTCCTGATCCTGGGGGTAACCTATAGCCATCAGGGCTAGTAGCCTCGGAAAGCCTTCTCCTCCGGGAATTTTTCCAATCCCCTTCTAAAGCTTTCCAAATGGGCGGCCATCCCTGCATTGCATGGAAGTGAATTCAGTAGTTTATGTACTGTGTGAAGAAGTCACTCCTTTTACTCGTCTTGAATCTCTCACCGGTCCACGGGATTTCCCTCGGGTTCCAGTAGTAGGAGCCAGGGAGAAAAACGGCTTCTCATCCACCAGGCTTCATTTTGTGTGCCGCTCCCCCCTTTCCGTTTCTCTAGCCGTTGTGATTCCTGCCGATACGGGAGCTGCACCTGCCCAGGTCCATCTCAGTCGCCCTTTTCCCAACTCTACAATATCCTCCTTTAGGCGTAGAGATGAGAAGCGTATTGCGGTGTAGTCACACCATGGATTCGTATATGAGCAGGACGGTGCTGGCGATTTTGCCTGCAGTTCCTTTTCTAATTATTCCTGCCCCAAAGTTGGCCTTTTTCACCACATTTTCGCGTTTTCCTTGAACTGTCCGCCACTAGCACAGATGCCATCCACCTGTACTTGACGTTGGGTTTTTCTCGCATGGCTTAACTCTTGTTTACATTCAACCACATTTCAGTGCAAAGAGGGCCTTTTGGCTCTCCTCACAATCCCGGTTGGTTTTAACCACCCTCAACATCAAATCATAGAACGGTAGAGTTGGAAGGGGCCAGGAAGGCCATCAAGTCCACCCGCTGCTGTTGCAGGACACCAAGTCACACCATCCCGGGCAGATGGCTGCCCAGTTTCTTCTTGAATGTCTCCAGTGTGGGAGAGCCCCCCACCTCTCCAGGCAGCTGGTCCCACTGTCATCTTGCTCTGACCGTGAGGAAGCTCTTCCTGATGTCCAGCCTGGATCTGGGTTGTCACAATTTGAATCGATTATTCTGCGTCCTACATTCTGGCATCAGCAAGAAGAGATCTTGGCCTTCCTCTTTGCAACAGCCTTTGAGGTCCTTCTAGGGGGATCTCATGTCCCCGCTCAGCCTTCTCTTCCCAAGGCTGAACGTGCCCAGTTCTCAGTCTTTCCTCACAGGGCAGAGTCTCCAAACCCTGGATCATTTCTGTTGCCCTCCGATGGACCCTTCCTAATTTTTCTGCATCTTTCTCAATTCTTGGTGCCCAGAACTGGACACAGGATTCCAGAGGAGGTCTGACTAGTGAGGTGTATAGAGGAACTACTCCTACTTGTGATTTGGAAGTAATACTTCTGTTAATGCATCCCATTTGGTACCATCGGCACCCTTGGCCACCTGCCGCTCACTCCTAATTCCAACCTTTTATGAATAGATAGAAGGGCCTTGGTCCTAAAGCAGAACCCTGTGGGACCCCACTGGGTACACCCTTGGGCTGGGAGAAATTCCCACTCTCTGGGTTCTAGTCTTTAATTAATTTATTTTTTATTTATTTAGTAAGCTTCTATGCCGCCCCATTCGCCGAAGCCTCGGGGCAGCTCACAACAAATCAATTAATCAGTTACTGATCCATAGAAGGACCTTCCCTCTTACTGTATGACGTCGCAGTTGGCCGAGTTGGCTTTCCGCCGCCTGGCCTTTCCCCAGGATCCGAGTCGGCAAGGCCCCGAGAAGCAGTGTGCAGGAAGCAGGAATAGGAGACAAGGGTCTTGTCCCTGTGTCCTGCTTTTCAGCTGTCCCCCAACATCTGGGGGGCCACAGTCGGGGAAGCGGCGGCTGCCTAGATGCGCCTTGAAGGGCTCCTGCTCCGTGAGCCGTGCGCCCACGTGGGTTTGAATCCAGAGGAGCACGGCTCTTGCCGGACACAAGCCCCTGCCGCCTCTGCGAGAGCCCTTGTTTGCTCAGGTTTGCAGAGCTGATGCCGTTGGCTGCCTGAGGGACGGCCCGCGCTGAGAAATGCTCTTAACCTTGCATGAACTTCCCCACTCATGTGATTTGGAGCCGTCGTGAAAGACTCGGTTTCAGATTTTGCTTGGTGGTGAGCCATCGTTGG
Source organism: Varanus salvator macromaculatus (assembly GCA_023646645.1). NCBI lineage: Eukaryota > Metazoa > Chordata > Lepidosauria > Squamata > Varanidae > Varanus > Varanus salvator. The sequence continues at coordinate 120,725,690 of JAIXND010000654.1, forward strand.
GGGGGGGGGGCGGGAGGGAGTCGCTTCACCAATGGGAGATTAATGCTGGCTTTTGACGTTCCGGCTCAGCCTTCCCCCAACAGGTGCCCTCCGGATTTTGCAGACAACAGTCCCCCAGGCTGCCCTGGGGCAAAGTCAGAGCTGCAGCCCAACATACCTGGAGAACACCTGGTCAGGAAATGTGTCTCTGTCTTATCCCCAGGGTTATTCCTGAAAGAAATGGGTAGATAATGGTAGCCAGTGGCCCATTCCCAGCACAGTGCAACTGGGTTGAGACGCCTCAAGAGCCCGGTTGTGGCTGCTCTATGGGTTCTCAGTGGAACATGGGTCTGAACCCAGCTGTCCTCACAGACCACAGAGAGCCAACGTGGTGCTGGGCTGGGGACCCAGGAGATCCAGGTTCTAGTCCCTCCAGGTTAGGCTAAGAGTTCGTGACTGGCCAGGAGGTTTCTCGGGTGACTTTGGCCCGGTCGCCATCTCTCAGCCTAACCTACCTCACAGGGTTGTTGTTAGGATTGCCATAACAACAACAATCATAAACAATCCATGGGAAAAAACCAATAGTTTGCTATTGGGTTGTGAGCTGTGGCTTGTTCAGCATGGGTGGGTGTTCTGACCGGGTTCAGGCAGCACCGTAGTCTAATGTTGCAACAACAAACCGTGGTTCCGTGGCTGAAAAGTGTTGCCTGGACCACTCCATGTCTGTACTGAGCAGTTCCTCTGAGCATGTGAATCCTCAGGCCTGTGGGGCAGATCTGGCCCCCTTGGGTCCCAATTTCAGCCGAAACGGCTCTCCCAAGTCTTGGTTCCTGGCAGTAAGAGCCTTAAGCTAACATTGGTCGCTATGTTGGGGACCTTTGTCCTTATCTCTTTGTTTGGGTTCCACGTGAGTTCCTTTTCCCATCACCGGAACGCAGTTCCCAAAAGCGTCCTCTGAAAATTATTTCAGCCCTCAGGCCCAAAGCATTTAGATGTCCCTCTGGAGGACGCCCTTTCCAGAACGATGCTCAGCCGTCCACCAAGAATTTCTCAAGGCATTCAACCTGGAGAGGATCACTGCGAAGTTGATTTCTTTGGAGAGCAGGGCAGTTCGGGATACTGGTGCAGACAAAAGCCACGCAGGCCTGTTTGACTCCGGGCATCTTGACTACAAGCTCCTGTAACCTGGGAAACAGCAGTTCATGGCCAGCAGAGAGTCAACAACCAAAGGAGGCTAAAGCCCAAAGTTTATTTCAGCATTAGCAGCTGTCTCTGCATTCACGGGCCCTCGAATAAGCGCAGTCATAAACTGTGAGTGGCGTTTATCATGACTAGGGAAACGCTCCGTAATGTGTGTGTTCAGCTCACGGTGGGTCTATGCTGTTTGCGTGTGATTTGCGTGTTGGACAATCAACCTATTTCAGTAGGTTGGTTCACACAGGCTCCTCGCACACACACCCAACAGAACCAACAATGACAGCATCTTTCCTCTAGCTGTTTGGGAAACCCGCTTTTGCAAAACGTACAAATTGCTTTAGAATGTAATGATGCTTTTGCAGACTGGATTGACATATGGAAATCAGGCCCAGTGACATCACAGGAATTAGCTTTTCCTCTGTGAGTTGGCTTATTAAGTTTATTAGACGAGGCTGTGCCAAGATTTCTCTTCCTTAATCTCCGACTTGGTGATTGCTCTTGAAATAATAATTGCAAAGACCTGGCACAGGGTTTTTAAAAAATCATTCAGTCAGTCAGTCATATGCATACTTACCTACACATAGAGATGTTACGCTCGCTCGCTCGCTCGCTCGCACACACACACTGAATCATTACATTTTGGCACAAATATCAACATTTATTTGAATGAATGAGTCAGAGTTGGGAGGCGAGTAGTAACTTGGGGTAGGAGAACATAAACATCTCGGTTTTGCAGTTTAAATCTGACCCCCTGAATCATAATGGGAGGCACGGTTAGCAATGAACTAAAAGGAGGAAGGAATGCTTGCACAAGAGGGGGAGAAGCCCAAAGTTTGCTCCTTGGCACGCCGGAATCTTCCTTGCCCTATTCCCAGGCTATGACTGGGTTCACATGACACAATAACCCACACCCAAGGGGTGATGTGCATTCTGGGTTGTCCGTCAATGAATCATAAGGCGATGTTGAAAGTAGTGTTGCTTTGCCTGAAGCCAACTGAGATAACAAACCACGGAGAACAAGCAACAGCCAGCCAGCCAACCGTGGGTTCTCTCCATGGATTGTCCATGGGTAACAAGCCATGGCTTGTCAATGCAGCTGGGTTCAGACAGCAGCCCAAGTTTCAACCAAACCCCTCATTTCAGCAACAACCCATACTTAACCCATACTTAAACCCTTGTTATGTCGTCCAAAACCAGCTTATGTCTTTATCCTGTCCGGTATTGTCTGCACCAGGGGTGGTGAGCGTCGTTCAGCCAAAGGAACCAAAAGCTTCAGCAAATCCAAGTTCTTTCAGCCTGGGCCCTAACCGGGCTACAGACCGCAACCAGCCTCGGTTGCCCCGATGGATGGTTTTTATTGGGAGTGGGGGCAGGAGGAGTACAATGGTTGCTTGGCCTTGGTGTGGCATTTAATGCTACTTATCACTGTATCCTCCTGACTTACATCCACGGATTGGGAATTTGGGACTGTTCTGCAGTGACTCCGTGCCTAGTTACAGGGCAGGTGCCAGAGAATAGCCTTGGGGAGTAGGGTATGTTGACTCTCCACTGCGGGGGGACCCCAAGTTCCATCTTGCCTCCAGTGCTAATTTAGAGCTATATGAAGTTGCTGGTTCGATCTCTGTCTCCCCATTCGGTTGGGATGGAGGGAGGCCACTTACAGCCTCGGTTGGTGCTTCTGCTCATGGGTGGGCTGGGCGAGGGCCAGGGAGCCGCATCCCAATAAGAAATATTCCTTCTGGGTGAGTGGGGGTTACTGCTTGCAAGTAACCTGGGAGCAAACACTGGCTGAGTTGACATATCACAAGAAGCCACGGTGGGTCCTTTGTCCTTGATTCGCCTTGTTCGCCTGAAGTGCAATCGGAACCTGGTTACAGAATTTCGGTGTGCTACGTTTGGTTTCTGGAAAGCACAGTGAAAAACAGCAGCCATGTTCAGCATGGCTTTTCATGGCACCCAGACACGTCAGCTCCATTTTTCCATCTGTGGTAGAGACGCACCATAGAGTCTTGTAGAAAGAGTGGCAATAGAAGGGGCCGTTCTAGGCATCTCATCTCTACTACCCATAGCGTCTTTGCCAAAGGCACACCAATGCTCACTTTGTTCCGATTGGCTGAGTGGCGTGCAATTTTCCACTGTTTACTTTTTGCAACAAGAAGGACCAGTGGAGGGGGGGGCGGATTACAGCCAAAACGTCGTTTTTCTGTTTTGAAAAAATAGCAAAATTGAGGGCTGAAGTGGCTGAGAAGTGAAGCGGAGCTGGAGGTACGGGCAGGAGAGGGGAGAGGGAGAACCTCAGAGGGCAAATCGGGAAGAGGCAGCTGAGGGTGGTTGCGAGCAAGGGCATCAAGAAGGGGATTTTGCCTGTGGGGGCTGCTGAGATGCATGGCGAGAAGCGCAGACACTAGGCAGCCATCTGATCGGTCAGCTGAGCCAAAAAAAATCCTGCACGCTATGGGAACCGCACCGGGATGAGTGCAGACCTGGCCATGTTTTAAAGGGCGATCCCACTTCCGACCGCCAAAGAGCAGCTCCTTCAGCCCAAGGTGCCTCAACCGGTTTCCGCGGTCCCTGCATTGCCTTCGAACGCAGAATGGCTGCAGCCCCTCGAGAAAGCATAAAGGCTCATTCTTCGCTCCCCCCCCCCCCGCCCCGATGTGCAGGAAGCCCTGCTGCCCTTTCAGTCGGTCACGCGCCCCTGCATGGGCAAGTTTTAAATTATGTATTGTTTTTAAATTGTATTCTTCTGTGCTGTTAGCCGCCCCGAGGCTTGTTTGCAAGGGGACGGCATATAAATTTGTTAAATAAATAAATAAATAAAGCGAGCGAGCGAGCTCCCCCACTGAGCCGTGCCGGCTGTGTGCAGCTCCGTCCACGCAGGTGTGGGAAACACGTCGCATCTGAGCAGCACCAGCCCCGACGGTTGACTGATCTTGCGCGGATGGACGGTCCAGGACGCTTCTCGGCACCACCTGCGTGTTCGTGGCTCCGATTTGCCTAAGCAAATATCGCGCGATCCCAACGGCTCATCGTCTCCCCCCCTTGCACGTGCTGCCTGCACCGACTGGGCCGCATCCTGCCGGGCTTCTGGAGCAGGGTGTCTCCAGCAGACCATCCAGCCTACAGCGGGCGAAGCTTGCTCGTCAGATTACCGTCTGCACCGCCGGGGCGGGTGGGGGGTGCACCTCAGTTGCAAAGCAGTACAGCCGCGTGGAGTTTTGGGTCCGTGCTCCTACAGCCAGGCTGCACCCGTGTCTTGGAGGCAGCCGCTGGAAGGCGTTATCCCTAAAATCTCCCCAAACATAGCGGATATAATTCGGTAGGAAATGGGGATTTACTCGGAAGATGGGGCTTGTCCTGAGCATTGGGCAGGAAGAGCAGGGCTGGATTAGGCCTCGTCACCCGACTTTGCCCGTGCGATGCGCCCAAGCCCTTGGATGCTTTAGCAGCCTCTGGATTGTGCCTGCCGACAACTGGCAGGACCCTCCTCATCCCTCATTGGGTGGCAGCAAGATTTCGGGGCCCGGTCCATCATGACATGGGATAGAGGCTTTCGGACCATCACGCCCACCCTCTGGAGTCCCCTGCCCCTGCAGATTAGACTAGCTCGGCCCCTCACGGTCTTCTGTTGCTGTTCCATGCCACCAAGGCCTCTCCGACTTTTGGTGGCCCCGTGAATGAGCTGCCTCCGAAACACCCTGCCCTTGGCAGACTGCTTGGATCTGCTCAGACCAAGGCTGCGGCTTCCGGTATGGAGTCAGTCCATTTCTTGTCCGGTCTTCCTGTTCTTCTGCCCTTGGGTTTCCCTGGCATGCTGGTCTTTTCCAGGGAATTTTGCCTTCTCATAACATGCCTGAAGCGGGACAGTTTTGCTTCCAGGGCGAGTCCTGGCTGGATTTGCTCTAGGACCCCTTGTTTGTCTTTCTGTCAGTGCGGGATATTTGTCAGGCTCCCCTCCAGGGCCATGTTTCAAGCCCACCCATTTTCTTGCAGCCCGCTCTCTTCCCCGCCCAGCTTTCTCCCCCATCCACAGCGATCGGGCGTACAATCGTATGTGAGAGCTTGGCCTTAGTCCAGTGAAATGTCCTTAAGCTTGTTGATCTTCTTGCGCTTGGAGTTTGCAGTGCTTGCCAAAGACCATGTATTTCCCAAGAGACTCTCCGTGGAAGGCAGACCTTTTCTGCGTCTCTCTTCGTCCCCCACAACCGGGCAAGCCTCTTGCTTCCTGATGGGAGCCACTGCATTGCCCCTTACGGTCAGGTCATCCCTGCTTTTCGGACATGTTTGGCCTGCTCCTCGGAGAAAACGAGACCCTTCCTGAGCTGCAGAGTGCATTCCGGATCCACTTCTGTTCCTGCAGCTTTGAACGCCTCCGGCGCTTTCAACGGAGCGTGGCCCTCCTTAACCTTCCCTTTCCGCTTACTTTCTTCTAGTCCGCTTTTGCGTGGGGATGGAATCGTTTCCCCTTTGGGACTCAGAGTGTGAGTGTTGTGCTTCTGACCGGTGGCAGGTTTAGGGCAGGTTAGAGGAAGTCCTCCAACATAACATCAACTCTGGAATTTGCTGCCGTGGGACGTGGTGATGGCCAACGGGATTGGATAGATTCATGAGGGAGGAGGCTACCTGTGGCCACTAGCCTTGCTGGCCACGGGCTCCCTCCTTCACCAGAGGCGGCCTGCCTGCACACCCCAGTTGCCAAGGGGCTCGGGCAGGGGAGCCTTGCACCCCTCCTGCTGGAGGGGTCCTGGGGCAGCTGGTTGGCTGGACTGGCTGGGCCTTTGGCCTAATCCTGCAGGGCTCTTCCTATGTCCTTCTGCAGCTTTCCGTGGACGTAAGGCTGACTCAGGCCGTGGCCGCGATCACTTGCTCCGTCCGTTAAGTGACACTGGCGTCCCGGCATGTGGTCCTGAGTGTGTGATGCTGAGATCATTGTTCAGAAATGTTGCCTGTGTCAAGGGCAAAGCATGCATTTACCTTGCCTGGAGGAGGGTGCGCAGCTGAGATCGTGCAGGACGAATACATGCCTGATCTCCCCGCCCCGCACTCCATTTTCGTATTCTCCTTCGCGATTTGCTTGCAAGAGTCTCCATTTCTGAATTACTTTCAGGATATGGTGTTTACGGCCGTCAGCAGGGCCTGGGGGCTGGGGGCCTAGCCAGCCCTCCTCAGTGGGCCTCCTCTTTCCCCTGGCCCCCCATTTCTCCCCAGCTCCGATCGTCGGCTGGCGTCCAGCATGGCGCCGTTTTCTGCGAGGTCGGAGCGCCTCTGCTTAGGCTGAGTCACTGGCAGTGGGAGCTCCGTGTCGCAACACGCAGGTGTGGGGGCGAGGGACACGGGCCTCGTCACCTCTCGCCTCGTGTCCGCCCTGCCATCCGAAGGCAGCCCCCAAAAGCTGCTCTGAAATGAAATGGGCCCTCGGAAAAGAGGGCGTCCCCGAACTTCCAGGGGTCTGCCTCTCCCACGTTTATGCTTGATCGTACTCGCTCCCTGGTGAGGTACCCCGACCCAGCAGACAAGCTGGGAGGGGCTCAGGGGAGGGCGGCGAGGATGACATGGGGACTGGGAACAAAACCCTGCGCGGAGAAGGAGGGAGCTGGGCACGCTCAGCCTCGAGAAGAGAAGACGAGGGGAGATGGGAGAGGACTCTACCAGTCCTAGAAAGGCTGTCCCAGAAAAGAAGGCCAGGATCTCTTCGCGCTCATCCCAGAGTGCAGGATACAGAATAGTGGGCTCGAGTTGCAGGGAGACAGGTTCCAGCTGGGCATCAGGAAGAACTTCCTGACTGTTGGAGCAGCAGGACCATGGGACCCAGGACCTGGGGCGGTGGGGGGCTCTCCCACGCTGGAGGCCTTCGAGAGGCAGCTGGAGGGATGGGTTAACTGGGAGTCCTGCGCTGAGCAGCCCTGGGGCTTCTTCCAACTCTTACTATTCCATGAGTCTACGAATATCCCGAATGCGCATTCCCAGACAGAGCTTGCAACTTTCCCCAGGGGGAACTCTTAATCTGGCTGCAGTTTTGCCCACTGGATCTATGCTGCCGGGTGAGGCCAAGCAACCCAACTTCATTCCTTGGGTCGCAGCAGCCTCTCCTCTGGTGTCGGTCTGGTCTGGGCCCTTCCGCCGGAGCCTCGGAGCGCTCGCCTCTCCCCTCCCTGAACGGCTGCCGTGCCCTTGTTGGCATCCGTTGCCGCTTCCTCCACCCCACCTCCCTCGGACACTTCCGCTCCCATTCCCCGGGTGGTTCCCTCTGAACTTGTTGCTGCCACTCCGTTTTGGTCAGAGTAGCACTTGTCCCACCTCTGCACGGATGGGGCTTGTCCCCAGAGGGTCCCCTGCCTGGCCCATGGGGGGCGGCAGCTGCTCTTGCCGCAGGGGCTCCCTTGAAAGCCCTGGTTCCTCTTCTGGGAGCGTGTCATTTCTGCAGCCTGTGCCCAGGCTACCAAGTTGCAGTGCACACAGCGGGTTTTCCACAAACTCAGTGGAGGGTGTGGGGGGAGTCTTATGGGTCTTGCCAGCCTCTGGGGTCCGCCAGGAATGGTGGGGGAGAGGCGCACACGCGTGTCCCAGAGACAGGCTTTGGTTTCGCTTGGATCCGCCTGCAGAAGCGCATCCGGGCGCATGAGCGAACGGGTGGGTGAGTCAGAGGGAAAACACCGCTCCTTCCGCACCCCGCCACAACCTGTCAGCTTGATCAATCTGAACTTTCCCACCCCGGAATTGGAGCACTGGAGGAGGGGTGATAGATCGGTCGCAGCTGGCAAGCCACAGGGAAGGAAAGGGCTTTTCTTGCGCATGTCCTTCGCACGGAGCGGATCGCGTGTGCCAGCCGGGTGGGGTGGCTCGGAAAATCTGCCTTGACAACAAGCATGTTCAGGCAGGAAAGAGGGTGGTGGAAACGGATGCGTCCCCCCTCCCCCCCGCTGTTCTGGCCCCTGCGTCCAGCTCCTGCTGGTGGTGCTCAGCATAGCAGCACTTCTGGGGTTTACTGACCTCGGCCTCGTCCGTCTCCTAGCCAGAAAGCCATGTGGGATCCCAGAGTTTTGCTTCCTTATTTTAATTAATTAATTAATTAATTAATTAACATATTTGTATGCCACCCCCTTGCAAACAAGCCTCGGGGCGGCTCACAGCATAACAAAAACATTCTAAAACCAATACATAATGTTAACACTGGCCCATCTCAAGGTCAAAATTTAAAAACATATAAATATAATAATAAATTACAACATTAATAATTCAACAATTAAAATGTTTCTTAAATAAAAAGGTCTTCGCCTGGCGCCGAAAAGCAAATAATGACGGCGCCAGGCAGACCTCTCTGGGGAGCGCATTCCACAGATGGGGCGCCACCGCCGAAAAGGCCCTCCTCCGAGTACTCACCCTCCTAATCTCCCTCATGGAGGGCTCCCGGAGAAGGGCATCTGCCGCCAATCTAAGGGGCCGGGAGGGCATATATGGTCGCAGGCGCTCCTTTAGGTAGCCAGGACCCAAGCCGTTGAGGGCTTTATAGGTAAGAACCAACACCTTGAATTGGGCCCGAACTTCAGTGGGAAGCCAGTGCAGCTGACGGAGAACTGGGGTGATATGAGAACAACGCCCAGTCCCCGTCAGCAGCCTGGCAGCTCTATTCTGCACCAATTGAAGTATCCGAACCATCTTCAAGGGCAGCCCCACGTAGAGCGCATTGCAGAAGTCAAGTCGTGAAGTCACCAATGCATGTGTCACTGTCGCCACGTTTCCCTGCTTTTCTGCAACTTTAGATAAGAAATGAAAGATGGGGGTTGGTTGTGGGGGAGGTTTTCCGGCCCGTGTCCAAGGGAATCTCCATCCCCATATTCGTTTCTTACGCCTGACTTGGAAGCAGCTTTAAGGCACTCAGTACATGCTCAGGGGCATGGGCTCCATACTTCCAGTTCTCAGCAGGGGAGAAAGGAGGGCTCCCTCTGCATATGCCCAGAGGCACAGAGACCAACTTCCCCTGCTCCTAGGTCCAGGGGCTGGCAGGCAGGGGGACTTCCTGGAAGCCCCAGTTGGGCAGCAGAAGGTGCTCTTAACTTCTGGGAATAGAGTATCATATTTTTCGCTCTATAAGACACGCCTGACCATAAGACGCACCTAGTTTTTAGAGGAGGAAAACAAGAAAAAAAATATTCTGCATCAAAGGGGCACATCATCACAGGCACATTCCCCATCACTTCCCCATGGGCTGCACATCCGACAGACTTACTGCACACACATATTCGCTCTATAAGACGCACAGACATTTCCCCTTACTTTTGGGGGTGGGGGCGGAAAGTGCATCTTATAGAGCAAAAAATACGGTACTTTCTGCTGCCAACATCGCTCTGGCCAGCACCTCCTGAGGCCCCAAATTTCAGGGTCTGGAGAAGCTAGAAAAGTGAGAATCTCGAGGGCAGCGGATCTGCAGTATCCTCAGCCCCGTGTTTTTCTGCACCAGGCGGGCCCCCAGTCAGAATTCTGCCTCAGTATAAACCCAATTAACTTCAAGGGCGGTTGAGAACCAGGAAGAGGCACGGAAAGGAGTTTCCCACAGCCCTATCCGTGTGGCAGCGCCTGGGCTGGCTGGCTGCCACCCTGGGCTAAAGGGCATGTCTGAACGTGGCTGCACAAGGGAAAGGTGCCCTTGCTTCCGGCCACGCTCCTGCGGCGTTGGGCAAGGCCGCTTTCCGGCCACTACACCCCTGGCATGTGGAAAGCCGCCTCCCTCGGCGTCCTCACTGGCTCCCGGCTGCTCTTTCTTTCCCCCTCCTCCCGGGAGCTAAGCCGGGCCTGATCCCCCAGTTGCCGTATTTCAGCTCGCCTGCACGGGCGTCATACCTGTCCGGTCCTGCCCCCCCTCCCCATGTGCATCCACACCAAGCACAGGGGAACCGTGGCAACCCAAACCGCAGTCCCCGAGGAAGGGAAATGGGGGGCGGGGGACCTCCAGCCTCGCTCCCTGGGCTTCCTCCACCTTCTGCATGTGGGAATGCCGGGCAGATCCAGGCACCCAAGCCCAGGGTCAATATTGAACCAGGGTGGGCTGGGAGCCGGCACACCAGCTCTGCGCTTTCCATTGCCGCTGCCTCCGCCCTCGTTTGGTGTGTGCTGACAAAGCCAGCGTCCCCAGCACCCAAGGGATGTTCTCCTGCTGCCCGGCAGCCCCCAGGCGCATTTGACTGCAACTCCCGTCATCCCTGTTCCCTGTTGGTTGGGGCTGGTGGGAGTTGTAATCCGGCACCCACGCTGCCTCTGGTTTCTTGAGCGTCCCGTGCAGGAATCGCGTCTCTTGGGTAACTCTTTTAGTGGCCCTGCGAGTCGGATAACTCGGCCTTTCTAAAGATAGAAAATCATTCTGTTTCTCCCCAGAATCCTCCAGGCATTTGTTCCGGGTTGGGGAGTGTGGGGGAGAAGTCCTTCAGAAAACAGTGTTATCATGACACCTAGTGTGCCCGATGCATCCACAATACTCCCAACCCTGATCCAAAGAGGAGTTCAAAGCCATCACCCCCAGGCTTCGAACCAGGACCGCTTTGCCTTCTGCTGCACCCAGGTTTTCTTCCACATCAAGGTCTTTCTGCAGCTTGCAAACTCTGGTAAATTCTCATCCAAAATGAACTCAACGGAAACAAAATCCTTGCTTGGTTGTATCTGCCGGATTGAACAGCTGTAGCTTTTCCAAGCATGGAGAAGACCTTGCTGTACCTGCCTGCAGGTAGAACAGGAAGCAGTCGAAAGAAGGAAGCGGGCAGCCTTAATTCAGTGTCCCAAACACGGCTGAATACCCAGAGACACAAACCAGAATTTCAGAAGCCAAGCAAAGACAGTCCCTACCTTTCCTTTCATTTCCTGCCTTGTCATTAGTATTGCAAAGTTCAGAATCGGTCCTACGAACACTTGACGAGTTTTGGTAAACGCTTTTCAAAGCCAAAGGTATTTGCACCCATCCCAGCTTAGCCACTAAAGGCCAGCTCTGCAGTTATATTTGGAAAAAAACAGGGTGGGGTTCCCCTCCCACCTCGCTGCATTTCCTCCATACCCAAATCAAGAGTTTTTGGAGAAGCACCTTCTCGCCCTTCTCTTAGCAACTGCAGCTTTCTTCTGCGCTTCTCTCTTTCCTTCGCCTCAGGAGGAAACTGAGCTCTTGGTTGTCATCACACGTGTGCGGCACGGCTTCCCAGATCGTCCTCCCGAGGGAAAGGAACAGTTTAATCTATTTGTGGAGGAGGAGAAGACGCGCATCTCCCCCACTGAGCAGGAGACTCAAAGGCAGGCCCCGCTGCTTGCCGGGGGCAGACAAGCCCCTTCCAGGACCCGGCCTGACTCTGCCGCGGTGGCTTCCTGGTTCCTCTGTCATGGCTGAGCACTGGCGTGAATCTCTGAGATCTAGCCAGGAGGGGAGACATTTCCCCCTCTCCACTTCCTACCGTGCGTGACGGTGCCCCGATGGCCAGAGAAGAGCTTTTTCTTGGCATTTGGATGCCTGTTGCTTCCTGACTCGCGGCTGCTGCTGCTTTCAGCTCGATTGATTGATTGATTGATTTATATTGTGATTTATATCCTGCCTTTTTCCTCCAAAGGGCTCAAGGCAGCTTCCATCATTCTCCTCCTCCATCTTATCCCCAGAACAACAACCCTGTGAGGTAGGCTGGGCTGAGAGCCTGTGACTGGCCCAACGTCACCCAGTTGGCTCCATGGCCAAGTGGGGACTCGAACCCGGATCCTCTGAGTCCCAGTCCCATGCTCTTAACCACTGTGCCACACTGGCTCTCTGTATACTACTGTGTGTGTGTGTGTGTGTGTGTGGTGTATTTTGTGTGCACATATGCAATGCACATAGTATAGACACAGAACAGACACACACAGAACAGATCCCTTGCAATGTCTTTCCTGCTGGAGCTTTGCTTTAGGGATCGGATGCCCGTCAACTTTGCTAGTTAAGGAGTGCCAACTGATTAGCAGATTGACCTACTCACACTTGGCCGCTGGTCCAACGTTTATTTATTTTTATTTATTTATTTTCCTATTCATATCCTGCCTTTTTCCTCCAAAGGGCTCAAGGCAGCTTACATCATTCTCCTCCTCCATCTAATCCCCACAACAACAACCCTGTGAGGTAGGCTGGGCTGAGAGTCTGTGACTGGCCCAAAGTCCCCCAGTTGGCTCCATGGCCGAGCGGGGACTCGAACCCGGATCCCCTGAGTCCCAGTCCCATGCCCTTAACCACAACGCCACACTGGCTCTTTTCTCAGTTCATCCAAGGGACCTGCTGAGAGGTTTCGAGGTGTGTCCAGTGGACCTCACGGGAACTCGCCCTCACTAAAAAATATTTATTTATTTATTTATTTATTTAAAACATTTTTATGCCGCCCCATCGCAACAAAGCTTCGGGGCGGCTTACAACATATCAATAATACAAAAAAATTCATTAAACCCCCCCCCCCCCCCCCCCCGTGCATCTCGGCTAAAAACTTTAAAATTCAATGAATAATTTAACAGTTAAAATAAGTTTTAAACAAGCTCTCGGCCTGGCGCCGAAAAACGAATAACGACGGCGCCAGGCGGACCTCTCTGGGGAGCGCATTCCACAGATGCACCTCAAGGACTAGCACATTTATTCTGGCATAAGCGGTTGCAGCCGGTAGCGTCAGACGCATGGGCTTCAGGGGGAACTTCGGCTTCTCTGCGGCGTATGTAGGGTGGCGTGGCGGAGCGGAGCGGAAGAGCACCGGAAGCGTCGGAGAGAAATCGGCAGGGAACGGTGCTTGTTGGATCGGTCTAAGTTAGATAGGGAAGAAGGCTGGATGTTTCGGGCAGTCATTCTCCTGATTCTTCGGAGTCAGAAGGTGAAATAGATTAGCCTGGGGTTGTGGAGGATGGGCTAGGTCAAGATTCTGAGATAAGAGGTGGAGGTGGTTACCTCCAAGCCAAGCAGTGTCTGGGAATACTGGGATGCACAGCCAGTGGGAGGGGCCTCTGAGGACGAGGAATTCCCAAATGTAGTCCAAGACTTGACCCCGGGGCGAGGAGGCCCAAGCGAAGGGCCCCTCCCAAGGTTGGATTAAAAAAAAATACTGTGTACATGCTCAGAGATCTGTTGTGGGTGATTTGTGCTTGGGAACAGTAAAGGAAGTTTGTGGAGATGATGGTGTCTGAGTGAGGTACCAGATCTGGGGAAGCTGCTTGAAGTGCATGGTGAGCTGCAGGAGTGGAAGCCAACAGCCTTCACACGTTCCCCCGGCCCATACGGGTTCCTCTGATTCCATAATGCTCCCGCAGCGCGATCCCTGGAGATAAGGGGGGTGGGAAGCGCGCTGGGATCGGGGGCAACCAGTCTCCAGGCTTTCGTCCGCTGTGGGGGTACGGCGAGGTCTGTTTGTGAAAAGCCAGTGTGGTGTAGTGGTTAAGAGCGTGGGACTGGGACTCAGGCGATCCGGGTTCGAGTCCCCGCTCGGCCATGGAGCCAGCTGGGTGACTTTGAGCCAGTCACAGACTCTCAGCCCAGCCTACCTCACAGGGTTGTTGTTGTGGGGATAAGATGGAGGAGGAGAATGATGTAAGCTGCCTTGAGCCCTTTGTAGGAAAAAGGCAGGATATAAATCCAAAAACAAACAAAAGAAACGAAAATGGTTTTCCATGGGGCTGATCGCGACTCCTTCTCCCCCCCACCCCAGATAGTCATTGCTTAAATAAATCTGCCCCACCTGGGAGCAACCAAACAGGTGCTACAGGTTCGGCCGGGGCTCCCTTTGTGGAGAGGAATGAGCACGCAGAGCAGTTGCTGCTGCGCCCAACGCAAGACGGCTCGCTCGCTCGCTCGCTCACACACGGGTCGCCCATCCGTCTGTCTTCCTTCCCCCTTCCTGCTGGAACATGTCTGGACAGGCAGCCACTGCCCGGAGCAAAAGAGCGACTTTCCCTACCAGCCGTGCATGCGTAACCCTCCTCCCCGCACCCGCCCCCGCCAAAGGAAAGCGCTCCCCGAGAACTCGAGGAGGGCGTGTGACACTCGGTTTCGGCAGCCGTCCCACGATCCCACAGGTGCCATTGGGGCCTGGCCAAGTGGCGGCGCCTCTCCGAGGGCCACGCACGCCCGACCTGTTCCCAGCGCGGAGCCGCGCCCGTCTCCTTGGAGGAGGAGGAGATGCGCCGGCAGAGGTGGCAAAGGAGGTCTTTCGGAGCGGCCGTGGCCGGGGGGCCGGGAGGCGAACATGGATCTGGGCGACGCGGGTGCCCAGCGTGCGGTAAGGCGCAGGTGGCCGTGTCCGGCTGGAGGCTGGCATTTTTACCGCGTGGGAACGGGTGGCATGGGGGCCTGTCTGCGAGGGGGGTCGTGACCTGTGGAGCAGGTGCAGGCTTGCGCTGCGGTGGAGATGCCCTTGGGAAAGGTCTGCGGCAGGGCGGAACGTGGGAATTTAAACTGGATCGAAGCTGGGCAACCAGTTCTGGACACCCAAGATTTAAGCAAGATGCAGGAAAATTAGAAAAAGGGCAAATGTTATTGTGGGATGCATTATCAGGAGTGTTACTTCTAAATCACGAGTAGTAGTTCTCCTCTACTCCTCACTAGTCAGACCTCCCCTGGAATCCTGTGTCCAGTTCTGGGCACCAAGATTTCAGGAAGATGCAGGTAAATTAGAGAGGGTCCATCGGAGGGAAACAAATGCTCCAGGGCTTGGAAACTCAGCCCTGTGAGGAGAGACTGGGAGAACTGGGCACGTTCAGCCTTGGGAAGAGAAGGCTGAGGGGGGACATGGTGTCCCTCCAGAAGCACCTCAAAGGCTGTCACAAAGAGGAAGGCCAAGATCTCTTCTTGCTGATGCGAGTGCAGGACACGGAATAACCAGTTCAAGTTGCGACAACCCAGATCCAGGCTGGACATCAGGAAAAGCTTCCTCACGGTCAGAGCAAGAGGGCAGTGGGACCGGCTGCCTGGAAAGGTGGGGAGCTCTCCCTCCCTGGGGACATTCGAAAGGAACTGGGCAGCCACCGGAGTGGAATGATGTGACTTGGTGTCCTGCCACGGCAGGGGTTGGACCCTGTGGCCTTTGTGGCCCCTTGCAACTCGACTCTTCTATGAAATAGCATCTGAAGTTGCTGAGCTCCCCCTCCGGAGATAAGGAGGAAGTAAAAAGATTGGGCACTTTAACGAGGATGGTTGTGGCCAAATTAAGGAGCCGAGAAAGCCTGCTGATGTTGGAGCTTCCCCGGAAGCACGTTAACTCATCAACACAGTGGAGGTGGCACTCAGACGAGCCGCGATGCTGGCTGTAGCATCCAGGTAGGGGGATTGGGAAAGGTGTTCTGTCAGGTATCGCCCCTCCAAACTGTGTGAGGCTTTGTAGCTCAAAACCAGCACCTCCCATTGGGCTCAGAAGCTGACAAGCTGCCCGCACAGGTAGGCCAGAATTGCTCTTACACGTTTGGACCTTCTGGGTCACTGGGCAGGTGGATAAAGCGGAGCGGCCTCTCATCTCACCCAGGTGTGCCGCCCAGACAGGTGAAGCTGCTGCCCGTGGTCCTTCCAATGGGAGATGTGGGGGGTGAGGCTGCCACCTATATGGGGAACATGGGCTTTGTCATAGCTGGCACAACTGCTTTGTTGGCTCCGTGAGCCCCGGGACCTCTCACCGAGGCAGCTCCCCTGCCCTTTGCCGCTCTGCTCTGCGTCCGCCTGCCCCACCAGGCACTTGCTGGAAGGAAGGCGCAGGGGCCCCTGAATACCTGGCCGCTGCATCTGAGCCTCTGGGTTGGCTGGTGGTTGCTTCCCCCCGCCAACCCCCCCCAAACCATGGGTGTTTCTGCCTGAGCTTTTTCCGGAAATTAAACACCCTCCCCTCCCCATTCCATACATCCCTTTTTGCAAAGGGGTCTCCCTTAGGAGACGGGCTCCTTTAAACACGCCGAGAGAAACATTAGCACGTAGCTGCGGTGGCGTCTGCGTGTTTGTTCGTCCGTTGCTCCCGAGGGCCCGAGTGGGCGTCTCTACTGCCTAGCAGCTGAAGCCCTTTCTTGGTGTGTCCGGTAATTATTTATTTCCTCATTTTGCAACATTTGAACCAAAAAGCAAATAAATCCAGACCAGAACAGTTTCCTGCCTTTGAAAAGGACGTAGATGTAGCATCGTTGCGTCTTCGCTTGATGCTGAAAGGTTGGCCTAGCTCCACTGTTCAGCAAGGGGATGCCTCTCTGTGATCCTGGATCCCAATGCCACGTCCACCTCTCTCCCTCGCACATGGTTGCCGGGAGGGGATCCGAAGCACCCATTCCCTGGCTTAACACAAACCGCAGTTTGTTGTTATGCTCAAAGCAGGAAACACAGTTCGTGCAAACTCTGGATTATTGAAACAAGCCAGGATCCAATAGCGCTCCGTCACTGTCTGAGCAGGATGCTTGACTTAGATTTTCAATCAGTGCTTCCTTGCGTGCTCTTTCTGAAAGCCGTTGTGTTGTGCCTTGTAGTTCCCAGGAGCCATGAGGGCTGGGACAGTGTTTCCCAAAGGTTAGGATCGAGGTGGACCCTCACCTACATTTCTAGCCCCACACACGTGCCCTTTTAAGGACAGGGAGGCACACGGTTGTGTCAGGGTGCAACCGGTTGCCACATGCAAACATCAAAGTCGATGTAACGCATCCAGTGCAACATTCAAAAAAGGAATAGGAAAAAACAACTCCCATAACCACACAAGGGGAAATGGAGTGAAGCCGAAGCATTTCCCCAGTGCGGTTGCAGTAAGTGCCAGGGAGGGGGCAAGCAGGCCCTGCCCGGAGACTCACATCCAGTAAAAGCGACCTGCTGAGAGCGGCCTGCTTGAGAGTTTGGCCGGGGCAAAGGGAGCCGCGGGGCGACCTGAGGGTCTCAGCCGGCCCTGGAGCACCTGCAACCCCTGCACCTGCACAAAGTTGCAGGACGGCCGAGCCGCGGCTGCCCAAGGGGAGGGAGAGCGTGCCGCCTCTGCTCAGGGTCCCACTCTACTGCAGACGCTTGGCGGCAGTCTCTCAAACACGCTAGAGGCACTCGGAGCCAAAACCCCAGTTTCTGTTTCGGGCAAGCGCGCGGGAGCAGAGGAAGTGGTAAAGAGCATGTTTTTGTCGAAAGAGCCTTTCGTCTTTCAGGTCCTGCTTTGCTAAGCGAGGCGACTTTCTCTTCTTAATTCCGGCAAGCTTGGGAAGTGCCTCCTCTCTCCCGGGTCGTTCAAACTCACTTTTTGGGGTGGAGCAACAGCAGCCTCGGAGCACGGCCGGAGATGGGGCTGCAGAGGAGCAAGGGACGTGGTCCTCGCGAGGGGACGCCCTTCTCTCCGGGCCTGTTGTTTCGGTGCGCATGTGTCTTAGTTGTCACTTCTTGTACAGCACCAGGAATCTTTAGCTACCTTTTCAGTACATCTAAGCAAGAGCTGGCAGCCACGTCCTCTTTGCAAGGCGAGACTCGGTGGCTAAGCATTTTCAGAAATGCGCTTGTTCCCGCATCCGGGTCATTCCCAGGCTCAGTTCAAAATGGCGGCTTGGGACTACAATGTTTTAAGTGGCTTGGGAGGGGGTTGCGTGGGGATTACCACCTGTTCACTCAGGGACCGAGTGGGGTCAGCCTGCTGGGCCTTCCTCCGAGCCCTGTCCCCTTTTCAGGTGTGGAACCCCGTACCCCAAAGCCGAGCTCCGGTGCCCATGGTGAATTCTCCCGTACTCGCCCTGCAGGGTCTTTCAAGCATGTGAGACCCTGGGCTGCCCTCTTGGTGTCTTGCTCTGCTGTTTCTTTTTGATTCTTCTGTAGGATCTGTGATTTTTACATCTTTACAGTTTTATTACTTTACAGTAGATGAGCTGCCAAAGAGCAGCGTTGCAACAGCTTAGATAAATAAGGGACTGAACCATCTTCTCTCTTGCCCCCCACAAGAGCTTGTGCCACAAGACACATGTGCAGAGCGTTTGAAAGGTGCACTAGCATTGGAAAGGTGCACTTCAGGTGAATACACCTGGCAGAGAGCAAGAACTGGCAAGCCTCTGATGGCCACAGTCTCGGGCGAGGAAGCAGATGCCCCTGTAAAACTGCCGTCGATTGCTGGAGTCACACCTGTCGGCGCTGGAAGCATCTTGTTGTGCTGTGTCTTTGCATGCTCCGGCGCTCTTTAGTTCTCAGTCTTATTGCCACTTGTTTCTTGGGCCAGCTGATAATGACTGGGTTCAGACAGCACTTAAGGGTTGAGTATGGGTTGGATGTGGCTTGTTGTCGAACCACGGTTTATTGTGTTGTCTGGGCTTAGCTGCACAAACGAGCTATGGCCTGTTAAACACAAACAACCCATCAAACCCTCGTGGTTTCCTGCTTGCTTGGGAACAGTTGGCTGTTCACCATGGTTTGTTATCCAGGCTGGTTTCGGACAACACAACAGTCTGCATATCAACCGCAGTCCCCAGTTTGGGGACAGCCCCTCTCAGTCCTCGAGTTATCAGGTTGTCTGAAAGCAGTTGGCCAGGGTTCAGACAACCCACACTCAAGAGCTGAATATGGGCTTTGTGGTTAAGCTCGTTCTCCCAGCTTAAGGGATCCTGTGACACGAATTGTAGTGCTCTGAATTGAACAGAATCGTCACCATCGTCATCAAATTGGGCTAGTTGTCCAATAGAAATCTTGGTCAACTTTATTCGTAGAAGTTCTTGTTGATTTAGAACAACATGCATATAAGTGAAGGGGCGCTTCCGTTGCTTGTAGGGGAACCAAGCCGTTCGCATTTCAAGCATCGTAAATAACTTCAAAATCTGGTGCCCAGTTCATTGGGGCGCCTGGGCAGGTTAGCCTTTAAAAGTAAAAACTGATCGATCGGCGCAATGCAGGGACAGATCGTAGCTCCAGCGTCTTGCTTGCCGTCTTCGGATGCTTCTGACGCTCGCCTGTTTCGATTCCATCTTTCCCGGCGCTGATGTGTTTGTGCAGGAAGTCCCGGAGTTAAAATGCGTGTAATATAAAGAGTCCCAGGTTGGGATTGAAGGCAAGTCCCCCTTTTCTGTCTCTCCCTCTTTCCGTGTTGGTGTCCGTGCGAAACCTGGGATGGGCGCAGTTCACGACCTTCGCACGGAGTGCCTGGAAGTCAAGCCAGCACGGAACCCTCCTTTGGCCGCGCTCTAAACTTTTCCGTGTATTATTTCAAGGCTGCCCCTTGGAGCTGTTTCTTGCAGAAATGCAAGGCTCGGGCAAGCTGGGACTGGCTGCCCCGCCTCTCCCCACTTGCCCAACCTCTTGTGGGGAGAGGGAGATGGCGGGCGGGTGGAGGGAGGCAACGGCATTGCAAAAGACTCCGGCACTTCTCCCAGGATGGCCTGGACCTCTCCGGACTCGTAGCAGAATGCGCCTCTCCCCGGCGTGCACCGGACTCCAGAGGCGCTTGGAATCCGATCGGACGTGTGCCTGCGGTGCAAACAGACGTCCTACGTGCTCGTCCCAGTAATCGCTGTAGGAATTCACTGAACTTACGGGGTGAGAGGGAGACATTCAGAAACTGAGGGGCGTTAGAGACCTGCCTTCGCTTTAAATCAGTCATAGGCCAACTAGCACTCTTCCCCCAGATGTTTCGCACTAGAATGCCCATCATCCCCAGCCAGCACGGCCACTGGTCAGGGAATTGCAGGGGTTGTTTTCAAAAACATTTGGGGGCAACAGGTTTCCCACCCCTGACTTTGCTGCCTCGGGCTGAGGGCGGGGTTTAGAGGGGGCCAGAGCTGCCTGGCATAACTTGTGGCTTTAAAAAGGGGTTGGAGGTTTTTTGGGGGGTGGGGCGGGGTCGCCCTGGAGAAATCCAGAGAAGAGGATTTGGCCCCTTAAGCTTCACCCTGGCTCTCAAAGTGTGAATGGGCCGGGGGGGACCCTGGGCAAGAGCGCAGGGCTGGGACTTGGGGGACCCGGGTTCAAGTCCCTGCTCAGCCATGGAGCCAAGGGGTGGCTTTGGAGCAGTCGCAGGCTTAGCCCAGCCTACCTCACAGGGTCGTCGTTGGGGGATAAGATGGCGAGCAGGAGGAGAATGATGCAATCGGCTCTGAGCTCTTTAAAAGAGGAAAGGACAGGATATAGATCTAATCAATTAATTAATTGACTAAGCCCAGGAGTGCGTGTTCTCAAACTCTCCGCGGGGGACGGGCCACCTAGAGAGTTGCACGGCCCAGCCAGCCAGGCTCCCCCGTTTCCACGCGAGCGAGCTAGGCCGTGGCGCATGGGACTCCTTCCAGCAGCCACGGCCTGCGCAAAGCACCTCTGCGCCTGAGCGGGGACCTGGCGGCGAGGTGCGCGGCTGGGCTGTTTGCAGCGGCCCGAGCATCTGGGCGAGACAGAGTGTTCTTGCGGCAACTCTCTTGCAGCGAGGAAAGGAAGTGTTTGTCGGTTGTAGTGACTTGGCATTTCCTGATGCTCCCTTTTGACACAAGCGCCGCTCTGTGAAAGTCACTTTTTGGTCGGCCGCTGCTCCTGGCCGGCTCCTCCCTGCAGCCCCGAGGCCTCTCTTCATGCAGCCCCGTCCGCCGGTGGACCATGGAGCACCTGGCTGCTTTGCCGACGCTGCCTGCCGTCCCGAGCCAGGTAACCCCTTGCAAACCCCGTCCCGCAGCCAGCCAGCGGTCCAGACCCCCCTCCCACCCAGCCGTCGCATGCGTGTATCTCGCTCGTGTGTGCGTTGCTCCCATCCGTGCACCTCTGAGCCGTGCACGGGGGTTTCGGGCCGTCCCCGTGAGCCGTGAGGAGAGAGCCGAGCGGGTGGAAGCAGCCCATCTGTGTTTGGAGCGCCTTGGATGCGTGGTTGATTCCTGGCTGGCGGGTCCCACCTCCGCATTGGCGAGCATCCATGCCGCACCATCCCCGCCCCCTCCCCTGCTCCTGCGAGCCGCCGCTCTCTCCTAATTAGCGTTTGCAATACCAAACGATGCCATTGCTCTACTTCATCACAAGACGCCGTGCAGTTTGGACAAATGCGTGGCAGGGGAGGCTGTCCATGGCTGCTAGTCCTCATGGTTCCGTGCTGCCCCGGCTTGTCTATGTAGAGCAGGGACTGAGGAACATGGGAGGGGGGCCCCCTCGCATTCCCGTCCTGCTTGTGGGTTTCCGGGGGGTGGCCCTTGACTTCTGCACGAACAGAATTCACGATGCGCACCGAAGGCCTCCATCAGTGGTAGGATGCAGCTCCTTCAGGGACACGCACCTAAAATCCACGTGCTCCAGGATGGAGCCTTGGATTAATCTTTAGCCGCCGCCTTTGCATGCTCAGTGTCTAGACGACCTTTAAAGGCACTTCAGAGGAGAAGCGCAGGGCGTTGAAAGCGCCGCTTCCTTGCCTGCAGATCTCCTGAAGTTCCTGGAGATTCAAAGATCTTTTTTATACACCCAGCCGGGGCTCCGGCACATCTCGCCGTCTTCGAGGGGCAGGAGGTCTCTAGGGGACGAGAGCAGGCCAGCCCCGAGGCTCCTTCGCGAGGGTGCCTTGTCTGCGTTTGTCGCTGAGGAATCCTGACACCGCACTGGGAATGGGATTGCGGAGCTTCCAACTCCGGCTGAGCCACTGGGGTGGGGGTCATCCCCACCTGCCCCGGGTGGGGGGGCAACATCAGTCTGAAAGTTTGCTGCACGGGTTCTGTGAGAGAAGAAACTGTTAGTCCGGCTGGGAGTTGAAACTTTGCACAGGGCAGGCTGAGGTGAGAGGAGGCCCTGGGAGAAGGGCCAGGAAAGATGCAGAGGACTAGGCACTTGAGAGGTGGGAGGGGACTGTCGAGGGAGCATGTGGCTTGCGATGCCCGGAGGAAGAAAGGTGGGGACTGCCCACCCCAGTGAACTGGAGAGCAACTTCTGAAGAAGCTGTGTATGCTTTGCAACGAGGAGGGGCAGCTTGCTCTGCGAGCGAGAACCAGAAGGAAATGGTGCACAGGCAAGACATGAGGTGAAGAAAGGAAGGGAGAAGAGAAGTCTGCGGTCGGGGCCAGGAGCGGTTGCCCCATCTGGGCAGGAAGGAAGAGAAGTTTGGGCCGCGGAGGGCTCTGTGTCAGGGAGCCGTGCAGCCAGGGCCGCTCCGTGTCGCGGGGTGCCAGCCCTCCGGCCCGTTCCGGTTTCTTTTCTCCCCCTCTCTAGTACGAAGGGCCCCCGCGGGGCAGCGGGGTGTGGAAGCTGAATTGCTTTGAACCGGCCGCCGCTTGGTTGGTCTCCGGCAGCGCCGAGCGAGGCTGAGAGTTGGCCAGGGAGGGCTGGCCAGGGGTGGTCGGGCTTCTGCCAAGGTGCCACCCCCCCCCCCCGGCAGGGGGCCCACTGTTGAAAGCCCCTGCAAAGACCACATTTGCCCTCCTCTTACTCTGACCCAGGTAGGGGTGGTGATGTGAGCAGGGGCAATAGATGCCTGGCAAGCACATCGGTGGCAGCCATCATCATTTGCATTATATTATATTATATTATATGTATTGTATAGGGACTGCAGGTGGCGCAGTGGTTTAAACCGCTGGTTGATCGAAAGGTCGCTGGTTCAAATCTGCACAACGGGGCGAGTTCCCGTTGCTCCGTCCCAGCTCCTGCTAACCTTGCAGTTCAAAAGCATGCAAATGCAAGTAGGTAAAAAGGTACCACTTCGGTGGGCAGGTAACAGCGTTCTGTGCACCTTGGTGTTTAGTCATGCCGGCCACACGACCACGGAGACTGTCTGCGGACAAGCGCTGGCTCCCTCGGCCGGGAAACGGGGATGAGCACCACCCCCGAGAGTCAGGCATGGCTGGATGTAACGTCAAGGGGAAACCTTTACCTTTTTTGTATTGTATTGTATTGTATTGTTTGCTGCTGCTGCTGCTGCAGCATTTATTCTTCTTGCAAGGAGCCACGGGCAACTTATTTCTCCATTTCCACTTGACAACAGCCCTGTGGGGCAGGTTAGGCAGAGAGCCTCAGGCCAAGCCTCTAGCCTCCACACCACACCGGCCCTCAGTGAGGAGGAAGAGCACCGGGCAAAACTCGGCTAGCAGGTCGAAGGGGCCCCTTGAGGAAGCCTTTCCCGGAGGCCATCCAGGCCCCGGAGCCGGGCTGCAGGGTGCGATGCTCACGCGCCTTCCGGGCTTCCGGCGCCCCTCAGGGCACGCATCTGCAGAGAGCCGCAGCCCGCCGTGGAGGCGAGCGGAAGGGTGGGCCTGCCCAGGCCCGAATCTCGGCTCCTGCGCAGCCCTCCCCTTCTGGGCAGCGGTGGCGGTGGGGCCAGGGCCGCCCAGGCCCTCAAGAGACATGCGGGGAATCCGGGCAGAGGCCTGCACGCTTCGGGGGAGACGGCCCAAGCGGACCCTCCCCAGCTGGAATGGGGAGGGGACCCTGCGCCCCTTCCTGAACTGGGATTCGGCGCGCCGTCTGCTTTAATGGGATGCGCTGGCGATGCAGCCAAGGGACTGAACTTCCCTTCTCGGGCAGGACTGGGGAGCCCGGAGAGCCGGGGGCTGGACGCCACTTGGCCACGCAGCCCCTTGGGGGAGACTCTCAGCCTGACCCACCTCGCAGGGCTGTTGTGGTGAGGATAGAACGGGAGAGGGGAAGGGCTGCCTGGGGCTCCTAGCAAGAGGGAAACGGCAAGATACAAAGGCCACGTTGCAACGATTTAAAAGTCCTTGAGTAGGGACAGGATCCCCCCCCCCCGGGCAGTGAGCGAGGGTGATCTGAGCATGCACAGAGTGAGCTCTTTGCCCGGGGGAGCCCTGGGCCATCTTTGAGGCTGTTGCCAGAGAGACCCAACCGCGTGGCGGAGTCCCTTTCTCGAGGGCTCGCTCCACAAGCCACGCCGTCCCTGCAGCTGGCTGTGGCCCCGTCGACAAACCGGCGCAGTCCAGCCGGCACGCCGTGCCTCCAACCAGCCGGGCGCACGATAACGCCTTGCTCCGTTGCGCTCCATTTGTTCACCGGCTGCCAGTTCCCTCTGCCTTTCCTTCAAGGAGCCGAAGACGGCACGGCCGGCTCTCCCTCCCTCTCCTCCGCCGTCCTCACAACAGTCCTGCGAGGCGGGCGAGCTGGGAGAGGGCAGCTTGGCGCAAGCTGACCCAGAGCGGAAGTGGGGATTTTAACCTTTTTTCTCTGCCGTTCTCAGCCAGGCGCCCAACCCCAGCGCTTCTTTGCTCTCATAGTCGTCCCTTGCCTGCTCTCTCTTCATCTCTCGCCGCATGGAAATTGGTTGTCATGCTCCTTGGGGCAGGGACCTTTCTTGCTTCTGTTTTTTTGCAGCCATTATTAGCTACATACTGCTTAATATTTATTTATTTACTTATTTATTAAAACATTTCTATGCTGCCCCATCGCAATAAAGCCTCGGGGCGGCTTACAACAATAAATTAAACATATAAATTCATTTTAATATATATATATTTTATATATATATTTTATATATATTTTATATATATTTTATAAAATTTATATATGATTTTATATATATATATAAAATCAAATCTCTACACACTTCTCATGTAAGCGGTTGCAAACTGCTCTGAGAGCTTTGATAGCCATGTACAAAAGCAGTAAGTATATATAAATCATGTTATATATGTGCCATTAAAAAACTTCCAGTCAAAGAGCAAGGCGGAATGATACAAGGTGCAGGAACAGGGAACCAAACGCAATTAATCACAAGCCAGGAGCAGCCTGGGCAAACGGGTGCCTTTTCTGCCGCCCGCATTGCGTGGGGAAGGACTTTCCATGGGGTGGGGGCTGCTACCCAAAGACCCCCCCTCAGTGAAGATATCAGGGTTACGAGGGGCTTCTCAGAGGGTCTTGAGGGTCCCTCGTGGGTGGCAAAGGGGAGATGGTCCTCAAGACAGCTTGGTCCTGACAGAATCTCAGTTTTCGATTTGTGAGGAAATAAAGACGCGGCCCGTGGGAAAGATCAAAGGTGCGAACCTCTGCTTCGTTTTTGATCGGCGCCCCAGTCAGTCAGGATGGTGTATTACCAGGTAGCGGTAAACTCAACCACAGAATCTCAGCCCAGGTACAGACACTTTTATAACCTGCTAGTCACATGCAGGGATGCAGAGTGTTGAGCTTCCAGATAATCTCCGTGCAAGAGCATCCCGGTGTCTTTAGGCATGACATGATGTTCCAAACCGTCAGAAACACCGCTGGCCTGCCTCTGTGGGACTAGATGCTCAGCTGGGCCCATTCAGAAGCCAAGGGGCGCTTCAATGTTTCAGTCTTTCACAGGTATTGGCCTCCAGCGGCTTCTCAGCCCAGCCAATAATGCCATCTTGTCCAGGCGGCAGCAACACCACACAGCGACCTGGCTTGGAATTCTGGCGCTTTCTGAGAAAGGGGTGCAGGTTTGATTTGGTAACACAGAGTCACAGACAGGCCACGTTCTCCTACCAGGATTTCTCTGAAATTTCCCAACAGTCCCAAATTCTTTTGGGCGTCATGCGCCAAGCTCCGAACCAGGCGCAAGGGGCCGCCCCACGCAGGGTAGTGATCTAGTCAGGCGCTTCCCCGTGGCTGGACCGCCGTGGCCCGGCTGCCCCCCTCCAGGAATAATTACTGCCCCCTGCCCAGGCAGAACCCTGCCCCCTGGGCGAACGGCTCAGCTCAGGACCCTCCTTCATTGGCCCCCCGGGGGGCAACTCGTCCCCTTTCAGGTGGGGTGCTCGCTGTCCTAACCAGCATGGGAGGGGTTTACATTCTTGACCCCCCCAAAAAAAGCCGGGGGAAGTGGGCTGCCTGCAAGGCACCTTTTGAAACACCACCACTGTACTTCACCTTGATTTCTGGCAGGCTTGGAGCAGGAGAAATTCCCAGCAAGTGCGGCCGTGCGAAGGCGGGCAGGAGATGCTGTTGGGGTGCATCTCGTCCAGAGAGCAGGCAGCGGGGGGTCCTTTGGGGCGGGGGGAGTGCGGGGAGTCAACCGGTGCCTGGCTCTATTTTTATCGTCCCCTCTTGTTTGGATTTTGGCTGTAAATAGAGAAGGCGGCCCGTCCCCGCCGTCGCCGTCCCGTCTCCTCCTGTTTGCCAACAAAGATTAGCATGGGGCGCGATCTCGTGTGTTTTCGGACAAGCCTGGCTCGGGAAAGGCACCTGAAGGTCACCTGCGCCAAAGCCGCACGGGAGCAGGCAGCGGAAGCACCTTTGGGGGGGCGGGTCGGCCCCCGTTTCCCCCCAGCGTGCACCTCCGCGCTTTTTAAGGAGCTCCTATCTGCTGGGCGCTGGATCTGCAGGCTGATGGAAGCTGACGCTTTTAAAGGCTGATTTGCCAGTTTAAAATGTTTGTGTGCAAGTAATTTTTAAGGTTGAATTTGTGAATCCCCCCCCCTTTGATGCTGTGAGAACAACCACTAAGAAGTAGGTAGGGGAGGAAATGCTTTATATCACCCATATTTCCTGCAAGAGGCCAAACCCTCTTTTGATGGTGGCAGGTTGTTTTTTTTTACTTGCCCTTCCAAGAGGCTAGTCCTCTGTGTTTTCATGGTGGCTGGAGGGGAGGGGCCACATTGCCAGGAGGGGAGGGGCCAAAATCAGCCCATTTTGGAAGTGGGGGAGGGTTTTTGGGGCCGGAACAGGTGCCAGGCCGAGACCTTGACCCAACAAGGAGGCATCAGAGAAATGAGCGACTTGGTTGGAGGGGTGCGCACCCTCTTGACCTCTCCCAGAAGGTGGAGCCCCACATTTTGCAGGATGGGAGGGACCAAGGGGAAGCTTCCAGTTCAGTTTCAACTCTTTACATGCCCAGAGGCCTGTCTCTTTGAACTTCGGGTAAGGCTGTTGAGAGCTCTTCTGTCACCATGGAGCCTCAATGAAAGAATGGTGTTTTAAAGAATTTTCACATTTTGGAACCCGAGGGAAGTTGGGGAGGGACCCGCTCTCAGCGCAGGTACCTCGGGCTTTATGGGTCGTAAGCCCAATCAGCCAGCAAGGAGAGAAGCACCCCCTTCTCCGGCTACGGCCTTCCTAAATAGCTATGGCTGCCTAGAGAACACAGAAACAGAGCGAAGGGGCCTCCCAGGCCATCTAGTCTGACCCCCGGCTCCAGCCGGCTCTGCTCACGACGTGCCCACCATGTGCATGTCCAGCCTGTCTTTGAACACCCGCACCGATGGGGCCTCAACGACCCCCGTGGAAGCCCATTCCACGCCCTCGGGGTCCTGACTGTCAGGAAGTGCTTCCTGGCATCCCAAGTGAACCTGGGTTCCCTGAGCTTTGCTCCCTTGGAGCGCATCCTGCCTTCCTCTGCAGGGGAGAACAGGCCTCTACCCACCTCCGTGTGACAGCCCTCACATGCCTGTATGTCGCCAACAGGTCCCCTCGGAGTCTCCTCTTCTCCAAGCTGAAGAGACCCAGTTCCCTCAGCCTCACCTCATACCCCATCATCCCCTGCAAACCGGCCACCGTCCTTGTGGCTCTTTGCTGCACTGACTGACCTGGCCGTGTCCTTCCTGTAATGGGGGCCCGGGAAGGATATAGCCAGGTTGGGGTCCGTGCCGCGCAGGGCCACAGGGATGGCTGCCTGCGGAGTGCTGCAGGTGAGTAGGTCGCTTTGCAGCATGCTCCCCGGACAGTTAAGCTCTGCTTATGTTTGAAAGAAACAGAAGATAAAATAAAATCAGAATGAGGCAGGTTGCCCGGAGGATAGTCATTTACACTCATAGAAACATAGAAACAGAGCGAGCCAGAAGGGTCTCCCAGGCCATCTAGTCTGACCCCTGGCTCCAGCCGGCTCCGCTCATGACACGCCTACCATGTGCATGTCCAGCCTATCTTTGAACACCCGCACCGATGGGGCCTCAAAGACCCCCCATGGAAGCCCATTCCACACCCTGGGGGTCCTGACTGTCAGGAAGTGCTTCCTGGCATCCAAATTGAATCTTGATTCCCTGAGCTTGACTCCCTCGGAGCGCATCCTGCCTTCCTCTGCGGGGGAGACAGGTCAGAAGTTCATCTAGTGGGACAGAGGGCAATGCTGGGAAGCCCCCAAAGGGCTCAGGAAGGCATGCAAAAGGGTCTGGATTAAGTGGCGCCCAGCAGCTTGCACACGGCCAGTGGCTGAGACAAAGTTGTCTCCGGAATCGGAAAGCTTTCCCCGAATCCTGCAGAAGCCCGATTGGTCAAATCCCACAGTGGCACGTTCACACATCACGCTAAGCCACCCTTCAAGTAAGCGCCATGGCGCGGGGGATGGCCTCCCCTTCCCCCTTGGTCCATGGGTTATCCTCCTATTGCGGCCATCTGCAACCCCAGAACTTTGTGCAACTGTGGTCAATCGGAATAATTCTTATTTTTGTCGGTCTTTCCCAGGTGCACAGAAGCGCCCTCGGGACTGTCCAATTCGTGTAATCTTGCCTGGTCAATATTCAGGGTATATTTGTCTGTCCTGACTTTCAAAGGGAGCAGCAAAGCAGGGAAAAGCAAATTTGAAAATGGTTGCCCTGGGCCAGTAGAAAAGCACAAGTAAAGCGGTGAAGTATTATAAGAAAGTCCACCAAAAAAATGAGAGGAAGGGGGCAGGGAGCATCTCTGCCTTGTCAGTTATCTGGTCAATGTAATTCTGTTGATTTTTAGTGTCAAGATAACTCCTTTCGGTGCCCCTCCACCTTTTCAGCAGTTCCCTGACTCTCCAGCCATTCCACAAAGGAGTAAAATCAACTCCCCTCCCCTTTTTGCAGCTCCTCCTTGGAGCACTTTAACTGCTGCGGTTACTGCAGTTCACTGACTGTTCTAAAAAAAAAGCAAAACCTGCAGAAATAAACACAAATTTGAGGACTGAGAAGTAAACGGAGGGGGAATTTGTGCACCTCCTTTAACTGCTCCATTGTCGCAAATGTGCAGGTTTCCTCTCCATTTACTTCCCAGATTAAATTTGTGTATCTTTCTTGTTAAAGCGAACAGGGAACCTCAGTAACCGCAGCAGTAAATTCTGCAGAAAAGGTGGAAGACGATGAGAAGTGTCCGTTCAGCACTTAAAGGCCAGAGGATTGCTCTGTTAAGCGGAAGGTGCCATTCCCCACCCCGTTGTTGTTTTGCTTTGTTTTTTATCTACCTATCGATTTATTTCTGCTTCCCTCTAAATGCCACCTACTACCGCAGTCTCCAGGCGGTTTTGCTGCACCTGCGTTGGCCACTTTCTCCCCTTTCCCAGTGCTTTTCCGTTGGCGGCTGCAACATTCAGTTTGCCTTGACGAAGCCTCTTCTTGCCAGTTCCCACGAAATGGACCAGCCAAGACTAAGAAACCCACAGAGCGTTGCGCTGCGAAGGACTGACAAAACCAATCGCCCCGTTGAAAACACAATTGCACGATGTTCCCGGGCTGCTTTTTGCTTGTTTGCTGCTTGTGTTATTCACGGGTGAACGAGCCAGTGACAGTGAGCCACCTGGCTGTGCGGATGAGATCGCAAGCCGCGGCCCCGCGCGCCGGGAGGCCAGGGGGCTGCTGCAGGCGGCTGGGAGATCTCCGGGGCCAGCCTGTTAGGACGGGGAAAGCCACAGCCAGCCGCTTGAGCGGGTACCGGCGACGGGCCGCGGGCCCCAAAGCTGGCACAGAACTGCCGTGCCCACGCTCCTGGGCAGCCTGTCCCGGCAGGCCTCCGCCAGCTGCGTGCCAGCCCGGCCCAAGTGCCCAGTTTCTCTTCAGCGCCCTCTTGGCTTCTCTCACCTGTCCCTGAGCAGCGGCGAGGAGGAGCTAGCGGGGCAGCGATTTTGGCAGGCTGCGCTGGACCAAAGGGTCTGTGGGGAGCTCGGCGCATCGGGCCCACACTGGGCCGAACAGGCCCGCTTGGACGTGGCCCTCCAGCGTGCGCAGCTTGCCATGGGGCAGTTCCAAGGGGGCCCCAAAGGCAGACCCTGCGTGCTCTCAGCCGGAGGGACCGGGCCGCCGTGGGCAGCGTCGTGGCCCACGCTGAAGGCAGAGGCAGCCGGAGGTCGTGGCTGATAGGGTCCAGTTGTGCAATTATGGGAGTTGTAGTCCAACGGGTTTGGAAGCCACCCGCTTGCGGGGAGCCAAGGGGGAGCTATGGCTGTGCTGCACATTCAGCAGGTGGAATACTCCTCATGAACCCTACGCTCACCGTGGGCACGTGAACCTCCCCTGCAGGAGAGCGTGGGATCGTTTGATGTGGTTCTTTGCCCCATGTCCGCCTGCACCGCCCCGCCTGCGTTTGTCCCGTCGGTGATCCCGCGCGGTCGCAGATCAAGAAGCAAATTGGACGACCGTGCTGTCCAGTGCTTGTTCGAGGGCACACGCTTCAGGGTTTGGCTCCGACGTTGCAGGATGTTCCATAATGAAATGAATTCGGAATCGTTCTTGCAAGGAGTTGAGAAATTGTCCAAAACGCACGGGCGTTTTTGTTTTGTTTGGCTTTGTTTTTACAGTGCTGAAAGCGTTTGCCCAAGCGCTTGCAATTCCTTTGGCTCGGCTCTGCACAGCACCAGAAACCTAGAAGTGGTTCAGGGGAAGAGTTTGAAGCAGTGCCAGAGCTTAGATGGCGTTTGTGCCACGGGCCTCCAGTGCCCTCTCAGCCGGAACAGGTTCGATGAGCAGCGAAAGGTCTGACCGGAACGTCGGACCACTCAAATTCTGCAAGAGCAGGAGAGCCGCTTTCTGACCTCGCCTGTCTTCTTTGCTTTCTCTTCCAGAAGGACTTGGCCTACCTGCAGCAGTGGCTGGAACTCTTCGTGGCAAATTTTGAGAAGATCATCAGTGTGCATTCCCTGGAACCCAGGAGGTAAAACTCTCTCCTCCGCCCCGGATCGAGCCAGCTGCACAGGCGCTCGGGCAGATGGTGCTGGAGGGTGTGATGTAAGAGGAAGTGCCTGGAAGACGGTTGCGCGAGTTAGGTCACAATCCGTGCGTGTTGAGGCAGGAAAAAAGTTCTCCCTTTCCTCGCATTTCTCAGTCAGCAGGCACGCACGCACGGGGCTGCGTTGCGACGTGTACACCAAGCATGGAGAAATGTGGGACGCAGATTTTCTCTGCTTCCAGGTGCCCACGGAACAAACTCCAGCAGGATTAGCCTGCTGCTGTCTTCTTTGTGTACACTTGCACGCACACAAACGTGCATTTTACATAGGAACGTAAGGAAAGCCCTGCCGGATCAGGCCCAAGTCCATCCCGTCCAGCACTCTGCACACGGTGGCAGCCAGCTGCCCGCAGGATCCCTCCAGCAGGATGGGTGCAAGACCACCCCCTGCCCAAGCGCCCCAGCAGCTGGGGAATGCAGGCAGGCCACCTCTGGTAAAGGAGAGGGCACATGGCCAACAAGGCTAGTGGCCACTGGTAGCCACCCCTCCATGGATCAGTCCAACACCCTTTAGAGCCGCCTAAATTGGCAGCCACCACCGCTTCCCCTGGCAGCCAATGCCAGAGTTTTTCCATATTCTGTGTGAAGAGGTCCTTCCTTTTATCTGCCGTAAACCTCCTACCCATCAGCTTCGTGGGATGACCCTGGGTTCAAGGGCTCAGGAAAGTGTCTCCCCCTCCACTTTCTCCATGTGTTCGTCTTGACTGATTCACACCGGGTCTTGCCTCTCCCACCCATACGTTGTGCGCAGTTAAAGCTCATTTGGAAGTCTCTTCTGTCCACAGCATCCTTGCTCGCTCGCTCGCTCGCTCGCTCGCTCTCTCATCGCCTGTTCCCATGTTCATTTCTAAGGAAAGCATCTCAGTCTGACCCTTTTTTAAAAGGAAAAAACCTTTCTCCTACAAATTTAAATTACCTGTAGTCATTTCCTGGAACAACTTCTGGTCGTCCTGCTAAAAGCAGCTTTCTTCATCACTTTACCACACTTTCTGCTCCCTTGTTCCCCTTTATACTTAGTCTCTTCCTATTTTAAGCCAAACAGAGGGCTCTCCTTCATTCTAAGGAGGACCTGCATTCTGAGGCCAAGAAAAACCTTACAGGGCTGTCTTCGTGGACTCGCTCCAGGGCTCCTAGAATTATTTATTTATTTTATTTATGTATTTAAAACATTTCTATGCCGCCCCATCGCAATAAAGCCTCGGGGCGGCTTACAACAGCAATGAACGACATATAAAATTCATATATAAATTATGCGTGTACATTCTCCCAAAAAGCTAGGAGGACATCCCGTGGCGATGGATGATGAGAGTGGCAGACAAGCGCCTTCCAGCAGGACATAGTTCATCCCTGGCGCTCGCCATCACACGATGGACCGGCAGCCCCCAACCTGGGAGGGGCGCAAGAAAAATTCGGGAGGACTAGGCTGTGGATGGCTGCCAGCCCCCCAGGATGAGTGGCCCTGTGCCCTTCAGAACCAGGTGCTGGGGAGCATGGACCAGAGGGAGTGGCATTGTGCCACCGGTCTGCGTCTGGACTCCCACTGGGATTCTGCGGGGCCGGTGCGGACGCGGGCGGTGGACTCAGCCGGCCTCGGTCAGACCCGCAGGGCTGCGGTCACATGCTCTTGCTCCCCAGGGCCGGGGGTGGCTGTGTGGGACCCCTCCCCATCCTGGCCACGGCGCTGCTGGGGCTGCCTCCCTCCCAGGAAGGTGCAGGAAGAGAGGCGCTGTTGGCACCCACAGGGCAGCTTCCTTTTATTTATTCATCGAACACTTTTATATACCATCCGCTACCAAGGTCTCGGAAGGGCCTTACAATAAAAGAGAGTGAAGCATAGTATCCAAATAAGTTCTCTGTACAATAAAACCCCACATTAAAACCACAACAAAACCTTAAAATATTGGGCAAATTAAAAGGGTTTGGCCTGGCACTGAAAAGAATAAAGTGTCGATGCCAGGGGACCCTCTCTGGGGAGGATGATCCATAACAAGTGCCACCACAGAGAAGGCCCCACTCTGGGTAGCCACTCTCCTGATCTCCTTCAAGGAGGGTCCCCAAAGAAGGACCCCTGCCCCAGATCTTAAGGGGCGGGCGGGCACGTCGGGAAGGAGGCGCTTCTTCGGAGATGCAGGTCCTAATTATAAAGCTGCCCATCTTTGAGGTTGAATTCTCTGGACCATCTTCTTGGGACACTTTTCCCCAGCACGGTGCCCACCGAAGATGTTTGGCTGGGGGGGTGGTACCAGGTTGGGGGCACCAGGTTAACACAGTTCCGTCCCCTTGGAAATTCACATGCTGAAAGACAGGAAAAATTTAAAGCGCCACCTTCTGAAAAGTGCTTTGGGTGCTGCGCAGCCCCATGAGGCCCTCCGAGTGCCACGGAATTGGGGTTGGGGGGCAGCCCAGCACAGGAGGGCCAGCGCGGGGTCGTGGCGAA
Organism: Varanus salvator macromaculatus; assembly: GCA_023646645.1. Lineage (NCBI taxonomy): Eukaryota > Metazoa > Chordata > Lepidosauria > Squamata > Varanidae > Varanus > Varanus salvator. Next base: position 120,759,055 of record JAIXND010000654.1, read on the forward strand.
GAGGCAGCAGCCCGAGACGGAGAGGAGGTGGCCGCCTTGAGCCCCTCGGAAGGAAAAAGGCGGGCAGGAATATGATGGATGGACTTGCCTCATTCTTGCCCTTCGTATCCAGAAGCGACCGTCAGGTGCAACCTTTAATCCAAGGAACGTCCAAGAAATCCCAACGTACCAGCTGGAGAATGCCAAGCCCTGTCAGTTTAGGATGTTGCATCCCATATTTTTTCCTCTTGCAGGGAACCCCGGGCACTAACCCAGTCGTCATCCTCACTATCTTATCCCCACAACAACAACCCTGTGAGGTAGGCCGGGCTGAGAGTGGGTGACTGGCCCCAAGTCACCCAGTGGGCTCCATGGCGGAGCGGGGACTCAAACCCAGGTCCAACGCTGGCCCCAAGTCTCCTGGGTCCCCAGTCCAAGGCTCCCACCACTAGGCCCTACTGCCTAGTTTTTCTATCTAACAGTGGATTGGGTTGCACCCTGGATAGCTCAGAAACAATTGTGACCTTCATTCCGGCTTATTCCTGGTTTGTTAGCTGAGATGTACGTCCACTGAAGGAGAAAGCCAGGCCCTTCCCTCTCCCCGTTGAATATTCCTTTCCCGCCTAGCAAAAACTCAGGTATCCGGATGCAGCCGGAGAAGCAGGAGGTGCAGCGATGCCTTGATGCTCTCCCTGTGAGCTGTGCGGTGCGGTGCGTGGGAAGGCATCCCATCCGCCCCAACGCAGGCGCACAGCGTTGCGCAGCGGCTAGCATAGCAAGCGCGCTTGTGCCTTCAGCTTGGGCTGGTGCGAGAGGCTGCGGAGCACGGCCTGAGAGCCGCGGGGAGGGAGGGACGCCTCGCCCGGGGCAGCCAAGCCGGGCTTCCTCCTCCTCCCTGTGCGCTGGCGGCTGATTTCCGCACTGCCCTGTTGCCACACCGACGGAGCGCCTGATGCAACACCCGCTCGAGATAACCCATCGGTGCCTGGGCAGCTTCCTGCCCCTCTTCTGAGAGAGAGCGCCGTTCGCCTCTGCTTGTGCTCTGCCCGCCATCGTCGCCCTGCAAACACCCTTCCACCCTGTCCTGTCCGCTCGCTCGCTCGCTCGCTTTTCTCCCTCTCGCGGCGCCCAGGTTTTGCAGCGTGGTCCCGGTGGACGGAGGGCTTGTCCAGAAGGCAAAGGGCAGCCGGGCTGAGGAGGAGCAGCGGGGGCTTCTGCGTGGCAGCCCCGCCGGGGCCCAGTTGTGGGGCCCTGCCCGGGGCTCTCAGAAACCTGAAGCTGGCTCTGATCGGACTCACTGAATTTCACTTCTTGCTGTGGTTGCACAATCTGGTTTTCAGCGGAGAATTTTGCAAATGTCCCATGGTTGTTTCCCTTGCCTTTGAACGAGCCTCAAGGTCTGTTGTGGGGCGATGCTTACAGGCTTGCTCGCTCCGGTATCTTCTTTCATATGGGGCTGCCATGTGGACACACTACCTGGCAAAGCCAACCACTGGGAATTTCTTGTTCAAAAACAGAAGAAGCGGGCAAGTTTCTAGTCCTTAGGAAAGCTGCAGAGGCATGATAGCTGAACGGGACTTTGACAGGCCGGATGGTGTGGCCTGCATTGCCGCGGTGCACCTGGCACTCGTTCTCCGCCATTTCTTTTTGCCTTTTCTGTGTGCTGCATGGACTTTCTTGAAAGCAAAACCTTGCGCTATGGAATGGGGCCACAGGCTGCTTTTCCCCAAACAAGGAACCCAAGGGCGCCAGATGTGACCTACATGGAGCCCCAGTTCAGTCCTCCGGGTTTCCTCAAATGTCCTTCCCACCCTGAGAGCCCCGATTATTGGACGGATTTCCAGATTGTGCGCTGTTTTACTGATTCCAAAAGACTGGTATGCCTCTCTAAGGGCCCTAAGCTATGCTCCGAATTTGGCCCTGCCACCTTTGTTTTCAGCCTCGCCCACCACCGGAGTCGCTCGCCAATGTGCCACGTTTGGCTCACCGCTTGCCAGGGTGGGAGCGCATCCACCAGCCCAGGTCCAGCAGGATCGGAGCAAATCCATCTGTCTGGAAAACACTTGTATCGAATCGGGATGTAAGGATGATCTCGAGGGACCTTGCTCTTGTACGCAGCTGCATTAGTATTCCCATTATGCATTCCTTATTAAAGACATGCATCTCAGACAGGAAAAAGTTATTTTGTTCATTAAATGCACTGGGAGTGATTACGATAGTAAAAACAAAAGCAGCCCATCTCTTGCAACCGTGTTGGTTTCTGCTTGCGTTCCAAAGCATGATGGTCCCTCTTAATTTGTCCGTTTCAGCTCCTTGGAACGCCTTTTCCATCACGCCCAGTGGCCCATTCGCTCTCCAGTGCTTTGGAGTGACGTGCTGAGCAGGTTCAAACTGGCTTTCATACGAACTTTCGGGTTCTGCTTCCGCGCTGCAAACGTGCAACATAGTGCCCCGTCCTGTAGCATAGAGGAGTCGAGCTGGAAGGGGCCATGAAGGCCATCCAGTCCACCCCCTGCTGGTGCAGGACACCAGGTCACACCACCCCACTCAGGTGGCTGCCCAGTTTCCTTTTGAATGTCCCCAGTGTGGGGCAGCCCCCCACCTCCCCAGGCAGCTGGTCCCACTGCCCTCTTGCTCTGACCGTGAGGAAGCTTTTCCTGATGTCCAGCCTGGATCTGGGTTGTCGCAACTTGAACTGATTATTCCGTGTCCTGCACTCGTATCAGCAAGAAGAGATCTTGGCCTTCCTCTTTGTGGCAGCCTTTGAGGTCCTTTTAGAGGGAGCTCATGTCCCCCCTCCGTCTTCTCTTCTCAAGGCTGAACATGCCCAGTTCCCTCAGTCCCTCCTCACAGGGCAGCATTTCCAAACCCTGGATCATTTCTGTTGCCCTCCGCTGGCCCCTTTCTAATTTCTCTGCATCTTTCTTAAACCTTGGTGCCCAGAACTGAACGCAATATTCCAGGCGAGGCCTGACTAGTGAGGAGTCCAGGAGAAGTACTCCTTCTCATGATTTGGAAATCATACTTCTGTTAATGCATCCCAAAATAGCATTTGCCCTTTTGGTGGCTGCATTGCATCATTGGCTCATGCTTAGCCTATCGTTCACAATCGCTCCAAGATCTTTTTCCTTGTTCAGTTCTGTTGAGCCACGTGTTCCCCATCTTGTATCGATACCTTTGGTTCCTCTTTCCTAGGTGGGAGACTTGGCACTTGTCCTTCTTGAATCTCATCATGTTGCTTTCAGCCCAGTGTTCAAGTTGATCAAGATCGCCCTGGATCTTCCGTCTGTCTTCCAGGGTGTTTGCTATTCCACCCAGTTTGGTATCGTCTGCGAATTGAATGTGGGTGCATTCCCATTTGTCCCATCGCTATATCCAGGACAGTATCCAAACCTCTTTTTGCTCGGCCTGTGGGTGACTGGGCCACCCCCGCTTCCATTCCAAAGCATCCCTGAAAGACGTCCGTCAGGATTACTGCGAAAACTCCCGGAAAAGAAAAGCACGGGCAAATTGTTTACATGGCTATCGACACCTTCCAGAGAGCTGCAAAGCGGAGACCGGGGTTAACGTTCTCCGCCTCTCCAGCATCTCTCCTGAGGATAAGATGGAGGGGAGGAGCAGAATTATGGGAGCTGCTTTGAGTCCCTCGGAAGGAAAAATGTGGGGTACAACTATAATAAATAATAATATTGATACGGGGGCCTGCTATTTATTAGTGTTGCAACGAAACTGCATAGGCTCCGCGGTGCCATCTTAGAAACTGGGCTGCGCACGAAGGAGCCCCTGAATGCGTGTGCAGTGGAGGTCGCGCAGCAATGACCTTCCTGCATGTGGCTTGCACGGCGGTTGTGCAGGGCTCAGTTCCTGGCGAGCAGCTGGTGTGCGCGCCCGGAACTTGGCTCACAGATGTGGGGAAGCGCAGCAGAATCCTGGGAGCTACTTCACATGGGATTTCCCACAGATCCCTATTATACATGCGCACCCGAATCCACTGTGGGTTTCTCTGACTCCCCCCACAACCTGGTGCTGAGTTGGAGACTTTTCCCACGCACACATCTGGGATCACATCCTCCGAATTAGCGGCAGCCCAGCTCCCCGGTAGCCTCCCAGAACGGGGTCTGGCACGGCATCAGGGCAGCCCCCGTTCCCAGACAGAAGACTATAGCCCTGGGCTATTTTTAGGTGGGTCTTGTGCAGCTCCGTGTCAGTGAGCGATGGGTGATACTTCAGCTTTTCATGGCCAAAATTGGACTGAGGCTGAGCGCGGGCACCGCCGAGCGCCGTTTTTAGCCTGTGACGACCCAAAATGACGAGCGGCAACACGACCTCTGACACTGCGAATGGATCTTACGCATCCTTCCGGCCTTTTCGCAGCATTGTCAGCGATGCGCCGCTCACTCGCTCCCTCTCACCTTGGGGCACGAGACCAGGTAGACTTGCCACTGGGTCTCAATTTAGCCTGGATCAAGAGTATTCGGGACAGCAGGCTTCTTTGCCCTCCCCCTTCCCACGGCCACCCCTCCCACCCCTCCAAAAGGGACTCGGACTTTGGAGAGCCCGCCGAATGGGGTGTGGCAGAGAGGGAAAGGGGGGACCCCCAAAACGGGACAGAGGGTGCTTCCGTGAGCAGGAGGTCCCTGGGGTTTGCCCGAGGCCCCCCCTGGATCGTGGGAGGGTCTGCAGCCTCCCCCCACCCAGGCAAGCCCCCCCGTTGCTCTAGCTAATAAATATGAATTTAACGCTCTGCTGCGCTTGGACGGGCGTCTTAGCCTGAGGTGCGCATCCTGCCCGTTACGGTGCTCAAAAGTTAGAAGGCGCTGGGCGCATTGCGCACCTTCCCACCCTGTTGCCGCTCTCACAGTGCTGCTCCGATTCCACTTCTCCACGTTTCTCTCCTGGTTATTCCTCTCTGCACCTTTCTCCTTCCTTGTAGTCCTCCTCTAGTGGAAGCGTTTTCCCTGGTGGGGTCCCAAGCCGTGCACAACTCTGTTAAACGCGAATAAAGTGCCCCGGACTCTCACAGAAAGCTGATTCGTCCGTCGAGCCCATTCCTTCTCTGTCCTCCTTCCAAAGAGCTTGGGGGGGGGGTTCCTTATATCCTCCCAACAGCCCTGTGAGGTAGACCAGGCCAGTCGATGAGCTTCGCAGCTAGCCGAGCTACTTGAACCCTTGCATGCTCAGAAGTGATTGTTGTTCCCAAGCATCAGAACACCAGAAAGGATCCCATACGGACCGAAAAGTGAAGCGGGACCCCCAGATTAATCAAGATTCTGGAGCAGCTGCCTGTGAGGAAAGGTTGCAGTGTATCAGGCTGTTTATTCACTTAGTGATTATATGTATACCCCTCCACAGTGCTCCTGCTGCCCTACATCTTACCCTCACCACAACACCCCTGTGAGGTAGGCTGGGCTGAGCCTGCAGCTGGCCCCAAGTCCCCCAGTGGGCTTCATGGCTGAGCGGGGTCTCGAACCCCGATCCCGGCTCCCAGGCCCACACTCCGCCCCACTCTTCCTGTTTAGCCTAGCGAAAAGGCGGTTATGGGAAGGAATGAGCAATGTGCAGGTCTTTCCACTTGGCTGGGAGAAAACAGAGGGGCAAAATGTTCCTCCCTCCCTTGGAATGCTAGAACCCACACGGATCCTGCCGCGGAACCGAGCGGCAGGAGATGCAGGAGTGATGAAAGGAAGGGGCTTCGTCACGTACGCTCAGGAACGGGAGCCCGCCAGCACGCAACGCAGCCCAGTTCTGGTGGCGCGACGGGGCGTAGGCAGGTGCACGGGTGGGTCGGCGGGCGCTCGTCCGCTGGCTGCCCTCGGAGGTGGGGGGCTTCCGCGGCGCCTTGGCCCACTCCTCTGCTTCCTTCGTCCCTTGCAGGCCGGAGGAGTCCGTCTCCGAGATCCCGCTGCTCCCCCGGGACGTCCTCCATGTGCTCACCCAGCAGCTGGCGCACTGCGTGCCCCAAAGCGCCCGCCAAGAGGTGGCTGAGGCGGGCCTCGGGCAGGCCCTCCTCATCGTCAAGTTCTTCATCATCATTTGCAGGTACGTCTCGGCCGCTTCGCTTTTCCGCCGGCGTTTTGCTCCAAGCCTGGCCACAGCCGGGTCGGCCGCCCTTTGGCGCAGGTTCTGCTGTCATTTAACGCCTGAAGCAGCGCCTAGCATCGCGGGCAAGCGCTTTGTTCCGCCAGGTGCTCGAGCCCGCCTCTGCCGCCTGGGGGCCGCGTGGTGGCGGCTCATCTCAGGAGACGGGGGTTGTGATCAGGTTTGTTCCCGCCAGAAAATAATGGGAAATCCGATTGCTGAGCACATCCTGCCTCTCTTGGGGGAATCCTCGGAGCTGCGGAGGGGCAGGAGGCTGGGATCGTGCCCAGACGGAAGTCCTGAGATAGCCGGTGGTTGTCCTGAGACCTCTCTTGCCTTACCCTTTTTAACAAACAAATAGAAGCATGGAAACAAAGCGAGTCAGAAGGGTCTCCCGGGTCATCTAGTCTGACCCTTGGCTCCAGCCGGCTCTGCTCACGACGTGCCCAACCTGGGCACGTCCAGCCTGTCTTTGAACACCCTCACCGATGGGGCCTCAACCACCTCCTGTGGAAGCCCATCCCATACCCTGCAGGTCCTAACGGTCAGGAAGTGCTTCCTGGCATCCAAACTGAACCTGGGTTCCCTGAGCTTTGCTCTGTTGGAGCGCATCCTGCCTTCCTCTGCAGGGGAGAACAGGTCTCTGCCCACCTCCGTGTGACACCCCCTCACGTACCTGTATGTCGCCAACATATCCCCTCTGAGTCTCCTCTTCTCCAGGCTGAAGAGACCCAGTTCCCTCAGTCTCATACCCATCATCCCCTGCAAACTGGCCACCATCCTTGTGGCCCTGCGCTGCACTGACTCCAACCTGGCTATATCCCTCTTGTAATGATGGGCCCAAAACTGAACACAATACTCCAGTGGCGGGCGCACCAGAGTTGTGTAGAGTGGCAGTAACACCTCTCTTGCTCTAGGAGCCACGCTTCTGGCTATGCAGCCACGGGTTCCATGTAACCTCCAAGCCCCAGAAATAGGGTGGGGTACGCCAGTCTTGCAGTATGAACATGGCACCTTGATCTAGCAGCAGAATTTTTATTTCTCCATTTGGTGTATTTTGCCCTGCAAGGAATTCGAAACCGCTTACATAATTCTCCTCTCCTTTCTTCCTTATCCTCAGCACAACCCCGTGAGGGAGGTTAGGCTGAAAGTCAGGAACCGGCTCAAAGAGTGTCGTGGCCAGGTGGCGACGAGACCCCGCATTCCCCGAGTCCCAGCTGGGCGCTCAGACCGCCGTGCCGCACAGACGCTCCTGAAGTTCGGAAGTTCCTAAATGGGACCAGAACTTCTTAGAAAGGCGCTAGGATGACGTAGAAACAGGTGGCCCACAAAACGTGGAAGCGTCGGCGTTCGGGGCCTTTTCCCCGTTGAATCAGTGCTGGCCTCTTCAGTCTATCCTCTTTTGGTGCTCCTTTCCGAATTTTGACTTCTTAGCCAGAAGCATTTGATTTAGGCAGTTTTTAGAAATAACAACAGGAATGAAGGGTTTAGGTTAAGGAGCTGCATCCTCGGAGTAAACGAAAATATTCAGTAAATGTTTTGGTGGGAATAAACGGATAAGCCTTGCCAGAGCTGACATTATTTGCAGAAGATCTTTGTGAACTTCTCTGAGCTTTTATTTTTAGCGTCCTGCTGGCTGGAGGGAGGTGGGGGAGACTCCCAGATCGAGTATAGGTCCCAATTTCAGCGCGATCCCTGCTTCGTCTTGCTTTTTCCTCCCTAAAATACTTCCACTTTCAAAATCTGCTTTCGCTGCTCCACCCCGTCCCACCTAGCTCTAAATCAGGATTATGCTGTTTGTGGGCATGATGGGAGGGAGTCTCATCTCTTCCTGCGTTTTATGGCCTCGCCAGTCTTCCCTCTATTCTGGGAATAATTACAAGAGGCGGTAGACGGGGCGTATGTGTGGATGCGGAAGGAAGAGACAAGGCATTACTTGGGACTCTGCAGAGTCCTGGATTGATTGATTGATTGATTGAATTTGTATGCCGTCCATTATTTGCGTCTCTGGATGGCTGACAACATGTGTGAATAAAATAAATACATTGATTATCCCACGCTGGGTGTAATCAATAACATACAAACAATAAAATCCAGTTACTATTAATACATATTAAAATATTGGTTAAATAAAAAGGTCTTGGCCTGGCGCCAAAAAACATATAATGACGGTGCTAGGCAGACCTCTCTGGGGAGCGCATTCCATAGTCGGGGTGCCACCACAGAGAAGGCCCTCCTCCGGGTACTCACTCTCCTAATCTTCACGGAGGGTTCCTGGAGGAGGGCTTCTGCTGCCGATCTCAAGGGGCGGGAGGGCATATAGGGAAAAAGGCGTTCCTTTAGGTATCCTGGTCCCAGGCCGGATTGGGCCCTTCATGGGTGCAATTCAGGTTAATCTACATTCCGCAATTTGGGACTTGTGTTCTAAAATCCACCCTGGGGAGCAGAGCAAAGTCGACCTGGCAGTTTCCCCAGCCTGCGTGAATGCAGCCGCGAACAACCCGTGTGGATCAGGTCCCCCTCCTTACTCTTGGCAACAAGTGGAGCCAGCTATCGAAAGAGCTGCGCTATAACTGAGATCCGCAGTTTTTTTCTGTTGATAGCAGGGAGGTGTTCTTTTAAATATCAACATACAGGGACACACAATATAAATGCCTCTAGTGCTGTGGATTTTTTTATTTCCTTCAATATTGCTGAAATGTTGTATTCCCCCCCTTTTTAATGGTGGCTCGGTGGTTCTTCTATTGCACAATAAAAATGCAAGAAAATTAAAACTTAGAATCCATCATGTTGAAGGACCATCCCTTTTTCTAGAATGCTGCACTTCCACAGGATCACGGGCGGGCAGCTCCTTTCCCATCTTTTGCTCTCGAGTAGGTGCAGCTGGTCCGGACAGGGGCCTTAACATGCCTGCTCAGCCCGCACTTCTGCAGGGACCAGGCGTGGGCTGGCAGAGTCAAATGCCAAAGCCAAAGCGCCCACAATTAAGGAGCCTCATCCCCTCGTTGCCACGGCGCATAGGTCCTCTGGCCCCTTCCCGGGGACCCCAGCCCACTTTCTGGGCAGACGCCCTTCTCCCCCCAAATCCTCTGTGCTCAGTCCAGCATCGCCATCGCCGGCTCTCCCGCCACGTCTTCTGTTTCCATGGAAACCAGTCTGGTACCCTTTCCGGCACATCTGTGTCTTTAAGCGCTTACCGCTCTGTCCCTCCCTCTCCTGCTGCTCTTGGCCCGACCCCTCTCCACGTCCCCAAAGCTTTGCAAAGGTTGGGGGCTCGGGGGACCCCGATTGGATGCCTGCACCGTGGCCTTAATGCTCTGGCCAAGACTGCTTGTAACATGGGGCGGGGAGTGGATGCTCTGATGTTGCAGTTGGGGGGGCAACCCCCACCCCACCCTCTTGGGGTGTTTGCCACCCTCTTTTTCCCTCGCATCTTATTCCCCATGTGATGCCGGCCCCGAATTTCCTGGGTGCTAGAATGTTCAAACTCCAGAGATTCTCGCTCCAAGGATTCTTCACAAGCAGTAAAGAAGCTGAAAGCTGCCGTCTGCAAACTGGAAGAATCGGATTTCCTTCCTTCGTAGAATATTTCACAACATTTGAGCTCCGGTAGTATTGCACGAGCAGCATGACATTGGATGGTGGCAGTTAAAATTCTTGCTGTCCGGGTGATGTCGTCCCACCTATAAATCCATGCAATCCAGGCTATGCAGTTAAAGGAGCAGAAGAAAGCTCAAATAAGTGAGCCAAACTGCGTTCTGCAAGGAAACGTCTCTATTGGATCACCGGCATTAGGAAAGTGTCTCACATGCCTATGGACCAACATCAGTATATATTTTTTGTCCACCAAGGGCTGGGCAGTGGCTGTTCCAGCCCTCCTGGATAGCTGTGGGCACAAGGGAAGCCGCCGTCTGTAGATTCTCACCTTCCATTTTTGCTGTACACTTCTTCCCCCCCCCTGCCCATTTTTTTCCTTTTCCTTTCCTTTTTTTCTTTTTTAGCAAGAAAAAAGGATGAAAGTTTGCCTTACTGGCACGAAGACCCAGAGTCCGAAACAGAGGGGCTTCTGGATTTCCCCTGAATCCAGTTTATCCTTTCAGGTGGGCTGAGGCTCAGTGGCACTGGCCACCCCAGGAGGTAGCTATAAACCGCAATCATCGTCGTCGTCATCGTCATCATCATTCTTTTGACGCTAGGCTTCTGTCCATGGAAACCTTTGTTCTGGAAAGGCGCTCAAGAAAAAATGGGGAAAACAGACTTTTTTTTTTACTAGAATGTATACTTGGCTTTTCACTATTAACCCCGATGCTGAAATATGCAAATAACATCAACAACAGCAAGGGCCGTATTTGCTGGCCATTCCCAATGCCATCAACAGCTTTTAAGCCCACTTCTTTAGCCAAGGTAGCTTGTTTGTGTGCTTTTCAGTTGCCTCATTGCGGTAGTTCATTGCCAGAAACTCCGGTCCTCCTATAATTAAAAAAAAAAAGTTGACGGATCTTGTGAGCAGAGCCAGCTAGTGCCGGAGGTCAGACTAGATGGCCCAGGAGGCCCCTTCTGACTCGCTCTGTTTCTGTGTTTCTATGTAATGTGGAACTTCTGCTAAGCCTGGATCCAACAGCTTCCCCTGGTTTGTGTTGGTTAGTGGACACAAGGCACCAAAAGGTTGGATCTGCCTGTGGCCACTGGAGTGCCATGTGTGTAAAATAACTGTCCGTCCTTAATTTTGTGGAAATTACAAAATGTGGATAGCTCCCTACCCTTCACCCTTCCCTCTTCAACAAGAAGTCCCTGGCTTGTTTTTATGAACAGCTATCAGAAACCATCAGTGGTGGCACTGCCATGCATCTCTAAAAGACGGGAGAAAAATCCATTTTTCGGAGATAATTTCTGTGGCTTGCCTATTGTGACACGTCGGGAGACGAGGTAGTCGCTCTCTTTGGCTTGGGTCCTGCTATAAAATTGAAGCATCTCTCTGAGGACTTGGAGAGAACGGCTAAAAATGAAAATACTATAAATAAAATTGCAGCTTTCTAGTTCTGGGGGAGTGTAGTTTTTTAGAACAGGAAAAGTTCTGGAAGGGAATGGGAATTCCAGCCACGGTCTGCCCCCCTGGAGGGGAGGATGGTTTTGAATGTGCATGGCGATGCGTCAGGTTGCTTCAACTGATTCTATTCTATTGCAATATTTACTAATCCTGTTTCCAAGGCAGTTAAATAATATGCAATTGTTTAAATAAAGGTACAGCCAAGGTATTACAGGCCTTTAAAGCTCACGAAAGGAGCGGAACAGTCAGAGCATAGGAGGAAGCCGAAACAAAAACAGTTGAGAGGATTTGAGAAGTCTGGCCAAAGGGCTTCGCTGGCACCGGAGCAGCGTCCCTGGGGGCGCGGGGCACCCCCTTGGGGCACAGCTGCAGGGGAAGGACAGGGCGAGAGGAGCGGGTTGTCCGCCAGCCTAACCTCAGGCGGGGAGGGTCTTTGTGGTACCCAGGCCTTTCGCTCGCCTGGGTCCGCAGCCGCGGAGGGCTTCGCAGGTGCTGCCGGGGGGTGCTTTTGCAACAATGATCCCCGCTTCCCATCGCTTGGAAAGCTCGACCGGGTCACGCAATCCACGCCTGTGCCGAGCCACCTGCGGCACCCCCACAATGCTACCTGTGTCCCGACTGCTTGACTGGGGTGCCAGCATTGGGGTCCAGGCACGCTGAGTGCCTCCCTTGTACCGCTGAGCTACGGCCCTTCCCCAAGCCAGTGGGGAGCATGGGGTGCATGGGAGACAGAAACCGGCTCCGAACTTTGGGAGACAGGCGCACAAGGAGCTGCTGCGAGGAGACCAGCCGGGCACCTGCCCCAGCTCCGAAGGCGGTACTCTGGGCACACGCCGGCCCTCACCTTGGCAACCTTTTCCCCCCCTCCGCCTGGCAGCCGACCTGGTTTGCCCTCCCCGTTGCCCTTCGTGGCACCGGGAGGACGTGCCGCCGAGCTTCCCACCCCGACCGGTCCCTGCTGGCCCCTCACCTCTCCATCCCCGGGAGGCTGGGCGCCCGAGGTCGCTCGCGCCCACCCACCTGCCTGCCCACGCGATCAGCGTCCGTTTCCTTCCCGTCCTGGCATATCATGCTGCCCCCACCTCCTGCGGGTCTCGCCAGCTCCGTGGGCCCCCCACCCGTTTTTCAAACCCTGCCGAGGGTTATTCTTGGCATGCGGCAAGTGGCTCACATTTTCTTCCTGCGAGGCCTGCGGTCTGCGAGGGAGCGATAAGGCCCAGCTGATAATTGTTTCCCTCGCACAGTTGCCGGCGGGGAGCCGAAATTGAAATGCGCTGATCGCGGGGGCGGGGAAGGGGCGCGTGGCGGGGCAGCCTTTATTAATGGTGCCGACAGGAACACCCCGGGGACGGGCTGGCACGGGGGTGGGACGTGCCCACACCGCTTTCGGAGGATTCGGCTTCCCTCCCGCCCATGCGCAGCCGTGCACGGAGAGCAAAACAGCCCCCTCTGTGGAGCTGCTGGGGCAACTGGCTCTCTGCCTGAAGAAGAAACCTGTTTGTTCAGAAGGATGGCGCTCACTGAGGGCTTCCAGAAGAGGTTGGCTGTTTCCCCGCTCCTTGGGGCCGGAGGGGTCAGCATGCTGGACGGGGGCAGGTGATGGGAAGGGGCCTGGACCGGTTCTTCCATTTAGGTGTGGCCAACCCTCAGCCTGGTTCTGCCCACGCAGGTGTTCCAGGTGCAAACTCGGATCCTGGGTCTGATTTTAAAATGCAGACATGCGACTTGAGCGGAGCGTGTGCTTTTGGAGGACGGGTGGGTGGAGGGGGCTCGCACTTGATCTAAACCCTCCAGTGGAGTGATTGCCAGACCTGGGATGTTTTTGGTAATGCGCATGCTGTGGGAACTTGAATTAAAGCACACGCCTCAAAGCAGTGGAGTTAATACAGGGCTGAGTCTGTTTACGGGCAGAAGAGCTATGTGGCATAAAACTCAGGTGCTTCCTACCATCCAGCTATTTCCTATCACACTTCACCCACTCTGAAATGGGGGGGGCGTCTTTTCAGGTCCTCGGAGACCCCCCTGCACACCACACACAAGGGGAGGTGGTCGTGAGGTTTGACTGCAGGAGCTTGGACTGCCCCCCACACACACACACGCACAAGCTTTCTCACTTACCCCAGGCTCTTGCACCTTCCAGACCTGGAGCAGCGTCCCTCGCCTTGCGGGGCAGACCTTGGCCCGCTGAGCCGGTGCCGGACCTGCTGCTCCCGGCGGCGAGGGGGAGCTGCCAGGGAAGGGGCGGCAGCCAGCCCTGGGGGGAGCCGCGGTTTTCCTGGGCAGGGGGCAGAGCAGCGCTTGAGCGCCGGGGAGTCCCGTGCAGACTGGCGTGTGCCGGTTGGCTGCCCGTGACGCGAGCAGGCGGGAATTTTCTGGCTGGCCTTGCGGGGCTTTTCTCGGGGGTTTTCAGTTTTTGTCTGAACGTTTTCTTGCAGGGTTGCCTTGTGCGTTTCGGCCAGAGGAGCCAGTCATGATGCAACCCATCCTGACTCGTGGCACAGGGCCACTGAACGTAGAGCAATGCTGATAACCTTTCGTTACACATCCATGTGCCGTATTTGCACATGTATAGAAGGTGTTTCCCACTGCTCTTGGAAAGCCTTGTATTGGCAGAGAGACAAGCCTGCCTTTTGTTAACAGTGTCTCTCAAGTTTCTGCGAGCACTGAGGGCCACAACAATTTGCTCCGTCCCTTACCAAAAAAACTCGCAAGAGGGTGTGGGCGTATTCCTTCGTGCTCAGGATCGCTTGCAAGGCAGCTGTCGGCATCCAAAAAGAACCAGCCTTCCTCGGGTCCCTTTTGCACGGTTCCACCCAGCGGCTTTGACATCCGGGTCCGTATGTACCTAAACGATGCTCCCACTGGGGAATTAGTGTCCGAGCAAAGAAATTACTCACTTTGGAGCTTGCCGGTGGCAAAGGCCTTCGTGCCTCTCCTTGCCCCAGGGCTGCAAGGCCGGATCCTTTCTCACATGCTCCTGTGCCTTCCTTGTAGGAATCTGGAAAACGTCCAAGCTGACCGGCCTCCGGCGTTTGTTCGAGAGGTGATCAGTCTGCTGTCTGCCTACTCGCGGAAGGTAAGCGTGAAGGTCTGGCACTGGGTACACGAGGTTAGGCGGCTGCTCGGCATTCCTGGGAAGCAGACGGGGGTGCCCTGCAGACTTGACTCAAGGCATGGATCGCCAGCTTGCCTTAATCCTTCTCTCTCCACCGCTCCCACCAGCTTTGTTTGTTTGTTTGGAATATTTATATGCTGCCCCATTCGCAAAAGCCTCGGGTTCCGTTCCCTATCCTGAAAAGCTCACGTAGCCGAAGCCATGTGGACTAGCGACATGACAGCCCTGTTGCAGAGTTGAAAACCATCTCTGAGGGCTTTTCTTTGCAGCCCGCTGCAGTCGTGCCCGTTTTCCTCTTTCTCGCTTCTGACTCTGAAGAGTCCTTGTGATCAGATGGATTAAATTCGTGCCAGCAGCCTATCCCAGCTGTTCGCATCTTCAAAGTACGCTGAACGACATGAATATATTTGAACTTGCTGTTTAGTTAGGAAAAGTGCTTTAAAAAAAGATCCCTCCCCCGCTCTCCCCGCACCAAGGAAGCGCAGGCCGCCGTCTAACTGAGCTCTCCGTGTCCTTGACAGCTCAAAAACAGCCAGGGGCAGCCCTCGCCTTCCCGGAGTCGGCTGGAGAATGTGACTCTCTACGCCCTGCATCTTTCGGAATGCCTCTTTGATCCGTACCAGACGTGGCGGAGGCAGCTGAGCGGGTGAGTGTGAGCCCCCCGGCCCGGCTCGCATCTCACGGAAGAAGCCGCCACCGCCGGCAGACCCGCAGAACGTTAACGGGGTCTTTCCAGCCAGTGCCGGAATCTTGGCGAAGTCGGGGTCCTGCATAGCTACGGGTGGCCCCCCTTGCCAGAGCATCCCTGCGGAAAAAGCCTCCACACGTGGGACCGCTCGGTGTCTTTCCCGCAGCCAGATCGGCCTCTCCCGGAAACCTCCCAGCGTGTGGTTGGCTGGTCCGGGGTGCCCGTTGCTTCAGATGCCCAGTGTTCCTACTCACTTGTAGGAGCGGGTCTCATTCTACAAGGGGCACGAGTTAGAAAGCAGCTGTCCCCGACCGGACACGCTTCAGAGGTGTCCGCCCACAGCTCCCATCATCCTCAGCCAGTCGGTGTGATGGTGCTTGCAGCCAGGTGGGGAAAAGGTGGTGACAGCCACTCAGGTTAGGAGCAAGCAGCCTCCACCAGAGGAAAGTTAAACCAAACGCCTCCACTTGGCCATCCAGAAACGGCCTGCAAGTCTTTTCTGGTTCGTCAGCTGGACTCGCGGTCCCAGAAAAGCGGCCACGAGGCCGCTTGAAAGCCCGTGGTCAGCAGAGACATGGCCCCTGTGAGTCCTGGGCTGGAATTCGCCACAGAGCCTTTTCCCGTGGGGGCTGCGGCTTGGCTGCGCCCCCCTCCCCGTCCCCCCCGTGGCGTCTCTGCAGCTCTTCCGTGCTCTTTGCTTCTCCCAGAGAGATTGTCAGCATGAAGGAGAAGAGCAAGTACAAGTTCCCGCCGGCGGTGCTACCTCCCGAGTTCAACGCCTTTTTCCAAGGTAAATCCTGCGGCGGCTCTTGCGGCGCCCTCGTCCCGTCTCCCCCAAGCCCACCCCGCGGCCTTCCTGGCTGTGGCTCCGGAAACCCCTGCAGGGGGCCGAGGTTTTGTGCTGGTTCCCTTCCGGTCCTGCGAGCTTCCGCAGGGGCAAGCGCAAGGCGTGTGGCGGCCCGGGAGCCAGATAAAACCCTCCAGCGCTAAACAACACTAAAAACCCCGAAGTCAGGTCCCTTGACTCGCCGTCTCGCTCCGCAACCTATCCTGGCCCGTGCTTTCAATGCAGGGAAGTAATTTATTTATTTACATCCCACCGTGATTCTTTCCGGGGAACGCAAAGTGGGTTAAATAACTCTCTTCTCCTCCTCCATCTTATCCCCACAACAACAGCCCTGTGAGGTAGGCTGGGCTGAGAGTCTGTGACCAAGCCAAAGTCACCCACTTGGCTCCATGGCTGAGCGGGGACTCGAACCCGGATCGCCTGAGTCCCAGTCCCAGGCTCTTCACCACTGCACCGCGCCGGCTCTCATTTGGCAAACAGGCCGTTCAGGGTATCGGTTGCTCACGAAATGCAACACTTTTCCCCCCAGGCAGCCGAAAGCACTGTGTACAATCTCCCCCATTTTTCCCCCACAACAACTTGGTGAGGTAGGCTAGGCCGAGTCAGGGACTGACTCCAAGACACCCGGATCTCCCAAGCCCCAGCTTAATCCAACCAGAACAAATCCCTTAATTCGTGTGGTGTCCCTGAGCCTCTATTCTGGGCATCAGAATTCAGGGTCCCCGTAAAAGCAGAAAAGGTCCTGCAGGCCTGACCTGCCCCCCCGCCCCCCCCCACCCTGCATCCCACTCTGTCATTAAGATAAACGGATTCTCTATCTATCGCCCCGTTAGCCAGAAACACTTCTCCACGAGCCCGCTTTTGAAAGGACCGCAGGCTACCCTCTTGGGACTGCCAGGAAAAAAAAAAAGATAAAATAAACAGGTGATTAAAGGACAATTAATATGCATTAGGTGACTTTGCCCCCCCGGAGAGGGGGCTTCCCCCCGCCCCACGGTGCATTGTTGCTTTCAGCCAGCTTTTCCCCTGCCAAGAAATTTATTAGATTCCCCCACAGCAGCTTTAAAGAGGGTCAAAGACGAAATATCCTTGAGTAGGTTACCAGAGCGACTGAGTGACAAAATAATAAAATGTGGTAGGGGGAGATGTGATTTTGCGGCGGTTCCAGACATTAAAGAACCATTAGCTCTCCCCTCTCCCACCGATCTAAATTTGATTTATCTCTTCTGCTGCTTTCGATGCCCCTCTGGGATGGAGAAGGGTCCGTGGCCAGTAAGCGCGAGGCTAAGCCCCGTGCAAGGGGTTCTCCTCCGAGCATCCGATCAGCAAACGAGAATGGATTTTCAGAAAGCGTCACCCAGAGATGGCAACAAAAATATCCCTAGGCATTTTAGGGGCTTTTCTGCCAGGTGTCTGTGACGGAAAAGTACTCGAATTGATTGACTTGTAATTATTTTAGCACAGGCTGGGGATTTCTCGGGGCTCTTTCAAGGGTAAGTGGAGCTGTCATTGGCTCAGACGCATAACCGCTTGGCCACATGCGTCGCTTTGTGGGCAGCCCGGGCTTTGCCGCCCCGTCCTCGCACGCCAGCGCCACGTTCATTCCGCCTCCCTTTCGGAGCCGGCCGCTGAAAACGATGGCTTTCCATTGAAGAGGTGCGAAAGGAGAAGGAAGAGGCCGGCAAGCAGGTCTCAGGTTCTGTGCATGTGCGGGCAGAAAACGGGCCTGCCAGGTGATGGAGGCGCTTTCTCCGCGCAAGCTTTGCCAGGATCGCACCATGTTTTAAACGCCGGTGCTGGCGCAGGTGGGGCTGCAGCCAGGTGCCAAAGCCCAGGGTTCCCCATGGGTGGGGGTGAGCGGAAGCAAGTTCCCCCGCCCCTGTGCCACGGCATGCCCCCGGAATAGGTTGGGATGTGGTGCTTTCCTCATCCCGCGGAGAACCGGCATTTTTGCATGAAGCAACCCGTGTCACATCAAGAGAAAAATGCCGAAAAGGGAAAGCCAAATTCCAGGAGCAGAAGCCTTCCGAATGGGCAGGCCGTGGGGAAAGACGCCTGCAGGTGGAGGTGGCCTTGTGCTCACCTGGGCTTGGATGCGAAAGGGGTGGAATTCGCCGCCAGCCGGGCTTTCCGGGGCGGCCATTTCCTCCCCCCAGCCCCGCCCCCCGTGCCCTTCTTGTGATCGAACGGCCGCTGACACATGCCCTGCGTGGAAAGCGTTTCGCCACATCCAGGTGTGGCAAGAGGAGGGATATGGCAAAGCCCAGGAAAGCGGCGCCGGCTCTAAGAAGGCTTGCGAGAGAGCCAAAGCAGCGGGTGCGTGAGCGTGCGGTCAAGAGCGTGGGACTGGGACTCAGAGGATCCGGGTTCGAGTCCCCGCTCAGCTCAGCCATGGAGCCAACTGGGGGACTTTGGGCCAGTCACAGACTCTCAGCCCAGCCTACCTCACAGGGTTGTTGTTGTGGGGATAAGATGGAGGAGGAGGAGGATGTAAGCTGCCTTGAGCCCTTTGGAGGAAAAAGGCAGGATATACATTGGGAAATGAATGAATAAATAAATAAATTGTGGGGAAGGAAGAGGTGGGGGAGCCGCTGCGGTGGTGGGGGAGGGTGACAGGGCCCCCCCGGGAGGGGGCCAGCTCCCCGGGTGCACCAAGCCACTGGCACTTGCAAGGCGACATCTCCCCGCTTCCCTCCTTGCTTTCCTAGAATGTTTTCAAGAAGGCGAGGAGCTTCCGGAGGCCCTGCAGCTGCGCCTCATCCATCTCTTCGGAGCTGTTCTCTCCGGAGGCAAGGCAAGCCGCTTCCCCACTCCCTGCTTCGGGAGACGCGGCCCGGCGTGCCGAGCGAGCCCCGGAGAAGCCACCCTTCACTGGCCCTCTCCCGCCCGGTCGTCGGGGCCCCGGCTCCCAGCGCTGGGCTTGCAGGGCGTCCGGCTGAGCTCTGCCGGCTGGGGAGGGCTGGGCCGCGGGTGGGTTGCTCGGAGGGTTCGGTCGTGTCCTGGCGGGCAGAGGGTGCCGGCCCGCCCCCCCCCCCCCCCCGCTTGCCAAGCTGGGGCTGGTGGGGAGGGAGGCCAGAGGGTCGCAGCGCCAGCTCGCCTCCAAGAGCCAACGGCCCGTGAGTAAGCCCATGGCAGTCGGGGGAAGAGGCCTTTTGCAAGGCAGGGGAGTAACAGACGCGAGAGCCTGGCTGGGGCTTGGGGGGAGGAGGCGTGGCTGGCTGGGGGGCCCAGTGGGCCCCGTTGGTCCTCCAAGCCTGGCCCCGCCCCCCTTTCTAGGGGACGAGGAGCTGGCTTTGCACTTCTCCGGGTCGCAAGCACCTTCTTCCTACAGCCCGACCCTCCTGCGTCCTGGTGGGGGCGGCAGGTGGGACGCTCGGGATGCCCCACAAGGCCCTTCCCGGGGTGCGGGGTCTGCAGCCCAGGCTTCTCCAACGCAGCTTCCAACCTCCCGGCTTCCCTTCCCACAACAGCACAACGCGCTGCTGGCGGTCACCCCGTCCTCGGTCGAGGTCCTCATGCTGGTGCTCCGGCGGTGGTGCTCCCCGGCCAGCGGAGCCCCCCGGGACCCCCGCCTGCTGCAGCTGGCCCTGAAGAGCCTGGTCCGGATGGTGCATGTGCTGCACGGCAGCAGCCCCGGGCAGCGCAAGGTGGAGATCCGCGCCATCGTGGACAGCTACTTCAAGGTGCTCAACTCCGACCAGCCCATGGCCGCGCGGGACGGCCCGCCGGGCCCCCGCTGGGAGGAGCGGCTCGTCGCCCTCCGCGTGAGCATGCTGGGTGAGTGGCGGCCGGGCGGAGCGGGGCCCTGGCCACCTTGCGTGCCGGAGCGGCCCAGTCCAGTGTGGCAGCCACTGAACTGGGAATGAGGGGAAACCCTGCACGGCCGGGGGGCGGGATCCCCCTCACGGGTTGCAAGCCACAGCCGAGCTCTTTGCAAAGCACTCCTGGTTCGCGGTCCCCAGCTAACAACTGGTCGCCAGGAAGGCGAGTCCCGGAGCATGTGCAGAGCGGTTTGTCGGACCTGAACTAGAAAGTACTTCCGAGAACCGTCTGGAGAAGGGCTGGCGCCTGAGACGGGTGCGGGGCCCCTCACTGGATGGCCCTTGCAGCCCAATCCAGCGTCCCGGGGTCGGGGGCCGGAGCAAGCTCGCCTCGCTCCTCTCCCCTTCCCAGCCGGCCTGTCCCGGGGCTGCTGCACACGTGGGACAGAGGCCCCGCGAGACTTGCCTCCTCCGCCATCTTGGCTTCCACCGGGCCCCAAAACCAGCCTGCTCCCCAGGTGTGGAAGGGGAGCTCCTCTGCCAGGGCGAGGGTCCCGGCCTTTGCCGCCGTGTCCCAACAGCAGGTGTGAGCAGAAGGTGGCCCGGAAATCCCACTGGGGGCCTTTGCGCGGCTCCGGAGTGAGGCTGGAAGGGTTGCCATGGAAACCCCTCTTGTGTTCCTAGGAGAGGTTTTGGGGGACCTCTCCTCTCCTCGCTCTCCAGTGTCGGATCGGTGTGGCAGCTCCTTCCGGAATCCGAGCCCAGAAGCTGAGGCCGGTGGGATGCGGCTCGGAGGGTCCTCTTTCCACTCGCCTTGTTTGTCTGGGTGGCTTGAAATGCCACAATGACGGGAGGGGAGGAGAGGAGAGGACTTTGGGCTTCCCTTACACCTGCCCGTCAGTCCCAGTCCAGGTTTCAAGGCGACAAGCACAGCCTCAACACCCCGCAGCCTCCAGCCCCCCCGGCCCCCCGTTGCTCCCGCATCTTCGCCCACCCGCTGCTTGGGCAGCACCCGGGACCTGTGCAGTTCATGGCAGAGGCGCCCTCGTCCTCTCGCAAGCTCCTGGCCCACGAGGGGAAGCATTTCAGAAGGCGCCCAAAGCCCACGATTTTTATATCACTAAGCAAGCATTGCTTTGGGGACCAGGAGAAGTCAAGTTCAAGGCAGAGAATCCGCCAGGAAATACACAACTGGTGTTTCCGCGTCTCCCAATGAAGGCAGCTCGAGAGCCTCTTCATGGCTGATCCATCCCCTTTCCAGCAGCAGCCCTCGAACCCGAACCCAGTGCTGCCTCCACGTGGCTCGGCCGGTGGCAGCCCTTGTCCTCCTACCCATTTATTTCTGCAGACTCCCTCGCAGCACTATCTGGCCATGTATTACCCCTTATCCCACCATATCCACTGAACGCAAAACCATCCAATGGATAAAGACCATAAAAAACGACACGTTTTGAAAGCCCGCACTGCAAAGCCGCATCTTGGCATCCTTTCTAAAGGTGAAGGGAACAGTTGCGGAGACGCCTGTCATGGTCCCGCAATTTAGGACCCTGCCAAACCCTAAGTACCATTCCTAAACCCTTCTTAGTCCCTCAAAGGGCCGTTCTCCCCTCTCTCTTTCTGTCTGGCTGTGCCGAGGCGCAGCCCTGCGGAAAAAGCAGGCAGGATGCGGCTTGCTCCCCGCGCTCGTCCCTCGCTGGCAGAAGCGGGCAGCTGAACGCGGTCCCCCTCCTCGGTCTCCTCTTCAGATGCCATCCCAGAAATGCTGAATTGCGACGACCGCCCCGTCCTGCAGGCCTTCTTCCTCAGCAACAACTGCTTTGAGCACATCATCCGGCTGATCCAGAACAGCAAGGTACGGCATTGCGTGGGCCCGCCGTTCGCTCGGAGTCTGGTGCTGGGTTCAGGCGAGCCCTGAAGGACGGGGCGGCTGTGGTGAGAGCAAAGGGCGAGATACGGAGGGAGGCGATGTGCCGGACACGGGTCTGAGGCCGCGCGAGGGACTTCCAGGGTGGTGTTAGTACGGCAGACTCGTGGGCCCCCTTTACCCCTCCAGGGAAAGCGAATAATCTCGGGGTGCAGGTTCAAAGGGCAAGAGAGCCGTGCGGTGGGTTGGGGCCACCTGCCTTCCCAGAGGCTTCCATTTTCAAATGTCACCGGTATTTCCGCCTGGCCCCCGTCCCACTGGGCCTGTTACGGTCTGCTCCAGGGGGTGGTTTGGTCTGCGGAAAGAAACGTGGTGACCCCAAGCTCACCTCCACGGTTCTGACCCAGCCTGGCTCGCCAGAGTCCCTCAGATGGCCGCCCCTTCTCCCCAGCTCCTTGGTGCCTTCCGGGCCTCTGTGCGCTTCTCCCACCATCCTCAGTGCTGAGGTGCCCCCCCACCCAGAGGCTTGGTTGCTCTGGCAGTGAAGGGGGGGGGTGTTTTGGGGAGGGGGCACTTTTGTCCTGTCCCCCAGTGCAATGTGACCCTCTGGTTGGAGGACGGTCTCTGTCTGTTGTTTTCCTGCTTCTCTGGTTTCCCTGTGCCTGCGGATGCTGGAGAGTCCACAGCGGCCTCCCAGCTGGGGGTCCCGAGATGCTTTTGGATCCCAGTTCCCAGCATCCGCGAGCCAGCACGGTTCACCTGGCGCTTGCCTTTCTCTTGGCTGAGTCTCAGGCTTTTGTGGAGGAGACACAAAGGGGAGCTTAGGGAAGGGAAGCTCAACTCCCAGCACGGAGCTGAACATGTCCAGTTTTCCCTGCCTGTTCTGGAGTCTCTCAGGCCTTGGGATGCCCACAAACAGAGCAGCCAACCGGCTGGGAGCCCTCAGTTGTGCGGGGCGACCCCTCTTGCCCCCGAGCCTGGCCCTGCATCCTCGCTTCCCACCTTTCCCCGCCATGCTTCTCCCCGCTGCTGAAATCTTGCTTCCGATCCTGAACACAATCCTAGCCCACTTGTGCTGCTCCTTGCTGGCTTGGCCCCCGCTCTGCCCCTCCTTCCCCAAATAGAAGCAGGAAATCGGAGTGGGGGGCCTAGGCTCCCCCACCCGCCCAGTCACGCTGGGAGCCCTCCTTTGTCCCCTTCCCTTGCTTCGCCTTGGAAAAGCACTGGAGAAATCCCAGAAGTGGGTTGGGTGGGGGGTACGGGAGCTTCCTACCCGCCCGGGAGAAGCACCAAGCTCCCCATCTCACTCCCGGGCTGTCTGCCGGCTCGCTGGATGGATTGTGCAAACACCCACGTTCCGCACAATCCTTTCTGCGTATGGAACATGGCACCTTATTATTCAGAGCACCTGCAACCCCTGGCCAGAAAGAGAGGGAGCGGGCCTGCAGGTGTTTACCTGGGCGACGGTTTGCCACCAGGCAGGTTTGGACCTGCCAGCCCTTGTCAGGGAAGGAGCGGAAGCAGCTTGCTCACTCCTCGTTTCCGGCACCGGCTGGAAGGTGCTGCGCTGCCATCCCAGCAAGAATCGCGTTGCTGCTGTTTCCCACAATCCCCCGGAAGGACACAGCTTTGGAATCTTAACTAGGCGTCTCGGGGGGGGGGGGGGTCTACTCGGAGGAAAGATGGGAAGCGCAGAAAAGGGCGCAGACTGGAGCGAGGCAGAAACAAACTGGAACAAGGCAGGTGTGACCCGGAGCAGGGCCCTAACACGGCAGGTGTCTTCTGTTGATGACACCCATCCTGCGGACAGAGGGCCAGGGGTCAAATACAGTCGGGCGCAGGTACATGCGTAGAGTCCAGGCATCCTCAAGTCCAGGTAGAGGTGCGCACGGAGCTTGTCTGGGGGCAGGGGAGAAACTGCTCCGGAAGCTCACAAGCCCCGATCGATCGCGGGAAGTGCCGCTGAGCAAGCGCCAGAGCTTCTGAGAGTTCAGAGGCATCGGAGCAAAGGCCCAGGTGCCTCCAAGCATGAATGTGTGGCCATCGGGTGGGAACTGCCCGTCGTCCCCTCCCCGCCATGGAAGCTGAGGCTGCATCGCTTCATGCTCTACTGTTTCTCTGCACTTCTGCAGCCCCTTGGCTGCGCACACACCTCCCGCTAGTGCAGATCCCGTGTGTGGATGTGTCAGGCAGCTGTGAAGCAGTAGCCAGCTGCTCTCATGGGCCAGGTGTCAGTGGAGTCTGAAAAGAAGATCGCCACGCCGGGTCGGGAGAGAGGCAGAAAAGAAAACCATTTTCGGACAGTGCTTTTGTTGGGGCCAAGCGAGGTGGCCCAAAAATGCAAGCTTTCAAGAGCCCCTCCGCACGATGGGTAGGGGGAAAAGCCTGGGATGAGGAAGAAGCAGAGACGTCCAAGCAACTGGCCCGGGAGCCAGAACACGCCCAGCCGTTCCGGCTTCCCATTTCCAAAGGCCCGATCCGCCTCTTGCCGGGAGTTGGACGCATGGGTTTCTGAGTCAGCACAGAGGGATGGGTTGGGGTTGGGGTTAGCAAAGCAAGATGTGCTCTGACCAGCCCGCCCCCTTGATGGGCCAGGGGCTTCCCAGCTGGGGGAAGACGCAGGTGCGACACAGCACCCGGCCGCGGCTTCACCCCGTTCCGACCGCATCGCTCCCGGGCCTGGCCTCGCATCTTCACGCCCGACACCTCCGGCCTTCCTCTGCCCCTCCTGCTTGCTCCTTCTGAACGATGTCGCTTTTCTGACCCCGTTTCCGACAGCTCTACCTGAGCGGCGAGCGCGAAGCACCTGGGAGTGATCTCGCCCCGCAGCCACCGACCGAGCCGGATCCGTGTCAGGTACTGGCTGCCACTTGTGGCGTGGCGGGTTTGCATGCGGGACGCACGCACGGGCCGCCTTCCTTTCCGGCAGAGGCGAGCCCCCCCTCGCCCCCCAGCCCTGCAAGCTTGCTTCCAGGCTGCCCCGCTCAGAAACTGGGAAGAGGAAAGCAGCGGCCAGAGCAGAAATTCTTTGCGTTAAAATGTGGTGCTGAAATCGGGAGAAGGACAGGGGGACGGGTCCCTGTTTCCATGCTTCCCTTTCTCCCCACGGCTCCAGGCCAGGCGTCTGTGGGATAACGGCTGGAAGGGAGCCAGGGCCACCCGGTGCTTGCCAGGTGCTCCAGGCCCCCAGGAGAGCTTCTGACCACCCTCCGAGGGCCTGGATCCTCACTATGAACAGCGGCTCTTCCCTGGGCTCATTCACACAGCCCCAGGGCAGGGCCAGCATCCCTCCGACGTGCCCACGGCAGCCTCCCGTTTGCACGTCCCTCAACAGATCGGGACCTGAAGGCTTTCAGCGCTCCCTTCTCATGTACTCTTGCGGGGCCGGCCCACAAAGCCCGGACTTTGCAGTGGGCCCAGGTGACCCTCACCGAATGCACCCTTTCCTTTCGGTTGCTCCGCCTGACGCGAAAATCGGGCAGAGTGCTGATGGCTGACGCCGTGGGCCAGAGCTGTCCCTGTTTTCTTCGTCACGGGGAAGCCACCAAGCAGGTCACCTCCGTCTTCTCGCTTGCTGAATACTCTTTCTGAGCGCACGCGCCCTGTGCAGGGGCTTGTGGCATTTTGCTGTGCCGGGGAAAACCCTCACGGCTTCCCCTGGCAGGTAAATGCCCACATCCAACCCTGAGACTTCCCCTGCGGTCTTGCTCAAATCCGTGTGCCCGGGGATGTTGAAGGCGGGCTTCAGGTGTACCGCTGAAGGCCCACTGTTGAGGAGCAAGGACAGGAGACGGAGGTTGCCCTTGTCCCCTGCTCATGGGGCTTCCCAAGTCCTCCGCTTGACCTCCATGGAGAAGGGGGCCTGATCCAGCTTGAGCGCTTCTCATGTGCCTGAGATGTAAATCGCTTTGCTGGAGCAGTTGGAAGCCACTGGGCAAGATAGGAAATTCTGTTCCGGTTCTTTGAGCTAGACGAACATCATCCCTGGGTAGCTAGAAAACAGGGCCCAGTTCACACATGACACCAAACCGTGGTATGGTTTGTTGAAATCCCCTTTGTCATCATGTCTGAGAACCCCCTCCACAAACAAACCGTGGTTTGTTAACCAACTATAGACCACAATTGCATGCCACAGTTAGTTTGTGCTCGGCCTGCAAAATCTGGCTTGTTTAAACCATGGCTTGTTGCAATGGCTACACCCCGAACTGTGGTTTACCCCTTGCTTGCTTCTGCTGCTGACTGCCCGGATAGAGAGAGGTGCCCAGCTCAGGTGGCCAGAGAATGAAACCGCTCCGAAGCGAGGCGAAATGGGTGGGAGAGAAAGGAACCAACGTAGGGAAAGGAGCTTGGGATTGCTTTGTCTGCAAGACAATTCATGCTCAGAACAAACCATGCTTAGCATGAGCTATGGGCTAACACTATATGTAAACACAGACCTCCTGTACAAATACAGTCCTTCGCTGGGGAGGTTCAAACTGTCCGTTCCTTTTCCTTTTCCTGCCGAGGCGCCAAATGCTCGGTGCACCTGGCCTGACCCGGGACTGCTCTGTAGCCAGGATCAGTCAGCAGGTGTAGGCAGGAGGAAGGCCGCTACCGCCTAGCAGAGCTGTTTGGATCTTGCAAGCGTCTTCTCCATTTCAGCCTGCCTGGGATGGGGGTCCTAAATCGCCAGGCGAGGGACTCATTCCCTGCTCCAAACAGGAGAGGATCCGGCAGGGCCCATCCAGGGTTGTGAGCCAAGAATTCATACGGCTCTCGGATGTGTTCTGCCAGCGAGAGCGGAGCCTTCAAGCAGCTTGAAACGAGTAGCAATCCTGTAAGGTCCTGGGTGCCTTGCGCTCCACTGAGTCCTGAAGCTGTTTAACGCGCCTCCAGGGCCGGATCCTTTCTCAAAGTCTGACTGAGCCCCAGCTGAGATACTGGGTCACTTTTATGTGGTAGGGCTTTCGGGTGGAGAATAGGGTCGCCTCCACTTTATAGCTGTTGGTTGCTGCCACCCTGTGCAGCTCCTTCTGTCTCCCCCGTTGCAGTTAGCTGTGAGATCCTGCGGTCTGCACAGCAGGCAGGCAAAGAATTCTGTGGCACCTGAAGGGTTGCTACCTTTTTTGCCGCATGAGCTTTCCAGGGCTGGAAGAGCTGATGGGTTTGCATCCTGTTGGCAAGCTGCATGTATGTTGCATTAAGAGTCGTAGGGGCTTGAGCGGTCCTGTGTTGTACATAACTCGGGTCACCATTTTGACAGGCAGTTCCTAAATGATGCAGCTAGCTGGGCTCTTGGTCACCGTTCCTACAGATGCAGCTACCGCACTGCAATTCCCATCACTCCGGCCACTGACTTTCCAGCAAGGAATTGTAGTGCAAAAGTTCTGTCGTTCAAAACTTCTGCCTTGTCCTCGGTAATCGCAAATCAGTTCTCGTGTTTTTCAAGCCTCTTGGACCAGGGCTGGGGGACCGCAGGCCTGGGAGCTCCGCTGGAGTCCCCATCCAGCCCAGGCAGCCGTTCCCCCTTCCCTTAGCGAGTCCCCCTTTCCCACCAACCACCGGCCCCTTGGGGGTTTACAGGTATTTTGGCCCCGTTCCTTTTGCCTTCAGCCTGTGCCCCCCTGGAATGAGGCCCCCAAGACGGAGCATCTCCAGAATGGGACTTGGGCACGTGGGTTGTAAGGAAATTTGGCGCCCTGCAACTTAAGCAAGCCAGTGTTCCCTGACTGGTAAACCGTGGCTAGCGTAAAAGCAAACCTGCCCTCCGCCTCGCAGCCATGAAAGAGGAGGTGGAAGGAGAAGTAGGCCAGCCTTCTGGCGTCTGGACTGGGCCAGCGTGTTCCCCCCACGTGCCGGGAGTAGCAGCTGCTGCTTTATTAACGGTCTGCAGATCCGGCTCCGTCACAACAGTTGCCCAGTGGCCACCCGGGCAAGCGGCCATCGCGAGCCGCTCTCTGCAGCCAGGGAAACAGATGCCGCCTCGTGAGGGAACCAGAAAGGAGCCGCAGTAATCTCTTGACAAAAGGAAGGTGATCTCAGCCCGGCGAGGGAAGCAGCTGAAAGCGATTTGCAGCTCGGAGTCTCTCGGGGGCACTTCATCGTGCTCCTGTTTTGCCAGACCTCAAAACACCCCCCTGCGGGAGCCCGGCGGGTGTCTGGTCTCCAGTTTGATTTCGCTTGTGCGTTTGCCCGGCTGGGTGGGTAGTTCAAAGCATGCCGTGAAACATCGCTAGCATCCGCTTCCCCAGACCTCTGCCTCTGCCCACCCCTCCGGCTCGGAGCCGCACTCTGGCCCCGCCAACAGCTCTGCGTGCGGCATGTGGCCGGACCGAGTGAGAGGCTTCTGTTTTGCCGCAAAGGGCACTTCTTCTCCGTGCTTTTCAAATGCAACGGCTTGCCCGTCGTAGCGGAAACGGAAAAAGAGGGCCCGTTGGCAACCTCGGGGGTCAGAATTAACTTTGCACCATGCCTGCTCGCTGCTTGCATCTGACGGAGCGGGACCCTCCCTGCACGTGCCTCCTGAGCTGCGTGGGGCTGAGAGAAGCCTCGCCCGGATCCAGCACGGAAGACACCGGGGGCCCAGCCCTGGCCCTGGAACCGGCACCCCCCAGGACGAGTCAAGGCACGCTCCGAAAGCCCAAGCACAGCACGCAGGGCAGGTGTCCAGACCAGCTGGACTACAGCTCCCATCGCCCACCAGGCAGAGCGGCTGGCTGGGGATGGTGGGAGTTGTGGTCCGGGCTGTCTGGGAGGCGCCAGGGCACCGGGAGCCTACTTTAATTGCTCCTTGTATTGCCGATTTTCTCGTTGGTGACCCTGTGTGCAGGATAGGAGGCTCCCAGTGGAAACCTTCAGGTTTCTCCAGTTCTCGATGTGTCGGATTTGTTCCGTGTACCGGCCAGGTTCATCCCGAATGGCCAGTACTGGCCTCATTTGCACACAGCATCCAGCAGTGTTGAAATCCACCTTTTCGTTGACTCCGGACCCACCGACACGAACGAACCGTGGTTTGTTAACCAGCCGTAAGCCCCAGGGGGAAGCCACGGCTTTTATTGGCGGGCAAAGTCCGGCTTGTTTAGACCGCAGCTTATCATGATCTCGAAATCTGGACCCGGGTTTGTTCGCACTGCGGTCTGCTCTGAGAAAGAGGCACCTGCCCGCAAGACGAGCAGGAGAGAAACAAGCTAGGAACGGGGCAGAAAACAAGCTACGGTTTATTTGCTCAAAACAGTTCGGAGCTAAGCGACAGCCCAAGTTGGACATAAGCCACGGCTTGGCATTCCACGTGAAGATTGAACACGCCTCCAGCATTTTCAGCAAAGGAGACAACCCTCTTTGTCTTCCGATCGGAGCAGGGCTGCTGTGAAGCGGCAGTCGACTGTGGTGCAAGCCGGAGATCCTTTCCGTAATCCTGGCGAAGGGGCACCTTTGGCAGGAATCTCCGGAGCGAGATCGCATTAGCCGCCCCTGTTTTCTAGCTGAGCAACGGATTAAGTGCCGCCAGCCTGCTAGAATCCCGTTTTTCAAGATGCTTGTCAGCGGCCCTCTCTGGTCCTGAAGTCGGCAAAGCTGTTCGGGATCTCCTCCTAACAGCAAATATCTCAGGCACAATCCCTTGGCTCCTCCTCTGTGGATTTCCCGATCCCTCCCTAATCTGAGCTATGGAATGGAAGGGCTTGGTAATTTTCTTTTTTTTTTTTTCAGGGGGGCCTTCTTTAAAAAAGAGCAAAAGGTATTTTACCCAAAAATATGTCTTGTTCATTTACTTAAAATTCTGGATGTGCAGGTTGTCTGTTGGCCTGTCCTATCCTCCTGGGCCAGGTTGTGGTCCTCCGCGTGTCTGCTACTACAGATCCCATCAGCCCTAACCACATAGCCAGTGGTGAGAGGAGCTGTTGAGTGACATACCTGGGGCGGGGGGCACCAGAGTCTGGATCCTGCAAACACTTTTGACTATGGAGCAGTTTGCCAGGCAGCGGTTCCCTGCACGTTATTGGTGTGTTGTGTGTAACATGCAGGTGTAAAAGCAGTTTCGCAGCTCAGAACAGGTGAGGCCAGGAATCCCTCAATGCCCTGCCTCAAGAGGGATCTTTAAGAAGGTGCAATATCTCATTCTCTCTCTGTCTCTCTCTCACTCTCAATCGCCCTCTTTGTGCACAAAGCAAAAGGAAGCAGACGGTGCTCGGTAAAACGGCATCCAAAGGGAGCACTTGAGCTCAGCAAAACGATCAACCCATTTCTGCCCCACTTCAGACGGCAGTGTGGGAGCAACGGACGGGAATGTTGCTCCGAACCCCCAACAACCAGAGCCCTTGTGCTCAGGAGAGAAGAGGGGTTCTAGCCAGCTTTCTGTGCACAGGGGTTTCTTTTAACATGGAGCAACTTTTCATCTCCTGCATCTCTCCTTAAAGCAACCTTGGAAATGCCTGTATTGGGGGGTGGAGGGGGGGATGAATGCCTAAGTAAATAAGGTACAGCTAGCGCCCCCCCCCCCGGAGAATTAAGTTTCCCACTGCAGCCCTGACAGCCCAAGCGATGAAAGAAGTTGTACTTCCAATGAGCAGAGGAGGTTTAACTTTCTCTGGATTAAAGCCAGGGCTATTAACACAGATTAAGAATAGGGGCAATACTGAGCACAGCAAAACGGAAAACACCAGCCAGGGATTAGCTGGTTTCTCAGTCTTTTCTGTGTCGATTCCGCTCGTATATTTAACGTGTCTTGCAGCGTTAATTTTATTTTATTATTTATTAATTAACAGGTTTATAGGCCTGCTTCTTTGTGATGGTGCCGCGGCTTAATGTAGTAGTTCGAGCGAGGATTTTTTTTTTTTTTGTTTTCCTTTCCTTCCTTCCAACTCCTCTAATGCAAGAAACTTGAGTCTACATCTTTCCCAGACTCGCTGTGCAACCGTTAATCTTTCAGTCTGAAATCAAGATTGAGGCTGAATGCCTGCAACCCGGTTTATCTCACAGGAGGTGTTTCTGCGGATGGGAGAGCTAACTAGATAAAACCCAGGGATGGCTTTTCCTCCCCTCCCTCTGGCATCGCTTTTTATTTATTTTCTTAAAATATTCCAGTCCCCTCCAAGGGTCTCGGGATGGCTTTTTGCGATTTAGCTCAGAGTAGCAGCCAAATGGCAGCAGAAGGGGCCCGAAGCTAGGAGACGCCACGCCGAGAGCGCCGAGACCGTGGCCGCCCAGCCTGAGCGAGATCCTGGCCCTTAGCAGCTGGAAGATGCTGGGGTTCACCCTCTCCTCTTTGGTCCTCAGGTTTTCAGCAGCAATTCTGATGCGATCGCCATCCACGCGATCGGAGTGCTCACTTCCATTATGAGCAGCTCTCCCTCTGCCAAGGTATGTATCTGTATTCTGTTCCATGACTTATTTATTTAAAACTTTTGTGTACAGTCCCGCCAGAGACGTCCCGGGACGGTTCACAATCACAACAATGAAATAAGGAAAGATAAAAGCAAAAGCAGCACAGCATCCAATATTAAATGTAAAACCACAGATTAAGATAAGTTAGCAATTAAAATAATGAGAAAATAAAAAGGTTTCCGCTGGACGCCGAAAGGAAAGAAGCGTTGGCGCCAGGCGGGCCTCTCTGGGGAGCGTGTTGCACAGTCGGGGTGCCACCACAGAGAAGGCCCTCCTCCGGGTAGCCCCTCTCCTAAACTCTTTCAAGGAGGGCTCCCGAAGAAGGACCTCCACCTCAGATCTCAAGGGGTGGGAAGGTGTATAGGGAAGGAGGTGCTCCTTCAGGTATCCCGGACCCAAGCAGGCTATCCGTGCTACTAGCCTGGCTGGCATGGGCTACCTCCTTTGGCCTGCCTGCAGACACCCGTTGCTGAGGAGCTGGGCCGGCGGTGGTCTTGCACCCATCCCGTCGGAGGGATCCTGGGGCAACCGCTTTGCCAATCCAGGACCTTGGGCCTGATCCAGCAGGGCCTTGCTTATGTTCTGAGAGAGAGGACAACTTTCAAAGGGGTCTGCTCTGCAGCCCAAAGAGGACAAAGGCTGGGGCTTCCCCTGTCCCTTTCCATGTTGTTTTCAAGATTTCTCAGTGTGTTAATCATCTTGATGTGACTTTTATTGCACTGCTGCAAAGAGAAACAAAATCTTCTGGAACCGCGGGGCCTGGAAATGCCTTAAAAGAAATCAGTTTCTCGAAATGCCAGATTCGGCTGCGGATGCGCACCTGTGCATTTCCCGGGCCTGGCGGTGAAGCAAAGCTTATGCATCCTATGCCAAGGGGGTGCCCCCCCCTGCCCCTTTTCTGGGAGCCGGAATGCCTGCTGGCTTGGGCGCCCCACTGTTCCAGAGAGACCTCTCCAGGTGTTTGCACGAGTCGGGGGGGGGAGCAGAAGCGGACGGAGCGTGACCATCCCGGCCCATTGGCTTTTCAGGAGGTGTTCAAGGAGAGGATCGGCTATTCTCACCTCTACGAAGTCCTCAAGAGCCAGAGCCAGCCGACCCGGATGCTGCTGCAGGAGCTGCTCAACATGGTAGGCATCCTCAGTCCCCCCAGAGTGGGGCAGGAGGGGCAGCGTTGAGAGACCCCCCACCTCGCATGTCCCGTGGCCAACGGCTCTGAGCAGGCGCGGCTGCAAGGGGGAGAAGCCCACAAGCCCCGCCATGGCAGCGTCCGCTTATGCACCCGAGATGGCGTCCTCCGCGCGGAAGAGAGCCGTCCGGGTGGGCTCTTGGGACAAGGCTAGGTTGGCAAAAGTCCCAAAGGTTTCCAGGGGAAAGCCCCGAGGCGTGGGCAGGTGTCCCCCTCCCCCCGAAAAACTGCCGAACGAAGATGTAGCTCAAGGGGGCCTGGCTTGCCGGCATGGGCCAGAAAGGTCCCGGGGCGGAGGAGGAAGTGGAGTGCCATATCCTGGAACAGGCTGGAAGGTTGGCCAGCAGCCTTCCCTTGGGCCCCTTTTGCCAAATCCGGAGAAAAGCCGGTCACCAAATCAGGGGGGGCAGTATTGCAAGTGGGCGGAGCAGCGTGGGGGGCCTCCAGAGCGCTGGCTGGCCGGACCTTTCCGGCACGGCCACCCCTGCCGCGTCTGCACAGCTGGCTCGAGCCCCAGGACCTGTTGAAACGGAGAAGAACCAGCCGTGCCGAGTCCCGGGAGAGCGTGTGCTAAAGGGGGGAGCCTCTTTGAGCTGGAGGTCACGAGGCGAAAAGAGCGACTGGCTGCAGGGGGACCCCAAGCAGCCGGGCGGCTGGGGAGCTCCCGCTTCTACGGGGGAAAGGGCTTCCCCTCTGGGGCAAGGATGCCCCAGACAAGCCGGGTTCCCTGAAATTCATCGGCCACGTCTCCCGCGCGAGAGCGGAAGGTGATGGGAATGCGAGGGGAGCCTGGCCATCTTCTGCCCCACACTCGGGTGGGGGGGAGTCCTGGGCGCGCTGGGGCGTCCCACTCACGCATGCACGCGCACGGCTGCAGGTAAAAGGAGCCGTTGCAGAAGCTCTGCTGACCTTCTTGGCCGGTCCCACCCCCACCGTCCTCCCTGGGGCTGCATAATATTTTTCTCCCCCTGCTGCCCCCTCCCCTTTTTCTCCGTTGCGCTGTATCCTTTCCATCATTTAGGGAGGAATGGCACCGCTGCTTCCTTTCCGGGAACCCCTTATCTCATCCCATCCTTTAAAAGCATAGCAAGCGTCCTGCGGAATCGGACCGGGGCCCCAAAAGCGTGGGACCTCCTCTAGGCAGGAGGCCAATTCCCATTTCGGGAACGATCTCAAGGGCGGCTTTCCCGGAGTGGGTATGGCCAAAGGCCAAACGGACAGGCCCAAAAGCAAAACAAACAAGCCCAAAACCCCCGGCATATTTAAGTCTAAAGCTCTTGGAATCAGTCAATAAGAGTTAAAGAGAAGTGAGTCTCCTCGTGTGTTTCATACGATGCGAAACCAGATGCCTTCAGCAACCCCAAAGAGCAACGTTCTGCTGTTTTTGCTGCCCACTTCCTGCCCCAGGATCCTTTTTATATTTCTTTTTTTTTTTTTTTAATTTTCCCTGTTTATTTTTTGACAATCCTTAACCGTAACAAAAGCATATAATCATCTTACAGCAAGTACATCTTCTATATAACAACAGCTCTATTGACATATCCATTCCAAATCTATTCCACAAACCAATAGTGACAAAAAAATACCGACTTAATGAACAGCAGACCAATATACTAGTGGGTTACCCAGCATATTTCTCTCAGTATTTGATTCCGTATTCGAGGTCAGTCAGGGGTGCCAAATTTTCTATTTTTATTTCACCTCTCAAGATTTCGGCCCATGTAGTCAGTTTCTCTATTAGTGCAACTTCCCATATCCTTCCTAAATACCGTATTTTTTGCTCTATAAGACGCACTTTTCCCCCCTCAAAAGTAAGGGGAAATGTCTGTGCATCTTATAGAGCGAATATGTGTGTGCAGGAAGTCTGTCAGATGTGCAGCCCATGGGGAAGTGATGGGGAATGTGCCTGTGATGATGTGCCCATTTGAGTCAGAATATTTTTCTTCTTGTTTTCCTCCTCTAAAAACGAGGTGCGTCTTAGGGTCAGGCGCGTCTTATAGAGCGAAAAATACAGTAAATGGAACTGCCATATTCAGGGGCAGTGCACCACTTAATTTCAAATCCTAGGGCTAGAAAAGTGAACACAACAAAAGTTATTTGTAATGACACTCTCCTATTAGTCTCCCTCTTTATGGATGGGAATGAGAGTTTAAAAAGTAAAGAGCTGGTGGAGATCCTTATAGGAGCGGCAAGATTAGAAATTATGCATAACTGGAAAGATGTAAAGGGACTCTCCTTTCAAAGGAACCGTATTTTTTGCTCTATAAGACGCGCCTGACCCTAAGACGCACCTCGTTTTTAGAGGAGGAAAACAAGAAGAAAAATATTCTGACTCAAAGGGGCACATCATCACAGGCACATTCCCCATCGCTTCCCCATGGGCTGCACATCTGACAGACTTACTGCACACACATATTCGCTCTATAAGACGCACAGATGTTTCCCCTGACTTTTGAGGGGGGGAAAAGTGAGTCTTACAGAGCAAAAAATACGGTAGTTTCGCGGTTGCACCCATCCTCCTCCACAAATTTCCCTTTTGAAAAATCTATCTAAATGGTGGCTACTGATCCTTCACCCATGTGCTGGTTGGGTCACAGGTTGGAGGACGCCGAAAGACACAATTCAAGCAAGGCGAGGGCCTGTCGGCTTTCAGCTACCTTTCTTTGTGTGGCTTGATCCCAGACTCCAGGATT
Organism: Varanus salvator macromaculatus; assembly: GCA_023646645.1. Classification (NCBI taxonomy): domain Eukaryota; kingdom Metazoa; phylum Chordata; class Lepidosauria; order Squamata; family Varanidae; genus Varanus; species Varanus salvator. Next base: position 120,793,673 of record JAIXND010000654.1, read on the forward strand.
TGGGGCTTAAACAAATCCCGCTTCGGCAGGAACTTACAGATCCTTGGACACTCGCTGGGCCCATGAGAAAAGTCCTAAAGAAGAAAAGGCATCTTGGTGGAACCATTTCAGCATCTGTTGCCCACATTAATTGGGCTTTTTGCCCCGGGAACAGAATCCACCATCTCAAATACATAATTTTCCCACCCTGCTTGAACCGAAGGCCCTTGAATGGGAGTCTGCCAGATCTTGGCCTTGCAGCCCCGATCCGCCCCCCCCCCCCCGCAAGCAGGGCAGAAGAGGGGCGGGGGTCGTATATTTGCAGTATCACAACGAAGCAGGATCACCACATGTGCAAGTTGGCTTGTCTTGGAGGGTCTCCCTTTCCCCTGCGGTCATTTTGGGGGAAGGTTGTTCTCTCAAGGAGTCGACAAGCAGGTCGGAGTCAGTCTTTCCCCTGGGATCTGCTTTCGCCCCCCTTCAGGCCGTCGAGGGCGACCACAGCGCCGTCCCCCCGCGCCTGATCCGCAACGAGCAGCCCCTGCTGATCCTCATCACCTGGATCCCGGAGCTGCAGTCCCCGGACCTCCAGGTCTTCCTCTCGGATCGGCTCCGGCGGATCTGCGACGCCTCCCTCCAGAGCCGCACCACCTGCGTGAAGGCCGGCATGGTCGGCTGCCTCCTGGATGCCCTGTGTGCCACAGAGCCGCAGCTGGATCCCAGGTGCGCCGAGGACCTCCTCCACCTGCTGCAGGTGCTGGGCAGCCTCTCCATCCGGCCCGGCGAGCTGCGGAAGCTCCTCCAGCTCCTCCGGACGGAGCCCGGCAAGGGGCCGCACCCCTACACCGCCCAGGTCGTCCGGGCGCTCTCGGGCATGGCCCGGGAGGACGCGCCCAAGCGGGCCCTGCAGTATTTCGACCTCACCCCCGGCATGGCCGGCATCATGGTGCCCACCATCCAGAAGTGGCCCGGCAGCGGGTTCGCCTTCCACGCCTGGCTGTGCCTCGTGGAAGAGGCCCGGGACTCCCCGGAGGAGGCGGCCAGGTTGAAGCGCAAGCAGCTGTACAGGTATTTATTTATTTATTTATTTGAAACATTTCTATGCCGCCCCCATCGCAACAAAGCCTCGGGGCGGCTCACAGCATAATTAAAACATATAAATAACAGTTAATACAATTAGAGATTAAAAAGCCCGGTAGCATCTCGGCTTCAACATTTAAAATCCTATAAATACCATAATAAGTTAACAATTAAAATAAGTTTTAAATAAAAAGGTCTTGGCCTGGCAAAACAAATAACGACGGCGCCAGGCAGACCTCTCTGGGGAGTGCATTCCATAAGTTGGGCGCCACCACAGAGAAGGCCCTCCTCCAGGTACTTACCCTCCTAATGTCCTTCGCGGAGGGTTCCCGGAGAAGGGCATCTGTTGCCGATCTCAAGGGGTGGGAGGGCATATATGGACACAAGCGTTCAAAGTTTGGCCTTGACAGACGGGGAGCAGGGGTCTTTCCCCCCTCTCCCCCTCTGGTTATCTCGGGCCGCGACGCCCGTTCCGGTCCAGTCTCTCTGGAGGCTGCCAGGCTGGGGAGGGCCGGGCAGAGGCAGCTGCGAGCGCCGCAGGCACTTGGGCTCACGAGCCCAAAACCGGAGGGGAGGGCAGCCCAGTGGGCTTCTGGCCTCTGGAAAACACTGGGCGGCCCGGCCCACCGGCTCTCTGCCCTCGGCCGGCCCTCCGGAGTTTGCTCAGTTGTGGTGAGAGAGCGTACCGTACCCATGCTCCCCCGAGTCCTGTGTTTTCCTCCGGGAAGCCCGCTGTGCCTTGCTCCCAGCCCCAAAGGCGAGCGCCTCTTTGTCACTAACAGGAAAAGTGTGCACTTCTCAGGTGAGACTTCCGTCTGTGCCCCGTCCCCAAGGAAGAAATGCGTACTTCGGGGCAGGAAAATGTGCCTTTTTGGAAGCGTGGAATGCAGACTCCGGCTTAGGGAAGCGTGGGGATCTCCGGGGAATCGCCTCTGGGGCCGCACGTGGGATGCATTTGGGTCACTTGCGACCTGGAGCGACATCTCTGCGCATCCCGCTCTGGAGCGCGACTCCCGGTTTCCTTGACCTTCGCTCCCCCTTGTGGCAACGCTCAGAATTCAGTGGCGAGCTTGTGAGAGGCCGGGGTTCTTACTCATTTATTTATTTATTTGGTAAGCTTCTGTGCCGCCCCATTCGCCGAAGCCTCGGGGCAGCTCACGACAATAAATAAATACATATTAAACATATCAAAACAATATAATTGGAGACGTCCTGGCCGAAGATATAAAATCAATAAACAAAGCTAACGATTAAAATGACATTTAAGTAAAAAGGTCTTGGCCTGGCGCTGAAAAACAAATAACGACAGCGCCAGGCGGACCTCTCTGGGGAGCGCGTTCCATAGACGGGGCGCCACCACAGAGAAGGCCCTTCTTGCACTTCTGATTCATGGAATCATGGAGGAGTAGAGTTGGAAGGGGCCAGGAGGGCCATCCAGTCCACCCCCTGCTGTTGCAGGACCCCAAGTCACACCATCCCACTTGAAGGGCTGCCCAGGTTCCTTCTGAATGTCCCCAGTGTGGGGCAGCCCCCCACCTTTCCAGGCAGCCGATCCCACTGCCCTCTTGCTCTGACCGTGAGGAAGCTTTTCCTGATGTCCAGCCTGGATCTGGGTTGTCGCAACTTGAACTGGTTATTCCGTGTCCTGCACTCGCATCAGCAAGAAGAGATCTTGGCCTTCCTCTTTGTGGCAGCCTTTGAGGTCCTTCTAGAGGGACACCATGTCCCCCCTCAGTCTTCTCTTCTCAAGGCTGAACATGCCCAGGTCCCTCAGTCTCTCCTCACAGGGCAGAGTCTCCAAGCCCTGGATCATTTCTGTTGCCCTCCGCTGGACCCTTTCTAATTTACCTGCCTCTTTCTTAAATCTTGGCGCCCAGAACTGGACACAGGATTCCAGGGGAGTCTGACTAGTGAGGAGTATAGAGGAACTCCTACTTCTCGTGATTTGGAAGGAATACTTCCATGAACGCATCCCAAAATAGCACGCGCCCTTTTGGCGGCATCTGCTTTCTTTAATCCCGTGATGCCAAGACCACCGTGCCCCGAGTGTCTCGTCCCCCCCAGCCCCAGCAACTGTCCTTCTGGGCCCGACTTGTGCTGCCCAATCAGTCGATTCAGCAGCCTTTCCCAACCATGGGACCCCGAGCATCATTTGACTACATTCCCCAGCAACCCAGGCCTGTGTGGCCAGTTACTGGGGATGATGGGAGCAGCAATCCATCCACCTCTCTGTGGCCAAGGCTGGGGAAGGATGGATCAGGAGAGGGGTGGGGAGCCTCCCAGCCCCAGGGCTGCTCTCTGCTGCGAAAGTTCAGTCTCGTTCAAGGGATGCTGGCCTTCTCCAGGCCCCGTTGCAGAAAAGCTCAGAGAAGCGGCCAGATCCCTACTCCAGGGCCTGGAGCCTGCGCATTGTCGCGTAAAGCTCTCCCCGCCCAGAACTCCGCCATGCGAGGTGTATTCCAAGCTTTTAGAGCGAAGCCACCAAATTGGCGGTGGGGGGGGGGCAGCTGGAGAAGGAGGGTGCACTCTTGGGGACCCCAGGCGCTCACCCCCGCTGGATTCGAGCTGGTTCAGCGCCTCGTTGCTGATGCCTCAGACGTTCCTTTGCAGGCATTCGCTCCCCCTGCACCCCCCCCCCGGCCTCTGAAGAAACAAGCCAAAGCGGTTGCCCCGTTTCCATCCCCACGGCGAGTGTCCATTTCCAAGGGAAGAGCCTGGGGCAGGGTCCCTCTTCTCGTGGCCAGAGGTTCTGAGCATCCAGCCGATGCGGAAGCGTTGCCAAGGCGGGCTCCCCCCGAGCCCCCCAGGAACCCGCCTTGACAGGGTTGCTGGCGAGGGAAGCGGGGGCGAGAGGCCTGAGGGCAGCGTGTGGGGCGGGCTCGGTGGGGGTCCTCAGGCCCCCGGAACCGGCCCAGCCACCTCCTCGCTCCGTCCCTCCCCAACCAGCTTCTTCACGGCCAGCGGGACGGGCTTCGAGGCCTTCTTCACCGCCGACGGGGTCCTGGTCGTCGCCGTCTGCACCAGAAAGGAGTACATGACCGTCGCGCTGCCGGAGCTTCCCTTCAGCGATGCCGCCTGGGTGAGTGCGAGCCGGGCCGGGCCGGGCCAGGGCCTGGGTTCAGAGCCACAGCGGTTTCCTGGCCTGCTGGGCAGGACATTGAGGCAGCCTTCGGCCGAGCAAGCTCAGGGGGACAAGAGCTGTAATCCGAGCCATGCTGAAGACCCCGGATCAGGGAGGGCCACACCGGAGAGAAATGACCGCTAGGCCAGGGATGGCGAACCTTTCAGAGACCGAGTGCCCAAACTGCAACCCAAAACCCACTTATTTATCGCAAAGCGCCCACACGGCAATAAAACCTGAAAACTGAGGTTTTGGTTTCGAAAAAGCAGCTCACAGCCAGTCCAAGCAAATCTATCTATCTATCTTCGGCAGCGCACTGACCGGCCATGCAAAAGCTCGGACGAGTCATGGCTCATGAGTCGTGGCTCATGATGTCGTCACCTGCACCACTACTCCTTTCCGAGCATGCGCAAGGCTCCTATGCACGCTGTTACCCGATGCTCGGCTGCTGGGGCGCTGCTGGGGCGACTGGGCTCGCGTGCCGACAGGGGGCTCTGCGTGCTCGATGCGGCAGGCGTGCCACAGGCTCGCCACCACTGCCCCGGGCAGTCCATGCACGGTTCCCATCGTGGTCCTTCCACTTCCTTCCAGCACTGCGTCGACATCGTCCACATCGCAGGCCGCCGGCCCTTCGGCCAGAACCTGGTGAACGTCTACGTGGACGGGCAGCTCCGGAAGGGGGCCCAGCTGCGGTTCCCCTCCCTCAGCGAGGTAACAAGCGCAGCCATCAGCGCTGCTCTGGCGGAACGGGGACAGCTGTCACCAGGTTGCAGCCGAGCAACGAGGCCATCGCCGGGCCGGGGTGGGAGCAGGGAAGCCGCAAGCAAGGACAGTCCATTCCGGAAGGCCCCGTCTACATAAACATCCGTTCCCTGCCGTGGGGTGCTCCCTCAGTGGGTGGACGGCAGCTTCCTATCCGCCACCAGAAGCAGGAGAGGGAGGACCACGGAGATGCATGCGCTTTGGCTGCGCAAAGTGATGCACAAAGATGCAAACGTAGGGAGAAAGGTTGCGCATGAAAAAGCAGGAGCAGTGAAGAGGGGCCCCCAAGTGCCTGGTCCCTGCCTCTCTGCCTTCTGCTGGATCTTTGCCTTTGAGCCAGTCTTTAGCCAAACGGCCATTTACACCGAGGGCCACCCTTCAGACAGAGGACTGCTCCCCGTAAGCTAGGACACGTGCGCACCCCAGCTTCCCCTGGCCGGTGGGGAAGCCTGATAGGAGTGGAACCCCAAAGCCTCCGACATGCATCAGGCTCGGGAAGGCTAGCCTAAGGAGTTCCTACTCTTTAGTAGGTCTACTCTCTACTTGTCTTAAGAAAACTGAGAAGGGTATGATTCTCCCTCCCTAACAGCAGGTTTTAGGCCTTCTCTCTCAGCAAGGAAGATAAACCTTGTTTGTTGTGAGCATGGTTTAAAAACGGGGGGGGGGGGTTAATATTTGGGGGGTCTTTGTTGCAGCAAAGCTGTTCTGTCATGCTCTGGCCTGCAGTGGCGCTTGCCATTGGCTCCCGAGGCATGGACAGAGTGCCCATAGAGTGCACAGGAAGATTAAAACGAGGCATTCGTGGGAAAACAGCCAGCTGGGAGGGCAGCCCTGCCCAGGATGGTGGACCACAACCGGTGGGAGGATGGCCAATGGTGGTGTTTGCTGGGCATGATGGGACTTGCATTCCCGCACAGCCAGAGGGCGCTCACTGGGGGACGCCTGCTTCACAGGTTCCCGTCCCTGGTCCACCATTTTGCAACAGGGCCCGGTCAGTGGTGGCCCCCAGAATTCCAGCCTCGCCTGGTGACGCCTCCCCGGTCCGTGCCCCAGGGAGGGCAACGCGGCCTTCCCGCGCTCACGGCCCTTGTCTTCTCTCCTAGTCGTTCACCTCCTGCTGCATCGGCTCCGCCGGGCACCGCACGACGACCACGTCCACCGGCCCGCTCTCCCCGCCGCACTCCCCAGACCTGGGCTTCCCCTCCCACCCGCCCCTCAGCCGCTCGCAGTCCTTCCCAGCCTCTCTGGCCGCCCCAGCCTGGACCCCCGTTCCCCCGCAGCCCCCCAGGGAAAGCGCCATCGCCACCACGGCCGCCGGGAGCCAGGATACGGAGTGGGGGGTGCCCACCTCCCTCGAGGGGCACCTGGGCCCCGTCGCCATCTTCTGCGAAGCCCTCCAGCCCGCGCAAGTGAAGGCCCTCTTCGCCTCAGGTGCGTGCAGGGGGCCCCGAAGGAATCCGGGGTGTCGGGCTCGTGCCGCAGGAAGAAAGCAGCGGCGGGCACACCGGGGGTGGAGGGAGCAGGATCTCGGGGAAGGTCACGTCCACGTGCGGCAAAAGTCCGGGGGCAGCTGCACGAGCCGGGCCACGCTGGGAGCCTCTCGCAGCCCGAGGCCCGTCGGACCGCGGCTGAGCTGCCCTTTCCGTCTGCGGGCGAACGGAGGACAATGGAGCCAGGCCGCTGGCGCTCACGCTCAGCCTTTCCCAGCTTGATGCTCCGTGCCGCTGGGTCCTTGGGCCCTGCGCATCGGGAGGGTGCCCCGGCCGAGGGAAGGCCTCCCCCCGGTATTCTGCATCCTGAGAAGCCCCTCCTTGTCGCACCACCCGACCCCCCTCGGAGCTGGCAGGCACCGGCCAGCGGGTCGGTGGGCCTCAGAGCTTGGCCGTGGCGTCTGGGCAGGTAGTGGAACACGGCTCTGCCAGCACACAGGATTTTGCCGGCTGGAATTGGATGGGGCGGGAGAAACAAGTTCGTTCCCAGTCCTTTTATTCCCTCCGCCTGCACCCCACACCTCCACAAGCGACGGCGTGGGTTTCAGTTGCCCATGGCCTGGGCTGCGTGCCCAGCATGAAGCATTTTGTCTGTTTACTTGGTGGTAGATTTCTCGGGGCGGCTTCCAGAGCACTTGGTCTTATTCTCACACCGACCCTGCAAAGTAGGCTAGGCTGAGAGCAGGGAGGGCCCCGAGTCCCCTGGTGAGCTCTGAGCTGGACCTCCGGGTTCCCAGTCCAACTTGCTCCTGCCAGTAACCACAGTGGCTCGTTTTCCGCTTTGGATGAGAACGGAAACTCATCCGCTCTGCGCCGCTGGGCTCCCAGAAACATCGCACGAGGGGCCCCCAACTCCGGCTGGGTTTGGGGTTCCACATCTCCTGCCTTCCAGCCCTGGAAACCACACCCTGTGGGTAGCTATGGGGCACATGCTCAGCTCCCCACGGGCCAGGCCTTGCCCCCATGCACATCGTTGCCTTCCATTACGTTTCTCTACCACCCGTAACCAAAGCTCTCTGGGGGTTCACGACATTGCAAGTCGCCCATCCCATTTCAGCCAGGCCCGGCCCTGCTTAGCTTCCAAGATCAGGCAGGATCAGGCACGTCAGGCTATGCAGCAGCTAATCCTCACAGCCAGCGGTCACGGTGGGGGTGCCCCCGCTTAGCCCTCGACGGGGTGTGAAGGCCCCACGTCCTCCTGAGAGCAGCCCCGCTGCTTTATTGCAGGACCGAATGTCGCATCGCCGTTCAAGCCTGAAGGGGATTTCCTGGAGCTCGGTAACAAACTGCTTCTGTACTACACCCCGCAGGTAAGACTCGCCAACGGTCGGTTTCTCATGGTCCCTCCCCGTTCTCCAGGGAACGACAGTCATGACTGTGAAAGTCGTAAGACGCCATTTCCAGACATTCATTCATTCATTCATTTGGAGTTTTTGTATGCCGTCCCGTTCACATAAACCTCGGGACGGCTTCCAACATAATGAATAAACAGCATATAAATAATGCATATAAAATCCGGATTCTCCCTGGCTGTAGAAATTAAAACCGATAAATAATATTAACAGTTATTAAAATATTGTTGAAATAAAAAGGTCTTGGCCTGGCGCCGAAAAACAAACAACGACGGCGCCAGGCGGACCTCTCTGGGGAGCGCGTTCCATAAGTGAGGTGCCACCACAGAGAAGGCCCTGCTCTGGGTACTCAGCCTCCTAATGTCCTTCACGGAGGGCTCCTGGAGAAGGGCCTCTGCCGCCGATCTCGAGGGGCAGGAGGGCAAATATGTACTTGTATTATATTACATTGTTGTTAGTCACGAAGTCGTGTCCGACCCATCACGAACCCATGGACAACATTCCTCCAGGCCCTCCTGTCCTCCACCATCCCCCGGAGTCCACCAAGCCCACACTGACCACCCTAGTGACCCCATCCAGCCACCTCATCCTCTGCCGTCCCCTTCTTCTTCTGCCGTCAATTGTTCCCAGCATCAGGCTCTTCTCCAGGGAGTCCTTCCTTCTCATTAGGTGGCCAAAGTATCTGAGCTTCATCTTCAGGATCTGGCCTTCTAAAGAGCAGCCAGGGTTGATCTCCTCTAGGACTGACTGGTTTGATCGCCTTGCAGTCCAAGGGACTCACAGAGTCTCCTCCAGCACCACAACTCAAAGGCCTCAATCCTTCGACACTCAGCCTTCCTTATGGTCCAGCTTTCACAGCCATGCATTGCAACTGGGAAAACCAGAGCCTTGACTATACGCACTTTTGTCGGCAGGGTGATGTCTCTGCTTTTTAGTATTACATTATTACATAGTACATTACATTATTATTACATTAATAGTATTGTGTTACTAGTATTACATCTCATTCCTCTTCACATCTTCTCTCTCCCTCATGGACTTTCAGGCCTGCAAAAGCAACATCTGTTTGGACCTTTCTTCCAACCACTTCTTTGATGGGAGGCTGACGGGGCACAAACTGGTGAACTGGGATGTCAAGGTAAGATGTCGGCGCCTCCACGGGTGTCCAGTCCCTGTGCATCACACGCACGGGTGCTGTGCCTGCGCAGGGCCCCGGTTCGGGACGATTCCCCCAGCTCAGCATAGACATTCTCTTGCTCCAGGGCAGCCTTTCCCAGTCTGGCTCCCAAGATCTGGGACTGCACTTTCCATCATCCTTGGCCGGCATCCCCAGGAGTCTCAGTTCCACCACATCTGGAGACCCAAGGCTGGGAAAGGTTAACTGAAGGTCCCCACTTAGCACAGCTCTAGGCTAACGACGTGCCACTGAAGGCAGCAAATCGGGAGGTTCAGCATTTTAGGGGAACTTTCCTTGTAGTGAGGACTAGAAGCTTAAGTCTAGGAAACATCACCCTTAGAGATCAGAGGGTTTAGCATGATGGCCCATGAACAAAGTGGCTACCAGTGACCGATAAAAAGGCCAGTACCGAATGTTGGAAATGCAGCAGTGGTCCGAGGGCACTACAAAAATTGACCGCAGCCCCGACTTCTCGGCACCTCCCAAGTCAGGCCACCCGGATTCTCTTCGCCTCTGCTTGATGTCCTTCTCGTCTCTCTCACTGCACTTCTTTGTGACCGGGAAGAAGAAACGGGAAAACCGCAAAGCAGATGTGAAAAAAGGGGGGAGCGGGAGGCAATGAGTATTTTCCAAAGTTGTGCAACTTCTGTGCTGGACAAACGGCTGAAATCGCTCCGTTTCAAAATTGCACGTGGCTGGTTTGATTTTTGAACGTGCGCGTTTTCCCAATGCAGATGCGTGCTCAGCTGTTCTTGGAGCAGACATTCTCCTGCCCGCGTCTGCCTTCGGGGTCGCAAACGGTGCTGGTTCGAGGTTTGCCAGCACAAGCAAGCTTCTTGTCCATCTCAGGACGTCCGTCCCAATCAGATTAAACACAAGAGCCTTCTAGCTGGGCCCCACCTTACTCGTTCCCCACTTCTCTGGGTGTGCCAGAGATTGGAGCTGCCAGCCCGAACAGCCGAGGGACTGCCACTCGTCCGCCCTGGGGTGACGGTCTGCGGCAGGCCATGCCAGGGCTCTGACGGGGGGATGCTCTGTCTTGTCTCATCTTGGGCCCTCGCAGGACGTGGTGAACTGTGTCGGCGGGATGGGGGTGCTCCTTCCCCTGCTGGATCAGGTGGCCTCCCAGAAGAAGGCGTCCGGAGATCAGCCGGAGACCCACGACTTGGTTGGCCCGGAGTTGACCTCCTCCCGGAACGCCCAGGGCATGCTCATCCCGCTGGGCCAATCCGCAGGTGACCCAGCAGTGCTCATTGTCGCTCTTAACAGCCAGGAGGGGCTGCGGGTGGGCTTCCACCCTTCCTGGGACTGGGCCAGGTGCGCTGGAATTCGCCTCCACCGTGATGGAGCACGGGCCTTTCCAGTGGCGGCCCCCTCGTTCTGGAACGAGCTCCCTGCTGAGGCCTGCCGGGCACCAGCTTTTCTGTCTCCTCAGTGCCGGGTCAAGCCTTTCCTCTCCCACATTTTCCATATTTTTTGCTCTATGAGACACGCCTGACCATAAGACGCACCTCGTTTTTAGAGGAGGAAAACGAGAAGAAAAATATTCTGACTCAAAGGGGCACATAATCCCAGGCACATTCCCCATTGCTTCCCCATGGGCTGCACATCTGACAGACTCACTGCACACACACATGCGCTCTATAAGACACACAGACGTTTCCCCTTACTTTTGAGGGGGGGAAAGTGCGTCTTATAGAGCAAAAAATATGGTAATTCATTTACCACAGCCTCGTTAGCGGCTTAAACAGGGTTCAATCAGGTTTTAGGTGGCTTAGGTTACTGGGATTGTATGTGTTTTTAATGTGTTTTAAATTCTTGTATGGCAACTTCTTCTTTTTCCCCATTTTCTACTAAGGTGGTAAAATTTAGAATGTATTTAATGGTTTTTTTTTTTAAATACTGTGTATTTGAGATTGTATTTTAATAGATTGCTGTAAACTGCCCAGAGAGCAGTTGGGCAGTATGGAAGTTTGATTGGGATCGGGATCCCCTAAGGGGACTCATTCGCTCTCTAGCTCACCCTAATCCTTTCCTCTAGCATGGGAAAGGGTCCCTCTTTAGAACGGCTGTTCCTCCCCACAGAGAGCCGTCTGGAAAGGAACGGGGTGGCAGCCTTCCTGCTTTTGGTCAAGAACTTTCTCCGGGGGCACCCCGTCAACCAGGAGAGCCTCGTCCGGTGCCAGGGGCCCGCCATCATTGGCACCCTGCTCCAGAAGGTAGGCACCTCCGCAGCCCTCATCCCAGGGGAGAAAGGGACGGGGCCCCCACATGCTACGCTCAGGCGTCCCCGGCCTGCCGCCCTCCAGGTCACAGGGCCTGCCGTCCAGCACATCTGGAGGGTGCGCAGCGAGGTTCTCCGGGGAGCTGATGCACCGCCCGTCATCCGAGCTCCCCTCCAGCGGGCGGCCTCAAGGAGTGCACACGCCATGCACTGGCCCCCTGGGATCTCGCCTGCAAACCTTGTCCGTCCTCTCCAACTAAAGTAAAATACCCGATGCGGTGCATTCGATGCTTCCTCCTCCTGCTGGGACGAATCTGGGCACTTCTGCTCTGTGGCCCTTCCACGTGGCTGTGCCACGTTTCGGGCGGCCTGAGCGCCTGGTCCACGCTCCCATCTTCATGCAGAGCTCTCCAGTCGGGGTTGCTTCTCCTGACACGACACGGAGCCCGAAACCGATAAAGCTTTTTGAGCCTAAAAGAGCTGCAAGGCTGTTTTCCAGCCCTTGCCTCGTCCGTCCCCACGGCCCACCCTGTGAGCCAGAGCGCTCGACAGGCAGAGAACCTGCCGCACACGGATTTTCACGCAGACTCGGGCCTCCCGCTGCCCGGCCGTGTGTTCCAGCCACTCTGTGGCACAGCCAGTCAACTGCAGTCCCGGAACCGGGGAGCTGCATTTGTAGAGCGTTTTGGTGATGCGCAAGATGCCAACATCTTGGATTAGAGGCGAGGGGGGAGAAGAGGCCTCTCCGCAGCAGCTGCATGAGGAGGGAAGCGCCGGGCGCACACCTTCCTCTGGAGAGCAACACTCTTGGCTCCGCAGGTCCCCAGCCAGGCGATGGACATGAACGTGCTGATGGCGTCTCAGATCCTCATGGAGCAGGTGGCCTCCGAAGGGCACAGCCTCCTGCTGCACCTGCTGTATCAGTACCTGCTGTTCGACTTCCGCATCTGGAGCAACAGCGACTTCGCGGTCCGATTGGGTGAGCGTGGAACCCGTCCGAGGCCGAGCATCCCCGGAGCCCGGTGGGGGCTCTGGCCCTGCAGCTCTGCCTTCCCTGCCCCCCATGATGGGACTTGTAGTACCTAGAGGGCATCAGTAAAGCAGCCATAGAAGCCACCCGTTCCATATCGGCCCAGACGCTTCCTCTGCCGTGGGGCGTTCGCTCCCAGCCACGTGGCGATGAGCTGGCCGACGCGAGGCAGCTTGCCCGCGCGGGGAAGAGGCGCCACGTGGCTGCCGTAGCCTGTAGGTTGGAAATGCTTGAAAGAGGGCGCTGAAGAAGCGCTGGCTGCACTGGCCTCCTTTTCCTTACCTCGCCCTCCGGGCTTTGCAGGTCACATCCAGTACCTGTCGAACGTTATTAAGGACCACAAGCAAAGGATCCGCAAGAAGTATGGCGTTCAGTACATCCTGGATTCCATCAGGACGTATTATGGGTGAGCCAAGAGCCCCTCTTTGCCCGTGAAACGGACGCGCCGTGAAAACGGCTTGGGAAGTGCCGGGTCGCCCCCGGTCTGCTTTGCCTCTTTAGCGTCTGCGTTGTGGCTGCTGACACAACGGACCAGGTGAAAGCCAACCTTGGATGACGCTCGTTGGTGTTGCTTCCGACTTCTGGGGAACGGATTGCATATTTGCCGGCACGTTCTGGAGCCATGCCTCCGTGACGTGGGAGGTTTTGGGGCAGGGGTGCTGAAACTGAGCCCCAGGGCCACATCCATGCGCCTGGCCTCCCTCCCCCTGTGGCCACACCTGCTTCTCCTTTCCCAGACTGCCAACAATGGTGTGGTCTGCGCACCACCTCTGCGCACCTTTCCCCGCATTCCGGAGGCTAAAACGCCTTCCAAGCCTCGCGACTGGCCGGGGGGCTTTCAGCTGCGGGGTGTGGGGGAGAGGGGGTCGTGTCCCGCCCCTTTTGCCTTTGGCCCCGCCCACCACCGGACCCCGTCTCTGACGCGACATTAACGCTTCTGCTGACAGCACCGTTCAACACCCCTGCTTTGGAAAACGGGGAGTGGATTTCGGAGAGGGACGACAGGTCCAGGCACCTGTTTCGTCCCGCACTGCGGCGTCTCAGAAACCTTTCTGGGACAGGGCAGAATGGGAAAACTGAGCCTGTTTGGGCGAAAGAGCCGCGTGGCCTTCACATGGGCTGGGGGCCCATGTTGCTTGATGCCCACATGCATGCAAAGCTATCCCAGCCTCTTCCTTCATGCTCACGTGAATCAGAACATCCGTGGAAAGACACCTAGTGCTGGACTTCCAACGCCAGCCTCCCCGTAACTTGTTTCTCTCTCCCTCCGCAGCTCTTACAAAGAGAAACCCGTCGCCACGGATGACATCCGGACGGTGCAGACCTCCCTCTTCAGCTTGATAAAGGACTTCTTCTGCAGGAGCTTCTCCACCGACGAGATGCAGAGTACGCTGAACTACCTGGCCGCCGTGAACGACGAGCACCAGGTGCGGCTGGGGCAAGCGAGACTCTGCCTGCTGCGACAGGGACACCTGCTGCCCTGGAGCTGGGGAGCGAGGGCTGGGGAGCCCAGGTGTCCCGGATGCAGAGATGTGCGGCATCTGGAGCACTACCGTCTGTCTGGGCCCCGGAGCTCCCGCGCCTCCAACCCAGCAGGGGAATGGCGGAAGCAGAAGTCAGCTCCCGCAGGGTTAGCCCGTCCACATTTCCCAGGGGACTTGGCTAGATGAGGCCCCGCGGCTCAGCATCCAGGGCGAGGGGGAAATGGCGTGCTCAGACCATGCACTCCTCGATGCTTGGAGCTGAGCGTCACTTGTTTGGCGGAATCGAAGCACAGAACTCGGGAGTCCGAACTCGGGAGTCCTAAGAAGGGTGTGCATGGAAACAAAGCTGAGCTAGTTATTTCTGTGTTAGATTTTGCACGATTCAGCACACTGTAGACAAGATGAGCATGGAGGCGTGCATGGGGAGGCCGTGCCGACAATCGTTCCAAGGGGTAGGGATCAGAGAGCAGGTTGCAAAAGCTTAAGGAGCTGTGACCTTCCGGAGCGATTCTGCAGCCCTCCAGTGGTCTCTCCTGGCGCCTTTCTGAGTCGTCGTCTCTGCGACCGTGTCCTGCAGGTGTGTGGGGTGCTGGAGGTGATCCACAGCCTGCAGAAGAGCTCCCCTTCCCAGGATCAGGTGTACGCGTTCTTATTTGAGCCGGGAAACGTGGAGATCCTGTTCTCGCTGCTTGTTCAGCGGAAGTTCTCGGACGAGGTGCGCGAGAGGATTTTCAAGGTGAGAACTCTTGGGTCCTCCTGCCCCGTATGCTTCTGATCTCTCCCCCGGCTCTGCGAGGCGCCGGGAAGGGGCCAGGGCCCACGGGGTCATGCACACCGGTCCCGTCCCACCCCACGCATTGCAGTGTGATAGCCACAGCGCTGCCTACACCACAGCGCGCTGGGCACAAGTGAAGGCTGGAGCGAGAGGGGGCAGCCGAAACAGCAGCTCTGCAGGCTCTTCCACCAACATCTGGAAGCACACAATTTGCGACCCGGCCTTCCAGGACTCCCAGCTTTGCTCTTCCTCTCCTCCGCAAGTGACGAACTGGGCGTGGGGTGGCAGACGACCCCTCTTGTGCTGCCAGAGGGGCCAGGGACAGAGAGCGCCACGGGGCTGTGTCCCTGGCCCGGTTAGCTGCATCTTCCTTCCCCGCACAGGTCCTGTACAAGCTGTTGAAGTACGAGAAGGTGAATGAGCGGAGCAAACACCGGCTGAAGCTGAAGGACATCGGCTACCAGGGCTTCATCTCGTGCCTGAATGACATCCCGGTTTCCATGCTGCTTTTGCGGTGCCTCTTGGAGCAGGTGCTGGGCTCAGGTGAGGCACCCGCACCTGCGGCATTTGACTGAAGATGCCCTCTGCCTCCCGGGCCTGGGAGCCGAACTGGGTGAAGACCTTTCTCAGGAGAAAGCTTGCTAAGGAAGACAAAGGCCACCTGCTGAGCTTGCTTTAAAAAGAAAGTTCAGCGGGAGACCTGGCTTGTCTCTTCCTGAGTTTGCCACGGATGACCTTCCACAGGTCACTCAGCCTCGGCTCCTGAGCCCAGGAGGGATCATCCTGTAGTCCAAAGCATCTGGTGGGCCTCAGCCCCCACACTCCCTCACCGTTGGTTGGGCTGGCCGGAGCTGATGGAAGGCCTGGAGCGAAACACTTCATAGAATCGTAGAAGAGTAGAGCTGGAAGGGGCCAGGAAGGCCATCCAGTCCACCCCCTGCTGTTGCAGGACACCAAGTCGCACCCTCCCACTCAGGTGGCTGCCCAGTTTCCTTTTGAATATCTCCAGTGTGGGGCAGCCCCCCACCTCCCCAGGCAGCTGGTCCCACTGCCCTATTGCTCTGACAGTGAGGAAGCTTCTCCTGATGTCCAGCCTGGATCTGGGTTGTCACAACTTGAACTGGTTATTCCATGTCCTGCACTCGCATCAGCAAGAAGAGATCTTGGCCTTCCTCTTTGTGACAGCCTTTGAGGTACTCAAAGCCTTTGAGGTAGAGGGATCTCATGTCCCCCCTTCAGTCTTCTCTTCCCAAGGCTGAACGTGCCCAGTTCTCCCAGTCTCTCCTCACAGGGCAGTGTTTCCCAACCCTGGATCATTTCTTTTGCCCTCCTCTGGACCCTTTCCAATTTACCTGTATCTTCCTTAAATCTTGGTGCCCAGAACTGGACACAGTATTCCAGGTGAGGTCCGGCTAGGGAAGAGTATAGGGGAACTCCTACTTCTCGTGATTTGGAAGGAATGCTTCTGTTCATGCATCCCAAAATAGCATTTGCCCTTTTGGCGGCTGCCTCGCATTGCTGGCTCCTGTTTAGCCTATGGCGAACCACAAGCTGCCCACTTCCGTCTGAAAGCTATGCCTCCTGTGGGCCAGGAGAGCCAAGCCGGCCCATGGGCCTCCTTCGCAGGGGACACACCTTGAAGGAGGTGTCATAGCAGTGGCCGAAAGGTACCAGCTACTCTCTGGAATGCAATTTGATGGGTTGGGATGCATGACCTCTCATAATACCTGACGCGTTCCTAGTGATGAAGCAGGTACACCTGAGTAGCAGTATCCATGCAGCAGGTGCGCTGGGATGGATCAGTCCCTGTACATGTGCACCTTAAACGCAGGACTGCAAGCATGCGTGTTTGAGTCTTGAGTTCAGAAGATGCCCTGTACACGCAGGCAGGTTCCCAAGCTGTTGGCACAGAACTGTTGGGCTCAGCGCGCCCAAAACTTGCTTTTGCATTAATCCGAGCTTTGTTCTGCTCCTTGTTTTCCTGCCCGCAGACTCCCCGAACTACAAGGATTTGGTGGCCGTCGTGTACCTCTCCCACCGGGCAGAGCTGCCCGTCCGGCTGGACGTTTGCAGGAAGGTGAGTCGGAAGAGGGGCCAGGCGTGCGTGGCCCCGTGGGCTGGAGCGGGAAAAGCGGCCACATCAAACGTGCAGAGAGCTGGTCCAGTGACAGTCTGGCCCAGCCCGGCCTTCCCTGCTGGATGGGACGCTGTGCAGGCGCTGCTCCCTCGCCTCCCTGTTCCCTGGCCCCCCACGGCCAAGCACGCCCCATGCTGCTGCGTTTGGGAGCGGTCCCATGGCCTGGCCCCAGAGAGGCCCCGATTCTCGCCGTGCCCCCCCCCCACAGAAGGTCAAGGCCCACCTTTTGCAGATGGCCCTCCGTCCAGGGAAGGGACCCACACCTGCTCCCCTGCCTCACCCGGTAGGGCAACTTGTGAGAGATGCGCTGCAGCCCCCATCAGCCCCAGCCAGCAGAGCCCCTGCGGGCAGGATGGGAGCTGTGCTCCGCCGCGCCGGGAGGCCCCCAGCGGGCGGCTGCCCCGGGCTGCGAGTCACGCCGTGCTTCCGCTTCCTCCGCCTCCCAGCTCTTCCACCTGATCTACTCCCAGAGCGACGTGGTGAGGCAGCTGGCCCGGCTGGCCGGCTGGCAGGACACGCTCACCAAGCTCTACGTCAAGGAGTCCTACGAGTCCCGCCAGCACAGCCTGTCCAGCTCGGCCAACAGCACGGGCTGCCCCGACCTCCTGAGGAGCGCCAACCCGCCCGGGGCCGAGGCGGGGAGGGAGCCGCCCGACGCGGCCAGCCCCTCGGCCTCCGACCCGCCCGACCTGGACGTCTTCCTCCCGCTGGGCTACGAGGGCTCGGACCACGAGCTTTCGGAGGGCTTCTCGGACCACTCCGTCTCGCCCATAGGGCAGCGGAGCCGGCCCTTTCACCCCTGCGGCGCCTTCAAGTCCTTCGACTCCCTGGAGCTCGCCAGCCACGGCTCCTCGTCCAACATCGACATTCCCGGGCAGGGCGAGGGCCGGGCCGGAGAGGCGCTGCAGGCCGACCGGGTCTACTACCCGCTGTCCCCGTTCTGCATGTCCCCCTTCGACCTCGTCCTGGACCTGGGCAGCGCCAGCTCCACCGCGGAGAGCGGCAACCAGACTCCCGTCAGCCTGCCGGGGACCCCGTCCCCCATGGAGAACTTCAAGCCCTTCCCTGGCACTCGGGCGCGGAAGAGCTCCAGCCTCTCCAACGTGTTGGACGAAACCAGCTACCAGGAGACCCTGCCTAGCGACACGATCTCCAATACAAGCAACCCCCAGGTGAGCCGCCACCCTCCTCCTCCTCCTCCTCCTCCTGAGAAGCACTCCACTCCGCAGGTGAGCTCCAGTGTGTCCACCTGAGCCTGGATCCAGACTTGCTTGCTTCCGTCCGTCCATCCGTCTGTCCTTCCCAGAGCAAGAGCAAGAGCTCCCGGCAGCTGTCCTGCAGGCTGAGGGTCTCGGCGCCGTCCCTGCTTTCCCAGCCAACGGAGCTGCTGGCCGCTAGCCAGAAGGAGGGGCGCTCTTGCTCAGTGGGAGGCAGCCCAGCCTGCGTTTCGGGGCCGAAGCTTGGCAAGCCGTGAACGCGACTCGTGATAGCGCAGTCCAAGTGGGGTGGCGCGCATCCGGCCGCGACAACATTTGGAATTCCTCTGCGGAAAGCAATGAGGAGTTTTTGTCTGGGCCCAAGAGAGCCAATAAATCAAGACTCCAGAGAGTGCATCTCCGTCACCAGACATAGCGGGTGACAGTGAAACCCAAAGCTAACTACTTCATTTATGCAATGCCACCAGTAGACTTAAAACTTCGTTGCCTAAAGAGATGAGCACATAGATAATTTGGTCCACGGGTCACGGGGATGGCCTTGTAAAAGGATGAGACAAATTCAAGGAGAGTAAGGCTGTCAGCAGCACCTGCTTGTGGCTGCTATATTTTATTTATTTTTATATATTTATTTTTTCCAAAATGTATCCCAATATCCAAACAGGATCGCTTGATGGCTGTCATAAAGAGTGACAGTAGCAAGGAGAGCAAAACCCACGGCAGCACTTGAATAGAAAATCACAGCCAGCCATGCCTAAAAATACGGCAAGAGATCGTTCTAGCCGTTAAAATACTGGGCAAATAGCAAGGTTTCGTCCCGGCACGGAAAAGAGTTAAAGCGTCAGTGGCAAGGGCCACCTCCCTAGAGAGCTTATTGCACGGTCGGGGCTCCACCACTGAGGAATCCCCTTCTAGCTGCTCTCCAAGCCTCTTTCAACGGGGGCTCCGGAGAAGGGCCGCGGCAGACGGCATCCTGTGTGCGGCTTCCTGGGAACTCACTGTGTGTGCACGCACACGTGTACAGGATGCTGGGCTGCATGCGGCCCATTTGTGGAGTCCAGGTCTCAAGCTCTTAAATCGCTTGACATGCCCCCCCCCCCCCAAGGAGACTGCAGCCTAAAGTCTGGCCGTGGGGAGAGAAGAGAGGAAGGCAAGATTGTGGCATTCGCAAAGCCAGAGAGCAATGAATGTGGACGGATGGCGCTGTGAGCTCCCTGGCTTTGCTGCAGTTAAGGAAGGCTGCCCGGCTTTCCCCTGCCGAGCCTCTGGCTCTCCGGAGCCCAAAGGACAGGGACATTTGGAGGGACGAAAGGCCTGGGCAAGGGATTCCCGACCGCGGAGGCCAGTGCCACATCCCCTCGATCCCACTCTCTTCCTCCAGCAAACTCCCGAGGAGGAGCTGTGCAACCTGCTGACCAACATCGTCTTTTCGGTCACCTGGCGAGGGGTGGAGGGCTGGGACGACGCGGCCTGGAAGGAGCGGGGCCAGGTCTTCTCTGTCCTCACCAAGCTGGGCTCGGCGTGCGAGCTGGTGCGCCCGCCGGACGAGATCAAGCGCAGGTGAGAGGGCGGGCCGTTGGCCAGGTGCTGCTGAGCAGGCGAGAGGAAATCAAGGGACGGGGCTGGGGGCGTGTGAGGGATCCGTCCGGGGGATTCCTCGGGCCTGGCCGGCCAGACACCGGTCCGCTCAGCCGGGCACCCTGTACCCCTCTGCTCCGCACCCATCTCCGTTCCTTGTGGGGCACACAGAAGAAAATACGGCCCTGTCTTTCACGCGTGATATCGGGGCAGTGTCGATGCGCCCAGCGAAACGCAGCCCCTCTGGCCCGATGGAACAGCTCCACACGCGCAGGAGAAACACTCGGGGCTGAAGGGGGAGCACGGCAGGTGGAGCCAGCGGGTCCGAAGATGCGGGTGCCATGAGATGGCGCTTGCAGGCCTCCGTAGTTTTTGGACAACCGCTCCCACCCTCCCCGGCCAACCGAGCCCTTGGTGAACGGTGCTGGGAGTTGCCGGGCACGGAACCCAGAGGACCCCGGCTCCAGGCAGGATGGGGAGGGGGCCCTCGCGGGAGGAGTCCTCCATGGCACCCGGGGCTTTCGCCTCGCTTGTCAAGGCCGCCGTCTTCCCAGCATGGCGCCCAGGGCCACGAGCAGCACAGCGGGCCAGGCTGGCACATGCGCTGCTGAAGCCCCCGCCCGCCCGGCTTCTTGTTCCTCGCCAGCCTGCTGGAGGAGATGCTGGAGTCGGCCCTGACGGACCTGAAGGACCCCCCGCCCGCCACGCTGCCCGGCCTCACCCAGAATGCGCTGAAGCTACTCCGCCTGCTGCAGGACTTCCTCTTCGCCGAGGGGCACAACAACCAGGCCCTGTGGAGCGAGAAGGCGAGTGCCCACCCCCCCGGCCGGATTGCGCGGCCCACTCCTCCCCGGCAGCAGGAGGGCCCGGCTCAGGGCCTGGGCGGCTTTCAGAGCAGCCCCGCTCAGGGAGCTTCCGGCCGGCGTTGCCCCAGTCGGGACCCGTGGCTGGGCTGGGAGTGGCGGGGGCCACAGGTCTGCCGGCCCCAGTCAGGAAAGGAGGGGGCACATCGTTGCCGGGGCCCCCTTTATCCCAGAATCGCCCTCGGTTTGCCCGCCCTGGCATCCCACCGGCCGGCTCCCACTCTCTCCCTTGGGGCCTGCGGGCCAGCCCTCGCCACGTCCCTGCGGATGCTGGCGACTTCCGGCCTGCCCCCGTGGCCAGTGGCCGAGAAGCGAAGTCCGGAGGTTCTCTGGATGCACTTGCGGTGTGGCCTGTAGCCGGCTAGCTTCTTGGCAAACCCGCTCGGACATTCCCGGCCCTGACGTCAGCCCCTTTAAGAGCCCGACCGGTGAGGAAGGGGTGCTCTGCACATGCTCAGGGGCCCGCTTGCCAGCCTGCCGAGTCTGCAGAGCGGTCTGAGCGCTGCGGAATGACGTGGAGGCGCAGGTGGCCGTTATCCACTCGTGAGCACCGGCGTCCAGGCCTCACTCTCAGTTCTGCATGGGCCGCAGGTGTACGAGGGCGTCAACAGCCTCCTGGACAAGCTGGGCGTTTGGTACCACTTGGCGAACGGCACCTCTGACTTGAAGGAGATGGCCCATATCGGCCTCCGGGTGTTGATTGGGTACATCATGCTCGAGGATGTGCAGGTAAGCCCCAACACCCACCTCACGCATCTTCCCTCACCTGCCCGTCCCACCTTGCCCCGCGTGCTCAGAAGGGGCCCAGAACCCCAAGCCTTCGGGAGCAAACTTGGCGCGGAAGCATGGAGCCTCCGGACAGCGGGAACTGTAGCACGGGGCCAGGATCCCACCTCCCTCCCGGCCCCCCTGCTTCCCGGGCCGTGAGCCCCTCGCGGCTTGCTGCTCGGGCTGACCCCGGCTGCCGCTCCCCTCCCTGCAGCTGCAGTCGCTGGCCTACGTGAAGCTGCACAGCCTCCTCCAGACCGCCTCGGCCCCCAAGAAGGGGGAGGCCTGCTACCTGCTGGGCAAGCTGGAGACGCCCCTGCGGCGCTCGCTGCACGCCAAGTCCGAGGCCTTCTCCTGCCTGGTGCCCATCATCCGCACCCTGATGGACCAGTGCTACGACACCCTGCAGCTGCAGCTCTTCCTGCCCTCGCTGCCCCCCACCAACGGCAGCCCCACCTTCTACGAGGACTTCCAGGGGTTCTGCGCCACCCCGGAGTGGACGGCCTTCATCGAGAAGCACGTAAGCAGCTGCCCCCCGCCCCCCGCCGAGAGCTTCGAGAAGGGCCGTCTCCTTGCTTAGCTGCACCAATGCAACCCAATCTCTGAAGCCGCTGTTAACTTATATACATGATGGGATGCAGCAATTATTTTATGAAGGCTATGAAAAAGCCAGGGTTCCATCAGGGGTCTTCAAAAAGCTTCCACACTTTTATATGTAATATTTCATAAATATAGGTGATGCATTTTTTGCTGATAGCGTTTAAAAAGTTGGTTCGACCCTGGGAAAAATGCATCGCAAAGAAGATGGCTAGGTAGAAAGGGAAGCGATTTGTTTTTGAAATCCTTCATAAATAGTTTGTAAAACGGGTTGCAACTTGTTGCAGAACCCTCGTATTTTCAAAGACGTGCAAACCTTGCCAGGTCTGGGGCCACTCCTGAGGAGGCCGTGCAAAAGCGGCTTAGATTCGCTTTTAAATTTTTTTAAATCTAAATTTAAATTTAAATTTTTAATTTTTTTTAGATTAGATTTTTAAGGTGGGAGGGGGCCTTTGCCCAATGGCCCCGCCTTCGGTGACGTTCCCGGCTGGGTTTCTCTTGCCAGGTGCAGCCCGCCATGGCTCAGTTTGAAATGGACACGTTCGCCAAGAGCCATGACCACATGTCCAACTTCTGGAACTCCTGCTACGATGCCTTGATGAGCAGCTCGCAGAGGAGGGAGAAGGAGAAAGCCGAGAGCAGGAGGAAGTTCCAGGTAGGGGGTGGGGGGCAGGGCGTGGGTCTAGGGAGTCCAGCTCCGTGTGCCCCATAGGCCTGGGCTAGCGGAATTTTGTCCAGTGCCCAGCACAATCTGACAACTGGCAGCAGCCTGAAACTCTTTTTTAAAAAACCAAGCTTCTGGCCCTTATGAATTACATGGATCAGTTTGCAAACATGAAGGTGTCGAAACCAAATGCATCAATACAAGATGGGGAACACGTGGCTCAACAGAACTGAACAAGGAAAAGATCTTGGAGCGATTGTGAACGATAGGCTAAGCATGAGCCAACGATGCAATGCAGCCACCAAAAGGGCAAATGCTATTTTGGGATGCATTAACAGAAGTATGATTTCCAAATCATGAGGAGTAGTTCCCCTATACTCTTCACTAGTCGGACCGCCCCTGGAATCCTGTGTCCAGTTCTGGGCACCAAGATTTAAGGAAGAGGCAGAGAAATTAGGAAGGGTCCAGTGGAGGGAAACAGAAATGCTACAGGGTTTGGAAACTCAGCCCTGTGAGGAGGGACTGAGGGAACTGGGCATGTTCAGCCTTGAGAAGAGAAGACGGAGGGGGGACATGAGATCCCTCTAGAAGGACCTCAAAGGCTGCCACAAAGAGGAAGGCCAAGATCTCTTCCTGCTGATGCGAGTGCAGGACACAGAATAATCAAGTCAAGTTGAGACAACCCAGATCCAGGCTGGACATCAGGAAGAGCTTCCTCAGTGTCAGAGCAAGATGGCAGTGGGACCAGCTGCCCGCAGACGTGGGGGGCTCTCCCACACTGGGGACATTCAAGAAGAAACTGGGCAGTCACCTGAGTGGGGTGGTGTGACTTGGAGTCCTGCAATAGCAGGGGGTTGGACTGGATGGCCTTCACGGCCCCTTCCAGCTCTATCCGATGATTCTGTGAAGGCTGCGGTGTTGATCGACGGACTCTCTCTTTCCTTTCCACTCCCATGGGTCACCACACTCCTTGTTCTCGCACAGCAGACCCCCACAGACACTTTGGGTGGGGGGCACCTGCCCCTTCCCTTCCTGCCCTCACCCGCTTGCCTTTTTACCTCCCCCCCGCACTCCCCCGGCTTCCTGTTTCACCAGGAACTCGTCCTGGAACCGGTGATGAAGCGGACGAAGCTGGAGAACATGCGGCACACGAACATGCTGAAGCAGATCAACAACCACCACACCACCGTCCTGAAGCAGTGGCGGGCACTCAGGTGCTTGCTGACTTCCCCGCGCTCCGCCTGGGCTGACAGGTACGTCTCCGCCTGGCCCCTGCCCCCCCCCCAACCATCTTCCACGCAAGCATATGGGCCCGAACGAGCGTTCTTCCAACCTAGACACCCATTGCCTGGGTTGCTACAACGAACCATTCTCAAGCTCGCCGTAGCTTTGAAAGGGCCGTTTAAACAATCCGGGCGGATCATGCATCCTTTCCAAAGGAAATTTGCTTTCTCTTCAGCGGCAAATATTCCCAGCAGTTTTTTCTGCAACCGCAGGGGCCCCATTCCCCCGTCTACCGCTCGTTGGTGCTTTCCTGGCTTTCGTGCCATTTTCTCCTCTTCTGAAACATTGAGATTCCTCAGCCAACCCTTAGTTCTTGGCAGAAAGAGCCGGACGCTAGATGCACTCGTGCGTTTGGCATCGTGGCCCCGTCCCTTTTGCCCGTGGCCTTCCCCTACAAGCTTCTGCAAGCAGAATCGGACACATAGGCAGAACAAGGCCGTGCAGGCCCTGCCCCCCATGGACTGCTGCCTGGGCGAGGGGGCCCCCCGTGAGCCCTGCCCGCTTCGGCAGCGGTGTCGGGATCCTTGGTGGTCGGAGAGACTCCTTATTCCGCCCTCTCTCTGCACGCGTGCTGAGGAACCCTCCCGAGATGCACTGGAAGTTGGCCAGCGCGGAGACCTATTCCCGAATGAGGCTGAAGCTGGTGCCCAATCACAACTTTGACCGCCACGTGGAGGCGAGCGCCCTTCGCGACAACCTGGGTAAGGAGCGTCTCCCGCTTCCCTCTCTCAACGTCCCTAGAAAGCCTGCGGGAACCGCCTCGGGTCGGCGGGGAAGGTGCCCAACCGGGCTATGAATGCTTCCTTGCGATCAAGCCAAAAGGTTCCCACGAGAGCCGGGCAGCGCGGCTTGCGTGACGAGTAGCCACGGCCCGGCTGGCGCAGCGTTGGGTCGAGCCCTTGCAGGCCCGTCCCTCCAGAACCCACGCACTTCTCAGGCTCAGCCGAGCCAAGCGGACGCCCGGCGTCGCTCACCGTGGGGCCCCGGTTGCACACCCGGCAGCCTTCCCCATCGGGCGGCCACAGGATGCGGAAGCGGGGAGGTGCAAGTCGCTGCGCCAGCCGTCATTCCTGGCAACCGGCCTGCACAGCAGGCGGGGCTCAGTTCCTGGCACGGAAGAGTCTCTGTCCGTATGCAGAGTGCTTTTCCACTTTCCCTGCGGATATGCAGCATCTCCCTCCCTTCCCCGAAGCCAGGATTCCTGGGGAGATGGCTGCCGCTCCAAGGGCGGCGCTTTCCCTCCCAGCTGCCCAATTCCCTCGGATTGCGTGCTCGTCCCCCCGGCGGGTGCCCGGGACTGACCCGGCCTCTGTTCCCGCCGCCTTCCAGGCGCTGACTATTTGCACTACCCGGCCGAGCCGCTCCCCTTGGCCGTGGCCAGAGAAGCGAAGGTCAGCGAGCTGCAGGACGACCAGCTGGCCGAAGAGGACCTCTCATTCCTGGATAACCAGTAAGTTCTTCCCAGCCTCCCGGAAGGGGGAGCCTCCCTCGGGCAGCCGCTTGCCGGCCCCGCTGGGCCCGCCCTGGGCTCATGGCTCCAGCTGGGCCCGCGGCACCCTGGGCAGCGCCCACTGAGCTTCCGGTTCCTTCCAGCGTGGAGCCCAAAGAGCAAAGCCAGCGAGAGAAGCTGGTGATCTCGGAGGACTGCGAGCTGATCACCATCATGGCCGTGATCCCAGGCCGCCTGGAGGTCACCACGCAGCACATCTATTTCTATGACGGCAGCAGCGAGAAGGACGAGACTGAGGAAGGTAACGCCAGGGCAGCTCCTGCCAGAACCCTCTGCAGCTCGGCCAGCCGATTCCTCGGGCAGGCCTTGCAGAATCCCGGCTCCGGGGGAGAGGGGCCAGCCGCTCACCCGTGAAGTGGGGGGCAGGAGCCAGCGGGGGCTGAACCTTTGGGGCCCCTCCAAGCTGCCCGGTGACGTTTCTCGCGCTGAGCGAGAGAGTCAGCCTGTTGCAGAAGAGCCGGGAGGTTCCTGGCAGGGCAGCAGGGCCGGGTGTGAGACCCAGGCCTTGGCCCAGCGCGGGGGCACCGGGGGGGCTCGGTCACTCTCGCCACCCACCTGGCTCTCCCTGCGAGAGGCCTCCGGAGGGAGCATCCAGCAGCCGGCGGGGAATGGGGGGGCTGGAGGGATGCTCCCCGTGGGACGCCGCTCTTCCCTCCTCCTCCAGCTCGGCCAAAGGTTATTCAGAGGTAATTCAATAAGAAAGCTGCGTGTCGAAGGATCGCCTTGGGCTTTGGCAGCAGGGAAGCGGGGAGGCCCGGCTCACACGGGTTCCGCACGGATGCAGCTTACAAGCTCGGATGCAGCGGAAGGCCGCGCTTAATCTCTTGGGGAGGCTCAATTTCCTCTAGCGTCAGAAGGAATCTTCCGCCAGCGCAGCAGTGAAAGCGGTTCTGGCTGGGTGCACACCCTGGGTTCGCTCCAGGCGTCCTTACACTTAGAGTAGGGCCACTGGGATTTATTTATTTGTTTGTTTGAAGCTTTTCTAGGCCATCCCTTACAGAGGCCTCAGGATGGTTCAACAATATAACAACAATAAAATAAAACAGAGCGTCCTAAAAAATTCCAACCGGCAATAAAACCCCAATTAAAACAATCAGATCTTAAAACGCTGGGGAAATAAAACGTTTTTAGCCTGGCGCCGAGAAGACGACAGTGACGGCGCCAGGTGAACCTCTCTAGGGAGCGAATTCCACAATTGGGGGCCACCACAGAGAAGGCCCTTCTCCGGGTAGTCGCCCTCGTACTCTCCTTCAGGGAAGGGCCTCTGCCCCCAGTCACCACAGGCCAGTGTCCGTGGCTGGTGGACCCTCCGAAAAGGAGCGGGGGGGTCCTCCATTTTTCTTGTGAGACATGCCTGCCACTGAGTTGCGCCCCACACGGTCAGTGACCCCCAAGAGGCCACGCAAGGAAGCAACGAGCTAGCACAGGGGAGACGGATGCTCTTTGAGCCGAAGAGCAAGATTGCTTTTGGGAGATGTTGCATTTGTGTGACGGGTGGAACTGAAGGCCGGAGAAGCCAGGCCGAAAACCTTTGATTTCTCTTTCTTTTAAAGCCAGCAGCTAAGCCTTAGAAGAGAGATTTTAGCCTTAAAGAAAGGGGTTAGGGATCCGCACAAAAGAGGGGAAACCAGGAAACAGTCAGGGGGAAGAGGGGGAAGAAGAGAGCTGGGAAGGGGACCCCGGAGGCCCCCGTGCCGGAGTTCTGCATCCCTGGCTAGATTGCGAATCTCGTGGATTTCTGAGCCTTCCGCCCTCCCACCCAGGCATCGGCTACGACTTCAAGCGGCCCCTGTCCCAGCTCCGGGAGCTGCACCTGTGTCGTTACAACCTCCGCCGCTCTGCCCTGGAGTTCTTCTTCATCGACCAGGCGAATTACTTCCTCAACTTCAAGAAAATGGTAACGGCCAGCGCCTGCCGCCCCTCTGAACCCTGAGCCTCCCCGCCAGTCACGGGCCTTTCCACCTGCAAAGGTGCGGCTCCGGCAGGCAGGCCCACCTGAGCGACGCGGCCCGGCCCGGGGGGGCCATCGCTGGGTCCGTAACCCGAGCTGCCGGTCTGCCCCACAGGTGCGGAACAAGGTGTACTCCTCCATTCTCAGCCTGCGACCTCCCAGCCAGATCTACTGTGCCTGCCGCTCGCCGCAGGAGCTGCTGAAGGCCTCGGGCCTGACTCAGGTGCGGCGCGGACGCTGCGCGTGGCCGCCACCTCGGCCCGGCCCGGCCCACACCTGTCCTTGAGCATTTCTGCCTTTGCCATTTGGGGAGAGCAGGAAGGCAGTGAGGGATGAGGCGGGAAGACAGAAGGGGGCTGTGGAGGCGAGTCGGGGTGGGTGGTTTCCAAGGCTCGGGGGCCACGGCGTCCCTTTCCTGGAAAACTCCCGGGAGGCAAGTTTGCTAAAGTGTTGGCTGCTGCAAAGTGGGTGCGGCAACACCTGGTGGGGGGGGGGTACATACAAAGATCGAAAGTGAGTGAGTCAGAAGGGGCCTCCCGGGCCATCTAGTCTGACCCCCGGCTCCACTCATGACATGGTTGTTCCCTTGAGAAATCGCGGCAGCTCTTGCCGCTGTGGCAGCCAGTTCAGGGAGGAGGCACATCTGCTCCCCCCGACCCACAGGGGTGCTTGCTTTCTCTGTCAGATAAGGATTTAAAAATTATACAGTTACTTACTGACTGGTCGCTTTGGTGGCTGTGGCCAAATCCAGGAACTCTGCTGAGCTGCAGATCCTGATTGTGTGACTCAAACGGATTAAGGGAAATTTAGCCCACCTCGAATCCTTGTGCTAGGGCAGGAGACCCCTCCGGACCCCAGCAGGCTCCCAGCCCCTCCTCCACTGAGTCACAGTATTTGGCAGGGCTGAGCCCGAGCCCAGAGTAAGACAAACCTGAGCACCTGCACTGGAGACTGAAGAGTCTCTGTCCATGTGCAGAGTGCTTTTCTGCCTTCCCTGGGGATATATAGCATCTCCCTCCCTTTGCCAAAGCCAGGATTCCCGGGGAGATGGCTGCCGGGCCAGGGGTGGCGCTCTCACTCCCAGCTGCCCTGTCCCCCTTTGCCAAGCCGGCCACGATCCCCATGGCTGTGGCCGGGCAAGTCCCCGGAGGGCCTTGGGAGTTGCCCTCCGCTCCTTCTGGATCCGTTTGGTTGTGGCGAGCCTTCTCCTCCCGCTTCTCTTCCAGAAATGGGTTCAGAGGGAAATCTCCAACTTTGAATACCTCATGCAGCTGAACACTATTGCTGGCCGCACCTACAACGATCTTTCCCAATATCCCGTGGTAAGCCTCTAAAATTGGGGGAGAGGGGGAATCTTTGCCCCGAGCCTTAAAGGGGTCTTCTCGCTGCTGCCCAGATCCGGGTCTGCGCGTGGCCTAATCCAGCAGCTTCCCTTCTGCCTTTCTTTGTCCGTTCAGTTCCCATGGATCCTGCAGGACTACGTCTCAGAAACACTGGATCTCAGCAACCCCGCCGTGTTCCGGGATCTTTCCAAGCCCATCGGGGTGGCCAACGGGAGGCATGCCAAGGACGTCAAGGAGAAGTGAGTGCTACGCTTTCTGCTCCGCGTCGAGGTTCCTGCCTTCCTGGACGGGGCGCAGCCGAGCCTGCTGGGAAGGCGGGAGGAATTTTGGGCCCTTCTTCCGCCTGCAATGGCCTCCGTTGGCCCCAGGGGTCTGGGGACGGAGGTTCTGCCCCACGCCCTGTGGTGAGCAGGGCAAACGGCTGGTGTTTTAGTGGGGTTAAGCATCGCGCATCACTGGACCCCGGAAAAGGGAGGTGTGGCATGGCGCATTTCAAAGCATGTGGGTAGAGATTGGTCCCGTAAACTAGATTATATTCACCTTGGTTACTGCCGTGCGAACACAGGCAGTTAACAGTCCTAGCTTTTCAATCTGACATGTGGCTTCCCCCAGCGTCCACTGCCCAAGCACGGCCTCCCACCGCAGCTGCCTGGTCCCGGGCTTGGAAGACCTGTGTTCGAATCCCGCCCGAGCCCGGTTTGTGCAGGGCAGCCCTTCGGAAGGCCCTGTCGCTTGGCCACCTGTAACGCGATCCGCTTCCTGTCCCGCCTCGATCCCAGGTACGAGAGCTTCGAAGACCCCAACGGCACCATCGACAAGTTCCACTACGGCACGCACTACTCCAACGCAGCGGGCGTCATGCACTACCTGATCCGCACCGAGCCGTTCAGCACGCTGCATATCCAGCTGCAAAGCGGCAGGTGAGAGGCCCTGGGCCAGGGCCCCCCGCTTCTCCGGCCGGTGCGCTCGAAGCAGCGCCCTCAGCAACACTGCGCGTCCCTTGCTCCCCTGGCTCCCGATCGCGGGTGGATCTGGAGGGGGTCCTACTCTAAGTAGACCCATTAGAAGTCATGGGACTTAGGGTTCGGTGGGCCGTGACAAACTTGAGTCCAATTGATTGCGGTGGTTCTGCCTGAGTTTGACTATTAATATATAGCCTCCAGGTTCTTGGGTGGGAAGAAAATATGTTGAATAATATAATAAAGGTAGAGGTGGGTGTCACACTGTGGTGGGTCAAGACCTGTTCTCCCCTGCAGAGGAAGGCAGGATGTGCTCCAACAGAGCCAAGCTCAGGGAGCCAAGGTTCAGTTTGGTTGCCAGGAAGCACTTCCTGACAGTCAGGACCCCCAGGGTGTGGAATGGGCTTCCATGGAAGGTGGTTGAGGCCCCATCGGTGAGGGTGTCCAAGGATAGGCTGGACATGCACATGGTGGGCATGTCGTGAGTGGAGCCAGGGGTCAGACTAGATGACCCGGAAGACCCCTTCTGACCCCTTCTGACTTGCTCTGTTTCAGAGCATATGCATATAACATATGCATGCTAGTTGTGTCCAGCTCTGGGGCTGGTGCTCATCTCCATTTGTAAGCCCAAGCCAGCATTGTCTGAAGATGCTTCCGTGGCCACGTGGCTGCCATGACCAAGCGTTGGGGTGCCCGGAACACTGTTCGCTTCCCACCGACGTGGTGCCTATCAATCTACTCGCATTTGCATGCTTTCGAACTGCTAGGTTGGCAGGAGCTGGGACGAAGCAGCGAGCGCTCACCCCGTTGCACGGATTTGAGCTGCTGACCTTCCAATCAACAGCTCCGTGGTTTAACCCGCTGGGACCCCCGAGTTCTGAATAAATAATAATAATAATAAATCCAGATCTGACCCCATGTGGGTATTCAGGGTGGCACACAAACTTGTCCCTAATTCTGACTTTCCGCCACGCCTACCCCACTTCAGATCCATCTTCTCCGTTCTCTTTTCTTTGGGTGCAGAACAGGAAGGCGCTTATCTGCCCATTTTACAGAAAGCAGCTTGGAGATTGCCCAGGGGAGGAGGATGGTGGCTGCTGGTAGTCATTTTTGTGGCACGGGGCACGTGTCGCTTCCACCGTGTGGCGGGATGGTTTCGGCTGGCCACCCTGGCTCTGCCGTGCCGTGTTGCTGCAAGTGACCGGCGGGTGAAGGCCTGCCCCGCAAAGAGCATGCGATCGGCATGTACGCGGCGAGCGGTCGCCTGGGGTCCGTTCACTCAAGGCCGGTCCTCACGAGATCTGATCCCACATTAATGCCGGCAGATTCGACTGCTCTGACCGCCAGTTCCACTCCGTTCCCACTGCCTGGCAGGCCTGCATGGAAAACCCTGTGGATGTGAAGGAGCTGATCCCGGAATTCTTCTACTTCCCCGAATTCCTGGAGAACCAGAATGGTGAGATATATTCTCCGGTTTGGTTCAGGCAAATGGGGCACCTTGTTTGCCCTTCTGCTGGGCAACAGCGACGGGGCAGAAGCTGCTGAGAAGTGCTCAAGCAGATGCTATCATTCATAATACTGTCTCGGTGCATTTCTGTACCACCGAGCGGCCAAAGCTCCCGTGGCAGCTCACAAAACCTAAAGCCATAAAACGCAAAAGCAAAGTAAAAACGAAATATAAAGAGCTTAAGTTTAAAGTGCAAGCAAACCACAGTGAGAAAAACTTGTAAGAGGGTCTTTCGTTTAGGGGCTTGCCTGGTCGCCCCAAGCGACAAGGAGAACAGTTTTCGGTTTTGGTTTTGTTTGCTTAGTCGCGAAGTCATGTCCGACCCATCGCGACCCCACGGACAACATTCCTCCAGGCCTTCCCGTCCTCCACCATCCCCCGGAGTCCACCCAAGCTCATGCCGACTGCTTCAGTGACTCCATCCAGCCCCCCCGTCCTCTGCCGTCCCATTCTCCTTTTGCGGTCAATTGTTCCCAGCATTGGGATCTCCTCCAGTGAGTTGTTCCTTCTCATTAGGAGCCCAAAGTATTTGAGCTTCATCTTCAGGATCTGGCCTTCCAAGGAGCAGCCAGGGTTGATCTCCTCTAGGACTGACCGGTCTGACCGCCTTCGGTCCAAGGGACTCGCAGAGTCTCCTCCAGCACCACAACTCAAAGGCCTCAATCCTTCGGCGCTCGGCCTTCCTTATGGTCCAGCTTTCACAGCCATGCATTGCAACTGGGAAAACCATAGCCTTGACTATACGCACTTTTGTTGGCAGGGTGATGTCTCTGCTTTTTAGTCTGCTGTCTAGACTTGCCATAGCTTTCCTCCCCAGGAGCAAGTGTCTTTTAATTCCTTGGCTGCAGTCCCCGTCTGCGGTGATCTTGGAGCCCAGGAAAATAAAATCTGTCACTACCTCCATTTCTTCCCCATCTATAAGGAAGCAAGCACGGAGGCTGGCAAAAGAGGAGGGCCGTGTGGGGCTCTTTTCTCTGTGCCTGGCACAGGGGGCAAGCAGGCTCCCCAAAATGGGGGGAAGCCCCCTTCTCTGCAAGAGGGACAAGTGCCCCCAACCCCCTTAAGCCTGCCCTCCACTGTCTTCGGGGGCCACACGTTACACGAGTATATTTTGCCAGCATTTGGGTTCCATACCTGTGCCTCCTTCACATGATTTTAAAAAGATATAAATATATATTCATAGCTATTTGCAAAACCCTCCTAGACGGGTGCTGGCCAACCGGCACTTTCTGCAGCTGGTTTTTCCTGCCGGAGGCTGCAAGATGTAGGAGAGAGGCAGAGAGGGGGACTCCCGAACGGGACGCGGTGAAGAGACTTCCCAGCTGCCCCCAGCCCCATCTTCTGCCAACATTGTCGGCGGGCAAATCAGAGTTGCGAGAGGAGGACTTCTGGGATGCTAGCAACTCTCCATGCCCAACTCCCAACGCTTCCATCTCCTCGAACTTGGGATTGCCAATCGCTCCTGCTCGGGGCAAGCGATGCAGCTTGGCGGGGAGAGCGGTTCCGGCGTCACACCTGCCCGTCCTTTCCCTTCAGGCTTCGATCTGGGCTCGCTTCAGATGTCGAATGAGAAAGTGGGGGACGTCGTCCTGCCCCGATGGGCCAAGTCCCCGGAAGATTTTATCCACAAGCACCGCAAAGCCCTCGTAAGTTCAGTCGGGGGCTCCTCGGGTGCGAGGGACCTGCAGTTGGTATTTCATGCTGTGTCCCCTTCCACTTCCCCGCTCGTTTTCGCTCGGGCTGGCTCCCTGACGTGCAGAGAGCACATTAGCTGTGCCAGGGCTGGGAAGTTAGGGATCCTCCGCTGTAATTTTGGGCGGTTTTGATTCCTGGCATGTGGCTGTGATGAGATGAAAGGAGAGATTCATCTCAGCCTTCCCGTAGAACAGAGAGTTCCCGATTTTGTTATATTCTTCTTTTTTCGTCTCTCCAAAAGGACTCAGTAAACTCCGGGTAATATACACGTTCATTTAAACTAAAAATGATCTGAATCAAAGAAAACTGTGGGGTGACTTGTCAGTGGGGTTGGTTTCACCCTGCCTTGCAAACCCATTGCTTTCCCCGCAGGCCTGATAAAAAAGGGCCCTTAATGCCCAGGATTTCGTAAGTGTCCAGATCCCTTTCCAGGAATAACTCCGCAAGGATGGGGAAGCGAGGTGTCTTCTCCGGGGGGCGAGCTTGGCCAGGTGGGCGGCCCCAAGCCCTTCTTCCATCCCCTTCTTCCTTGTGTCCTTGGCAGGAATCGGAATACGTTTCCGCCCATCTCCACGAGTGGATCGACTTGATCTTTGGGTACAAGCAGAGGGGCCCAGCCGCCGTGGAAGCCCTGAACGTCTTCCATTACTGCACCTATGAAGGTAAGGCGGGAGCCCGCAGGTGGCTCTGGCCGGATGTTTTGCGAAAAGGCCTCGCGCCACAGCCGGCTCCCGACCTCCTGCCCACGGAGCTGAAGCGATCTTGCCCACCTGTTCCAATAAATGCCGATAAACCTTTTCTGGGTCACCATTTCAGGCCGTTAATAGATGCAAGCTTGTTAAAGATGGATTGGCAGTTTATCAAAAGCATGTATAAATAGCCAGATAGGGTGTTTTCTGTTTATTAATACTGATTTATTACGGCATTTATATAGCTGTCCCATAATAGAAGTTTGCTGAGTGAGTCAAATGGGGCATTTTTGTGTTGAAATTAAAATCACCACTCAAACATGGAATTTTATACCCCGAGGCCCAAGCTAAAACACTGAGTTATTTTAAAGGCCTGGATGAGTGAAAAGTGGCTTGTGTTTGTCCCTGGGAAAACCATAAAAGGAGTGCCAGGCATGCTTCTCTGGGAGGCAGTTCCATCCCTGGGGTGCCACCCCTGAGAAGGCAGTCTTGCCTAGTGGTCATCTGCCACACCTCACTTGGTAGGAACAAGCAGAGCGGTACCCCTGAAGGAGATTTTGGGGTTTGGGTGCACATGGGTGCCAGGCGTCCGACTGGCGGCCGCCTTTGACATCCAAAACTGATACCTTGCAAAAATGCCGTTAAGCTTTTGCAACGAATGTGCTAGATAAGTAAAACCCAGCCTAAGCTCAGAAGCACATTGGCTACAGAGAGACCAAGATGGTGGGACAAGGAGCAGAAGGTTGGGAAGCTGATCTGTATATGCTAAAAAATAATAATAATAATAGCTCGCATCTCCAGAACCTCTAAACGGTGGCGCATCTCCAAAGAGTCTCTGCTGTTTTTGGCTCAGACAACGACATCGGGATGGTGCTTTAGCAGGGAGTGGTGGCAGCCAGGAAGGTCTTTGGAGAATATAAATGCACAAAACCATAGATTTGGTTTATTTGTTCATTTAAAGTTTTTATATGCTGTCTGATACCACCGTCTCTGGACGGCTCACAAAAAACAGCCACAACATACCAACAAACAGCACATCACCTGCAACTATTAGTGATAAATTTTAGTGATACATTTTAGTGATTGTGAGCCGCCCCGAGGCTGTTGCAAGGGGCGGCATATAAATATTTAAATAAATAAATAAAATAAAACCAAATGGGCTTCCACGGGGGGTCGTTGAGGCCCCCTCGGTGTGGGTGTTCAAGGATAGGCTGGACGTCCACATGGTGGGCATCTCGTGAGCGGAGCCGGCTGGTGCCGGAGGTCAGACTAGATGGCCCAGGAGACCCCTTCTGACTCGCTCTGTTTCTATGTTTCTATTAAATATGAAAATGTTGGGAAAAGAAAAAGGTTTTCGCCTGACGCCGAAAAGAATCAAGTGATGGTGCCAGATGAACCTCCAAAGTCGGGGTGCTGAGTCAGAAGGGACCCAAAGGCGCTCAGGTCCAACTCAGCGGGACTCCCAATTCAGCCTTCCCTCCAGCCGCATCTTGAAGGCCTCCAGGGCGGGAGAGCCCGCCATCTCCCCAGGTCCTGGGGTCCAATGCCGTACTCCCTAACGGTCAGCAAAGCTTCCCCTGCGCTCTGCACATGCTTCAGTCACCCGTTCTGCTGCCGCTTTGTTGCAGGGGCGGTAGACCTGGACGCGATCGCTGACGAGACCCAGCGGAAGGCTTTGGAAGGCTTCATCAGCAATTTCGGGCAGACCCCGTGCCAGCTGCTAAAGGTCAGAGGAGCCAGCAAGCGGCGGCTGGGAGGGGCGGCCTGGCCGGGCAGCAGCGGGAGAGGCAGCAGGACTGACCTGCCCAGCGCTGGATGGGAGAGCAGCCAGCTCTGAGCATGCCCAGGGCTGGCCGGGGCGGGTGACGGGCCCCTCTCGCAGGGTTGGTGTTCGGGTCAAAGCCCTCCTTTAGCGCCAGTGGCTGAGGAGCTGGGCAGGTGGAGGCCTTGCACCATCCTGCCGGAGGGCCCTGGGGGCAGCTGGCGGGCTGGACTGCACGGCCCCTGGGTCCCATCCAGCCTGGCCTTTCCTGTGTTCTTACGTACCACTCGCAAGTGTTGCTTGCACGGGATGGGAAGACTCGGGCAAGGCACAACCGACTACGGATTTTGCACCCGAAGCCGAGTTGGGAGAAACAGCCCTCCTCCTTCAATCCCCGTGCTGTCCCCCATTCCTCCCTCGTCTAGGAGCCCCACCCGGCCAGGCTTTCCGCCGAAAACGCTTCCCGAAGACTCTCTCGGCTGGATACTGCTTCTCCCAGCATCTTTGAGAACCTCGGCCAGCTCAAATCCTTCTTCGTCGAAGTAAGAAGTCTCTTTC
Organism: Varanus salvator macromaculatus; assembly: GCA_023646645.1. Taxonomy (NCBI): domain Eukaryota; kingdom Metazoa; phylum Chordata; class Lepidosauria; order Squamata; family Varanidae; genus Varanus; species Varanus salvator. The sequence goes on from JAIXND010000654.1 coordinate 120,829,226, forward strand.
ATTGCGGGAGGGGAAGGGAGAGGAGAATATACATGGCCAGCGCCCTAGCCCCCACGTCCCTCTTCGGACAAGCCAGGCAACCATGGGGAAGTGGAAATGTTGGTTGTTTTTATGGGCCATCAAGTGGTCTCCAGCGTAGGACTACCCTATAAACAAAATGGGGAATGAGGCGAGACGGAGGGAACTGGGTCTCTTCAGCCTGGAGAAGAGGAGACTCTGAGGGGATATGTTGGTGACATGCAGGTATGTGAGGGGGTGTCACACGGAGGTGGGGAGAGGCCTGTTCTCCCCTGCAGAGGAAGGCAGGACGGGCTTCAACGGAGCAAAGCTCAGGGAACCCAGGCTCCATTTGGATGCCAGGAAGCACTTCCTGACAGTCAGGACCCCCAGGGTGTGGAATGGGCTTCCACGGGAGGTGGTTGAGGCCCCATCAGTGCGGGTGTTCAAGGACAGGCTGGACATGCACATGGTGGGCATGTCGTGAGCGGAGCTGTCTCGAGCCGGGGGTCAGACTAGATGGCCCAGGAGGCCCCTTCTGACTCACTCAATTTCTCTGTTTCTAAAAGCCCCCCACAACAACCTATCCATGGCTGCCCTGCTCAGCTCTTCTACGTTCAAGGCTGTGGCCCCCCGTATCAAGTGCTCCCGTCTCTTGTCCGGCCTCCCTTCTCCTCTTCTGCCTCCAAATTTCCCTCGCACGATGCCCTTCTCTAGCAAGCTTTGCCTTCTCATGATGCATCCGAATTAGGACAGGCTGGGGGCGAGGCAGGGAATCCGTGCGAGGAACGGACCCCAACATGGTGAGGAATGGACAGCGGTTTTACCAGCTGGCTTGGCATAAGGTCTCCCCTCTCCCTTCGCTCCGTCGCTTCTAGGGCATCAGTGACGGGATCCCGCTGGTGCAGGCCGTGGTCCCCAAGAATCAGGCCCACTCCTTCATGACTCAGGGCTCTCCGGATGTGCTGGTAAGAACATCATCAATGCCGTGCTTTTCTCCACTATCCTCGCCCCGCTCCTGCCAAGCCTCCGCCAGCGGGGCTTCGGAGCCAGCCGTCCTCCGCACGAATCTTCCGATCCCATACTTGCCCCTCGCTTCTCCCGCAGGTCACCGTGAGTGCCAACGGGCTGCTGGGGACCCACGGCTGGCTCCCCTACGACAAAAACATCTCCAACTATTTCAGCTTCACCAAAGACTCCACCGTTTCCAACGCAAAGTAAGTCGGGGCGAGCGCAGCGGCTGGCGGGTGGCCTCTCGCACCCGCAACTGGCCCCGCGGGGCAACGCGAGCCCCCTGCCACCTCTCCCACCCTCCATGCCTCCCCCTGCAGGACGCAGCGCTACCTGTACGGCCCCTTCGCCCCAGGGGTGGACGTGTCCTCGAAGACCCTGGCCGTCTCCCACGACGGGAAGCTGCTCTTCAGCGGCAGCCACTGGGACAACAGCTTGCGGGTCACGGCACTCGGCAAAGGGAAGGTCGTGGCCCACATCAACAGGCACAACGGTAGGCGGCCAGGACCCCCTCCCCTCCACCACCAGCGGCCCCCAGGAGCCCGGCCAACGAGGCCGTGCAGGGGCAACCGGGCAGCTTCCCGTTCTCGGGACCTGAAGAACGGAAGGTGCCAACTATGCAAGAGTCGGGGGTGTTTTTCCTGCCCTGCACCCGGTACCGATTCTTGCATCCCAAGCACGGCTGCTTTTCATTTCCTTGCTTCATCTTAAAAGGGGGCGTTTCTAGGTCTCATGGCTAAGAGACGCTTTTGCACTTATTTATTAATTATTCATTTAAAACTTTTCTAGCCCGTCCCATTACCAAAGTCTCGGGATGGTTTCACTATCCAAACTGTAAAATAAAACACAGCATCCCAGAAATTCAACGGACAATAAAACCCCAATTAAAACCATCAGAGCTGAACACATTTCCTTCCTGCAAACCTCCCAGCATGTATTTAAAGACAGAAATCTGCTTTTGTTTTTTCATCTCTTAAAACAGTGACTGGATCTCAGAAATTAGTGAGGTTCTGCCAGCACAGTGTGGACTTTCCAGTTTTCAGACATTCCAGGTGGCATTCCAGTTTTATTGCCACGAGGCACACAATGGTTTCTAGGGAGCTGGACTTGACTGTGATTTCTGGCCTTCCCAAGCATCATGCTGCTTTAAAGCAGAAATCCAACCTTTAAGCACAGCACTAGGAGTCCATGTAGTTCCAATTTCGAATTTTGCTTTCTTAAACACTTTGACAATGGATGTGGCTAACAATCGGAATGGCACTCGTGATGGGAAATTGCGGGGCGGAGGGCTTCCTTAGATCCACGTGGACTTTGCCCTAACTGGAGCTGCAGCCAGTGCCTGAATAGGAGTTTAGTTTGCACACGAGGAAGGGGCTGTTTTAGCCTTCCATGTGAAGATAAAAACCCTGCATGTAGAAAGCTGGTGGTTTGGGAGACAGGCAAGTCGGGGGTCCTCATTTTCTCTGGGCAGGGAATTGACTGAACAGCCCTCCTTGGAAAGAAGATCTCCCTGCCTGTGGAAAGCTAGCAGCTCAGGGAGAAAGCTGCTCCCGGACCCCTTTCCCCGAATTGCTCATCGATTTGATGCAGGAGTGCCTGATCAGCCAGCAATCTTCGTGCAGGTTGATAGTCTGCGCTTCTCCTCTTTTCATCGAGAGAGAACAGCCATCCCTTGCGACGCGCTCGCGCGTTCGGGAGCGCCCATCTCACGCTTCCCCCACCTTTCGGTGGTCCTCTCTCCCCTCTCCGCAGATGTGGTCACCTGCCTGGCCCTGGATCTGTGCGGAATCTACCTCATCTCTGGCTCGCGAGACACCACCAGCATGGTTTGGCAGGTCCTCCAGCAGGTGAGAGGAGGCCTGTGCCTGCTCCCGCTTGTGTCTCGGTGTGCGGCCAGGGGCGGGAGTGGGGTGCGGTGGGGGGCAGCCCGCCTCCTCCCCTCTGAGGTCCCGTCGTTTCGGGCTCGGAGCTGCATCCGTCTTGCATTTCCGGCACATGCCACACAACCGTGGCATAACGCTCCTCCGGCGTCACTTTCTTTCAACAAGCCCTTTTGAATCTTTCTGGGCTTTGTTTATTTATTTGTTTGTTTAAACTGTTTGTATACCGCACAATTGTGCCCCTGCACCTCTGGGCGGCTCACAACACAAGATAGACGCACAATAAGAACATAATAAAAAGCACAACACATTAGGTATTAAAGACAACAGCAAACCATACACAACAAAGTTCTATGGCAATTAGTAATTAAAATGTTTTTTAAAAAAGAAGATCTTCCCCTGGTGCCGAGAAGGAAGGAAGGAAGGTTGACGGGGGTTGTGATAATTCCTTTTTGCTGGGCCTGAAGCCGGGCACCGGGCCCTGCACCCAGCTCTCTGCCCCGACCTTCCCCAACCTGCTGCCCTCCACAAGTGCTGGATGACAATCCCCATAAGCCCCAGGCAGCCACCACAGTCAGGGCTGCCCGGCCCCCGCCGAGTCCCGCAGCCGGCTTCCCCCTGCCCGGGCGGCCCGGCGTTCGCTCCACGCTCGCCTCTCTCCCGTCCAGGGCGGCTTCTCGTGCGGCCTGGCGCCCAAGCCCGTCCAGGTGCTCTACGGGCACGACGACGAGGTCACGTGTGTCGCCATCAGCACGGAGCTGGACATGGCCGTGTCGGGGTCGAAGGTGAGCGCCGTGAGCCGCGTGTCCCCTCCCAGCAGGAAGAGACTCGACTCCCCAGCACCTCTTTACCCTACACAGCAGCCTCTGAGCATGCACAAAGCGTGACGCTGGACCCTCTCTGCCCCCCTTCCCCCAAAGCTTTGCTTATGAACCCTTTGGGGACTGTCTCTGGGAGGAGGGGCTGCAGAGCCGGGCGCCTCCAAGAGACCCCGGCTGGGCCCCCCTGCAGCTGTGATGACGGACTTTGGGGCCCACCTCCTCAGGAGGCTGGAATTCCACATCCAAGAGACTCCCCATCTCTAAGATGTCGCCCTTCCTTGTTCCCACTGGGGCTTGACCGGACCCCTCGGCTCCAGCGGGTACAGAGGGTCGTTCCAGCAACCATCTCCGAGCTGTCAGACGCACCAAAACGGTCAGCTGCCCCCGTGCGCATGGGAATCTTTTCAGCGCATGTGCGCACGACGAGATCCCCGGCAGGGCTGCATGTCTTCTGCATCAGCCGCACCCTCGCTGGACCCCTGCTGCTGCCGCGTGGGGCAGGTGCTGCCCCCCGGGGAAGGACCCCTCCGCAGCTCCCTGCGCAGGGCGGTCCATGCAGCCAGCACGCCCCACGGTGCTGGAGCAAGCCACGGCGGTCTGTGGCGCACGCTGGACCCCCTGCGAGCATCTGAGCCGTGGCGCCGTGTGCCGCGGCGCTCGGACCTGGGCAGGGGGCTTGTTGCGGCGGCTGAGAAGCCCGCACAGGATGCCCAGGGGTTCTGGGTGGGCAGCACGGACACGGACACGCCATCTCGGTCACCGAGCATGAAGCCCCCACGTTCCCGCCCTCCCTGGCTCTGAGCCCTGGAAGAGCCTCCTGCAGAAAGCTTTTTCCTCCTCCTCTTCCTCCCTTGACCCCAGGACGGCACCATCATCGTGCACACGATCCGCCGGGGCCAGTTCATGCGGTCGCTCAAGCCCCCCTGCGAGAGTTCCCTGCCGGTGACCATCTCCAACCTGGCCGTGGGGCACGAGGGGCAGATCGTCGTCCAAACCGCCGTGGAGGGCAGGGCCTCCCTGAAGGTGAGCCGGGTGAGGGGCTTTGCTCTGCAGCCGTCCTCCCCGCCCAGCCCCCGCCGGTGGGCTAAACTGGCGGCTGGCGCGAAGCACGCTGGCCGGGCAAGGCGGGCGCCAGGGCCCAGGAAAGGGGGCACGGAGCAAAGCCGTCCTCCTGCCCACTTTTCACAGGGGCTCCGCACGGTTCTCCGCCAGGTGTGAGTCACAAGGACGGGGAAGGCCAGACCTGGTCCCCCTGGAAGCCAAAATGTGCCACCCCCTTGAGGGATTTCGCAGGTGCACGCCAACCACAGCCCTCTGCTCCGGGGCGCCCTAAAATCCTCCAGAGACTGAGGAGCGGGCTAAGATTTAGCCCGAAAATTAAGGCCTCTCGGGCCATCAGGGCGCCCTCCCGAGCCTGCCCCACTAATCCCCTGCCTCTCGTGCCCCGAAGGACAAGTTCGCGCTGCACCGGTACTCCATCAACGGCAAGCACCTGGCCTCTGCCCCGCTGGAGGAGCAGGTCAGCTCCATGTGCGTCACGGAGGACTTCGTCGTCCTGGGGACCGTCCAGTGCTCCTTGCAGATCCGGGACCTGCAGAGGTAACCGCTCTGCCTCTCCGCAGCCCCCGTCTGTCGAAGGGGCAGCTCCCCGGCCCGAGTAGCGGAATAAACGGCACCTGGCGTGCCCTGGGAACACCAAGCAGGCCTTGCCGGAAGGTTTTCGATCCCTCAAAACCTCCCAGAAGGTTTCGAATCCTTAACCTTCTTCCAGGAGGGACAGCAGCTCACACGCGACCCCCCACCCCACCCCATGGGAAAGGCCTGCCACCCATGCCTGCAAGTTTCCTTATTGAAGGTCAGAAGACTGGCAACCTGTAGAAGGGCCTTCTCTGTGGTGGCGCCCCGATTCTGGAGCGGTTTGCCCGCCACAGATGCTGTTTTCATTTCGCTGCCAGACCAAACCTTTTTATTTTTCTGATTGTTTTAAGTGTTAATGTGTTGCAAGATGGGGTTTCATCTGGTGTAATTTGTGGCCTGCTTTCATTTCAATGGATGCCCATCCCGGGACTTTAGTGAAGGATGGTATAGAAAAGCTCTAAATAAATTAATTAAAGAAATAAGTTACGGAGAGCCCCGGTGGCATCGCGGCCCTGTCACAGGCGGCGGCCGCTTGCAGAGAAGCACAACAGCCGTGACCCGGGCACCTTCTCGCGCCCCCGCCTGGCTCCGCAGCCCTCTTCTCACTGCCGCCCCGGCTGTCGTCGCAGCCTCCAGGCAGCTGTCGCCCCTTTGGCTATGAAGGTCCCGATCCACAGCGTCTCCGTGACAAAGGAGAAGAGCCACATCCTGGTGGGCCTGGAGGACGGGAAGCTGATCGTGGTGGGAGCAGGGCAACCTTCCGAGGTGAGTGCTGGCCGCCCCCTTTTCTGGTTCGGGCCCTTGCCGAGCCGAAGGAGCGGAAGCCACAGAACAGCTTCTCCTGCATCGCAGCTTTTACAGGCAATGCAGAGTGAACCGGACTATACCACTTGGCTTGTGGGAACCGTTCTTCCACTTTGGTCTCCCTGAATTCAAGGGATGCACCTTCACAGCATCCCTGGAAAAGTTGCTAGATGTTCATGACCTGAATGTAGATTAGGAGAAGGTTGCAGGCACCGTCCACAGTGAAAATACCGCGTAAACTATCCTTGTTTCAACTGTGCTTTGTTTTACCGTTGCTGGTTTTATTTCTTCATTCGTTTTCCTGGCCTGTGAGCCCTCGTCCAGGCCAGGCATGTGGAGTGTTGGCTGGTGGGATGGGGCGATGGGAGGACCAAAATCTTTCCCCTCGATCAGGCGGGGTGAACGTGGGGTTTCTCGGAAGAGCCGTCCTCGGCACTGCCTTCTCCACACCCCGAAAAGTGTGGGCTGACAGGCAAGTCCAGAGCTAGCGGGATCTGGACTCGGCCTCCCCGGTCCCGTGCCCCAGGCAGGCCTGGGGCGCTTTCTTGCCTCGTGAACCCCAAAAGAGATCGGCTGCCCCGGCCCCTTCACCCGCACAGCTTCCCACCCACTCATTTCCCTCGGGCGGCTTGTCTCCTCTCCAGGTGAGGACGGGGCAGTTCCACCGACGGCTCTGGCGCTCCACCCGCCGCATCTCCCAAGTGTCCTCCGGCGAGACGGAATACAACCCGGCAGAGCCCAAATAGGGGACCGGCCCGGCTCGAGCTCCCGTTGCCTTGCGGCGTCTCCGGCCCCGCTAGCCGCCTGGGGCTGCCGGATGGTCTCCTTCATCGCCCGGCGCGTCGCACGTGCAAACTGCCGCGAGGCCTCCTCTGAGAGCCAGGGGAGCGGCGTCTCCGAGCGCAGCATGCGCGGAACAGGGCGAGGGGACTCTCGGAATCCGCCCGGCTGCTCCCGATTGCGATCGCGATGCGGTTCCTGCAAAGCTTGAAGCGGCAAATGTTTGTATTAGTCGTCTCACACTGGAAGAAGAGGGGGCACCGCATGGCGTGGCAGGGCGGGCGGGAGCGGACACAGGCCGCCTCCGGCCACCGTGAAAGGCGGGGAACCGCAATAGACAGGCCTGCCTCGGGGCGGCGGCCTGGTCGTCCTCCATGGCCTTGAGCAGAGCCCGTGCTGCACTACCAGAACGGCGGGCTGCTGCTTCGGTCCGGCCACCCTGCCGCCCTGCGAGAAAGCTTTCACGCCAGGCCTCCCCCTCTGTCCATTCTCCAGCCGGAAACGTGGGTGCGGGTCACTCACCCCTCGGCCAGGCGGCAGCACCTGCAAGCGGGGAGCCCGCCGGGGGGCAGACCCCGTGGCAGGGCCAGCACAGTTTGGAAAAACGCAGGAAGGGGTCGCTTCCCCCGGAGGTCTTGACGTACTCTTGGGATGGGCTTGCTTAGTCCTGGGGAGTCCCCAGAGGGGTCTCCGGACTGCAGGAGGAGGGAAGCGGCAAGTCTGGCTCCACTGTGCCTCTGAATGAAGGTGTTCTCACCAGCAATAAAATCTTGCCGCCCGTAGCCTTGCTGTCTCGCCAGCCCCGCAGCTGCCGCACGGTCTTTCTCCGAGGGGGAAGATCCTGCGCCTTGCGTGGAAGGGCACCTCCTGGCCCAGAACTGGGCCCTGAAGTTACAGTCCTTCTCTTTCGGCTCAGTTGCGGTGCCCGCAGCCCATGCAAAACGACTCCAGCGCTGCCGTGGGGAAGGAGGGCCACTCGCCGCTTGCCCCCAGGAGCCGAGCCGGACCAGGAGGCAAGCTGGCAACCCCGGGGAAGCTGGCCAAGTCACTGCATCCCAGAGCCGGCATCCCCCCGAAACGTGTTTCCCTTTTAAGCACCTTCTGATAACCAAAGCGAGAGAGCACTAAGCGGTCTTTGCTTTGCTGAAGCTACCTAGAAGAGCTCCCGCCTGTCCCCTGGTTACGGCGGGGAGGGCAGCCCTTGGGCGCCCATCGCAAAGGAAGAATTATTCTGCCCTGCTGCCCGCATCCCGCAGGCATGGCGACAGCTTCCTTACGGTGTTTTTTCCAACCTCGCCTGTGCTTCAGAGCCGGTTCTCCTGGGCTGGCGCTGGGGCAGAGAACAGAAGCAGAGAGCGCTTGGCTAGCACGAGAATCCGTTTAGCCAGAAGTGGGCAGCTGTCCCGAACGCTTCCGGGGAAGCTGCATCCCTGCGTACGGCCGGGACGGAATTTCCCTTGCAGCCGTTCCGTGACAAACGGACCCGGGTTTGTCAAGGCGGGCCAAGTTCCACGGAGGTGGGATGAGCGGTGTGTCTCTTCCCGTCCTGGAGGACCCCCGCTGGGCGTTTCGTGGGGCGGGGGCAGACGATCCAAAGGGAAATTGCCTCGGCAGACTTCAATCGGTGGAATCCTGGTACAAGAGGAAGCCCAAGATCGGCCGTCTCTTTTGCCTGCCTCAGCTTCCCCATCAGTCTACCTGGCAGGTGAATGACCGTGGGACTCTTTTCCACACCTGCAACTCCTCCAGTTGCAAATTGCTCCCCGCAAAGCCAGAAACCGGAGCTGCCCATTTTCCACAGCCACGTGTTTGTTCGACCCTTGGACGGAGGACATCAAACTTGTCGGACAAGAGAGCGCCTCCCCGGCCCATATTCCAGCGGCCTTCCGTTTTGGCCTTGCCGAGGACTAGCACCTCAGGTCCCTTCCTTCCATCGGCCCGACCCACGAACGGCTCGCCAGAACGGCTCTTGCGTTCGGAACAGGAGGGAAACTTGGCGGCTCAACTTCCACTCAGCCTGATTCGCCGTCGAGGGCGTGCAAGGCCTCGTGGCCGCACCAGGGCTGCATTTCCAGGAGGCCGAAGAGGAAGCGGGGCCTGGGTTCGGCTTGGCCTCTGCTCATCTCCCTTCAACCCTCGCGTTGCCGTCTCCAGCATCTAATAATGCCACCTGGAGACCTGGGTTCCCACAGGAAGCCCCGGAATGCAAATCCACCCTTTGTCCTTCTGTTGTGGGCCCAGTTGTCTGGATTTGCATGGATCGGGGAAACATGGGGGCTTCCCTCCTTGCTTCCCTCCTTAACGACGGCCCGGGAACTTCCTGGAATTGCCAAAGGGAAGGGTGCCGGTGGTGTTGGGACTCCCCGTCGCACGGGGGCTAGTCCCGGCTGGCTGTGAGCACCTGGCAGCTGGGTGGAGCGACGTTCTGCAAATCTTGGCGCTCAAGAGAGGCGAAGTGAGGGGCGCGTCACACGGGGTTGGGCCAGGGCTGCTTTTAGGGAAAAGATCCTCTTGTGTAACTCTTCCTCCTTCCCTAGATGGGTCATCAACTCTCCTTGTTCCAGGTAGAGCGACATTCACCTTCGTACGACAGGCACTTACGGTTCTCATTCCTCTTTTGCAAAGAGGCCAGCTCAGCTCTTGAAGCAATGGCCTCTGAGCCTTGCTGCCCCCCTCCTAAAAATAATAATTCCCAGGGGAAGACCAAGTTCCAAGAACACCAAGTGCAATATTTGCATTTTGCAAAGAAAAGGGTTATTTTTCCAGCTGTCCTGCTGTGTTGCTCTTTCTATGTACATAATGATCAATATACAAAAACAAGATTTTGTAACTTTTAGGAATAATGTCAATCCAAACTTTTCTACTTTAAAAAAAAAAAAATTAACAGGGTTGTGGGCAGGCAGCGATTTTGTGAGCTTGCTGGGCACCTGCTGGTTTTTGAGAGCGAAAGGGGTAGATTCCTGAGTCAAGCTGTGGATTTGTCCTTTGCTTGGTAGAGGCGGCCGTGTGGTCCGTCCAGCGCCTCCCCAAGTCTTGCCGAGGGAGAAGGGCTGAGCCACGTTTGGCCTCCATGGGTCACAAAGCCCCATCACGACCACCGCATCCTTGTTTTGCAGGCAAGGCACCTCCGCTCCGAAGCGGGAGAGGACACGCCATCCGAGCCCCAGAAATGCCCATACGCTACCCGCTGCATGCAGAAGCCCCCTTTGTAGGCACCGAAATTGTGGGGCACCCATAAGTACAACTCTCGTTTGACATCCGTGGCATTTCCCCCTGCTGTGTCAACGTGGCATTGGAGTACCAAACCCACTTTTTCTTCTGAAGCTTCCACGTGGCTCTCCAAATAGCCAGTATTTGGATAGATCCCTATGGGACAGAGTCCAGCCGCTTCGTCTCCAGGCCCAGAATGGAGCTGCAGAGACAGACCAGCAATTCTGAGTTCAGGGCACCAGCACTCCTGGCGAAATAGAATTAGCCATGGCTAAACGGCAAAGTGGCCCCAAATTGCTCCCATCACTTGCGGGGTTCCCTGTTTGTGCCCAGGATAAGCTGAGGAGCAGCTGGCTCTCCCTCCACGGTTAGCACTGGCCCCCTCCCCAAAACAGGCTGTTGCCCCCAGAAAGGCAGAACAAATCCACAGCAGACTCTTCCGCTCTCGGGAAATGTAGGCAAGGATTGGATCTGTCCACCGCTCTTTCCAAAAGGAAGGGAAAAAAGCACAATCCGGTTTGTTTTTATGTTTAAAGTGTATGCCTTAAACTTGAAATGAGCTGCCTGCCTTCAGCTGCACAGGACTGATGGCATCTCAGTCGTGCGACTTTAAATAAATTTTAAATAAAAAGAAACGCGTCTTGTGCCATCTTTCTCCGGCCCTTGCTGTTCCCTTGCCATCCTGAATTTTAAGTCTCCATCCAACTATTTCTAATGATTTTATTTATGTAAAGTTTTTAGATGCCGTCCCAATACTAAAAGTCTCTGGACGGTTTACGAAAAGCAAAGCAGCCTATACAACAAACGACACACAACACACTGCATCCAAAGATGGTAAGAACAAGGATAAAACCAATTAACTGCTAAAACGTTGGGACGTATAAAGGTCTTAGTCTGACGCCAGATAGAATAAAGCAATGCCCCCCCCCGAAATGAGACCCCCTCCCCCGATTGCAGCTACTATTCCTTTTGGGTTGGGGGCAGCTTCTTTGCTTAGGTGCCTTAAGCGTGCTAACCTTTGGGTGGGGGGGGGGAGATAAGCAAGCCGCTTAATGCCTGGAGCGGGGGGGGACATGCCCCCACCCCCCATTCACCTTCCTGCCATTAGAGCTTTGCAAGGCGAGCCGGGATGGCTCCCTAGGCTGCAGCAAAGCAACTGCAACATCAGCGCGAAGGGGCGGCTGTTATTCGGCGCGTCGCTGGGACGGTCCCCGGCGCTGAGCTTGGCCGGCCAACGGGGCTCCTCGCCATGGGAGCGCGGGGCAAGATCGGCGGCGGAAGAGGGGCCACCGCGAGAGGGGCCCTGCCCTGCCTGGCTTCGGTGGCGCGCTTCCTTCTCTGTCCGGCAGGGGGAGTGAGAAGCGGGAGCCGAGTTTCCCGGAGCCGTGCGCGCATGCGCCATCCGACTTGGCCGAGAGTGAAGGGCGCATGCGCGCGCCTCAGACACGCCGGCCCAGGGCGGCTCTGCGGTTCTTTTCCCCAGACGCGGCGGAGCAGCTGCGCGGGCGGGCGAGATTTCAGCCCAAGGCAGAGTTAACCCCCTCCTGCCCGGCTGGGCTGTTGAAAGCTAGAAAAACCTGGAGAAGGGGCTTCGCGGAGGAGGAAGAGGAGGACCGCTAAGGACTAGGAGCCTGTGGGGTTGCCGCTGCTGCCAAGTGCTGGGAGCCAGACGCATGCTAGAAGCGCAGCAGCAGGGGCTGGTGCGACAGTTGGCAACCTGCTCGGAACAGAACTAATCCTGCCCGAGCACCGGGCGCTTGCGTTTTGCAGCTATTCAGCCAAACCTTATTTTGCATTCCCGTCGCTTCTCTCGCCCCATATTTTTCGGCATTTGTTGTAATTCATGCCTCCACACTTTCAAAGCGGCCAGATCTGTGGCATTCAAGTGCCTTCCTTTTGCGGTTGCAAAACTTTGCAAGGGTTTTTTTTTTTTTTTTTGCAAGCCGCGCATGCGTAGACGGAGGAAAAGACAGCCTGGCTGGGACATGTTGGGAGTTGTAGTTTTTACTGCTGCCTAACGCGCTTCGGCATCATTGCTTTCCGCTGTGCAATCTGTCCATGTTTGCAGCTCTTACTCCAGCCGGTCATCTCAGCCCGTCTGCCCAAAACGATTTGCCCGGCTGTCCTCCTGTGCCTTTCCCAATTCTTCCTTTGTTTCATTTCCCTCGACTGCGCATTTTAACGCTCCTTGGCTTGGCTTTGACTCGGTGCATCCCCGGGAAGCCTTGACACGAGTGCCGTGAATAACGACATTAATGCAACGAGCCAGTGTGGCTCTTGGCAACCCTCCATCCTTCTATTTCCAGCCCTCTGCTCCTTTGCCCCTTTGCCCAGTCTTAACCTGCAGCCGCTCCGAGGTTGCTCCGGAGGTCTGTGTCCCGCTGAGTCTCACGGAAATCTGCGCATGCTCTGCAGCCAGCTGTGGCATGCAAGAGTTAAGCCTTCTGCATGGCAATCCAGAGCAGGCGCTGTGCCAACAGGCATCTGGAGTGAAGCCAGATCCCCGTCATGTGAACTCGCAGTGCCAGCCGCCAACGACCAGTAGTGGATTTTGCCCTGGCCTGGGAAGAGCTGGGACTGAGCAGCCACCGCCGCAGTAAGAGGTACGCTTCTTTTTCCAAGTTAAGCGTGTGCAAATAAATTAATCTTAACTTAGCCAAGTTAAGTATCTTCTTCCGCACTCTAAAATAGACATGCCCAAAGCTGACATTTCTTCTCGCCGGCATTGCTGACGGATCCTTTTGCTGCGTCTCTTTTCCTCGAACCGTACGGAATGACTGTGTTTTTCCTGCAGAGTAATCATGCAGTCGCTTTGAATACCTGGGTTATTTATGTCTTTGTTTTTGGAAATACTTTCAACCCCTCTTTCATCGCAGGACGTTGGGGCATTGCATAGGAGGCACAAGGACCTAAAATGTGGTACAATAAATACGAAAACAACATCATAGTAAAAAAAAGCAGCAGCAGCCATCAGGGCCAGTCAAAACAGCAACACAGAATTGCCAGGTTTCAACAGGAGTGTTTAAAGGGAGTGGGCAAACAGGGAAGGCGGAACAAACATAGCCAAGGTGCTTCATGTGGAGGAAAAAAGTACTCACAAGTAAGGCAATACCAGCTTCTTAGAGCCAATGAAAGTTCCATAAAACTGTGCAAGCTTTCATGTTCTCCAGGACTCTTCCTCAGGCTAGGTGATAAGAATAACGGAGGAATGGGAACGAAACAGAAAAGTCTCAAACTTGGGATATGTAATAAGTCTTAAAGTGGTGTAGAATTCAGTAGTCGCGTGGGCACCAGTCAGGGTTGTGTGGGAGGGCGTTTCGAGAGGCGGGGAGCCACCACGGAGGAGGCCCCGCAATTAGTTCCAACGCATGCGGCTTCTCCTGGCCGAGAAACCCTCAGAGGAGCCTCCCTGGCATACCAAAGGCAGGGGCAGTGCCTCATGATGGCTCAGCAGTGCGGCCCATTCCGCGTTTCCCCTTTTGGCAGATGTGGGCAGGCCGACGTGTGGAAGAGCTGCCGAGCCCGGCGTTCATCGTGGATCTTGACGTGGCGGAGAGGAACGCGCAGCGGATGAGAGAGCGCTGCCTGGCCCTGGGCATGGCCCTCCGGCCTCACATGAAAACCCACAAGACCCTGTGAGTCGTGGATCTCGGACTGCCTCTTTCGCACAGCCTTCTGACCCTCCAGAATATCTCTGAGGCGGGCCTGGAGGGGCCTCGTCCTCACATTCCCAGGGGCCACCGTGAGAGTTGAACTGTCGGGCCCGGCAGTGCTTCCCTTGGCAGGAGAGAGGCAACGCCTGTAAGGCCTCGGGCTTGGTTCCTGCAGGAACGTCCTCTTTCCCCTCAGCCCTTTGCTTCTGCTCGGATATTCCTGCCTTGACATAAGAGCCTAAGATGAGAGCGGGTGGCAGTGCATCTAATCCGGCCTTCTGCTCCCAACAGCCGTCCACAGGATCCCGCAGGCCGTGCCCCAGCCCCTCTTGCCCATGTTCCCCAGCACTGGGGCACAGAGACCCTGCCTCTGGCCCTGGAGGGAGCCTATGGCCACCGGATTCGTAGCCATGGGCCCCCTTCTCATCCGTGAATCGCCCCGATCCCGGTTCACTTAGGACGTGAATCCCACCACTGCCCCGTGTTCTGCAGGGAAAGCCCGGATCTCGCTCAGCAGCCTCAAGGGACGGCCTCGGATTCTCGAACCGCGCAAGAGGGAGGGGTCTTCCTTGGTGCTTTCTCCGCACCAGGCAGCCGTTTGCAAACCCCTGTCGTGTGACCCCCTCTTGCCATTTTTCTCGGCCACCTGTGCGTAGGGGAATCGGTCCGGACCCCGGGGCGTTGATTGATTCCACGGCATTCTTGACATGCCTGCCAAGGGCCACTGCCGATCGATCGCTCACGGATCGGGCACTGTGACCTGGGCGTAGAGGGGCGCTGGCTCTCTCAGGTGACCATCCGCTCAGGTAGACGCCGTTGATTTTGCGGAGGAAGGGCAGGGACCCGGCAGCTCTGAGGTCACCTGGTGAAGATTCTCTAGCAAAGCATGAGAACCAGCCCTCCCGGGAAGGGGAGGGAGCCCCGTCCGTCCGTCCGGCCGTCAGTCTTCATTGCTCATGTTCATAGGACAAAACACATCCAAAGAAGGAAGCCATGGGGCACAATAAAAACAGAAACCAATTTCGAAGACAATAAAAGTTACAAACCAATGAAAACCGTAGAAAAGTAGAGTCAAATATAATAATTAAAGTGGCAATTAAAAGCATGCATGCATTCCAGGGGGAGAAGAGTAAGGCCGTCCTTGCCCATCCGCTGCCTTGCATTTCTGGCCGAAGGACAGCGTCTGTGCATTTTGCAAATGACTCACCTTCCCTTTTGGGACCGTTTGTCCCTCTCCCACACATGGCGAAGGGGTCCCACCCCTGGTGACTTCCTCTCTGTTCCTCTCCCCCAGGGAAGGTGGGCAGCTCATGACGGAGGGCACGCTGCGGAAAATCGTGGTGTCCACGCTGGCTGAAGCCCGGTTCTTTGCAGACGGAGGTTTCGACGACATCTTGTACGCCTACCCCCTGCCCTTTGACAAGGTCGAGGGTTGCGCTGCCTTGGCGGAAAGACTGGAAAATTTCCACGTTCTGGTGGACAGCCACGATGCCCTGGCCATGCTGAAAAAGAGGCCGTTGCGCCAGGACAAGCGCTGGAAGGTGTGGCTGAAGATAGACTGCGAAAACGGCCGAGGTACCTTCGATTGTAAAATACGCATTTTTATTTGCATTGGAGCATAGCCTTGGGTAGGTACCTCCAAGGAGATGTGCCTTGGAGTCAAAGGCACATCTGCTCCTCATTTCATGGCCAAACGTTCGTGCCCGAAGTCCTTTAGAATAGTTTTCTAAAGCCAACGACGACTCTGAAAAATCGAGCTGCCCATTCCTGCCCCCCTGTTTGTTCGGCAGAACTGCCTGGATGGTGGGCTGAGTGAGTCTCAGCGGACACGGTTACGGGGCCCACAAAGAGGCCGACTTCATGCTCTGGCTGTGCGCAGAGAGCTGGCGCACTGGAGGCATGGCGTGCGCGCCACTTCTGACCCCAAGCGTCCCAACTGTGCCGAGGCTGAAACGCAGCACCGCAACATTGTGGTGCTGGCACGCAGAGCCAACCCTTGCTCCGCTTTCTCTGCAGCCGGCCTGAGACACACCGATCCGGCTGCCCTTGGGCTGGCTAAGGCCATTGCCGAGGGCACGACCGAACTGGCCGGGGTCTACGTGCACTGTGGCAACTCGTACAGTTGCCACGGGGAGGCCGAAATCCAAGCAGTGGCTGAATCCACCACGGAGCTGACCCTGAACTTCATGGACAGGTGAGCGAGCGTGCGAGGCTGGGCCGTTTTGCCGGCTCAGCCCTCCGGGATCATCCGGGGGAGGGATATGCTGGGAACGGCAGTGACTGAAGCGTCCCAAGGCCCAGTGCTCTGCTTCCAGCGGTGGTCAGCCAACTGCCAGCAGGTGCTAATGCAGGTGGTCCTCACCAGGTGTCAAAGGCACCCTGATTGCAGGGTTTCTGTCGCTCTTCTCACCAAAGAGCTGCGTAGCTTGCTCGATTTTCCTTTCTGGGCAGCCATCCGGGAGGGGTGGATTAACTGGGAGTCCTGCACTGAGCAGGGGGTTGGGACCCGATGGCCCTCCGGCTCCTTCCAACTCTACGATTCTGTTGTAGCGCCAGCCCTGGTTCCGGAGAGCCGATGGCAGGCTGCGTGATCGCAGACGGGAAAGCAGGCAGCCCAGAGCTGGAGGATGGGCGGTGTGGCCTGATATTGATGTCTGCCTGTTTCCTGCAAGGAAGCCCAGGCAGCTTACAAAGCCCCCCGGCCCCTCTCCGTTCAAGTCCTGCAACAACAGCCCTAGGAGGTAGGCTAGGCTAGGCTGTGAGCCAGGGACTGGCCCAAAGTCGCCCAGGGAATTTCACGGCCCAGTCGAGCCGCTTTGGCGTCTTGGAGCATGGGGCCAGGCCGGGCTCAGAAGCTGCAGTCCCTCATCCCACCACGCTCAGGGAGGCGCTGTGGAGCTTTCTTAAACTGCCTGACCCAATGAACTACCTTGGCCAGTGGAAGAGAGATTTAAGGCCCTGGCTTGCATTCCTTGAGCATCGTTGTCATAACTGCACGAACACTTACTGTGTGCGTGGCCCAAAATGTCCGCTGATGCCATGGCTTCAACCTGAGTAATTTTCACCTCTCTCTGAGCATTGGCCCCTTTCCCGTGTGTGTCTCCTAGAATGGTTAACCCTCTTCTATATTCTATATAATTCCTCCTGCATCACTTCTAATGGAAAAACAGACAAAATCCAGTCTTTCCAACTGAATTCTGATTTAAACGTTAGCTAATTCTGTGCTGTTTTATTGCCTCTGGATTGGGTTTTATTGATTGTACAAGTTGCTATTAATCACCCAGGCAATGCGAATGAAAATAATTAATAAGTCTAAATAGTAAATAAAACAACCCCCTTACCAGGTAAGTCCTCTTATCCATGGAGAAATTTCAAGCCCTTAAAAACCATTCTCCTATGGGAGGCCAATGTGCGCCTTTCCTGGAATTAGTTAATTAGACATGTGTCCAATTTGCTGCAGGCAGATTAACCCTTAGCATCCCTCTCGTATCCAGATGCATCTCTCTTAAAAGAGAAGGGGGCACAATTAGCTTTGGAAGTGGTACCTGGCTGCTTCTCTCCCGTTGTCCAGCAGGGGGCAGGAGCGCGTCGGCAGCCGAGCCCGTGTGTGTGTTCCGGAGCGCGTGTTTCTCATCTCTGCGCCTGTGTGTGTGTGTGTGTGTGTGTGTGTGTGTGTGTGTGTGTGTGTGTGTGTGTGTGTGTTCTGGAGCGCGTGTTTCTCATCTCTGCGCCTGTGTGTGTGCGTGTGGTGTGTGTATGTGTGTGCGCGCGCGCGCGCGTGCAAAGCTTTCCAGTTGCATTGGGGCAAATTTCTCTCAGATGTTCTGTAGATGTCAAATTAGTTGCAGACAGGAAGTGGCACAAAGTTGGGGCAAGGGGAACGGCTGGGGGAGGCGGAAAAGGTACAATGCTTCGCAGGCCTTTAATCATCCACATGCGAAGCAGACGGCTCCGGGGGGGCTGGGGGGCCGCCTCCAGCTCAGCCCCAACGTGGAGCTCCACGCCGAGATGCTGCGCCTTTGATGTGAGCGACAGGCCAGGCCAGATGGGACCTGGGATGCGGGGGAAGCTGGGGCACCCGGGAAGGGACTTCCGTCCTCGGATCAGACTTACTGTAGTCCATCCGCTGTCTTGCTCATCTCTCCCCCTTCACTTTCCAAAGCTGGGTCCCAAAAAGGGAGAGCACCCAAAATACCTTTCGATGCCCCCATTCCGCTAACCCTGGAGCAGAACCGATTTGATCCGAACAAGGACAACACAAACCCCTGGAGGGACTAAGGGACTTCATACAGTTTCTCCCAAGGAGCTGAGTCCGAAAGCCCGGGACAGGCCACCTTTTGCTGTACCTTTTTATTCCTTTTTACCTTTTAGTAAACTAAATTCATAATTATGCACCCTAATGAGTTTAAAACCATCATTCCAGAAAATGACAAGATCTTGACTTTTTCTTTTAAGACGGGAAATTTAATATACTCATTGCAATCACAAATGTCATGTGTTAATTTATCCATTCAAGTGTCCTCCAAGGACTTCAATAGCTATTCTCTAGGTGTGGAAGTTCTGACATTTTTCTAGCAACTAGCCAATGTTGGGAGCGATTAATACATCAAGTCCTTAATAATGATTTCTGTAACTTATTTATTTATTATTTATTTATTAAAACATTTCTATGCCGCCCCATCACAACAAAGCCTTGGGGTGGCTCACAGCATATAAAAGATAAAACAAGTATTTAAAATCTATCTATCCCCCCCACAAATCTATCTACTTCCACCAAATACTTTGGTAATATAGGTAAAAACCTACATGAACGCTTGCTTATACTGCAAGAGAACAACTGACTTCCGCCATACACAGATCAAATCCGCATCCACGCTTCCAGCAACCCACCATTGCTGCTCCCCAAGCGAAGGGATTGATAGCTTAGCCCTGGGGCTCTGTTGGGAGGAACTTGGGTCGGCGCTCTTACAAGCTCAGCCTTGCTCTGCTCATCTTTATTTCCAGCTCTGCCCTGAAACTGAAAAGCCAGCGCTCTGCCTTTCCTTCCTCAGCAGATGTGTTGTGGCAAGAAACAAAAGCCAGAAGGTCCAGTAGGGAAATAGTTAGAAAATCTAAGAGGGTCGCAAGAAGGAAGGTGACAACTTTGGAGTCCCCTGTGACGTTCTAAGCTTGCGGTCCGGTAACCGCACCGAAGCACGCATCCAGAAGCGACTTTTTGAAGTGATGCCGTGTTTGTGGCTGGCGGGTTGAGCAGAAGGCAACTCTTTTGCAATTATTATGTTTTTCGAGTTGTAAGAGATGAACACACTACATCCTTTTCGGTGCCATTGGCATTTATCTCTGGAAGAGGGAGGAGGAACCAGGAACAGAGAAATTCCAATTTTTTTCCAGCCACGGGTTGCCACTCACCCCTTGGATGGAGCCCATCCTGTGTGACCCCTGTTTCTGGGGGTCCAGTGGGGTACGGAGCTGGTGGAGCAGTTGGAGTCCCGCAGGCCTGGTGTCCCAGAAAGCAGGAGGCTGGAGGGGGGGTCTCTTTACTGGGGGGGGGATTTCTTCAGCCTCTTACGGATCTTTAGCTGGCCATGCGCTTCAGCAAAGCAGGAATTGCTCTGCAGGTCCCAGGAAGAGAAAGGGTGCAAGACTCCAGTCAGGATGGGATGAGGGAGCGCGGGGAGAGGCCAAAAGGCAGAGGAGCAGCAGATCTTGGCCAAACCTGTTTGACGGGAGACCCTGTCAGGGGCCTCCAAGAAAGCCAAACAAGCAGCGGCAGGTTTCTGCTTCTGCTGCACCCCCAAGCGCAGCTGGGATGGCGAGGCGAGAAGGGAGCCAGAATTCAGAGGGCACAGACAAGGGCGGGTTTTCTCCCTGGCTGGCGTCTCCTCTTTTTTCGGAAGGGATCAGGTGGTCAGTGGTAGGACAGGCCGTTCTCAGCCAGAGAGGCTGGGCTGGTGCCGGGTGCCGGGCTTCACTCAGCCGAATTCCATCCGGGAAAGCTCTCGGGGCCGCGTCCCGGGCATGGAAGGAAAAGGGGGTGGCTGTGGTCTAAATAGCAGTGCGGCAAAGCTTAAAACTCTCCGTGCCGGCAGCTAAGCCTTAAGGGACAGTCCCTGTGGGCTTTTAAGCCTGGGGGGCACCAAACGCTTGGTGGCCGGGAAGAGGGCAGAGGGGCCACGGGGGAGTCCCCGTGGGCCACGGCTGGGCCCCAGCTGAGCCGCATTTGGGCCACTGGGCTGAGATCCAGCCCCGGTTCGGCGGACCAGGCTGCCTCCTTGGCGCGCCAACAGCTGGGGCCTCGGGTGGGCAGTGAAGGCGCCCGAGGCGTTTGGGGAGTCCAGATGTGGCAGCTCCACGTTAGCCGGCTCCCCGTGCGAGCTGCCTCGGTTCCAGACGTGCCAAGCTGGCCCAGGGTCCAGACGGGGGCCGCGGGCACCTGCCCCAGCGTCCTTTCCCGGAGGGGGAGGCAACCGCGTGGGAGCAAGGCCTTTGTGCAAAAGGGTCGCGAGGAAGTTAATGTGGAGGCTGTTTGAGGAAAGGGTCGAGGATAATGGGCGAGGTTGTGCCAGCGAGCGAGAGAGCTTGCAGTAACTGGTCGTGGTGCAGAGCGCTCAGAGTCCCAGTAAGATTTCCAGAGCAGAAGGAGCGACCGTACGTTTCATCCCTGCAACAAGTAATAATAAAGATTTAAAAGCTGGAGACGAGGGGGTAAATTCTACAAACCTGCTTTACCGGCTCCGATTCCCCAAAACTGACCTCGATTCTTCCAGAATCAAATAAACTGCCTTGTTTTGGCAGAGCTGGGCAGCTTGTACCCACCCCCGTTCTTTGAGCCTACGGTTCCCATCAGCCACAGCCAGCCTAGCCAGTGGTGGGGGATTGCAGGAGCTTAGGGACGAAATCCCTGGAGACCGACACATGGTCCTGCTCTGCACTGAGGTCGCCTTCAGGCAGAAGCCATTGGAGCACCCGCCATCCATCCGAGGAATCCTCTTGCCCATGTTCCCCAGTCATGGTCCTGCATCCCATTTCCCCCCTGTAGTGCACCAAATCCCCCCAGAAGGCCCACCAGGCAATGCTCAAAGGCCACATTCCTCCAGCTCCTGCAACTCAGAGGTACACTGCTACTGAACCTGGAGGCTCCACATAGCCACCTGGGCTGGCAGCCCTGCTGGGGCCGCTCCTCTCCTCCACAGCTTCATTTCATCACTCTGCTCTGCAACCTGCCAGGCGGCGTGAGGGTGGCCGTGTGTCCTACTTTAGGACAGACATACCGCTGTTCGAAGGGCTCTCCAGCCCAATTCCAGGTCAAAAAGGAAGGACCAGAAGAAGTGAGCTTTCGAGTCGCCTGTCCAAAGGCTGGGCCGCCTCTCAGCCATGTGAGAATCCCATGAGAAGTGTGACTTGGATTTAAATGGCCTCCTTGGGTTGGATCCAGATTTATGCTGGCTCCGTCGCATGGATGGAAGTGGACTTGCCCAGCCCGTTTCCCCCCGCAGCCCTGAAAATCCTGCACAATGGGGTGCATTGCGGAGTGGGTGTCAGAGGGGAGGTCCCCAAAATTGGGTGGGGGACCCTCCGAGAGCAGAGCTTCCCCCTCTGGAGGAAGACGGGCCCTGGATCCGTCCCATTCTTTCCAAACTTGCACTGATGCCTGTTGGTTCGAATGGATGCAAACCTGCACCCTCCTTTTGGGGAGGGGCAGGGGGGCATGTCCTCCTCTGGGGTGAAGATGGAGGGGCTACCCTGACGTGGCACAGAAACCCACGCCGTTCACGCCCCTTTCCGGTTCAAAAGGCCACCACCAGCACAGATCTGGGCCCCACTTTTACGACCCACATAATATTGGCGTGCTTCCTGCCCCGATCTCCTGGAGGGAGGGCAAAGGTGTCCTTACCCGGCCCCTTAAATAAAATTTTAAAAGCACCTCCTTCAGGTAAACGCTTTCGCCTTTGAAGACGCCTCTTCAAAGCAAACGAAGAGGGTGCAGCTGGGCTTGGGCAAGACAACTGCCCCCCCACATCCTTTGAATGCCCCCCACCCCCAGCACTCGTACAAAGCTGGGGGCTGGTTCACACCGGGGGGGGGGGGGTGTTGGCTGGCGCCAGGCTGCAAGCGAGGGCAGCGCAGGGGAAGTGAGCAGAGGACAACCCGTTTTCACGAGCCCCCGGGCCACCTGGGCTGGACAGGAGGGGCAATAAGCCATCCCCTCCACCCCTGCCCCCCAGAGGGGGGTCTTCTTTTGCCCCTGGCCCCTGCGCTGTCCTCGTTTCCCACCAGAAACGAAACTCCGGAGCAGGTTTGCATTCACACCTGTTGGAGCCATGAAAATGGAGACTCGGCAGCGAGGGGGCGCACGCTCTCCCTCCCTCCCTCCCTCCTCAGGGTGGCCAGGTGTCCTACTTTGCAGCGGACGGTCCTCTTTCCTGGGCTGTGCTCTGCAACTCTGATTTCACAGGGGCAGGAAAGCATTGCCTATTTGCCCCTTAGCTCTGATCATGAGGACTACAGACCTGGCAAGCCACCTGCTCAGTCTTTCCCAACATGGAGCGCTGTATTGTATTTCTATTTAGATTACATTTCTCTATAAACTTGCATCTGAACATTAACACGAGCACAGGCAGAAATTATGCAAACTAGTGCCCTCTTTTCTCCTCTTTCTTCTTGCCAATTATTGATTTATTATTACATTTGTAAAATAAATAAATAAATTCTGTGTTTTCTCCTCTTGCCAAGAACCCATAGGCCAGTGGTGGCAAACCTCTGGCACATGTGCCACAGCGGGCACGCAGAGCCCTCTGCCGGCACGCGAGCGAAGTCGCTCCAGCATCGCCCCAGCAGCCGAGCATCGTGTAACAGCGCACATAGGGGCCATGCGCATGGTCGGAAAGGAGTAGTGGCGCCAGGCGATGACGTCACAAGCTGTGACTCATTAACCACAACTCATCCGAGCTTTCCCATGGCCAACCAGTGCACTGCCAAGGATATATAAATATATATTTTCTTGGACTGGCTGTTTTCAGGTTTAATTGCAGTGTTGGCACTTTGTGATAAATAAGTGGGGTTTGGGTTGCAGTTTGGGCACTCGGTCTCTAAAAGGTTCACCATCACTGGGTTAGGGTTGCAAAAACGAGGTGTCCTGGCATGATTTTGATGGTTGGAATGTGTTTAAAATGGGCAGGAATGATGAGCTGTGCAGAAAAAGCTACTCAAGGAAGGCTTTTTCAAAATTGCCCTCTTTTCAATGGAACTTTAGCCCTATATTAGGGTTGTGTGTCTGAACTCCCACCTCGGTGTCATTGGTTTTTAGCAGAAGCAGCAATGACACTGAACGAGTTCTCACTGTAATCTTGAGGACTAGAACCTTGAGTTGCTGTTCCTAATTAAAGTTGAGATGTTAAGCTCTCTGCTCAGATTCCCAGATCCTTCCCTCTTCAGCCTGCTTACGTATCATGCCCTCATATGCATCCTTCCCTCGGACCTCCGTCTTGACAAATTGCAAACTCCCGGGAGATCGGAGCGGCCACTTTCTGGAGTTAACGCCACCCGCCTTGCTGCTAGCATTGCGCCGCAGCGTCTTAACATCACCACGCCTGGTATGTGGCCACGTCAAGGACTCCAGTGGGGGAAGGAGCCGGCTTCTCTTGGCGCGCACATGGGCTCTGTCCGGGGAGGGAGCCGGCCGGGGAGGCTGCTGGGCCGCTTCAGCATTGCTGCGGTCAACCACTTCGCGACCTCGGAGTCACGATGAGCCCGGCTGGATGCGCGGCGGCTCTCGCGACTCCGTCCCGCTCTCTGACCAGACACCCTTCCAGGAAGAAATGCCTGCCAGATGTTCTCCTGAAATAGGGGCCTGGCCGGATTCCGGAGGCGGGCAGAGCGACGCGAAAGCTCGGAAGCCGATGCATTTCTGCATCAGCGACTGGGGGCACGGGATGCAGCCCCCCCCCCACACACACACAGCAGTCCATGGAAACGGCCTTCCCTGCATTTTTCCCCAGCCGGGAACGCTCCGCATGCATTGGGTGACGGCTCTGGCGCATCTTCAGTGTTTACTGTTTGTGCAAGAGCCACAAAAATTTCCCACAGTAAGATTCCCTGCGGAGAGAAACCTCGGAAGGAGGTTAGGGGCCCCGAGGATATTTTTCCGGTGATTCTATTCCTTTGCAGGGTCTTTTTACATAAATATTTATTGGCCATCTTAAATTCATTTTAAGGTTGTCTTGTTTGTGTGGTATTTATTTATTAGCTTGTATGTATTTAAAGTTTTCATATGCCGTCCAATACTGAAGTCTCTGGACAGCTTACAGAAAACAAAACAACAAAGCAACCATATACAACACACAACACACAACACACTGAATGTGATAACTAATGATAAAATCAAAGATAAAACCAATTGGCTGTTAAAATATGGGGGAAATTAAAAGGGCTTCGCCTGATGCCGAAAAGAATAAAGTGATGGCGCCAGGTGAACCTCTCTGGGGAGCATGTTCCAAAGTTGGGGTGCCACCACTGAAAAGCCCCTTCTCCAAGTAGCTACCCTCCTAATTTCCTTCAAAGAGGGCTCCCGGAGGAGGGCCTCTGCCTCAGATCTCAAGGGTCGGGGTGTCACATTTGTATCATATTTCATTGTTTTGTTTTAATGCATTGTTGTAAACCACCCAGAGAGCTTTGGGTACAGGATGGTATCGAAATGAAATAAATAACTAAATAAAAGGAGTGAGCTCCTGGTGCCAGTCATCTGAAGCAGTACAGCCGCAGTTCCAGCTCCTCGCTGAGGTCTAGGCCATTGCGAAGTTCAGCAAGCCAGATTCCAGTACTGTTTGACTGATTTTCTGTAAGGTCTGTCCTGTAGGCTAATAACATTTGGTAAGTATTTCAGCTGCTCAGGGAATCCAGTTGTGGACTCTTGTAGTGGTAATGAACATATGTACGTATGTGTGTATGTATGAATTTGTATCCCAGCCCGTCGCCAGAAGGATCTCTGGGCAGCTTGAAATAAATAAATACCAAATAAGAGAATAACTTGCTTTAATAATTAAAATAAACACATTCCATCATAGCAAACATTAGACCAAAAATCTTTTCTTTTTTTCTTTTTTTTTTAACTTGTATTTTGACTTTCTGCTTTTTTGGCCTCAAATTTCCTTATGACCGACAAATTAAAGGTTAAGGGCACAATCCTCCCCAGGCTGAATCAGAGGAGGTTTTTTCGGCCTAAGCCTGAGTGGAACTGTGCCCTTGAAATGCACAGTGGACAACTCCAACTGGCCACACACAACAACACGCCTTAAAGAGATGAAGACCCCCATCTCATTCAGATAATTTGTTGGGGTTCGCCCCCCAGAAGGGCTGCCAGGAAGCACGGGTACCGAGGCGCTTGGCTTTCTGCCCGGAGCGGTTCAGCATCTTGGCAGGTTCTGTATTTATGGCCCATCTCTTAGTGCAGCACGATCCCGTTGATGCTTCCCAGGCCGCGCTGAGTCAAAGTCTCTGTAGGATGCCAAAAATCCCCAGGCACCTCCTCCGGGCATTGCTTCTCGCTCGCGGAAGAGCATCAGAGTGCTCCTTAAATTCGCCCTGTGCAGATTCTGAGCTTTCGGGATGGGGAGCGGCCCTGAATCTTACGATGCCTCGGAGCCAAGAGCTCTGAGAATTCATCAAGGAGTCGGGGTTATTTTGCACATCATGGACTCTTGCTCCGTTCCCAGCACCGAGCGGGAGATTGTGCCCGACCTCTTGGAGAGGCGAGCGCCACGGACAAGGGAAGCTTGAGCAGAATTTCCAGCGTTGCTAGCCGTGCCCACAAAAAATTGCACCGCTGTGGGGAAAATGGCAGGTCAAATCTCGTTTGGGCCATGAAAATCATTAGGTGGCTTTGAGCCATCCCCTCCACTTACGCCTGGCCTACCTCGCAGGGTTCTTATGAAGCTCCAATGGATGTCCAGGCGTCCACTCCTTGGAGAAATGGCTGGATAGACACAAGTGAAGCGCAGCCCGCACATTCCAGAGCGAAGGAGCTCACCACCCCACAGCGGCTGCTTCGCTCCCAGGTTTCCCGGCGGCCTGTGGCGATTCCGCCTCTCCACAGCCGTGCCGGAGGTTTAAAAAACGTCAGCTTATGTTTTGGTCTTCCCTGCCAGGCTGCAGGAGGCCGGGGTGAGCTGCTCCGTCTGCAGCATCGGATCCACGCCGACCTGCAGCCGCCCCGTGCCCAAGATGGGCAGGCTCACTGAAGTTCATCCCGGGAATTACATCTTCTATGGTAAGCCTGGTGTGGAATGAGCAAACTCGGGGTGTTTGGCAGCCCCCGCAAGCGCCCCCAAGCCCGTAGCCGTTCCAGGAGGCAGGGCTTTCTGGCTTGCCTCTTTGGATCCGAGGAGACTGGGGTGGCAGTGTGTGTGTGTGTGTGTGTGTGCGTGTGTGTGTGTGTGTGTGCCATGAAGAAGAGTCCAGCAGCCCTTCTGCCCGCAGTGCCAGGGTCGAAACGGTCATGCAGCCATATCGCCTGCTGTGGTATGTCTGAGTGCGGTGGATCCCGCAGAATCCTTTTACCTGCGTGAGCCTCTCTAACGTCTCAGTGCTTTTGCTGAGGACTGCTGCTCCGACTTAGCGCTCAGAGTCACCAGAAGCAGGGCCTTCTCCGTCGCATCCCCGACGCTGCAGAATTATCTTTCCCAAAGCTTTCTGCAACCAGTTTAAAGACCCTCCGTAACTTGAGCTGAAGCTGGAACGGAAGTTGCCCTTCGCATTCCATTGATCCTGGCAGCTTTCACCGACCTGAGTGTATGGACTCCAACTCCCATCATTCTGAGCTGCCCTGGTTGCGGCTGTGCTGGCTAGAGTGATGGAGGTTGCAGTCCAGCACATGCAGAGGGCAACAGATTGGTGCAGATTGTCTTATGCCAGTATTTCTGCTATTTTGAGAGAAGGTTGTCTGTTTTGCGAGCACCGGGCTGCTTGGTTGATTGTCCTGTTCGAAATGTGTAAATTTCCCAGCCGTAGAGACAGAGGCACACAACGATAAATCTGTAATTTTAAAATAATTCAGTGAATAAAATCTGTCCTTACAACAAGGATGGCCAACCCAGAGACTCCCTTCAAGCCTCTTCAGCTGCTGTCTCCAATCCACACTGGGAGAGAAAAGTCTTGAAGGCAAGTCTCCCTTAAATAATCAAACTTTACAGACAAGAAAGCCAGTTCCTAAAATGAAGCTGTGCCTCCTTCAGGCATGAGAGCTGTTGCACCAGGCCTTACTCGCGAGTAGAGTCGCTCGGAAATGAACTGTGTGCCCCTCCCACTCCCGGAATGTGGCCCTCGAGACCCTTCCCAAATGGGAATTTGGCCCCTGGCCCCAAAACCTTCACCACCTCCCCTTAAACAACCCTCCGAGGTAGATTAGACGGAGAGATGGTGACTGCTGGCTTTGGGACCGGCGTGGATTTGAACCCGGGTCCTCGGGCTCCAGGACCAGCCGGTGGTCTGCAGGGCTTTTTTGCCGGGAATGCTGGGCCAAGCAGATTCCGGGGCCAATTTCAACTGGAGATGCTCCGAGTTCATCCAGGGACTTTCCGCATGGAACGTGCACGCTCAGCTCTGAGCCGCGGCTTCCACGGGAATGGCTGCCACGGATAAATAACACCCAGGAGAAGCGGCTTTGCCGGGCTTGCTAGAGTCCGTGCGGGAAGGAGGCCGCCGGGAGCCCAGCACTCTGCTCTGCTCCGCTCCGCATTCTTTCCTCCGTATGTTACGCAGCTTTGCTGCTCCGTTTCCCGCATAACACGTTCCATGTGTCTATGCTCCCCCACATAGATGATTCCAAAGAATGCCCCAGGAGGCGGAGGAAGATGTGGGAATGTGGCTGCCGTGGGGGGAGAACCCTGATCCGATTCTCCCGGCCGGCGAGGGGTCTGCTTGCCGTGGCTGCGGTTGCTGCGGCGTGTCCACACTCCCGGGCCATGCGTCCCACGTGGACTGGCGCAGCTGCCTACGCAACGGGCTGCTCTTGGAGGAAAAGAACTCTGTGTATGCTCAGAGTGATCCCCCCCTTGAGCAAAGTTGCAGGGAAGTAATGCAAAGCAGTGCCCGGGTTGCCGGGTGCGGGGAGTGTCTGTTGGCTCCAATCCAGAACAAGGGTGGTTCCGATCCAGCCTACGCTTCACACGTGGCCGGCCCCCCATGGAAGGCCTGGAAGCAGGAATCCAGCCGCACCCTGCCACCCATGTGCCCCAGCTGTCCTGGAGGAAGCTTGCAGCCTGGATAGCCACCCCCTCCTCCTCGAATTTATCCAACTGCTTTTTAGAGCCACCCCTGCATTCCGTGGAACCAAATCCCATCGCTTGGTTCTGGGCCTTGCTTGCCTCCGTCTCGGATCTCCCCCCGATCTGCATTGTGGGGTGAGCGACCCTTTGGGTTCTCGTATTGGGGGAGAGGGAGGCAAAGTCCTCGTTCGCTGCCTGCCCCACTCGGCCTTTTTCTCAGCTAAACAGTCCCTATGTTTATTTCCGTACTTGCCAATAGCCAAAGCTCTCTGGGCAAATTACGACCCTTCCATTTGCCTAAGCTGTGGGAATTTGGGATTTCAGTAGCCTTAGCAGCCCTGAAAGGTTGACATTCGTTTTGCCCTGATTCATCTCTCCCTTTTTGTGTAACACAGAAACGGAGCGAGTCAGGAGGGGTCTCCCGGGCCATCTAGTCTGACCCCCGGCTCCAGCCGGCTCCGCTCACGACATGCCCACCATGTGCACGTCCAGCCTATCCTTGAACATCCTCTCCGATGGGGCCTCAACTGCCTCCCGTGGAAGCCCATTCCACGCCCTCGGGGTCCTGACTGTCAGGAAGTGCTTCCTGGCATCCAAATTGAACCTTGGCTCCCTGAGCTTTGCTCCATTGGAGCGCATCCTGCCTTCCTCTGCAGGGGAGAACAGGCCTCTCCCCATCTCCATGTGACACCCTCTCACATACCTGCATGTCGCCAACAGGTCCCCTCGGAGTCTCCCCTTCTCCAGGCTGAAGAGACCCAGTTCCCTCAGTCTCGCCTCATACCCCATCATCCCCTGCAAACTGGCCACCAACCTTGTGGCCCTGCGCTGCACTGACTCTGACCTGGCTACATCCTTCCTGAATGAGGGGCCCAGAACTGAGCACAATAAAGCATTTGGAAGGTTTTTCTGAGTGCAGAAGTAGCATTGCTGTTCTTGCAAAGGAACCTCTAGGTTTATATGGAGCTCTCCAGCTACCCCACAACTCCTT
Source organism: Varanus salvator macromaculatus (assembly GCA_023646645.1). Lineage (NCBI taxonomy): Eukaryota > Metazoa > Chordata > Lepidosauria > Squamata > Varanidae > Varanus > Varanus salvator. The sequence continues at coordinate 120,858,272 of JAIXND010000654.1, forward strand.
GATATTCCTCTTCTGTATATTTGCTTGCAGGGAAGCTGCTCCATGCAAGCAAATATGGGGCACGATCCATGCCTGCTCCCACCAAACGAAGGCCCACAGCTCCCAGCTGGGAGCTACGCTCTTTGCTGGCCCTTCTGCACTTCCCCAACTCCACCGTATCCTCTTCTAGGGACTGTGCCCTGTAGCAAGGACTCGGGTTTGGCCACCCCGAAGATTCGTCGAAGGGCCTGGTGGCCACGGGTTGGGCTCCCCTTCCCCGTGGCCGCTCGTTCCTCTTCCACGAGGGGCAACCGGCGGTCCACGTGCGACAACCTCCCTCCGCTGACCCCGCTCCTCTTGATTTCCTCAGACGTGCAGCAGATGACGGTCGGGTCGTGCCGACGGGAGGAGATCGCCGCCCGCGTCTTGACGAGGGTCATCGGCCACTATCCGCACCGCAACCAGCTGCTGGTGGACTGCGGCTGGGCCGGCTTGAGCCTGCACAGCTTGGGGCAGCTGCCGACGGGGTACGCCCTGGTGGACGGCCACCCTGACCTCAAGTACGCAATGCTCAGTGGCCAACTCGGGGGGGGGGGGTGCACCCACAGCCGCTGGCTGCTCCTGGCCCTCTTGGCACCCTTAGCAGAGGTCCCCTGCGGTGCCCCCCCGGATCGTTAAAAGGCGCGGCTGGAACAGGCAGGGGGCCTGTGAAATTTGGCCCACCTGCAGTCCCCAGCAAGGCCCCAATGAAATGCCTTCTACGGTTTACGTCCAGCTGACACCTGGAAGCCGCTCCTTCCCGGGGGATGTCCGGGGTTGCATGTGCCACGAGGACGGAGGCGATCGCCCAGCTTTCGGGGCTCCTCTGGGAGGTTTGGAATATTGAGTCGTGGGCGCTCGCACAAGAGGACTGCCACGGGGCCGAACCCTAATTGAAGGACCAGAGCAGAGAGATGGTGGGGTGGAGGGGGTGGGAGCCAGGAGGCCGGGTGCCCAGAGCTCTGGATTCCGGGATGGGGCTCCCTCCTCCCTCGTAGGGACGGCACCGCAGGTTCAGCGGCAGATCGAGACTCACCCTGATGCCGTACCTCAGAACGAAACAGCTTCTGCGGCCTTATATTGGGGGTGTTGAGCCTCAGGCCGGTGGGCCAAATTCAGCCCACATCAGCTGCAAGGGCAGCGCTCAGAGTCCCCTGAATGGCCATGCCTTCCCCCCCAAGCCACCCCTGGCTGCCAGCTGGAGTCTCCCGCATTTTGCATGCCTTTTCCCTGTTCCGAAGGACCCACACGGCTCTCCAGAGGCTCAGAGCTGGGCATTCAGACCCCCTGCTCTTCTGGCCCCGCCCCTTTGCCTCCAGCCCCCCTCCCACCCCCCACCCCCAAACACCGGGAGCTTCTCTAGAGTGGAATTCCGCACTTGGGGCAGAAGATACTCCGCCTCAGAGCCCCTGCCCTTCCACGAAGCAGCCCAAAGGAAGGGCAGGGACCCAGCGCACGGCCATGGGGCTGGCACAAACGGCTGTGGGATTCTGTGGGGCCGCAGCTGTGGAGAGGGGGGGGTTGGAGGCAGCAAAGCCGATTACAGGTGGACTGTGGGCTCCTCTCGCTCTGCACAGGTTGGTGGGGATGTCCCAGGAGCACGGCAGGATCGAGCCCACCTCCGGGAAGCTGGATTTCGGCAGGTTCCCCTTGGGCAGCGTCCTTGCCCTCCTTCCCTACCATGTAAGTCTCTCTCGAACGGCTGCGCACAGGTGTGCGTCCTCGCCAGGTGGGTGGCTGCAAGAAAGGGGCCTTCCCAGTGGCGCCCCCCCGCCACCCCGCTTCCAAAATGGCCTCTGCCATAAGCGTGGTAGCTGCTGATCTGAGGTCAAGAAACTGGATTGGGAAAGGGGAAGGGGAAGGGGGTTGGGGAAGGGTGTGGGGAGGCATCCTGGAGGTGCCCCAGCCGCCTTCCTTCCCCACCGGAAGCGCTGCGGCTAGAAAGCTGAAGCCACTGAGCCAGGGAGGGTACAGTCAGTCACGAGCATCCAGGCAGCCGGAGGGCGGAAGCCTGGATTTCCTTGGTGTGCTGCCCCCCTTGCAAAACATTAGACCAGCCTTCCCCAACCTTGTGCCTTCCAGATGTGTTTGGACCACAACTCCCAGAATTCCCAGCCTGTGGCCCTGCTGGGTGGGAATTCTGGAACTTGTGGTCCAAATGCATCTGCAGGTCACCAGGTTCGGGAAGGCTGACTTAGACAGCTGGTTCAGACAGCTGGAGTTGGGGGTCAGACTAGATGGCCCAGGAGACCCCTTCTGCCTCACTCTGTTTCTATGATTTGGGCCCTCTGAATTTTTCCCTCTCTTTGCAAAGAGGGGAGTCTGAGGCAGCACGTGGATTTAGCAAGGGGGGTAGCGCCTTGCTCCTCCCCACCTGCCCCCAGCACCTGCCCAAAGGTCAGACTTTCGGGCCACAGCCGGCATAGGGCAGATGTGGGCTTTCCAAAGCCCCCCACCCGCAACCTCAGCTGCCTTTCTGAGTTTGCAGCATGATTCTGCGTCCCCCTAAATCAATAAAGTGCCTCTTGCAGGCAAGCCGTGCTCACCCCTCTGTATCGGTGACAGGCCTGTGCGACGGCCGCGATGCACCCGCTTTATTACGTGCACCGCCAGGGCGAGGTGGTGGCCACGTGGAAGCCGGTCAGAGGCTGGTAGGAGGGCCAGCTGAGGAAGGACGACTCGGCCGGGGAGGCTCTCCGAAGACGGTGGGCGGGCTGTTCCCGCGCAGGCTGTGTGATGAATCGTTCGCGCTCTCCCTGGCCACACAGCCCTAAGTATGTAGCACGATTCTCACGTTATAATATTTCTGCATTTTCTGTTTTGGAGACATCATGGATTACATCATTTATCAACGATATCATTTATCACAGCCTCAGCAAAGCTGATGCATCTGCTTATGTTTCCAGTCCAGCTTGATTTATACTTCGTTGTTCCTGTTAAACAACTTCTGTAGGCAGTAATTATCCTTCTCGTCTCCACTATGGAATAAGTAGAACCCACCGATCTAAAGACACAGTTTTGTACCTGAGACCTCCTAGATGTTTTTTGATAAAACGAGATCTTATGCATTAATAAACTCTGCCAAATAATATCTTCCCATCCCTGTTGCCACTTCTTTTTCCAGACTTTCGCTGCTGGAATCTGAGCCGCCAGCCGCCTCTCCGAGGTTGGAAAGTCAACCTTGGAGAGGAGACGAAGGGGGCTTTCCAGCAGGCGAGGTGGGAAGCGGTGTTCCTCCTCCGGGGCAAGATGTGTTGAGCCTTGGGGAGTTTCCTCCATCTCGGAAGCGCCCAACCGGTGGGGTGAAAACAGCCGCGGGGCAAACGCAGAGTGGTGGCATTGGGTCGAAGCCCTCCACCTGCTCTGCTGAGCATGCCCTTAGTCTCACAGCCCGGATGGCGCATGGGCCGGGGTGCTGCATCATGCACGAGACCGTTTTCCTGACCCATATCGGAAGCAACCCAGAAACGCCCACGTTCTTGCAGGTCCACCATCCATGACGAAGCAGCCGCGTCTTTCTGGGGGGCATCGGGCGGGTGGGCCCCTGGGGGGGTGGCGCAGCGGGCGGTGGGTGTGCAGGTCGAGAACGCAGCCGTTCTCCTAATGTCAGCTGCACGGACGGTGCTCTGCGCAGCTGCTGTGCTGCCCCGGAGCGTGGCCCTTCCGCGGAGGGGCTACGGTGGAGCAGCTGCGTAGGGCCGACGCTGGAGGGAGGCCTTGGAGGTCTTTGCCAGCCGGAGTGAGGCTTATGTTACTCTGACAAATGTGGGGGGGGGGGGCAGAACGCCACATTCTCTGCAGAGCGACCTCCTCTCTGGCAGCCCCCTAGATGCATTCTGCTCCAGGTCCCATGATCTCTGTGCTGGCTGGGGATAATGGGAGTTGCAGTCTGGCCCTGCTTGCTGGAGCCGTCTGCTCTCTCTCCACTTGTAGGGAAAGAGAACAGAGTGTGTGTGTGTGGGGGGGGGGGGGCGGATTGCAAAGGACAAACAGCAAGAGCCTCTCATGATCACAAAAAGGTGCATCACTCCTCATAACACTCGGACAACAAAGCCAGACGTGTGCAGAAGACGCAAATTAGGAGGGTCGCTACCCGGAGAAGGGCCTTTTCGGTGGTGGCGCCCCAACTTTGGAACACGCTCCCTAGGGAGGTTCACCTGGCGCCATTGCTCTATTCTTTTTGGCGTCAGGTGAAAACCTTTTTATTTTCCCAATAGTTTTAACAGTTAATTAGTTTTTTCTTTGATTTTATCATTAATGGTCGGATGCCATGTGCTGTGTGTTTTGTTCTTTTTAGCTTGCTTGTTTTTTTGTATGCTGTCCAGAGACTTTAGCATTGGAGGACATAAAAAAATTTGGAAGGAAGGAAGGAAGGACGGAAGGAAGGAAGGAGAAAGAAAGATGGTTAAGGGCCGGCCACAGTGAGGACAGCGAGCCCGTGCTGGCGACTACCTAAAGGGCACCTTGCAAAGCAGCAGCAATTCTGTGATACTCAAAAGCTTGCCTCTGTCTTATAAAAGATGTTGCTAACCTTTTCCTAACTACAGATGGGTTTCCGAACGGAGAAAATGCCCCAAGCCAAGCAGGGCCAATGGTGGTCTTACAAAACATCTTGCAGCTTCAATGTGGACTTGAAAAATGCCCCCCCCCCGTGGCCCCTTCCCTCCCCCCCCAACACCCTTTTTAACAGGGAGGGCCCAAACGATTAAGAGCCAGGCAGAAGTCCAGAAGAAGGGGAAGAATCAAAAGATCCCAGGACTTGAAAGGGATCCAGCCAGTAGATCATAAAATTCTATTGCCCTCTCCTTCCCAGTGGGGGGGGGGAAGATGCAGGGCCCCCTCTCTGATCTCCCACAATGACCCTTTGAAGTTTCTCACCTCCTGCACTTATTCCTCTGCTCTGCCTCCTGGAAAAGAAATCCATTTGCTAATTCTTTAGACAAACCTTCAGGGTTGATATTGTGGCCACGCAGGTAACTGGGAAAGAGCTGGGTGATGGTTTCGGGGGCGGGGGCTAAAGGATCATTTTTTGAAAGGACTGTGAAACATAAGGATGTCGTAAATTCCTAGCAAATATACAAAAAAGGAATATCAAGTAGTTGAGGGGAGATCTGTAAAGCTCCATATAAACCAAGAGGTATACACCGGGTTCCTTTGCAAAATGTTATTTCTCTACTCAGAAATATCTTCCAAATTCTACACAAAAAGGGAGAGATGATGCAGGGCAAAATGAATGCCAACCTTTTGGGGCTGCTTAAGTCTACCGAAATCCCAAATTCCCACAGCTTAGGGAGATAGGTTGTAAACTGCTCAGAGAGCTTTGGATATTGGTGCGTATAGAAATTAAAATAATAGTCATAAAATGAGTAATTCCTGCTCTGAAGCCACAACACAAAAACCCTACTGCATATTTTGGTCTCTCTTCTTGTTCTCTCACCAGCAGGATTCAGAGGCTGAATGTGCTTGATTGTGTCAGGCTACAGCATGAGGCTACTTGGAAGTTGCAGTGGCCTGCCTGACCTTCTGCCCCCACTAAGCCTCAAAACAAGCTGGCTCATGCCTTTTCATATACCTCGATGCAATGCTTCATTGGTCTATAATGGAAGGCAAACACAGCTTCATTTAGTACATGGGTGGGAAACTTGGGGCCCTCTGAGTATTTTGGAGCCAGTGTGTACTTTATTGTTATCTTAACATCAGTTTGTTGAAAGTCGTCCGCTGCCTATCTTGCCCCGTCTTCGGAGTTTGGCACCCGTGCCAGCATCCCCACTGACTTCTGCAACTATTCAGTGACTCTGTAAGGGGTCCATTCATGCGTGCTTTCAGATGGCAAACCCGAAACTATGCTGCTCTTTCAGACCGAATATTTGGGGGGTGGCGGGGGCTATTAAGTAGGCAGCTTTCCCCATCTTTCCTTCCATTGCTCTCGTTGGTCCTGCATCTAGCGGGGAGGGAGGGGAGATTCTGGTGAGGCAGAAAGGGTGGGACAAAAAATACCGGCATATTTTAGATTAACTTTCCATATTGCTGCAGCAACAGAGCCTTGGAAGGGCTATTTTGGCCTTTTCCTGACAGCAAACCCAATGGAACGGCGTCGCTTCTCAAGCGTAATCACGGAAAGTTATAATCAGGGTTCTATTTTGAAACAAGCGTTTTTGGGTTGTGCTAGATGGATTGGCAGCTTTTCCTTTGCCTTGCTGAGCCAATAAGCTGGTGTCTCGGCTGCATCGCTTCAGCACACCAGCCAGTGGGCCTTCCCTGCACATAGAAATCTAACATGTCAAGGAGATGGTCTCGAACCTTCCCTTTTCATGTATTTTCTTGTAATTCTCACACAGGTCAACCCTAGGACGCAAAGACCGCATTAGAGGGCCGTAAGATTCTACGGATTCCCAGATTCAAGGCTGGAAAAGAGTGCCGACCGCTTCTTGACGTTTTGGTTTAAGGAAAGATCATTTCCTTGCCGACGGGCCTCTCTGCAGCGTGGAGACACAGACGATGCTCTGTTTTGCGGTCATAAAAGGATGGCAGCGAATGGCAGCCATGTTTAAGCCACACTGGATCAACCGGTTGCTTGCCAGAGCACTTCAACGCAAGCGCCACATTCCCACAATCCTCATTGCACTGTTTTCGCAGCTGCTTCCCACACCACATGGATGGTCATTTATAAGTTGTTAAATATGCTTTAAATGAAGTCACTTTTTTGAAAAGGCCAGAGAAAAGGGCGTACGAGTACCGGAATAACATAGCTGAAGATGCAAAGAACCTCACCTTTTAGGCATGTTAGGCTCTCCCCGATGCGATTGTGGGATAGATAACGGAAGCCTCTGAACTCACCGCAATGCACCAAGCGAGGTGCCGCCCTCTAGATTTAGCCCTGGGGAGGGGGAAAGGGGGGCCGACAGGGGTCGGCAGGGGTCCCAGGCTCCTCGCCCCCCGGTCCATTTGCATCCTTGCAGAGCTCGCTGCTGGAGGTCTTTCCATACTGGGCGGAAAGCGGCCCGGCCTGCCCAAGGTCACCAGACCCCCGGCCATGAGCTCCACAAAATCCCACGGCACGGCACGGCACCCCAGATGGAAGCTCGGCCTCTTAAGAAAGCAGGAAAACGCACGTCCTGTCGCAGGTCTGTCCTTTTCCCAAGACTCACCCCATGCCAGGCGTGGGGCGGGGCGTGTCTTGGAAAAGCATGCACAGCTGTCCTGGGTTGGAATTTGAGCAAAGGTCTGAAAAGCTTCCGTGCAGGAGAGAGATGGAGCGCGGCAGCTTAATTTCATTCCTCTAACGAGGCGCAGAGGCTTTTTAATTGAGGAGGCCGTGCTGACTTGCAGCTGTCAAGAGAACTGAATCGAATGTCTCTTTCAAGGGCTGTGCAGTTGAGAGGCGAAGCCGGGGATTTAATTCAGGGGCGTGGGGCTCCTTCTGGTCCCAATGGGGGCGGAGCCAGGGGCAAAGGGGGTGGGGCCAGGGTGCCTCTGGAGGGGTATTCGAACGGGGCAGAACTGCAAGACTCGCCATTGGCTGCTAGTTGGGGAAAGGGCTCAGCTGAACTAGAGGGCCAGAGTAGGGCCCCTCGGGGCTCTGGCTTTGCCTCCCATCCCGCGGCTCAGCACCAATGGTTTCAGCACAGCTCAATAGGTGGCCTGTGTCATTTTGGGACCTGAGGGCAGAAATCCCAAAGGGACCCAATCCCTCTGCAACTGGGTCAATCCTCTATTTGAAAGGCCATGCAAGAGCCACCTGCTATTTTGAAGCTGTCCTCAGTTGGAAGGACTGTCCAGGTCAGGCTGGTTTAAGGGTAAACGACCAAAAGGGATCTGGGCAGCGGACCGAGCGAAGCGCACGGTCGCCTGGCCACAGTGCTCACACTCCGATGAGATGCGCCCTAATTCCATTTCAAGAATAACAATTATTCCTATGCTGCAATGCTTCCAACGAAGTAGCAGCTCAGCTTTTATGCAGATCAGTGTCCCTTATAAAGAGACCCTTGAGGTCCGTTCCCAGCGCATGTCTCTACTTTTTGCAAATGACGGACTGCTAAGTTGTCTTGGCAAGGTGGCTTGGTGGGGGGGGGGAGTGGAAATGCAACCCGAAATAGGAAATGGGGGTGGGGGGGCGGAGCGCTCCCTCTTTCCTGCTCTTTAAAGCCTAGCTGGGATGCCCCTAAGATCAAAGCTTCTGTCATCTGGCAGGGTTAATAAACCTCAAGCCTGCGCAGATTCCACAAGGTGGGAGGGAGGAGAGGGAAAACACACACGGCCACAAATTCTGCACAAACCTCTCAAAATGCAAGGGAGCGGGAGAAGGGGACGGATTTGAAAAGGCCCATCTTTAAGAGCAAGAGGGACTTTTATGCCAGATGTGTCACGCCATGCAAGCAGTGTGCTCGGTGCCCTGGACTTTTCCCAGCCGTGCGCCCCGAAGCACAGAATAGCCGGAAAAGAGCCAGGATTGCTTCCAGAAACCTCCATGTGAACGGGAACTGGGTTTCCCTACTCTCCTTCAACCCACTGGAGAAGAGAAATAGGACCCATTGGAGAAGAGAATCCTGCTAGGGAAAGTCAAAGGCGGGGGAAGAAGCGCAAGGCCAAGGGTGAGGTGGCCGGGCTCCATCCCGGAAGCCCAGCCTTGAATTTGGAAGAGCTGAGCAGGGCTGCCACGGACGGGAGATCTTGGTGGGGCTCATCCACGGGGCCGCCTTAAGTCGGAGACAACTCAGTGTCTGGAACAAGGACAAGAACGCCTTATGGGCCTGCTGGAGAGGAGTTGTGCATGTCAGTTTTAAGGGTGCGATCCCACGCATGTTTAGACGGGGTCGGGGGGAGTCCTACAACTACTTCCCAAGCCATAGAGAAAGCTGCGGCTGTAGGACATGTCTGCCTGAGCGTAAGGTGCAAGCTGACATTTCATCTATTACAACCGGCAACCGTTTGGGCACTTAGCAGCTAGGCGGAAGCCCTGGGTTTTGCTACCGATAGCTGGAGCATCACAAGCTGCCCTTCCCCAGTTCAGACCAGTAAGCCACTGCCCCACTGCTGCTGCATGCATATGCTACCTTTTTTTCTGGTAGTGAGCAACCCAGAGCAGCTTCCGTAGCGCATTTTATCCTCGCCACAACGGCCCTGCGAGGTAGGGTGGCCTGAGAGTGAGGCATAGGTCACCCAGGGAACGGGGATTAGAACTGGGACCTCCCAGACGCCCCCCGTCCAGCACTCAAGTCAGTTTTAATCAGGTTTGGCATTTTTTTTACTGTTGATGGTTCAAACTGGTTGGGGGATGGAGCCTTGGGGCGGACGGACAGACGGACGATTATGCGGCGAGCATTAAACTGGGCTTGGGCCTTGTAGGGCCACACCTGGATGAAGGTGCCCCTGTCCTTCCCTGCTCACCCCAGTGCCATATTCCGGGCATCCCTTTCAGGGCCGGCTTGTGAAGATGCGGTGGAAGGTCTCCTCCCTCTTCCCCCTCGGCTCTTTGTCTGTCTCGGCTGCGAGAAGCAGCCCTGCAGAACTGGCCTTCTTGGATTGCAGGGGGAGCAGAGCGAGCGCCCCAGAGATCAAGGGGTGGGAGAGAAAGACCTGTTCGGCCGGTGCCCGGGGGCCAGGACAAGTTTACGTCCGGCCCGTCTCCCTCCATGCCATAAACCAAGCAGCGGGGGGGGGGGGTCCATCTCCTCTCCGGTGGGCCGTAATTGCTTCAGCCGGGGCTCAGGGCCTCTCCGCCTTGATCAAAGGAAGGCTTCTCGGCAAGGAACCAGGACATGTGCGCTTCTGCAGCAGCGGATCGTTGCCTCTGTATCCAGAGGTTCTGAACCATAAGGCCTGAAGGTCAGGGGTGATGAGTTTGCAGTGGTCCAGGACTGGGGGACAGCAGGTCGCCTGTGCCTGTGTTAGGCAGTGTGGAGCAGTGGTTAGAGTTAAGTGGGGCTGGCTGGGAAATCCTGGGAATCAAAGGCCCGGTTTTTTTGGCCTGTGCAGGCATTAGATGGTGTCCTTAGCTACAAGCCAGAAGACAAAAAGAGACAGTACAACTCCTTCCCAGGGGGTGGGCACACAACATTTTCTTAAGGATTGTGTCCAGCGTGTAAACTAACCCAGATGCTTCCTTCTCGTGGCCAACATTCATTTGGCCCGTTCCCACTGCCTGACGCTTACCATGCAAGCCTTCCAAAATCTGCCTCCAGCGCCCTGAAATATGTGCAGCCAAACGTGTTTCTGAGAATGTGCAGAGTGCCTCTGTTGCTGCCATTTTTGGGGGCACACATGCGCATTTCCAGGCCTTTGGAGATGCGGGGCAGCATTTCCCTGTTCAAGTTCCCTAAGTACCTTTTCAGATGGTGACTGTAAGACTAGAAGAGGCTTGATTTTGGAACACATGGGCCTTGCAGTCCAAGAAGGGGCAGCCAAGGACACACGAAAACACTGTTGTTCTACTACACTGCTCAGGGTACAGCGCTCTGTTTGGGGGGCTTCCGGCAAGCTCACGTGAAAAATGTTTTCTGATAAAATTCCCTTCTGTTTTTGATGCTCAGGGACATTTGACAGAGCAGCCCTAAGGGCTCAAAAGCACACACTTATTTTAGGGAGGAAAAGACCCAAACCGGGCCGGGCAGGCGAAAACAGCCGGCCACAATTGCCAAGTGGTTTTTGGGAGTGGGGAGAACGAAAAATGAATTGCAGGGTGTGGGAGAAAGGAAGGAAACGGACTATGGTGGCCCCCTTCACGCTGCAACATTTTGTTGCAGGACTCGCTGAAAGCCACCATCCAAATCCCTTTTCTGTTTTGCAAGAAAAAAGGACAGTTCCCACCCCAAATTTTGTCCACCCCAAATCCAGCAACCTACCTTATTAAGTGACCTGACCTTCCCCAGTCCTGTGACCGCTAGAGGTATTGGACTACTAGTCCCATCACACCACTGAGGGAACCCCGACCGCAATGGTGTGGATGATGGGAGTTGTAGTCCCCTCCGGCATCTCTGGGGGCAGCCAGTTGGAGAAGGCTGTATTGTTCTATAAGAAACCACGAAATCTTTCTTTCTCTTCCTCTGTTTTCCCTTGTGCTATTTTATGAGTTTCTCTCCTTTGGGAATCACAGAAGTTTTAAAAAAGGACGCACAGGTGGAAGGAAGGAAGGAAGGAAGGAAGGCAGACAGACGCTTCTTTCTGGATGGAAAGGCAGATGGCTGATCATTCTGCCTTGCCCTCCACCCCTGCATCTCCAGGAAGGACCCTCCTCGCGGGCTTGGCTTTCCTGACATGCTGGTGCCCAGCAAAGCCGCTTCGTGGCCACCACACCGTTGTGGCTCTTGCAAAGGCGGAGCAGACCCTCTCCACCCCGTGCGTGTTCACACGCCGAAAGGAGCCCTGAGGCTGGATCGGGGCACAGTCTGCCCTGTCCTTCTGCTCGCACAGAGGCCAACGAGCTGCCCCCTTGCAAAGCCCCCAAGCAGGGCGCGAGGGCGGCAGCCCCCTCCCATGTTCCTCAGCACCTGGCGCGCACCGGCACACTGCCTCTGCTCCGGATTGGTGCACAGAAAGAGAGAGCAGCTTCGGGAGGCTCGGGCCCTCTGCCCTGGGAGGGGGGGCTTGCCCTCTTGCCCCCAGGTTTGCTGGAGCAGTGGGGCGGAGGGGGCAGCCTTCGCCCAGGCTGCCTGCCCGCGACCTCCGTCACCGTGTCAGCGGAGGAGCGAACCTGGAGGGCGCAGGTTGGGAGACTGCTGAAGGACGGACGGCGGGAGGGGAGGGGGCGAGGTCGGCTGGCAACCCACCCCTGGGAGGAGACAAGCGGGGCAGGGCGAGCGGGCGAGCGGGCGGGCGGGCGAGCGAGCCAAGCCCGGGAGGCGCGGCGGGTTCCCTTGCGCAGCTGCTCCGCTGCGGGGCTTGGCTTGGTGGGGGCGAGGCGCGCCCCCGTCCCGCCCCGCCCCGCCCCGCCCCGCCCCGCCCCAGCCTGCCCACCCCTCCCCTCCCTCCCCTCCCCTCCCCGGGACACTTTCCTCCCTCCCCTGCCGGATCCACCCGGACGACTCCCGGGCTTCGTGGAGGCAGCGCAGCGCAGCGCAGCGCAGCGCGGTGCGGTCGCCGCCTCCGCGCCTCTCCGCCGCCGCGGCTCCCGGCGGGCGAACTCTCCTTCCCTCCTCCCTTCCCCGGACTTTTCCAGCCGCGCTCCGAGGCGGCGCCCTCCTCCTCCTCCTCGGGGGAAGGCTGCGCTCCTGCCCGGCGGCGCGGCCGGACCGCCGGGCGCTTTGTCTCGGCCGCTCGGGTCGGAACCGCGCCGCTCCGGGCGCTCCCTGCCGCCGCCCTCGCCCTCGCCCTCGCCCTCGCCCGGGAGGACATGGCCGTGGCCGTGGCCGTGGCCGCGGCGCGCCCGCGCCCTCCGTCGCCGCTGTGGCCGCCGCCGCTGCTGCTGCTGGCGCTGCTGGCCGCCGAGGTGAGTCCCGCGTGGCGGCGCCGCGCAAGGCGGGCGGCGGGCGGCGGGCGCGGGACGGAGGGAGGGAGGGAGGGAGGGAGGGGCGCGGCGGGCGAGCGGCTGCGGCTCCGCGCGCCCCAAGCGGCCGGGCCGGGCCGGGCCGGGCCGGGCCTGGGCCGGCGGCTGCCTCGCCCCCGCCGGCGTGGGGCGCCCCGCCGCCTGGCCCCGGCCCTGGCCCCCGCCGCGCGTCCCCGGAGCCCCGAGGCCCCGCCGAACTCGCGCCGAGTCAAGCTGCGCGCAGGCGAGGCCGCGTCGCCTAGCGGTGGGAGCGCGGGACTGGGACGGGGCGCCCGCGGCTCCGGGGTTGTTGTGCGGGCGGGCGGGACAGTGACGCGAGCCGCCGTGGGCTCCTTGCCTGGGGAAGGGACAAGAAGTACGTAGGATAAATAGTACAAGAGGCGAGTGTGCCTCTGAGCATGAGCAGAGCGAGCCGTCACAGCGCTGCAATAGAATCTTGGAAGAGTAGGGTTGGAAGGAAGGGGCCAGCGGTCCACCCCCCTGCTGTGGCAGGACACCAAGTCCCACCATCCCACTCCCGTGGCTGCCCAGGTTCCTTTTGAATGTCCCCACTGTGGGGCAGCCCCCCACTTCCCTAGGCAGCTGGTCCCACTGCTGTGTTGCTCTGACCGTGAGGAAGCTTTTCCTGATATCCAACAATAACCCCCCCATCATATCTGGGATTGTGTGTGTGTGTGGGGGGGGGGTGGAGTAGCACTTCCAGGCACCTGCAACTCATCAACTCCATAATTAAATGGATCGGGGCCACTAATTCATGCCATATTTTCCACATCCCCCAGTTGTGCGGTGTTTCTCTTTTAAGCTCGCCTTTATCTTTTTTATTTTGGATCCTCAGAAGTCTGCGCTTCATGCAATATATCCGTTTGCCCTGTAAATCGCCGGCCAAGTTGGCAACTGGAAGAATTGGACTGCAGTCCTGTGCCTGATTGGCCTGAAAAAGGGACTCAGACTCCCAGCATGTCCCAAGCAGTGATGCTAGGAGTTGTAGTCCTTGTTTTCCTGGCCAAAGCTGCATGGAACTTAAAGAGCCAGCGCAGTCAGAAGAATAGTGTCCTGTCCCTGATGTGTTGGACTACAACCGCCATCATCCACAGCCAGCCTGTGGTGTGGCACATGGGGGTGGCCCTGCACAATCTCCTAGACTATTCTAATGCATTCCTGTGGCCATATAAAAATGTGGGCCAGAAGAGAGGCAGCTCGACCACCCAGATTAAATCTGGGGTTAATAGAGGGCTTCATTATTACATAGGTGGCATAAATTGTCTTTCCGGTGACACCTGAGCCCAGAGTCACCTGAGACTCTTTGCCTGGAGAATCATTTTGGCCTGGGGAGAAAGGTTCTGCATACCGAAACTGTGGGATTCACTGCCGCAGGAAGTGGTGACAGCCACCAGTTTGGACCAATTCCTGGAGGAGCAGCTCTCCTAAGCTGCTAGTCCTGATGGTCTCGGTAATACCCTTGTGTGCCCAAGAGGGTCCTGCTAGGGACGTAACCTGACTGAGAGATGCTGCAGGCAGCTGGCAGGGAAAAGTCCCATTGAAATGGGAAAGAGACGAGAAGAAGAGGCGAGGGGACAGGCGTGAGCAAAATAGGTTACGGGGCTCGCTTCCGGTTTCAGTTTTACTACAGACCCTCAGCGGATCCGTGCTCACTTTGCTTTTTGCATGTTGTAGGGCTGCTTTGTAGAAAAACAGCCCTTTCCATCAAAACCTGTCCTGGATCGAACCCGTAGTTATAAAAGCTACAACGCTGCTCAAAACAGCCCATGGCAACAAGAGTAATAACGAATGAAGACTGATACATTTCAGCAATAGCAAAACCATGGAATGCCCCTTATTAAAATAGCAATTGACATTTTAAACAGCAGTCATCCGCTATACAAAAATAAAAAGCAAACAGCGGATTAAGAGTGTCACAACCTCAACACAGGCAAAATGAAATCGATGAAGCCACAATGCAGCAAAATAGGCCTCTACTGTTCTCTGAATGTGGCCTCTGGCCTCAAGTGGACGGCTTTAGGGGCCGTCACCGAAAAGGCCCTGCTGCGGCTGCTGACCATCTAAATCCCACATTGATGGACTGTGGGGCTGAGCATTATTGTTGGTGTGAATAGCAGAGTGCAGCTGGAAGCGTGGAGGTTTTGCACGGGATTAAGGAACAGGCTCTGGCCGTAAGGAACCTGGACAGTGGGACGGATGGGGTGAGGGCTTGATCCAGATCAGACGGAGGTGCTGCTGATAGGCAGGTCATCCGTGCAGGTGCGTGATATTCACCCCGTTCTGGACGGGGTTGCAGTCTCCCTGGGGGGCAGGACGCGTAGTCTGGGAGAGCTCCTTGACCCAGAGCGATCCCAGGCGACTTCTGTGGCGAGGGGCATTTCCGCCTCCTTCGGCCGGTGCATCAGCGATGTCCTCTGTTGTGGATTGCCTCGCGAGGGCAGCGCATGCACATGTCACCTCCCAGCTCCCACGTTGGACTATCGCAACGTGCTCTGCCTGGGGCTAAGCTTGAAAATAGTTCGGACACTTCAGCTGGTACAGCACAGAGCCGCCACGCTGCTGACGGGACTGTCCCACGAGACCAGCCCAGTATAACTCCAGTCTTTTGTTATCTTCAGTGTCTACCGCTTCCAGTCCAGCCCCATTTGTTTGTTTGTTTGTTTGTTTGTTTGTTTGGAATTTTTGTATGCCGTCCCATTCGCATAAGCCTCGGGACGGCTTCCAACATATAAATAAATATCTGTACAAATACATACATATAAAATCTGGAAGCATCCTGGCTCAATAATTTAAAACCAATAAATAAAATCAGCAAGTATTAAAACATCGTTGAAATAAAAAGGTCTTGGCCTGGTGCCGAAAGACAAATAACGACGGCGCCAGGCGGACCTCTCTGGGGAGCGCGTTCCATAGGTGAGGCGCCACCGCAGAGAAGGCCCTGCTCCAGGCACTCACCCTCCTAATATCTTTCACGGAGGGCTCCCGGAGGAGGGCCTCTCCCGCCGATCTCAAGGGGCGGGAGGGCAAATAAGGAAGCAGGCGTTCCTTTAGATACCATATAAACCCCTAAATGGTTTAGGGCCTCAGTATTTGAAGGAACGTCTCCTTCCATATACAGCTGCCTGAACTTTGGGATCTTCTGCCGAGGTCCTTCTTGGGGAACCCTCTCTGGAAGAGGCTAGAAGAGCGGCTGTTCAGGGAAGTGGCAGCACCCCGAGTGCGGGATCTGCTCCCCGGAGAGGGAAGCCTGGTGCCGACCCTGCATTCATTTCAGCGCCAGGCTGCAACCTTTTCCTCACCCAGTTCTCTGATGGTCGGATGGTTTTTACGGCATATTTGTATAGATGGAAGGCTGTGTTTTATTTCAGCGCTGTTATGTTTTTGTCTTTTGTGAGCTGCCTATTCACCGTATTTTCTGCTCTATAAGATGCACTTTCCCCCCCTCAAAAGTCAGGGGAAATGTCTGTGCGTCTTATAGAGCGAATGTGTGTGTGCAGTGAGTCTGCCAGATGTGCAGCCCATGGGGAAGTGATGGGGAATGTGCCTGTGATTATGTGCCCATTTGATTCAGAATATTTTTTTTCTTGTTTTCCTCCTCTAAAAACGAGGTGCGTCTTATGGTCAGGCTTGTCTTACAGAGCGAAAAATACGGTATCTATTTAGTTATTTAAAGCTTTTCTACCTGTCCACCACTGACATCTCAGGACGGCTTACAATAAAAGAACAAATAAAATAAAACAAAAGAGATGCATCTCAAATGTAAGACGGAATAAACATGTTTAAACCAATGAAATAAACTTAACATTAAAAACCTGACACTGGGGAGAAGAGGAGAAGGGAATGGTAAGCTGGATAGAGGAAGACTCGTGCATCTGTGACGGTCCTGAATACAGTTTGCCCAACACTTTATTCTCATGACATCAAACACAGACGATTCCCTTTTCAGGGCTTCTCTAGTGTAAAACGGAAGATGGGAAAAACACGACCTCTGCAGAAACAGACAAGTTAAAGGAAGTGGGGTGTAGGAAGGGCTGGGATCCTTTTTAATAATTATTTTCCAACTTGTTTCCCTGAGCATCCTTCAGCTCTGATGCGGGTATTTTTGCATGTTTGGGGCCAGGGGGCTGTGAGGTGGAAGGGATGCAATTGGCGGCAGCAGTGGCAGAGCACAACGCGATCCCAGGTACCCCTTTCGGACACTGCGGTTCACCTGAAAGACAGTCCTGTTCCTTGTGCAGAGGGTCAAACAGTGCTCCTAAATTCCTACCTCTTGCCTTTAACATTTTGCTTGCTGAAGAGTATAGAAGTATAATGCATGAATTGACACTGGAAATGCTCAGGATGTACACTGTCCTGGGCACTGATTTTTGCTATCGAGGTGTTTCTTCTCGGAAAGGGGAAGCAGTGAAAATCCAAGTTGGTCCTCCGATTTGGGGCTTTTGTTTCGAGACGTTTTGCCATCCTCAGATGCAGTGGAATTCAGCCCAGAGTTGAAAAATGTCCCATCAAGGATTTGCACGTGCTTTTGAGTTTGGTCGAAGGGTTTCTTCAAAAAATGCAGCTTCCAGTTTTTAACACGCACAGAGAGCTGTTGTCAGGCCCAAGAAACGCTCTGAATGTGGAAGTCGGCAGCAGCTGGTTTTCTGGAGACGGGTTGGCTGCTTGCGTCTTTCGGCTCGGGCCGTTTGTACCTCCCTCCCGATACGGCTGGTGCTTAGAAAAAGTCTTGCTTGCTTGCTTGCTTCAGAGAGAGTCTCCTCCACCTTCTGGAGAGCTGGTTGGACTATTTGCGGGTGGCGTGTCTCCGCATTTTGGCAACTCTAAAATCTTGAAGACTCCTTATTTATTTCAGGGGAGAGGTGGATTTTAGAGAAATGTTTCCAGAAGGTAATTGTATTACTCTGTGGAAAGAAAGAAGAAGAGAGACCATTCTTGGCATCTTAAAAACGAAAACATTTAGCATGGTATGAACTTGTTACTAGAACCCCTAAAGACGGATACTTCCAAGTCAAGAATTTTGAGCCCAGGAATCTATCTATCTATCTATCTATCTATCTATCTATCTATCTATCTATCTATCTATCCATCCATCCATCCATCCATCCATCCATCCATCCATCCAAAACATTTGTATGCCTCTCAATTCTGTCACAGCACCTTTGGGTGGCTCACAACACAAGAACACACACAATTTCTTAGGAGTATCAAAACTGAACAGAACCCACAATCTTAAGCACAAAAATCCACTTGTAGTTACTCTAAGCTTTCTGTATTTCTGTTTACAGTAGTAAATGTTTTGTTGTTTGAACAATAGGAGTTAGTGGAGCCGGCTGGAGCCAGGGGTCAGACTAGATGACCCAGGAGGTCCCTTCTGACTCGCTCTGTTTCTAAGAGATCCCTAATTGGCTTCGACCTGGTCCTGGGACTCCCATGCAAATTGCCAACTTCTGAAAAAGTCGAATAGCTTTATCTCTCCTTTGACTTGAGATTACACAACAAGGAGAATTCACACCTAGAAAAATAGTTGCGTGTCCATTCCTGGTTTTTCAAGCAGAACCTGTTAGTAGCAGTCATAAAGAAGGCAGCGCCAGGTAACTGACATTTCTTTTTAATTCCAAAGAACTCAAAGTGGCTTACATCATTCTCCTCCTCCATCTTATCCCCACAACAACAACCCTGTGAGGTAGGCTGAACTGAGAGTCTGTGACTGGCCCAAAGTCACCCAGGTGGCTCCATGGCCCACCTCGCTGGCTCTCAAACAAAACAGGCGTGCGTGAGTTGGCTGTTCCGTGTGCGTGGAGGCAGGTTGGAGGAGAAAGCTCCTCTGAGCACCGCAAAGGTGTTTTCTTACCAGAAACACCTTGTATGCATATTCCCAGTTGTGAGCCGTAGCAACACTGCTTCTCGGTATGAAGCACCACAGACGTGCATATCGTGCCCCATTGGGTGCTGCCTAAAAGCTTCCAGAAACGGAACGGGTGATGTGAAATCCTGCAATCAGATGCAAATTCAGCCGGTATTCTTGGCTAGGTTTTGTTTCTAAATGCAAAAATGTACCAGGCTCATTGCACCCAGATAATGAGAGAAGCCAAATTCTTGGATCATCGGAGACATCCTAGAACGGCTGTTCCTCCGCCGTCAGCACTTTCTCGTTCCAAGTGCACACAGAGCCTCTCCTCCCAGTAGCAGTCTGGGCAGGCTGAAGGCAACTTCAGTTCTCTGTTTGCCCTTGTATGGTCTTGGGAATGCCATTTTCACTCCGACAGCTGCAGGGTTAAGTCGGGGGCGTCAGCGGACCACCTGCTGCACACAAGCCCACTCGCGTCTTGCCAAGTCGGATGGTCTGCCTTGGCCAAAGCAACTCACTGCTTCGAGGGGGAGAAATCAGACATTCCCAGCTTTGCATGGTCTGAACTGATGAGGGCAAATCAACCAAAGTGTTGACTCACAGATGAGAAAGGCCAAGCGCTGTGCTGAGCAATGTTAGAAAATATTCATAAGAAAGCGTAAAAGCATTTCCGCGGTTCTTTGATGCAGCAGCCCTCGGCATCCTGCGCAGAGTTTTGTTTGCCCCATTGCAAAAGAATTGCAGCACTGAGAAAGGGAAGGAGCGGCTCCGATCCCGATGAGAGCTTCCTGCAGCTGCAACGGTCTAGAAATCCTTTTTCCTCATTTCTCAGGAGTGGAATTAGCTGTTTCTTTTGAATGCTGATGCATTCAGACATGTTGCTTGCAGTCTGAAGTGATAGAGGCTGGGCACAGGTCGACCTCCTCAATGAGGACTAGATCCTTGCGATGGTGGACCACTTACAGGGTGTGCAGTCCCCTTTGCTCTTAGCCTGTGTACACTGATACACAACAGCATCCCCCTGTGTAATCAGGGTGGGGGACTACTCGAGGATTCAGAGAACTGGTTTGCACACGTGTGCACCAACTGAACGGTCCAGGGAAGTCTTCCAAGCATGAATGAGCTGCCTCGGAGAAATCAAGGCTGAGAAAGCACCTGCATCCGGGGATCCGGCACCAGCGCCCGGCCTCCTTGAACAGTCCCACAGGGGGCTTCGTGGGAAGCTGCCCACCATCTCTCACCTGGGGCTGACTTGCCAGTACAAAAGTCCTGCTGTTCTGTGGACGCTTTTTGCATTTGGGGATCATCCCTTTGTGAACTTCTGTGAAAAGCGCCTGGAATGTAGGAAGGGGCTTGTTTTTGTCTACTCACCACGGGGCTGTTGAACCACCTGGCACCCTGTCTGAATTTTGGGGCTCTTCCCCTGTCCTGGATGTCTCCCCCTTCCCTTCCCTTCCTTCCCTTTGCCCAACTGCCAGTCAGTTGGACTTTTCCAGTTTCTGGGTGATGTTATTGGAATTTGGCTGCACCCCCTTCTGAAACCAAATTTGGTCCCTGCTCAGTGTGGCTGCCAGCAGGTTTCTGGAGTTGTGGGCAAGAAAAGTTTCTTCCGTTTGCCCAGTGCAGATCATAAAGTACCTGACCTGTT
This sequence comes from Varanus salvator macromaculatus, assembly GCA_023646645.1. Taxonomy (NCBI): domain Eukaryota; kingdom Metazoa; phylum Chordata; class Lepidosauria; order Squamata; family Varanidae; genus Varanus; species Varanus salvator. Next base: position 120,878,267 of record JAIXND010000654.1, read on the forward strand.
GCGCCGGTTCAGACATGCAGCGCATGGTCGGCACTGACCTTAAACGGGGAGGCACGCATCCTGTTGCAGCCGTCCTCCCATGCTCAGTCCATGCCAGAGGGCGCAAGAGTCGGGGGCGTTAGTGATATCCCATAGGTAGCCACTCCTGCACTGCTGGAAAGGAGGGGATGCGCTCGTGCAAATTTAGAAATAGCTCCGATAACCTGAACAGAGACAATGCACATGTAATGACCGGGGTGTTGGGTTGGATCTCGAGAGGTCCGGGTTCGGGTGCCGATTCAGCCATGAAACTCCCTGGGTGACTTGGGGCCACTCACTCGCTCAGCCTGGTCTCCCTCGCAGGGCTGTTGTGAGGATGAAATAGGAGGAGGGTGAGATAAGCCACCCTGGCAGGAAACAAGGCAGAATATAAGTGCGATCCAGGAATAATTGCATTTTATACTAGTGGGAAATTGGTGCAGCTAATTAGCCATTAGTGCTAATGGCTCAGGCTCCGATCCCCCCCCCCCCTTCTCATGGCTGCCTATTTTAATCAGCCACGGACTGGAGAGAACAGCACTTCAAACAGAGATGATGTTGGTCCATCGTTTTCGATGAGGACCTTGACATCTAGCGGGTTGTGAGTTGTCCGCGGTGTGTCCGCAGGTGGCTGGTGAGGCCGATACGGGCATGGTGTGTTCTGCCACATGTCGGGCAGAGGTGTGGGCACCACTGTTGCGATGTTTGCAACTCTGGCTTTACAGAGCGCTCGCTTCTCTTGCGCTACGGTTGTCCTCCTGGCTTCAGAAGCTTGGCAGCCTTGGTGGACCAGCGTGCGCCAGGTCGGTCGGTCTTGTGCCAGGGTCTCCCAGGAGGTGGTCTCGATAACCAGGGACTTGAGGGATGCTTTCAGCGTGTCTCTGTATCGCTTCTTCTGTCCCCCGTGCGATCGCTTTCCTTGAGACAGCTCACCACAGAGGAGCTGTTTGGGGATGCGGTGGTCCGGCATCCTTGCAACATGGCCTGCCCAGCGCGTCTGGGCTTTCATCAGCAGGGTGGGAACTGACGGCAGGCCTGCTCTGGGGAGGACCTCTGTGTCTGGCACCTTGTCCTGCCACCGGATCCTCAAAAGTCTGCGGAGGCAAGTTGTGTCTTTAAACTGTCCTTTTCACTGGATCCAGTTTTCCCCGGCTCTCTTGGAGATGGACTTCCTTGTCCCCTCCTTCGTCCGGCAGTCCCCCAGCTCCCTAACAACCCCACGCAGAGGCCCGCTTCTCACAACAGGACAAACCAGGGTATGAATTCAGTGCAGGTTGTCACCAAACTGTGGATTGTTGTTGGATCATGGGCTGCACTGTGTGAACCCAGCGGCACTAACACTCATCAGCCATGATGAACCCAGGAAGAGAATCCGGGGTTCGGCGTTGGGTGGCGAACAGCGGGTTGCTTACCCTTGCTAACTGCGGTTGACAAGGCATGGCTGGTTGGCACCATTGGGTTCACACAACACAACAACCCATGATTCAACAACAAGCCACGGTTCAGTGATAACTCATAGTTTAATCTCTGCTCAGCCTGTACGGGCTTATCATGTCATGTGAACCTGGCCAGGGAATCAAGGGGCCCTCCTTGAATGGGGTGAGCAGTGGGGACCCCAACAACCAGGTAGGAGTATCACCATTTTGCCATGTTTTATCTGTGAAATGGGAATGTTACAGGAGCTCCGACAGGGATATCGCAGCCGTAGAGATCCCGAATCTTGCCTCCTCTCTAAATTCATGGCTTGTCTGCATAAAGATTTCACGACTGGGCCGCAGTCCGGCTGCAAGGCCTGGCTCGGATTAGCCCTCGGAGATGGTATGCATGTAAGAAGAAGACGGCTAACGCAACCCCTGGCTCGGATTAGCCCTCGGAGATGGTATGCATGTAAGAAGAACCCCTAACACAAGAGTGAACGCAATTCACTCTTTCCAGTGAGTTTCATGTCAGAATTAATGTGGAACGCATTTTTCCTGGTCTGGTATTAACATTTTTGCTTAGCCAACCCCTGTAATTATGCGGTCAGGCCATATAAAAGCTGTCTTTATCCTTCGTACTTCCTGGGGAAGGTAATTAACATTGCATGGCTAAATATTTTCTATTCTTATTAGCTGTGACTTGGGGCTGCTAGCAGTGGCACTCCTGTTTGGGTGGGAGGCCGATGGGGACGAAAAATGCCGTGAATACAGCAGGGCCTGGATTCTTTGCTCCCATGCAAAAAAATAAAATTAAAAATGCTTGAGGGCAAAACTGTCTTTGTAGAGGGTTGGGGCAGCACAGATGAACTGAAAGGTGGGAAGGGCAACACCATAGATACTCAACCCCCTTGGTTCATAAATGAAAATAAGATGCATTTCTGTATATTTATAATTGCTACCCCCTGCCCCCAACCTCACACCAAGGATGATTAAACACGTTCCAGTTATCATACATGACCAAAGTATATTTTTGCATGCAATGTTCATTCATTCTGTTAATTTCTGTTCCAAGGAGCTAATGCTAAACTCTGTTCACAGTTTCCTTTAGAAATCTATGTTTAGGTTGCAAGATCCCATGTGTGTTTACACGGAAAAGGGCCAACCATTCCGGCCATTTTCAGGCTAAGATATGACGGCACTTTTAGGGACTTTAATGGAGTTTATTCCCTGCAGTAGCCTAATCCCAAAGTGGTTTCTTCCAGATGTGTTGGACTCCAACTCCCAGCATCCACCAGAAAGTTTAGAGAGTGCTAGGAGATGTGGTCCAGGCTCAGAGAACCTTGTCCTTCCGGAAGGGTGAATTCCCCTTCTGGGCAGCTCCCGGGTTTCCCTACTGGGGTGGGCGGGGCCATGGCAGAAGGGGCGGGGCCAAAGGCCATCCTATTTCCGCTTCAGGTCCCTGCCCTTTTCGCAGCTCCATCCCACTACTGCCCCATTTTTGGCTTCCGATCTGCAACAACCCCAAGATCCTCCTCACATGCACTACAGCGGTGCCTCATACTTCGAATTTAATCCATTTCAGGAAGTCGTTCGAACTCCGAATCATTCAAAGTCCGAATCAACTTTCCCTGTTAGAAATAATGGAAAGTGAATTAATCCTTTTCCAGACCCTAAACAATTCCCATTTCGATAAACAGCAAATATGCATAATTTAAGGTAAAAATAACGCATGCCAAAATTATTAATTAAAACTTGAAAACAATTAATAAAATATGTATACATGGACTGTATAATAAAATGAAAACTGCATTTACCTGTACTGCACGAACATTGCGCAAGGGGCATTTCACAGCGTGAGACAACTTGGCCACACTGCAAATGATATTCACACAATAACTGCATTGTTTCACTGTGTGCGAAGCTGAAGCACAGAAGCATCGTTCGAACTTCGGAGCAATTTTAGCTCGTCTTTCGCGTTCGAACTCTGGGTCGTTCGACGTTAGAGTCATTCTACTGTATTAGAAGCATAGAAACAGAGCGAGTCAGATGGGGCCTCCCGGGCCATCTAGTCTGACCCAGATTATCATGTATTTCTTTCAATTTTGGTTAAAATGCCTGATGTACATTATTTTGGCTTGTTGAGAAGGTGTGCCTTTCATTGGCTTGGTGAAATTCTGAAGTTTTTCTGCCCCATTAAGACTGTTGACACGTTTTGCATGTACAACAGCAGAGAGTGAATTAACCAACCCAGGATATGTGCAGGTCCATGTTCTATGGAAGCCGCTCCCAAAACCAGCCAACCATTTATTCATAGATTATTTCTTTGTTGAGCCAAGTCTTCCCGTCTTGTAGTTGTGCCTTTGGCCTGTTGTTCCTAAGTGGAGGATTTGGCTTTTGTCCCTACTGAGTTTCAATGTGTTCTTCGCTGCCCGGCCTTCCACCCTGTTGTGGTCATGCTGTACCTCACCTCAGCCCTCCGGGGTATTTGCTATCCCACCCAGCTTTGTGTCATCTGCAGATTTAATGAACTTTCCTTGTACTTTCAAAATGATTAATAAAAATGTTGACGCATACTGGGTCCAGGACAGAACCTCTCCCCTCTTTGAGTCTACCGTATTTTTCGCTCTATAAGACGCGCCTGACCATAAGACGCACCTCGTTTTTAGAGGAGGAAAACAAGAAGAAAAATATTCTGACTCAAAGGGGCACATAATTACAGGCACATTCCCATCACTTCCCCATGGACCACATCTGACAGACTTACTGCACACACATATTCGCTCTATAAGACGCACAGACATTTCCCCTTACTTTTGAGGGGGGGAAAAGTGCGTCTTATAGAGCAAAAAATATGGTAATTTTGCGGCCAACCACCTAATGGTTGCATTACCTAGTCTGCTTTTTGCTAGTTTGCTAACCAGGATGCCAAAGCCCATCACTGTGTTTGCAAAAGTCTAGATAATGCCCACAGCTTTCCCCCAGTCCATGTTTACCCGGCAAAACAATGAAATCAGATGACTCTGGTGGAATTTGTTCTTGCGAAATCCATGTTGGCTCTTAGTCATTACTGCATTGTCTTCAAGGTGTTGTCAGGCTGTTTTATCATGTTCTCTAGAATTTTTCCAGGGATTGATGTCAGACTGACTGCTCTACAGCTGACCCTGGGCTGAAAGTTTTCTACCTGTTGTGGCCCAATGCACCTGGAGGGCACCTGGTTGGGGAAGGCAGGACTATAGGCACCCTTAATGTTGAATAGCTTTCTAACCACCGCAACATTTTGCCACCTGGATAGCTCCTGCAAAGTGCATTCAGGCAGAAGCTAAAAAAGATGTCTGGGGGTCTTTCCTAAAAGCAGGGCCGGTTCCACTCTAGGGGGTCTTCTGCCTAGGACCTTCTGTGGTGGCGCCCCGACTATGGAATGCGCTCCCCAGAGAGGATCGCCTGGCGCCAACATTATATTCTTCTTGGCGTCAGGCAAAACCCTTTTTATTTTCCTGTTATTTTAATGTTTAATTGATTTTCACTGGGGTTTTAGGATATTACTGGTCAGATGCTGTGGGGCTTGTTTTATTCTTCTTCTTTATTGTAAGCCGTCCCGAGACGTTCTGTAGGGTTGGGATAGGAAAGGTTTTCTTTAGATTTTTGCTTTAGAGTAGGACCATCCGTGGGGCGTTCCCCCACCCCCTTCAGCGGGCCAGCCCCACCATGATGAGGGCTTGGCACCTGACTGCCGTCGCCTTCACCAGCGGGTGCCACTGGGAGTCCCGCCAGCTGCTCTCCTGGCGCAGCATCGGCTCCAGCTGGAGCGAGCGGCCAATGGGGCCCTCAGCGCATCCCCCGGCTGCTTCTTTCGCGGTTCCATCCCGAGAGCCTGGCTGGGTCTGGCAGGATGCAGGCAGGACACCTTCTCCAGCCGCACGGGGCCAAGGACTGGGGACGGCAATGGGCGCATGGCGCAAGAGCGGGCATGGCAGTGCGCCATCGCAGGTTGCGCCAGCCACGCCTTGCAGGGCCCGGTGCCGCCGTTTAATTCTCCCACGATGCCCCCGAAGGACCCTGGGTGAGCTGCACCGGAGAAATGAAAGCATTCGATCCTCGGTGGGAGGACAAAGGGGACTCCGGACAGTTCCCGGGATTTGTATAAGATTTTCTGGCATTTTATCCTGCTCTATCGCATCTGAACTGTTGTGTGCTGCTTTGGCTGTTTGGCAGCATAAAAGTGAAGTGACCAGTAAGAAATGAATAATAAGGATGATAATTTTGGGGGTGTATACCTTCTTCTCCCACTGATTAAAGTGCAGTTGCACATTGGCTTCCTCGCTTTCCTGGATTGGCCGCATGCCGGCGGACGCATTTCTTTTGCGCATGCCCAGAAAGCTAAAAGTTAGGACTGCAAATTGGGTCCGAAGCCACATTTGGTCCAGAGCAAAAATGAACGGCTCCTGGTCAGAACGATAGTTTGAAACGAATTTCTCAGCCAGCAGCTTACCTGGTCTGCTAATGGGGGTTCAGAGGCAGGGTGTCTGTCTGCAGCCCCTTCCCCCCTGCACACTGAGATGACAAATGATTGCATTCCAGGTGAGTTTGGCCTCTCCCCTCCCTCAGGTAAGGCACCTGCCGTTCATCAATCCACAGAGAATCAGTTCCTTCATCTGTTCCTCCATCCCCCACCTGTGCCCTTCCTTTGAACCCGCAGGAAAAACGAGGAGTCGGTGATGCAACTACCCCACCCCCCCACTGTGTTGGGCTGTGATGCACAGCATCCCCGCCACTGACTGGGAATGATGGGAATCAGAGTCCAACACCTCTGGAGGACACCTGGTTGGGAATGCTGAGATGGTGGGGTTGGTTTACCCCACTGTTGAAGAAACAGGAGATCCGGGGTGTAAAAAACCCACAAAATGGCACCTTGTGTGTTTAGGAGTCTTGCTTTGTCGCTGAACTCCCAGCTTATGACGGCGTGCGGTGCGTCTCTGGGCAAAGGGAGTTTTTGTGCTCGTTCTGCAGTGATGTTGCCTTGTCTCGTCTCAGAAAGCAAATGCAGGATCCAGAAAAGGCAGCAGAACAGCTCACGGAGGGAAGGCGCCTTCCTTCGCCACAAAAAGGGCAGCGTTTGGGTTGTCATTTAGGGCAGGGGTCGGAACTCAGCCCTCGTCCTGATTTTAGGAAGCCCTCTGCAAGCTGTCGATTCTGGCCTTGTTGGACGAGGAGGAGGGAGGGGTAGGTCAAAAAGAGCGAGGAAGGAGGTTTGGCCCACGTGTCTCTGGTTTTGGCCCCGCTTTGCTGGAACGTCTGACAGAGCCTTCCTCCCTGCTCGCCACTCCATGTATGCAACCCTCAGCAGAAAGCTTGGTTGCTGTCCAGCACTGGAGACAGAAGGCTGGGTTAGAGGGACTTTGCAGGAGAGAGCGGCCGCTGTCCTCAAATGGAGCCCGTTTGCTTGGCTGCGTTTAGCGATGGGTGCTGCGAAACCGAGCCAGCCGCCCGTAAGTGCTGCTGACCAGTGGCTTCTTTAAAAAGCATGGAGTCTGGGATTCACAGAACCCCACTCCTTGGTAAACATGATCTTTGCCTTGAGCTAACCTCAAAGTAAACTGACGTGTGGGATGGAAGCAGGACGAATATTCTCTGATTTTTCTGAACCATCGAGGGACTTTCAGATGAGACAGATGTGGGTGAGGGTTATTTATTTCTGTATTTATTTATTCCATTTCTACGCCACCCTATAGCCTAAAGGTTCTCTGGAGGGCTTAGAAATGCTAAAGCAGCATATAGACATACATAGAAAACAGGAAAACAGTCGAAAATCTGATAAAATAGATAACACAATAGCATAGTAGATAAGATCACATCATAAAATATACCCATTCGCACCAATAAGCACAAGCAATCAATTAGCCAAAATTAAATAAATGATCCATAAAAGAGATACAAGTCTTAAATTAAATTTAAATCAATTAGCCAAAGACGTGTTGAAATACAAAATGTCGAGGAGCCTGCATGACGTTTTCAGGAGGAAGGGGCTCCAGCGCCGTGAGCGACCCTGTGCCCCTTCCTTGGCATTAAGAGCCCTTTCGACATGCCCCCCCCCCACCGGTTGCACATTCATCTCCAAACCTGCGTGCATCCGATGCCCGGAACAAGGTGCCATGGCGAACGTCACCACCAGCACAACTCACGCCGGCCAGCTGTGTTCCCAGGCCAGCTGTTTCCATGCATCTGGATTTTGAGCCAAGGGCTGGGACGGAAGAAAGCTGGGGTGCCAGTTGGATTTGGGGTACATATGTAGTCCCAGGCTCCTTCCTTCCTTCCTTCTCTATCCCCGCCTGCCCTCTTTTTCCCCTCCAAGGCCCAATCGTGATCTTTGAGCAGGGGTTGGAGCTCAGGGGCTGCTGCAGGTTTTTCCACCAAAATTTCGGCCTGGGACTCAGAAAAATCCTTTGGCCCCTCGATCATGCCAGGGAGTCCACAGGATCGCACAGGAAGACAACGGGTATCATGGGGTGGAATGCGGGTGAAGGAGCTGAGCTTTCCAGCACCGTCGCAATGATATCTGAGTACACAAAATTGCAGGCGTGCAGCTCGGGGTAGCCAGCTCTTCGGTTTCCTATGGGGCTGCCCAGGATCTGACTCTCTTACAACTAACAACTTAGGCTCCAAAATAGCCAGCAGGTTTGATAGGACCCCGCTTCAGGCTGGAAGTTACGTTGAACAAAACCAGGGGAAAAAGAGATGTTTGTTTAGGGGCATGGTAAAAAAAAAAAAACATGGCTTCCATGATTAATGTTAAATTACATTAATTTAATGTTTACAGTCTTTCCAAATCCACTCAGGCTAGTATGAAACAAAATGCAAGGCAGAAGCGGGATGCAAACGCGCATGCCAAAAAAGTTAATTTTTACAACAAGAAGAAATGCCTGAAAAATTGAACATTACTAAGCTCCTGTTCCTGTGGAGTGAGGAATGCCAGGGTCTGTCAGAGGCTTTTGCAAGAAAATAGAGAAGGCACCAAGCCTATGAGGTCTTGTGAGGAGGGGGGGAGATAATGGGCTATTAATAGCATGTATCAGTAACACTTATAAGCAGCTTAACTTAAGAAATCTCAACAGTTAGCTTTCACATATTAAAAAATACATCTGGAGCAATCCTGTTAGAACGGCTCCGGCCCTCCGAAAGAGAATTGGAGGCATCTCAGCGTGGTGCTTTGGAGCAGAAGGGGAGACACAGGCGCTGCTTGGATATGGCTTGAGCTGTCAGTCCAGCCCCTTCCCCTTCATGCTGCCCACCAGACCCCTCTCCCCACTCTCTGAAGCTCGTTTGCAGATTCGGAGAGGCAACCGGTGCGATTTGTTCTGTGTCCGCTTTGAGGAGGGGAGGCTGAGCGTTCAGTGAGTTCTAGGACCGTGGCGCTGGACTTCCAAACACTCTGATGGCCTCCCAGATAATTCCAGGAGGTCAAAGATTGTCCCCTAAAGCAATCCAAAATTACCCAACCGCGAAGAACAATATGGCCCTCTGCCAGGGAGAAAGTCTGGAACCAGGGAATACCGCTAAGCCGTCCCCAAACATCCTTGAGCAATCATGAAAGCTCTGGAACCAAGCTGATGCGCTTTCCCATGCGCCAATGAACACGGTTCCAGATTGCTACAGTTCTCCCACCGTTATCTCTCTGTCCGTGCCCAATTTCCGTTCGCACCTTGCATTGCTCTGTAGGAATGGAAAATGGCAGAAACAAAGCAAGTCATGCGTGTTACGTTCCCCCAAGGCAAGGAGAAAAGCTGCGGTTTCCAACCGAGAGAATTGCGCAAGGCCGATGCAAGGACATGCTTGGCCATTCATGTCTGTTTTCCGCTGGCGCATGCTTGCACCCATAAGTGCCTTCGGAGCTTTGATCGGGGGATGTGTTGTGAGCAAATACAATATTTGCTTACAACCGTTGAAGTATTTTGCTCCATCTACCTGGAAGGGAGCCACTGCCTCCGAGTTGGCTCCATTCCCCCGCAACACCAATATCTATTAGAAGTGGCAGGTTTCCCACAGAGAGGTTGAGGTGTCTGGTGTTGGTGTTTTTGCTTATTCAGGTTTTATCTTTATTTATTGCATTTGCGTGCCAGCCACTAGCCGGAGCTTTCTGGGCCATTCACAAGAGCCGTTCCATAATTCGCAACGCTTCTTTTCCATCTGCTTCGGCTAGCCATGGGGCTCCCTCTCAGCTCAGAGGAAATCGGTGGGATTTCTTTCTGAGCAGCCAACCAACTCGATTCCCCGGCACCGCAGTGCATTGCTCCATGCCCGAACTGGTGATGGCTCAGGCAGCTTTCTGTGCTCCGTGCAAGGAGCAAAAGCTCAGGTTTTGATGGGGACCCAAGTCTTGTTAAAGGCACACACTGGTGGTGTTGCCCCGCAGGCCTAGGAAACCAGAAAAGCCGGTAAAATACGAAGACGTGTTCTTGCTGCACTAAACTTGATACTTGGGGCACAGCAGGGAGAACTGAAGGTGGATTACATTTGTGCAACTACAGATCCGGCAAAAGTATCTCAAAATCCAAATTAGTTCATGGTTTTATTCGTTTGCACAAGATCACCCCAAAGTACACTGCGATGTTTGTTTTATTCGTTTGTCATGGACGGGTTAGAAAAGGTTTTAATAAATAAAATACATAAATACAATATGTGCACGCTTTTGTGATCTTGAGATACTTAAACTGGTGCCTGTCAGATGTTTTGGACCATGTCCCAAAGTCCTAGCTGGAATTTTGGGAAATTGCATGTCCTAGTGAAGCAGCAGTTTGGGAAATGTTTCTGTACGTTTGACCCAGCTCTGTACTTTATGTGGATTTTAAAAGATATTAAACATGCATCAGAGTGTCTTCCTTTTTGTTTCAGGAACAGCCTTGCCACCCTTTTTTTAAAATTAACTCTCAATCTCAATATTGATGTTTTCTTCTCCCTTGACGGAGGGTTTATATGCATGTTTATTTACAGGATAACCAAGACTTCAAAAGCCTTTGCAGCTTTTGCATCTGTATAGTTCAGAGAAGTCAAATCCCAGACGTGCGGGCTAAGCGGCCCCCACTCCCCCCGGGGAGCAGCACACTCCCCCCCCACACACACACACACACACAAGTGCTGGTAGTTTGTCTCAGTTGGTTTGGCTTGCGATATGCCTGTTCACAGCTCCTACTCCAAATACATCTTCAAATGCAATTTACAGTTGAGCTCCACGTGTTTCTGGCTCGAGAATGCATTAAGCAGCACATGCCCATGTGGACATATGCATGGGGCGGACGTGTGCGCTTTAGAAAAACAGGCAAACTTTGAGGATCGTGAGGTTTAGCTTGCCTGTGCATCCCGGCACGAATCCCTGGGACAGGTGTCTCCTGCGTTGTGCAGAAAGATGTACTAATTAGTCGATGCTCGAAGTGAATAGCAGAGCTGACAGCCCGGAGCAGGCACAACCAAGCCCACTGGCCAGAGCTTGCACCCGGACCCCCTGCGCCTAACCCCAGCTTGCCGCCGCCCCAAATCCAAGTGCACACCCCTGAACTCAGTGGGACTTATTATAGGACAAGCCTTGCTGGAATTTAACTGAAACTCTCTGCTACTGGGAGCAAAGGACCTTTGGCTCAGGCTCGTGCCCTTCCTTGCTGCCTCTCCTGGGGGCAGTGTAAACGTTGAGGACTAGCTCCTTAGGACTCCATCCCAGCTGAAACAAAAGTGGATTGCACTTTCCCTAGGCTTGCCTACTTTTAGGTGGCAAGTTCTTTGGGGCAGAGACTTGCCACATCTCCCCTTTGCTCTGAAAGCAACATACCTGGGCACCGGGAGCCCTTCTCCCAAGTGAGGCTCAGAGGCCGGCAGCAAGACAGCAGGACTTCTTGGTGGCAGCCCCACAATTGCAGAGAGTTCTTCCCCCCCTTGCAAGGGCATTAGCTGACTTGGGGACAGTCACTGACTCTCAGCCTAACCTACCTCGCAGGGCTGTTGTGAAGATGAAATGGGAAAGCAACAGATTGAGTCAGCCACCTTTGCTGCCTCGCAGGAGCAAAATAGTCAGGCTATAAACGTGACGATAACGTTGCATCGAACATGTTGTTGAACTCTGTCTCCCATCAGCCCCAGCAGCACAGCCTCTGGCCAGGGATGCTGGGGCTTGCAGCCAAAGAGCGCAGGGAGGGTGGCTGGTTCCCATCCCCGATTTGTTCCGACGACGTGATCTGGGGATGGAGGCAGCAGACGAATTGGCCCGCGTCACTCCTTCGCAAGCCTCCGTCTCCCGGGTGCCCTCGCCGTGCCCCCAGATTTATGGGGTGAGTCAGCGGAAGGAGCGCTGCAGCCGAAAACGCTTCCCTCCCACACAAGCCAAGCCTTCCAGCTGCTTTCGTGTTGCATCAAGCCACTTTTTCCTACGGGGAGCGGCACACGCTTCAGACAGGAGCCATCCTGGCTCCGGGGGCAAAGACCGGGAGCGGAGGCACTTTTTGGTGCCGTGCCAGACTCAAAGCAGGGGTGTCGCGCTTCGATCTGGCCTGTGGGGGTCCTAATTGCCCCCCCAGGGTTCCTCCTTGTGCCTCCTCCCCCGTGCCCCCAGCCACCGACCCTTCGGTGCATTCGTGGGTCTTGTGCAGTTTTTCTGCAGTTCTGCAGGCTTGGAGCCCCTCTCCTAAGTTAGTTATGAGCAGGAAGAGCTGGGAGTGAAAGCATGCCAGTATTGGGGGCATTTTGGCCCTTTCTGTGTTTGCTTTTAGAAACATAGAAACTGAGTGAGTCGAAGGGGTCTCCTGGGCCATCTAGTCTGACCACCGACTCCGCTCACGACATGCCCGCCATGTGCATGTCCAGCCTATCTTTGAACACCCTCACCGATGGGCCTCACCCACCTCCCGGGGAAGCCCATCCCATACCCTGGGGGTCCTAACAGTCAGGAAGTGCTTCCTGGCATCCCATCGCTTGACTCTTCCGCACCCCAATCCCAGAGCTCTTCCAAAAATGAATTTGGCCCTTGATCCAAAACGGTGCATCCAGGACCCCTCCCCATCCTCCTCCTCCCAGAGTGGGCAGGATTAACTATGTGGCTAAATAGATAAATTAGGATGTTAGAAGGGGCCTCTAGCTTGCGGGTGCCATATTTGCATCTTCCCCGTAGAAGAGGCTCCGGCTAAAATTCTCTCGAGCAGCAGCTTGCAAAATAGCGCTGAGAACTTCCGACAGCCCAGCTAGAAGAAGGGAGCCAATGTGGGCGCATTGCTCCAGCCTTCTCCAATCCGCCATCCTTCTGAAGGGTTGGGCTATACAAGCCATGATCCCCAGCCAGGTTGGTGGCTGGGGATGATGGGGCTTGTGGTCAGGCCCACCAGGAGGGTGCCCTGCTACGGTAGGCTGAGTTAGTCAGGAGCAACCTCGTGGGTGTGAATTGCTGCGGACAGAGTTGGCCGTGGAAACAGTCCAGAAACGTCTGTTTTGTTTCAAAGCGCTGTGACGAAGCAGGAAGGGCTATAGTGCATGCAGATGACACAGTAACCGGTAGCCTTCAGGGGCCGAGCACGGTTTGCTGGTGGGTTGTCTCCGAACTGCGGACGCACCAGCAAACGCGCCGGGCCGGGCCTGGTCTGAGCTCAGCTGAGCGGCGGCGTCGAGCGTCGTTAACCGCAAACAACCCACAGTTCCCAACCCAGCCACAACCTCCGAGTTCTCTTCGCATGTTTGGGATGTGGTTAAGTAGCCACGGTTTAAAATCTCAGCTGGGTTCACATGTGGCACAATGTCCACAGCAAAACCGCAACCCGCACTCAACCCGCACTTAGCCCTTGAGTGTGTGTTAGCGTGTTGTCTGAACGCAGCCCGTGGTTCCTCCTGCGTGGAGCCCAGGGTGATCTGCAGAGGCCCTTCTTCGGATGTCCACCAAGTCAGGAAGAATGAACTTGGCTGTTCGAAAAGGGCTGTTTTGCTCACGGCGCTCCATTTATAGAATGCCGGGCACATCTATCTTCAGATCTCGCTGCCAGATAACAGGCCTCCACTTTTAAATAGTTGGTCCTTTTGGATCTTCTCTACCAGTTCTGAAATTCCGTTGCTGATTTTCTTTGCTTTCCTTCTGTTGCAAACCTGTTTTGCATTTTCTGCTTTGTTTGTATACCTCAACTTTTAACTGTTACGGTAAATTGCATAGAATTTTATTTTGTTTTGTTTTCTGACGCACGGAACGTATATACACATTGCGGGCATGCTGGGTAAATAGATAAATTTCTGGACCTAACAGAGGTGTGTATTCTGTATTTGCATGTACTTGTAGTTTTTAGATTCTTTGAAAGCCCAGCTCTTGGTAAAAGAAACATTTTGGACTCTCGTGGCCAGGCGGACCCCCGCGAGGGTGATCTGCGGTCAGTGGGGTCTGCAGGGTCCTGGCGTGGTGGAACCGCAATGGCCCACGTGTTTCAACATGACCCAGCCGTGCGATGCGGCGGCCAAGAGGGCGAACGCCACCCGTGGTTGCCTAGCCAGAAGCATGTTCAATGTGGAGAAGTGCAAGGTCTTGCACTTGGGGCATGGGAATGGGGGGGCATGGGTACAGGTTCGGGGCCAAGTGGCTGGAGAGCAGCACTTGTGAAAGGGACCTCGGGGTGCTGGTCGACTGCAGGCTGAACATGAGCCAGCAGTGAGATGCGGTGGTCAAGAGGGCGAATGCCGCCCTTGGTTGCACAGCCAGAAGTGTGGCTGCTAGATCAGGAGAGGTATTACTACCACTCCACATGACTCTGGTGTGCCCACGGTTGGAGTATTGTGCTCAGTTTTGGGCCCCTCATTACAGGAAGGGTATAGCCAGGTTGGAGTCAGTGCAGCGTAGGGCCACAAGGATGGTGGCCGGTTTGCAGGGGATGATGGGGTATGAGGCGAGACTGAGGGAACTGGGTCTCTTCAGCTTGGAGAATAGGAGACTCAGAGGGGATCTGTTGGCAACATACAGGTATGTGAGGGGGTGTCACACGGAGGTGGGGAGAGACCTGTTCTCCCCTGTGGAGGAAGGCAGGACGCGCTCCAACAGGGCAAAGCTCAGGGAACCAAGGTTCAGTTTGGATGCCAGGAAGCACTTCCTGACAGTCCGGACCCCAAGGGCATGGAATGGGCTTCCACGAGAGGTGGTTGAGGCCCCATCGGTGAGGGTGTTCAAAGACAGGCTGGACGTGCACATGGTGGGCATGTCGTGAGAAGAGCTGGCTGGAGCTGGGGGTCGGACTGGATGACCTGGGAGGACCCTCCTGACTTGCTCTGTTTCTATGTTTCTATGTTCCACATGGAGGGGCAGTGTCCCCCGCCCAGGCAGCCCCCGGCAGCAGTCCTCGCTCCGGTATGCTGCAAAAATGGAAGGCCAGACCACATTTGAAGTTTGAGACACTTTTGCACTTAATGTGCAGGTTTTAAAGAGTAATTGCTGTGAGGACACGATCGTTACTGGACCTGATGCAAATTTGAGGGAAAAGCCTTTAGAGCTGGCAGTTGCTTGGAGCTGGACCGGGCAGCCATGGTGTGTGGGGGTCCCCCTAAGGCTGGAGCCCCAAATCTTCGGGCGGGGTGCATCATTGCCCCACCAGTGACAGGGCCCTGCGGACCCCTGTGGCGCCAACCCCCCCCCCCCATTTCATTTCTGTGCCACCCAATAGCCAAAGCTCTCTGGCCAGTTCACAGCAATTAATCAAATGCAAAAGACAGAAGAAAAATACGACCGCAATAAAACTCAGTATAAAATCCCAATGTGCAAATTTTAAACAGCCAAACTTCCAGTATACTAAACCATAAAATAGTTTATTATCCGAAACAATTTCCGTTCGGCTTTTGGCCCGCATGTGCGTCCCTTTCCACCCCCCGCCCCATCCTTCTGCCCAAGATGTTCTTATTTCCGTCTAAAGCCCTCCTCTCCTGGGCAAAGAGGAGAGTCGGGGGCGGGGGGCTTCTGTAGGCTTTAGTACATCCATAGATTAGCACGTGCAAGTCTGTGCACTTTGGTCCGGGGGTCAGAGTGGTGAATCCATTCGGTGTCCAGCGGTGCCCCGGGAAGCAGGAACTCCCATTGACTGCACAGACAGGTTCCCACACCCCCCCCCCATGTCATCGGAGGGGTATTCTTCAGGACTAGCGCGCGAGAGAGAAAGGGAGAATTTCCTCTTCGCTTCTTGCTAAGATCCCGCTGAGGTACCGCGAATGCAGAGATGCACTTCAAGCCCCGTGCAGCCTGGTCCTGATTGGCTCTGGCTCGGGGAAGGGTATGCAAGGTGGGACTCACAAAATCAGCCGGGGGTTCGCCAGCCCCCTCCTGCTTTGCCTTCCGTCCAAGGTGTGCCTGATGGGATTGGGGCTCCCGTCAGCCCTTCCCGGCTTGACTCATGATGGGAGTCTGTGTCTTCAACACGGGGAGAGCCCACGACCTCTCTCGGCTATTGCTTTCATTGGGATAGAAGTCCGTCTGTTGTCAGTGTAATTGATTTCAATGGGTCTCCTCTAAGCAGAATTATGCCTGGATCCAACCTTAGTAGGACCGTGCATACCGCTGCTTACAGACACAGGAGGCTGCCGGTCGGCCTCCTGCCCCATCCTCAGTAGGACGTTCCTTGGATCCTCTCTCTCCCTGTTGCTAGTCGTGGCACCTTACCCAGCGGAAAGGATCAGGTCTTTGCCCCGAGGGGCTTACAATCTAAACACCAACAAAGAGGAAACTACTGGAAGAAGAGGCAGGAGAAGCAAAAGCAGAGATAACCCAGGGAAAAGCTATCCTAGACTTGCCCCAGCCTGGACAACTACTCCCAGCTGGCTGGGGATGCTGGGGGTTGCAGTCTAAACTCTGGAAGACACCCCGGTCGGTGCAAGCCAGACCGTGCAGCGATTCCCTTTACACCATCTCTGGCTTGAGTTCCAAGGTGACCTGCCTGGACGCTGCATCACCCCAGAGCAAGCAAACCAAGATCCAGCAAAGCAGAGGTTAACTGTCGGAGGAACACCTGCTTGCGATGGGGGGCACTGTGGGCCCTTTCCAGAGGTGTGGAAGCCTGTCTGAGGCCAATCTGCCCAGAGCAGGCCCGCCTCCGCCTCCGCTGCAAGGGGGTTCTTGCAACTCTCCCCCACCCCCTTCCTCCGGCAGGGCTGCCGCACTCCCAGGACGGCCTTGTAATAATTAACTGTCTCCAGATGCAATTAATTCTCTTTGTTCTTGGCTGGGGGAAGAGGAGAGGAGCTTGTTCCAGAGGGGCTGCTGCCCAAGGGAGATGAGAGCGAGCGGAGCAAGGACACTGGCGTCTTTGGGGCCTGAGCGTCGTGGCCTCCTCTTCCTTTCGCAAAAGCCATATAGGGCAGATTACGGGTCACAACAGGGCTTCTCCCTTCCCAAAGACCGGGGCAGGTTGCAGCTTAACTGGACGGGAGATCGGACTCTGCACGGCATCCCGGGGTTGAGGGTTGGCCGGAACGGGGTGTTCTGGTGCACAGAAGGGACGCAGGGCTGGCCGGGGTGGAAGGAGGTCCGGACAGTGCCAGTGGCGGGCTTCGCGTGCACCGTCTCGTCTTGCGTGCCGCTTAGCCGGATTCCTCGGCAGAGGGAGGGGGGACCCCTTTCAGTCTGCGAGATGCTGCATTCCAAAGGTTATTAATAGAGACCCTACGGGGTGGAGATCTAGGTGGGGGGAAGCCAGCCCAGGAAGAAGAATCGCGCCACAGTCTCCGAGGACCGAGGCATGTGCAGCTCTTCCCACGGGCCCAGTTGCATGGCGGGGGACTTCCCAAATCCCCTCTGAGCAGCGCTGAAAGGGGGACGTCTCCCCATGCCCCCCTCCCTGGAAACCCAAGCGCAACCTGTGCTCAGAGACACAGGTTCTGCTTTCCGTGAGCGGCATGGATCACACACGCCGAACGAGCTTTTATGCCATCTCTCATTGCAAATTTCATTTGATTCTGCCTTTTCAACCTGTCCTGCATTGCTCGGATTCCGGATTGCTGACCTGGGGACACTTTCGGGTGACCCAACCTGCTGGACCCTTTAGTCACCCGTCAGAATGAGGGTGTCGAACCTCTTTTGGCCCGAGGGCTGACTTCTGTTTCAAAGAACCTCTCTGGGGCCACAGTCTGGAGTGGGAGGGGCTGAAGGCAAGGGGGTGGAGCCAAAATGCTACTCCTTTGACTCGCCGTTACCCTCAGTTCCCCGGGCCAGTCTGATGCTGTCTTCTCGCCTTCTCTGTCCAGGTTTGGGCTCACCAGGGCTGCGAGAATGGGCATTTCACCGCGGCCGGAGAGTGCTGCCACGTCTGCCCCCCAGGCTATGGGGTCGCTGTCCCCTGTGGCAGCAGCAACACCAAGTGTGAGCCGTGCCAGGAAGGTGAGTGGGAGAACCGGGGTGGGACTGGGGGCCCCTTGCCAGCGCCTGCCTGGCTCACGTAAACCCGGTCGATCTGTTCTGAGCGATCGCCTGGCGGTGTTCTTCTCGGAGGATACCACTGCAGGTGGCCGGGCACCTTCCTGAGTGCAAATGGGAATTAAAAATGCCCCTTCAGCCTTGTTGGGAAGTGGCACATCGGGGGGAGATCTCGCCCTCCTCTGATCTCCAGGGGTTAGTTGTGCGCTTGCAAAGGAGGGCTTGGTTTTGCTTGGATTTGCTTTCAGGCGAGAAAAACACTCAAAGCCGTGCCATCTTTCTGTTCTGAAGTGGTACAGTCCAGGCACAGCTCAGCCACTTAATTTTGCTGATTGCTGAAGGTCAGGCCCACGATTGTCCGGGCTTTTCCAGAGAAAGTTCCGTTCGCGTGCGGAAGCCGTTTTCTGCATCCGTTTCCCAGCCACATTGGTTGGGCGAAAACACCTGGAGACTTGGCCCCAGTCCTGGAAACTTACTGGGAGCCAAGCGCCGACTGGTGGCCGAAGTCTTCGAACCATGTTCAAACATTCTGGCCCCATGAGCATCCTCGTGGCCACGTTTTGCCCCAACGGAAGGTTCTGGACTGTCTTCCGAGGCCGCCCCACGCTGAAGCCTGTTGCAGTAGTCCAGCTTGGGATAATCGGCGCCTGGTAGAAGGTCCAATCTAAAGGATGCTTGCTAATGCGTCTCCGTCCTGTTCTCCTTGGCTCTCCAATGTGTGTATTTAGCTTTCTTTAAGCTGTGTAGCCGGGGGATCGTGGGAGTTGTAGTCCAACAGATCCAGAAAGCACTAGTTTTGGGAAGGCCCCCACCACAAAACAGAGTCAGCTAACGTGCAGGGATGACGTTGGCGGGGTCGGGAGGGGGGTCCTGGCCAGGGGCAGCCCGCCCCCACCGGGGAATTGGGTCTCCCTTTCTGTGCAGGGCAGAGGTGGGTCTGAGGGTAGATTCCTGTCGCAGCCGCTTTTCAAAGCCACCACGACAGAGAAGGCCGTTTGCAGGCACAGAGGCTCCACGGCTGTGGCCATGCTGCTCCACGGCAGTGGTGGGTGGGGCCAAAGGCAAAGGGGGCGGGGCCAGAATCCCCCCCCCCTTCATTCGGCCCAAAGCCCTCCTTGCCGGGACATAAGCCGTGGGAGAGAGCCGCTGCAGCCTTTTGGCGCGACCTCTGGGGGAGCGACACGCTTGGGCCACATGGGAGCGCCCATGGGGACGCGTGCTGACCTCCGTCTTCCCCCCGACAGGTGTGATGTTCTCCGCCGTCGCCAGCGCCACGGAGCCTTGCCGCCCGTGTACCGTGTGCCCGGGCCACGTGCACATGCAGGGGGCGTGCGCCCCTGCGCGGGACAGAGTCTGTGCCAGCGGCTGCCCGCAGGGGCACTACCTTCCCCCGGGAAACGGGAGCGACGGCGGCCGGGCGTGCCTCCCCTGCCGGCTGTGCCACGAAGGCTACGGGGCGACGGAGCCCTGCGGCCCCGGCACCGACACCACATGCCAGAAGTGCCCGGAGGGCTTCTACTCGGAGGTGAAGAGCTCCTCGGAGCCGTGCCTGGCCTGCCAGGAGCAGTGCGGCGAGAACGAGGTCATGATCCAAGCCTGCAGCCCCTTCTCCGACACGCTGTGCATGGGTAGGTGGGCGTGCGCGTCCCACGGGGTTCGGCGGAGGTGCCGGCGCGATGCGGCCTCCCGGCATCCGTGACGCGGGTGTGGAGTGCGGTGTCTCCCCTCACATTGCTTTACGGCAAACGCAAGCAAGGAAGAAAATGATGTTTGGGGCCAGCATGCGACACGGCCTCCCTCAGGCTGGTCCCCCCCAGATGTGCTGGATCACAACCCCCCCCCCCACTGGCTGTGCTGGCTGGGGATGATGGGAGCTGCAGGCCAGCCCCCTGGAAGGGGGCAGGCTCGGGAGGGCCAGCTTGGGGTGCACTTTGCAGGCAGGTGACATCGCAGGTGGACGTGGTCGGGCACTCGCTGAGCCCCACCATTCCCTGGGGGCCAAGGACAAGCGCCCCCGGGCTCCCCACGCCCCACGCTGCCTCTTCCACATTGCAAGCTGCCTGTTCGCGTCCTCTCGCACCAACCCAGGAAACAGAGTCGGTGAGCAGGAAGAGGAGGCGGCCTGGGGGGTCTTGCTGGCGGACCCTCCAAAGCGTGGAGCCGGCACTGCTTCTGACTGACAGCGACCGACTTGGGATGGAATCAGAACCCTTTTCGGGTTCTTTTCCCCTTCCCATTTTCTGCCTGTTCCGCATGTGGAACAGATAATAGGATCGGCTCTTACAATGCAACGCTGAAGGAGCCAGTTAGAGGAAAGGGAGACACGCGTGTGCAGATCCCCGTGCTGAGCTCCCCTGCACGCGAGCGGGAGGCCGAGGAGAATGGCTGCCTGGCCCGGGGAACCCCGGCACACAGAGGGGCTCGCTGAGGGCAGGCAAGGCTCATTCGTGTGGCTGCCAGGCACGCAGCCAGATGGGGCAGGGCAAGGCCTGGTGAGCACGGCGACCTTCCAAGCGGGGGTAGGAAGGAATCCCAGGATCATCGAATCATTGAATCGCAGAGTTGGAAGGGGCCATGAAGGCCATCAGGTCCAACCCCTGCTGCTGACTTGCACACCATCCTGGGCAGATGGCTGCCCAGTTTCTTCTTGACTGTCCCCAGTGTGGGAGAGCCCCCCACCTCTCCAGGCCACTGGTCCCACTGCCGTCTTGCTCTGACAGTGAGGAAGCTTCTCCTGATGTCCAGCCTGGATCTGGGTTGTCGCAACTTGAACTGATTATTCCGTGTCCTGCACTCGCATCAGCAAGAAGAGATCTTGGCCTTCCTCTTTGTGACAGCCTTTGAGGTGCTTCTGGAGGGACACCATGTCCCCCCTCAGCCTTCTCTTCCCAAGGCTGAACATGCCCAGTTCCTTCAGTCTCTCCTCACAGGGCAGAGTTTCCAAGCCCTGGATCAATTCTGTTGCCCTCCTCTGGACCCTTTCTAATTTACCTGCATCTTCCTTAAATCTTGGCGCCCAGAACTGGGCACAGTATTCCAGGTGAGGTCTGACTAGTGAGGATTATAGGGGAACTCCTACTTCTCGTGATTTGGAAGGAATGCTTCCATTCATGCATCCCAAAATAGCATTCGCCCTTTTTGCAGCTGCATCACACGGTTGGCTCATGTTTGGACCATCAGGTCTTCTTTCCTTGAACTTCTAGCGTGGTTTGTCCCAGGAGATGCTGGATTCCAGGCAGGGACTGGAGAAAATTGTAATGTGCCAAGCTTGGGCAGCGGGCTTGTGCTGGCGTGGCCACATGTCCCACAGGTGCTCGTTTTACTTACTCCGAGCACACGATCGCACACACTGGCCTTTGGTTTTTAAAGCGGGAGAGAGAGGGGGCAAGTGCCGTTGGCCAGAGCTTGTGCAAAGAGAACAGAAAAACAGCAGAGCTGAAATGGGGTGATGGTTTGTGGCGGACTTCAATGCCCAGCAGCCCCAGCCATCAGCAACTCTCCTCCTAGATCCCAGAACTGCACTCCAGAGCGAGAGTTTGGGGACAGGCCATCCCTGGATCCAAATCCATCGGGAACTTCATGTACCGACTTGCTCCCCGTGATCCCGGGCTTTGTTTTAGAACAGTTGGCATTTTTGGTGTGCCAGAAGAGACTCTCCTCAGGTTGCCCCTAATCCAGCTTTTGTTCCAGGTCCGTGTCTTTAATCCCACGTGGCTGGAGGGGGGCTTGTGAAACCTTCTCAAGCTCCCTATTGGGGGGCTGCCGAGGCTGGGGGGCCAAGGAAGGTGGGGCAAAATTTCTGAAGCCTTCGCCGAGAGCCTTGCTCCGTCGGGGTGGCCCACCCTTCTTCGCGTGGGGTGGGCCGCATTGCGTGCATGCATGTGAGGGGGGGCGCATGGGCACGAATCGGCCCCTCAAAGAGACGGAACCTCCTGTGATGTTGGTTCTGCGGAGGAGAAAGGAGAGAAAAGCACAGCAGGGGTGTACGGTCTCGCGTCAAAGAGAGCGCGGCCCTATTCTGCTTAGGGATAGAGGCTATTCGGTAATACACACAGGCCTGCAATGCCCCCCCATCTCCGCCCCCAAACCTTGGCATTGAAGGAGGCTTTGCAAGCAATTCAGAATCCCGTCTTTTTGAGGAAAATTGGGTTCAGAAAGCGCTGGCTGCTTTTTGGCTCACAGACTACAAACCAAGCATATGTTATGCATGATATGGTAAAGTCTGAGGAAGACTGTACCAAATCAGGCTGCTGTTTGCCGGATTCAGGGGGATGAAAGGCCAGGCTTTGGGGTGCTGTTTTGTTTTCAGCAACTGTCGTGCAAGTACAAAACTAGGAGTGGCCGTTTTGGGCATCCTTCTTACTCCAAATCCAGACATTTTTATGTAGCTTTTAGTCAAGCCATTGCAAAACAGAAGTGAACCTTTGGATAGCTTGTCCTGTATTTACAGAAATGAATCAAGTGTCGAATTCGTACAAATTCCACTGCAATCTGTTCTTTTGCCATCGTAGCAAAAGCCCACATTTCCCCCAAGGGCTACCTTTCCACCTGCAAAGATTTTTTTACAGGGGGCGCATGGGACAGCAGCATCCCCCCCCCCACCTGCAACGCCCCCAGTGTGTCTCTCCCGGCTCTGCTGGAATTCTGCCTCCCATTTCCATCTGCAGTGGTCCAAAAGTAGATTTCCAGATGTTTTGGCTCTGAGTCTTCCTCATTATTGGCCGTGCTGGCAGGGGATTCTGGGAAATGAAGTCCAGAACAACTGGAGACTGGCCTTTAGCCAGCCTCTGGCCTGCACCTTGGACAGATGCAGCACGAAAGAGGAAGCTGAATACCCTGCCGATTCGGTTGCAGTTGGGGAATTATTTTCTGTATACATTCTTGCATTCTTGAGGAGTTAGCTGAGTCTTGCCTCCCTCCCCCCCGCCCCCCGCATTTGGGGAGGTGTTTTTAAATCAATCCCATGTGGTGGCCACGCATAAGTGGCCCCTTCCCCCAACCTTTACAGTCTGTTGGCATTTTCCACCATATTCTACCACATCTGCCTGCAAAATCTGTAAAGCAACAAACTCACATGAATGCACAGCGCTCCAGTACCTTGGCTTCCCCCACCTGGAACTCACTGAGGACTAGTCTCTTGAGCAGATCAGAGCCTGACATGGACGCATTGGGATGCAGGTCTGACTTCCACGTATGGGGACCACACTTGTCGGCCCTTCTAATGCGCAGCCACAATCGACGTCTCTCTGGTTTCCACTTCTCAGTACCGCTTCTGCCCTTTGGTGCATCAGAGACCCCGTCTGCTCCACCTTCTCATCATAAACCACCCAGAGAGTTTCGGCTGTGGGGCGAGGCGGAAAAGAAATAATAGTTCTATGTGAAAACCCTTCAAATATTTGAAGACCGCCTTTGTGTCTTCCCTTAATCTTCCCTCCTCCGGGCTAAACCTCCCGAGAGCTTTGCAACCGTCCTGGTCGGTCTTGGGTTACTTTCCCCTCTTCCAGCTCTCCAGTCGGAAGCAGCTTCCCCCAGCCATCAGCTCCCTCACAACTCCTGGAGAAAGAGCAAAACGTCGCCCTGAGCTTACGCGGGGCCGCCTAGCAAGTTCGCAGCTGGGAGGGAGTCGCTGCCCTTCGAAATCATTGCGTGCGATTGAAAACGCAGAAGGGAACTGCACATGCGTGTCCTAATGCGCGGCACCCAAGTGTCGCTTGTGGACGGAGGCGGTTCCAGGAGAGCCGGCGTGGCACCGGAGGGAAAGGGGCCGCCCTTCGAGACTTGCGCGCGCGTGTGTGCCAGGCCTGTGTTGCGTCGTTCTGTGGGGATCCCACTGCCTGGGTTGTCCTCAGGGCCCGCGACAGCCCTGCTGCTTGGGAAGAGTTGCCTATTGGCAGCTCCTCTTCTCTGCGGAGCAAGAGATTCCGCGTGGGGAGAAGTGGTAGAAGCAGAGATTCAAAGAAACAAACAGAGCGAGTCAGAAGGGGCCTCCCGGGCCATCTAGTCTGACCCGCGTCTCCAGCCGGCTCTGCTCATGTAATCCCCATCACGGGGTTGTCCAGCCTTTGCTTGAAGACCCTCCCGGATGGGGCCTCACCCACCCCCCTTGGAAGCCCCTTCCGTACCCCAGGGGTCCTGACTGCAGGAGGTCCTTCCTGACATCCAGCCGGAAGCCTGGTTCCTTGAGCTGTGCCCCACTGGAACCCCTCCTGCCCCCCACGGCGGGGGGAACAGGGCCCGGCCCTCCTCCTCCTGGCCTCCCCTCGCATGCCTCCCAGCTGCCACAGGATCCCTTGGGGTCTCCCCTCAGATGGAAAGGCCCAGCTCCCTCAGTCTCCCTTCAAAGGGCATCCCTCCCAGCCTCCACGACTCCCGAGGCCACGTGCCACACCGATCCCCACCCGGCTGCGTTTCCCCTGTGATGTGGAGCCCAGACCTGGACGCAGCACTCCGGCCGTGGGGCACCAGAGCCATGTGGAGCGGAATCAGCCCCTCCCTCGATCTGGAGCCAGGCTTCTGGCCATGCACCTCGGGGGTTGGGGGTTGCCTTCTGAACCGCTGTCACACTGCTGGCTCGTGTCCCACCTGCCGCCAAGTCCCCCGAGAGCCCCTTCACAGGCACTCTCTCCAGCCGCTTCTCCCCCACCCCATTCCCTCCTCTGTCCGGCTCGCTGACCCGCTGTCCCCTCCATTGCGACCCCTGCAGGCTTCCGGGTTCACTGCCCCCACCAAAGGTGGGCACCTCCAGGTGGATGCCGTGGACTCGGCCCGGCCCGGCCCACCTCCGAGTTCTTCCTCTCTCTACTTGCACCTTCACCTGCCCGGCTCCCTGGCCCAGACCGGGGAGGTGCCACGTCCCGCACCCTTGCCGGCCCTTCTGCCCCACAACGAGTGGTGCCCAGACAGACGGGGGAGAGGAGGGCATCTTGCCCGGGATCCTCGTCTCCGAGCCGGCACCGGCCGTGCCGTTCCAGCGCAGGCCAACGGGTCGAGGTGCAGAAAGCGGAGGGGGCACACCCACCCCCTTGATTTCGCTGCACACCCCAAATGCCTTCCAGGGGCCTGGGCACACGCCGGCTCTGCAGCCTCTCCGGGGCCCTTGCAGTGCCAAGGGGCCTTGCAGCCCTTCCGCCGTTTCCCGTTCAGCGGTTTTCTTTGGGTTGGTAAGAAAACGGCCAGGAGGGCTGGCGAGGAAGCAGGAAAGCGTAACCAGTGGAAGGCAGTGACCATCTGACCTCTCAGGAAAACTCTGTGAATGAAGCAGAGGCGACTGCATCATAAAAGCCACATCTGGAAACATTTTGAAAGGCTTCGGAGTCCTGGAATTTGCTCTGCAGCTTGGCGTGCCGTGGGGCTCGGAGTCCGTCCGTGCCCAAATTCCAGGCTGCGCGGCGTGGCAGCGCTACTTTGCAGATGCGTGAGCGATGCGTCGGCTCCCGGGACCGGTGCTGCTCTCCAAGGTTCCCTCTTGTACATGGGCTTGCACACTGAACGGCAGCGATGGCGGGAGCCAGCCCCCCGAAAGCCCTCAGCCAAGAGGCCTTTTCCCAGATCGTAACGCACCTTCCACTTCTGCAGGGACTTCAGGCCTCTCACTCCCAGTGTCTGCTTTTCCCAGTCTCTGTGCGGGATAACCTCGCCCCATCTTCACAACAGAGTCGCCGAAAAGGGATTCTGCAGTCAAGAAGTTCTCCACCTTTCATGTGAGAGACATGAAAAATCTCACATCGGTGCATGAAATCTCTCACATTTAGGATGGCTCTTATAAAAGGGAGGGAGGAAGCACCAGAGCCTCACGGATCCTCTTGTGTCCCACGTGGAATGTCAGCCAGGACTTTGCCGCTTCACAAGGCACACCCCGTGCGCACCTTCTGGGTAGTGCATTTCCCTGGGGAGAGAAGTGGCCTTTTTTGATCCAAATATTCCACAGAAAGCACAGAACTAGGAGGTGGGCCCTGGTTGCTGTTGCTTTCGCGTCTCTCGCTTTTACATTTGTTTCCTTGTTTGTTTGTTTGTGATATTTAAATGCCGTCCTATTGCAAAAGCCTCAGGACGGCTTACATAAATAAAATACAAATATCAATATACATAAATTATAACAAAATATTAACATAAAAACCAACCTAAGTTGACCCACTCTGGCTGCAGATGAAAATACAATATTAAAAATTCAATATTAAAGCTTATTAAAATATAGATGAAATAAGGTCTCCTGCTGAAGGGGGACATGAGCTCATGAGAAGGACCTCAAAGGCTGTCGCAGAGAGGAAGGCCAAGATCTCTTCTCGCTGATTCCAGAGTGTAGGATATGGGATAACCGGTTCAAGTTGCAACAACCCAGATTCAGGCTGGACATCAGGAAAAGCTTCCTCACTGCCAGAGCAAGACGGCAGTGGGACCAGCTGCCTGGAGAGGTGGGGGGCTGCCCCACACCCACACTGGGACATTCAAGAAGAAACTGGGCAGCCACCTGAGTGGGGTGGTGTGACTTGGTGTCCTGCCACAGCAGGGGGTTGGGCCCCTTCCAGCTCTGCTCTGATGATTCTGTGATCGCCGAGATGCCCCTGGGGGAGGCTTGCTAGAAGGAGCCGGGAGGCGTCACTGGGCTCTGGCTCCTTTCCAGGCGAGGCAGTGGGAACTGTGGTCGTGGGGGCCCCGGATGAAGGCCAGGCTGCTGACACTCAGTCAGGGCAAGCGGGAGGCAGCGCGTGCCGGCTCAGCGATGCTCAACCTGTTCTGGGGCCGGTCGCGCTCTGCCTCACGGAGCGGCTGTCCTGCTTGCAGGTGCTCCTTAAGGCTCACCATCACTGGGTTATGTGTCCTGGCATGGTTTTGATGGTGGGAACGTGTTTAGAACGGGCAGAAATGATGAGCAGTGCGGAAAAAGCAACTCAAGAAAGGCTTTTTCAAAATTGCCCTCTTTTCAAAGGAAATTCACCCCTATATTAGGGTTAGGGGTGTGCACCAGGGTAGGGTTACGGTTAGGAAAACGAGGTGTCCTGGCATGATTTTGATGGTTGGAATGTATTTAGAATGGGTAGAAATAATGAGCTGCGCAGAAAAAGCTGCTCAAGGGAGGCTTTTTCAAAATCGCATTATTTTCAATGGAACTTTAGCCCTATTTTAGGGTTAGGGGTGTGCACCAGGGTAGGGTTAGGGTTGGAAAAACGAGGTGTCCTGGCATGGTTTTGATGGTTGGAACGTGTTTAGAATGGGCAGAGATGATGAGCTGTGCAGAAAAAGCTACTCAAGGAAGGCTTTTTCAAAATCGCCCTCTTTTCAATGGAACGTGAGCCCTGTATTAGGGTTAGGGGTGGGCACCAGGGTAGGGTTAGGCCAATGGTGGCGAACCTCTGGCACGCCTGCCACAGCGGGCACGCAGAGTCTTCTCTGTCAGCACGCAAGCCAAGTCTCCCCAGCATCGCCCCAGCAGCCGAGCATCAGATAACAGCGCACACAGCGGTCATGCGCATGCTTGGAACGCAGTAGCGGCGCCAGGCAATGATGTCAAGGGCCGCGACTCACTAGGCATGCCTTGTTCGAGCTTTCGCATGGCCAGTCCGTGTGCTGCCAGGGGAATATATGTATTTGCCTGGACTGGCTGTGAGGTGTTTTTTCTAAATGAAAGCCTCAGTTTTCAGGTTTTATTGCAGTGTTGGCATTTTGCGATAAATAAGTGGGTTTTGGGTTGCAGTTTGGGCACTTGGTCTCTAAAAGGTTCGACATCACTGGCTTAGGGCCTGGTTACCTGAAGGAGTGTCTGCTTCCATATGTGCCTGCCCCCCCCTTAAGATCTGGGGCAGACGCCCTTCTCCAGGTGCCCTCCCTGAAGGAGATTAGGAGGGCGACTACCTGGAGAAGAGCCTTCTCTGGGGTGGCACCCCAATTGTGGAAATCGCTCCCCGGAGAGGTGTGGCTGGCACCGTCACTGTATTCTTTTCAGC
This sequence comes from Varanus salvator macromaculatus, assembly GCA_023646645.1. NCBI lineage: Eukaryota > Metazoa > Chordata > Lepidosauria > Squamata > Varanidae > Varanus > Varanus salvator. The sequence goes on from JAIXND010000654.1 coordinate 120,906,037, forward strand.
GCCAGGCTAAAAACTTTTTATTTTCCCAATGTTTTAAGAACTGATGGTTTTAATTGGGGTTTTAGTATTGCTTATTTTTAGGTCAGTGTGTTTTTAAAAAAAAATGCATTTTGTATTGTTAAACCTTCCCGAGACTTCTGTAATGAGACGGGCTACAAAAGTCTTAAATAAATAAATAAGCAAGCAAGCAAGCAAGCAAGCAAGCATGGCTTGGGCAGCTACCAAGGAAAGGGCTTTTCTGACATGGCACCCGGCTGTGGGGCCAGCTCCCCAGAGAGGCCTGCTGTGAGCTTTTCCTTCCTCGGTTTCTCTTTTAAGCCGAGTGCCGCGTTTTAAAATTCCATGCTGTTGCTAGCTTCTGTTTGGTTGTTTTTCTGATCCTCAGACACTGAAGGTTTAAACGTTGGCATCGCGTGTTGTTGTCTCGTATTTTATGGTCTTACGGGTGGTGGACCCAGAGGGTCTCAGCGCGGGGGGAACAGAAACACAACCGACACATAAGCAAGCCAACAGAACGGCCTTGGGTATTTTTGCAGAAAAGGAGCTGCAGATCCTGAAGCGCACCGAGGGGGAGACCCGGAAGACCTTTCCGAAGAGGACGCCGCTGTTGGATTCCGAAGGCAGCGCTCCCCCCAATTCCTCCACGTCGGAGTTTGTCCCTCCGCTGGTGGAAGACAACGGCAAGAACATCATCCCGGTGTACTGCTCCATCCTGGCAGCCGTGGTGGTGGGACTCCTGGCCTACGTGGCCTTCAAGTGGTGCGTCTGGCCGAGGGGAGCGTGGCCGGCGTGGGGGCCTCCAGAGGGTGTGCGTTGCATGGCATGTATATCCCGCCATTTGTCCTCTCGCGAGCGTCCCAAGGGGGGCTCCGTAGCTCCTTTTACCCTCACGACAACAACAGCCCTGTGAGGTAGGGTGGGCTGAGAGGGAGTTCCTGGCCCCAAGTCACCCAGTGAGCGCCACGGACAGGCGGGGACTGGAAGCCGGCCGGTTCTCCCCGGTCCTCCGTCCGGCACTCTCGCTACTACCAGGTGTGTTTGGCCACAGCTCCCAGCACGAATGAAGGTGTCCTCGGGGTTCTGCCGTAATTGGGCCAAGCTGTGAGTCCTTTGGGGGCGGGGGGTCTTGGAGTGGAGCGGCCACCGCTTGGGAAAAGAGTGCTGGTTTCTCCTGGGAAAGGGATCCCGTACGGGGAGGTGGGGAGAGTTCTGGAGGGGGTCAGCCAAGGGCAGGCCCAAGATCACAGCCCATGGCTGGGTAGGCATGGCTTGCTAATGCCCGAGGCTGCACCGGGGTGGGCACTGGCAGGACCACCCCCTGTGGCAGCCCCCTTCTCCCCCATGGAAACCTTGGCTCTCGCTCTGATCCGGACCACGGGGTGGCGGGAAGGACGGGGGGAGCCACCTCTGGTGCTCGCCTCCTCCGGGCCACGCTGCAGCAAAGAGGGTGAGAAGAGGGACCTCTGGAGGGAGGGGCCCAGGGAAGGGACCGTGCCCAAAGGACCCTGCCCGGGGGCTGGCCCCACGCAGGCTGGCCGCGGGATGCCCGGGGCCAGAGCCGGGCCACCTGCGGCAGAGCGTTGGCTCGTTCCTCGTCGGCCCTTGCAGCCGCCCAGGTGCTGAATCGGCCCCCCTGCCGGCAAGGGGGCATCGTGTCCTCGGAGCCACGGAAAGCCGCCTCCCAGGCCTCCCAGGCCCCGGTCGGAGGCTGGCGCTGGGCGAGGCGAGGCGGCCCTCCCCGCTGCACCCGGCTCGCCGCTGGGTAGGATGAAGCCCCGCGTGGCTTCGCAGGCCGAGATCGGCCGGCCGCTTCCCTGCGCCACGAGGGCAGCCGAGAGGAAGGGCCCCCAGCCATGCGCTGTCCTGCTCTGTTCGCGCTTTGCGCCTGCCTCCCAGCGGATGAGCGGCTCTCCCGCACCGGCTGTGCGCTTGGCGTTCCTCACGCACGCTTGGCGTTGCTTGGCAGCCAGAGCTGCGTCACAGCATCTTCCTGGCTGGCTCCATGCGCACGAGGGGCCATGCAGTGTCTCCCCAGGCCAGGCGTTGGCCGGCCAGCATGGGGGGGGCGGGAGCCGCTGCCTGGGCCCCTCCGACTGTGTCTGCCTCCCGGCGGGCTCTCCGGGGCTGAGCCCCCTGCAGGAAGCTGCTCGGAGCGTCTTCGGTGGGGAGACCCCTTGTGCCTTGAACCTCAGCCGTTTAGTGAAGGATCAGTCAGGCACCCTCTGCAGAGAACCCAAGCTTGCAGAAGCGCTGCCGGGTAGAGGCCGGGCCAACGACAAGCTTCCAGAGCATGTGCAGAGCGTTTGATAGGCTGGGTCGCATGACATAGCAGCTGGTCAAGTGAGGACAAAATTAGGGGAACACAGTCAAAAGAATGTGAGAGAATAGCCTGGATTGCAGGAGATGGACTTGAGTATGCGGGAAAGCAAGGTTTTTTTTGTTTTTGAGTCTTAGCTGTGAGTTTTAATTATGCAAATTAGGGTTGTGAGGCTGCTAAGGAGCCTGACCTGCCAACTTTCTCAGCTGTTTCTGAGCATCAGGAGACTAGAGAAGGATTAACGTTGCTTGCAGCCTCTGAGGATAGCTAAGAATGCCGTCTTCTTAAGGCAACAGCAACGCTAAACAGTCACCTGGCTAGGAATTCTGGTGCTTTCTGAGAAAGGGGTGCAGGTTTGATTTTATAACACAAAGGCGCATATAAGCAACCTTTCTCTCCCAGGATTACTCTGAATTCCCCCACAACACAGCTTGCGCAAACTGGGAGCGGAATTCCCCATGACCCCCCGCGGCCCCATCCTGCGGGGCCGCGGCCCCATCCTGCGGGGCACACGCTGCCCGGTGGCTTTCCCAGCAAACACGCAAGTGCGAAGGAGGGGACTGCCCGGCACGCAGCGTCCCGGTGGCCCCGCCAGCTCGGAGGTGCCCCCAGGACACTTCTCGCCACTCCTTCCGGCCCTCCCCCCTTCAAAGCCCCCCTTGCCGTGTTGCAGTGAACCCTGCAGGCCTGATCGCACGGCCGAAGTTCTGCGCCGGCCTGCGTTGCGGTTTTGGCTTTCAGTGCGGCATTTCATGTGTCTCCCACAGACGGAGTTTCCCTCCTGCCCCTCCGTGTGCAGGACAAGCTCTCTTCTGCATGCCTGCCTCTCGCCCCCGCATACCCCGTGCAGCCATCGCTCCCCCCTCCCTTTCCGGGCACGAGTCGGTTCGGCTGCTCATGCCCCTTTTTGGAAAAGTGAGGCGGAAGGGCAGAAGATCGAAAGGAAGGAACTCCAGAAGCGCATATCCAAGATGGGGAGACAGCTGTGCTTGCAGTGCAGCAGCCGGAGGGGCAAGGATGCCGGGAGCAGCGGGGGGATTGCGCTACAAGGACGGGCCCTTTGGGGCGCATCCTGCCCGCTCCCAGGCACCCCCCAGCAGTTCTTGGAGGCACACCGGAAATACAGTGAGCGAAGGCTCATCATTCATGGGGGGCGACATTGCGCAGTGGCCAGAAGTTTCGCGGGCAGCTCATAAAATCACGCAGGCAGGGCAGGGCGAGGACCCGTTAAGGGCTTCCTCGGATCAAGGCCGTAGTGGGTGCATCCGCCTTCCAGTGATCCCTCCCCTCCTCTTGTCTCTCCTCTGCCCTTTCTTACCAGCCCTCCCCGGGGGTGGATGCAGGGCGAGAGCGTTGGGCTGGGAACAGGATGATCCCGCTTCAAGTCCCCTTGTGGACACAAGGCCGCGGCCAGTCGCAGGCGCTCAGCCCGGCCTACCTCGCAGGGTTGTTGTGAGGCTAGAATGCAGTGCCGGAGGCTCGCGTACATTTCCGGGCGCCTCGCAAGTGTCCAATCTGGTGTAGCTTAATGCTTAGAGCCAAAAATGAAAGGCTGCGAGCTGCTCGCCCTCCCCTTTCTGAAATGTTTCCCTATCACTCCCATTATCACCACTGGCTGTGCTGGTTAAGGCTGGTGTGGGTTGCAGGCCCAAGCACGTGGGGGTCACCCTGCCCTGGAGAAGGGGCTCCTCGGGGGCCGCCCGTCTCCCGACATCGAGTGCGCCGTTCCTGCTTTCCCACCAGTTAACCTCTAGGTGGCGCTGGGGAGCAGGGCAACTGCGCAAGTGGAAAAAGCGGGGTGTAATTTTTAAACTACGCACTGTTTTCCCGTCGCTAAAAAACACTTGAAAATGCTCCTTAGACACAGAAGCAAAACCGCAGGGTCCCCAAGGCTTCTGAGGCGCCTGTAAAGACCGTAAGCGCATGCCAAGCGCATGACCAATGCCTTGTGCAGGAAAGCGCTGTGGCGTTCCGGGAAGGCGGCTGGAGGAGTCATCTCTGCTCCTTGCACACCGTCGGGGGGCGGGGGGGATATTTCTATTCCCAGATGCGCCATTGGAAAAGCACCCTGGAACTGGGGAGAAGGAAAGCAACACGGCCGAGTTGAGAGTCACCCCCACTCGGCCCCACATGTCCAAAGGCCACGCATGCGGGTAACGTGGCATTCCCCCACTGCAGCGGTCACGTGGGCTCAGTTCATCCCACGAGCCGTGCCGCGTCCGGGGGCCACGCTCTCCTCCCAGGGGGCTGTGTGCACCATGCACGACGTTCCGCGGATCAGAGGACGCCCCTTTTCTTCCCAGGCCTTTCCCTGCAGGAAAAGCGCCATCTGCTCCGTGTCCTGCAGTGTCAGACGCGGATCGTGTGCGTCCAAACTCTGCGGCGCTCTTCTGTGCTGGCGGGAGCTGCGTCAGCCCAGGCACATGGGCCTTTCCCTGGGGTCTGATCCGGACCCCCATCCCGCTCCGGATAGGCCCACCGAAACCAGGACTCGGGGCCATCCTTCCAGTGGGCCGGCACTGAACTGGGCTGGATCAGACCCGGCCCACTGAACCGAGCGCTGGCTTCCCTCTGGCCTCCCCTGCCCGCAAGTCACCTGTTTCATCTCCCACCTTCATTCCTGCCCCCCAGGCCCCTCCCGGATGCTTCCCACCCCGACATCCTCCTTCCAGCCCAGCCTTTGGGGCCACTTGTCCCCGGGGCCAGCGGACAGCGGATCGCAGCCGGCCCATTTTCACGGCCTTTGCAGACCTGCTGAGAAAAGCAGAGACGCCGGCCCTTCTCCCACGGGGCTCTCCACACACGGCCCTGTTCTTTTTTCATTTATAATTTTAATTCTTTATTAAACAAAAACAATGCAACTACTATGGTCACTAGACTAGATGGCCCGGGAGGCCCCTTCTGACTCGCTCTGTTTCTATGTTTCTATGTCACGGTATAATTAAACATTATTAATAAACGTAATTTAACAATGCAGCAATACTGCTACCTCCAACAAGACCAACAACTCAAGTTACTTCGTAAAAGTCCATTTATTCAGATCGGTATTTCGGCGGTTCGTCACAACTCTTGTGGCGGCTCACACCCCTTTCCTTTCATTAAAATGTTGTCGATAAATGCCCTTCAGACACTTTCAATTTTGTTTTCACTCATCAAACCATTTTCCACTTAATATCGCAAGTTATTAATGGCGATATCCCAGACTTCTTTCTGCCAGTCGGCTTCCATTTTCCAGCTCCTTGCTATTATTAATCATCGATTACCGTATTTTTCGCTCTATAAGACGTGCCTGACCATAAGACGCACCTAGTTTTTAGAGGAGGAAAACAAGAAGAAAAATATTCTGACTCAAAGGGGCACATCATCACAGGCACATTCCCCATCACTTCCCCATGGGCTGCACATCTGGCAGACTTACTGCACACACATATTCGCTCTATAAGACGCACAGAAGTTTCCCCTTACTTTTGAGGGGGGGAAAAAGTGCATCTTATAGAGCAAAAAATACGATATTTAGTCTTTGGTCCCATCTGTTCCCTAAACAATGGCATGACTGCCAGTCCAGGCTCACCCCCAGCGTCTGGCCCTTTGCTGAAGCCCCAGGAGCTGGGAGGGCTCCCCCGCGCCGGCACCTCGCCCCCCCCCCCCGGGGCCAGGATCCCTGCACCCGCCATGGCTCGGAGGGGCGGCCAGAGGGGGCGGCTTCTCAGGGCTCCCCCCGATTGTCCCCGCAGCTGGACCACGTGCAAGCAGAAGCACCAGCTGGCCAAGGCCCGGGCGGGAGAGACGGCCGCCTCCCCGGAAGGCGAGAAGCTCCACAGCGACAGCGGCGTCTTCCTCGACACCCACAGCCTGCAGGAGCACCACCCGCTCGGCAAGGGTAAGGCGGGCACGTCCCAGCTGGTCCCGGCCGTGGGAGGGGGCCTGGCCCGCCCTCCGGCTCCCCCTGCACTGGGGCTGTGGCCGTGCCGCAACAGCGCACAGCTGCTTGGCGGAAACTGGCGCCTGCTGCCCGAGATTCGGGCTCGAAATGCTTTTCAAAGGCAAGTTTCTCGCCCTCGTGAAGGTTGCTTTATGCTCAGGAGCCGGTGGGTGATGACCGCCCAGAGAAGCAGTGGGGGGCGGCTGGCTCTTGTACGGAGCACGGACTTGCCGGTGCCACAGGGGTCTTTCCGGTGGGGCCGGCCCTGGCACCAGATGGAGTGAGGCACGTCCTTCAGGCAGCCGAGGCTGGGAAGGGGCCCAGGCAGTGCGGGAAGGACCCAGAGAGGCTGGCTGCCCCCGGAGGACAGCCAGGTGGGCTGGACGGGGGGGGGGTGCTTTTGGCCCAGATGTTCCAGGCCCCCAGGGAAGGTCGGGGGCAGAGGTCTTCCCCTGCTCAAGAGCACCAAGCCAGGAAGGGTCCGGGGACTGATCTCAGGGTTTGCAAATGTGCAAAAATTGTTCAGGAGGAGAACCGGAAAGGGCCAAATTTCAGCTCCCAGAATAACCCCGTGCCCTGAGCTGCTGAGTGGGAGAGAAGGAAGAACCCAGTCGCTGGGAGAGGGTCCCTAAAATGGAGACCGCTCAGTGGCGCAGAACATTGACGGCAGCTGTGCACGTGTCGTCCGGGGCCAGAGTCTTCTTCCCACTGCCCGCTCTGAGCAAAGAGGGAGCCGGGAGGAAAGGCGGGAAGAGCAGTCCTGTTGTTTGGGTGGGTGGTGTCTGGGTTCGGCACAAGAAGCCATTTTTAAGTGTCCGGAGGAGGCGAGCCGAAGATTGCAGCTCAGAAGGAGCACTGGGCGTCTCCCGCAGAAGGGCCAAACTGGAGGAAGGCGGTGAGGGCAGCCGGCCGGCCCGGGACCCTCCGGCAGCCCTCCACGTCGGGATCGTTCCTTGCAAGACGCCAGCCGTTTCCCTCCCGCGCCGAGTGCAGGCCGTGCTGCCTTCTGTTGGGACAGAGGGAGCCCTCCGGGCCCTCTGTGTCTGCAGCCCCTCCTTGACCCCTCCGCCTTCTCCCATGCAGGGCCCAAGGCGGACCCCCGGATGTACGCGAACCTCCCGCCCCACAAGCAGGAAGAAGTGGAGCGCCTGCTGGAGAGGCCCCCCCACTGCAAAGACTGGCGCCGCCTGGCCACCCACCTGGGCTACGAGGAGGACGCCGTGGCCACCTTCGGCCGGGGGGAGGCCCCCGCCCACACCCTGCTCTCGGATTGGTCGTCCAGGGAGGGGGCCACGCTGGAGGCGCTCTGCACGGCCCTGGAGGCCATCGAGCGGGCCGACGTCGCGGAGAGCTTGAGTGCCCCCGCCGAGGTCAGCTCCGTGGTGTGAGGGACGCGGCGCCCCGCGTGGGGGACTTGCTCGCGCCACTCTGCTCGTGCGTTTGGGTTTTGCTAAGTGGGGGGGGAGTGGGGAAGGGGGGAGGACGGGAAAAGTCGGGGAGGGGAGACACGCTCGGTTCGGAAAGGGAAAGGGACGGAGCGGTGGACACTGGAGCGAAGGGGCAGGGACCGTGGGCTGGGCTGGAGCGAAGGAGCGCCCACCGAACCCGTGGACGGGATGTGGCGCTGGAGCGCGATGCCTCCGGAACGCCGACCAGCGCCGCTCCCTTGGCTGCCCCGGGTTGCGGGGGCTGCGTGCTCAAAGGGGGGGCAGGCCGGGTGGGGGCTGCACGCCTCTTCCGTCTTGCCGGCAGAACTCCCCGCACGCGGCCCGTGGTGGGGGCAGTGCAACGGGGGGCGTCTGATACGGGCACGAAGTCCTGTCCAACGCGGAGCAAACTCAGAAACCGTGAAAACCGAGAACGTTGTGTAGGGTTCCCGGCCCTTTTGCCGGAGGACAGACACAAGAGGTCCCTTCACCCCTGAAAGAAGCATTACAGCCGAGAAATGGGAATCGGAAGGGGCGGGACCTCCCAGCCCCGTTTCTGCCCTTCTGTGCCCTTCAGAGCCTTTGGAGGGTATAAGCTGGGCGAGCGCATCACGCCCTGCACCTGGTGGCTGCACTGACCCACGCGGAAAGCTGCTGGCCTGGCATTTGGGGATGGGAAGTGGCCTTCGGAGTCCCAGCTGACGCCCTGGCAGGGTCCTGTCTTGGCCAAAGCCGGCCTGTTCTGCCCCAAGCCAACACAATTCACGCCCTGGGCAGGAAAACTACCCTCAGCAGCGCAGTTCACTCCTCTCAGACTCTGAACAGAAAGGTCTTCTTCATTCCATTTCTGTTCCATTCAACAACTGAGACTTTCTGAGAAGTTTACGGCATAATGTAAAAACATCAGAGTTCCTTCTCTTGAAAGAGCAGCCTTTCCTCCCTGGGGCATTTATCAGGTGCTTGTCCCCATTGATTAGGGGCTCGTTAGACAATGCCATCATCCTCCAGAGTCACTTCTGGGCCAAGCCAACTCTTCTGGTGAGTTACTAGAAGGCGAGGAAAAAGCAGCTCAGAAAAGTGAAAGACGACGCGGTGTCCACTTGTGTGTTTGCACTGTTCCTCTGCATCACAGCGCCACCTAGAGTCCATGCAGCAGAATGCAGGAAAGGAAACCCCCCTTATGCAAGGAAGTAGGAACCCTGCCGGGTCGAACCAAGAGTCCATCTTGTCCGCCACGTTTTCACACGGTGACAAACCAGCTGCCCCAATGGGCACGTGCAAGAGGGACACAAGTGGCGGGTGGGGGGGGGGGGAACAGGGCCGCTCTGCTCCTGGAGGGATCCTGGAGCCATTCAGAGTAGCAGCCATGGGTACTGGCTCAGGATTCCCTAGATCCCAAGGATTTGCTCCAGCCCCCGTTCAACACCATGTAAATTGGAGGCCATTGAGGAAGTGGATTCCGTATTTTAATGATGCGCTGTGTGAAGGACAGTTCCGGTCATCTCTCCTGAATCTCCCGCCCACTTGCTTCCCGGGATGCCCCCTTTGGCTTCTAGCATTAGGACACAGGGAGAGAAATGCCTCCCACCCACTGTGTCCGCACCCTGCAGGGCCTTGGTGAAAAGCCAGAGCGGCCGTCGTCTGGGCGCATCCACATGCATGGAGAACTTCAGAGTGGGAGGCAAGCGGTTTCCAGCTTCCAGCGCTTGGGCAGGTCCTTGGCCCACCTGCCCTTGTTTGGAAGGGACCGTTGCCCCCCTCCCTCGCTGCTGCACGCCCAGCCTTGGCTTGGGTCGGGGGACGCCGGGGACCCCCCTTCACACGTGGCTCTCGCTGCTGCCAGAGCTGATGGGAAGGGGCGGCTTTTCCAGCTGATGGGGGCTGGGAGGGCCACAGCTTGGGTTCCGACAACACAATAAGCCATCCTCGAGGGTTGTGTGTGGGTTGACAGCCGGGCTGTTGTGCTGCCTGAACCCCGTTGAAACACAGCGTGATGCACAGCCGTGATGCACAGCCTAGCAGCCAACCATGAATTTCTTCATGAGCTGTTCATGGCTAGCCGGGGCGGCTGGGCTTAGAGCATGCGATGACAGCTTGCCCGCAACCAGGTCCAGCGGATGCACTTGTGGCTGCCCGACTCCTGGGGGAAGCACAGAGCCCCGTGCCGCGCAGGCCGGCACTGGCCCGCTGGCTGTGCTGGCCCGCGGCGGCGTTGAGACCCCGGGAAGAGGCGGCTTTTTCGCAGGAGCCAAGCTGAACGTTCTGCTGCCTCGCCTCGCCTCGCCTCGCCTCGCCTCGCCTCGCCTCGCCTCGCCTCGCCATTTGGGCCTGGCCTTGCAGCACGCACCTGGATCTGGACTTCGTGGCCTGCTGTCTCCAAATAAAATACTCTCCGGCACCAGCTCTCCCGTGTTTGGGAAGGGGCCGCTTTTCAGGACCTGCCGAACCTGACCCTTGCCTTCTGTGCCAAATAGTTCCCGTTGCCAGAGTTTCTCGGAGAGCACATGGAAGAATCCGCTGGCTCCGAGGCCCGGGCGGATCCGGGTTTGCGACAGTTCTGCTGCCCTGGCAAAGCAGCCCGTCCCTTCCCCACATCTCCCTCCCAGGGCAGCCTCTCTTGCTGCCCCGAAAATGCTACGCGGAGTCGGGTGACCACCCTGGGGAACGGGGTGTCCTCTGGTGCGGGAGGAACCATGGGGAGCAGCATCCTTCCTCTTGCGGGAGGGACACTGTGCGCCCAAGCAGCGTCTTCGGGGCAGGGGGATCGTTACAGCCGAAACACGAGCGCTCGCAAGCCTCTTGCATCTGCACAAAAGAGGTTTTTGGTGGACCTGCTGGTGCAAGCTTGGAGAGTCCAGTTCCTCCCCACAAATAGAAGCATGTCCCATCATTCCCATGTGAGCTTGTGAGTGTTGTGGGATCTTAGGGAAGAAACCAAACCTCAGCAAGGCTCATCATGAGTCTAGTTCTCAGTGAGGTGTCTGAGATCTACCACTTTTAGCCCACATGATCGACTACTTCAATCCAGAAAGATTCCCACATCTGAAATTGACCTGTTGGAGCTAAAGTGCACAGCCTAAGTTTTTATGGGGGGGGGGGAGGTATTGAAATGTTGGAGCCCTCACCTAGAATCAAAAGATTCAGCTTACTAAGGACTAGGCTGTTGAAGCACCTGCTTTGTTGGTGCCTATGTTTACAGATGCCTTTGAGTGCTACAACCCAGCTTCCCTCCACTGTAAACCTGTAATATACTTTCTTTTATCTCATTCTTTTATAAGGAAGGTATTTTGGGTTGGGTTGGTGTGTTCGTGTAACTGATCTCATTGTTTATTTTATTGTATTTTATTTTATTTGGTTGGCTGGTTGGTCCTGGCTCTCTACTGTGTTCTGTGGAGTTAAGGAGGCTGTAACTTTCCCACATGCCAAGCGGCTACATTAAAAACAATTTTGGGTAAAGCGCTTCCTTTACTGTTGCGGGTGGGAGACAAAGTTGGCGAAGGCCTGACCGGGCGCAGGGCTGTTCCAGGGGACAGCATTTTCACACGAGGAGACCTGGACGTGGCGGAGACCCGACATGGCATCCAGAAGTTGTAGGCCTGTTTTGCTTGTCTAAATGCAAAAAAGGAAAACATGCATCCAATTACACCCCTAAAGGGCGTTCGCTCCACGTTTCGACACAGATGGCTCCCCGCGAGTGTGGGAGGCATTTTTCTCAAATGCACTTTTCTCAAAGGGCCCTGAGAGGCGGTGCTTGGATCCCGTGGTCCCCAAATTCAGAAGGGGCTTGGCCTGATTCAGGCTGCAGAAGGGTCCTTCCCAGTAGCTCTTTGGTGAAAGTCTCAAAAGCCGCCGGGGATTATGGCGGGTTTGATGTGCATCCTTCGCCCTTGCATTAAACAATCCTGCTCCGGCTGCCTCTCCGACTGCTGTTGTCCAGATGTGCTGGACCACAGCTCCCTCCCCCTCCCAGGATTACCAGCAGCCCTGCTCCTCGGGACATCTGGAAGTCGAAGGCTTGCTGCTTCAAAATGGCAGTCCATCCACAGGCATGAAATATAAAAGGCAGAGGCGAAATGAAGCGACGGGCGCAGCACCGAGAGCGCGCGCGGAATGGATTGGTGCCTCCAACACCTCACTCGTACAAGCGCGTGGGTTTGCACGAGCCAAAGTCCTGGATGGCCGGGAAAAGAACAAGGACAGCAACTCCCCAGCAAAAGGGGGGGGGTGCTTTTTGGGGTTCTGTGCAAAAGATGTTCTCGGACCTGGATTGTCCCCAGGATGAGGTCTGTGCATGATGCTGGTCCTGAGGACCAAGCTTTCGCCCCGCCATGCCCCACAGGCAGCCGAGGTACAGCGCCTTGGACATCCAACTGGCCACCTCGTCTAAGCCCCGGTGACGGTGGCCAGTGTGCAGCTGCATGTCTTCAAGGGACAATGCATGTCGGACACGCCAGTTTTTGTGCGATTCTGCCGCTAGAACAGAACCAGCGAGCCAGCAAATGTTCTGCCTCGTATGCCTGAAACAGCCCCCCTCGTACAAAGGGGAAACCAGCTTAGGATACAATCCTGTATATGCTTAGAAATAAGCCCTCAGCTATGCCAGGGTTCACAGCTGGGGAAGCTGAGAAGTATTCCAGACGTTCTGGATCACAACTCCACCATCCTGGGCTGGCGAGGGCTGATGGGAGTTGTAGGGGAAAGTACCCGGAGGGCTGCAAGGTTTGGTCTGGCTTTCACACGCTCAGGCCAAACCCATCGAAATCCGTGGCACTTCCAAATGACCAACTTGCCCGGTTAATTTCCTGGATTCTGCTCTGCGCACGGCTAAGTCTGGATTGTCTTTCAACGACTGAGGCATTTCACGGGGTCCGTTTCTCACGTGTGATCTAGAAACTTGCGTTTCTGTCCCTAAAAGGAATGAAGTGGAGATCTCCAAGGAGCTGCCTTCTGCACCCAGGGCCACCATCTTGTGCACTCACAATAGCTGGCAATGCTGTGTTTTGTTCTGGTGGCCGGCGAGCATCACTGGATGAAATTCCACATTCGGGACAGTCATCACGGCTGGAAACTTCTTGTGCAAAAAAACAACTTGAGATTTGGTGCAGCCAAAGTCATCGCACTGGAGTTCCTTTGTTCTGATGCGGAATTGGAGTAGACTTGTGGAGTTCATGCAGATGTCCCGGAGGGGGTCTGTCGCAAGTCAGGGTCCCAAGCTGACGCGGTTTGTTGTGCTGCCAAAAATTCCTAAGCCGAAGGAAATGCTCCCACGGTGCCCCTTGCACAACTCGGTCCCGTCACCCCTGCCAGCGTTTCCCAGATGTGCAACAGATGTTGCGATTTCTGAAAGAGCGTGGGGGCGGCATCGGAGAGCCACCCTCTGAAGTTGGGTCAATGTAATCTTTTGTTGAAAGGGTGTATTAATCAAGCCAGGGAGTATCCCGGCTTTTGGGGCCTCGAAGCATGCCGGGAGCGGCAGCTGCACCGAAAGTGCCGAAGGCCATAGTGGCGGTGTCAGCAGAAAGGCTGAGAAGACGCTGCGGATGCTGAGCGCAAGGGACACGCTGATCGCCATCTTCAAATATTTGAACGGCTGCCACGTGGACAGTGCAGGAAGCGCGCTTTCGGCTGCCCCAGGGGTTGGGAGCTGCACCAATGCGTCCAAAGTCCAAGAAAGAGGATTTGGGCTGAAAACGAGGAAGAACTATCGGAGCTGTCTGAAGGTGGAGCAGATTGTTTCGGAAGACGTGGAGCTCCATTCCCGTAGGTCCAGGAGAGGAAAGTCTGTGGCAGGGGCTGAACCTGGCCCTTACCTCCAACTGGCATGAAAGGTTTGCACGAAAGCTGGACCCCAGCAGCCGCTCTGTGGTTAGAGGAACAGGGTCTGTGTGCCAGTTTGTGGCCCAGACGGGTTGGATACGACCCCAGACTGGAGGCTCTGGGCCTGTTGCAACTAGAAAGAAAAGGCACCTGCGGGTTGTGGATGCTGGTCTTTCTCCTCTCACCACCCCCATGGGGCACTGCCCCAATGCCCCTTTGGAAAAGGCCCAGAGAAATGAGTAACTACCTGTCTGAGTAGATACAGGAGTTCTGGCACAAAAGGCCTTTTCAGAAACATTTAATCAACAAACAGAATCAGTGATACTACCCATGCATTGTTACTAAACCTTAAGCTGCTAGTCCACATGAGAGCACGGCTGCATATTTCACCTGCGCCTCCAGCATTTCACAAAGGACTATGGGGCAGGCAGCAATTCATGGCTGGACTCCCCGCTGCCTCCTGTGCATTACAACAACAGGGCCCCGGATGGGCAAGGGTGTGCCTTGGGTCCACATGGACATTTGTGTTTAGGTGCTCAGGGGCTAGAGCTCAGCTGCCCCCCCGGGGGTGGGTGTGGGGAACACTTGGCTCTGAAGGGCCACTGGCCCAGCAGAAAAGCCAGTGGGGCCTGCAGGGGGCCTGCGGGGAAGGGGCTGCGGCCGCACCTGGCTCCGTCCCTGCCCCCTCCTCTCCCTGTTCCACTGTCTCCGTGGGGCGTGTGGGATTGGGCTGCCTGGGGCCTGCCACTCCCCAGACCAGTTCCAGAGAACTGGAACACTGGAAGAAACCCACTGCGTGGCACACATCCTATTATTAGCAAAAATGAAGGCATGTATCGCCCAGAAGAAATATTGCAGCAAAAATCTGCCCTTTTATTTATTATATTCCTATCCGACCTTTCTTCCGTTCAAGGAACTCAAGGAATCCTTCCCCTTCTTTCCATCTTATCCTCACAACAACCCTGTGAGGTGGGCTAGGCTGAGAGGCAGGGACTGGCCCAAAGTCACCGGGTGAGCACCAAGGCTGAGTGAGGATTAGAAACCGGGTCTCCCAACTCCCAGTCCTGTGCACTTAACCACGACATCACACTGACTCTGTGTGCTAATTTATGGGGGGGGGGGGTGCAAATTTATAAATAATTTTAATGATGCAAATAGGAAGACAGTGCATCTCACCCCACTGGGGACGCTGCAACCAGGTGCACCTTGTTCCGTTCGCCTTGTTTGTGGGCCTCTCAAAGCCCAGATGCTTCTTTTGGGGGCAGGGGGGCTCTATTTGTGTGGCTTGGACTGGGCAGCCTTTCAGGAAATGCCTCCAAAAAACACAGCAGTCTTCTAGCCGTCCTTCGAAGAGAGGACTGCCCTGTGCAAAATAGGCCACACGGACACGCCCCCACAGACGCTCTTGCCTGGCTGCTTCCTCCGCACCAGGCGCAACTGTTTTGGTTCCCAATTTTGCAGGCCTCCCTGCGTGCTGGATGGGTGTTCTGTGGCTCGGCCGGATGCTTTCGAGGGGCTCCTGCTCTTTTGGGATGCTGAAGGCTCTGGGGCGGATTACGTGCCACTCCGGGAGTGCCTGCAGGAGGGCGACGCCATCGGCCCCAAATAAGCTGCGTGGGTCTTTCTCGCCAAAGCGCAACAGATCAACCTAAGCAGAGCGCTGCCAGTCAGACTAATGCTCCCTTCCGACAGTGGCTGCCCGGCTGCCCACGGGAAACCCACAACATCTGAGCACAGCTGCTCTCGCCTGCCCATGTTCTCCAGCACCTTGCATAGCAGGCATGCAGCCTCTGATGCGGAGTTTGGCTTGTAGCTATGAGGACTAGTTGCCACCAGAAAGCACTTCCTGAAAGTTGGGACCCCCAGGGTATGGAATGGGCTTCCACGGGAGGTGGGTGAGGGTATTCAAGGACAGGCTGGAGATGCACATGGCAGCATGTCATGAGTGGAGCCGGCTGGAGCCAGGGGTCAGACTAGCTGGCCCGGGACTCGCTCTGCTTCCATGTTTCTATAAGACTTTTCCTCTCTTTTTAACCTCCTGTTTAAAGCCACTCAAATGAGCGGCCACTTCCCTCCCCTGGGCCCATCGCGAGCCCGGCGCTGCGGCTCGGAAGGGCGCCTGTGCGGCCAGCAGCTGCTCTGCGGAGCTGGCCCTGCCCGGCCCACCGACGTGCCCTCGCCTGGGGAGCGCGTGGCCTTCGCCCAGGCGATCAAAGGCGCCGAGCACTCAGCGGCTGGGGGCGCATCTGTTGTTAATGCAAGCCAGGCTGGGAAACTGGATACAGGGCGGCATGGAAAGCGAGGTCGGGCAGAGGCGGGGGGGGGGGGGCTTAGAGGAGCAGGAAAGGCTCCCCCCACCCCCACCCCCCACCCCGTCTTGCTCGCTCGCTCCCTGTCCCAAGCCCCTCGCAGCCAGATTCCCCAGAATGGACCAGGAAATGCTCCGGAGGGGAAGTGGGCTCTGTGTTATTCGCTTTATGTTAGTCACTTGTTCTTTCATCCAGTGCATTTCGATCCCACCCCCTCTGGACACGTTTGGTCAAAATCCTCCGTGGGAAGTGCGGCACCTCACAGCAAAACGTTTGCATAGGAACAGGCGATGCGGGCGCACACGCCCCGGAAGCTGTTTAGCAATCAACAGCAAGTGGGGAACCCCAACAGCTCGCTAGAAACGGTCAGAGCTTTGGGCGGGGGACTCAGGAGGTCGGGGTTCGAGGTCCCGCTTGGCTAGAAAGCTCATTGCCTGACTTTGAGCCAGCCTTGGTTTCTCAGCCTAACCCACCTCACAGGGTTGTTGTTGTGAGAATAAAATGGAGTCGAAGAGGGAGACGCGTGCCACCTTGGGTTTCCTATAGAAGGGAGAAATGTGGGGTTTGAGTACAATGTAGTAGGAGTAGTAGGGTCACATTATTATAATTAATAATAATTAATTATCATTAAGTCCCTCGTCCATTTGTCTGAGGCAGCACATGAAGGAGAGGCTCAGACGAATAGCAGCCCTTACAACGGATATTTATGCATCAGCCACATGATTGTAACTTCCCCCGAAAAGGCGATAGGACCAACTTTATAACAACTGATCCAGAGAAGGAATTACCGTCAGCCCAGTTCCAAGCTCCGCGTCTGCCTAAGCCAAGCAAAGCTGCATTCAGTAAGAGGCACATACACACCTCTGCATCCACAAGAAAACAGCACATTTGGCTTGCATTCATACATTTCCTTAGAAAATCATTTATAGGACACATTTTGGCCTCGCAGAGGAGCCCGGGGCAGCTCACGTTAAGAACTCGCGAAGAAATGCCATCGAAAGCAGGCAACACAGTCTGAGATGGAGAAGAGAAGGAAAAACGAGCGATCCTCTGCGGGGCAAGCCGGAGATGAACGGCTGGCTTAGGAGCCACGGAAGGCAAGCCGAGCAGGAGCTTTTCTAAAGGCTGGTGGCTGGACTAGGACATCTTGCGGGAAAGGCCTCTGGCTTGTTTTCTGAGCAGGGCGCCAAACCCCTCCCTGTGCCCCCAGATACAGCCGTGCTTTGTGAGGTGCTCTGAGAGTCCCCATCTAAGAATGCAGAAGGGTTTGGGTTGCATTCAGGAGCCGGTTTGCCCAAGCTGAGTTGGGATCTCTGAGGGGGGCAGGACATTTTCCGGGTCTGGGAAACCCCCCAGGGAAAACCCTTCCTTCTGGACGGTACGTGAGCAGGCGGGGACAGAGCAGGCCCTCCTGGGAGACACCGATTCTCTAGACCCATCCCAGGCTGGGTTTCGACTGCATCCACCACAGCCACCTTGACCCAGAGAAGGACGGGGGCGCGCACAGGTTGGCCGGTGGGGCAGCTGCTGCTTCACCAGGTGTTGCAATGCTCATTTGGAGCTGCTTGCGAGATCACGCCCTTGCAAAAGGTTCACTCCACGTTTTGCAACCTCCGCTTATTAAAAGCTCTCCTTGGGCATCAACAATATTGTTCAGGGAAGGTCTTGCGCAGTCAGAACCGAGGGACGCTGTTTGCAAAGCATGGGATGGAGAGCAAGGAGTTTTAAAAGTGGGTTGGCGGGTTTAGCGAGCCGGGGTGGAAAGAAGCAAGCGGTGCCCCTTCACCCCCCCCCCTCCACTCCAGGGGTTCAGGAGACTTTAACCCAGACAGAACCAACAGGGAAATGACCTTCAGCAGCCGGCGTGAGGAGCTGGGGGCTAGGCTGGCAACCGCGGATCCGGCAGGGCCAGAGTCAGCTTGTTTCAGCTTACCTAAGCCATCAGAGCTGTGACAGGTTGGCCGTGGGGGAGATGCACTGGAAGGAGGAACAGCTGAGGAATGAGGACGGCAGCCCCCTCCTGGCGCCCTTCCAGAGACAGAGCCGTCTCCCAAGAGGGCCGCTGCCCCATTGACGGACCACCTCTAAAAGCTGGTGCACGGCCATTGGAAAGACACGCAGTGGCAAGAGCTGCCGGACTTGGCGACTCAGATCGTAGGGTGGCTGCTAAGGATGCGTGAGGGAGGCGGGAAGCCGCTGGATTTCCTCAGCTCAGCCCCCTGGACTCTGGTCCGCTTTTCTCTTCCCTAAGTCCACCTCATGCTGAGTCTTTGCACAGGTGTCAGGCAGGAAGGGAGCTCAAGAAGAGCACAGGACTTGAGGGCTTGGCATCCTTCGTGCAAAGAATATGCTATTTCTGCATGAATGGTAGCATTGGTGCATTTTTTGCAAAGAATAACAAATTCGGCGTACCTTGCGCCGAGAATCCGCTAGTGTTCCAAGGTGCTGGCAGACGTGGCCGCATCTCGGCTGGCGTCCTGGCCAGGGCTCAGCGCAGAGAGGTCCACTGAGTGCGAGAGAGCCAGATTGCAACCTGGTCCTCGCGTCCCTAGTGGCCACGTGTCTGTTTTTGCAGGGAGCAGTCCTTCATTTATAGGGCAGCCCTTTATCATGGTGCAAAGACAGCGAAATGCAAGGCTGTGAGCTACACAAGCTGCTGGGGCTGAGGCCAGGCTAGGCCAGGGAGGGCCGTGTCCCAGAGAAGCCCGCGGGACGTCGGGAGCGGCCTTGCGTTGGAGACCTCCGCCTGCAGAACCACCACTGGAGGATTTGGAGGCAATGCCAAGAGGCTCCGAGCGGCAGCCCCCTGCTGGGAGCCCTTCCGGGAGAGGCTGGGGTCTCCTGCCCTCCAGGTGGCCAGTGAGGACCGCTCCAGTCAAGTGCAGGGTGGTGCGTTGGACTGGATGCTGCTCTCTCTGTTTGGGTTGTGGTTTTCTGGTTGGCTTTTTCTTTGAGTCTTGCTTTCAAGGGTGCTGGCAAACCTTTTGAGCGCCTTGTTTGGGGTCAAGGCAAAGCAGAAACCAAACAAACCCATAGCCCACTAGCAGCTGGACAGTGGCCACCTGCTTGCAGGCTTCCACACCTCCGTCAGATGCACAGTATTTCCGGTCAAGCGCTATTTCTACATCGGCTTTTCCACGAAGCGGGTCGCCGCCGTCTTCTTTGGCACAACGTTCACATCGTTCGCTCGCGACGATTCCAAAGCGGGTGCCACATTTGTGTCTGCCTCAAAGCCCCCCAGGAAAACCCACATCACGACGTGTGAACTCTTCCCGTGACCCCTCGTTGTCCCTCTTGACTGACATGGGGCCCATGGCTGGGCTGCTCCTGCAGCAGCTGTCCTTTCCTTCGTCTCTTCTCCTTCCGAGGAGCCCTGCAGGCAGCTTGCGGCAACCGTGGGCTGGGGCTGTTTAGTTTGGCTTTTGAAAGAAATCCGCCTCCATAGCCCGTCAAGCGCCCTGTGCATCGGTGGCGCCGTAGAAGGGACTGGCAGCTGCCCGTCTCTGAGGCGGCTCCAAATTCTCACTGACCGTGTGCGCTTCTGGATGGAGAATGCAAACGATTTGAAAGCAAGGCACAGTTTTTCTAACTTTTCTTAACAGATGCCCCAGACAGAAGGGGGAAGTGGACTGAGGGGAAAACGTGCGGTCGTCTGGAGCCCACGCCACGCGCAAACTCCGTGCAGAAGAGGCCTTCTGCCAGCACTGCCTGTGCTCTGCCCCTCGGCCAGGACCCTGGCCCTTCTCTTTAAGGGGAGGAGGCCATGTTCCCCAGTTCCCAGGTGGGACTCCGCCTCCCATCTCCTGCCCTGTGGAGTTGCAATGGATACTTTGCACATGTGCTGCAATGCACAGCAAGGAGCATGCCCAGAGCAAAGCAGGCGGCAAGCCATCGGGAGCAGCTCGTGGCCACCTAGGCCTCTTCCCAGTATCGGTGGTTACTGGGCCACGAACCTCACCCAGCACGACTCAGCAGCGCCACCTGCTGCCTGCGTTTCGCATTGCAGGCAGAAAAGCTTGCATCCTCTCTCTGTGCCAGTCATGCAACTGCTTGAGACAGAGGGTTGAAAGAATAGTTTTGGGGTGGGGTGGGGTGGGGGAGTGGGAGGAGGAGGAGGAGGAGGAGGCTTCAGCGGGAAGGGGTGGCAGTCAGTCAGGAATGTGGGAAGACCTCCCCGGAGCAATCCAATCGGCCATCCCTCTAGCTCAGGAGTCCTACCCTGGCTTCCCCCAGCCTGCCGGCGTTCACATGGGTGGGACTCCAGCTCTAGGGCCATCAGCCACTCTGCCTGGGTGTGATGGGATTTGTGATGAGACCTCTGCCCTGCGGGTAAGTGGAAGCAGGATCGGGGAAGGGACTTTCCCAGCCCTGCTGGAAGAGGCCAGGGCTTGACCCCGAGACGGGGTGCACCTAGGACACCAATCCTCTGAGCTACAACTGGATAACCGCGGAGCTGAGGCAGGAGGCTTGCAAGACCTTGGCAAGGCTTCTGTCAGCTGCCGCCGATGCCTCGGGGCCCAACCATCTCCGTGAGGCTTGCTCAGGCATCGCCCGGCCGGGAGGTGCAGTTTGCTGGCAGGCAGGGACGATCCTAGGCTGGAACTGGCGCACGACCCAGAGCGGTTCAAAGCCGAGACAACACGTCTGTTCTTTTGGGGACGGCTTGCTTGCATCACGCAAAACTGCCATTAAGGAAAGGACCGGCTTTCTCTGTGCTGTGGAGTCTTCCCCAATTCCCTGCCTCCGAGATGGTCGGTCCAGCTTCACAATGTGGTGAAGTGGCCGGAGAAGCAGGAACAGTTCGCCCTGGTTATGGATCCGTCTCAGCAGCTGGGGGAGCAGGGATACAAGGCAAAACTCCTATTTAGGGAGAGCAACCTATAAGGATTTCAATAGCACAAAAGGATTTCAGCTTTACCACCCTTGAGCGGTTTCAACAACCAGTCTAAATTTTGAGAGGTTGACCGGGCATGAAAAGGCTGCGATGAAATGGTGAAAAATGACCCCTTTTTCTACACCTTTTCGACACTCTTAAGAAATCTAGTCCAACTGAGCAGAGAAGTGAAACAGCTCGAAGTGTTTTCATTATAATAAACTAGCCAAATAAGGAGAAGGTGAGAGACAGCTTTGTCTGTTAGAGATGTGTAACTTCTCTCACTCCAGAATTTGTGTAACTGGAGCTGCACCTCACAGAGTCTCGGCTAGAAATTGGGTTTTGCAGTGTTGTCCCAAGGAATAAATAGCAACCTTTTGCTTACGTTAAGAGAAAGCAACGGACTGGATTCACTCAGGAATATTGGCTAGCAGGTGAGTGACAGACCAGACCTGCCTCCGGATACTCTTCTGCTCCTCTTCGTCATTCACTCTGGAGTTTTCCTTGCTCGCTTCGGAAGTGCTTGGGAGGATCAGACGGAACCTGAATCGGCTCAATCAGGACAGAGAATTATGTCACACCATCAATGTATAGGTGCGCTTTATGAAATGAAAAAAGAGAAGAGGGGAAAGGCAAGGCAGGCAGACAAAGGGAAGGGAAGGATGGTAGGATGCAGGAGTACTAAGATATCACTGAGAAACTTTTACTGACAGGTTGGTTTCCTCTCGGTTGGCAATGCAAAGAGGGACCTCATGGAAGAGGCCGATCTTCCAGCAAAGTTTGAGGGAAGGAAGAAATAGCATCATGCACCGTGTATCTTCTATTTTAAGCATCGGGATGACAAGGGAAACATTTGGCAGTTAAAAGTGTTGGAGCCAAAGAAACAGAGACAAAGCTATGATGGATGGGAAATAGGTACCCAAAGGCTGGGGCGGCCCAGGCTCATGATGGATGAAGGATAGTGATGCTAGGCATGAGTTAGGTGGGGAAAGCAATGGAACGTCATGCTAAACAATTCGAGGGAGGGGTGTCGCATAGCTCAAGCAACATGTCCCAAAGTCAGCTGGCTGAATAACCTGCATCAAGGGGACAAAGGAAGCCCAGGGAGAGTTCAGTAGCCGAAGCATTAGGAGATGTAAGAGGCTTTTGCCAAAGAAAAGGTCTGGATTCTCACAATGGCGGCACAGGGAGAAGCAACACAAACGGGCAGCAAGCCGCGTAAAGGGAACACGGGATAGCAGGATCAAAAGATGTCGGCACCCTGTCCAAACAATGCAGCGGTCAAGAGCTTTTGGAGAGCTTCTGCTCAGAAGAGCGTCTGATGTTCAATCAGGTTTGAGAAGAAATTGCCTTTGATGATCCGGGTTTTACACAACCGGGTCCTTCATGAGACAAGAGGATCAGAGAGCGCCGAAAGCGTCTCCCAAACAGAGCTGAAAGAAGGTGTAATCTATTGGCCCAGGGAGCAGAGAGATATCCTGGGAGAAAGGCCTGTGACTCAGAAGACTGGAGACATTGCAAAGATTAAAGATTTTCCATTTGCCTGAGGCCTAAACATTTGCTCGCTAGCGTCACACTGGAGAACACAAGTGTTAGTTATTAAAGCGATCCCTGCCCCCTCCTCTCTCTTTCATTTTTAATATCATGAGGCAATAAGCTAGTAATTTTAAACAGCTGAAGGTTCCCAAAGTCTGGAGCAATGCAAGCGAGCGAAGAGCATTTTCAATGGATGCTTTTAAACTCTTAGCAACCATCTCAGGAGGATCTTCAGGGTGTGAAGGGGACACAGAAATACCAACATGCCTTTGGTAGCCTGAGCAACAAGTGGGAGGCAGCTCTTTTAACCAGCTTCCCTGAGCCGGCATGACAGAGATGCAGCCCAGCACGAAGTCACACGGAATTCCATCTCCTGGCACAAAAATGCGCTGGCTCGAAAACCTCTCAGGGGAGGTTTATTTCCGGGGCTTTAAAGGAACTTTGACCCTTGTTTAAAAGGGATCATTCTCTACCTCGTGTCCTTCGGAAGAAAGGAAGGGACACTTCTGCTTCTCGTATTCTTCTCCCCCGATTAGTCCCTTGAAGAACATGCACCGTGCAAAACGGGAGCTGGCGAGGACAGACGGAGTTTGGAAGGGAGGCCTCCAGGGAAGAGCAGCAGATGCTCCAGCACTTCTTCTAACTCCCCACTGGAGTGCCACTGGTTGAACCAGCTTGCCCTGCAGCAATCCTGGCTTGGCCGTGACAGCCACCGTCTCTCAGAACTCGTTCTCCTGGGGTCCAGCCCTTGCGTGGTCTTCCCCCTTGTTCATGACGATGACGCTGAAGCGAACGCCGAGCAGCCGCAGACCACGCAGCTGCCACATGCCTCCTTCTCTTGCAGTGCGAAGTCCTTCATTTCCCAAGTGAAAAATGGCAGACAGGCCCGATTCCTGGCATCATTTCATCTGGTTTTTGGCAAGTTGAAAGAAGAGGTGGTGAACAGTTTGCTTATTCTTTCACTGGCATTGAAAAGGAAGAAAGCATCTTTGAGGTTTCAGTTGTTGTCTGGTTACAAAGCCATGTCCGTCTCTTGGACAACATTCCAAGACAACATTCTTGGACCCCATGGGCAACATTCCTCCAGGCCCCCCTGTCCTCCACCATCCCCCGGAGTCCACCCAAGCCCACAGCGACCTCCCCAGTGACCCCATCCAGCCACCTCGCCCTCTGCCGCCCCCTCCTCCCTTTGCCTTCAATCCTTCCCAGCATCAGGGCCTTCTCCACCGAGTCCTTCCTTCTCATTAAGTGAGGTTTAAGTTAGGAAGGCTTTAATGCCGCTTTATTTTGGACTTGCATGCAATGCGTATGATCTTTCAATGTACTTAACTTTAACGTAGGGCTTTGCCTGAGCAGAAAGGCACTGCCTGGTGCTAGTCAGGGGGGCGACTGGTTTTGTTCTGTTTCTGACGGGCTGGTGCACCAACCCCCAGGTCACTGGATGTAGGACAGAGCAACCCAGAACAGTGCAGAATTTGGCCACCCGTGTTCTAGCGCAGCATTTGCAACGTGGCTTGCTTCCGCGGCCTTCTATGCACCATGAGGGCTAGAAACCACGTCCTCTGCAAAAGATTAGTTAGAAATCTCTTCTTTGCTGTCCTAAACTGCTACTTTTGAAAAATATACTACTTACTCCAAGTTCCAGATGAACATTCAAAAGCCATTTTGGTTCTTTCGCTGCCATTTTGTTTAATTTTTAAATTTTTTCTTTTACATAAAAACTTCAGTAAAAATTGGATAAAGTAAAATGATTTAAGCAGTAAAATCAATCTTATCAACATAGCACATGGTCTGCCAGAAACCCTGAGGCAGCCTGCTCGCAAATATTTACATGATAACAGATTAAACCTTGCAGAGAACAGAAAAAGGAAAAAGGAAAAACTCTCAAAACTATTCTTACAAAGTGTTCCCATGATATCAACACATGTGGAGCTAAAAGGGGGGGAAAAGTAAACCTCAATATATTCACATATACGTTAAAATATCATACAGATCTTGAGCAGGGAGCCAAGATGCGCACTCAAATTGTTGCACTAAAACAGCACCGCCATATTGGAAGTTTTGGGTTTGTCTGGAAAGACGCAACAAGGTGTGGTACTGATGATCACAGCTGTGTAGCTAATGAGTTTTTGTTTCTGTCTGGCCTCCTAAAACCCACTTCACCACAAGATTTGTGGGGCGGTTCTCCAGACAGCACCCCGGAAAGCCAGGGATCTTACAGAGGTTAAAAACGTCCATGGCAAGCCAGCTCCTGAAAGGGCCCAAACTCTCTCCTGCTGCAGCTACTCCAAGTCAGTGTCCTCTTTGGGTTTGTAAACAGCCCCAAATTTCTGCATGTACTTCTTGATATACTCCTTTGTCTTGTGTTTTACATTCTCGTTGCACTCCAGGTCTTCCGGAGTTTTGCAGTATTTCAGTTCCTTGTTCATCACTCCGTGGGTGAGCTGTGGGAGGAGAAGGAAAAGGACACAGAGGCTTGGCTAAGGGCACTGAGGACATGGAAACAAATTGAGTCGGAAGGGGCCTCCCGGGGCCATCTAGCCTGACCCCCGGCTCCAGCCACTGCCACTCATGTGATCCCCATCATGGGCTTGTCCAATCTTTCCGTGAACGGCCCCACCCACCTCCCTTGGAGGCCCGGTCCATACCCTGGGGGTCCTAATCGCCAGGAAGTACGGAGGCAAGGAAGGGGGCTGAGTGTGAAGACATTATTGTGGTGTGGCAGCCAGGAAAGCGGCAGAGAGAAGGCACGGCCCATCTTTGCAGGGATCTCCAGCAGCATTGCTGCCTTCTCATGCCACTGATGTTAAGGGAGGAAAGTAGAAACTCGACGAGGCCGATCTGCTCTCATCAGTGGAAAATGTGGAGGCCGAGAGGTTGAATGCAACAAGGTCTTCCTTGAAGGAAAGTGGGTTGGAGACTGCACTGTGTGCTTAACAAAGCTGCAAACTGCCTTTGGGGTGGAATTTGGCTCATTTTGCCAGGGGCGCCTGACAGGTTCTCCCCATCTGGACAAGGAGAGTAAAGTTCTGTTCAACCTGACAGTTGCACTGAAGTGACACAGAGGGTTCCGGGGCAAACGGCCCTGACTGGAACCTGCTTACCTGGCGGCCCCGGTGATCTGATTGCCCTAAAGAGTCACTTGGTCCGTGCACAGGGTGCGGGATGGCTGATCAGTCGGAACCATTCTTGCTGTTCTTTACAAGATTTAGATCTGAGGTTTAATTCAGACTTCCGTCCAGGCCGTGGCTTTATGCTAACTGCTCTTTAGAAGCCAAGCCACGGTCTGAGAGTCAAATCCTGGGACATCAGACGGTGCTTCGGAGGCGTTATGCTGCCCCGCCTGACATCAGCTCCATACACTTGCTGCAGTTTCCTGGTGCAGCAGCTTCTGGAGGCTCAGCTGCGGCCATAACCATGGTTTCCTAAAACCAGGCTAGTCCAGACCAGGGTCCCTTCAGGCTGCAGCTTTGGATTCTGGTTTCCCAGCCGGCTGCCAAGTCCAGTTCTTCAGCTGGCTTTCCTTAACCATGCTGTGACACGCCTGAGTTGATTCACTGCTTGGCATTAAAGGTCCCCAAACCTGAGGCACCACTGCCCAAATCAGATGCTGCCTCTAAATCCAAGAGACGGGGATGCAACGTATTCTTTCATGCACGTCGCACTCCCTAGCAGAATCCCTCCAGAGCAGTCTCTGATGCTGCTTTTCCTTACTATTACTAAACAAAGGAAGCAGTGGGAAGAGCCAGGCCCAAGGGGCGCAAGTGTCAGGCACGAACACGCAGTCTGGCTTCAGGGAACTGTGTTGCATGTGCAGCAGACCTGTGCCTGTGCTTACACGCCCTGGAGAGAATTCCCTGCCCTACTGCCCTTGGCCTAATATCAAGCGGGGAAAGTGACTCGGCTTCTCTTCTGCACTTCTGCCTGAGATTTCCGCAAGACTTGGAACAGCCCGGAGGAAGGCCAAGCACCGCCTGCTTCCTCCAGGGGGGCCGCATGTTCCACATGCATGTGCCCAAGATTTCAGCTTTCCACCATGGGAAACTCAGACGGACACAATGCAAAGGATGTGTCGTTCAGCAGGAAGAGCCCGGCACAACTTCGTTACAGAGGGGGAAGCGGACAGGAGTGAGGGAACATGTGAGCTTTCCCCTTGCTGGGACGAGAAAGCCTCGGTTCTCCCAAGAAAGCCCAGAGCAGAAAGACAAGCTGGAGGAGAACACGGGGGCTTTAAACATTTGCCTCTTTTGAGACCCCCCAAACTATTTTCTAGCCCCAGTCCGGGCAGACTTCACCGGCCACCCTTACTGCAAACATGGGCCCCATGGCAGCACACAGTACCTTGCGTGCGAGGTGCTTGAAGTCCTCGGTTGTGGTGATCCGCCCAACTTTGCAGTCTGGCTTGCGGTACGGGTTCAGGCATTGGACAATGAACTGAGACATCTGGAGAAATATGGAAAAGGATATTAAATGATCCCTGTTAAAGCGACTGCCAATTTCATACAAATTCAGTAAGAGAAGAATGACTTGAAGGGGTGGTGGGAGAGAAGAAAAGAAGGAGATTTGGAACAATTTAACCAAAGTCTTCCAGATTTTACTTGGAAAGTTGCTGTGACCGAATAACGAGATGATGGAAGAGTGCTAATTTGTTACTTCTCTGGACAATCACAAAATTGACACGTCACTTCAATTTAAGACAGGGAAAGATATGCGACATCTGGATCAACAGCGCAGCATCAGGACAAAAGAAGCCGAACTTGCTCCCCGCAGAGGCTGGACAAGGCCTCACCTCCTTCCGGAACACTTCCTTGCTCTTCTTTGCCAGTTCGCTCGAAGTGTCTGCTTCGGCTGTTTTGGGTTTCTTGGAAGACTAGGAGGACAGCAAAACAGATGGGGGTTATTTTTGGAAACGTCGGTTTTGTTTTAGAGAGAGTGAAATGTGGGCATTGCTCTGTGCTTTCCTCCCTTTTTTAGCACAACTAGATCTCAGTTACGCAGCCGCCAGGAAGTGTAACAGCCTCTGTCCTGGACCCACAGTCCCTTAGACAAAGTGGGGTGAAAAGGGGGTGAGTGGAAATGCAGCCACCTCATTTGCAGCTGCGATCCCTGAAAGCTTCTGGGGACCCAGAGCTGTTCCCCCAGCCCTCCAAAGTTGGCCCCTTGTCTCTTAAAGAATTTGCAGCTGGTCAAAGGAAGGCCCATCTGCAGAACAAGGCACTGCTTTATGCTGTCGAGCCACGGAGGCTTTTTACCAAATAGCTGAGAATATTATTCAGGACAGAACTGAGAATACTGAATATTACTCCACATGACTCATGATACTACTATGAGAGAATTTCACATTAAGAAGATGATCAATTTATATCATCATTCAATCCAGGCATTTCCAAAGATGTAAGCATGTTTCTCTTTCCCTGCATCGCCTCCAACATGCAGTATGATTTGAACGTCTCAACACAGCAGCTTGCAGAGCTTCGCGGAAGGAAAAGACCGGACTCTGGCTCCAAAGAGCTTGCAGTCCAAAATAATGGATGGAAACAGGGCAAGTTCAGGAAAGCTTTGCTTGTAAATTTGTCTGTGCCTTTCTAAGGTAGAAGAAAAATGTGGTTAGCTTAGTGCTCAAGTAACAGGCAGGGGAGCTCACCCAAATTGCTGATCAGACTTAAGCCAGAATCAATTATTACAATAATAACCACAAAGAAAAACTAGAGGGCACCAAGCTGGAGAAGTCCTGAGACCTGTGGCCTCATATACTCAGCTTCCTCATTTCAGTACCACCCTTCCAGGTGGATATCCCTGACAGAGACCATCCCTGTTTAAAAGGGTCACGGAGCATAAACAGGGAGGGTGATCTGTGTGAAGCTGGGAGATTTGTTGGGCACAAACTTTTCTACCCTCTCTCTCCGAGCTGGACGACATAAGAGGAATGGCAGCTCTGTTTTTTGTTCATCCAAGTAGGACCGTGTTCACACAGGGATGCTATGCCTCCTGCTTGCTCTGTCCTAGTCCCTGGAGCTTGGTCTTCCTCCACAGCCCACTGTGCTTTTGTGTAACACAACATGAGGCTGGTCGTGCCATTGCCCTTCCCTTCACAGGACCATGCACCAGTACATTCACCGCCTTCCTTTTTTCCTCTTGCAAGGAACCCAGGGCAGCTCGCATGATCTTCCTCCTCTCCATGTTATCCCCACAACAACCCTGTGAGGTAGGCAAGGCTTTTTAAAACCAATTTGAGAACTTTTAATTCCCTCAGGAAGCTCCAGTAAAGATCTGCACGAGGAACGAAAATAAAATCCAGGCTGGGGTATCCTAGGAATTGTACCCCAGCACGTCTGGAGGGCATCAGGCTGGGAAAGGCT
Source organism: Varanus salvator macromaculatus (assembly GCA_023646645.1). NCBI lineage: Eukaryota > Metazoa > Chordata > Lepidosauria > Squamata > Varanidae > Varanus > Varanus salvator. Next base: position 120,934,597 of record JAIXND010000654.1, read on the forward strand.
CCGGTAGAATGTATCAGACGTATACATAAAATTCAATGGCAGAATCGTAATGCAGGACCACAAAAACACAGCAGGGGGGAGCAGTTCAGCCACTTAGTCAGCGACGTCCCTCAAGGCCCCTTGGAACACTGAGCCAGCCGTCCTATGTCTCGTGCAGGGAACAGGGGGCCAAGGGGCTGACCTGAGAGTTTAGCAGCTGCACACAGAAAGCGGCAGCCCTCAACACGATTCTGAATCGCCCTGAGGTGCTGGCATTAATAGATCAGCATCTTCTTTTAGGATGCTTATGAAGTGTCTTCCATCACTCCAAGACTGTTGTGGTTCCCGGCTGTGAACAAGATCTGACTGTGGCTGCAGGTTTGTTCTTTCCTACCTTCACATGACTGCCAGTTTTACTGGCTTCATTGCATGGTACTGGGCTATGCTTTACAAATTGTCTAGAATGTTTTATTACTCATCTCCTGGAGAACTTCTGCTGTGGGGCAACCAATAAATATAATAAGCAAACAATAAATCAGTTGTGCTACAGTGAATAATTCTTGCAAATGAGATGTATAAAATAGAGCACTAACAGTTTTCAATGATGGTCTCAAAAACCTAAGAACTATAAACATAATTTAACAAATCCATCTTGTTAGACCTATAACCTTTATCAGCAGAAAGATAGCAGGACGCTGTAGGAATTTCCCCCATTATCTGCTGTGCAATTATTTGATAACAAGCCTGCTTGGTACGAATAGATATTTATCATCCAATTAATTGATGTCGCCAAGCAGTCAATGCTGCTGTAAACATTTTGATATCCCAGTTAAGGAACATGATAGGTCATTCTGATATTCACTATATTTTAGAAGCTTTTCCAGAATAAAGCCTTCCACTAAAACTAGTAAACACAAACTGTACAAATATGAGTTTCAAAATGCATACTAAAGTCTGCCAAAGCCCATTTGCTTCTGCTTTGTTTTTCTCTCTATTTTTAAGCAGCTGGTTTGCCATTGTGTTAACAGAATGCTGACCTAGATGGACTGCTGGTCTGATACGGCACGCCTCCTCTAATGCTCTGGCGATATTTTGGTTTAATTCTTCAACACGTGCTTCCCCCCTTCTTTTCTTTATACCTCTGAACTTGGGGACTATTTTGTGAGTAAAGAAATGTTTATGTGTTGTCAGTTTAGGAAGATCTTTCTCCAGAAAATAAGTTTTTTCAAAAGTTAGGCCCACCTATGTTTTATCTCCCCAGGAAAGGCAACAACGCTTTTCTTTATCTTCCAACCATGAAACTCCGGAAGGTTAGCCATTATTCCCCCTCCTCTCATTTTACAGAGGGGGACCAAAGGCTCAGAGAGGTGCCCAGGGCCCACCCAGAAAGCCTGCCGCTCTGCTCAACTTGGAAAGCTAGCCTCCTCGCATCGAATGCCCTACCAGAAGGCCAGACCAGCTCTTGAAACATAAAACTGAAACTGGATCATTGGGACTCTATTAACTCCTCAGTAAAAATTGACTAATTTTTTCCAGCTGTCTACCTCATTTCCTGGGTACACAAAGAAGGGATCAGCCAGCAAACCAAAGCTCTTCTCTGGTATCTCACTCCCCCTCCCAAACCAGCATATAATTTGAAACCTCTGAACGATTCCTTACATCATGCATGTTCGGCATTGGGAAGGAGACACGAACTGTACTTGTGTAACTGTAAGAGAGTCTAAGACAGGAGAGGTGGTGGGAGGGGAGGGCTGGTTAGAAAGCCCTCCCTTTTTTCTTCTTCTGTGATGAAAAGGCTTAATTGTGAGAGCTCGGTAACTTGAACACACGTGCATAATTTACAGGGAAGGAACTTCTGTGGTCAGCACTACTCCAGCAGGAGTAGGTTTTGCCAGAGGCTAATGGAAGGGGAACAATTTGAGAAGCCCCCGCGCCTTCTGCCTTGCAAATTCCCCCGTGACGCCTAACAAGGAATTACCGGATGAGCCATGTACCTGCAATGTGATGTTCCCTTTAGATTTGACAAGGAAGATGTTTAAACTGCGCAGACATAAAAGCCATGCAATATACGGGGCCAGTCCAATTTTTAAGGGATGTGAGCAGTCCAAGTTCCCCAGTCACAATCCGAACTCATGAGTAGGTTAATTAACCAAGCAAGCAACAAGCCCCCAGTTTGCCACGCGTGAGTGGAGGCAAGTGTGAACCCCTCACCACCACTCCCATTTTACAGCCTATGGTCGCCCAAATCAAAGGTTGCTCTTGTGACATCCACACTTGGGCACTCTGGCTGTTAAGGGTTCAAACAACACAGTGTTAACCCAAGAACAAACTATAAAATAGCTCTAGATTATTTGATCCCTATGTGGCCAAGACAGCCTGAGCGCCACTAGATGCAAACCACAGGTCGTCCAAGGAATGCGCTGGAAGTACTGAGCCCCACCTGACACGCTGTGAATTAATTACCCACATTTTGCCATGACGTATGAACTGGGTCACGGTGTTTCTGAAAAGGGTCAGCACAAGACTCCCAACAGCAGCGGAACCACCACTTACAGAAAGGGCTACAATGAAGACTTTTGAGCACCACACGCCGTTTTATTCACTGTGAGTCTTACAATCCAGTATAATTAGGACTGATCCTGGGGGCAGGAAGAAAGGGCTATCCAAACAGGAGGTCTGGTGCGGGGGATCAGCCTCTGAAACGCTCAAAAGCTTTCATTTTTCTAAGGCAGCTATGGAGCACTCCGATTTTGCCAAGCATGCGCACACAATCTGCGTTCCCAACCTAAATAGCCCTTCCTGATAAAGGGAGAGCAGGGCCTGTTCTTGGTGTTTCTTTGTTTTTGTTTTGCAATAAAGCTAGCAACATTTTCTGGGGTTGAAGATGTGATTTTAACTGGGGAAAGAGTTCGTGTGGGGTGGTGGGCAACAGCTGAACACCCCCTTCCCCAGCATCCATGTTCTGGTCAAACTGGAACTGCCACTCACCCCTACAGATGTTCTAAATTAAAAAAGGAGAAGGTGGAAACATCCAGTTAAGGATCTCCAGCTTTCATAGGCATGTGGGCCCTAATGGGGTGTTTGGGTAGAGGGTGGCCTCTAAGATCAGCCCTGCTACTCACTTGGACAACAGGCAGGGTCAGTTCTTAACAGTGATGAATGGCTTGGGTCCAAAACTCTATGGAGGCTCACTCTGCAGTGTCCCCTTCTTGTAGTGCGTGTCTTCTCGCTCCAATAAGCTGCTCTAGTGGTCTCCTAAGAGTCTAGAAACTTTTTGAAGAGATTTTTTCAAGGGGCTACAAAAGTAGAAGCAGAGATGGCCCCTCTGTCCCTAAACAAAGTTCATTTAATGGAATGGTGTCTTGGGGTTTTAGGGTGTCCAAAGGAGTAAAAGCTGAACAGTGAAGAAAGCTGGCAGGAAGAAAATGGATGCATTTGAAACATGATGCTGGAAGAGAGCTTTGTGAACAGGTGGGACTAACAGGCAGATGGACAAGTGGGCCCTAGAGCAAACCAAACCAGAACTTTTCCTAGAAGCAGAAATGGGGAAACAGAGGCTGTTGTCCTGAGAAGGCAAAAACTCACTGGAAAAGACCATCATGCTAGGAAAAACTGAGGGCAGAAGCAGCAAAGGAAGATAAAAGACGGATCGATTCCAAAGGGAAGCCACAACCTTCAGGTTGCAAGAGCTGAACATGCCTGTGAAGGACAAACAACTCATTTTGGGGGGATTCCATTCACAGCATCATTGTAAGTTGGAGAGGACTTGACTGCACAGGACAGCAGCACTCGGCCTCCATCACCCACACATGCACCCCCACACCCCAACGCTCCATATTCTGGGGGCAAGTGGGGGGGGAAGGGGCCAGAATGAATTCTACCTCTTTCAGGATTTCTCATGTTTCACCAGCATAAGCACTAGACCATTTGTACGACTACTAAAAACCGAGTTCTCTGTGTTGCTCTGTGATTCCAGCTAACGAATTCCCATTACCTGGCCTAGGCTGTCCCTGTGCCATCAATGCCATGTATTCATTAGAGAGCCCAGGGAAAAACAGGAAACCAACAGAGCATACATCCATAATGTGAAAAAGCTTAAGGCCCGCCTCTAGGAACCAGCGAACAGCTAGTAAGTCTGAATGCGAAAATGCCTGAGACAGATCTGAAATTTAAGCCACTCAGCAATGCAACCTCTTGATGTAGAGTTAGACACTGTAAGGGGAGCAAAGACTGTTCTTACTTAACAGGTTGTTGCAGTAAATATGTCTTGCCAATTACATATTGCACTAACCCTGGTTAACACAAACTGTGGCTTGCAACCACAACACAAGCTAGGCGCTAATTCTGGTTTGTCAAACTCTAGGATTGCATAAACCCAAAGGATTATAGCACTGTTGGATGCAATTCATTTCCATTCTTTGGGAAGTTATGTAGTAAGTTTCGCCAGTTCAGCTCTGAGGCCCATTTAAAAAGTTGTATTTATTTTTAATGCAGAGATAAATCGCTTTTCTCCTATCTGTCTGAGCTGAGAAGCTAGTCACACTCTTAGGGGGCATGCTATGCATATTCAGACAGAAAAGGGTCCTGTAACACCCAGCACTGCCTAGCCTATCAGGCAGTTTTTCGTCTTCTAAACAGACTAAGACTACACTCTTAGGCTGCTAGTACCAAGCAGATAAAGGTGTGCTACAACTCACCTTCATGGGGTTTTCATCATAGGTTGGTGTTCCAAGGTCCATTTCGGCTTCATGTTCAAGGCTGGCGTCATCTTCCGGACTGTCCCAATTTGGAGGATCCCACTGGGTTTGCCTGTAGAAAGAAGACCACACGCCGTGGACAGAGAAACCACACTGGCTTCAAAGAGAAGCAGGGCCCCACAGTGTGGTACTAAGCTGCCAGCTGGAAGAGGGGGAACTGAGGTTTGAAGACTGAAACATGCCTTCATATGCGATCTGGAAAGCCTCAGAACAACGCAAAAGGCCCACCTAGTCCAGCCTCCCATGGTGACCAGCCATGCCTCCAAAAATGTAAGGGCAATGCAAAGACTGCCCCCCCGCAATGGCTCCCTGGAGTAACATAATCCAGTTCCTCTTAATACACAAGGTTAACAGGAATTAACATTAATTCAGAGGAAAGGCAGGCAAAAGGCAAAGTGCCCAAGGGGCAAAAGCAAAACATTAGTTAAGATGAATTGCAAAGCCATTTGCCTCCTATTAAAGGTGCTATTGTGACGTGGATGCTGCTGTAAGAAACAATTCTCTTTTGAACTGGCGACACTTACACTGCAGGCTTCTAATATAAATGAAATGCGACATGTGAACATACTGAGACTAAAGGGTAAGAGGGTGACAGCTCCCAATATTCTGTTAGGCATTCGTCAGCTGACACAGAACAGGCCACATGTGTGGCTTGAAGATGCACCGGCTCCAGCCCCAAAGACAAGGCTGCTTGTGCTCCAGGCAGGCAGGGCCCAGCTGGGGACGTCACTGGAGCACCCGGAGGCAGGGGCCTGAAAAGGTCCACACGCTGCAGGCCCCTGTCGTCCTTCAAAGTTACCAACCACATGTGCCCCTGACATTCCTAAATGGTATTAAGGCCGCCCCATCGCAACGAAGCCTCGGGGCGGCTAACAACAGTTACACTGTTGTTGCGCTGATCCAAATGATAGTTACTCCAAAAGTCAAACATTTAAAGCTTTCGTTTTGCTTTTTTTTTTTTTTTTTTTGAGAGGTATTGTTTTTGGGGGCTGTTCAAGCAGGAAAGAAATATTAGCATAAAGGACATAAAGAGGCTCTCTACCTTGTGACCACGTGATAGTAGTAGATCTTCCCTTCAGGATCTCGGGCGGTTTTCCAGTTAGGAGGGAGGACGATGGTCTTGGGCTTAGGAGGAGATGGTGGGGGCAGGTCCAAGAGGTTGTTGGTCACCACCAACTCTGGCTGGAAGTGGAAAACACACGACAACAAACATGCAGCGCATCGCTCCGCAGGAACAAGGCTGAATCGCAGCCAAGTTTGCCACAAATGGAAAGATGTGGAGTATTACACGCAATGTGACTAAGCCATTCAGCCAGGCCTGTATGCCCTTGACAATCAGCCTTTGTCTTGGGCCAGTATCATGTTTCAGAAGACTTGGTAACTTCTCTTGACATTTGTAAAACCTTATTCTCTGAAAAAGAAACCATCCGAAGATCCAGACGTATCTGCACTGCGGTAAAGTGCAATTTGAGAACCAAGTTACTCATGATCTTCCCACTCTGTTTTCATAGTTTTATAAAACAGACTCAGGGCCACCTGACCAATTAAACTCTTCCGACACAAAAAGCATCTTTATTAGGGAAGACACGGAACCACAAAAAGGTTGTTACAAGCCAAAGCTGGCGCATGTTTTACTTCTTTTGGTAATAAATCCTACTAACACTCCTTTCTCTTTAAACACACACAAGAGGTATGTGTGTCTCACAAGAGGAATAGCACTGAGGGTCAGATGTAGTGGCTTTTTCATTCCAGTATTGCCTGAATGACGCCCGATTGTGAAATACACATTTCGGTTACTCCGCTCCTCTCTCCTACTTGGACAACATCACCGCCACCCGCTCATGACTCAGTCGGGCATGGTGCAGACACCTTTGTGCAGCGTGATTTCACCCTGGCATGTGTGTAAGCGGGAAAAGGTTTTTAACTAGCGCAGCCTAGCGAGCAACTACCCGAGTGCTCCAAGCTGCCCTCACCCAGCTCAGCAGTTTGCTTCACCTCCACCTGCAGGTGAGATGCACAGACTCTTCCAGCCCCCCCACTTCCTCCAGTGCCACGCAAGCACTTACCCCCGGAGCTCACCTGCTGTATAGGTGGGGGCTGCCCCGTTGCTACAATAGTGGTCACCGCTGCTGTGGGCTGTACCACAACTCCCTGGGGATGAGCGGTGTAAATCTGCTGCCCCTGGATATACTGAAGGCTCGGCTGTGCGTAGCTCTGGAAGAAAAGCAAGAGGTGAGTCAAGTTAGAGCCCTGAAAGGGAAATTGGCTTCCTGAGAATATGGAAGGAATATCAGAGGTGCAGGGGGAGGCAGGAGAAAGAGACTCGCCATGACCGTTTATTCTTCTCTGAGGGCACTCTAGAGCAAATAGCTCTGCCTATCAGCTCTCAAGCTGCAGGGCTGAAAGATAACCTATGCTCCCGCAGAGGAGCCCACAGCTCAGTGGTGGAGCACATGCTCTGCATGAAGAGGAACCCTTGGCTCAACCCTGGGCATGTCCAGTTAAAAGGGCAAGAGAGGAACATCAGTCTGATGCCTTGGAAAACTGGTGCCAGTCTGAATGGCTCGTATGGGCCAGATGACCCAACACAGGTTAAAACCTCGCTGGAGGGGAGGAAGGACTGGCCCTCAGGCCTCAGCTGCAACACTGCAGGAAAACGTGAACAAACTGAAAACCTGGAGCTATAAACTCAGGAATCACAACCCCAACCTAAGAACAGAACATCACCTCCCTGCGAGGCCTGAACAAGATTCGAGGCTCCTCTATCCTTGCCTTCAAGCACACCCTGGTCATCTGTCAGTGGGAATGCCCCTCTATACCTGACCAATGTTAGCACAGGAAAGCCTTCTGCCCTCAGAGAAAAATGCTCAGTGGGGGTCCCTGTCACCGTCCCCGAGAAGGAACCCGCACAGCACCCAGGTGAACATGGCAGAGTTTGCTTTTCTGCCTCCACTGCATCCTTCCAGTGCCATCCAACAGAGCCGTTCTGAGCAGTTCAGTGGCTTTTACAAATGGGCCCAGTGAACGACACAGTGGAACCCTCAGTGCCCACTGTCGGAATACGCACAGCACCGAGGGTAAAATCACTCGGATCCGCCAGGAGTTGAACTCCATGGCTGATGCAATTCCTTTGGCTGAGGAGTCCCAAGTTTATTGCATGAATCTCAGTTGTTGAGGCCCGAGGATGTGGACAGGGCCCTTGGACTAGTTCAGCCTACTCTGCTACCTGCATGCTTGACCCCTGCCCATCACGGCTGGTCACCCAAAGTAAGGAAGGGGTGTGTCCCGGGTCCTGGAGGCTGTAAATGCCTCTTGAAGAGAGGGAGTGGTCCTGGCCTCATCAAAAGAGGTCATTATTGGACCTCTCCTGCAGATGACCACCACGGTCCCTGGTGTCCCTTGCTGGCCAAAGTGTCCAAGTGGGTGATGGCTGGCCAACTCCAGACACTTGAATGAAACATCATATTGACCCATTTCAATCAGGATTCAGACCTAGATTTGGAACGGATTGGTTGCCCTGTGGGATGACCCACGCGAGCGAGAAGAGGGGCAGGGAGAATGTGACCCTGCTGGTTCTCCTGGACCTCTCAAAAGCTTTCAGCACCATCGGCCATGGCATCATTCCGGACAGGTCGGTTGAGTTGGGAGAAGGCGGCACTACTTTGCAGCAGTTCTGCTCCTACTTGACTGGCCGTGTCCAGAAGGTGGTGCTGGGGGGGTACTGCTCTGCACCCTGGCATTTCAGCAGGGCTCTATTTTGCCCCTCCTGCTTTTTAACGTCTACCCGAAACCACTGGCCGAGGGCAGACGAGGAGAGGGCTGAGTTGTTATCGGAATGCTGATGACACTCAGCCCTGTCTTGCTTTTTCTTTGAACCCAGGTGTGGCAGTGGGCGTTCTGAACTGGGGTCTGGCCTCGACAATGTTTTGGATGAGGATTAAGACAAAGATGCTGTTGGTGGAGGGTTCAGATGGACAGGAAGTTGCCTGTCCTGGATGGCGTTGCACCCCCCTAAAGAACAGGGTTCACAGCTTGGGGGGTGCTCCTGAACCCTGAATTGTCCCTGGAATTCCAGGTGGATTTGGTGGCCAGAAGCACCTTCTATCAGCTGGACCTGCTATATCAGTTGTGGTTGTATCTGGACAGGCAGGACCTGGCAACCTCTGGCCTGGGCTACTGCAAAGTGCTTACATGGGGCTTCCCTTGAAGATGGTCCACAAACTCCAGCTGGTCTAGAATAGGGCAGGTGGACTGCGAAGGAGGACTGGCAGATACACAGATATAAAGCCAGTCCTCTACCAGCTTTATTGGCTTCCAATCGAGATTCAGGCTTAATTCAAGTGGCTAACACTAGTGTTTAAAGCCCTAAATGGCTTGGGGCTAGAGTATCGAAAGGAGTGCCTCTTCTCACACGAACCTACCAGTACCTTAGCTCTGCAGCTGACGCCCTTCTGAGGGAGTCCCCTGCACAAAATAAGGGGGGTGGTAACTAGAAGGGCTTTTTGGGGCGTGGCACCCCAACACTGGAACAAGCTTCCCACAGAGGTTCGCCTGGCACCCTCTTTATACTCTTTTTTGGCGCCAGGCAAAGACCTTTTTATTTTGATGAGATTTTATTTACTTGTTTTTATTAGCATTTTCACAATGGGGTAGGCCTTTTATGAAATCTCTAGTTCTGCCTTTTTTACCCATTTTATTGTTTTAGTGTTTTATTGAAATTGTGATCTGTTTTTACATTGTATCATATAGTTTTACTGCTGTAGTAACCTGCCCTGGGAGCTGCATGGCTAATGAGGAAGGTTAGAAATCAAATAAATAAATAAAATTCTGATGGTGGGCTGGCCTGAAAGCAAAACCAGACCCACCTCTGCCAGCACAAATCTTTTGCTGCTAGTAACTCAGCCCTAGGAGATGTACTTCCAACATTTAGCAATGGGGAATACAGCACAAAAGCCCGGAAACAATCGAGCTATTTGTGGGTCAGGATCCTGGAGGGCCCCATTTCTGATGTTCTGCATGCCTGGTATGAGGCAAGAAGACTCTGCAAGCACGGGGTGAGTGGAGTATTTGCCTCCCTGTAGTTCAGCTTGGGCTCCCATCCTTAACACCACTGCCATCTTGACTCTGCTTATGGCACCTGCAGTCCAAACCATCCACAAGGCATGGCCAGGACCACTGAGTGGCATCCCAGCTGCTTCTTTCAACTCCAACAAGGCACAGTAAAGCCAGCTGGACCCTACTAAAAACCTCTGGGGAGGAGATGGCCTGTTCCCGAGAGAACGTTTCATTTGAACCCCTGGCTGTAGACAGCATCTGATCAGCTTGTTTAAGAATAAGCTGCAAGGTACTGGTTCATCAAGTCAGAAAGGCTTCTAATCTGAAAAGCTGGCCGTCAGACCAGGATGGGCAACCCAGATCCAGAGGCCGCACAAGGTTCCACTGATGTTTAAAGGGAAAAGGGGTGTCTGTAGCACTACAGAGCACAAAAGCCGCTGTTGTCCGCACAGTCCACCCAACCCAGTGCCACCAACCCTGTGGCAGCTCGCCAGGGCTGTGGGCAGCCTCTGGCTCTGCCCTTTGGGGTGATGCTGGCAGGCTGAATGGGGACCGTCTGCATGCAGAGCAGGGGCAACAGCACCAAACCAGGGCACCCTGCGCAGCACAAGGAGTTGGGTCCCGGGGAAGAAAATGGCCTCCCAAAGTTGCCCACACCTGCACTGGACCAAAACTGGATGCCGGTGGGCTGCAAGGAGGTGCTCTTAGGCAGCGAATTCGAAGAGCAGCTGAGGTGTAGCCACTGTGTGTATTGTTACGTTGTTGTGTAATGCCTTGACAGAGTTGCACGAGGAACTTTCTGCTTCAGGCGGCTAGCACAGCACGCCCTGACCTGGGGGTGGGGGACGGCAGATGCTGTGCTTCAACCCATCAGGCCAGGCTTGCTCGCAGATCTCTTCCCCTGTAAATCTGCCCTCCTCTCTCTGCCCAGTGGAAAAGTCCTCCCCATTCTCCGGGTCTAGAGGCAAGGCGGCTTTCTTGGGGCTCATTTCGCAGGCCCCTTAGGAAGCTCTCCGAGGCTCCCCACCCAAGATGGAGACTGGGAAGGAGCCGGGAAAGACACTGGGTGCAACGCCCTGCTGGTGCAGGACACCAATTTACACCGGTGGACCGTCCGGCTCCACCTTGAATGTTTCTAGCTTTCCTAGTTGTTTGTCCACAACCTCTCTGGGCGTCTGGCTCCACTGCTGCATCCCTCTGAAAAGCTCAGGCCTCAGTGGCAATGCCTACCTGCCCTCCCCCACCCCAGTTAGCCAAGCACAGAGATCCCACAGCCGCACTGTGAACAGCCTCGTTCCGAGCACTGAACCCCGCTTTGGGGCAGCTCTTGGGAAGCATGCCTGGAGCCCCCGGGGCCGAGGGCAGGATCGGCGAGGCCAGCACTGCCAGCTGAGTTTAGCTTAAGAGTTTTTACGGCCACTAAGCAAGCCTTAGGAGAGGCATGCGAGATACACCTGGAAATAGCTAGGTGGGGGCGGGGGGAGGAAAGAACGGAGAAAAGCCAGAAAGCCACCAAGGAGGCTGCCGCACCGCGTCAGGCGAGGAACGTTACCTGCACGATCGGGGGCGTGGTCTGGGAATAAGGGGACGTTACTCCGTACACTGTCTGGCAGGCTTGTCCTTGGTAGTATATGGCTGGCTGCGACTGGGCGGGAGAATAGGGCGGCTGCACGGCTACTGGCTGCTGACTGGAGTCCCAGACTCCGTAGCTCTGACTCTGCACCGGGCCGGGGGCTGGCACGGGCAAGACGGTGACGCTCGGCTCCTGGTGGACCACAGGGTCACTCTGCGCTACGTACTGCGGCGTCGACACCTCCAGGGTCGTTGCCACGTGCTGAACTACAGGCACGGGCTGAGGGGCCGTCAGGGTCGGTTCAATCGCGTGCCCCACCAGAGTCTGAGGGTGCTCGTAAGCGGCCGGGGAGCACATGGGGTCCATGCTTGGAGTGGGGAGTAGCACCTTCCCAGCATTGGGGTTGCTGGGATCCACGTAGGACTGCATGGGGTAGCCTGGGGGGTAGCCCATGAAGGTGTGGTGAGAGGCATTGTAGCCCAGAGAGTCATAGGGAAGAGGGGAAGCCATCCCAAGGCTCTGCAGCTGCTGCTGCTGCTTCTGGGCCTCACGCTGGGCCACCTCCTGCTCAAAGAGCTTCCGGCGTTCTTCTGTGGACAGCTTATTCCGGTCCTTGATCCGGACTTTCTTCTTGGAAGCTGTGGCTGGTGTGTCGTATCTGAGGAAAAAGAAAACAGAGTTGCACTATGCTGGGGCATTCCTGGAGAGCTTCCATTAATTCTATTGCTCCCTTTTATCTCCTTGGGGTAGTCAGGAGAGCTGCTGGGACACTGTGACTGGCTACAACTCATCAGGTAGCTTTAGGCAACTCACTGTTCTCTGATCCTGAGTCACAGATTGCACTCACTGGAAATACAGGGCAATCATTTTGTCGTGCCTTGAGGGAGCATGTGCTACTGGCATACTAAAGTGGCTTGTGCATTGTCGTCCTCCTCTCTGAGAGCCCAGTGCAACAGGTTGGGGTGAGAGCCAGCGACCCAAATAGGACCATCATCCCAGGGTCACCCCAGATACCTAAATCTCCATCCAAATCTCCACATGGTCATTTATGGCGTGAGCAGCCCCGAGGCTGTGTAGCAATGGGGACAGCATAAAAAAACTTGGGGCTCTGCCATGATTTTGCTAAGAAACATTAAAAGCAAATTCCTTTATGTTGGTTCTTCTTACGTTGGTTCCAAGGTGTTAAAAAGGCTCCTTGCACTTGACTTTGAAAGCCGAAACTTCAAGGCCCTTAACGTGGCAAGGCTTTGCCTATCAGACAGCACACACGTGAGAGCAGTAAATCGGAGGAGCTGTCAGTGGTTTTGCTGCACCGAACAGAATCTGTGTGAATACTTTCGTAAACATGCTTCAATATCTGTTTTGCTGCTTTTTCAGAGCTCTGCAACTGTACAACTCTGAATAGCTGATACGCGCAAAGCTTGCCTGCGGTGTCATGATCAACAGCTGCTGTGAAAGTGAAGCAGGCAACAACCACAGACACTGACCAAGACGGCCTGCAGTGGGTAATTTTGCTACTTTGCATTTGCCTAACAGCTGTTAGAAAGAGCGGTCAAAGAAAAGGAAAGCTTTGTTTGCAAAAAAGGGTGGCAACTTTTTGATTCTGCCAAATCACTGTGTTTTTCTGAAAGGAAACATGCAGGCATGAATCTGTGTATATATACATTTGTGCAATTCCTGGTGCTCAAAAAAGAGGACGGTGAAACAATAAGTAAGTATTGCTCCAATGTGCCACCTGGGCACTGGCGTGGCAGCTGTCACTGGGTTTTTTGCCACTCTTGCTGAGTGGCTTGCCAGCAGATCCTCACAAGTGAGACTAAAATTGCTCTGCCAAGTTCAAATGACAAGACAACGTAAGGTGGGGAACACAAGCGTAGGGCAGATTAACCAAGAAAAAGCTATGCCTTCTGCGTTTGCAGGAGAATCTAGTAACACAAGCTTCTGAAATATGATTGAACAAACTTCATCACCTCATATCGTCTTGAACCTGAAAAGGATTAAGTGCTCCACAGCGGATAGCTGAATGACTGCCTGAAAGGTTCTAAGAGTCACATCTTATCAATAGCAAAGTGTTTAATATTTTATGTATCTAGGCAATATTTTATGTATCTTTGCTATGGTGATTCCACCCTGAATTATGCTCACTAGAGCATCCACATCATTACCTTTTCAGGTACTTGACTATATTCCTCCTGTACTTGTGCGCTTTTAATGGATCTGCGTGTTTTTATGGTTTTGCTTTCCCTGGAAAACTTGCAATGACTTGTGCTGGCTTTTGATTTCTACTGACTGCTTGCAGTTTTACTCTCATTTTATCTGCTGCTTGGGCAGATTTTAAACATGTTTACTCTTGCCGGCCACACTGGGGCTCTGGCAGTAAAGGTGGTTATAAATTTAGGTAATACAAATAAATGCTATTTCTTGGCGTCAGTCCTTCTCGTAAGTGTCTTTGGACATTTTGACAACTGGGCTATAGAAATTTCCAGATCTGGTAGTCTCTCTCTGTCTGGATACCATCACTTGACAATTTCTCCCAGTCATTATCTAAGGAAGTTCAAGAAAAGCAGAACACACCTGTCATCTGGACGCTTGGTTCCTCGCTCATATGCAGATGGAGGCGACAATGAATCTCTGCGTTTTTTCTTTTCCTTACTTTGACTTTGCCTTTCAGGGTCTCGCTCCCGGCTCAGGGTTTTTGGGGTAGCAGCTGGGTCTCGAGGTGCTGTCTCTCGCCCGCGATCAGCTGTCAGAAATGGGTAGGTGGTATTAGCATAGCCATGTCTTCCACTGAGAACATTGCTCTGTCCAGGATTGGGGGGGCGTGTTAACTGTTAATTAGGGGCTGCGGGTGGCACAGTGGTTTAAACTGCTGAGCTGCTGGGCTGGTTGATCGAAAGGTCGCCGGTTCGAATCTGCACAACGGGTGAGTTCCCGTTGCTCTGTCCCAGCTCCTGCTAACTTTTTTTTTTTTAAATTTATTTATTTAAATATTTATATGCCGCCCCTTGCAACAGCCTCGGGGCGGCTCACAATACAAACCTTGCAGCTCGAAAGCATGCAAATGCAAGTAGATGAAAAGGTACCACTTCGGTGGGCAGGTAACAGCGTTCTGTGCACCTTGGTGTTTAGTCATGCCGGCCACACGACCACGGAAACTGTCTGTGGACAAACGCCGGCTCCCTCGGCCGGGAAACGGAGATGAGCACTGCCCCCTGGAGTCAGGCATGACTGGACTTTAATGTCATGGGGGAAACTTTAACCTTTAACCTTTAACTGTTTATTAAACTGCTTTAACAAAACTGAAAAGGCACTTTGAGTACATACCATTGGTCTCTTTTTCTGCTTGACTTTTCTTTGGGATCCTGTACACCTCCTATGAAAACAGCACAAGAATTAAGTCAGTCTGAGTTGCCAATTTAGCCAAACTCTGGACCACAAAAAGATACAGGGAGATTATACCACAATTATACAATTCCTACAAATGCAAAACTTGTTGGGATCAAAACCTGAGCACTTTCTGAAAGAGATTTAAAGACCTGCTGCATTCAAATATCCCATCTTTATTTAAATAGGCCCTTGAACTACATTTAGGGGGACTGAGAGGCTTGGGCAAATTCTTTTCCAGATTTCTTTCTTTTCTCATCATGTTCTGCCAGCTTAGACATAATGAAAAAATAATAATACTCTGATTAAATCAGGAAGCCATGAATTAATACTCATGTGTGAAAAGAGAGAGGGAGGAAAAAGGGAGAAGATTCAAATGCAGCATGGCTTCGCCAGTCTTCTAAACCACTGTCTGCCGGATTACTGGAATGCAGCCTTTGGTTTCATGGAGTGACAGCGAATGCAACTGGACCTGCAGGCAACAGTGGGCCCATTTCAGAATCTGCCGGTCCACACTGCATTCTGCGACACAGAGTAGAAAGGGATGCACAGTACCAGCATTTCTAAGTTACTGGCCATGTGGCGTTCCCAGACAAGAAAATGCTGCCTTTCTTTGCAACTAGCAGAAAGATGGCACATAGCAAGCCAAGGAATGAAGGGAGGCAAGAGAAGAGTCTGAATTTAACATTAAATTAGTATTAGGTTTTACATGGAATGTTTTTCTGCTTTAACAAAGGGGGGGAAAGCTTGTGTCTCCACCCAGAGAAAAAGGGCAAATGAGAAATTTAATAAAAGTGATGACTTCAAAAGAGTCTGAGGCCTTTAATTATCAAACTAGATGAGAAAATTAAGTCACAACATAAAGATGAGGAAAGGGAAAAATAGGGCATAGGATATCAAGAAATAACACACAGACATTGCTTTAGGTACAGACTAAGCAGTCTCCCAACTGGACCTCATGATTATCTTGGCTGTTTCTCTCTCAAACAGTACAGCTTTCAAATCTACATCAGTGCAGCCATAAATTGCAAGAAAACAGAGGGATTGACAGACTTCTCTTGCTGAAAGAAACGCCAGCAAGAGCAACACAACTGAAACTTTTCATGGTGAAGAAACAATGTCAGCAACACGAGATCTTTTCCTGCTGCAATGTTTCCTTGGGAATGCAAGGCGACTCAGTGCAGTCTACAAGGACAGCTTTGGAGAGTCTTGCAGCAGGCTAGTTTTTATTTTTTGATTTTTACCATGACTATTACATCATGGCCAATGTGCAAGGCACTTGACAAAGTACAAGCAGAGAGGTCTCTGCTCCATGGAGCTTACAACCTGCAATTCCACATAAGGAACGCAATAGAGGAATTGGAGCGGAGTGAGCGTAAGGCTCAGCAGTAGAAGAATGAGCACATATCCCCATTAATTGCCCCTAAGAATAGAAACCTACCTCTTCAGACCTGACAGACTGTCATCACAGCTTCCTGGGACAAGCTGCTCAGAGGCCAGTGCCCAGCCCATGACGGCATCATCCCACCTAGAGCAGCCTGCTTGGGAAGCACCTCACCCCTACGCCAAGCTGGAGGATTATCTGGCTGTCGTGACAACAAAGCCCATCTCAGGGAAGTCGAAGGAAGCAAGAAAACCGACCCAGGAAACGCAGGGGCGAGAAAACCCAACCAAATGCCCCTTTCCAACGTGAGCACAACAGGGCTTTGCACAAGTGAAATGACGTCAGCCTTTGGTATCCCTGCCCCACACCACAGGACTGCTCAGTCAAGGTCTTAGTAAGATGCACATCACAGATCGGCATCACAGGGTGGCTCCTTGAAGGAGGAACTTCTCCTGCTTGATTGCCAAGATTGAGAGCCAGTGTGGTGTAGTGGTTAAGAGCTGGGACTGGGACTCAGACGACCTGGGTTCAAGTCCCCGCTCGGCCATGGAGCCAACTGGGTGGCTTTGGGCCAGTCACAGACTCTCAGCCCAGCCTACCTCACAGGACTGTTGTTGTGGGGATAAGATGGAGGAGGAGAATGATGTAAGCTGCCTTGAGCCCTTTGTAGGAAAAAGGCAGGATATAAATCCAAAAATAAAATAAATAAATAAATAAATAAATAAAGACCATCTTTGGAGGCTCTTCCCTTGGTTCAGCTGCTTGCAATGGTGTGATCAGTGACCACTAGGGAAGGAACGTCTCTGCAGCGGCCCCCTGTCAAGTGAAGTCCCCTCCCCAGGAAGGCCCATCCGATGCCTTCATTCCATCACTCTTAGACAGCAGCTTAGAATTTAATCATTCATTTAATATACTGTCCAATTACCGTATTTTTTGCTCTATAAGACTCACTTTTCCCCCCCTCAAAAGTAAAGGGAAATGTCTGTGCATCTTATAGAGCGAATATGTGTGTGCAGCAAGTCTGTCAGATGTGCAGCCCATGGGGAAGTGATGGGGAATGTGCCTGTGATGATGTGCCCGTTTGATTCAGAATATTTTTTTCTTGTTTTCCTCCTCTAAAAACTAGACGCGTCTTATGGTCAGGCACGTCTTATAGAGCGAAAAATACGGTACTAGTGTCTCGGGACGGCCTTACAGTAAAAGTGGCATGAACTGAAATGCACAGCACCCAATGTATTCCAATAAAATAAAACCCACATTAAAACCTACATCAAATAAATGGGAAAATAAAGTTTTTAGCCTGGCGTCAAAAGGGATAGACTGTTGGCGCCAGGCAAACCTCTCTGGAAAGCGCATTCCATAACTGAGGAGCCACCGCATAGAAAGTCCTTCTTTGGGTAGCCATGCTCCTAATCTCCTTGAAGGATCAGTTGCTTGGATCACTAACTTTACTGATAATCACAGCAGAAAGATGTCCTCACAGGAGTTTACAATTATAAACAAAACCCTGAGCAATAAAACACCAAAATAATACAACAATGAAAGTATCAACATGGTTTCTATTATTTGGGGTTTTGTTTCTGATTATAAACTTCTGCAAGGGCATCTGCCAGTTGGGCAGTGTATGAAAAATAAATAGATCTGCTTGAGGTCCTTCTTGGCTTCATCATCACAGCCTTTCATTTCACTTCTTTGAGTCTGCATAATGTTCTGTTCTTTATTTGGACTTTTAAGAGAACTTTGGGCATTCTAACCACAGTGGCCACGTGTCGCGCCTTTTCCAATCTTACTTGACTCTATTACAGCGGCTTTAAAATCACTTTCCTGAAGAGATCTGACCCTGCCCCCCACTGAATACATTTCTGATCCCTTGCTTCTCTTTTAACTAACTAATCCCCTTATTTTCCACAAATTTCCCATTTGGAAATAAGTATGAGTGTGTTGGATTTTCTAGGCAAATTCCCACTGGCATATGCGTGCAACCATTTAGAGCGCTAATCAATGGCCAAGACTGAAAGAGCTCCTTTGGCTCACGCACATGATTTGAAGCTTTGTGCAATCTTAGACCAGTGCTAGCAGCCAAAACAGAAGGATGCTGGGAAAGATTCGCCGTCACTGCTCTGCCCCAGCATTTTTAATCCTCCTGGCTTCTTTGGGGGATGAAGTCAGCTATGAACCATCTATTCTGGTGCTCACCTGCTCTGAACTGAATTTAAGCCAGACTGCTGCAGTCCCTCGCAATGGAACAACACTATTTATTTTATTTTTCTGGCCAGAACATCTCCAATTATATTGTATTGTTTTTATATTGTTTTTATTTTTTTATTATTGTGAGCTGCCCTGAGGCTTCGGTGAATGGGGCGGCATAGAAGCTTTCTAAATAAATAAATAAACAAACTGCTGAGTATGGATTCACTTTAAATTTTTAAGTTTGGCCTACTAATTTGTATCTCACTCTGTAGGCCTTATGTATCAAATAACTACAATACAGAAGCTAAGCTATGCATTTTGATATGCTAATCTTTATGGTCAACTGTTTCCAAAATAGCTCACTGTGGAAGAACACCAATTACCGTATTTTTTGCTCTATAAGACTCACTTTTTCCCCCCTCAAAAGTAAGGGGAAATGTCTGTGCGTCTTATAGAGCGAATATGTGTGTGCAGTAGGTCTGTCAGATGTGCAGCCCCTGGGGAAGTGATGGGGAATGTGCCTGTGATTATGTGCCCATTTGATTCAGAATATTTTTTTCTTGTTTTCCTCCTCTAAAAACTAGGTGCGTCTTATGGTCAGGTGCGTCTTATAGAGCGAAAAATACGGTAATTAAAAAACTTCCAACTTTTGGCTCCCCCTTGCCAACCATCAAACACCCCTCCTTCTCAGGATACGCCTGTCGTGCAGCATGGGACCTGCTTCTTCAGAAATGAAGCCTAAAGCCCTTAGCCGAACAGACATAGTGCCACTGTCCCTTAGATCTTGCCATTTTCCCTCTTGCCGTAACCCAAGCTGACCTCTCCCTATTTTAATTCACCCCTATAGGCCCAGGATGCTGCCCATCAGCAGTTACAAACTGAAGCAAGTTCCACACAGCCAAAAATGTCCTTGCAAGAGTAACAGCCAACTCCCCCCCCCCCGCCAGTTGTGTCATGGGGCCACCTAATCACAATGGTAAGGATGAGGCCACCTTGTTCCCTTTCCTGGGAAGGGTCAAGCATGTCCCCACACAGCTGCCAACTCAGGGCCTGCCCTCATCCTCTTCAACGTCTCTTTGGGGTGACGGAATTACATCTCAGGTGTGAGAATCAAGGGTTGGGCTTCATTAGTATCTCGCCTTCAGCAGGTTCCACCCACTAAGCCACAATGCATAGGCAGGCTCTGCATCCCAATCCACCAAATCGCTCTTCCTCTACCTTCGAGAGCACAGGTGTAGAACCTCAGGCACAGGGAACTTATAGGACTCTCCGGGGAGGCACAGAAGGCCAGGGACTCTTCCATCAGACTCAACTCCTCTCCCGAACCACTGAGCAACAGAGGTTTCCCAGTTTTTCTACAATGATGAAATGCCTCACCTAAGGTTTAATTAATGGCAGTAGGAGTTTTAAGCTCAACGTATTTTTTTTGTCTGTCATTTTGCCTTTAGGCTTATTCACCACTGGAATGTGAACCCACAACATCTCCTAAATATATTTCTGCCCTCAGGATGAAAAAGATCCTGAACTCCTGTTCCAGGGAGAACCAGGTTCCACTCTACCTTACCAGTCTACACCCTTATGGCCAGGCACTATCTGCACAGTTTCAGAGTCAGAGATATGGTCTAGGTATGTCCAGATATCTGAACAGGCGGGAGCTGGCAATGGTCATTCATGCACCAGTAACCATTCACCTCGATTACTGCAGCGCTCTCTACACGGGGCTTCCCTTGAAGACAGTCCAGAAAAGGGCAGCAAGTCTGCTAATGAGGGCAGATATGACCATATAAAGCCAGTCCTCTACTATCTCCGGTTAAAGTCTTATCCCAATCCAAAGCATTATCACTTGTGTTTAAAGCCCTAAACAGCTTGTGGGCGGGGTATCTAAAGGAGCACCTCTCCCAATGTGCCCACCCTTAGATCATCACAGGTCCTTCTTATGGAGCCCCCTCCTCAGAAAATAAGGGGCGTGGCTACAAGGAGATGGGCCTTCTTGGCAGTCGCACCCTGACTTGGAACCAGCTCCCTAGAGAAGTTCACCTGGTGCCCTCTTTGTACAATTTTCGGCACCAGGCAAAGACCTTGTTGTTTTCCCAATATTTTAATTGCTAGGATGAATTTAATGGTTTTAAATGGGTTATCGCCTTATAATGGTACATTAGCACCTGCTGCTGTGATTTTATAATTTTCCTTGGATAAATTATGGGTCTGTGACATTTTATAATGGTGTGGCTATACTTGTTGGATTGTGATTTTATTGTTAGATTAACTGCTATTTTAATTGTATATTTTTCACTTTGTAACGCACCCAGGGAGTCTTATGGCTAATGGGACAGAATAAAAATCAAATAAATAAAGCAACCCTCTTTCCTCTTCTAGAGGGCTGTCCTTTCCCTTCTCAATTAAGCCAAATGCACCTTATATTATAAGCTCCTGGGACTTGCAAAGTAAGGGCAGAGACCTCAGGATGTAGAAAACACAAGCTGGTCAGATGCCACAGTAGTTAATTAGTGCAATTCCAAAATGTGCACAGGATTGTAGATTACTCAGTCACTACATACGTTATGGAACGATGTGTGAGTTATGCTTGGCTCTGTGGAATTCATGGCCACAGCTTTTATTTAAAGCTCCTAATTAAACCTCACAATTAGGCAAAGCTGCTTCAAGCTACTGTCTTTTTATCTGTGGCCAACCTTTCTAAAAAAAATGCAACTGAGTAGCCAGCTCCCTACTGAGCCTGAAAATGCCA
Source organism: Varanus salvator macromaculatus (assembly GCA_023646645.1). Lineage (NCBI taxonomy): Eukaryota > Metazoa > Chordata > Lepidosauria > Squamata > Varanidae > Varanus > Varanus salvator. Next base: position 120,955,665 of record JAIXND010000654.1, read on the forward strand.
CTAGAAAGAACCTTTCAAAATGAAAAGTTAGTATGTGCATTCAGGTAAATTATTTACAGAAGAGAATATAAAGCCCTCTTCAAATAATAGGCTGACATTACTTAATGTTCTTAAATTACATATACTTGGTCACCATTCCTAATAGTCTTCCTCCACAAAATGAACTCTCAATGTCGGTTTACCAACAATTTTAAGAGGATGTGTGTACCACACCTTCTCCTGCTCACATGCATGGATCTCCCTTTGTTTTACCTGCATTTTCTTCCTCAGTGCCCCAAACGTGCTCAATACACTCTCTCTAATTGCTCCAGGAATTAGGGTTCATTTAAATTGTAGCCAACATCCTCTAATTCAATTGGCTTGTACCATGAACTACAAAGAACTTATCACTGCTGGCACAAGCAACATTAGTAGGAAGGAGCTAGACACTAGTTCTTAGTTTAAAACACAAAACAGAAACACAACACGCACAGCTCAATGCAGGCATTTGTTTGTCCACACAAATATGGGAAAAGGAACGCCGTGCCCCATGACCTTGGACGGGCTGCTCAAGGGAATAGCGTATGGATTCACTCTGTGCCATTTTGTTTAACTTACTGCTGTTTTATGTTGCTCAGATCTGAGACTAACAGCACACCTGTAGCTACTGCTACACCTAAGAAGATATGAAAGCATCTAATTATCCAAACTAAATTCTGTAAAAATGCTGAACACTTGACCCACTAGAAGGCACAGAAAGTAACGCCAGAAATATTTGATGCCAATAGCTGTACCAAGACAGTTAATGTATCACTCCGTATATGAATGTGTGCACACACTGGGCCTTAAAATACTGGGATCACACTCTGAAGCCTGTTCTTCCTTGCTACCTAACAGACATGTACTGATTTTTAAGAAGTTCTAGCGCTTGTGACGTACTGCAATATCTGAAATCCATGAAAACTGCCAAGTTCTATAAATAAAAGTGTCACAAAACTACTTTTAACCTAGAAATGCTGATTCCACAGCAAAAAGGCTGTTAGTAATTGAGTCAGAGAGCCCCAAACTGAAGCCCATGCTATGACCACTGTGATGCCCACACACAGTGAAGTGATCACAGTGAAAAACGGAGCAGCAGAACCGTCGGGCAGGACATGGCTTGAGATTTGTCCATAAAGCAGCATCCTGCAGTGGCTTTCCTTAAGAAGCTGCTCTTCATAGCAAATCGCACTGTGTGAGATTGTTCACCTATCTTTCTTCTGACCACTACTATGCCGCAGCCTGTACTGAATGGAGAGCAACTAACAGCTGGGAGGCAAAGGACAGGAACTCCTGCTGTATCAGTCAAACGAAGGCAATGACAAAGAGGAAAGGCCAGTTCAGAAAAGGGAATATAAAGGGTGCATAGCAGAACAGCAAAAATGGTGGGGAGGAGAAAGAGCAGAGAGCCCTTACTATCCACAAAACCATATTGTGGTTTACAGACCTTGCCTCTAAGCTTCTGACAGAACTGGGGTACCTAAAGCCAAGCCTTAATCCAAGGAAGGGTCTAAAAGAGGTCAAGAATTCTACTCCATTTTTCTAATCCAAGGGAAAGTAAGCTGCTCCAACAGATGCTCAAAGAAATCCCCACCCTCCAAAGAGGCTGCAACTGCTACCCATTTGACTTCATTCACAAGTCAAGTATTTCACCTTAGTATACACACACAGCATGAAACTAGCCCCAAAGAAATATTAGGATAAATTCATGCAGGGGTTAACCTAATCCTGGCCATATTGAAACTATTTCAAATTCTCAACAGAAAATAAAAATTAGAACCACCTAACCATGTAATTACCATTTGCTGCCTATTTATAGATGAAATTTGCTTGAGTGATATTTTGTGACGTGGCAAAATCCTCCAGCAGAAGAAGTGAATACCCTACACACTCTATGCTCATAATGTGCACCAGCTCTTTCTTTCACATGTTGGGAAATAGCCAGCAGTGGAATCATTAGCCACCATACCTGTGAGAGATTTGACGTTTTCAATGGCTGAAATTCCGTCAGTCTTTCCTGGGACACTTACCTGCCTCTCCTATTTCCAAAGGGAAATTGACTAAAATCCAGGTTGCCATGTGAGCTAAAGAAAGAGTATGTTGTGTGTTGTTAAATGAGTGCTGCACCGAAGAGTACGTTTTCAGCACAGGGAGACACGTGCATCACTTCCTCAGCGGACGGGAAATGCTTGCAGAAACCCATGCTGAAAACGTACCCTTCTGGATGTGTGAATGGTGTGTGTCTCAGTGGGAGGCAGGCTGCCTCGTCGATATTTGACCTGGATTCAAGACGTCCAACCATAAAGGCCTTGAAAATCCAAGCCGTGGCAGTCATCTTTTGTGTGAAGAGGAATATATAGAGATATATGAAAAAAAGAATAGCTCACTCGATCTTTTCCCGCCAGGAATGGGGGGACTCTCCCAGAGCGACATCCATTGCCGGCAATGGACGCACCAAAATTACGTCGGCATCAATGAGTTAGCCACCTCTGTCCTCTCTTTTTCCACCTATTATATTTCTCATGCATCATCCAGCTTCCCAACCATCTTCCTGTTTTCTTCACAGTACGCACGCTATGTTCTCTCCTTTCTTCAGGACGGAGTTGAAAATGGAGTTGAGAAAAGGAGACGCATGGTCAGCTGGGGATGATGTTAACAAGCTCCTTGCTGCCCTGAGAAGCTGGATGGAAATGGTTGAAATTACTACAAGGGGGTCATCATTAAGAGGTCGGGAAGGACACAGCTTTATGTTACAAGCTTTTCACACCCTCCCGCCCGATGCTTCCAAAGCACTACACAGATGACCAGCACTCCAAAGCTGTAAGATGCAGTTGGAAGACCCTGAAAACTATAAACTTTTGCCTTCTCTCTTCCAGTCTGGTCATGGAACAGGGGAAAGGGCTACGTGTCTATCCCAGAGACAACTTGCCCAAATATTCTTTTACGCAGTAGAAAGTATGTCGTTTATGGGAAACTGAAGCTTAAAATTCTTTCCAGCGTTTTCAAAGCATTGAGCTCAAATAGCCAAGTTCAATACACAATATTGGGAATGTCAGACAGAAGTAGCTAACTCTTGGTATCGTGATGACGTGCAGGACAGGTTATATTCTGTGTGTCATTATGGTAGCTCCAAACACAGGAAGCTAAAAGGAATTCTTCTGCGCTGAAATACGTAAGGGCCAGGGCTAATTTCAGATACATGGATGGCAGCCAGGTAGATGGGTGTTGTTGCACTGGGTATTCAGATCAGAAATTCTGTCTAGGAGATCCATATACCCAAGATCAATACTTCAATCACGTACTAGCTTTCAACATGAGTGATTATGTGACAGTAAAAAGGGAAGGCTTTAAAACTGGAAACAGTAACTTTTGATGGCTAATGATTCCACAGCTGGCCGGTTTTGAGCAACTTGCTTCTTGAGCAAGAACTATCCCAAGAGCTGGAAAAATGATATTGCCCAGGAAGAAATTTATTCTTTTGTACTTAACCCCATTCCTCCATGAATCCTCCAAGTGGGATGCAGCTAAACTGCTCTTGTTTTGGAGGGGCAGGGGATTAGTTTGAGTTTTCCCTTTCAACACTCAGCACTGGAGCACAGACTGACAACATGGGGATTAAAATAATGCACAGATGAAACTCAAGCAGAAGCATTTTTCTACCTTACATGAGGAAGAGAGAGTAAGCCTCAGGCTCACATATATCTTCTCCCTGCATCGAAAGAAACACGTACCAGGTACATCTGGCAGCTATACCTGGCAGCTCCATGAACTGATTTATCAACCTTCTATGTCAGTTCAGCCATGGAAAGCAGGTTCAGGTAAGCTACTACTGTTCTGTTAGGCCATCTATCTGGGGACAGGACAAATGTGAACTCAAGGCCTGCTCTCTTCTCTTTCAGGGTAGAAAAACCATGCCCGCAAGCAAAGCCAAAGAAAGATGTCAATTCAAGCTGCGACATACAATGCACATCATCTACACTGGAAAGTAGCAAAATATACAAATTTACATTTCTACAGGTATTTGGAAGTCTAGCACATTGCTTTATATATTAACTGCAACAGCAGGCTTACGGAGTCCCTGTTTTCGCATTGCACATGTTCTGCAACTATAGCTGAAATTCTGAGAACCACAGAACTAGTCAAAAAGCCCTCTACCTCATTTGAGCCACTCCTCCTCCTGAGCTAGTCGCATACATGTAAAACAGATAGGCTAAAGTGCTTCTTTCGTGGGGCAAGCAATGTGCTTTTTGGAAAGGCAACTGCGCACTTGATAACCTAAACTTATCTTCAGATGTAGGGAAAAGGAATTATGCCTGATTTCAGAACTGTGTCAGTCCTAAATTGTAGGCACACAAATGCTTAGTACCTTTCCTTAGAATTAATTCTCAAGTCAGACTTCCGACTTTAAGAAACAGGATATTGGCTTATACGACTTCAGCCTCCTATAGAATCCCTAGTACCTGATTTGGGAATCTGATTTGCCTTCCCGAGTCCCAAGGCACACACTGGTTCCACCGAAGCTACTCACACATCTCCTTACAGGAAGAATGCGCTGGCAATAAAGAATCCCCACCAAGGAAAAAGGGTGAAAAGGACTGGACAAGCGGCAACTCTGCTCCCACTTTTTAGTGCAGCAAGTGATGCCACGAAAGGGAGGAGGGACTGGTGGGTCTGGATCTTTTGCCACGTGAGATGAAACGCATGAACTGGGTTCACTGCATCCTGCCCTTTCTCTTGGATGCTGCCCCCCCACCCTTCGTCACGCTAGACTAATACGCAAGACGGCAAAGTATCACACACGACTTGAGTAGCATGTTCATTTCCAGGCTCCCTTCCTTCAAAAGCAAGCAGGACAGCAACATTCCTCAAATGCCTCAGAGCAGACGGCCTATATTTTTCAGGACAAGTGTTGCTCAGGTTGCCAAGTGGACTCAAACTGTTGCTACACATTATGATTTTAGTAGAAGAAACTGTTGACCGTTTCATTCATGGATAGCTGCTTACTAACTTGTCACTAAACTGTTGCTGAAATGACAATCTTAAATTTTTTGGTGTGCAAGATGATCAACATAACTTTGATTCCACAAGATCCCTCTCTTTACAAAGTTGAAGTATTTTTCTTTGGTCAACATTGCACCAAATGATTGGCGGCAAAGTGCAGAAAGGTTTGTTTGAAAAGGGAAAATAGAATAGGTACAGAAAACTTTTGGACATACTATTTCCTAAAGAGAGAACTTTTGGCTTTTTTGCAATGGGGATCACAAATCCTGCCATCACAACCTGAATCTAAATGTTACGGAACAGAGCACCAAAATTCAGCTCTGCAAACAGATGATGCAATTTTCGACACTTTGGTTTTGCCTGATGTGTTCGTTTTCCATGGTTTGCTCTTTTCTGGTAGTTCAAAGCGATTTGGCAAGGGATGGGAGAGAACACAGAAGGTGAAGAGGATACAATGAGGCACCTAAGCTTTCTCTCTGCAAGCACCTAAAATGTTTTCTATTTGTGGCCTATCATATGCTGAAAAGGACCCATCTTCCTAAATCAAAGTAGGAATCTGCACTAACTTGGCCGATGCGCACACATTGCTCGGAAAGGCTGGTGAACTGTGAGAAAACCGCACTGCTTCCTACGTTGAATGGGAAAAGCAACTGCTACACAGTAATCAACTTACTTTTAGGTCCTTCCAGCAGTCCAGAAGCTTGCCGGCCAAATCGCTCACATCCACTAACTTATCCGTCGGCTCTTGACTTCTCTCGCTCTCCACATCTGACACGCCCTCCTCTTCGTCCTGAGAAGGCGTTTCCACAGCGACAGGCTCCTCCAGCTTTGCGATGCTGCTCTCCTTCATCTCTGCTTCAGGCTCAACCTCTTGCTCAGCAGCCGGGGCTTTGCTGGTGTCTGCCGAGATCTCCGCTGCTGAATTCTTGGCTGGCTCTGGCTGCAGGGGCTGCTCCTCCATGGCCTCTGCGGGGGCGCTGTCTGGAGGCTCAAGGTCCTCCTTGCCCTCCTTCAACTCCATCTCACTGGTACTGTCCGAGATGGCACTGTCCATACTGTTCTCACTTATGATTTTGAGCCTTCGAAAAGCGAGCTTTTTGGGGGTGTCTGTTTCACCCTCTGTGCTGGGCTTAGTGGAAGGATCCGGAGTATTGAGTGGTGTATGAGCCCGTGATGTGTTCTCACTGGAATATCCATCCCCTTCACTGAAGTGTGGAATAGCTGACTTGGTCTGGGCCCAGCGCTGGATTATCGGAAGCACTTTACTTTCCTCCAACATGTTTTTGTTAGGAATAGGCAAAAGCTCCAAAGTCTTTATAATCTGATCATAAAATAGGAAATGCCGACTGTTAGTTTCCAGTATTGTTGACTTGGTTACAGGGCAACAGGCCCTGCAAAACTTGCAATCAATACATGCTTTACTTAGTATGCTCTTCCCCACTTCTTCTCCCCCACTCTGTGTTTTTTATTGCGCTCTAGCCATAATTTGCTATTGCCATGCAGCAATATGAGTAGCGCATACATAAGTGCCCTGCTGAATCAAACAAAGAAACAGGTCCAGCGTTTGGTTCTCTCAATGGCCAGTGGGACGCTCACAGGCAGGGCAGGGCTGTGCACTCTGACTTGTGTTCTTTATCACGACGGATATCAGAAGCAATGAGTGATCATAATGACTGGTGGGCAGTGGTAGCCACTGTCACCTGGAGCCAGAAGCTGCTTTTAAGCCACCTCCTCCTAGACTTGCAAGGGCTAACCCCACTTGGGTGCCACAGAAAGTCATGGTTAGTCCGAAACAAGGAATAAAACGGTGCCACATGCAAGGGGAGGAGGAGGATGTGCTCTGTCCTGCAGCCTGTCCCCAACCCTCAAATAAAGCATGGTTCAGCGAATACCCTGAATTGTGCCTGAGTGTCCCTGAAACAGGTTTGACATTTCTAACACCAAATCAGGATTTTTTCCCCCACAAAGGTTAATGGTCAAACAAGCACGTGAAATGACAAAAGGACAACTGTTATGGCTTGCGTGTATGATGTCATGCCTACTTGGAGACGTACGACCATGTGACCAATATGAGGTAGATGAAGGCTGCATATCAGGAATGACGTCTCTAACTTGGCACAGCCTACAGGCAAGATACAAAGGACTGGGCTGGGTAGCCTTACTGAATCCAAGGGCTATTCACAGAGATGAGCAGCCAGATGGGGCCACATGTATTTTAATGTGCATTTTACTGATATTGTATTTTAATATGTTGTAGTTGGTTTTTATTGTGTTTTATCTTGTGACTGTGAGCCACCCAGAGGTGCTGTGGCACAATTGGGCAGCATACAAATGATATGAATGAATGAATGAATGAATGAATGAATGAATGCACACATACACAAACTCCACCATCCCGCATCTCTTTTTCAATGTTCTGGAATGAGGAGGTTTAATCCTCCCCTTGCTGCCCACTGAATCCGTTAGAGACGTTGGGAGGATCTTTAACCTCCCACTCCTCCCAAGTAACCCATTCAGAGATTGAATGGGCATTAGGAGAAATTTCCTATTTTATTTGCAAAATTTATTCTGTGATGTTCTGCTTTTTTCTCAAAGGCTAACTGCTCCCCAACGACTTTGCTCAACAAGTAGTGCAGTGCTGGGATTACTCAGGCAGGAGCAGCACTGAAAAAGGGGGGAAAGCAGACCCGGCCAAGTAGGAAGAGCCTGTGCCTTCTGAACCTTCGAACAGGCATTCCTGGAAAGCTCTCACGGCTTTCGGAATGGCTAATTATTTCAGAATCAATTACTCTGAGCAAAAAGAACCCAAAGGAGACCAGTGCCAGTCAAGTCACGCTCATAACCAGGTTTTTTAAGCAACTTCGCTACACAGCGCCACTAGTCATCCTCACACACTTACTGACCTCTAACTGGAGCTTCAGGTTGCTGGCTGTATTCCCCCTGCCATCACCAAGCTCTGCCATCCAAATCCAGAGAAGGGACAAACCATGACATTCCAAGAAGGACTTCAGGCAGGCCTGCGAATGAGTATTCTGAAACAAAAACGTAAGAAAGCGGATAGTGACCAAGAGAGCATTCAGTGACTTCCCCACCAGTATTGCAAGCAAACAGAATTAACCCTAAACACAATCACTAATATATATGGAGCACACAAGCTAAAACTGAGCTACAATACAGTATTTACCACTAGGCATCACCACCAGGAGTTCTAAAAAGTTCAGTCAGCAATACGAAAGTTATTTCTCTGAAGGGTTGAGGGTTCCGATGCAGGAAAACTGATACCTTAACTTGAACTTGGGAAACCTCCTTCCGTGGCCCTGAATAAGTTTCTCCACCACCATGTGTAAAAAGGCACCACTACTTACCCTCACAAATGTTGTAAAACTTTACCCTTTCAGTTATCTAAATAAATGTAGCAACCCAATGATCAGTTTGGTAAGGAAAATTTTGACAAGTTCCTTAGTCAAAGAAAGTCAAAGATGATGGCAGCCAGTCAGAACAATTATATTCAAAGGTTATTTGAGGGTTATAGGAAGGCTAGGTTGCTCTTTAAGATACCTGACAGCGAGTGGAGATAGGGGCAAGCACTGCCCTCACTCAGCTGCCTGGATTGAGCCCTTCACATCTATGTCCACACCTACATGTATTTCTGATATAAAGGCATGGGGATGCCCACTGCCAGTTCTTTCTGTGTTGCTAGAATTGGGCAAGGATTCTCTCAGCATTTAAAGAAAAACAAATCTTTAGAAAAGTAAAAGCAGGAAAAAGGCTGCCATAAGGAAACACTTTGTGTGAAACCAACTAAAACAGAAAGTCTTGTGGCTCCTTAAAGATTAGGAGGGTTCTGGTGGCATAGGGGCTGCCTTCAGCAAATTAGTGTTAGTTGGCACATCCATACACACACACACACACACACACACACACACAGAGGTACAGAAGAAAAAGAAAGCTATAAACTGTGCACCAAAAGGCGATGAAAGGCAGGAGAGCTGACATTTCTACAGAAAGCTCCAATGTATACAAGGCAAGCACATAAAGGGGCAGTAAATACCTCTCTTAGAATCAACAAAAGCAGGAGAGAACTGTGTATAATGGGAAAGCCTCAAAGCCTACAATTTGAAACTGTCTTAAAATGGAGCAGTGGCGATCCAGATGAAATCTGCTTAAATTGCACTGGGTATAAGACAGATTTCAGGCCACAGTAAGGCTAGCAGTACAAAAGGACAGTGGGTGTTCCTCCTTGAATGACAAGAAAGCCAGCTGTTATTCAGAACTGCCTCCAGTGCTGAGCAGAACTTACAAATCAACTGAAAGGCAGAGGGCAGAAGAAAAATGTAGCAGCCTTTAAGATTTGTATAAACAAAGCTGGAGATTAATTTTAGATGATGCATTAGATAAAGTGAATGAAAAGCAAATTGGGTAGTATAACGTAGTCACTGGAGGACTATCTCCTGCGTTTCACTGCCTTTTTTCAGAGTACCTTTTGGATTTCATGGCCGCTGTTTACAGTTCTTACTCAGCAGATATACACAAGTGTATATGTGCAAACTCAAGATAACACTTCATGCATTTGAAGAAGTAGGCTCTAGTTCGAGAAAACTGAAGCCACAGCCATTTCACTAGTCTTTAATGGGCCACAGGACTCTTTTCTTCTGTTTCTGTTCTTGAAGACTAACATGGCTACTCTTGCAGGAATTTGCCAGAGAGGTTTAAAAAAAAAACAGGAAGGACGGAAGGCAGGCAGGCAGGCAGGCAGGCAGGCAGGCAGGCAGGCAGAAAGCCGGCCGGCCAGCCAAGATTTTGAACAGGGCCACATTTTCAAAGCAACCATATGATTTAATAATTTATGCAGAAATGCGGTCTTTACAGTCATCACATAACCCAACATGTCTAACATACAAAACAACCAAGCAAATCAAATGGATTTGCTCCCTATGTAAAATGCTTTTCATACTGATCAGGCCAACTATGGCTGAAGTCTGTTCAATTCGTGTCAAGAAGTTTCATTTCTTTTTCGGCTTTCCTTTCGCTGGCACTCAACTTCAAAACAAGAATCAGACAGCTCTGACTATCATAGCACAAGAGAGGCAGGAGTTGGCTCTGACTGTTTTAATGTGATAATCATTCCAGCAGCTGCTAGGAAACATTTCTTCAGCTGCTTTTGATGAAAAAAAAACAGACCACAGAAAGCCACCTAACCCAAAATGGTCGTCTCCACCTGGCACTTGCTCTTTGGGGTCTCAGTCAGCTTTCTTCCTGCTACATGATCATTTTACCTGGATTCCAAGAAAGCAGCCTGCCCTCCATGAATGAACGACGACTGCTTAGCAAATGACACTCAGTAGCCTGAAAGACTGTTCTTCTCCTGCTTCCACACCACAGGACCCTCCCTGCCGCCTGCTTTTATGCAGCTCCTTGCTGCAGCTACACGGTACTTTTGATTGTCAAGAGCATGGGCCGCACACCCCCTGTTTTCAGGGTGGTCCAGCAGCCATTTGAAATTTGGCAATGTTATACTTAATGGTTCAGTCTCCATTAAGTTATATCCTGATGCAACCATACCCCATTTCTCATTGTATTTTCAAAAAATCCTCTCATCCTCACAAATGATGAAAAATTCATTCGATTTAACTTCTCTTGTCACCCATCCCCAACCAACCAAGCAAAAGGAGGAGATCGACACACCTGTATGAGTTTGAGGCAGGTGAGCTTTTGCTCCAGAGTCTCAATGCGCACCATGAGCCGGGACAAGCTGAGAACTTGGTTTTTATCTGAGAGTCCTTCTCCGTTCTCCAAGAGAGCCTCCAACTCCCCATCAACCTATGAAAATGAAAGGGAAAGTTGTACAAAGTGCAGATGCTCCCGCCCCTTAAGTCGTTAGCACGGACTGGTATTTGGTGCACAGTTTTTTTTCCAGTGATAAAGGGTCTGGACTAGATCACACTGGACCTGTAGCACAGAAACAGCAGCCAGGTCAGACACGTAGGAAGCAGGAGGCAACCTCATCTTCATCCTAAAGAAACTTTATTTATAAATATGATGTGTGTAAGAAATGATACATGGCACTACTAAGAAAGAAATATTAACTTGTATATAATCAAAACTAGTTCTTAGGATAAAATAATTTATCTGAAACAAAACAGTCAGTCTACAATAAAGGGATGGAGGGAGAAAAGCAAATGTTTATGTCTTATTTTCAAAATTTTTATTCTAGTATTATACACAAGAAATACTTTTTAATAAACCTGGTAGCTTGACTTCTAAAGCAGTTTGAGATTCTCTAACAAAGTCTTTCTTAAACTACTCCAGAGTCGACAGGATACGCAAAACTTTCTAATGCAAAGAAGCACATTTATTCAGCTGCATGTATTTTTATAGCCAAGCAATAAAAAGGTGCCCTTTTCATACAAGACGAAATTGCTCAGAATTTTTGGCTATGCGTGTGGATAGGGAGGTGAGGGCAGTGGGGTTCCAGCTGCAGAATGCAAGGTGATTTTCAAGCCTGGTAATTCTGCAGGAAATGCCGCAGATTTAATTCCCATACAAAACTGTCTGGATTGAATTTGGATGAATTACTATCCAAAGGAAAATTATGTTTCATTTTCATCTTACATTTCCACTATGACTGTTGTTCTCTGGTGATTGATTTGTATGTACAAACTAAAATATTTCACATTATATGGGTTTCTTGCGTGGCAACCCAAGATCAGCAACAGAGGTGGCAACCTTGGCACGGGACAGACCTGCCTGCTGTGAAGCATGAGGCCTTACTGAAATGGAAGCATGGACACAGGACCTCAGCCAAGTATTCTGGGAGGGGAAAACAAGAGGGGGTGGCCAAAGGCCCCAAATCCACGCAATTCTACTGGCTCTTTGCTGATGGTTCCGACTTGTCTTGTACAGGAGGCCACTGCTTTTCTGCCTGTCCAAATCCTGTTGAACGGCAGTCACAGCTTGGTGGACTGGTAAGTTTGGAATGTCTGCCTGACACCAGCATAGGGTAGCCGACCCGCCGCTGGGCTTTTGGAGAGGTTCCATCAAGGAACACGAGGGGCCAGCCCCCACTCCAAGGGCCTACTGCAGCGGAGCACGGAGACAAAACCTGCTTCCCGGCTCCCCCGTACTTACGGAATCTTTCTTACGAGACCGCTCCTTCTTCATCTTGCCTCCTGCCGCTCTGATGCTGACCCTGTTCTCTCCACCCAGGTAGCCCCGGCAGTTGGCAGAGCCACAGAAACACTTCTGTGCTTCTTTGCTATGCAAAATACACACAGATCACAACATGACAGAGGGCAGGATTCCCAGGCGGGCTGTGCATGCATGATCAGACTGCTGTTTACATCACAACAGCCAACGAGGCTCTTAAACATTTGCCTTCAGAAACCCGTATTAAAAGCTTCCCTTGCCAGCTTAACTCCAGAGGAAGGACCAGGAGCGTGGTGTAACCATGCTCTCGGCCAACTTACACTCTTCAGTGCGCAACCTGGGCACTTTTAATAGCTTTCGTTCTCACTACTCATGCCTCGGAATGTCTGATTAAAGATGCGCTTAGTGCAGAGAATCCGCACTAAGTGCAGAGAATCCGCACTTCCAAATACAGTCCAGGCTCTGTGTGACAAGGGGCACATCTGCATGCGCCTTCTTTTGCCCTCATGTACATGAAAGGACAGAGGAAACGATACCTGGGGCAGTCCTTGCAAACTGGTTGCACAAGATGTTGTCTCCTCTGCACTGACAGAATGAAGCAAGCCTGCTTTTAGCAGACTACATTATGGTTGCTAGAGTGGGACCCCAACGATCTGGTTTAATCCTGTTTTTACTGTATTTGCTGCTATGCGGTGCATTGATTTATATTTTAATTGCCGCACATTGTTTGAATGTTGGTTTTATGGTTTTTTATTTAAATATTATTGTACTGTTGCTTTGTGTTTTTAAAATTGTAAACCTTCCAAAGAGCCCAATGCACTATGGGGCGGTATAGAAATGTAATAAATAAATAAACCAGCAGATACAATACTTTTTTAAAAATTGCTTTACCCATGCAGTCCATCTTATAGCACAACAGACATTATTACAGACAGAAAAAGTGCCAAATATTTGCATGAGCTGACCTCCTACCCTCCTTCCCTCCGATACTTTATTTCTACCATCAAGTTCTTTTTTTTCAGTATGTTTCAGTATTTTCCTGCTGTTTCCAGTTATAAAGAATTTGCTAAGTGCCCTGTAGTTGTTTATGCAACAGGATGGCCACAAAGTGTATTCTATATCATCTACAAATGGGTAAAGTCCAATGTAAGGGCTATTCAGAGAAGACCTATTGAAATAGACAGGAGTTCAGCTAATTATGACTAACATAAATCCCATGTCTGTTCTAAGTAGGCCTTTTGTTGGATTTTATTCTAATCTTATGCCGAGTTTCTTAAAATACCATCAAATTTTAAAGTATTTATGAAATTTCCGTACTATACTATACTACTATACTATCACAAAGTTTTAGATAGTGCAAGTGGAAGTTAATCATTCTAGAAACTAGGCCCATGGATGGAGGTAAACTTTAGCTAACATGGAATTTATTCAGAACAAGAACCTTAATTATGTATTTATTTATGGCATGTATAGATTGACCTGTGACAAAAATTCCTTAGGGCAGCTTATAATGTAAAATCAAAGTGTCCAAATCCAATAACTGCAAAGGAAGTCAATATATCCCAGTTTGCCTTTGTTCTTTTTTTAAAAAAAGAAAACATTTTTCTTCTCTATGATAAAGGAGCATGCAGGAAGAGACCGAAAGATTCTACTTTGTCCAATGTCACTGACAGTTTAGGATTAGGCGTAGATACTGTTCTATAACAGATACTATCTACTGGTGTTTTCAAAATGTCATTGTAAGTTACTCCGAATACTTAGTTAAAAGGTGGAAAACAACAGATACTTTTTCTTCCACAAGTAAGAGCATGAATTATTGAAGGCTCGGCTTTCTAGTTCCAAAAAGATGGACTTATGTTGATGCTGCACTAGAACCCTTGACTTGCCCTTTGTCAACAGTAACTACTTCACAACCATGAAACAAGCGTAACATCAACACTTACCCATATCTCTGGAACTGGTAGTCAAATGTTAGTTCTGAGCCCGATGGGACTAGCTTTGTGGTAAAAAAGCCAACCCTTAGCTGTCCATTCACTGTCCACTAAATAGGATAGACCAAAAAGTGTACAGGATGTTTAATATGCATAATCATATGACTTTTAAAGCTTACATATACTGCAAATTGCTCTGTATATGCAACGAACTTGGCATCAACATAATGATCTCCACATCGAGAGAACCCAGCAGGAAACACAGATCCGGTTTTGTCGGAATTGCAGGGTCGGGAATTCATGGCATCCAGGTCAAAAGAAGCAGATGCTAAAAGCGCATCCCCATCTTACCAATCTCTGAGGCATCATTCGAACCATGGTACACCGCTTTATCGATGTAAAACTCAGATCAGTAGCAGTTCTACAGAAATTGTTGGAATGCCTGTGCTATTTTTGCATCTAAAATAACTTCCATTTTTTCCTAAGAACTTTCTGGATCAGATCAAATATGCATCACCACATGCTGAGGACAAATAGGACAACTGTTGCCTTCATATTGTGTATCCTAGGTGTTTCCTGCTAGAAGCCATGTTGCTCAAGCAGCCAATTTCTGCATTCAGATCATGACTGTTACTTCAAATTACTGTTTTGACCTAGCAAACATGGGAAAACTCAGCACGCACACACCGCTGACTCTTTTGCCCTCTTTGTCCAACGGTACTACAGCCTCCGAAACATCTCTGCCTGTCCACATGACAAAACATATTGCTTCTGCACCTTTAGACCAGTGCAGCGCTTCTCCATCAGCAGCTTTTTCCTACCTGGAATTTCTTCTGTCCCTCTTCCTAGCATTCTCTCTTCCCACTATCTAGCTAAAAGATTTAGTAACTCCCCCCCTCCCCCAAAGGCAAAACACAACATTCTAAAACACAAAACGGTGACTGTGTTTTGGGTATATTGCCCCTTGGAAGAGCAAAGCCATTTGCATGAAATCTTCATGAATGCTTAAGTTCACACCTGCTTGGTTTTACCGTCTTAGCCATGACAGTAGGGAGGAGCCCTAAGACTTTCCTCTTTATCAGAGCATTTGTCCAAATGCGTTACACCCTGCAAGTCACACACCTCCTACCATCACGCAAGAGTTTCAATTCGGGGCAATCATGCTGGGCAGAAGAATTCCCCCCTCAGTAGCAGACTGCTATGGGGCAGACTGCTGCAAGAGACTGCTGAAGCCTCTGCCGGAAGAGCTGTGCCCCTAGTTATCAGAGATTTGATGGGCAGGAGACATTAGCAAGATTAATATCTAATGACCTAAGCCCACTGGATGTTGGGCCACATGTTTTGGTTCCTAAATCATCCATCTCGACTGGATTTCTGCAATGCTCGCTACGCGGGGCTACCCTTGAAGACGGTGCGGATACTTCAGCTGGTTCAAAATAGAGCTGCCAGGTTGCTGACGGGGGCTGGGCGTTATTCTCATATAACCCCAGTCCTCCGTCAGCTCCACTGGCTCCCAGTTGAAGTCCGGGCCAAATTCAAGGTTTTGGTGTTAACCTATAAAGCCCTAAACGGCTTGGGACCCGGATACCTAATGGACCGCCTGCGCCCTTATACGCCCTCCCGCCCTTTAAGATCCGCAACAGCGGCCCTCCTCCGGGAGCCTCCTGTGAAGGAGGTGAAGTGAGTAAGTACCCGGAGGAGGGCTTTTTCAGCGGTGGCACCCCAATTATGGAATGCGCTCCCTGGAGAGGTTCGCCTGGCACCGTCATTATATGCTTTTCGGCGCCAGGCAAAGACCTTTTTATTTAAGTCTTATTTTAATTGTTAGTGTTGGGTTTGGTTTGGTTGATTTGTTTATATGTTTATGTCGAATTAATGTTGTATTTGGTGGTAGGTTTGATTTATTTTTGGGTTTATTATTTTTTGGGTTTATTAGGGTTTAATTTAAGGTTATTTTGTTTGCCAAGATGCACCGAGGGTAAGGGGAGGGGGAGGGATAAATTAATATTGTTTATTTAACTATTGTATTTTAATCTTGTTGTAAGCCGCCCCAAGGCTTCAGTGCGATGGGGCAGCCTATAAATATTTTAATAAATAAATAATAATAATAATAAATAAATTTTTACAGCCAACTTGTTTTAAAATTGCCAAGAATAAATCAATACCAGAAACAGAGGACATCTGACCTTCATTCCAGCTGCTTAAGCTTTAAAACTGAGGGCCAATTTGAATACTTCAGCCCCTAATGTGGATGCTGCCTGAATTCCCCATGTGGTGTGCATGATGCTTAGAATGCTCTCACCCTACCCAGTGGTTGGGCTAGTTAAAATCCTTTTAAATCATGATGTTCACCAACAAATACAAAATTTCCTATGGTACAACAGCTGTAAGAATGAATAAATGAATCTTCCTTTAAGCCCAAACCAAGTAGGAAACGGTGAGAGCTTCTTCCTGCAACTCACCTTCTGTGTCTCACAGTTTGGCTCGCAGCTGTGGTTCATAAATCGAGAACAGTTTCCCTTCTGGGTGGCATCTATTATCTGAAAAGAAAATTAAAATATCTGAATGTTCAGTCTGTTTCAGATGCAAACCATTAAAGACATAATCTTCTTTCAGCTAGAACTTCCCCACCTTACAATGAAGAAAATGCTATATATGCTTATGAAATATTTAACTAGATATATATCCTGCTTTTTCCAACAAACTCAATGCAACTTATATTATTGTTCTCCTGCTGCTCTCAAGCTTATCCTCACAACAACCCTGTGAGGCAGGTTGGACTGAGAGTCTGTGACTGGCCCAGTCACCCAGCTGGCTCCATGGCCAAGCGGGGACTCGAACCCGGATCCTCTGAGTCCCAGTCCTGCGCTCTTAACCATTTATTTATTTGGCTCTCCAAATAAATGATTAAGCGTATTCAGACTGTCTAAGGGTTATTAGTCCATGGTCAGAAGGGTCACAAGTCCCTCAGGAAAAGCTGTGGGACTTTTTTTATGGAAAAACTATTGTAAGAGCTGTGAAATAAACAGAAAAAACATATTTATGAATGATCTGTTATATGTACTTGGACAAAGAACTTGAGAGAGAGAGAGAGAGAGAGAGAGAGAGAGAGAGAGAGAGAGAGAGAGAGAGAGAGAGAGAGAGAGAGACGAACAACTTGTGTTACAAGTGGCTTTTAGAATAATTGTTAGGAATGTGTGATACAAAGATGAAGATGGGAGAAAGGAAATGCTGTGTTTAATTCTGTGCCAATTTCTTTTCACTGAAAATATGTTTTTTAAATAAAATATTTTTAGTCTATCGCATTGCCAACCCTCAATCACTGGAAACTTCATTTCCGTATCTCATTAACTCATGTTGACAACCGTGTCAGTTGCTGCTATTCCCATTCCACAGAGAAAGCTCACACTCACCTCATCGTTCTTCAGTGCCATGAAGTAGTAATGGATGTTCTTACTTCTGGCATACTCTTTTACTCGCGTTTTGAACTCTTTGTGATCCAACACTTCACCACAGTATTCCAGAACAAAAGTGTTACTAAATACGATTGGGGGAGGGAGGGGGGGAGGGAGAAAGGAGTTAAAAACACGATAGCAACCAGGTGTCGGAATACCTTTCCCCATGTGAATCCATCCATACAGACCCTGAGCTTTGAGATCTGAGAGAGGCCCTGCTCAGGGCTCCATCCCATGGCGCTGCTAGAATGGCTTGACCGGGAACAGGGCCTTCTCAGCAGCTATGCCACAAAGCAGGAAACCCGCCTGCGAGAGATGCACTGAGCCCTGTAACTGGCTGACTTCCACAAGCCAGCTACGTCCTCTTTTTTGCCTAGGCTTCGAACTATAACCTGTTGATTGGTTTTGCCTAATTTTGTCTTTTAATTTGTTTTACTGGTTTTACTTAATGTAGTACTTATTTTTATGGCTAACCATGCTAATTTCTATACTGCCCAAAATCCAAAGCACTGAATAGAACCTAAATCCCAATTAGCATGTTACTCATCACTGCACCACGGCCAGGAAGTTTGTTGTGTGGGCTATTCCTTTATTTGATTTTGTAAAAGGAATTTAATCGTTCATCATGCTTATTCTGAGTCATCACAAGGCATACCTTTTTGCACATGGGCTCCACATTCAGTTGCTGGACACTGCTGGTAGCAGAGCTAGGAAGCAATGCCCTGCCCAAGGCTTTGGAGATCAGCTACTAGTCCAAACAGACCAGTCTTCCCCCACTGTAGTGCCCTCCAGAAGTCCTGGACTGTAGCTCTTGGGAGCCCCAGCCAACAAGCTCAACAGTTGGGGACGATTATAGAATAGTAGAGTTGGAAGGGGCCAGAAGGCCATCGAGTCCAACCCCCTGCTGTGGCAGGACACCATGTTACACCATCCCACTCAGAGGGCTGGATGTCTCCAGCAAGAGAGAGCCTGCAACTTCCTCATGTAACAAGTCCCACTGTCATGGTGTAGAATTTCCAGCAGGAACATAGCTGGAGAAGTCTGGCACAAACCAGACTGGTTTAGACTGGCCCAAGGACTAAGGCAGCTTCACGTGCTCATTGGTGTGTGCAAAAGACACTAATGCAGCGCTAGTTGTACTATGGCTGCCACTTGCCACCTTCTGGGCCCACACACGAGCCTAACGTGAACTGAAGACAGCCAGGATCCTGATGCCAGGACCCTGAAGCTTCACTCTGCTTTGCCCCTCCTGCCCAGCCTTCTCCTGGGTTGGGGTCAGGAGGGCGATGGTGCTCAGCTATCCTGCCAGCCACTGGAATCCCACGGAAGAGGTTGCAAGGGGGGAGGGGGGAGGTAACAACAGGTCCACCTTCTGCAAAGCAAAGGCCAAACAGACTCACATGCTGCCTAAAGCCACTCCAATGGCAAGGGAACAAAAATGCTCTCTTCCTGCTAAGCCCAAGAACAAACCCTTCACTGCCCAGTGAGAGGTGTTCTGTGCAAAAGAGGGGGAGACTGAAAGGAATTCTCCCACTT
Organism: Varanus salvator macromaculatus; assembly: GCA_023646645.1. NCBI lineage: Eukaryota > Metazoa > Chordata > Lepidosauria > Squamata > Varanidae > Varanus > Varanus salvator. Next base: position 120,974,752 of record JAIXND010000654.1, read on the forward strand.
AGTAATGAGGGAAGCCTTACGATGGGAGGTCTTTGGCCGCTCTCAACCCCCAGCCTTTCTTCTCCGTTAGGATGACTTCTACATCTGCATGTTGCTTCCTCTGGAAACGCCGATTGGAGCAGTATTCCCCATTTGGACATCTTGAAGAACTAAGCACAAGAAAGAACAGTAAGATAATTCATGCATCAGAAGCCATGCTCATAGAATTGCCGTTTGTTGTAAGCACCCTATAAAGCCTACAAACACGCCTGGCTATGAAAGCACAACCAACCCTACAATTTCCAGGGATAATGAGGAGCTTGAGTACCATGACGTGAGCATGAATGCTTCACAGGGCTAAACAAGTGTTTGGGCTTCTTTCTCTGAATCATTCAAGCATCCCATGAGACCTAAGACAGAAGATGAAATCTACTTCCAATTATTAATCCCACCTTTCTTTGGAAGCTACCCGTGAGCATAATGGAATGAAGAGCAATGTGATTGGTCACTGACAGCAACACCTGCAGACGGCATAAAAGCACCCCGCGCACCCTGTTCGATTACCAGTGAGCCAATGTGACATCAAGTGCTGGGCCAGGGCTCTGGAGACCCAGGCTCTAGGCCCCACTCGGCCATAAAACTCACTGGATGACTTTGGGCCAGTCAGTGACTCCCAGCTTAAGCAGCCTCACAGGACTGCAACAAGGAGCGGGAGGACTGTGTGCTCTGACTGGGCTCCTCGGAGGAAAGGCGGGATCTAAACCTAACAAATAAGTAAGAAGAACCAACAGACTATTTGGCTTCACAGCAAAATCTCTTTTTCTCTTCTTACGCATCAGAGTTAGGGTAGATGACCACAGGAGCAATCAATTTGTGAAATAATCCTTACCATTCTATCATGAGGAGACGGTTTAGACAATCTTCCCCACATGCCACGTCACCTTGAGCTCTCTCATCTTTGGAAAGTGTGGGACATTCGCAAAGCATCCGTTTGATGTCACGGTGTGATTTATTCTTTTTCCTATGGGGCATTCCACAGAACAACCTTCAGAACAGTACTATACCAGCTTGCAAAGCATGAAAAATGTATTTAAATGTCTGGGGCCTTGAGGATTAAATTCACGTACGCAGCATCAATAAAGTTTGCACCTTTTGAGGACTCCTGCTGGCTTTTTCTACATACACAACTCAAGATGGCAGTGTGTCGCATTCAACAGATACACATTTTTTCCTCACTTAACAGGAATCAATTTCAGGGGTGGTGAAAAGGCAGAAAAGGAGGTTTCCCGAAGGAAGTGCACGCAAAAGGGCTGGTAGCTTTGGGAAAGTGTTCTTCCTTCTAGCCCCATCCAAAACCAATCTAGGCCAACCAACATGAGTAACGACATCCCTCTGCACTCATATAAACTCTGTTGTCATAAACATTTATATCATATGTAAGGCATGCTGTCTCCATGTTAGCATATCTTATTTTAACAAGTAACAACACAATTACCTTTCTGTCAAATAGACATTCTCTTCAATAAGGTCAAAGTAACAGGGCATTTTCCCTTGTTTGGCAAACTCTTTCCAACGCTGTGGGTCCCTGAAGTCTTCCATAAAACACAGTGGACGAGCTGCTGAGCCATCTTGAGGCACAACCTGCAATCTCTCGCCCTCTGTTTTGACCTTCTTCCTTTCCTGGGAGTCCCCATCACTCTCCGAATCGCTCTCCAAGTCTGTCCGCCTTTTCTTCAGCGGCCCCCGCTCCTTCATGTCATTTTTATCCAAAGCCTTATTAACGTGGTCTTTTCTTTCACCTGGGGCCATTAGCTCTTTAGCAGAGTTACTGCTTATCTCATGTGCCTGTACTGAACCTTTCTCCCTAGGGTCTCGGGCTTGGAACTTAACTGGCTGGCTTGCAAAGTAGGGACGGCTTTCATCAACCCATCGGTCAACTTCTTCATACTCCTCATGATCTTCTGTAAGTGAATCAGGGACCTGCCCTTGTATCTGCTCATAATTCATCCCAGAGGGTCTATTAGCCAATCGTGGATCCCAATAGCCATTGTCATGCCAGTAGTGATGAGACCCAATGTATGGTCCTGCAGCTGGGGGATACACGTAACCTGAGAAAATGCCATAGCTACTATCAGGCTGCTGATACGTACTGCTTGGTTTCTCTGGCTGGGAGAAATCCCAACCCAGGTTACCCAAGTCCTCTGCTGAATGAAAGCCATCCTCTCGAGAGAAATCCCCTACGTTAGAGAGATTGCCGAAACCAGATTTCTCTTGCCTGCTGTCTGGCTTGGTAACACTGGCCTGCAGCCTGGATATATTCTCATCCATTTCAAAGTTCCTGGAAAAGTAGCGCAGCCCTTCTTCTTGTGAAATGCCTATTGACCGAGTTAGATACGTTCTTTCATTTAATACTGCTCTTTCTTCTGGATTTGGCTTACTAACAGATTCCAATGCGTGCTCTGACTGACTTGTACTGTCCACACCGTCGCTCTGAGGGTGGGAGGCATCAGGCTGAAGGCCTTCAGTTTCTACTCTACTGAGCTCAGTCAATATTGCTAGGCTTCCCTCTGGAGCTCTACAAGGGAAGCACTTGCTCTCGTTTTGTGCACCATTATTAGGTTCCAGGTCTCCCGGCATTTCTTCGTAGAACGGCTTGCTGGACTCTGGCCTGCCATCTTCCCAATGATCCAAGTAGCGCCTGTTACTCTGGCTGTTCCGTGAGGAACAAGAACTGCTCTCTTCCATGGGTATGGTAGAATTCTTCGGAATAACCACGACTGATTGAAGGCGATTCCTTGGAACACCACTGTCATCTGAATCGGAGTCCTCTGTATCACTTTCATCACTAGCCTGGTCACTGGCACTTTCAGCCACATCAGAATAATCTTCGTGGTGAATAGTGTGAGTACTCTCAGGTGTATTGCCATGACTGTCACACCTGGGTGCTCCAGCTACGGTTTCTGTTTCTTCTACCGTCACAACAATATCACAAGATGGAGATAAAGAGTCTGAAAATACAGATCCCACCAAGGAGTCGTCCCCTTTGTCATTTATCACTGAGACTTCTGGAGAATGGTCTTTCAGGTCCAACACAGTTCTTTTAACAGGAGCGGCTGAATCTTCCTCCTCCTCTGGTTGCTCATCATCCACCGGCATCTCTAAATAGTAAGAATGCTCGTTTTTAAAAGGCGATTTTGCTTTTTCTACCATGGAATCAACATGTGGAATATCTAGTTCAAGTGCTACTTCAGGACACTCTAAGAGCTCTTCCTTATTTTCAGGAATTTGTTGCTGCTGTGCAATACATTGATTGTCTAACTTCACTTCCACCAAATATTCCTCTGTAGATGAATTGCTGACAGAGTGATGCTCTACTAAGCTAAAATGCTGAACAGAACTTTCATTTTCATGGGAAGATTTTAATGAACTGTTTTCTTCTACTTCCATGTACTTGAACACTTCAATTTGTGGCTCTACATGAATATCCACAGAAGAATGCGTAGCTTTTGTATCTGAAGGCTCAGCTTCAATTTCAACTTCTGAGTAATACGGAACAGTGGCATCGTCTGAAACATAGCAAGGGATAGCATCTTTGGTTCTATTACAGGGATCCGTTAGATCATCCACTTTATTTGTTAATGTTTTAGAATGATTTTTATTTACAATACAGGAAGGTACACATTCATATTCAGAAGAAAGTGAAACATCTGTTTTTTCTTTAAGCAAATGAATGGACTCATTTGAAAGGACAGTGGAATCACTCAGTTCATGCCCTTTAGATAGATACACAGTTTGAAACCCGTTAGATGGCAACTTGTTCAAACCAGGGCTTTTGATTTGAAATGGTGGCTCAGACCTATCTAAATTATCATCAGACACTGCGATCTCCTCTACTTTGGAGGTACAGAACAGTGCGGTATCACTGGGCCTACTTTCTGGGGACCCATTTATATTCAGTTCTATGGGAGAACATGCTCTTAACTGATCGTGTTTTAACTTGACTAAAGATTCCACTTCCTTAATACTGTCATGGCTATCAACTCCTGCAAATTCATTCGACTTAGATATAGGAGAGCCCTCTTTTGATCCATCTAGCTTTCTGAAAGTAGGTGAATCGCTTAACTGACTTAATGGGGAAACAGTCCTTTCTGCTTCTGGCCTCCGTGCAAGAGCAGTTTCTGTTTCCCAGGTCTGTACACAAGATGCCTCCAAGTCTATACAATTAGACTGCTCTCTGATTTCCTCAGATTCTGTACAACAGAAAGAACTTTTAAATCTATCTGACTTTGAAACAGATATCTTTGAAGAGCTGGACTTATGTCGGGAAGAATTCACACTGTTATCTGCTTTAGAATGAGATGCTCCCCTTCGATGTCGCTCACTAGCTGGCGAGCATCTCTTTGATACATCACTTTCTGAAGTCCTTTTTGCTTCTCTGTCTGATTTTGTAGGCTTTCCTTTTCTCTCTGACTCAATATGAGAGGATTCTGTTTTGCTTTCCCGTTCAGACTTTGAATAAGAAGAGGAGGTCCTGGAGTCTCTGTAAGAGGAGGAATGGGAAGACATGCGCCTTGAGTCTGTAGACCTGGAATAAGTCCTCCGATACTCTTCTTCTGAATCAGAACTCTCTCTTGCCCTAGAATCCATGTAAGAACGAGAATATCTTGTTTTCTCTCTATACGGGGAGCTCCTGTGGTACCTTCGGTCAGAGTCATAATAATGTGACCGTTCAGATCTGGAATAGGAAGAACTAGTTCTAGAACCTCTCTCTGATCTAGAACGAGAATGGGATCGGCTTCGCCTCCTCTCTCGGTCAGATCTGGAACGGGAGGAAGAATATCTTGAGTCTCTTTCAGACCTTGAGTAACTAGAATATTTTTCATCCCTGTCAGTTCTAGACCGCGATGATTTTGTCTGTTCTTCAATTCTGAGAGAAGTAGAACTCTTTCGTGACTCTTTCTCCTTCTCTGAGCTCGCTGATGTTTTAATTTCATGGGATCTCTGACTTGAAGAGGTTCTTACAGAATCTTCATCTGATTCAGAACCTGGCAACGTGCCATCAGACAGAGAGAACTTCCTCTTGGAGCCCTGTTTCTTAGAACTTAGAGAAGCTCCTTTTGAGCCATCTGAAACTTCCTCCTCCTTCCCAATATGGGAATGTCCTTTTGTTGGGATGAGTTCTGCTTCCTCAGAAACAACTTGAGCTAAGTGTTCTTCAGAGCCATCCAACACAGAATTTTGCTTAGCATTCAATTCTAAAGTTTCCTGTGGAACTTTAACCGAGGGCTCCTTCGTTGTTTGGACAATGGTTTCTAAAGGTAAAGGTAACGGAGGTGGAGCTGCTGTTGGTGCTGCAATCAGAACTTGTGTCAAAGTTTGCGGGATTAGTACTGGTGTTGGTGCAGGTAATATTTGTAGAGGAGGAAGAGGAGGGGGTGGTGGAGGGGGTGGAGGAGATGCTGGCAATTCAACAGATTCTGGTGTAGCAGTTGGTGCTGGAACCACTGGTGGCGGTGGCACTGAAGCAGTTGGGGGAGGCTTTGTTGTAACATTCAACAGATGTTTCTTAAAATGAATCTTGCCTAATTCCACCTTAGGCTTTGGTGGAGAAAATTCTTCCACGACACCAGAAGAATCTCCAAGATCCATTTTAATTTTAGCGGCAAAGTCAGTTGGCAGGGGTGCAGCTGGGGGGTTCGGAGTTTCATTTTGTTTGTCATTCCCAAGGACAGCCAGAAATCTGTTCTGCAATGTTTTCTTGGTTAGACTGAAGCTGAAGGACACCTTTTGTCTGCCTTGCTCCTCAAGGTTCACTTTTGTTCGGGTGCCTTTGGGCAAAAAACGGCTCGATGCAACTCCCTTGAACACTGGCCCTTTAACAAAACCAGGTTTCTGTGCATTTTCGATCTTGCCCTATGACAAAAGAAATTTACAAATGAAATAATAGTTTTCAAAATAAATTCTACTCCAAATACACCACTAGCATGAAAGGAAGTACGTATTAAAAGACCAACAATGCAAAAGATTGTAACTCTGCAGAAAGACAAACCTAACCTGGGAGCCTTTATACAAACTGAAGAGCATCATCACCTGACACCCTGACTGCTGTTGTTACGAAGCTTCCATGCAACCTGTTTGACATAGTGAGGAATCCCCTTCTTTGGCCACAGGTAGGTGGCAAGGGGCGCCTGCTGAGGGCTCAAGTTCTCTCCCTGAAGTAGGAAGCAGCACTAATCAAATTCTGGGCCAAGTCTGTGAAGCAGGTTACGGTATGAGCTTCACATTAATCCTTAGAACTTCTGATAGTGATTCCAAAATGCCCAACACAGGATTTCTCAAGTCTTTCTTCTTTCCCTCAAACACCATGCAATGAAACAAAACCTATGAACGGTTCAGTTATAATTACTTTCTAAAAATAGGAAGAGGAAATAGAAATGGTTACACTCACCTCGTTTTCTTCTTCTCTGTTGTAATCCACCAAGAAAGCATGCAAAAAGAGAGAGAGAGAAACAGAGAACGCATGAAAATGAAGAGGCATCGCAAGATGTTTGCCTTCACATCAAAAGCCCTTTGCCTGTGCTGAATAGTAACTTAGCTACAGGTAAGTATCGCTTTGGTAAACTGGGCTTCTTAAAAACTTAAGTTTAGATCTATACTGCTGTTAAATTATTATTCAGGCCCTATTATACATAGGCAACAAAGATTCTCTGACATCACATTCTACTGTCTAACATCCTGTTGAAACAAAATGGGAGAAGGCTTAAGCTGTCTATTTGCACAGAAAATGTAGGCATGTCAGGGGTCCCAGCAGTGTATTAGCTCTCTTTTCCTCAAAATATTCAACTTCTGAATATCCTAATTCCTCCTGTGCTACAGTCAACGGGATTATAGAAAAAGTAACTGAGGAATAGGACAGCATATGCTAGCCACCTCCAAGGAGGAAGGGGTATTTAATTCTGGAGATAAACTGTTTTCCAGAATTTTTACATTCAACATACATTTATAGGGTAAACCTTGTTAAAGCAAATAAGGTTATGGTTTTCAGTATTTTCCTGTTCAGCCACCCTGCCCAACCATTCCAAAGCATTCCAAATTATTCAGCTTCTACTTTTACTAACAAATATGGATGGAACAATTCTACTTTCAAGCATGAAGTCTTGAACAATTACAGATACACAGACTATCCATACAGTGAAGATGAAACTTCTCTTTAGGTCTTGGCGATCATTTTCCCAGTACCAAGAAAAAGTAAAATACATACTTCAGCACCTTTCCCTTGCCCTCCTATCACAATCAATACTCATCAGAGGCTAAAGCTCCTAAGCTCCATGGTAGAGCACACATTCGGCAGTCAATATGGAAGCCATGGAAAAACACCAAGAACTGGGTATTTATGTAATTAAACCTACCCATGTCATTACATGCATGGAGTCTTTTCCACAACTTTCAAGACAGTGAGTCCTTTTGAAAACATTACAGCAATTTTTTAAAAATATTATTGTTAAAGCATTTTTCAAATAAACAGCAGCGAGCATTTGTCAGCAAATTCTGAATTAGAAATTTTCTCAAAAACTTTGCTATCCAAACAAGTTAATTTGCACAGATCATTTGTGGTTGGGCACAAAGCAGTCAAAAAGGCTGGCCACACACTGCTGTCCACTGTGGTTTGAATAACCTGCAGCAGGCTGTTTGTGTGAACTGGCCCCATGAGTTATTTAACCCCCAAATATTTACAAATTCGGATATAAAAAAGAACGTCAGGCAGTATGCAATTGAACAACAACATGGCAAAGTTTTTGTGACACAATAGAACTGAAAGGAAATTATCGTGTAAAATAACTAGCCCCAGTGCAAGTAATAGCAACAAGTAATAGCAACAAGCGGTATTGTGCAGCTATTCAAGGGGAAGATTTTCTTTAGTTAGTGCATTATATGGGATAAATTATGAAAAGATTTAACACTGCCACCAACATGTAGAAAGAAGGTTCTAAGTTAGCTGCATATATTCAAAGTAAATGCAAGCTTCTGTCGAACAGGAACAACATGATGGCCCAACACAGCCCTGTCTGATTAAATTAGCATCACTAACAGACCAACCCAAGTCTTCCCATTAGCCAGTGAGGCAAGTCACACATTGAGCTACAAATCTCTATTGTATTCCATTACAAATGCTTGCAACAGGATGAGGAAAAGAGAGCATGCGCCTGCTCTTTTTACAGTAGTAAAGCGTTCTATTGCCCCGCTCAGCACATCATGATGCCAGCACTGCACCATTCCACAAAAGCATGCAAAAAGTCAGGGAGGCAGAAGACATATGCAAGGGTCAAAAGTGAAGACACAATTGTTCCAATTTGAGTTGCACAATGAAAGAGAGTAACTGAGCACTGAGTGGGCAATTTGAGTGGGCAATGTGAGATAAAATCTGTACCCACCAAGCACTGCTCGATTGTGAATTGATTCTTTATGGATAATGCACTGGAAATGATAACACTAACTTTTCAACCTGCTCCCACAATATCCCAGCTTCCTGTTTTGTTTTTCACAAATTGAAAGCTAGCTGGATGCACAGCAAGACAGCAAATTTCCTTTGCTACTCTAAGTGGAAAATGAAGAAAAAGAAAAATTGTGGAAACACTGCACAACTCTTCTCCATCCCAGCATGTCAAGCTTTAGTTGCAAGAAATCAGTTTGTTCAAAGAAATTGGTGGCTCGAGACTATTATTTGTACAATTCCCAAGTTTCTATGATATTAAGAATGCCTTCTTTTGTTTGAACAAACACAATACTAGGCACGCTTGGCAGTTTCAAAGTTCATATTCGTGTTTTTCAGTTGTTCACCTGTAGCATATATGAACGTCACTGAAATGCATACATCTCTGTGTAACTGAAGGTACCCCGACAAAGTGGCCAACAGTGCGACTTCTGTTGAAATGGATGAGTGGTCACCTCTTTGGCCGCTAAAATTTATTGATGTGTCAACAGTTTTCAGTACTTTTCCCCCTTAAATTTAAATTCAAACACTGTAAAGGAAGTACAAGCATTCCAATAAAAATGTCTACATGATGTAACATTTAATTCATATTGCATGCCTTGACTTTTCCCTAAGTGTTTCAGGTCAAGCACTTGTGCTGCATTGGAACAAAAAAAATTAACAGCTGGTACTTTTTGAAAGTAATTTTTTCTTAATGCTAGTAAAACAAACATGCTAAATTTCATTTCTGCATGACATGGCAGGGCAAACTGTGACCCTCAAATTGTTTTGGCCAATGACTGCCATCAGCTTGAGCTAAATACGTTCTTCATCTGATGGATTTGGTAGAAAACAGTATCATAAATACCAAAATATAAACAACTGGCATGTAGTACTTGTCCTACAATTCAATTCAAGACAGGCTGGACATGCACATGGTGGGCATGTCGTGAGCGGAGCCGGCTGGTGCCGGAGGTGAGACTAGATGGCCCGGGAGGCCCCTTCTGACTCGCTCTGTTTCTATGTTTCAATATCCTACCATTTTCTTATATCAGAAATTAGTCTACACAAACTCTACATAGAGTGTCTGGAAACAAGAGAAGACAGAAAATTATACATGTGTATACGATTGCCGAAGAGATAGGAAGGGATAAGATGGTCAGATTCTGTGCCTACACGTGGTGTAAACAGCGTCAGCACTTAGCTGTGCAAACAGATGGGGCACTGAGAGGCCAATGCTCTTAGGCTCACAAAGTACATGAGCATCTATCTAGCTGCATGGTTCCACAAATGACTTTGGTAATGTAGGGAAGGAAAGGCAGGAAATAATTTCCAGAACTCTCTCACTCTGAAGTGTGCCACCCCCAGGCTCTTATTATGACCCGCCTACAAAACTGAGCATCCAGTGGACTGGCATACGCATTTATTTAGCTGACACATAAAAATGTACCGTCTTACCTACTAAAATCCGTCAAGGTCGTGTACAACAACTCCAAAACAATTTAAATGCAATTTGTGCCTTCCTTCTTCCAGAGATAGGTGGTGGCAGAGTTGGGTAGTCAGAAGTGGGCCAGAGCGCCAAATGTGAGGTGCATGCCGCACAATGTCAAAGTCTGCTTGCAAAGAAGAGCGCACAGTAACGTCCTGTGGTGGCAAGCAATCAAAACCACTCAAGTCTGTCAGATCTGGCACATGCATCTTTGCCTTTTGTGCAAAAGAAATGCAAAATTATATTCAAGATGAGAAAAGTCCAAACCTAACACTTTTGTATGTACATTTCAAAAATCTGCTGCACTGTTATATGTTAATTTGTTTCGTTTACTTTTTATACATGTTCTTCTAGGACCCAAATGATTCACTTACATTTTCCTCATTATTTTAGCAGTATAGGTTATTTAGCTACACTAGCTGGGATATGCTGGGAACAATGGATGGCAAAAGAAGGAGGGAACGGCAGAGGATGAGGGGGCTGGATGGAGGCACTGAGGCAGTTGGTGCGAGCTTGTGGACTCCGGGAGATGGTGGAGGACAGGAGAGCCTGGAGGAATGTGGTCCATGGGGTCGCAATGGGTCGGACACGACTTCGCGACTAACAACAACAACAGCTGGGATATGCAGATAAACATGGGCCTTTTTCTGTCTAAACATACATAGGATTGTACCCTTAATCATTTTATTGTGTTTAATATGCATTTGGAATGACGTACAAGATTTTCATTTACACGATGTGCATCAAATCTGTTATTTTTAATGTTCACAAAACCGATGCGTAAACCTTAAACCCCCAAACATCGCTGCACACACTTTCACGGATGAGCAGTTTGCGTATTTCATTACATGCCCCACTTTTTGCTATCATGGAACTCATGGGAACATCCATGGGTGCTCCCAGGCAATCCCTCCACCCAGCACTGGCCGAAGCCAGATTTGCTTAGCTTCAACAAGGGTTCTGCAGCACGTATCTACACACCCTGGACCGTACCCTGGAAGGAATGTCTCACAAGTAATTTCAGTTAGCATTTCGTATGCTGCCTTGGGGAAGAGGTGTGCCCTCATTCCTTTAAAGGAAGCTATGGTAAAGGCCTTTCCTGAAAGGAAATAGTGGATCCTACCTAGAATGAATGACAAGTCCCCTAGAATGAATGGCAACATCGCAATTCCAGGCCTTTTTGGAGGACGCCGATTTGGGGCCCGAGTTTGGGATTAGGCTGGGTTCTTGGACTAAAACAAGCTTGGTCACCGTGTTGGAGAACCAGTGTTGAGAAACAGACTGGGGAAATGTTATCTCTGTCAGTTACGCTGCAACTTTCAGTGGCACCTGATAGCATTGACCACGGCATCCTTCTCAGTCCTTTAGCCAGTAGGGCACTGAATTAGGCTGACTCCAATCTTACCTGGCTGGGAACTCCCAGAAGCTGTGCAACAACTGAGGTTCCTCCAGGCTCTATGATATCCCCTGTGATGTTTGACCTCTGAAACCACTTGGACAGGTTATCTGGAGCCCGGGGATGGCCAGTACCATTTGAGGACACCCAGGCTCACCTGTCTCTGCCATCTGATGCCAGAGGTCACTGGGGTCCTGAACTACTGCCTGGGTGCGAGTTAATAAGCAGAAGCACAAACCAGACAACAAACAGATATTGCCGGCCAGCAGCAGGAAAGATTTGAGTAGCGGCCTGCTCTCCATGGGATGGCTTTTCCTATGAAGAACCAGGCTCACAGCTGGGGCATAGGGGTGCTTGAAGACTTGACGATTCTCCTGGAGGGTGGGGTGGCTGCTCCGGCCAGGAGGGCTTTCGCGCAGCTTTGATCAGTATGCCCGTTACCCATGGCCACATGACTTCCTGTTTAGGTTGCTGCAACATGCTCCTCGTGGCGCTAACCCTGAAGAGTGTTCAGAATGGCTTGCTAGGGGAATGCACTGCTGATCGTATTACATGGGCCTTGTGTAACTGCACTGGATTGGGGACAGGATATCTGAGAGACCAGCTCTCCCATATGAATCCGCCTGTAGTTTAGGGGCCTCTGGATGTGGCCGGCCACATGAAAGGTTAAGTTGGTGAGAACATGGGATGGGGCCCTGTCTGTGGGAACACCTTACCCGTGGAGCTGTTTTCAGAAAGGCTAGCTCCCTCTTTCAACTTTAGATGGGCTGTTAACAGTTTTTTATATGGCATTTTAATTTTTTTAGTATACTGGCTCCAGTTTTTTAAAATTCTCCTTTGCTGCAGGTAAACCTTTAAATTTGTGTTCGAAGTTTTAAATTTGTCTTAAATTTTAATTGTAAGTTGCCTTGGGGAATCTATTTTGGTAATAGGCAATGTGTATATTGATAAATAAAATATAAATAAGTATATAGGCAATCTCAGACTAGTCTACATAACTTGGTCTTACATTTTTCTGGCAGGGAGTTTCATGAAATTTTCGTAATGGCAGATAAGTTATATTTCACAATTACAAGAATATATTTATTTTTTCATAGCAATAACTGTTAACTCAAATCGCAGGGCTAGAGGAGAGAAGATCCCTATATTCCTACCTATTCTGAACCAGCCAAGTTCTGTTAACACCAATTTCATGGAGAAGTAATGCTGAAGGAAGCCCACCTGTGACAAAATCAGACTCTGCACCAGGGAAGACAATATTCCTTCCCATAATATGAAGGCAGCCCAAGAGCTCTTCAGCACCATAAATGAGAGACTACTATAAGTTTCAAGTAATAAACTCTTACCATAATTAAATTCAGCATTTAAATTATTATTGCTGTCACTCAGTTGTTGATAGATGTAGCTATTAGTTGGTGACAGGGAGTTAAAAAAACAAAATGACTTTCAAGTTTTATCATGTTTGGATAATTACTCGCTAATGTACCCAGAGATAAAATTATTGCAAGTTTTTGAGATTAAGTGAAATAAATGGCAAGGCAATTTACTTTGAGCAATTATGCAGCTGCTAATATAGCAACACTGGCCCAAAAGCAGACCCCTGTTTACGTAGATTGAAACTCTTCTTGCTTCTCACATAAAAAGCAGGAAGATACACAATTGAAAAGGGAAGAATTGTACCTGCTTGATAATAGGGACATCGCTATTTACATAAGTTGCAACTGTAAGTATCCACAGTTGCTGCTACAGTCAATGTCTGAAAGTTCCTGGGGGCAACTTGCCAGTGGCAGGTGTAGCCAAAGGCAAAAGTGAGAATGGCAAAAAATACCATCGTCTTTTGACTTAAAGCATTCGCTGCCTGTATCTAAGCCTTAGAAAAGAGATTCTGCCCTAGAAGAAGGGCAGAAAATGACAAAGTGATGGACAGCTGAGGATGGGGAGGGAGCAGAGTCCTCTGGGACCTTGGGGTTTGCCTGGGAGTCCAGGCAGGCCAGATGTGGCCTGTAGGCCAGAGGGAAAACATGCTAGGCTAGAAAGAACTTTGCCAGGGGTGATCTACCTAGCTCCTCATCTGTTTTCAGTTAAGGAGAGGGATTGGGGGGTGGGGGGGGTACTGCTTATAAAAATGACATCTGCTGGGTTAATGACTTGACTTCCTTGATATACCGTATCATGTGCATGATCATGAAAAATTTCACACTAACCTGATCAAAAAGTGCCACAGGTACAAGTTAAAAAATTATTGATAATTGACACATTTCCCTTCAAGCTGGAACTCAGCATGACAGAAACACAGAAACAGAGCAAGTCAGATGGGGTCTCCCGGGCCATCTAGTCTGACCCAGATTATCATGTATTTCTTTCAATTTTGGTTAAAATGCCTGATGTACATTATTTTGGCTTGTTGAGAAGGTGTGCCTTTCATTGGCTTGGTGAAATTCTGAAGTTTTTCTGCCCCATTAAGACTGTTGACATGGTTTGCATGTACAATAGCAGAGAGTGAATTAACCAACCCAGGATATGTGCAGGTCCATGTTGTATGGAAGCCGCTCCCAAAACCAGCCAACCATTTATTCATAGATTATTTCTGGCTTGTTTATCTCACAAACATTCCAGTATGTCCACATTTGGACATCACATTAACAACCTGAGGGACTGTCCTACGTTATCTGCCCTAAATAATTATTCCATATTTTGAAGCCAAGACCTGCAAACAGCCCTGTTGGCAGCTACTGCCGGGAAAGTAATATTGGGCAAATCAGAAACTAGAATGTTGTCAATATTCCAGAAGGATTATACTATATTCACCTGGCAAAGCCTGTTCCTTTAACGACAGAATGGGATCTCACGAGGTTAAGACTACATGTTATTGCACTCAATGCCAACCTTGCATCAAGGGGTCAGCAGTCACTCTCCCACCACCCAATAGGGTCCAAATGGGAACCCAGACCCCAACCTCCATTTACATTGCCAAAAGGCAGCCATGGTAAACTGCAGGCATGGGCCATGATCCTGTGCAAAGTCAGAGATTATGTTTGCTTACATCTTTGGTCAGCAAAGATGCCCTGCATTGTCCTGATTCTGTAATGGCCTATGAAGTTTCCATCCTCACTGTTTAACCCAACCCTCCACTTACTCGTGTAAACTTGGATCAATTTGCAAGAGGAATCCTCTCGCAATAGGATACGGTCAGGTGCCTTGTAAGGCAATACAAGGCCAAGAAGCACAGGGCGTATCTACTGGCATCCAGGTACTCCGTCCTCCCCATCTGGATTTGGGCCTGAACGATGAAGGAAAACTATGGACACATGAACAGAGAGCTGTAAGCATGTGCCCCGTAACATCGCCTGATGTCATCACAGATCCCCAGGCCTGTCCTTTAGAGTAGTCCCAATGCTTACTCTGAGCTTCCAATTTCCTGGTTTTGTAGAGCTCAAGCCAGCATCGGCCTTACCTCTCATCTTAAACCGCATGGATAAAGATTGCCTGAGACAGGTATGCTAAACTGCTCCTCGTATTTCCAGGTGTACCCCGAGTGCACGCACGCACGCACGCCAGGCCTACCCTTGCTCCTCCTTGTAGACACGGGAAAGGCCACTGAAAAAATGTAGCCTATGGCTACAAGCAGAAGGGGGAGAAAACTTCAGGGGAAGTTCCTGATGAGCCTGGGAGACACACGATTCTGTGCTGTACGTAAACAAAAAACAATGCCCACTGAAACCAGGAGATGCTAGCCTTCTTTCCAGAACGAGTTAAGCAGAGCGGGCAGCCAGGTTTGGACGAGGGCTGGACTGCCTCCCTCTGGCCATTCCCTGGCTGGGGGCACTGCTGCATGTGGACACCCACTGCCATTACTGCCCCACCCCTTCTGCCCTTTTCCCTGCTGAGGGAAGCACAGGGTTCTCTCACAGAGCTTTGTTCATCTCTAGTCACAGAGGAAGACTAGGCTGATACTGCATGGCGGGGGGAGGGGGGGCTTCTCTCAGCACCTGCTGAGTACCTAGCTTTGCATGGCGGGCGCTGTGTGCTGTGCAAACCAGCTAGCTGCTGACAGAAAAAGGGGCCACCGTACAGCACCTGCCAGATCGCTGCCTGCGACTGGAGATTCACCATAAGGAATCCTCCGTGGTAGATTCCTCCAGACTCCCTGAAGGAACCCAAGGAGGCCTCCTGAGCTGAACAGGGGGTCTGCATGGGGCTGCAGACTGGAAGTTCTCCTCCAGAGCTTTGCGCACGCTTGAGCAAGGGTTCATTCCATGCAGCCCTCTGCTCAATTTCAAAAGTGCTCTGCAAGGGACGAATCCAGAACTTGGCAAAAGGAGGGAAAGGGAAATAGCAGGGAGAGGGAGAAAAGTGAGTGACAACACGAGAAACTGGTGACCCGCCACTTTCAGTTCTGACAGTACCCTAGATTATTTCTAGGCTACATGCTGCCTCCACCCTGTCCCTGGATTACCCATGAGGAAACACAGCCCTTGACAGAAAAAAAAGGTTGCTTACCCTGATGCAAATCTATCCATCATCCTTCGAATAAAGAACACATTGGGAAATGCTGCCTTCAAGATTATATTCTTGGCTGTACCACTCCTTGTCTGAAACAAAAGAACCACCCCAGCAGCCAGCTGGTATTTGATGCCACTTGTGGCTTTAGCTGAATAAAAGGTTTGTTTATACTGCCTTGTAAGCTGAACATGATTTAGTTTTCTCATGCTTTGTAACCTCTAGATTTCAAGCGGTTGCAACAATATTTTGGCTGAAAACAAGCATCAACTAAGGCTCCAAACAGTCCTCGCTAGGAGACAGTTCCTTTGCCAACTTAGCTGCAAGAGCCTGGCCACCTGGTTTTCAAAGACATTTGTGTATACAATTTTTTTCAGAAAAGGACAAGAAAGCTTCTCTGGCATGACAGATGGAGAATTATTCGTTAAATAGGGTGGAGCAGAGGAACTCACAAGTGCTTTATTTATGAACCACGGCACTGAATATAAAGCCGTCTTATACGAAATGAGATCCCCACAATTCATTTAGCCTGGTACCATCAACCCTGGTACTCCGCTCTGACGAGGAAAAGCTCTCCAGAGTTCCAAACACGGATGGATGTCTTTCCCAGCCCTGTGGAGTTCCTTCAACTGCAGCTCGAGTCTTGGGACCAACTGCACAAAAAGATTAGGCAAGGTGCTTCCCACTCATTCATCGTGGCTACGGACAGATACACAGCTACTATGTCCTTTTCCACATGGGAGATCTCCGCGGGGGGGGGAGGCGCACAGCGGCAATGGCCTCTGCACAGAACAGTTACAACGCTTATCTGCTGCTTTTTCATCATGCATCATCTGACCTTGCAACTCGTACAATGCAGCCTAGGGAAAACATGAAGCAGGCAGCTGATCCGCCACACTCAGCCGGATGAATGAGGACCGGCAGCATCAGCTCCATACATGCACGTTGCTTTCCATGGGGAAGGCGACAGGGGTGGACAGCAAGCCTGGAGGGTGAGGAAGCGCTGGGGGCAGAAACACCGCAACTTAGAACTCCTGGAATAAGAGCTGTTCAGTGGTGGCAGCTCCAGACCCGAAGGACTCTACTTGTGAGACATTCCCATGAAAGAGGATGCTGGGCTTACAAGTCTCACTGATCACAGGGATCCCCCACGGTCCTTACTGATCAGAATTAAGGAACTCCTTTACTAACTGAAAGTTGGGTGCATGGCACAATTTCTGCTGGCCATATGAGGTCTGCAATGGAGAGATCAGATGCACCATCTAGATGCACCCTATATCCCCAATCATAGTATTTGTACTGTATTGAACATCTCCGCTAAATGCCTCTGTACCTTCCTGTTCCCCTCATGCCTTTGAAGAGCATCTGCTCTGTGCTGCCCCTGGCATTATACATGCATCCTTGAAACCTACAACTTCCCTCGTCTGGAGCAAACAGCCTTTCAACCTACCCTCTTACGACGTCATCCTACAAACGTCACCAAAGTTTTCAATTGGGTAAGAGAGCCCTCCCGGGGGATCGGCAAGTTATGCAAACCAACACTATTGCTTGTGCAGCAGGCCTCCATGTCTCTACCATGCAAAGCAATAAAAAGTCAAATTCCTGTGGTGAGGTTAAGTAATAAGTTTTGACAATGGGGAGGTACCTCTGCTTATTTTGCATGAATCTGATCACTGGCGTGCTGTGTTCTGCATTTGAGCTTCTCTATAATTTAGGAGATAATTAGAAGTCATACAATCAAGCAAGAGAAGGAGATGCCTTTGGATCCCCACAGAGCAAGCTGGTGAGGCCTTACTATGGACGTGAACTTGCTCCCGTCAGAACTTGCCTTGTTCCAAGAATAGCATCTTTTCTGAAGTGGTGTTAGAATTATGAGATATTGCATGAGCTCCACTTGTTTTGTTTCCTTATGCAATCAGACTTTTAGCAATTCAATTTTTTCCTGTACTGGAGGGCACTTCCCAACTTTTCCTTTATTTAGTTTCAGTTTTCAGTTTAAGATTTTTAAAAACAGATTTTTATTTCAATTTATAAGCTGCTCTGTGAAGCTTTGTTAAAATGTAAAAGAATACTGCTAATTACAAATAAAATTAAATGACATTTTACTCCATGAATTTTGAAGGCTTTTGTTTTCAGAAGGATGTTTCTAGGAAGAGATTTTTCAAATGTCTCAACTACCATGAGGAATACAGCTTGTTTAGTGAAAAAGGGGGAAATGGCCAGATAAATATATTCAAAATTTTGTTTGCCCATCATCACAAAACATGGACTGCTTCCAAATGCATTTTTTCTTAGATGTGAATTTGGGACTTCTTAAATGGTTCACCAGGGCTAATGCAGGTGGACAAGTTCTAGGGAAGTCCTCCTGAAACGAGAAGTGTCAGAGAGCTCTACCTCATGACAAGTATAAAAAGCAGTACTACCGACTCCTGCAGAAGCATTCTGCATCTGAGATGGTTGCTGTGGATACAACAAACAAAATACTTTGGTGATGAAATGGCACCTGAGAACCAACACATGCACACAACCTAAGAAATGGCGGTTTGAAAGTAAACAAAAAGTGTAACACCAACAGAAACTATACTACATTAAAAGTAGAAGGGATTCTAAGCACTATGATGCCAGAAAAACTTCACTTGCATTGCATCCTCATTCACACACCACCTGAAAAGTTCCCTTATTTCACCAATAGGTTTCTCTAGTTTAGTAAAATATGTGATATATTTTAGGAATCTATGCAGTTATCTGAATGACCGCACGCATACAAAATTAGGAGTCCTGGTTCTATGTTGGCTCTGCTTACAGACAAAATTCCAGATTAAATGTATGTCTTACAAAAGATTTGTGTGGCCTGAGTCCACATATCTTAAACAGCGTCTCACAGTGCCCCATGAAGATCAGCTGAAAGCGTTACTGAGAGTATTTTGTGGGGAGAACAACTTTCAAAAATACCAATTATGTACTAAACTTAAACAAGGACAAAAGTAAAAGTGTTCTTGGTGTTTTTTTCTGAATTAATTTTCTTCTTAAGGTGCAATAAAGCCAGAACATCTTGAAGATATGTTATAAATGTTCCTATCTGGATGAGAATTTAGCAGGAGCAGATACATGATAATTCCTTTTGACTAATGTAAATAAGTCATAAATTTAATCTGGAATTTTTAAGAATATATTTTATACGGTAACTTTCACATTTTTCCTGTCTAGCAAAGTGTCTTTGGCTGTTCTATTCTGTGTTAGTACAGGTGGTTACCAATACTGTAGTCTTATGAAGTAGGAAGTAAGCCCCTACTGCAAAATTAAAGAATCTCCCAGCCCTGTATATACATGCAAGGTGACACAAAATTAAAACACTCACCCACCCTGAATTTCCTGTAGGAAAAGAAGACACAGAATCACGGTTTCGGAGAATCATAGAACTGGAAGGGGCCAGAAGGCCATCAGGTCCAACCACCTGCTCAGCACCAGACACCGAGTTAAACCATCCTTCTCAGGTGGCTGTCCAGGCATCTGTTTATGCTTATTCCAAATATCCTTTCCCTACTCATGCAAGACTTATCACCTGAAACTTATTGTATAAATGCAGCCAGTTTGTGGAAGGCGTGTTTTGAAGTTCATCCTTAACATAGCTGGGAAAGACAGATTATCAAGTAAGCAAATGTTGTAAAAAATAAAAATTCCACGCCACAACAACAGGTCTACCCTTCACTTTCCTGCCCTCAGAGACAGTCATTAGTTTCTTTAATAAGGAAGTGATCAAGTAAGACTGCAGCTGTCAAACAAATCTTTTTTTCCCACAGCCTTTACTGTCTCCCTGATGCATTACAACTATATAATAATTGAGCAAATTAAACCACCCTGATTTGTTTGATTCTATCTACCCAAATGTATTTCACAGGTAGCAAAATGTTCTGCTGAAGGCTAAAGTTGCTAATAATTTGCTCTGCCAGGATAGAAGAAAAAGGTATAACCACAGGAGGATTATTTAGGACAGGGGTCCTCAAACTTTTCCACCAGGGGGCCAGCTGAAAGATGCCGGTGCTGGGCGCTGGCCAGAAAGGTGGTGCCGGCGGTATGCGCGGTCCAGCACGGGCTGCGTGTGCGGGCGAGCGGCTGAGGGGAGGCAAGGTGCGGGTGGGTGTGTGCACCCGGCGAGGTGTGGGCGGGTGGGCGCACAAGGCAGTGGCTTGCTCGCTTGGGGATCATTTTCTCCAAATGAGCAAACCACTGCCTCCCTGGGCACGTGGACACGGGCACACGCGCGGTGAGTCCAAATGGGCATGGGCCTTAGTTTGAGGACCCATGATTTAGGAGGTCCTAAATAGCTAAATAATGTGACACGAGTCCTAAGTCCACAGTATGAACTGCAGGCCACTGCCAGGCCAAAGGGCCTTCCAGTTCCTGTCAGGGTATACCCTCAAGACACCTATGCCACAGGTGGGCTGCCCATCAGACTAGCCAGCACGGTCATTAAATATATTTCCAGTCATAAGACCAGGTGCCTGGAGATGGAAAACGCCCCAGAAAGTCCATGTGAAAGTTTTGTTCCAACAATCGGTTTTGTCATCCTCCCAATCCACCACTTTCCACAAAGCCAACGGACAAGGCTCTGTCCAAATGCATCGAGCACGTTTCAGTACCTTACGGCGTCAATTGCTCAACTGAGTGCGATTCACATGCTCTGTCCCACAGAACCACAACAAACTTCTCTTTGTGCCATCTTGCTCGGAAGTGTATTTCAAACCAAAGATGCTGAGGCTGAAACACAACCCCAAGAAATGGACTAACAAAGGCGATCTATTGTAGGAACGGACAGCATTTACCAGCAGATCTCTGGAAGACATGAAACTGATCAGCAAAGATTCTGAAATCCAGTGTCAAGCAACAGCAACAAAATGTGCTTCTCAACCACACCACACGCCACCCCATTATACAGCTGAACCGAAGAGAACTGGAGGATATAGCCAGTGAATGATTTTTGCCAGGAAGTACGAAAGGCGACTTTCAGTTCCGACACTCCAACAGCATTCCTGGGTTCAGGATTCTTTGATTCTAACTGTATGCCACAACACCTGGCTTGTGTTGTGAGGGAGCGGGTCTCAAGAGACTAGTAAAAAAAAAAAAAAAAGAGTAAATCCTGCAGAACTGAAACCTGCCCACCTTTGTTTTACCCCGCTCTTTCTATCAAGGGAGAACAATTGTGTTGGTTAATTTCTGCTTGGGGTGGCTTCTGAGTCTGGCTTTCTGGGTGGCTGAATTACATAACGAATTCATGTGCTGTTTTATAACTTGCATTCCAATGTCTCAGCTGCCACTTTCTATTCTGCCACATTATATTCTATGATACTTTTAGCTTGCAGGATAGGTGGCATATGAATTTTCTAAATAAACAAGTCGCCTCAAACTGCCCACACTAATGCTCTGGGCTACAGCAACATACCCCTTATCTTGAATGAGCTGCATGTTTATGCATGCAGTCTCCACACTCTAGCCTGGCTCCTCCTGTTAGCCATGACCAGCAACTTTTACAAGCCAGGATCATAATAACCCAGAGTTTATCCTTGGTTCATGAATCGTGGCATATTTGGCAGAAACTGGCCACGACCTCCTACTCACAGGCTGAGCTGAAATTTGAACTCATTCTGAAAATTACAAAATGCAGAAGAAGCAGAAGGTACATATTCTGGAATATAAATGAAGTGTGTGTTGGGGGGAGGGGGGAGCTGCCAAACTGAAAAAGGTGGGTATGAAAAACATCCCAGCATTTACAAAGAGATGCTGTGAGTTAATTACTAATCATTTAATGCAGATTCTTAGACCTCTTTGTTGAAAGGGTCCTCTTGTGTCACCTTCCATTTTAGAACAATCACAATAATAGATTTTTTAAGACAGAAACATCCTTTCCATACCCGAAAAAAAAGAAGCTCAGTTTTGTACACTGCGGAACTTGTAAGTTTAACAGTTTCTGCTATAGCACTGTAACTGAAACATTTCTTCCACTTTTATACAAAAATGACTGACACAGTTGTTCTTGTTAATTTATAAAATACTGCATCTACCTCAAACATCTAGTTTAAAGCATACTTTTCTCTTTCATAATTACATGGGGGGAAGGACCCTGCAAACAGGGTGACTGATAAGCCAAACTCTGGTTAAATGAGCAAGTCAGTGAGCCATTTCTATAATTTTTCAAAGGATTATTTTATACATACAATGCCAGCTGCCTGCACTTATTAAACAGGGAAAGTTAACAAGCATTGTACCACCTTTCTCACTGAAATAAAGAAAAGCTTGTTCCTACTCTAAGGAGAAGTTGTCTGCCCTATTTCAGGAACCATGTTTGTTGGAAGCTATCTTTTCCAGCAGGCGAAAAACGTCTGGTAGCCATGACGGTTTATTTTCAAACTGCTCCATGGCCCCTCCTCTCCACTGAGAGCGTCAGCCATCCTTTCCATTTGATTTCAGAAATGTCACTGCAGCACATTTGATACATTTTATATCACTTTCAGGGAGAATGGAAGGAGGTTATTATACAAGATATAATTCAGATGTCTATGAAAATAAGGCAGAACTGAACTCTGAGGAAGGACAGCTCTATAAAGCACATTCTTTTTCACCTAGCTTAGGCAGGAAAATCCAGTATTTGATTCCACATAATGCTAGATGCTATATAACTACAAAAGAAATGAACATAGAAAACATGCAAGAGGCCATAAAATATTTTCTATTACATAGCTTTGGAACACAGTTCATATTTTCAGGTATTTCAAACTCTTACAGAGCAAAAAGGTATAAAAATAATCCCTGAATAAAAGCCCAACAGATTTTGCCACCAAGCTTTTAAGGTTGTATTTTAAAGCAGTCTAAAAGAATGGAAGCTGGTACAACTGTTTACCAATAATAATTATGATCCAAAACTAAGAGGCTGTGAGCCCTACTTCCTGTTTCAACAATTGGAATTACCTGCTAAGAACATTTGTAAAAGTATTCTGCATTAGTAGGAAAACCAAATGTGGCTGGTTAGTAAAATAGAAG
This sequence comes from Varanus salvator macromaculatus, assembly GCA_023646645.1. Classification (NCBI taxonomy): domain Eukaryota; kingdom Metazoa; phylum Chordata; class Lepidosauria; order Squamata; family Varanidae; genus Varanus; species Varanus salvator. The sequence goes on from JAIXND010000654.1 coordinate 120,997,621, forward strand.
CTGAATTCACATTTGAAAGTGTTTCACATGGCACTAATTTGAGAAGTCATGGAAGACAATAGGAATTTGCATAGGAATCCAAAGACATAGTACTTTGCAAAAACAAAGGTTCACCCTATTGTCCTTGACCAAAATTTTACCTTTCTACCTCTTCAGACCCATCCATATTCTGGGGAAAGATACACCAGTTGTCTGCCCCTTTCCACCTCAGAGGTGACTGCATGTCAGGGATGCTGGACGTATTAGGTTTAGGAGGTCCACTGGGATCCTTCGACATGAAAGCTGTGCTATAAAAATAAAATAGTATTCAAAACAAATGCCTTTGGGTTAGACATACAGCTCAGAGAAGGGAAGCAAGGAGGGTCCAAATTACTCAAACACCTTCTCCAGAAGAAGATGAAAACATCAGTCTGGTTTCCACTGGTCACATATGTGTATTTAGTGAAAATTACTGACCAAAAATAAAAACAAACTGATGTCAGTTCAGTGCACATTATCTCAGCAACTTTTTCTTCCACATTTGGAGCATGGGTATAGCGTTAAGATAAAGCCTTTCCTATCCTCCAATACCTGCATACCTTACACAGCAAGCTGAAATACTTTTATCAAGGCAGAAAGGTGTGCCCCATAGAGTGCTCAGGATGAAGACTATAGGCTCTGGGCAAGCAACTGAAATCATGTCCCAAGACAACCATTCCTTAAGCTTAATTTCCAGGAAGACTAGTTAAAGAGTGGTCTAAAAGAAGATTTACCCAACACTCTTTCCAATGAATGAGAAAAATTGGTCAGCTTCTGTTCCTCACAAGAGGAACAAGAGGTGACAGGTTAACTCAATACTGCACAGAACACAATGTTCTTCCAGTCATCTTCTTCCCCACTCTCTATTGCCTCTTCTGTGTCAAATGCTACACTGGAAGCTCTTCAGGCTTTAGTCAAAATCCAGTAAGATGCCAAGCATACTGATACTTGATGAAGGGGCAAAGGTGGCTTTAAGAAACAGGGTCTTCCTAGGTGTGGCTCTGAGATTTTCAAACTCGCTCCAACATGTCTTGCTCCTGTGCTACACATTTTCAGGCAGCAGGTCAAAACAGTTCATGCCAAAGCACACTAGGGATAAACAAGAGTTTAGGTGAGGCATGTAACTGCTGGTGTTGCTTGCTCTTTTTCCTTTATGACAGTTTCTCTTTTAATTTTTTTCCACACTCTTTTTAGACCCATTTCAGGGTAAGAATGTGCCAACTCCCCTTCCCCAACTATTCTAGATTGTTTAACATAAAGCGTTCAAGAGTGGAAACTTGTCTACATAAAATTTTAGAATCACAAAACAGTCCTAAGCAATGTGGTGGTTAAGAGGGAGAACCCAGGAGATCCAGGTTCTAGTCCCCACTTAGCCAGTTCCTCACTCAGCCCAGCCTACCTCACAGGGTTGTTGTTGGGAGGATAAAATAAGACTAAGTAGGTCAGCTTGGGTTCCTCTCAAGTGGAAAAAAGGGAGGATATAAATGCATCACAATAATAATAATAATAATTGAGAAGAGCTGCTAAGTGTTCAGTGGGATTGAGTTTGGGACTGAGTTTAGTACATTTGTTTGGGATTGTAGCCTTACAGTTCTGTAAATGCCCCTTGCCTCTCGTTCTCCCCTTGATGTGCCACTTGAGAAAAAAGTTGAAGCGGCTGCCAGGGCAACTGTTCCTACAGCTTCACGCATGCCCAGTGTCAGCAATCCACAAATATTTTTACTAACCTGCCTGGCCAAAAATACCTATGTCAGCTATTTGCAGTCTAAAGAAGGCAACTTTTCATCGTACACTGCCCAGACTGCTTTGGCAATTGGGCAACACAGATAAGAAATAAATAATAAAAGTTTTCTGCATGTTTGCATTGGCAAAGGAGATCCTTGCTCACCATAGGTGACCAGTGTGCTTTATCTATCTGCAGCCCCCAAAACCGAGGACTCCAATAAGAAGTCTGTCTCAGTCTTTTTGCATTGGGGAATCAGGGGCATTTTTTGACCCACCTTACCCTGGGGAAGTTAACAGAGCAACCTAATGTCCATATACCCTTTTCCAGAAGAGACTTAGGCAACTAACTACCCCATGCCCTCCAGAAGCCATGTAGGAAATGGCCAAACGGCTCCCAACTCCTACAAGCAAAGCAAAGACTAGCTTTTTCATCTTTCCTATTTATTTATTAATTTATTATTTCTGTATCACCCAGCAGCCAAAAGGCTCTATCCTAGCCTCAAGTAGCCATGTACAAGCAACGGCTCCCTGAACATCCTTCAGCAAAGGGGCTGAAAAGGAAACAGCAACACACATGGGATGCATGGGATGATTAAGCCTCTTAAAGATGACTGAGGGGGCAGCCGGCCCCAAAGCTCTCTGGGGCCAGGAAAGAAGGGGCAAAGGCAACTTTTCAGTCCTGTGGGGTGAAGCAGGGGATCTATACCTTATAAGTGTCCTACACTATAGGATCAAACTAAGAGGGCAAACTTTCTCCAATCCTTTTATTTCTGGTTTTGGAGACAGATAAACAAATAAGACCCCCCCTCAAAAAAAACAAAACCCTTCAGAGCATTTTTTTCCTCTGTCCTAGCCACACATTGTTGTTGGGGAGGGCTTAATGAGATTAATCCCCCTTTCCCTGGTCCCTCATGAAAACGCTGAGAGGAAAAAGCCAGACCTGTCCCAAGCGCCTCAAGAAATGGCTGACGGGCAGCAGCACCGCCATGCCCTCGCCGAGGAGGCCAAGCCTCCGTGTTGGGGGTCTCACCCGGCCCCACGCATTTGAGGGGGGCCCACCCACGCGCCACTCCCACTCCGGCCCCCGGAAAGCGGCGGCCTTGCACACCCCGGCACCTCCTTCACGCCGCTTCCTCCTTCCCCGCCCAGGGCTCCCGTGGGCCGGCCTGGGCTCCCACTAGAGGCCGGGGATGCGCGGCCTAGCCGCGCTTCCCCTCCGCCAGGCCCGAGGAAAAGCAGCCGCGGGCCTTGCCCCCCGCAGGGGCAGGCGGCGGCCCGGGGGCGGGGGGCGAGCCTGGGGGAGAGGCCGCGGTGGGGCGGCCCCGCTCGCCCGCCTCCCCCGGGCCCGGCGCGGGGCAGGGGCGCCCGGCGGCGGGGGAGCACACGTGGGGCCAGCCGCCCGCAGCCCGTGGGGGCCCTTGCGGGGCGCCCCCTTGTTTGGGGGTGACCCCCCCACGAGAACTTTTTGAACTTTGCTCTTGTGCGGGGCGGGGGCCGCCGGGATCCTCTCAACGCTCGTAACAACAACAGAGGCGGCGACAACGAAGATAATGGGCATTATCGGAGCGCGCAGGAGCGGGGACGCGGGGCCCGGGGAGGGGCGCCCCGCAGGGCCTGCTCGACCCCTGGCAGCCCGGCGCCGCGCGCCAGAGCGAGGCCGAGAGCGGGACCCCCGGGGCGGCCGCCCGCGGCCCGAGCCAGCGCCCCGGGCACACGGGCCGCGGCGCCCGGGCTCGGGCCGCCTCTCCCCGGGGCGGCGCGAGGGCTCCGCGGGCAGAGTAACGGGGCGCGCTGGCCCGCAGCCCCGCCGGGGTCCCGCCGCGCCGGGCCGGGCCAGGCCAGGCCAGGCCATACTTACTCCAGGGTGGGATGCTCCGGGTCGTAGAAGTCCCCCATCTTCGGCCGCGTCTTCATCGGCGGCAGCCCCGCGCGGATCAGGCCGGCCCGCCTCCCTCCCGCATAGGGGAGCGCCGGGGGGCGGCGGCGGCCAACTCCGGGCGGGCGGCGTCCCGCGCAGGCCGCTGGGCGCGCTCGGCGCGGCTCCGGCGGGCGGGGGTCTTCCGCGGCCCCGCGCTCACATCCTCCTCCCGAGGCGCCGCGCCGGAGGAAGTCCGGGGGTGCCGGCGCGCGGGGCGGCCCTTCCCCGAGGCGGGCGCCGCCGCAGCCGAGCCTGGCCGGGCGGCCGCGATCAGGCCATGGGGCCGCCGCGGGGGTCCCGCGGGCCGCCCGGGGAGGGCGGCGGAGGGGCCGCGGCCGAGCGAGGCCCGCGCGGCGCCGGGACGCCTGCGCCGCCGCTGCGCGCTTCGTCCGCGGCGCGGCTCCCGGCCCAGGCGGCCCTCCGGGAAGGGGCCGCCGGGCGCGCTCCTCGCCGCGGGCGACCCACGCGGCGGGCGCCGCCGGGGCGGGGGGCAGGGAGGCCCGGCCGCGGGGGGCGCCCCGGCAGCCCCCCGGTCGGCGGCGCCCTCTCCGGCTCGCCCCTGTGCCGGCGGCTGCCGGAGCGGCCGGTCCCCCGGGAGGGTCGCGCTTGCCCGGGGGCCCGGCGGGCGAGGCGAGGCGAGGCGAGGCGAGGCGAGGCGGGCGAGCGGCTCCGCGATCCGCCGCTGCTCTGCTCCTCCGGCCGCGGCTCCCAGTCGCGTCCTTCCGCGCGGCGGCGATTGGGCTGCGAGGAAGAGGAGCCGCCGCCGCGCCGCCGCCGCCGCCTTCCTCGCTCCCTCCTCCTCCTCCTCCTGCTGCTGCTCCTGATGCCCTGAAACGCACGAACGGAAGCGGCAGCTCGTCTACTTCCTCCGGCCGCGCGAGGGGAAGCGCGAGGGCGGCGAGCTGGGGAAGCCGCGCAGGAGCCGCCGCGCTGGACTTTGCGCCGCGCAGGAGCCGCCGCCGCCGCCGCCGCGGGAGACAGGTAGGCGCCCCCGCCGCGCCCGCCCCGCTCCTGCAGGACTTGCACCCGGGCGCAGGGACCCGAGCGGGCGCCGCCGCGGACGGGGCGTCTCTTCCCCGCGGCGCCCCTTGGAAAGCCCCGGCGAACAGCCGCCCCCGTCCTCCCCCCACCTCGCCAGCCGGCCCCGGAACACCTACAGGCGCGATCCTGTGCCTGCTAGGCAGGCCCCCCCAAACACACACACGCACACACTTTTTTCGCACTTCCGCAACTCTCGAGTGCAGTTCCAAACACGCTTGGTAGGGCACCCTTGTTTCCCCCACCCTGGCGCCTTGTAGATGCTGAGCAGTCCAACTCCCATCAGCCCCAGCCAGTCCAATGGGTCTCAAATGCAGGGAGTTGCGGTCCGTGATTATTAGGAGAATGGCTCATTGGGAGCAGGCTGTCTGCTCCGGGGCTTAAGCCTCACAGAAGCCAAGAGGTCACATTTTGGGACAAACTCCTTTTAAGATCCTATGATTAGTCTTGCCAAAAAACTGCTTTATTTATATTTCTGCAAGCTGATTCTCTTGCTCTTTTCCCAGAATGGAGTCCATGGCCTGCCAAGAGTCTAACCTTGTGGAGGACCATAGCCATATCGGGTGCGAAACGGAGACTTATCTCTGATGCTGGATGGACACAAACCTCCAAGGCACACAGACTGGGTTCAGGCACCACAGTCGCCCACACTCAAAGGTTGTGTGTGGATTAAATGTGGATTGCCAAAAAAAACCCATGGGTGGTTGTTGAAACATAGATTATTGTGTCTTCTGAACGCAGCTGCACTGACAAGCCATGGCTTGTTAACCACAACCAGCCCATGAAGAGAATGCATGGTTTGTTGCTGGGTTATGAACAGGGACTTGTTCACTGTGGTTTGTTAAATCAGCAACAACCCACACTCAATCCATATTCAAACCTTGTTGTCTGAACCCAGCTACCATAATCCACTCTTTTTCAGGCCTTCTCCATAGCTGCAGTATGGAGGTAATGATGGTTTGCGTTACTGAATTATTGTATGGCTTACGGAGATCATGTGTATCCAGGACATTGAGATATTCTACAAATAAATACAATTATTTTTATCATTTTTATTTCCCTCAGGTACCAGAAGCTGTGCATGCAAGACAATTTATTGCAGACTGGAGTAAGGGCCCTTGGCACCTTTCTTTCTTTGGACCTGTTTTCCCCTCTTAAAAAACACAAATCAACGAAAGAGTATTCTTACTGAAATTGCTGGTTTCTGTTGGTGCCGAAAGCTGAGGTTTCAACAGAGTTTAGTCTGGTAGTTTCACATAAAGTTTCTTTAAAGATCCATCAAATCCCAGAACACAACCTAAATAGATCTTTTAGATTTTGTTTAAACATTTTTATTCATTTTCACCTGCTTTTCTGTCCTTTTCCATGCCCCCCCTTGGCAGCCATTTTGTGATGGTGCCTAGGACATCGCTTGCTGGGACCTGTGGACCTTTTTTCTATCTCAACATGCATAGGATTGAGCCGTAAAACACCACTCCTGTGTGCAGCATTCTGGGAGTAAGTTCCCTTAAATCCAGTAGGACTTACTTCTGAGTAGACATACCTGGACATGTGAAAACATACGGCACAAGCCTGTGACCTCCTTACATTGTCTGGAATGCTACAGGATGAATCAGAATCCCAGTCTCAGTCTAGAAAAACCCTTGCAGCCACCGTGGTTCTTTCTATCTTTGCTGAGCTCCAAGGCCAGAAGAGAGTTTTCAGGGCCACCATGGCAGGGAGATGGTCAGATGGAAGGAGCAGGATATAAATCCTAAAATATACGCAGATCAACTTTTTAGTCCAGTGGTCAGTAGAGTATTTCCAATATGGGTTACATGTCGTTTTCTGCTAGAAACACAGCGTACAGATCAAAAAAGTTATTTCCACCTTATCTCAGCTTGTGGTGAGTACCATTGCATATTTAGTCAAAATGGTGCCAGGTGCGCACAAATGGATATATCACCAGGTGAGAGAGAGAAAAACAGTTTGCAGTTCACAGGACAAAAGGAGCCAGAGCTTTGCCACAATATGGCTGCTAACAGCCTGACATTGTAAGAACAGCTTTAGACTTAAGATGGGATTCCTGATCAAATCAGGAATCCAGGTTGCAAGACTTGCCCCCCAGCTACACCATAGAGATGCTAAGAGTTTACCTGTCCTGAAGGTTACCTTTGCATTGTGTTGTTGCAGCCCCAATCAACCTCTTTTGTTTCTTTCTAATGTGCCTCTAGCATAGGGATGACCCACCCCTCCTCCAACCTGGATGCGGGGAGGTTATAAAAGCTTCTTGTACAGACTCCATCTTGGTATTTCCTTCCAGGGCTATCTACATGCACTTGTGTTTCCATTACGTCCGAATAAACTGCAAATGTTCTCTTGATTGTACGCTCCTGGCGGACTCTCTTTGGGTGAACTATTTTCACTGCTGACAGTGCAGAAAGTCTTGGGGAGTGGGGACTCCTTTCTCCCACAATGGGACTGAACTTGGTGGGGTGGCGGACTGAGAAGACTGACTGGCCCCTGAACTGGAAAGGGAAGGAATAGGAAAATGCATGTCTGTCTGTCTGTCTGTCTAGAAAATGCATGTCTGTCTGTCTGTCTGTCTGTCTGTCTCTCTCTCTCTCTCTCTCTCTCTCTCTCACACACACACACACACACACACACACACACGAGGACAGCATCATGCAAGAATTTTAAAATAGCTGTAAACCACCAGAGCCATTTAAAACCACAAAAGCACTCCACAAATGTGGCAGGCGTCCATTACTGCAGAACACAATAGCCATGTGCAACGATGAAAGAATCCCACAGATCCACAAAGCACCTGAGTTTTTTCATTCTCTGCCATGCATCTTGCGTCGAATGACCTTTTCTTTATCTTGCCTTAGCTATTTCTCAGTTAAATGATGGTCACAGTGTTCAGCTTTTGTAACATATCTTGCCAAAAAAAAAAATGCATGCTTTGCAATTTACAACAAATTGGGATGTATCTGATAGGCCTGGGTCTCCTTCTTGGATTTATTAGCTAGCACCCTGAATATCCACAGGTGGGAACCTAAAATTCATCCGCTACACAGGAGGCAATTTTCAAAGAGGATTACAGCCAGGGAGGAAAGGGTTAACCTTCCCTGTCCCACATGTTGGCTCTCACCCTGCACAATCTACCCCAAGGCAGTTGAGATTAGGGGAAAAACCTTGCAGGGAGGTCAATAGAAGCTTTTCTTCTAAGTTTAACTGCCTGGAGTGGAGAGCACTTTTTCCAGGAACAAGAGAGAGATTGCAAATCGACTCCCAATTGAAGAGAAGGATCTGGTGGGGTACAAATTGATAATTATTTTGCTCAATGTTACTTGGATGGGGAATTAATTGGCCAGCTTTCCCTTCTGTGAAATGTAAATAAATATAGTAATTATTTCTCGGTTTGTATGCATGTAGATTTGTCTTCCTGTGGCCCTTCCAAGAACCTAGCGGCATCTCTGGAATAGGTAGATGTTTCAGGGAGCCCATCAGGAGGAGGACTCTACCGGTCCCGACCCTGCTCCACCTGGCCCGCTGTGGTGACCACTGGCTGCCAGTGATGGCTGTCCTGGATTCCATGCAGAAGTCTTTCCTGGCCCGTTTGGAGACAGTGGGGATCAAACGGGACGTCAGCCTGCGAACACGTGGCCTTTCCCACGAACACGTGGCCTTTCCCAAACAGTAGAGATGCATGCTTTTCCCTTGTAACGTTTGAATCCATCGTCTTTCAACTCGCATCTCTTCCCCACCAGTTCACTCTAAAAATAAATGAATCGACACACATCTTGGCTCCAGGGCTGCCTTGCTCTGTGGGCAGCTGCCAGTTAACTGTCTTGGCCTGACAATTAGAACATACAACTCTGGCCCTGGCCCATCTGGACGCAGGGCGTCCCTGCGTCTCTGGCTTAAGGGGCTCGTGTCAGCTTTCAGATCTGAAATGGCCCCTAGGACAGCCTTCCCCCACCTGGTGCTCTCCGGATGGGTTGGACCTGCTACAACTCTCAGGTCAGCTGGGGATGGTTTATTTCTGCCGCAACAGCAACCAAGAGTCTTGCTGTGCCTTCAAGACAAACGTGTGTTTTGGCAGGTGCTTTTGTGAACAATCTTGGCTGTGCCGCTTGCAGCTGGTGAAGCGGATTGTAGTCCGCAAAAGCGCTTGCCAAAACGAATTAGTCCGTCACGACACTCCACGAGGCACGTTGGCAGTTCCTGCTGCAGTGAGCTGAGCCTCCCTGTCTACTGCTGGGGTCAATCAACTACTTCCCGTAGGAGCGAGCAGTCTCCGGGTCTTGCCCGGGGCAGCTGCAGGTCTTTCTCGGTGTCTGGAATTTCAGCACAAGGAGCAGATGTTTACGGAGCAGCGGATTGAAGGCCTGATGTGGGGACGTAGCACCCGTGCACAACATCTGTGTGGGGTCGGTGGCTGGCCATCCCCAGGGAACATGGACTGGTAGGGTTTGCAGCGTGTGCGCGCGAGAGCAGAAGGCTCTCTCTCCGCGCGGCACTGCTGCCAAGTCCTCTGTTCAAGGCAATGCATGAGATGCCTGCAAGTGGGACCCAGTGTGCTCTGGTCCTGAGCCCCCGACTTCGGATTTGGCGCATGCTCACCAGTGAGGTTGGCCAGGGCACAACAGAAGAGCACATGCGTTGCATGCGGACAATCCCACATTCAAGTCTCTGGTTCGAAAAGGACAGCTGAGAGGTTTCACTGGAGACCAAGCCCGAGATCATCTATTTTTATTTATTTATTTAACATATTTGTATGCCGCCCCCTTGCAAACAAGCCTCGCTATCCCCGCTATCATTATCCCCGCTATCGTGCGCCCCGTCACTCTGGATGGGTGGGAACCTGGGCTGGTAAGAAGCTCAACAGGCAGAGGCAAAATGGATGGGTTTGAAACATGGTGTTGGAGGAGAGCTTGGCAAATACCTGGACCAGCGGAAAGATGGAGAAGCGGGTCCCACTGCAAAGCAAGCCAGAGCTTTCTCTGGAAGCAACGAGGACAAAACTGAGGCTGTCGTGCTTTGGGTACGTCATGAGAAGGCAAGATTTGCTGGAGCAGAAGAAGAGGCGGAAGACCAAAAAGAGATGGTGGATTGACGCCTGAGTCAGAGAAGACTTGATGGCACACTGCAGCAACAGAGGCTGACATCTTCCTGCAAAATGTCTGCCTGGCAGAACAGATCATTTGGGGCGGATGAGCCAGTCAGTCCCCCGGCTTGAAGCAAAAAGATTCCCCCATGCACTGCATCTGTGTTCCCTTTCAGCCTTCCTCAACCTTGTGCCCTCCAGATGAATTGGACTGGAACACCCATCACTCCCAGCCAGCATGGCCATCGCAGTTCAACCTTTCTGGAGGGCACCTGTCTGGGGAAAGGCCCCCTGGATGACTGCGGGGGGGGGGAGCAGGGGGGCGGACAACTATTAGGATGGATCCTGCTGATGGCACAATGCATCACAAAAGGAAGGTGGCCTGTTTATACAGCGCCCTTTGTAATGCAAGGGAGAAGCGGCTCCTGCTGGATGGGAAATGCAGCCGAAGGCGCAAATTGCAACCAGACCCTTTATGTTTTGTTAGGACTGGGACCCGAGAAGCCCATCCCACAAAAGCAGGAAGGAAATAGGGCATTTAAGCCGCCTCGCCCAAGATGCACCTTATGAATAGACCAGATGAGTCTTCTTTCGAATTCCCCCAAAGACTGAAAAATTTCTCCACCCTTACAGTTTCCCCTGTGTGGACAGACTAAAATTCACATCATCCCCAGCTAGCACCACCAGTGGTCAGGGTGATGGGAGTTGCACTCCAAAAGGATCTGGAACTTACAGCTTTGTGCAGGGGTTCAGATAACGTATTTTATATCAAAATGAGCAGATCTGGCTTTTTCCAGGTATTTGATGGATCAGATTTAATAGGTGACATGACCCACAGTGGTTTCTGTCATCATAAGTGCTAGTTACTTTTCCAGAGACGTTTAAAGTTCCATCTGGACAAACAGAAGGGCTAGAAACTTGCATTTGCTTGTAAATGGACATTGCTATTCACAATACCAGCTTCCAAACAAAATGGCCCATGAAATCTTCACATGTTAATGTCCAGGGACTTTTTATGTGTTGCATTTATATTGTCGGGACAAAATGAGCCAAAACTTTGCCCTAATGTAGCTGCTAAAATACAGAAGAACATCTTGAAGCTCAAGAGGGGATTCCTGATCTGATCAGGAACAGAAATCCAGGTTGCAATTCTTGCTCCCCACCTACACCTTAGAGATGCTGAAGCACACCTGTCCTGCAGCTTCTTCCTGCATTATGTTTTCTTAACCCCATCCCATCCCTTCTGTTTTATTCTAATGTGCAAAAGTCAAGGTTATGGTTTTCCCAGTTGCAATGCATGGCTGTGAAAGCTGGGCCATAAGGAAGGTTGAGCGCCAAAGAATTAAGGCCTTTGGATTGTGGTGCTGGAGGAGACTCTGTGAGTCCCTTGGACCGCAAGGCGATCAAACCGGTCAGTCCTAGAGGAGATCAACCCTGGCTGCTCTATGGAAGGCCAGATCCTGAAGATGAAGCTCAAAGACTTTGGCCACCTAACGAGAAGGAAGGACTCCCTGGAGAAGAGCCTGATGCTGGGAACAATAGATGGCAAAAGAAGGAGGGGACGGCAGAGGATGAGGGGGCTGGATGGGGTCACTGAAGCAGTTGGTGTGAGCTTAGGTGGACTCTGGGGGATGGTGGAGGACAGGAAGGCCTGGAGGAGTGTTGTCCATGGGGTCGCGATGGGTCAGGCATGACTTTGCGACAGGCAACAACAAAACTGTGCAAACTGCCTTGGGATCCCCCACCCCTCCTGCAGGCTGGATGGAACTGATAGGCTGCAGAAGCATCCTGTACAAGCTCCATCTTGCAGCATGTACTTCCTGTATGTCTGAATCAACTGCATGTGTTCTTTCGATTCTACACCCCTGCAGACTCTCTTTGGGCGGCTTTTCCAGCCCTGTCAGTATCTTCCTCTGTTCTGTGTTCCACCCAAGCACTGTTGACATTGAAGATAGGCATGGCGGTGGGGGGCACTTGCTAAGAGACCGCACTGCGGGAGGGGCCATTTGCAAAAGCCCCCTTGAGCTGCTTCTCCTCCCACAGTGTGCCTGCTCACCTGCCCCTCGCTCCAGCCCAGACCATGGCATGGCAGCGGTGAAGAGGAGGCAGCGGTGGCATGGCAGTGGTGATAAGAAAGTGGGTGAGGAGGGGCAGAAGAGGCCCTGGAGGGTGGTGGTAAGGAACAGTTGCTGAGGGAGGGGACCCATGGCAGGGGCTTTGCCCAAGCCCCCCCCCAAAAGGCAGAAGTGCCCCCGCCCCTGCATTTTCCAGGCGATCCCCTTTCTAGGATCCATCTCTGCTGTTTGGCTGCAGACTGGGCAACGTGGCAGCCAGGCTGGGCAGGAACGGCGCCGGACCATCACCAGCCACGATAGCAGTCACCCAGGGGGCTTTTCCTCCTCACCCCTGTGCACGGACAGAACGGTCACCCGGAAACCCAGGCGGATCGCTGCTTTGCACTCTCCCTCTTGGTCGAGCGTTGTTCCGTGCAAGCTGGCCAGCTCCTGCTTATGTAGGCCACCTGGCCACAGCCTGAAACACCGGCGGAGAATGGGGGACACTGTGGGACTGTTTTCCATCCAAACACTGCTAGTTTACAGCTAACTTCCAAGTAAACCCACCTACGATCTCGTGTATAATTTACCTGTGCTGGCTGGAATGATGGGAGACGCAGTCCAACCCATCCGGAGGGCAGCCTGTTGAAGAAAGGTGTTCAGGTTAAAGCCTGCAGGTGGTGCGTGTACAACCGCGGGCCTGGGAAGTCGGGGTGAAGGCACAGACGCATCTCATCAGAACCTTTCCTTGACACAAGCCCTCCTCCTCCCGCCTTCCGCCCACTGCCATGTGTCTGGAACTGAGCAGGAGAAACAAATATGAAACTCTGGATTTAATTTCAAATAAAAATTGTGATGCAGAGGGGCAGGGGCAGAAATGTAATTTAGCATCCCCTTGCACGGAAATACCCCTTGAGCAATTCTAAGGAGCAATCAGTTTATAGAAACCAGAGATGGTGAAGAGCCGCTAAGCCATCCAACCCGTATTTTGTGGGCTGTGACCATCAAGAACTGTCCTTTATTACGTTAAGGAAGAATTTCCTCTTGATGAGAAACAGCCAGAGCGACAGCGCAGTCTCTGCTCCTGCTGCGCCCCTTGAAGCAAGCATCCGTTCTAGACATCCTGCGGATTCAGTAAGGGGGTCTCTCTGTTCCGCAAGAACCATGGCTGCCGTCTGAGACCGGTTCCAAATGTTATTTGCCCTCCTTTGCATCTTTCTTCTCTTCCTTCTCTTAAATCCCTTAAAGCATCTTCCACCAACTTGGTTCTCTCCCAGTGGTGCAAGGGTGAAATTGGACGCATGGGCGCTTGCCCTGACAGTCCCCGCAGTCTCTCTCTTAGGAGAGTCCAAAAGGCTGCGTCAACAAAGCCGTTCTAGCAACATTCAGCTCCACTGGGAGCGAGTCTCTCTGCAGTTCTTCGGTCCCTGTTGTCCTCTCCAGGCCAAGCGATCACAAAATGTTTCGCGATAGACAAGGCACAATATTCTTAGAGGGGAAAGGACGTTCTGGGGGATGGGAAAATGAGGTCAGTGGCTTGGCTAATGGTGAGTCGTGATGAGTGACACTCCAAGACATCTGGGGGCACCACGTTGCAGAAGGATGCTTTAGGCCATCAGCGTTTAGAGGAAGGACAGGGAATATAGGGCTGTCCAGTTGTTCCTAGACTGGAATTCCCATTATTCTGCTTAGGGTGGTAGAAACTGCATTTCAACAGCATCTGGAGGGTCATGCGTTTCCTAATCCTGTATTAAAGTGGTCCAATTGAAAGAGCATCTCTTCCCACGTGCTTTTCAGGATGACGAGTGCTGGTTCGCTCAGGATATCCCTTCCCTTTGACGTGTGAGATGATGGCTGTCCTCGATTAGCAGCCCGCGAAAATGAATGCTCAGATCCACAGGGAGACGTCTATGTTAAAAACCTTAGCGGTTTTATTGGTGAGAACACCCACTAAACCCCGCTGCAGGGACAAACCTACAACAGAGTGGCCGGGCAGAGGTGCACAAACCAGCTACAAGCTTTTAGGGCATATACAGAGTGTTTTCTAGGCTTCTAGTCACGTATTTTGAATGTGTAAATTCACTTTCCTGGGATCACTGATTATTGGCAGCAGTGATACAGTTCAGAAATAAAGTGACAAATCTCTCTAGTTTCGCAGCTTCCTCGCTGTCAGAGCAGGATGACAGTGGAAGCAGCTGCCTGGAGAGGTGGTGGCTCTCCCACACTGGGGGACATCTGGAAGGAACTGGACAGCCATCTGGGAGGGATGGTGTGCCTTGGTGTCCTGCAACAGCAGGGGGTGGACTCGATGGCCTTCATGGTCCCTTCCAACTTGACTCTTCTCTGATTGTATGATTCTAGGTCGTAAGGCAATGACAAGCATGCATCGTGCGGAAAAACAAGAACATCAGCTCGGCGACCAAGTGCAGACTGGGCCGAGTGATCGTTTTTCCTATAGCAACCTGTGGCTGTGAAAGTCAGACAGTGAAAAAGCTAGAGAGGAGGAAAACGGACTCCTTCGAGCTGCGGTGTTGGCGGAGGCTGCTGTGCCTTCCACGGACAGTGTGGGTGACGAACAAGCGGGTGCTGGAGCGTATCAAACCAGACGCGTCCCAGGTCGGCAAGAGAACAAAGCTGAGACTCGCGTATTTTGGCCACGTGACGCAATCAAGCTCATTAGAAAAAGACAGAGCGCTTGGAATGCTCAGTGGCAAGAGAAAACCAGGTTGCCAGAGAGCGAGGTGGTGGGACTCCATCAAAGAAGATGCGGGCCGAGCATCGTGCAGCTGAACGGTGGCACGGGATCGGAAAGTTTGGCAGATATGGCCTGCAGGATCGCTTCTAGTAGGACACAGCTGAACAGAACAGCGCATGTACACAGGAACAAGGCAGGTGAGCAGCCAGGAAAGCAAGACTCTCCTCTGCTCGGTGCCTCCATCCCTTGCCGGGTCCCCAAGAAGTCAGCCCTGTCCTGCAGTGCTCTGCCTCACCGGGATTCAACACCTTTCCCCCCTCTGCACCTTCCTTGCCATCGCCCAGAGAAATAAGCTCATGGAGGGTCCCTTTGCGAGGGCCCCGGTGGGTCTTTCCTTGTACCTTGTCGTGGATCATGTCATCCATCTACCTGGCCCCTTCCAGAATAACGTAGGGGAAAGGCTGATCTCTTCCCAAGCAGCGTTCCAGGAGGGGCTTCCAGGCGGAAGCTGCAGCAAGGGGAACCATGAAAGAAAGCAGGGATGCTTTGGGTGGGTGAGGGGGGCCTTCACAGGTAGGGGAATGTGGGGTCCCTGGTGCTTTTGCAAGACGGCCATCCCCCAATTCCAGGGAATCTGAGCAGACAGGAAAAGAACCCTCAGAGTGGTTTCAGCTTGCACAAAAACCCTGTCCCGGTCCTTATGGCCAAGACTGCGAGGTGGCCTGAAAAGCCCGGGGAGCAAAGCATGGCTCCCCAGCATTGCACCACTGCTGGGCACCAACCCTGTTCTCAGGGAACAGGCCTGAGCACCGAGTGGCCGCATCGCCGTCCGCTGGTCCCGCTTCCGTCTGGCATCAGGACCTGCATTGCTGAGACGTCCTACCCGCTTTTCCCCGCTGACCTCCAAACTCCTTACTGAACGGCCAGAAGGCTCCATGGAATCTGGTTCGGCTCCTCTCTCTGGTGGAGAGGAATTTCCTCCCCGCTTTCGGATCAGAGTCCCCTCTTTACAGAAAGCCACACTGACACTCCGGCCGCTTTGGCATTGGGGTGGCCCCAAGGGTGAGATTATTGGGGTTCTGGCAGGGACAATTTGTCACCACCAGGAGCATAATCTGAGGGGGCGAGCAGCAGGAGTGGCAGCTCCGTTCAGCAGCAAGCCCTTCAGGTTGCTGGCCGTGGCTTCCGGGCCCCTCGCTAGCCTCAGCGCGTGCATGATTAGGTATCAAACCCGAACGCCCATTAGCAGTTGTATGCAAGAGAGCAGTTGGACCGAGCCAGCCTGGCCCTAAAAGAACGACAGCCATGCTGCGCCTGCCTCTCCTCTCGGCCAGCCTTTAGGTCGGGGCTGGACGCCAACCCTCCACGACCCCAGCCGGTATGGCCCGGGGTCAAGGAGCACAGGAGCTGCAGTCCAGCAAGGTTTCGCGGGCCACCCATTGCAAGGACAAGGAGCACCCCAAGGCCAGCCGGCCACAGCACCCGTCTTCTGTCACCCTTGACGACCATCCTTCCACCAAGCCTCGCTTCCAACGTCATTCAACAAGCTCCCGCTGTTGAGAAGCATCCGGCTGAGAAGCCTTGTGTCCACCACTCTCTCTCCCCAGGACGCTGCCTTGGCTGGACACCGACCTGCTGGCTGACCTCCCCCACCCCAGGCAGCAGTGGCAGAAATCCCTCCATCAAGATGGCACAAGCGTCCCAGGGGAAGGATGCGTTCCAAAGCAAGCTTTCATTGGCGTTCTGTGGGGAAGGGAAAGCACCATGGGAGCAGCCCCGTGGCTGGGAATTCCAGCGACAGGACCCCTTCTCCTCTCTTCCCTAGCCAGCCCCTCCAAAGCGCCCTGGGGGGCCTGCTGAGGGCAGCACCGAGTAAGCGGCAGGTTGGCTCCATCCATCCATCCATCCATCCATCCATCCATCCATCCATCCATCCTCCAGCTCCAATTAACTCTATGTAATGTACTTCACACGGGAAAAGCTGCAAGCTGCTCTCCAGAGCTATCATCCCTCGGCTGCCAGTCTGCCCTGTATTTATCAGCGTCCTTTAAAACCGCAAAAATCAGCACCCACACCACCGAGCACACCTTACAAATCTCTGCTTTTTCGGGGGAGAAAAAGCGGAGGGGCCCCTTCAAATGCCGTTGATCGCCACGATCCCCATCAACCCCAGTCAGTGTCCAGATCAGGGAGGATGGACATTGTAATTCAACAATACCTGGAGGGCCACATGGTTTCCCATTCCTTGGTTAAGCCTGAGGCCCTTTCCTTCCCCTTTATATAAACTGGCCTTTTCCCCCCGCTGATCCGAGAGCACAAAGCGTGTTTTCTCCTCCTCCAGGACCCCGTGTGTTATTTCACTCAGCACTTGCTTTTAATCCCTTTTGGTGAAACGAAGTTTGTTTTTTAATGTAATAATTCTCAACCTCCTCCAGAGAGTTAAGATGCTACCTATCCTGAAAAGGGGCGTATTTCTGACTTGTACTTTGACGTCTGTTTGCTTGATGCCACTTGTGGAAGGATAAAACGAGGCAACCGTCGTGGTGGCTCCGCTACATGATGTCCAGGACCGATGGGGGCTTGTTCTTCACGGCAGCTTGGACAGAGCCGGGCTTCTTCCTCATCTGCTCCAGGGCAGTCAAGGCTCTGGAGTACTTGTGCTTTGAATGGAAAGGGAGAGCAAAGTTATTCCGCGTACTTTTTGAGACGCTCGCTCACTCTTCAGGAGGCTGCTAAGAGGGTTCTCTTTCTTGCGGCTGAGCTGGGGAAGGACACCCAGGGAAAAGAAGGCCTTGCGAAACCGTGCCTTTCAGAGCTGGCTTTTCAAAATTCTGCATCAGTAGGATTGAGGCCTCATGGGCGTAGAAGGGGGCAGGGGGGAGTCTAAAATGTTGCGTGTACTGTGACCTTAAGAGTCATTTCTGGTGCGTGGTTCAGTAATCAAGATTCCCACTCAGCAATGTTTGGCTGCGCCTTGTGTTTTCTTCCCATCATTTTTGAATCTGAACTTTCCCCAATTCCTAAGTTTGGAGTCCCTTTTAAAGGAAGGTCTTCCGCAGTTGGGCTATCCAATCCTTTAAAGACGTGTGAACTCTGAAATGCCACCGGATGTTCCATCCACTCCATGCCATGGATCTTTGCCACGGCAGGTCTTTTCCTTTACCCCAGGCCTTCCACGACTAGCATCTTAAACCAACGCAGCCTGGGCTCTCACTGTGTAAGCGGCTCTGTTTGTGAACTGCTCATATCTTCCTCTACATGTGAGGTTATTTTCCAATGCAGTGCTGTCTGCCTTGTGATGTTTATTATCTTGTATTTTAATACCGTGGTCTGTTCCTTGGTTTGTAAGCTGCCCAGGGAATGGGTCTTGTCTGACAGCTGCGTAAATCTAGCCGTCATGACTCTACCAGGAAAAAATGAGTATTCGGAGTACAGAAGTGCAGAATGTGCTCTTGTGAGTGAATTTGAGATCCAAGCCCGGCTCCTTCCTGCAGGTAGAATGAATGGCTGCTCCTTAATTTGCCAAGTTACATTTGGCATAATTGCATGTTCTCATGCAAAGAACCTGCCAAGTTGATGGGCCATATTTTGGGCAAATGAGGAGAAGCCCTTGCCATGCCAGGCTGGCCCTGGGAAGGAGTGGGGCATGGCCACCCGTCCCCTGCCCTGCGGGAAGCCCAGAGGAGTCTAGACTGACACAGATGGAGACGAGTGAAGAACCACCAGGTGGTTAACTTAACATCGCACGGTGATGTAGCCTGAGAGCTAACAACTCCCCATCTTTGAATTCTGACGAGCTGCCAAAGTAACCCCATGGCCGCAGAACCAAGACTGACAAACCTCTAAAATTGATTTTAAAAACACAAATTAATTTTAAAAAATAGATCATGGAGCCATTGAGTGTGCTCAAAGTCCTCGAGATGCATTGCTTTGGCAATTTACACAACCACCTGACAAGGCGAGTCAAAATGATTACTCCCGGGCTGTGGTTTAGAAGGCTGAGAAAGTGGAGTAGCTAAGATTATCTAGCTGCGTTTACACATTGCTGTGGTGCACTCTGAGAGCTTTGGCAGTATAGAAATAAGACAGCAATTATCAAAATGAATATGCAGGGCACCATTACACCTTCCGTGTTCTGCATGCCAAAACCGCGCACATCTTTGAAACCCTGACCGGGTCCACCATCGACTTTGTATCCCTGTTCCTGGAAGACCAACCATTCAGTCTGTCATGGAGAGGTAGCGCAGCACGGCACTTCCCGGGCCGTAGGAACGCTCGGCGGCAGCCTACAGCCTCGGGTGGGCGCCTTTGCCCTACCTTACGGTCAACCTTTGCTTTGGCATTGTAGAAGGAGACAGAAGCGGGGCAGAATGGCAGGACTTCCTGCTGCATCCGGTCAAACCTCTCCTGTTCGTCTTCCTCCTGGCAGGAAGAAAAGGGCACCAGAGCCGGGTGGGTGCCGAGAAAGAAAGAGCGGGCAGGGAATGGAGACAGGCGGTGCGATTCGAGTCCTACTGGATGACGGGAAGCAAACCACGGCATGCAAACCAAGCCCCTTCGGGGCCTTGGTCTTGGCTGAGGGTGAGCTGTGGGGCAGAAACACGCCGCACAGACAGGGCAGGGACCCAGGAGTCCTCACTGCTGCACTGGGAAAAGGGCCCCGCCAAGACACTCTGGGGAGAGGCTGCATTTTCAGCCCAGGATGTGCTGGAGAAGAGGGCAGAGGGGGCTGCAAGGAAGAGGTCTTGCTACACAATACGCCACACACCTGTTCACAGTTAGCGTATGTGCGCGTGCTTAGAAATCCCAAGAGGCACCAAACAAACCACCGGGGGCTGCGGCCACACGTCTCCGTTCCCAGCCTGCCTGCTCTTCCACCAGAGCATTAGGCTGCAGGCAGCCCCAGCAAGCACTGTGGGGCAGCTCCACCTTGCACAGCTCCCTTCTGCAGGAGGGCCTGGGTGACGGCAGGGACAGCAGGACTCTGGGGGCCGGGCTGCCACTCGGGCCGGGCAGACAGTGCTGTCAGGAGGGCTGCCTGCCTGCCAGGCAGCTGCAGGGCCCTGGTGCCGAGGGAAAGCCGGTGGGTGCAGGGCAGCGAGGCACTGCCTGGGGCCCAAGAGGCCCTGCGTGCCCTCGCTACAGACGCGGGGCTTCCGTAATAGGCAGAGGCTGCAGTCCTGGTGGATTGTCCGGACGCGCAACGAAGGGGCATTCCATGCCAAGCTCTGCCGCAGCCACTAAACGCTTCCATGCCCACTGGGGAGGTACACCCAGCGTTCACACGGGAGCCGTGCCCTCTGCACCGGCACCCCCTCCCAGCTCGCTTGAGCTCCCAGCACCGCGGCCTCAGACGGAATCGTTGCAGGGGGAGCTGAGCTCATCTCCCCAGTTTGCTGCTGCCTCCGTCCTTGTACCCCTCCTTTGTCCCCTCCCCCCCCGAACAGGGAAAGCCACGGGGAGCCCGGCAGGAAAGGCAGGGATTCTCCCGGGCTGCGATCACGTGGCAGGCCCTCCCGGGGGTGCCATCGGCTGATCCAGGAAGGCAGCCTGATCATCCCGCTGAGGCTCGCTCAACCCTGCGCCCTGCTGGCCTCGCTTACCAGCATCAGGACCCGGTTGATTGGAATCATGCCGAGTCGGATGGCCCCTCCGGGCCGCAGGGCCTCCTGGACCTCCTCCGGGATGAGGAAGGACTCGTTGTACCAGATTTCAAATTCTGGAAAGCGAAAGGAGAGGGACGGGCCTCTGTGCGCTGCAGGGCTAGGCCTCCCCCTGCCCCTGCTAAGGGAAATCCTGCAGCCCAGCGGTCCACAGAGACCTCCCCCCCCCACCGAGCAGGCCACATCCCGCAACTCTGAAGCAAAGGCTCATTCCGAGCGCTCACAGTCGGCTTCCTTTGCCACCCTGCTCTTGGGCCTCCCTGGAGTCAAAGCAGGAAGACCTCCCTGCCTCCCCGCGAATATTCCGACCTGCCGGAGGCCCCGTGGCTTCGAAGAGGCTGCCTGGTCTTCCCCACAGCTGAGCCATCCCTGCTCCACCCCACCTCCTTCTGCAAGGAGTAGGCCTAGGCAGAGCCCATCTTTTCCCTTCCCCCAGTGCCAGCACAAGGATGCTGGGAAATAGCCTGGGGTGCTTTTGCACCCCCAAAGCTACGGGGCGTGCTGCAGGGCTGCTGGAGCACCTGGCGCAAGAGAACTCTGCTTGGGGGCAGACAGAACCTTTAGTTGAGAGCTGAGCCACAGCACAGCCTCCGCAAGACAGCCCCGCTCCCCCAGGAGGCGGACGTGGGGCTGCCGGGGGCCAAGAAGGCTGCTGCAGACCTGGGATGGGTCAGGGGGCAGAGGAAGATGCGTCCAGGGCCTGCGATCCCCACCTGGGACTCAGGCGTCCACAGGAAAACGGGCCACCTCAGATGAGCCGTCGAGGACCGCAATGCAGCCAGGAGGTGTGGAATGGACGCCTCCCTGTTTGTGCAGCCCTACACTGTACGGGCCCCGTATCACCCGCTGGACCCCTCGGGGCTTGAGTGACAGAGCCGCTTCCTTCAGCCACCGGCGCTTTTGCAATACGTGCCTCTTTCCAACGAGGGGTTATTCTAACGTTCTGCCTGTGTTTGAGTGACCAACGTCATTCTGCCTGCTTGTAACCAGCGAAGAACTCGACGCTACTGCGATTCCGGTCGCGCTGCCGCCCACGGTCTTGCCCTCCAGTGTCTTGGAGGACCCTGACTGCTTTGGCTACCCATGCCGCCTCCCAAAAAGGGGCTGCCCATTTAAACTCTGCCCCGCGCGGCTTGCTTTACGGTCCGGAGCTGTGCCCTTTCTTTGTGCTGCTGTGAGGCGGCCCTGTGACCCCTCCTGATGCGCATCTTCCCGCTCTCGCGCACGGCCCTTGGCAAGCGCGCCGTGGCAGTACCTGCGACCAGCCTGTGGCGGCACTGATCCACCAGGTGCTGGCAGTACTGGACCTCGGCCCGGAGATCCCGCAGGCCGTTGTAATCCGCCCGGTACTGCTTCTTCAGATCCTTCAGCTTCATGAGCAGCAGGAACTCTTCTTCGTCTATGATGACTTGTCCTTCATCGCTCAGGTATTCCCCTGCAGGGCGCAAGGGAGGAACCGTGTTTTAGGGACAAATCCGTGGATGAAGGAATATTCCCAGCTGGAGGTGACTGGGGCTTAATGATCGCGTTTCTTGAGCAGCTGATGGGCATGACTGCTTTTCACAAGATGGTCCGAGTTAACCATGGCTTGTTGCTCTGGCCATAACCTGTCCTGCAGGCCAGCAAACCAACCTCAGTCTACTTTCCCTATTTCAGGTTTCTCTCCTGCCCAATCTTCCAGCAGTTTCATTCTGAGGCTGCTTTTGCTGGGCACCTATGCTTCAGGGCAAGAGCAGAGCAAAGAAGCCAAAGATAAGCCACACTTCTGTGTTCAGACATCGTGACAAACTGTAGTTTAGATAAGCCAGGTTCTGCCAGCCGAGTACAAACTGTGACTTCTACTTATGTTTCTAGCTGGTTAAGAAACGGTGGTTTGTTTACAGGGACAAACTTGGACACAAGAAGCCGGCTCTGAACAACCCACATCATGGCTTAGCATGACATGCGCAGCCGGCTCCTTTGCTGGCCTGGTCACGATGTGGCAGCCCCATCCCATCGCGGCCGGCAGCAGCCTGGCGGCAGTGGGCTCCCTGCTTCTGCCCCCACCCTCCACGAGGCGCCAAGGCCCGCTTGCGGTGGGGGTGGCCAGGAGGTGCCCCCTGGCATCCTCTTGGGCCTGGCATGCGATCCTGCCAGTGAGGCCCGCTCCGGGCCAGCCAGCCACACGTCCCGGCATGCAGACCGGCAGTGCCGCCCAGAGGGACGAAGCCGCACTCGCCGGCACACGCTCCCTCCCGCCTGCTCACCCTGCTGCTCCCGCTCAGCCTTCTGGGCCTCCAGTGCCTGCCGGGTGACATCCATCTCCTGCTTGAGCTGGTTAATCCTCTGGGCTACCTCGGTCATTTTTTTCTTGCGGTCGTTCAGAATGGTTTTGTTCTCCTTAAAGATTCGGTTGATCTCACTTCCGCGCTCGTTCTTGAAGTCCTCAAAGGCTTGTCCCCTGGCAGGTGGGGAACTGCTCGGGAAAGACGGGCGGTGGATTCATGTCACTGGGGCAAACGGGGCAGCCAAAGAGTCTCCCTTGGCGCCATTAGGACGATTGACTCTCTGCGCTCAGAGGAAAGAGGGCAGCATCCGCACTGCAGGCCCATCCCATGAATATTCGCTGAGCTCTATTAGAACTAGAAACCCGGCGGGGCGGGGTCCAATTTAATTAAATAAACGGACACATGAGCCAGGCAACCTGGCAGATGTGCACATCTGGACCCAGGGCTTCGAATGCTTATGCAACTATCCGAGTGCGTAATCCAGGCCGAGAGCAGCTCCTTATCTATAATGGCCACACATTGGGGTCACCTCTGTGCTGGGAGCAGCTGTGCCTACTGGACTTGGCCGGGCAGAGTTTCTTTCGTTCGTTCGTTCGTTCGCTTTTAGTAAGATGGCACCGAGGCTTGCAAAGGTCTTTGTGTTTGTGAGGGAAAGGGAACTTCAGATGTTAAAAGAATCTCAAGCTGAACGAATCTAAACAAGAGAAACAGGCCGCTTTGCCCACTTCCAGGGGGAGGGCAGGTAATGCCCCCTCAAGGGCCCAGCACCTTCAGCCCCCTCCAACGCTGCAAAGACACGCGGAACAGCTACCTGGGCCTGGTGCTGGAGTCCTCCTTCTGCGCAGATTCGCTGCGATGCGTCTCGAGGCTGAGGGCGTCCTGATCCCCCTTCACATCCAGGTCCTTGGAGGCCGCCACCACCTGGCTGCGCGACAGCGAGACGGTGTCCAGGTCCTTCACAGACACGGGGCTTGCCAGGCCTTCCTTCCGTGCGGTCGGGCTGGAAAGCAAGCGGAGGGCTGTCTCATGGCAGGGTCTGGGGCTCAGAGCAAGCCCCGGGGAGGTGTGGCAACGGCCACTTGGCCCACCAGAAACTAGGCCACGGACCCAGTCAGAGGAATCCGGGGTGTTGCTTCGAGAGGCTCCCCCAAAGCTGGCCACGGGCAAGTCCTGGGATTAGCACAGTGGGCTGGGCAGCCTGCTTGTGTCCAGATCGGCAGTGGCCACGTTCTGCGAGGACGGTGGGCGGCCGCCATCCCTGGAGGGCTCACCTCACTGTGCGCATGGCCAGGCTCTGATTCCCTGCCCTGGGCAAGCGGTGAAGGTGTCAGTGGCTTCCCTGGCTCCCTGTGCAGAGAACCTGGGCGGCCGCAGAGCAAACGGGTTGCTTTGACAGGTGCCGACTGCAACCGCCAAGCTTGCTGCCGCAGCAGGGCTAAGATGCCACCTCTCTGGAAAGGGTCAGAAAGCAAGGATGATGCACAGCCCAGGAGTTGTAAGCAGGACTCGCTAACCGACAAGCCCACAGCCACAGCACCATCAAAAACGGTGCCGGGCCGGTCTTAGCTCCCCACTCCTCTTCCATGGCAAAGTCCCCAGGACTTTCTCCACAGTGACCCCGAGCGTCAGAGCTCATGTGCCCCAGAAGCATGGCCGATGGCAGCTCCGCGTTCCTCAGGGAAATTCCGGCTTTCTGCGGCCAGTCAGCCAGCATGCTTGCCCTGCCTCCTGCTGCAAGGCTTGCTGGGAAGTGTGAGCCCGGGGAGCAAGGGAGCGTGTGGCTCCCAGTGAGCTAAGGAAGAAGCCCGGGGACCATTGTGGGCAAGTGGCTACAGGTTGCCCCTCTTGCTCCGCTCCCACCCAAACTGCAAATCTGGCATTGCCAAAAGCAAGCAAAGAGTCATCAAAAGGAGACTCCACGGCGGGAGGCGGAGAGGGAGAGAAGCACCGGAAGCAGAACGTGGACGTTCTGCAGTCCAAGGCCGGAAGGACCAGGCTGGGCTTCCTTGACTAAAGCAGAGCAGGTGTAGGAATTGTGGGTAACATGCTGCTTCTTGGGCATGCTCAGGGACTCCCGGCACCACCTCCCAGCCAAAGCAGAAGCCACACCGAACCCGCAGACACAAGACGCCTCCAGCTCGCGAAGGGAGAGCACGCCCTCGAAAGCGCAGACAAGCCTGCCGGGAGAGGCCTCGGGCGCAGAGCACGAACCCACCTGAGCAGCTCTTTGCCTCTCTTGGCTTTCATTTTCTTCCCTCCAGGCTTCGACGAGAACGGCGCAACCCCGATGCCGAATCCATGCCCGTCGACTTCCCCGACCAGGTGGCCCTCCGCATCGACGAGCCCTGCCTGAGCACAGCAGAGAGCGGCTGGAGCGCTGGGCAGCTCTGGCGCTGCGCCTTAGGACTCTCCCGTGGGTTCTACCCACCTTCTGTACAGCAGACAGGGTCGCAAAGTCATTCTTGTCTATCAGGGTGTATTTGTTCCGCAGCCTGGCTTCCACTTCCTGCTCTTGCTGGCTGAAGGGAGAGAGATGAGCACCCGCTGGCTCTGCTCCTGCTCACACAGCCCTGCTCACCTGAGCCGCATCCCCGTGGGCCTTGATGGAGCTCGAGCGTCCCTCAACGGCTTCCGCCTTGGGAATATGGCATGTCGAGAGTTTGTGGGGGCAGCAACAAAGCAGCGGCTCTTTCGGTTGGAATTTGCGGAAAAACAAGGCGCTGCGAGGCATTTTTGAAAAGACTTTGCTAAAAAAAGAAAGCACACGGCCCAGGTGTGCCGTGAGGTACCAGCAGAGGTGGGTATTGCCTCTCTGTGCAAGCACGATCCCAGCCGAGGCTTGCTGGCTGTGCACTCAGGGAAGCCTTTGCTGTTCTTTCTCTCTGAGATAACAGCCAAGATTCCTGTCCTAACAGGGAGGGAGCACAGCCTGGGAAGGAACCCACCCCCGGCCCCCGCCCGGGCTGAGCTTGGCCCTGTTCTAGGGAGAGACTTTCTGGGGAATGACAGTCACACCAGAAGATCCGTGAAGCACGCTGTCGTACTGAGCAGATCTGGCATTTGAGGAGAAAGCAGTACCGTATGGGGGCTTCTCGCAAGGCATCCGCCACCTGCAAAATGCTAAGGAAGGGTTGCCAAGCACAGACCTCAGCCGCACGGAGCACCCGAGGGCTTACCTCAAAATCATTTTGAACTGGTTAAACACTTCGTGGAGTTGCCTGAGGCTCAGAACCTGGACGGACAGGTTGAAACAGAGAAGGGTGAGGCTGGTCAGGGGGGCAGCAATGAATTGGGGTGCCCCAGCCGATGCTTAGCATGTACGCCAAGGTGCAGTGAAGGGGTGACAAAAGGACGGGGGGCGTATACCCTTCTGGCTGGACAATGGGAACCAGCGGCGCATCTCACGCCCCCATCTGTGGGTCACTGCTGGTGCCTCTAATCCTACAGTGGGCGGAAGTCACGGGGCGGCTCCTTCAATGCTCAGCTGCGCAACGCTGCCTTGGTTCTGTCACTTTCAGTTGCGAGCAAAGCCGCACAACTGCACAACAGCAACTAAAGCCGCACAACTGCGCGCCTTCCCATCTCTCCAAGGGACCCACTCACATCAAGCTCGTCTATTGTTCCGTCAAGGAACCGGCGGACCTGAGAGTTGATCTCCGCCACCTGGATTTCGTTGAAGGGCTCATATGACACTGGCGGGCGATTGAGCTACGAACGGAAGAGGACAAAGGCCGGTGAGCGAGGGGCTGCGGAGGGCCGTCGGCCCCCTGTTCTCAGGCACACTGGAAACTGTCCTGCTGCGGTTCGGGGCACCATCCGACGACGCCTGAGACAGAAATAGGTCCTGCCGTCCCCGCATTTCCCACCATCCACGCTGGACATGCTTCTAGTCCCATGGGGTTCAGAGAGCGAGTGCAGCCCCACTGTTTTCTGACCACCTCACAAAGAGTCCCACAACATTCAGCCACTGTCCTCAAGCTTAGACGCTCGGCAGGAGAAAGAAACAAGGCTCAGAGTGGCCTGCCGGAGCGCCGCTGACTGCGCTTCCCAAAGTGGCCAGAGTCAAACCAGGCGGTTTCTGATTTAGAAGCTCCTGGACGGAGACAAAAGGGGGAATCCAGGCCGAGCAGAAGGCGAGAGGGCGAGCACCAGATCAGGATCGGGGCACGGCTGGATCGCCGACTCCGTCACCCGCTCAGGCGTCGGGCAGTGCGTGGGAAGGTTTTGGCTGCCCCATCATTGCCATTGTATTGCCAAGCATCCGCACTGCTTGGCCCCTGCCTCTCTGCTCCCCTCTCCCGGGCACTTCTCCAGGCCTCGATCCCCTGCGGGGGCCGTGTGACCAGAAACAGGCCCTGCCGGGAAAAGCAGGCTGGTGTCAGGGTCTACCCACCCTCGGCCTCCCCGCTCAGGAGGCAGCGCAGGCCAGGTGGGGACACCCACCCCCGTGCCAGGCCTCCCTACAGGGACCCCCCTTACCAAGCTGTTGTGCATTGCCAGCTCCTCCTTCAGGTACAGGACCTCCTTTTCCAGATTCTTCATCATCCGCTAAGCAAGCGAGAGCAGCAGCGTGTCAGCACTCGCTCCCTCAAGCCACCCGCCCATCGCACCCCTTCCTGCCTGCTGCGCCCCCTCCCACAGCAAGGAGACGGCTGTGCTGCTCAAGGGACGCCACCTGGCCACAGATTTCTCCCAAAATGATCCTGGAGTGGCCCTCCCGTGCTCTGCTGAGGCATGCAAACGACTTCCACGCTTCTCAGTATCCTAAGATCTCTAGGCAGTGTACATTTAAAGGGCACACGTAATCCAACATAAAATGGTGTAAAAACAACAACATTAAATAAGAAATCCATTGAAAGCGTTGTAGCTTCCGTGCTCTGTGCTCTTGGCAGAGGAACGAGGAATGGGAGCTCAACAGCAGGACCTCATTCAACACCCGGCAGCCCCTCCAGGCAGACGAGGGAAGACCCTGCTGGAAGCACTGGGCAGCCGCTGCTGCGCATCACAGGGCCGTCCGGCCCAGCACCGGCCCGGCCCCGCAGGAGGCAACCTGCCACGTGCCTGCGGCCTGTGGGGACTCAGGTCCGGCACTTCCTGCAAAAGCTGCCTGCGCAGACTCAGAGCCGGCTGGCGGATCTGGAGCACCAAACGGGTGCCCCTGGGCTAGGCTAGGCTAGGCTAGCAAGGCAAACAAGGGGCGGCAAAGCAGGACGAGCAAGCCAACGCCGCACTCTCCATCAGACCCGTCTGGGCCCAAACGCAGTGGGGGTGGAGCTTTCCACACAAAGAATTTCAAACAGTAAAGGTTGATCCGTGAGGCATCCACTCACAGCACCCAGAATCCTCCCTGCTGACAGCAGTACCCCATGCCCCAGAGGGTAGGATGAGATCCCAAAAAGGAGCTGGGGAAAAGCCCTCCTGCCGCGAGCGGGTCACAGATGTCAAACGCCGCAGTCTGGGAAGCATTCTGCAGCCCCGGCGGTGCCCTAGGTCATCTTAAATAGCATTCTGCACTCCCAAGGACAAGGGGGAACGGAAATTCTGGAGGATCACCCACACCTGTGTTCTCCCACCAGGTGCCGTGCAGATGTGCTGGCTGGGACTCATGGAGCCTGGCAGTCCAGCACATCTGGGGAGCATCAGGGGGGGAAGGGTGGGCTGGGCCTTGCATGCTGGCCACAGCGGCACTGCCCTCAGGCCCGGGCCCTCCTGCTGCGGTCGCCCCCTGGTTCCGGCCCTCCCACCCACCTCAGCCGTCCCTGCCGCCTCTCTTCTGAGGGGCCCACAGCCTCCCACAGGGTCCCCCCCCCGCCCCCGTTTCATGGCAAGTATTCCAGGCTGAGACTCAGGGACTAGCCAAACGGCACACACTTCCCTGGGCAGAAGTCCGTTTGCATCCTGCAAAACTTCCTTCCGAGCAGGCACGCGCAGGATCGGGCTGTGAACGAGCCGTCACAAACGCGAGAGGGTCCTCCGCTCGCCTGCTGACATCCCCACCCAGGGAATCTCCCGTGATGCCGTGGCCTGCTTCCCTCGGGCTGGCTCTCCCCGGACAAGCACTGCGAGCCGGCCGTTCCGGACCGCCTCCTCCCATGGGCCAGGCCGGGGACGGCCCCCCGGCCCAGCCAGCAGGATCCCCTCCCAGCTGGACATGGGGTGGCAGCCCCGCCCCGAGGCGCCACACACCTCTGAGTCGATCTTCTCGTTCATGACCGGCCGCGTCGTCACCCACTTCACTCTGGCAGCGAAGCGGAGCGTGGACAGCTGCAGAGACACGAAGGCTGCCCGCGTCACCACGCTGTGCTTGCTCTGGCCTCGCAACCCCCCGCTTTAGCAGCCCCGCTGCCGTTCGGCTCTCCGCGTCCCCCCATGAGCTCGGGGTTGCGCCCCAGCAGCAGAAGAGGTGCCTGGCGGACCAAGCTGAAAATCCGCACCCAGGAACGCCCTGCAAGGGCGATGCATTCCCGAGCCCCGGGCTGAGGAAACCGTTGCCCGGCCCCCGGGGTGAGGGGGTCGCCCAGCGCTTCCTTCCAGCTGAGAGCAGCACAGGCAGGGGGCGGCCGCCACCTTTCCTCTTGTGGGGCAGGAAGACGGCCGCCAAGCAGCTCCGCGCTTCCTCTTTCGGCATCAGGCTCTTGAAGGGCAAAACGACGGTGGCAGCCGGGGGAGCCCTCCCAGCCACGCATCCCCGGGGGGGGGGCGACTGGGAGTGAAGCTGAGAGGGGCTGTGCAGGGTCAGAATTGGGGTGCCTCCCTCCCGCCCGCCCACCAGGCCAAGCCGCTGCCCACAAGCAGGGCGGGAGGGCAGAAGCCACGTTCCCAGCGACAGGTCTGCCCAGCCACAGGAGGCGGCACCGCCCGCCCGATCAGTAGCCTTCTCTCCCATGCACTTGCCTCCTTCCCTTTTCAAGCCCCTCAGCTGCAGGTCTGCTCGCATTGCGTTCTGCTGCGCGTGTGGATCAGGCCTTACACGATCCCAAGCAAGCGCTTCTGGGCGGATTGAGCCTCGCCCAGGCCCAAAGCTCCGGCCACTTACCGTCTCCACAATGTGAACGGCTTCGCTGCAGACGTTGCCCACGAGGACGGTATAGCAATTCCCACCTGGGAAAGGCAGAAGGGAAGGGACGGGATGGGACGGGGAGCCTCTGAGCCGGAAGGCAGAAAAGCATGCATGGATTTCCGAGCAAACGGCTGCAGTTTGAGGGCAGTTTTCTGCTTCAGTTGTGCTAAACACGTTATTTCTGCTTCTTGAAAAGCTTTACTCTTTCAGGTCTGAAAGGGGAAGAAATAATCTAGAACTAATTAGATTCTAATCTAATCTAGAATCTTTAGTCATGTTTGTGTAAACACACCCTCTCTCAGGGCTTTAATGGCTGGGGATCACCCGGCCCTTTTGTAACAGGCCTTTTACAATCCCATATACCTTGGTAACCTACGCCCTGTAACCTCCAAATTAGATTACTGCAATGCCCTCTCCTTGGGGCTGCCCCTGAAGACGGTTCAGAAGTTGCAGCCGGTGCAGAATAATTGGGACATGCCGGTCTGAACCTGTAAGTCCAGTTCTGGCCCACTTGCACTGGCTGCCTGGATGCTTCTGGTCCCAGTGCAAGGTGCTGGTTTCAACCTATGAGGGAGTGCACGGCTTGGGACCACAATTCCTGTTGAAGCGCTGCTCCCGACCACGACCTGTTCAGACGCGGCACCCAACCTCTGGGGCCTTCCTCCAACTTCCAACCCCATGGGAGGCTTGGAGGGCAGCAACAGGGAGGGGGGCCTTTTCTGTGGTGGCTCCCATCTCTGGAGCAACCACCCACTGTGGCCTGCCTGGTGCCAAACCTGCCGTCTTGTTGGTGCCAGGTCAAGGCGGCTCTTTATGTGGAGGCCTTCAAAAATCTTCTAGGGCCCTGAGAGGATCATCCAGGTGATTAAACTTCTTTGCTGGGTCTTTTAGTGTATTTTTAGCTATTTTAAATTTAACACTGTTGTGTTGATGATATGACTACTGAATTTTATTCCTTTGTTTTATACATTGTTGTGAACCAGCAAGAGAACCTCAGCTATGGGGCAGCACAGAATTGAGAGGGACAACAACAACGTCTCTGCTCAAAGACAGACTTACAGTATGCGGAGGGGTTTATTCTCAAAATAGTGTGCATGAGATCACATTCTCAACTGCTCTTTAGAAAATTATGGGGTGGAGGTGATCTGGCGGAAATGCTGAGGCTAGTGAATCGGAATCGCAACCTGTAAATTCGCCGAACCCTCACCTGGGGCTGCACATTGCAAGAAAAAGCGGGTTGCAGAGGGCGAGGGAAGCCATCTGCTGTGAGCCGTCTTGAGAAACATGCTGCTGCAGATCGGGCATCCATATTTTAAGTAAATAAATACGGGAAGGGAGCAGGTATTTTAACATCCCACATGCTGCTGTTAAACCTTCTAAGCTTGGCAGGAGGGGAATATTTTCTTCTAAGGACAGCCCTGCAGTGCTTTTAGTAATGTGGGGATTTTATTGAGGTATTTTGAATTCCGTCCTGGGCACCATTTGACAGATGAGCAGATATAGGCAAATGTCGACAGCTAAATGCTGCTGCTGGTACCAGAGGCACACAGGAGTTGCTGGGGAACATGGGCAGGAGGCTGGTGTTGGGCTCCCGTCCTGTCGTGAGCTTCCTGTGACCCGCCGGTGGGCCATGTGGGGACAGCAAGCTCGACTAGGCGGCCCCTGGGCCTGATCCTGCTGCAGGCCTCTCCTCAAGTTCATATGACATTTCGTAGAGCTAAACCAAGCTCGACGTGGCAGTGAAGCCGCAGGAAGGGTGAGGACGGAGCTGCGTGGGGCCTGATCCTGGCTCCCCCCATGCCCAGCGCCTTGGCCAGCCCCCCGACCCAAGGCCCTTACCTAGGGAATCCTTCAGGGTGTGGGTGAGCTTGCTCTGGCGGAAGGGGATGTGTTCCCGGCCACGCTCCGACAAGGCTAGGACGACTTGCTCAAAGAAGGACAGGGACTTGTTGATGTAGGTGGCTTCTTTCAATCCGTACCCCTCTGACTGTTAAAAAGAGGAGCCAAGGGGATGCCTTATAAGGACACATATGTATGTATTAATTAAGAGCTTGCAGTGCAGTCGAATAATCATTAAAAATGGCATTCAAATAATGCCTGAAGAACAATGACCGAGTGGCAGCCCCTGACAATCAGCAGCAGAAGCGAAAAAGCCAGTAAGGACACGGCCCCAGATCCTGTGTTTCAGCAGCTAAGAATTTTAGGCTCTGCAAGACACACCCCTCCCTTGAGAACCGCTCTCAGGGAACTGCCTGCTTGTGTTGTTGGAAGACGATGTTGGCAGAGCTGTTTGGCCAGTGAAGGTATGCCGGGGGAGTAAGCAGCAGAATGAGGGCCAGATCCTGCCTGCCTTCAATCCGGCCTTCCCCAGCCTGGTGCTCTCCAGCAGCGCCGGACTGCAATTCCCACCCGGCACGACTCTCCGGTTCTCCCAGTGAACTCACCTTGGTCTTTGCCAGTCTCTCCGAGCCTGCCAGATCCACCAGGTTAATTTTCGAGGTGACGAACTTGGAATCTGAAAGGATTCTGGAATGGCACTGAGGTGGGGGAGTAGGAATGTCAGTGCACACAGCAGAACCACCACGGATGGGAGCCCGAGACTTTCCAAGCCACGGTGAGTCCCGGGTCAATGCCGAGACTCAGGGCTGTGCCGGATGGGGCCAACCAACTGACACTGAACCCTGGCAAGATGGCAGCAGATGAGCGGCTCTGAAAGGCCTGGGTTGTAGCCTGGGCTGCTGCCCGGTCCGTCAGCAGTGCTGGAGGCCCAAGCAGCCCCGGCACCTTGGAGTGCCTTTACCAGCTTTGGCTGGCTTGCCAGCGACTGACCTCCCGAAGCAGCACGGTGCAGCCAAGGCAGCTCAAGCCCTGGGATCTTGGGCGGATTTCTGCGAGGCTCTCCCGGTAGGGTTGGAGGCCAGCCTGGATGCCGGAGCACGTGCAGAGCGGAGCGGGGGCACAGCCATTCCACCTTTGTGCAGGCTGTGTACTCGCGACTGAGCCGAGTGTCTGGTTTGCGGCCAGTGTGCAAAGCCCCAAACAACTGGGGACCAGCTACTCAAGCCCTGCCCCCTCACCAAGGTTATCAGGTGAAGTGCTCCAGGTGGGTCTGCCTGGGCTTAAGGCGCAGCTGGAGTTCAGCTGGAGCAGAGCCTTCTGCGTGGTGGCCCCCTCTGCTGTGAACCCCCCCCCCTTTTGTCATTGTCATTTCAGCATGCTTCCCTGGATCGACCAGACGTGGCTTTTCTTGCCATTGTTCATCAAAGAACCTTTAATATGCTTTATGCTATTTATCTTTTATGCTCACTGCTCCGAATCTCTTTAAACACGGGGCGCATATCTGAATGATAGCCGCACGCGAGCCCAGCAGAACTGACCTCGATATAAATGGTGAAGATACAGTGCGACCGCGAGGAGTGTCGATTCAGCGTGTGCTGGCCGACAGATCTATTGGTGTCTCCCTAGAGAAGACAGTAAGAAAACGGAGGCATAAACCCAACGCAGGAGAGTTTATTTTCTGTAGTGAGAGGGCAGGACCAAACGCCAAGCTGCCACTTAATGGAAAGCACGTCACACTTGTCCCACTGACCCCGAGCACACAACCAAGAGGGCTGGCTAACCATTTACCCGAACGCAACGTAATTTACTTAAAGGCAGCCTATAGGCAGCTCTGCAGCAAAATTCTCAGGGAGGCATCCAATTCCGGATTAAACATGTTAAAACTCAAGGATGATACGGCACTAACAATAAAATGCCCCTATGGCACAGAGGAGCACAAAGAGCAGGGGTGGGGAAGATCATCCGGCTGACACAGGCTAAAAGGCCTGGGAAGGCAGGGGGGCCTTTGTCTGGCAGCCAAGCAACACGGGAGGCTTCACACTGTGAGGTAGGGGAAGCGCCCTCTGGACCACAGATCCCATCCAGCCCATGCTGAGGCCCAATCCAGCCTGTGGGGTATTGAGCACCCTTCCCAAGGCCCCACCAAATGAGGAGAGGGGCAAGCGGTGCAAAGAGGAATCCCTTCTTGCAGGGGATTCACGTGGCAGTAAAGCCCCCGCTGGCCTCAAGCGGTGACTGAGGCAGGATCCTCACCTGTGGGGAGGGCTGGATGATGTAACGAGAGTTCAAATGATCTAGCTATTCTGGATATCGGGAAAAGAGTCCTCATTGTCAGAGCAATATGGCAGTGGGACCAGCTGCCTGGATAGGTCATGGGCTCTGGGGACATTCAAGGCGAAACCGGATGGTCATCCGAGAGGGATGGTGTGGACTGGCGTCCTGCAGCAGCAGGGGATGGGCCTGCTGGCCTTCTTGGCCCCTTGCAACTCTGCTGTTCTATGATCCCGAGGGGCTTTGGGGTGATGATGTCATCCTTCCCGCAGCCCCAAAATGGTTGCACTCCCAGGGTTTAAGTGGGGGAATTTCTGCAAATTCAGAAGCTGTGGTTTCAGGTGAAATGAACTTTCTTCCTCTCACTCCCCGCATGTGGATTCATTGTATTTTACAACACTTATACCCTGCTTCACCTCTAAGGAGATTAAGGCAGCTTGCCATACATTCAATAATTTAACTATTAGGAACATCCTTCCCATTTACAGTGTAACAGCACCACACAAAAGCAGCCGAACGCAATGCGGCGGCATACATATATGTCTCAAATTCAATAGGTAGGCCAACAGATTGAAAACCCCAATTCCTGGATGTTGCCTTGTCGGGATCCAGTTTCAATTTGTTTGCCCACATATATTTCCAGGTAATGGTTTTGGACCTTGGCGGCCTCCCTGGAATGGCGTGGCATGACAGAGTTGGGTGGCATCTGGGTGTGCGTGACGCTGAACCCCCAAACTGACCGGCCTCAGCGGGCAGGGTCATGCAGATGTTCGACAACAGGGAGGGCAAGATGGGAGCACCACAGCCGACCTCCTCCAATCGAGCACCGGGCAAACATTCTGGACTCCAGCTTCCACTGACTCCAGCCTCCCTGCCCAAAACCCTTCCTGGCAAAACCAAGAGAACATGGAGGCCTCACCCATCCTTCGTACCTCAAACAAGAGATTTAAAGCAACTTCTTCGGTGTTGGCAGCGTGCCTCGTTAGGCCTTTCACAGAGACCCCCTGGGGGTCCTCCACGACATAGAGAGGTGTGTTGTTGGCCGTGTCCGGGGGTGTTGTAGATAAGAGATCGAAGATGTTCTCGTTGTGGATCTCCAGGTAAGAAATCTGAACAGTGATGAACTGACTACCATGTTCTTCCATGGACTTGAATACCTGTAAAGACATTTGGCTGCGTCTCAAGAGAATCCGCTTCAGGAATTTAACAGGTAAGTTGAGGAGAGGCTGAAAGAATGGGAAGAGCTGGGCAGGTTTAGACTGAGGCGAGACTTCTCAGGTACTTGAACAACTGCCACACGGAGGAGGGCCAAGATTCCTTCTGAGTTGTGCCGGAGTGCAGGACATGGAATAATGGCTCCAAGTCCCAGGAAGCCAGATTCCAGATAAACATCCAGAAAATGTTCCTGACTGTTAGAGCAGTAAGATAATGGAACTAATGACCTAGGAATGTTGTGGGTTCTCCTGCATTGGGGGATTCAAGATGCAGCCGGGCAGCCATCTGAGAGGGATGGCTGAACCTGGAGCCCTGCACTGAGCAGGCGCTTGGACTGGCCGGCATTGTAGGCCTCTTCCAACTCACTGTTCTATGATTTGAAGTGACCTGTGTTTTATGAAGTAGGGAGAAGATCCAGCCAACTAGGAGAGCGATCCACTGCAGAGTTGGCTTGCACAATGAATAAATGGGATTTGCACAAAAGAATTCCCCAGTCTGGCCAGCTCAACCCACAGTCCCCTAAAATTGAAAAGAAGAGCTACGCTGAGGCCTTTCGCCTTGCTGCGGTAGGCCAAACTCTGCACGCTCCAATTTTATCTGGAAACAGCTTAACAAATCACATAAAACAACATGACTGCATCAGGATGTGGTGAAGGTACAACACATAAGGAGAGAAGTCCAGGGAGCAAACATGACCCCTGGACCTTCCTGCTCAAAAGGAAGGGCTCAAGGCCACAGTGACACAGCAGGGCCTCTCCCAACACGAACCCCCCTGAATGCTACGGACCACACTGGATGCCCTCCTCTGAGCACCTCTTCCAAATGAGGGAGGCTTGGTAGGTGGCAACAAGGCAGAGGTCTTCTCAGAGGTAGCCCCGTAATTGTGGAATGTTTTTCCCTGCGAGATCCGCCTGGAGCCAAGGCTGTCTTGCGGCAATGTCACATCAAAACTGCTTTTTTTTTAAATCAGGCCCACTATTTTACTGCAGCTGTTTTCAGCTGTTCTACATTTTCTAGGTAAATGTTTTAGCCTGTTCTTATTATCTGGTATTTTAGCTTGTAATTTTTTGTGAACCATCTGGAGAGCTTTTGCTATTGGGAAAGAGAAATGAAAATTATTTCGTAATGAAATTATTCATGGCGGCAGTAGTGGTAGGAATGGTCCCGTCTGCGTAACCCATTCGGCCTCCTCCTCCATATCGTTGCAGGGTGATCTGCAGTACCTGCTGTATTGCCCGGGGTATGATCCCTCGGTGCTTGTAGTCTCCCGTCGTTCCTGTCATGGTGAAGGTCTTGCCCGCTCCAGTTTGCCCGTAGCATATTATCGTGCCTAGAAACGTTTCAGCACAAACACGGACTCAGGCCTTGCCCCCAGAGCTCCTCAAAACGAGCCTCTTTCGGCCGGCCAGCATCTCATCAGGACCTCAGTATTTTGTTTGTTGGTGCTCCATGCTAAGAGCTGCTTTTCACCGCAACACTGAATGTGCCTTGTGCAGCAGTGGCATTTTCCCATTAAAAGATTAAGGATGCAATCTCACACGAGTTTGGACAGGAAAAAGCTCCTGCCACTCAGCATGCTGGAAATCATATGGCATTTTTCTGCCTAAACTTGCATAGGGCCCTGGACCTTGATTATTAAGGGGCGTGGATGGAACATATTGCTTCCAGCCAATGGACTGGCTGACCTTTTAAACCAATAGTTTATATTCAATCATTTCAAGCTTTTTGTTACCGAAACAAGAAGGAAGATACAAATAGGAATGGAGAGGGGAATGCTGGAAGTTGTAGGCCTTTCCCCGCCTCCACATGCAGAGGACTGTACTCTTAAGCAATTCATCTCCATACTAAAGGCATCCAGTTTCTTCAACTTCCTCCTAAGACTTGGGCCACCGTCCTCACCCGCCTCTTCTAGACACACTCAAGGCTGTCAATAACCTTCCACTGAAGATCCCAGAACCAGACACAGGTTTGGCTCAAGCAGAACTCATGGAACTGCTACTTATTTATTTATTAATGTAGTTTACAAATTTTTATGCCGCCCCCTTGCAAACTAGCCTTGGGGCGGCTCACAACATATAGAAAAACAATATAAAACAATACACAATTTAAAACTGGCCCATCTCATAGTCACAAAGTTAAAAACAATAAACAATACACACAACAATTTAAAATTTACAATAATAAATTAACAGTTAAAATATTTCTTAAACAAAAAGGTCTTCACCTGGCGCCGAAAAGCAAATAACGACGGCGCCAGGCGAGCCTCTCTGGGGAGCGCATTCCAGAGGTGGGGCGCCACCGCAGAGAAAGCCCTCCTCCAGGTGCTCACCCTCCTCACTTCCCTCACAGAGGGTTCCCGGAGGAGAGCATCAGCTGCTGATCGTAGGGGGCGGGAGGGCATATATGGTCGCAGGTGCTCCTTTAGGTAGCCAGGACCCAAGTCGTTAAGGGCTTTATAGGTAAGAACCAACACCTTGAATTGGGCCCGGACTTCAATGGGGAGCCAGTGGAGCTGACGGAGAACTGGGGTGATTTGAGAACCATGCCCAGTCCCCGTCAGCACCCTGGCAGCTCTATTTTGCACCAGTTGAAGTATCCGGACCGTCTTCAAGGGTAGCCCCACGTAGAGCGCGTTGCAGAAATCTAACTGGGAAGTCACCAACACATGTGTCACTGTCGTCAGGCAGTCGAACTCCAGCAAGGGACGCAGCTGATGGATCAGCCGAAGCTGATGGAAAGCGCTCCTCGCCACTGCTGACACTTGAGCTTCCAAAGTCAGCTCTGGGTCGAGGAGCACTCCCAGGCTGTGGACCCTGTCTTTCAGAGGGAGTGCAACCCCATTCAAGACTAGGGTCAGGTCCCCCACTCCGAAGCCCAACCCACCCACCAACAGGACCTCTGTCTTGTCAGGATTGAGCCTCAGTTTATTGGCCCTCATCCAGCCCATTACCTCTGCCAGGCACCGGTTCAGCACAGCCACCGCCTCACCTGGATCGGTGGAAAACGAGAGGCAGAGCTGGGTATCATCAGCGTACTGATGATTCCGCAGCCCACACCTCCTGATGACGTCTCCCAGCGGTTTCATGTAGATATTAAAGAGCAGAGGGGACAGGATGGAGCCCTGCGGAACTCCATGGCATAGCTGCCATGGTCGATGGTATCGAAAAGGATACCATGGTCGATGGTATCGAAAGCCACCGAGAGGTCCAGGAGAACCAACAGGGACGCACTCCCCGTCTTTCTTGTGATTTGGCCACTGTACTTCCGAGTGTGGAACTGCACTGGCTCTTCTGGCTGCCAATCATATGTTCCTGAGCCGCATTTCATTTCTGGCCTACAAACCGCCACCCATATGCTTTTCACCTGTTCCTTGGTCAAACCTGGGGCCATCCAGTCAGCATCGAGGCACCTGACTTTCCCTACATAAATCCAGGACTCCACATTTATCTCTGTTAGAATGCAGTTTGTGGTCATCTGCAAGTCTGATCAGCTTCAGAACATTTATGCAGAAGCTCAATGACAAGCTTCAGGGGATTTCCGACTTGTTGTTCTTCTCACCAGGTTGGAAGGGCTCCACTGACGCACACGCTTTGGGTATAAGTCCATCAGCCAGTTCTGAATCCACCGAGTTATAGCTGTGTTGGCAGAATACTTTGAATCCCATGTAATCCTTTGCCCCCGGTCCCACATTTTGCCACCAAGTGACCCAGCACTAGCAGCAATGTGTGTAGAACAGACTGGACAATCAGACTCACACACAACTCCCAGACAAAGATAGTAGTATGAGGAGTGTCCTTGCACAGCACTCAAGTCACACACACACACACAGAGTGCTTCTGCTAAGATGGAAAGGGAACACTGCGAAAGTAATCGTAAGAGCATTTACCGTTATATCCATTTAGTGCTCGGGACACCAGGTCTCTGGCTACTGCATCATAAACTACATTCTGAGATGCATTATGAAGAATGCCATCCAGTTTAAAAGACCAGTCTGTCTGCTTGTTGTTGACAACACCTTCTGAGCAGTCTTTCTCAATGTGCACCTCTATAGTCTAAAAAAGAAATTAATTCAAAGCCAAGTACAACTAATGTTGAAACAAAGACAAAGCAATAGAAAAAGCAGCTCACAACAAAACCAGAACTATCTTATTCCTGCTGCCTCCTGTGTTGTTACCTTATTGTCTGCCCCAATCTTGATCATGTCTTGAGGAAATTCAGCTGTGGGCTTGACTCGAGCAAATGCAGTCACTTTCTTTGCATTGGCACACATGATGGGGGATTCTTGGGGGAAATAAATGAAAAATCAGGATGAGAAAGAGCATTCCCTAAGGGGTCACTTCACAATAGTTTGAAAACTGAGCTTTTTAAAAGGGTAAATTGTTAGAAAAGGATTATTGCTATTGCTTCTAGATCAGGAGTGAACAGCCACCTGATCCCAGTGTTTGGCATACAAAAGGTATATTTACTTGGGAATACTTATTTAGGAGGACTAACTTTTTTCAGATGCATGAATATGATTGGTGGGAACACAAATTTGCCTTCTTTATATCACAGAAGAGTATTAGTTGTGGGAGATTTCTGTTAGTATCCCACACACAAAGAGAATGACTTGAGATTCCTTGTAGGGTGGCAAAGATATCTAAGACATAATCTAGTTCTGCTAGACCTAGTTTTCCCACAAAGAATCTCAACTAATCTGAAGGGAAGGTGGGGTATATTAACTCCATTCTCCCAAAACTACAATCCCCAGGTTCTGACATCTTTTAACATCGGCCGCTACAAGCTTAGAAGAGCCCTGAGGCTGGATCACACCCAGGTCCCCCTTCTGTTCACACAGAGGCCAACCTGCTGCTCCTGCTGCACCCGCCTACCCACGTTCCCCAGCAAGGGGTCCACAAAGGCAGGTTGCTTCTGCATTGAAGCAGAAGCATCGATACCATGTTCCGTGGCTGGACCACTACCTCCTCCCTGCCGACTCCACTTGTGTCTTGTGTATCTACAAGAAGTCAAAGAGCAACCCGTCCCTCCGCTCAGCTCGGGAGCGTCCCAGTCGGGGCTCTGGCTGTCCGCTGTTGGAGACAGAATGCTGGGGAGGACAGAAGCAGGCTCCGGCCCAGCAGGGCTCCGTTGCACGAGCTGAATCTGACAGAAGCAATATGCGGGGCAGGAGGAGGAGGAGGAAAGGGGCATGTTCCTCGCAGGCACTGACCTGCGAGGCCGCTCCCGCTTCGGCCACCAGCAAGACCGCAGACAGAGCGCGCCCGACGGACTAACAAGTGCAGCTCCGCAGGGAACAGCGGCGCGCGCATGCGCAGGCGGCGCTCGGAGCACGCCGTTGCCATGGCCGCCGCCGCCACTTCCTGCGTCCGCCGTTGCCATGGCCGCCGCCACTTCCTCTGGTGCCTCTAACTGCGGCTTCGCGTAGGGGGCAGTAGAGGACGGCGCTGCCAGTGAGGGAGGGGGAGGGGAAGAGGGAAGGAGGGAGATTCCGCTTCCGGCGGCTGCGTAAGTGGGCGGGCCTGTCCGGTTACGGTGGCCGGGCGGGGCCCAGTGGCGCCAGGAGCGAAGCGCTGCCGCTGCGAGCGGACGGGCGGGCGGCCTGAGGGACGGAGAGCGCCGGACCCGGCCGGCCCGGGCTTGGCGGGCGGGCGAGGCCAGGCCAGGCCAGGCCAAGATGTTGGAAGCGGCCGGGCCGGACCCGGAGCTGGACCCGGAGGACCTGGTGCACTTCTCGGTGGGGGACCTGCCCAGCCGGGGCTACGGCGTGATGGGCGAGATCCGCCGGCAGGGCAAGCTCTGCGACGTCACCCTCAAGGTACCGGCGCCCGCGAGGAGCTGCGCGGAGCGGGCCGGCTAGGCTGGGGCGGCGGGCCGAGGGGCGCGGGGAGCGCAAGGACAGCCTGGGGGGGGGGAAGGGGAGGGGAGGGGAGGGTGGCCGGGCGGAGTCGTGGGGGGGCGGGGGAACCGGGTCGGGATGTGCGGGGAAGGGGACCGAGGCGGAGCACAGAAGCGGAGGGCGGGGGTCGACCGGGGGATCTGTGCTTGGGAGAGCGAATGGCAGGAGTCGAAGGACTGGAGGGAAGAAGCCACCCCCCTAGACGTGGGGCGGGGGGAGGAAGTGGGCCTTTTCCCCTAAAAAGGGGAGGGGGCGGTGCAGCGTCCCCTGCACGGAAGGGGGTGGGAGAGGAAGGCTGGAGTGGCAGGGTCGGTGGCGGGTGCAGAGCAGACACACGATCAGGAGCGGTGTCTGGGTGAGGCCAAGATTGCCACTGCGGATTTATTGATTCCTGTTCATGTAGAGTATGAGTGAACAGCTCTGGGATTTGGGAGTGAGTGGACCAGAGTCCCATGCTTGGACAGTGACTCAGTTTGCGCGTCATACTGAGTATTTCCGGGGTTGTTTAACTCCAGAATTGCAAGTGAAGCGTGCAACCCATTTCCACTTTTCGTTAACCCGTGGCCGCCCTATTCCTGGGTTGTCTCGTAACATACGGACTTGGAAACTTTAGATTCTTCAGGGATTACATAGCCCAGAGTTAATCCAGCAATAAACCATGGTTGTTCTTTGCAAACTGAAGTGGTGCATTACAGATTGACTTATATGTGTGTCCCACACTTTCCTCCCTGTCGGATCAGACTAGGGATCCATTTAGTCCAGAATTTTGTTCATACAGAGAGCAGTCAGCTGCCCACGGGAAATCGCTAGCAATGCATAAGTGCAACAGAACTCTCCTGCCCATGTTCTCCAGCAACTGGTTCACTTAGGCATACCACCCCAAAAACTGGAAAGGCAGAAGGAGAAAGTCGAAGGCAGAGCAAGGAAAGGCAGTCCAAAAACGAGACAGCTTGATTGCACAGAGGGCCACAGCCTTGGAATTACAAGAGCTGAGCGGGGCTGTCATGAATGGGACACTTTGGAGCGTCTTCTTTCACGGGGTCCCCATAAGCCAGAGAAGATGCTATATATGATGCTAGAGCTGTCAAATGGCCATTGGGACGAGTAGCCATTGTTAGCCTTTTCCACGGATTTTGCTCAAAGTGGTTCAAAGACCCACCAACACTAACAATAATTATAATAATTTTACAATATAGCATCAATGACCCAATGAGAACAGTTCATGTAAAATGTATCAGGTGTTTAACTGAGCATAAACTATACCAGTAGATTAGTTAACACTACCTATAATATCTCCACTATCTATAATATCAGGAAGGCCTCTGTAGTTATAGGAGGCCTAGACATGTTGTTGTTGTTAGTCGCGAAGTCGTGTCCGACCCATTGCGACCCCATGGACAACATTCCTCCAGGCCCTCCTGTCCTCCACCATTTCCCGGAGTCCACTCAAGCTCACACCAACCGCCTCTGTGACTCCATCCAGCCACCGCATCCTCTGCCGTCCCCTTCTTTTGCCATCTATTGTTCCCAGCATTAGACTCTTCTCCAGGGAGTCCTTCCTTCTCATTAGGTGGCCAAAGTATTTGAGTTTCATTTTCACTATCTGGCCTTCTAAAGAGCAGTCAGGGTTGATCTCCTCTAGCACTGACCGGTTGGATCACCTTGTGGTTCAAGGGACTCGCAGGAGTCTCCTCCAGCACCACAACTCAAAGGCCTCAATCCTTTTGCGCTCGGCCTTCCTTATGGTCCAGCTTTCACAGCCATACATTGCACCTGGGAAAACCATAGCCTTGACTATACGCACTTTTGTTGGCAGGGTGATGTCTCTGCTTTTTACTATGCTGTCTAGATTTGCCATAGCTTTCCTCCCCAGGAGCAAGCGTCTTTTAATTTCTTGGCTGCAGTCCCCGTCTGTGGTGATCCAGGAAAATAAAATCTCAGGAAAATAAAATCTCTCACTACCTCCATTTCTTCCCCATCTATTTGCCAGGAAGTGAGAGGACCAGATGCCATGATCTTAGTTTTCTTAATGTTGAGTTTCAAGCAGGCCTAGACATACATACATAAAATTAGAAGTTTGCCTATAGTAAAATGAGGCAGGTAGAACATAAGGGGTTGAAGGATGAGGATCCGTTGAGGAAGAATCACTCTCTTTAAGGTAAAAGTTTGATCATATTTACTCCTTTTCAACATGTGCTTGAATCTGTTGTAGTATTGCAGTACCTCGTTAAATGCATTCCCAGCCTGTGTCTGTCCACTGATTATAGTCCAGCAGAGATGACTTCAGTTCCAAATATTGGGAGTAGCTGCTTTTGCAAAGCAGTACCCTTTAGTCATTGCAAAATGTGCAACTTCTGAGGAATGTGCCAGTTACTCCTTGGGGGCTTGATGCCTAGGTTGGTGGCAGCAGGAATAATTCTTAGATATTCCCAATTTGTCCATTCCATGGGTGGTCTGCGGAAGCTGGAGTTCGGTCTCGGCCCATCTTGCGGAAAGCCACAACTGCACGTGTGCCTTTGGCATATGGAATAATCGCCCCAAGGACTGAATGACTCATAAAATGAATACTTTCTCCTGCGTGGTGTATTACTGGTGCGGAGCAGAGTGGTGGGGATGGTTTGGCAAACAGCAGCTCCTTGCTACAATTTTCCTATATCCTGTATCAGAGCTTTGCAGCATGCTTTCAAACTGGCATTCTCCAACTTCAGCATCACGATCCTGAAGCCAGGGAAACGGTCCTGAACCATTTTTTAGATGCCACGTACAATTTTAGCAAAACAAAACCAAAGTCAGCATAACAGCCTGCCCTGCTCTGTCAGCTGCGAG
Organism: Varanus salvator macromaculatus; assembly: GCA_023646645.1. Lineage (NCBI taxonomy): Eukaryota > Metazoa > Chordata > Lepidosauria > Squamata > Varanidae > Varanus > Varanus salvator. The sequence goes on from JAIXND010000654.1 coordinate 121,041,198, forward strand.
GACCATCTAATCCAGCCGTTCATTTCCCAGCAGTGGTCCACCGATGGTGTCTGGGAAGCTCACGAGGAGGGCAGAAGGCGGCTGCCTTTCCCTGTCGCTTGTTTGCTGCATCCTGCGTTGGAAGGTTGCTGTCTCTGGACAGCGGGGCCATTTTCCTGGCTAGCATAGCAAAGAGCCCCTTCAAAAGCGGTTAACCTTTCTTGAGGCCACAGGTGCTAGCAGCTCCCCACCACTTCCTCTAATCTAGTTCAGGGGTGGCCAGACATGTTTCGCAGAAAAGCCACATATGGCAAATGGCAGGTGTTCAAGAGCCGCAAGACATGAACAGATATTTATGCACCTATTTATTATGACCAAACGGGCATTGCTCCAAGTGATCAATCGCAGATAAGATGCGAAAGCTTACTTGTTGCAAAGATACTATCCACAACTAACCCTTTCCCAAGCCAAGGAATACCAAGGCACCCAATCAGCTTGGGTAAGAAGAGGCTCTTTACCCATTATGGGTAACAGGTGTGTTGCCCTTTTAAACAAAATAGCTCAGGACAGTGCACATGAACAGTGAGCCACCATTTTAGCTTCACGGGGACCCTCTAAGTTGGCCTAAGCCAAATGGCAGCATCCAGTCCGCCTCTGTGGAGCCTCCTGGCCACCTTGAAGCACCAGCCACATAGGAAGCAAGCGTTTGCCTCTCCAGTCGGCCCCGCCAGTCCCGCTGCAGCCTACCGCGGTCCGCACCATCTCTATAACGGCCTCTACAAAGGTGGAACCAGGCAAAGGACATGCCACAGTAGCGGCAGGCGCCGTCCTGCCTCTCACTTTTGTCCTCCCTCCTCGCGCGCACATCTTGCTTCCGCTGGCCCAGGCCGGCGCCCCAGTTGCCCAGCCACAAACATCCCTGCAGCTGGTTGAGGATTGGAGAACGATGGAGCTCGTCTGGAAGCTGCCCCCATCTGCCCCTCTTCCCTCGGCCCCAAGCAGAATTCCTCAGTGATGCATTTCAGCCCTTCTACGAGCCGCAAAACAGACAAGCGGCTCATGAGCCTTGGCTTGGCTGTTCCTGCTATAATCCATTGATTCGGTGCATCTGTGTGAAGCATGACTTACAGCGCAACCGCATCTATGCAGGCTTAGGCTGAAGAAAAGCCCTCCCGCTCCAAGCATGCTCCAGCTGTGTGTTTGGGCAGAGCATGTTGGGGCATGCGCGAGTGGGAGGGCTTGTCTTCAGACTACGTGTGCATAGGATGGCGCTCAAAGTGCTCCGTGACTGAGTCCAGCATGTTTTATAATGCTGGTAACAGCCAAGCATTTCTGGACTGTTTCTTTTATTCATTCCAATTGATATTCCATCACCTCTGGTAGACTGGGAGGGATGCTTGCAATTTACAAAGCCAATACAAAATGGCCCTGTAAAATTAATTTACGTTCCAGAGTGCTTGGTTTGCCTCTCCTGTGGGAGAGGTGGAAGCCAGAGCCCCCTCCCTCAGCTTTGCTGGGGAGACTCCTGCCTTGGGTTCTTCCTCCTGAACAGCTTCCCTCAAGCTGCTCATTATACAAACTTTGTGCTTATAAAAACTGGTGCCCGTGTGTGCTTTGTAAAAGAAAAACAATAAAAATGCCCTTAGCTTGCTAAAAAAATTCAACTGCACCAGCCCTGCTTTGTAGGTCTTGGAATATTGGTGAGCAGAACTCAGGTTTGGAGGGAGAAACTTTCACAGCTGAGCACAGGCTGCCCCACGGAAGCCTCCTAGAAATGGCCCTGCCGTTGGGCGGAATGAGCGGCTGCCAAGCCAGCTGATGTTCAGCCTCACCCAAAGGCAGCTAATTCGTTACTCGGGTATTTAAATTGCCAGCAAGAGTGGTGCTCGTGGGATCTTCATGAGCGGAGCCGGCCGGAGCCGGGGTCAGACTAGATGGCCCAGGAGACCCCTTCCGACACGCTCAGTTTCTCTGTTTCTGCCTCTGGTTCCAGAATACGTTGCTGAGCCTTGGGTACAATGGCTTGTGACTTGGGTGTTGCTGGGGGGGCTGTTGTTTTCCGCTCTGCCTCCGGCGGCAAAATATCCACGGTCTGCTCTGTTTCTGCATCTGTGATCCCCCTCCCAGTCTTGGGCAACGATTTTATCTTTCACAGTCTTTGGCAAACACCTTCTGCTGTTCCAGCTAATCTGATTGTCTCCTGGGCATTGTACAAGTATTTAGATAGCCCGCTCTGTATTTCTGCCCACTGATACTCTGGTGAGAGTGGACTTGAGTCCAGTGAAGGATTTCTCCTTGAGGGAAAGAGCCTTCCTTCCCTCCCTATCTTTAGAAGGCCGATGTCCTTCCAGCTCAGCAGGCAGTCTGTGAATAGCCCTGAAAACAAGCTTCATTTAATCTTGAGTGGCTCTTCCAAATACCTGTAGCTCTTGGCAGCCTTATTTTCCCTAACCTAGCACAGAACACTCCGTCTTTCTTGGCCGAGAATTGCTAAAGCTTGTAAAAGATGTGGAACATTGTCCAATAGTGCAAGGTTTGGGGGAGCTTATTTTGCATTACATTCAGGAAATTGCAGGTAATGTAACCCCCTGGCAGCAGCCCCGCATCCCTCATTTGTTAGCCAATTTGACGCAAATATTATTCAAATGTGTAAAAAAATAAGAGCGAGCTGGCCTAATTCCACATCAGCAGCTCAAGTGGGCATTTCGGTAGAAATTAGCCAAATTACAGGTAGACTTATAATTTAAAGGGGGGGCTTTTTGAGGGCTTGATATATTTATTGTATTTTAGCGCATGTTAGTACCCCTGGATTAACTTGAGTTGTGGCTGCTGTGAGGTTTTTGGCTGTGACCTATTGTTGCTATTTTATGGATAAAATAAAGCAGTTGATTCAGGATTGTTTTTTTAAATTGCTTATGTTATTTGTTATGATTGGGTGAACTGTTCAGAGAGCCATTTTGGCTAATGGGCGGGGCAGAAAGCAAATAAGTAGATCAGGCTTCCGTTGTCACAGCTGCTCTCGCTGCAATTTTGTGCGCTCCTGGACTGCAGTGCCGAGCAAGCTGCACTGGTTAATCTATTTCTGAGAGAGGTTGCGCCGATTGGTCTGATTCTGTTGGATCAGCAGTGCTGCGGGTTTCTGGAAGACTTTGGACTGGAAAATTTTCCTTCCAAACGTTCAGTTGGGATTGTTGTGAGCAGGTCTGGTTGCGCCTCGTTCTCCTCTCCAGCAGACTTAGCCAAGACCTGAGAAGTAGTCCTTTATTTGAGCTCTGCAGGCCACAAATTGGCATAAAACAAACTACTGTTCTCTTTTAAAGGAGAGGGAAACATCTTCTCAGGTCCAGCGCTCCCTTTCAGAAAGATCCCAACTCCTCTTTGAGGGGGGGGGCTCCTGCTGGAGGGCTTGACGCTTCTCTCTTGGTCCGCTTGCTTTGCTTGCCATTGCTTCACAGGGTCAGGGAAGTCTCCCTCCATCTCCACCCCTCCCTGCTCTGAAATATCGTCCGTTTTTTCCAAGACTGGTTGGTTCTCATGTTCTGTCTGACACTCTTCACTAGGTAACCCTGAACCTGCGGAGTCATCTTGCCCCCTCGGCCTTTCCACTTCCTCCTCAGAATTGAACAAATCCATCTGAGAAGCCTGTGAAGTATTGTGAAATTGTACAATATTTGGATCCGCATTCTGGGATGTTCTGGTGAGTGGGGAGGGGAGGGGAGGGGACCAGAGGGGCCAGATTACAGTTTACCCTGACCCTCCTCTGGCCGCCTCCCCTCTGTCTCTGAAGCACCTTCACCAGGTGGACTGAAAAGCTGGACCCGTGAAGAAACAAAGCTTGGAGGACAGCGAGGCAAGGCTTGCTCGTGGCTCTCCTGAAGAACCTGGTGACCAACCAGGCTGCAAATCGCTGGTTGATCACTGGGTTACTCAGCTCTTAAACAATCCAGCAGTCTGGTTTTGCACATCACTCTCAAAATCTCAGATGTGGGATTACTTACAGGAAGCAAAAGCAGGTCATGCCTGCCTTGAGTCCCTGCAGCTTGTGTTAAATAACCCACAGTTTGCCACGCAGACGTGTGAGCCAGGTCAGTGGTGTGGACTTGTATTACCTGGGCTTAATTTAAGGAAGAAAGTACTGAAAACTATGGATATATAATTAATGTTAGAAAGCCAAGCAACTGTAGGTGATACACTGGCAGCCCCTCGTCTGTTTCAACCAAGTTCTGCTCTCTTTACTAGCGTGGTTCAGTTTCGTTTCATTGCTTATTAGTTCCAATTGCTTTTGAGGTGTTTGCAGACTGACTGCTTTACAATCTGCTCCCAAATTTTCCCAAGGGTGGATGTCAGACGAACTGATCTGTAGTTCCCAGGTTCTTCTTTTCCTTTCTTGAATAGAGGGACAAGGTGAGCCCTTCTCCAGTCCTCTGTCATTTCTCAGAGATAATGAACAGTGGTTCTGAGAGGTCTTCCACCAGCTCTTTTATGACTCTAGGGTGGAGTTCATCGGTCCCTGGAGACTTGCACTCATTCAGCCCAGTTAGATGATCCTTGACCATTTGCCTATCGATCTTGAGCTTCTATCCTGCTCCTTCAGTTTGCTCTTCTCCTTTTTGTGCTGCTCCTTCCTCAGGAAGGTCATGAATATCTTCTGGGACAAGAGTGAGCCAGAGTCTTTCCCTTTTCTTTGTCATCTGTTATCATTTTGCCGCCCACATCGAGTAGTTGAGCCTCCATTTCGTTCCTCTGCCTTGTATGGTGGACGTACCCGAAGAAGGTTTTTTGTCACTTGTAGCGTCCCTCACCAGGCCCGCTTCATTCTAGCTTTAGCCATCCTGGCGCCACCCCTGCAATTCCGTGCCACGCGCCTGTATTCCTCTTTTGCAGCCTGACCTTCCTTCCACTTTCTAGGCGTGTCCTTGTTTGTTTGGAATCTCCTCTCTGTGTGGAAGCTCACAGGATGACCTTGGGCCGGTCACTCTCTCTAAGACACTTCGCAGGGGGGTTGTGGAGATAAAAACGAGGGAAGGGTCAGAGATAGCCCTGTGCGTCTCTCTGAGCCCCTTGGAAAAAGAGGCAATACATGGCATAATATTCTGTGTGGCCTCACCACAGGGTTTAAATCAAGGCTATGCCATAACTTACGTTGCATAAAGGAAGAGGTGAGAGCATGGGATTGCATGAATTGAAAGTGTTCCAAAGGCACACATTTTGTGAAGCCTGGGCGGCTCTGTTTAATGTGTTCTCAGCTCCAGATCGACCCGTTTCTGTGTTCCTGTGATTTCTCCTGCCTTAGGAGTGTTTTGTGCAAACAGGAGTGCCCTTTAGGTGCTGCCTAGGTGGCGGGAGGTGTGTCTCAGGACAAGTGTGTAAGTCCGACAGAAATCCCTGGGGACCTATGAACAGAAGCGTTTAAGAGGCTTGGCATGAAGATGGCGTGAAGAAGCATATCCCCGGGGCAGACTCCCAGCCATGTAGATTGCTTTTATGAGATGGCTTTACAGAAGGCTGCATTGTGTCTGAGGACATACATATGTAGGCATCACAAGGCAGAGCAGCCTCTCTTTGCACCGACAGCAGAGTGTGGCATAGAGAAATTATGTACATCCTGTTTTCAGTAGAGGAACTTAGCAGACAGATGGCTCTATTTGCATGTTGCTGACCGTAAATGCAGGCTTTGCTCACTAGCCAGGCATTATTTGAGGTTGCCACAAAGCTCTTCCACTCCCCGGGCTCCTCCAAGGATACACAGAGACTCTGTAATGGAAGCTGAAGTGTCGTTTGCTCTTGTGTGCAGTGCTGTTTGAAAACAGCGAACAATGAAGTGGCGGGCCTCTCTCTGCTTCTCGTCCTCCAAATCGCAGTGCACAAAAGAGGCCTTGGGAACAAGGCGTTTGTGTCCTGCTGGCTAGAAAGCCAGAAACTCTTCCATTGGTTCAGCAGCAGGTTTAGGCACTTCAAAAACTAGAACGGATTTACTGCTCATCATTCACCATACATCTCTTTTAGCCAAACACACACACACACACCCCAGAACAAAATCAAACCTCCCAACAGCACACGCACACCCTTTTCTTCCAGTTGTGTTCTACTTGTTGTTGTTCCGTGCCCTCAAGTCGCCTCCGACATACGGCAGCCCTATGAATGACGGTCTCCAAAGCCATCCTATCCTTCACAGCCCCGCTCAGCTCTTGTAAATCCGGTGCTGTGGCTCCGTTTTGGAGTTCATCCACCCATTTGATATTCCTTTTCTTCTCCTGCCTTCGACTTTCCCGGTCACGCTTGTCTTCTACTGAGGCTGAATTTATTTACTGAGTTTGTTATAAATACTTTTCACCGACCCTCGGTCATCTTTGCGGGGCTGAGGCGCACTCAAACCTACAGCGCCCAGCCTCACTGCTAACATTAATCACACCGACTCTTTCCTGTGACAGATGGCCGTGTCCCTGGCCTAGATCTTTTTCTTGCCACCAGAACTGCCCCAAGCCTGCCCAGAGTTGGAGAGGGCTCAGAGGAGCATTCTCTTCTGGCGAATGGATGCGCCCCTTCCACTTCCACTCATTGCATTATTTGCAGAGTCGCTTCTGAATCGGAGAGGCATTCTGCCTGAATTTGCACTTTGGTTGTGCTCTATTCATAGCCCGGGCTGATCTCCACCCATCATCTGTGGACAGCGGCAAGGAACATCGTGACAGAAGTGCTTATTGGGCCAAGAATATTTTCAATAAAACACACCCAGATGGCTTATGGAAGAGAGCTGTTGGTCGCAGATACTCAGAATAGCACATTGGCATAAATACGCCTCGATGGAATGCTAATTAAATTGCCATGTGCCAACATTGGGACTTAAATCCCGCTGTAGATGAGTTGCCAGTGCTAGTCAAGGCTGAAGTTTGTTCTAGGCAGCTCGCTGCAAAAGTTGGCAGCGGTTCTAAAAGCGCAACTTTGCCCTCTTGGGGGAGGACTTGCGGATTTGGCTCATTTCAAATCAGTCCTGTTTCCCGTCCCACCATCTCGCAGGCCAGGAAGGAGTCTCTGCCGGGAGCCTGAACTCACCCAGCCGAGTGGCTTCCACAGGTGCTGAACAGGAACCTCCTGGCCAACTTCCCCCGTGTTCCTTCTCCCCTCCACCTTCTCTCCTGCACTGGCGTGTGATATCAGCACAACCTGGTGTCCCCTGTGCTGAGGGAGGTGGTGCCAAATCTTAGGAATCAAGCATAAAGCATAGAGCTTTGACCAGAGGAAAGGCTGTTAGTGGGAGGTTTAGGACAGATAACAGGAAATATTTCTTTGCACAGCGTATAGTTGAACTACGGAATTTGCTGCCACAGGAAGTGGTGGCGGCTGCTCACCCTGATGGTTTTAAAAAGGGATTGGACAGATTCATGGGGCAGGAGGCTACCAGTGGCTACTTGCCTTCCTGGCCATGTGCTTCCTCCGTTACCAGAGGCAGCAGGCTCCCTGGTTGCTGGGTGCCTTGGGCAGGTGGAGGTCTTGCACCCATCCTGCCAGAGGGATCCTGTGGGCAGCTGGTTTGCCACCATGTGCAGAGAGTGCTGGGCTGGATGGACCTCGGGTCTGATCCAGAGTGGCTTTTCTCACGTTCTGTAGTATTTTGTACTTAGTGATGGCATATAATGTGTTCCCCATCTAGAAATGTCTGTTCAGGTTTTAACCTTTCCCTTCCTCGTCAACCTTTATTTCAGAACGGTTAGGGTACAGTATTTATTCATGACGCCCAAGGCCATGCGACTCAATCTGTAGATGCCATACTGAAGCAAGGGTCAGTGCAAATCGTAGAAGAAATACTTTGGAAGAAATAACCCAACAGGAAAAGGGGGGAGATGTGTGTTCTTCCTCAAAGCAGCCCATTCAAGGAATAAACGTCCACATTTCAGCATCACGAGACCTCGGCGATTCAAGTTGTAGCAAAAAGCTCTCCGCAAATACTGCAAAACATTTTGCAATCTTATTTTGGGGGCAGAGGAGCCCGGCAGGAGCATACGCTTGTTCCCTCAGCTCATTCTTATTTTTAGATCCGTTCAGGCGCCACTCTTGCCCACGGTTGCGGCAGCCTTTTCTCAGCTCGAGGCTTCCCGTTCGTGGACTCCCAGCACACGGCGTTTTGGTGGGCTCTTTCGCAGCGTCAAGTGACCTGGCTGGCCAGCCTGCAGGGGCTGTTGCCCCACTCGCCAGGACCCCCGCCAAGGTCCTGTGGAGTGTTCTTGCCCCCGTCTTCTTGCCCCATGCCTGGTGTCCTGGCATAGCTTTAGGGAAGCCAGAAAAACACCCACGTACTTGAACTCAAACCAGGGCTCCTACCGTGCTTCAGTGCAGGCAGGACGTTGTGGCAGTTTGCATAAAAACTTGGAATTGGGATAGAAATATAGCAAATACCGTATTTTTCGCTCTATAAGACGTGCCTGACCATAAGACGCACCTCGTTTTTAGAGGAGGAAAACAAGAAGAAAAATATTCTGACTCAAAGGGGCACATCATCACAGGCACATTCCCCATCGCTTCCCCATGGGCTGCACATCTGACAGACTTCCTGCACACACGTATTCGCTCTATGAGACGCACAGACATTTCCCCTTACTTTTGAGGGGGGGAAAAGTGAGTCTTGTACAGCAAAAAATACGGTAAATAAAATAGGAATCACATTTGTGCTGAAGGTGGGATAGAAGAAAAGGGGGAAAATCTAAATGAGGTAGACTATACAGGGTCAGTGCCATTTCTGCAACCTTTGTAGCCCACCGCACGCTGGTGATGCTCTCCGCGTGCCGAATCTCACTGCACATTCTGTTTCCTGCCTTTTCTGGGCACTGGCTGCATGTCACATGCCGCATCTTCCTCTCCTTTTGCCCGACTGTCAGGAAGGAGCGTGAGTGGGAAGCAGTGTTGCTGTTCCTGGTCTTTGAACTGCCATCTGCTACCTGAATTCACAGCAGCAGCTCCGCTTGCCCATGCCAGCCCAGCTCCACGAAAAACAGTGACACGGCCACAGAGCTGAGGGGAACCTGGCCAAAAGCCTGATGTGACAGCGTATCCTTGGTCCCCAAAGAGGTTAGACTTGCAGCTCCTCCTGTGTGGCATGGCAGCCCCTTACGGATCCTCAGCTCCATCCTGGTGCTGTCCAGTTGCATTCATTAATTTCTGGGGAAGCGGAACGGCCACGACGGGACAGTGCCCAGCCTTGCTTGTTTGCCTGCACACGTAAGAATTCTCCTTGTAGCATCCCATCAAACCGCTCGGCTGCCTCATGCGGACTCTGGCTGTTGTTCTGTCTGTTCCGGTAACGTCCTAATCTAACCGGAAATGGCCATTCAGCTCCCAGGTAGAGCTTTCTGCAGCCTGCTGTCCGAGTTCCTTTCAACCGGGGGTGCCAGGATTAAACTGGACTTACTTCATACACCGTGTGGGGGCTAGCCCCGCCTCTCCTAAAATGCAGCCTTCAGAAGTTGTTGGCTCATTCTGCAAGAAGAGGCAGGATCAGAATCCTTAGCTGAAATGTCAAGGCCTTGATAAGCAAAGAGGCCAGTGAGGACCAATCCACACCTGGCGCTCTGGGGCCCTCTGCCAAGTGGGTGGAATTGGACCGGGGCTGGCTTCTTAGTAGTCCAGTGGTCTGAATAAACGTGCATCCCGTTGGACCAGCATCCAGCAGTCGCACTGACAGTGGAAGGAGTACCCCGCAGGCAAACTCTTTGTGGCTGGGGCAGGAGAACTGTTTCGCTCAGAATCGGCTTCTTATTGTTAAACCACAGTTTCCTAGTAGTGAGTACTCACGTACATTTTTTGTTATTGACTTCTTCCCAACATTTCTTTAGTATCACTAAGCCAACTTAGCTGGCTTCTTTTAACATCGTAAGAGAGCCAGTTTGGTACAGTGGTCAAGCACTCAGGGCTGGGACTTGGGATCCGGGTTCTAGTCTCCAGTCAGCCGTGGAGTTCCCTGGATGACTTCGGGCCAAGCACAGACTGTCGGCCCAGCCTTCCTCACAGGGCTGTTGTGGTGGGAATAAGATGGAGAGGAGAATTATGTGAGCTGCCTCAGTTCCTTGCGAGGAAAACAGGTGGGACAGCAATATACATACATACATACGTATGTATGTATGTATATACTCCAGCTGGGCAACCTTTTGCCCCGACCTGCTTGGAAGGAATGGGGGAAAGATGGACTCATGCCACAAAATGAGTGTTGAGGCCAACAGCTCCTGAGGCCAACAGCCCGTCTCCAGCCCAGAAGCTCAGAGATGGATCCTTTCCCCGTTTGCACACGTCGGCTTGGGGCCAAATCATAATGCCTGTCGCCTTGAATTTCTGCCCAGGTCGGAGACCACAAGTTCAGCGCCCACCGAATCGTCCTTGCGGCTTCCATCCCGTACTTCCACGCCATGTTCACAAACGACATGATGGAGTGCAAGCAGGATGAAATCGTCATGCAGGGCATGGATCCGAGGTAACCCTGCAGCTTTGGGGCATGGAGAGGTTCACCGCAGGGTCAGGGCGATTCCCCTCCCTCTCCAGGCCAGAGGCCCGATCCACGCAGCGAGCAAGTTGCCGGTGGAACACTGCCTGGAGTAGCTTTCTCAGGGAGGCCGGTGGCTCTGGGCCGGGTCTGTTTCTCAGCCTAGCTCACCTCACGGAGACTTGGAGGGGAGGGAATAACGGTGGCAGCTCCACACAAGCAGGAGGCAGACGAAAGGGATCGGCATTTTAAAGGGTGGGGCGTCAGGGAGCGGGGTGCAGGCACTGCTTTCCGGAATGGCCTCTTGGTGTCCGGAAATCCCAACACGCAACAGCTGGATCTGGCTGCTTCCCCCTCCCTTGCTCATGCGTACTTCCAGTATGCAGTGGTCGTGGTTGGTTGGTTGGTTGGTTGGTTGGTTGGTTGGTTGGTTTGAAGCTTTCATATATCATCCTCCACTGAAAAGTTGCAGGACAGGAGTACAAAGAAAGAAAACTGCAGTATCTCAGGACAACATTCAGATGAAACCCCAACTTAAAACCCTTTGACTCTTAAAATATCTGGAAAATAAAAAGGGGTTGACCAAAAAGGGAAAAGTGTCGGCGCACACCTCTCTGAAAAACGTGTTCCATAACCGGGGCGCCACCACAGGGAAGGCCCTTTTCCCGTTTTCCACTCGTCTCTAGTTTGCATTCTCAAAGCCTTGAAGCATTCTTGTAACAGATGCCGGGAATCGCCGGTATCTGCCAAAAGCTCCAATTTGGCACGTGGCTTGTTGGGGACTAGACCCTCTTTTCCGCACGTACTTCTGTCGACCTTTGAAGTAGCTGAGAAAGCCACTCGCCGCCTTGGCCAACGCTCTCTGCCTCTTTTCTGCCCCTTAGTGCGCTGGAAGCTCTGATCAACTTTGCCTACAACGGACACCTGGCCATAGACCAGCAGAACGTCCAGTCCCTGCTGATGGGCGCCAGCTTCCTGCAGCTGCAGAACATCAAGGACGCCTGCTGCGCGTTCCTCAGGGAGAGGTGAGGGGCCCGGTGTCTTCTGTGGGGTGCACCTGTGGAGTCACTGCGCCGAGATGCTCCAGATGTCCTGCAACATGGCCATGCGCGCCTGAATGCAGTGGGCAGACCTCCTCCGCCTGGCACCCTGCAGACGCGACAGGCTGCAGCTCCCGTCGCAGCACCCCAAGCCAGGGGGTGTCGCAATCCGACAGATCTGTGGGGTGCCAGGTGGGCAGGAGGCTGCCCCAGGGACTCGACCCTCCCCTGCAAGCCCAGCTCTGAGCTCTGGCGCACCTGCAGGCAGAACTAATGGCTCCCGATAACCGCAGGGCAACTGGAATTCCTGGAGAACCACTGTGAGGAAAAAGTGTGGGGTGATGGGCAGGCCCCTCAGCCCCCTCTTCCTGCAAGTCAAGCTTTTGCTGGGGAGCAGGTGCAGCTCCCCCAGTGCCAAGGAGGGTGGTCTGAGAGGCCTTCCCGACAAGCTTCCTGTGGCAGAGGCAGCCATGGGGCTTAAGGATGTCTCAGGGCCTCCCCAGACTGAGCACTGGAGCTCTCTTGGTGCTGCTGCTGCTCAAAAGTCAGCGCCATCAAGGAGATCAGGCAGATAGTCTTGCAAGCGCAACACGGAGACGTGGACTTGACAGTCCACCCGCTCTGGCCGGCTGGCAAATGCGGGCCCTCCCAGAGGCGCTTCTTCCGACATCTCTGGAGCCGTTCCTCAAGGCCGAGCACCGTCATGCATGTTACGCAGCAGGGAAGGTGGGGGTTGCAGGCAGGGCCTGTAGAAGGAGGCACGTTCTACTGGAGAGTTGAGCAAGCACTGTGGAAATAGCGGAGCTGCCTGCAGGGGCCCCGGACAGTCCGCCTCTGAGATAAAGGGTGCAGCATTTAAGATAGAAGTTTGATCCGTCAGGGTTTGGCCAAGTTTCACAGGGCAGATCGTCTGGCTGAAGTTGATGGAATGCAGGCCAGTAGGTGGTGCTAGGGGAGTGTGGGAAAGGCACGCTTCTGTACAAGGGAACTGAGAACATCTGTCCCCTTCCCCTCACCCTCCCACTCCTGTGGAAGGTCATTTCAGTTAAGCTACGTCACTGACGAGGGGCAGAAGGGCAAGCCCACCAAGGCGAGCATCGTGCTTTTTCCTGATGCAACTATAAATATTTCCATGGAAATGGGAATTATTAACTTTATGAATGTAATCACTTGTCTGCTTGTGAAGACAGAACTTGCTTCACTAGTTCACAAGATATGTGGGAAAACAAACATATCTAAGCAAAGGAGAAATCATGTAGAATTGCGGGGGGGGGGGGGAATGCCCATGAAAAGGCACACGACCTCTAGCATGCCAAGGAGCAATTCCTGAAGTTCTTGTGGTTCCAGTTCCCCAGTTCTCCTGACATCCATCCTAAAAAATGTCTATTTAAGAAACTTAATTGCAGCTGGAAGGCCTGTGATTGTTAGCAGTAAAAGGGCTTTGAAGAAGGACCTCCAAGGTCCTTTTCTGGAAGCAACAACCTACCCAGGCTTGAGAGTGGAGATAATGTATTTTCGTTTATTTTAAAACATTCATTCTCTACCTTTTCTTACGAGCATTCAAGGGGGCAAACAACAATAGAAAATGTAATTAAACAGGCATTTTTAAACAGAGAAATCAAATTTAGCCTTGAGAACATGCACTTGCTGCAATAGTCCCCAAATGGAACATGTAATCTCTTTGCAACCCCAGTAGCAGTGAATGCCAGTTATTCTGCTGTATGGGAGAAAGGAGGTGAACTTGGGATCACTCCAGGCTGACCCCCCCAGCCCTTGAGAACCCAGCTTGCTCCTCCTCGCACGCCTCCTCCTGGATTTTGCCTCTTGGCCGTGCGAGGTGTTGGGCGCTGGCTTTCCTCCGCTTGACGGGCCGCTCAGAAAGAGACGGAGCAGGCCAGCTCCCGCCCAGCTCCCGACTCCTCTGCATCCTCCTCAAAGGCTCCATCCCAGGAACTGCCTGGGCGTGCGCCAGTTTGCCGACACCATGATGTGTGCGGTGCTCTACGACGCCGCCAACAGCTTCATCCACCAGCACTTTGTCGAGGTGTCCATGTCGGAGGAGTTCCTGGCCCTGCCCTTCGAAGACGTCCTGCAGCTGGTTTCGAGGGACGAGCTCAACGTCAAGCTGGAGGAGCAGGTACTGCGCTTAGCGCATTCCGTTTGTGTAGTGCCCGACAGCCAAACCTCTCCGGGTGGCCCGCAGTGCTTGAAACTCTTAAAATATCGTGCATAATGTAGAAATAGTTTGCAAACAAACATATGAACAGGTAGCGTGCGCACGCGCGCACACACACACACACACACACACACACACGTATTTATCCAAAGAACCATTAGGGACAAGAAATCCCGGGACAATTAAACATCGTACGTCATGCTGACAAATGTCTGAGAGTAGAGAGAGGTCATGGCTGGGTACCCAAAGGCAGTGCCCAGTGGGCTTCCTCGGGGCGCTCATTTCGCAGCCACAGGGCTGCCGCTGAGACGTTCCTCCCGCCTGTTTCCCCCATCCAAGCTGCTCTCAGAAGAAGCCTGGGAAAAAGACCTTGGGTGGGGAGCATAGTGTGGCGTGCCCTAGGGCAGCCGCGCGCTCTCTGGGGGGTCCAGAGGCTGCTTCATTTGGTCATTACAAGAGTTTCTAACTGCATTTTTACATTTGTAAGAAAGTGGTCAAGACAGCCAAGTTCAAGAGAACGTCCTGTAGGAAAAGGGCTGTCCGGTCCGGCACTCTGTGCATGCGGTGGCAAACCAGCTGCCCACGGGATCCCTCCAGCACGAGGGGTGCAAGGCCGCTCAGCGACGGCTATGCAGGCATGCCGCCCCGGTAGCAGAAGTGGCCCCTAGCCAGCGAGGCTCGTCGCTGCTGGTAGCCGCCGCCTCCGTGAGTGTGTCCGAGCTCCTTTTAAAGCCACCCAGATTAGTAGCCATCACCGCTTCCCAAGCCGGCGAATCCCACAATTTAACTGCATACTCTGTGAAAAGCTGCGTCCTTTTATCTGTCCTAAACCTCCCACCAGTCAGCTTCTTTTCACCATTTTAACAAAGCACCAGAATTGCAAAGCTACAAAACAGTGACTGTGGGGAGGACAGAAAAGTCAAATGAGGACTGCTGAAAGAGGGCAGAGAGGGGCACCTCCTCGGGGCACAGAAAACGCTCTCTAACTTGTTCCTGCCTGTCGCGTTGGTGGGCACCAAGAAGGCTGCCTGCCATGCAGCATTGAGAATGGGCAGGCTCTCACAGGAAGGGTCCTTGAACCCTGGACATAAACTAGTTGGGGTTTTAAAGCTAATCACCGACCGTATTAATGCATCTGGAAGCAAGGAATAGCCAGTGTAGTTGAAAAAGGAGAGAAAGCACGCATGCTCCAATCCCCGACTTTGTTGGAGAATCCTGCTGCTGTATTTGGAAGCCGATGAAGTTTCTGAGCATGCGCTGAAGGAAGCTCTATGGAGCGGTTTGTGTTCATTTGTACAGGACCCTTCCGTATGTTCTGTTGCCTCTAAAACTGCGAAAAACAAACCCACCCTGGTTTTGGAACTTAGGCTCTGGGGGGAAGATGGTTTTCTTTCGGCCACACCCGTTAGCCTGCTGAAAAGGCTGTCGCAACTGGCCGCATCCACCACAGCAGCCACTCCGTGCGCGGGAAGTGCGCCTCGCGGCAGCCATTTTGTGCAAGCGGCCACGGCACACTCAGAATTCTACAGTGGCCCGAAAAGGTTGGAGACCCATTGCCGCGGGTTTAAAGGGGCATCAAAGTCCGAATGGGTGAAGGAACACTGTGAGTGAGCAGGGGCCTCTCCTCCAGTATCCCTACCTGTACTGAAAGCACCTTGACAGGTCCCGGCTCACCTCGGCTGAGATTCCGGCTCTTCCTTTGCCAGGTCTTCGAAGCCGCCTTGGCCTGGGTGAGATACAGCCGTGAGCATCGAGAGAGCTGCTTGCCGGAGCTCCTGGCCAAAATCCGCCTGCCCCTCTGTCGGCCTCAGTTCCTCACGGACCGCGTGCAGCAGGACGACCTGGTTCGCTGCTGCCACAAATGCAGGTGCGTGTGCTGGGGCCCCTCGTCCTCTCGTGGCTGTTGGGGAAATCGACATGGGGCAGTGATGCACCTGGTGCCCACACACTTGGGATCCCCTTTCCACCACGCGGGCCAGAGAGGGAGGGAGCCGTCCTCCCGATGACCCTGCCAGAGCAGCAGGCAAAAGGCCGAGTGCTTTCACTATCCTCCCTCCCTCCCTCCCTCCCTCCCTCGCTCTCTCTCTCTCTCTCTCTCTCTCTCTCTCTCACACACACACCTTGTGACCCTTACGCACAGGGCATCCGGTGGGCTGCACGGGTTCCGTGCCCTCCGCTGCCACGGGCGCCACTTTTTTTAGAGACCCCATTGCCCCCGTTACCACCCAGTGATCCCTTAGATGGTGGCATCCAAGACCTTGCCTTTCATGTTTGCGTGCTCGCTCCACTGCACATCGGGAAGCGCTTCGCACAAATGACGGGAAGGGGATGCCGCCTTGACTCCTGGGCGCTAGTTTCAGTACCTGTGAGGAGCGTTCAGGTGGCTGGTTCCCTCCCATACCTGCAGGCTGAGGTGGTGTGGTCCAGAACCCTGCCACTGCACTCCGTCGCACGGACCTTTCCTTGCATAGTAGGTGGCATGAGGGCTCTTCCCTTTTCCCCCCTCCAGCCCTGCCTTTGGCTGTGGGGCACTATGTCGCCTGCAGAGCCCACCACCCCGCAAAAGAGGAGGCCCAGAGTGGGCAGCTTGCTGCAGAGGTTCTCAGCGAAGCGCCAGACTGCTGCAGGGTCTGCGTCTCAGCACCGCACAGCGTGTATGCGCAGCCTTCGATCGTTCCAAATCCACCACAGATGTCTGCCCCCCCCATATACGGGGGGGCATTGGGGTGTGCCGGGGTCCATGCATCATGCAGCTCCCCTTGATGTACAGAAAGCAACCCTAGCAGAGCAAGGGGTGCGATGGCAAGGGGCCAGCCAGCCCCACCACTGACTGCCCCCCGGTTTCCCATCTCTGGGTTCTGCCAGAGGTCAGTTGCGGGTGTGGTTTAGATGTGCGTCGCACCACAAACGCCAGCTCCTCTGTCCCGCAGCGAACCCCATGGCCAAATGTTCATCCGGACAAACGTTCATCCAAACCCCTGATGGGGGTCTGAGCTGTGCCATGCGCTCGCTTGCGCGAGTCCTCATGGATTTGGCAGGCAGGCGAGCGTGCGGCCATCTGGCAGCTACTTGGCAAGCAGCAAAGCGTATCTGGCCCTGTTGACTTCGTGGGCTCGCACGCGTGTCTCTAGCGCTCCCGTTAGCAATGGGCTCACCTGTCCGCCTGAGGTGGCTTACGGTGCTGGCCGTTCCATTCACGCTGGTCTACAGCTGAGAGCTGCCGAGTGAGCATTCAAAATGCGACTGCAGCATAGAATTCTGGGAATGCTTGGAGATCCCCAACAAGGGCCCACGTACCGGCCCGGTTCGTGTATCGGAGGAGCGCTCACGCTGCCACTTCGAAGGCGACCCAACTGCTGGGGGGTTTGGATGAGCTTGAAAGCTCGTTTCCCTGCTCTTGGTCATGAGAGCTGAGGAACCAGAGAGACCACGGGCGCCCCGGCTGCTGGCGTCTCTGCCCCGCTTCCCCTCTCCACTCCTGCCCTCGGCCCAGATTTCACCCGCGATGTTGCTCGCGCCCCCAGGTGTATCCTGGCATCTTAGCGAAATGGGTGGCTTGATGTGCAAGTGGAAATGTTCAGGATGCCGACCTACCTGTTTGTCACGGACGTGGTGGAGCCTGGCCTGGAGGGGCACCCACCTTTTACCTGTGGGTGGGAAGTGGGTGGGGCGGAAGGGTGCGCCTGGCAGCCAGGGGGAGCTGGGGAGCCAGTCGCAAGGGACGGCTGCAGCCCTGCAGGAGCCGCGGGGAGGGGATGCCCGGGCTCCAGCTCCACCGCCCTGCAGAGGCCGGTCCCCGACATGCTTTTCCTTCCGCACCTGCTTCCATCGCTCGTCGAGCGGTGCGCTCACCCGACTGCCGTCTTTGTGGCTCGGCCGTTGATTGTAGGGACCTTGTGGACGAAGCGAAGGACTATCACCTCATGCCCGAGCGCCGCCCGCACCTCCCGGCCTTTAAAACGCGCCCCCGGTGCTGCACCTCCATCGCTGGCCTGATCTACGCTGTGGGAGGCCTCAACTCAGCAGGTATCTCTCAAATCTGCTGCCTGCCTGAATGTGAGCTGGGCCCTGCGGGGAGGAGGGTGGCGGGCCCGTCCTGACCTTTCCCCGTGGAAACGTGTCGCAGCCGCTCAGTGCTGGAAGGCAGCCGCTCCAGCTGTGTCAAAGCTGAGTGGCCGTCTTGGAGTCTGCCTTTCATCCGTATCCGGGAATTACGGACGCACAAAGCCCAGATTCCCTGGTATGGGGCTGGCCCAGGGAGACTGCCTCTGATAATCCATGGCGTAGCTAGCTTGGCCTCTTGAGTGTCACCAATCTTAAGTGCTTGCTTAAGTGACCCCCCCCTTGCTTATCCAGAAAGCAGGTGCAGGATGTTTTTATGTCTACTTGAGCTCCAACATGAAATGGAGCATTTTCGCCCCTGTGTCAAAATGGAGCATCCAACCCCTATCGATATCCTCCTTTCCATTTGGAAGCTCAAGGAACCCACAAAATATAAACTGTGAGGAAACATTCCAGTGGAATCAAGAGCAAAGGGTTCCGGCAGTCATAAGCTGCACACGAATGCATTGACAATTGAAAGCTTTTAAGCATGTTTCCATAATGACATAGGGCTGAAACTTGCACATCTATTCCAAGAAAGGCAGACCAAATACCCACGTGTGTACCCATTCGGGAGTGGCATCTATGCGCCAGGGAGCCAAATGTTCAAAGCATCGTAGCCTGCAATAAGCAGCCTTTGGATCCCATATAAAAGATGTCCTGGCCTCGCATCCACGGTGCAAGAGTCACTTGTTATCCTCCCAATATAAGGAAATCATACAAATAAAACACCCCACCATTAAGAAAAGAAACTAAGGTGCCAAAGACCTGGGGCCTTGGCAGAGTTGACAAACTCCAGCTGGACTGGGGCGTAGTCTGACACGATCAGCATTTCAGTCTTACAGACTCTTGCTTAATACAGCAAAGGCATGGAAAGCAGAAAGTACCGGTTCTCCTGCAGGGATGAAATAAACATCCCCCCAGGAAGCAAAATTCTCCAGGCATCAGCCAGACCAAGTTTACCTCACTGCCACTTGCCTCTTAGAAGCAGCTGCATTTCCATCCCAACGGATCTAAAATCCCGTTGGAGTCCATGTGGACAAGCAGATAATCACAAGCCAGGCCCATGGGTCTGTGCAAGCCCTCCTGGAGCATGGGCGGAGCGTCCTGGTAGGCCCAGGCACCTTAATCCTGGCAATTGCGTGAGCAGGATAAAGCCCAGCCAGAATGCAAAAGCCAGAAGCAGCGCTCATAATCGCCTGTTGAACTGAGAAAGAGTGGCTCACGCACGTTGAAATCACAACCCTTTTGGACTGTGTCAAGGTATCAGTCCTAGGCCTCCCGCACCCGACCTTTCACTCGCTTGACCCTGAAAGGACTCGATTCTGTTTGGAGCTGGCCAGTCCCTCTTCTGCTCGCTCAGGGACAGGCCTCAGAAACCTTGCCAAGTGCATCATCGAGCCGCATTC
Source organism: Varanus salvator macromaculatus (assembly GCA_023646645.1). Taxonomy (NCBI): domain Eukaryota; kingdom Metazoa; phylum Chordata; class Lepidosauria; order Squamata; family Varanidae; genus Varanus; species Varanus salvator. The sequence goes on from JAIXND010000654.1 coordinate 121,060,371, forward strand.
CATGCAGATCCTTTGGGATTCCCACCAGACACAAAGATCCTAATCGTGCAGCAACGCATGCTAAAGCCGTGCTGGGAAGGCTCAGGCCTGGCGTCAGAGCCGGCTCTTCCGGGGCCCTGATCCCGTTCTGAGTTTCCGCCAGATGACAGCACCCCCCCCACCTCCTTCCACCCCCCGCCAATTAATTGGTCACTTCCCAGCCTTTGCCTGTTTTTTCTCCTGTTCTAAATGCCTGAAGCGCCTCTTCTAGCAGTTACTGGCAGTAAGAGCTTTAAGCTAAATTATGCTTCTATTCCCACACCGCGACTGTCGATGAGTCTTTGGGATCATCACTTTTTAAAACGTGAGCAGCAAATTTCTACGCAGGTGACTCGCTGAACGTGGTGGAGGTCTTTGACCCGATTGCCAACCACTGGGAGAAGTGCCAGCCGATGACGACCGCTCGCAGCCGAGTGGGGGTGGCCGTGCTGAATGGACTCCTGTACGCCATCGGCGGATACGACGGGCAGCTGCGCCTGAGCACGGTGGAAGTGTACGACCCGGAGGCGGACTCTTGGTCCAAAGTGGGAAGCATGAACAGCAAACGCAGGTGCGCGCCGAGGCCGGGTGGGAGGGAGGGCCTCTGGAGAGGTCTTGCGGAACGCGCGCCCCAGAGAGGCCCGCCTGGCGCCGTCGTCGTCTGCGTTTCGGCGCCAGGCCAAGACCTTTTTATTCAAGCGTTATTGTAATTGCTAACGTTGTTTATTGATTTTAAATTGCCAGGATGTCTGCACTCTTTTATGTATTTATATATTGGTGTTTATTTATGATAAACGCCAATATGATTCCAATGCTATGATTGGAAGCCGCCTCGAGGCTTATGCGAAGGGGCGGCATATAAGTTGTTTAAATGGATGGATGGATGGATGGATGGATGGATGGATCAGACAGACAGACAGACAGACAGACAGACAGACAGACAGACAGACAGAGCTCACGAGATTGACAAAAGACCAGATAGATAGATAGATAGATAGATAGATAGATAGATAGATAGATAGATAGATAGATTAGACAGGCAGGCAGGCAGGCAGGCAGGCAGGCAGGCAGGCAGAGCTCACGAGATCGACAAAAGACCAGATCCCTTGCCCAGGGGAGAGGCCCTCTGTCTTAGTGGGACACTATCCAGCGTGTCATCTTCGAGACAGGTGTTCCAGCTAATGTGCTTTGGACCTGTTGGTTCAGAAGCCTGCTGAGACATGAAGTTTGCAGGATTAATTTAGGGTGTGATCGTTTGGCAGTTCGGAGAGAGAAAGGCCTATGATCCAGCATAGCGTAGGATTCCGCCCTTGGGCCCCCTTTTAGGGTCAACCCTAAACCAGCTGTGGTTCGTGTTTCAGCAGGCACCCCAGTCCGCCTGTTCTAACTGGGTCTCTGCACGGATGTTTGCTGAGGAATCCCTGCACCAAAGCCTTCAGGCTGGGCCAGGCTGAAAACGTTAGCAGGAAAATACTCTTAGGAGCATAATATATGACAGCGAGTAGACCCCAGCTGTCCTTGTTTCATATCCTTCCCAGTGCTTGTAGAATGAATGCTGTTCTTAAGCCCAGACTCAGATCCCAGCTCACAGGCCCTCTGTTCGCTGAGCTTGATCACAAACAGGCACGTGATCCTGGAGTGAGTTCCTTGCCCCGGTTGATTCCTCATGGCCTCAAGGAGGAAGGGCCTGTTACCTCTGCCAGTCGGCATTCGCTGCTCTGTTTAATCTCTGCATGCCGAGCAAACCCAGGGACTTGTATGGAACTCCTTAATCTGCTGGCTTGCATAAAGTTACTTCTAAACACTCTCTCCAAAATGACATTTATGTGTTTTCAAAGACTTGTCCATATGTGACAACTAGGAAATCGTCCTTCCCTTCCCTTCCCTTCCCTTCCCTTCCCTTCCCTTCCCTTCCCTTCCCTTCCCTTCCCTTCCCTTCCCTTCCCTTCCCTTCCCTTCCCTTCCCTTCCGAGACCAAGAGTCTCAGTGAGACTTGTTCCTTGCAGCATTTGTGGAAGCAAAATAAACCACCTCATCTTTTTCAAGCAACTTTACGCAGCTTATCCTGTGCCTGCGTACCCTGTGCGAGAAAGATGCTGTGGGCCGTTCGCATATGGCCTGAACAGAACCAGCTGGGGCAGAACCAGCCCGGTCCTTTCAGCAGCAAGCCCAGTGGCTGCTCTGCTGCAGCCTTCCCCAGCCTGGTCACCCCCCGGCAAGCGCAGGCCGCTCGCCTGCGCATGGTGTGATGGGTACATTTTCACCGTTGCTGCATCTGTGCTGTGTCACTCTCCTAATTGGCTGGGGAACATGTCACACGATGGGCAGGGAACTGTCGCAGCAACTTCCTTCGGATCTCTTGTGACTACAACTCCCATCTGGAGGGCACCAGGTTGGGGGCAACCTATTCTTCTGCATCTGGTCAACAGGGAGCGCTTTAATTTTTCATAGTTAAGTGCAGGTCACATTCATCGGGCGAACAGTTTAGAGCAAGCTGGCGTAGAATTGGCTCCCAGTTTGGTTGTAACTTTCCGTAGACCTACTGAGATCGATGGGGCTTAAGTCAGTCATCACTGACTTGTGCAGTTGATTCCAGTAGATCTGCTCCTGCCACGACAGATCTAGATTTGGTCTCTGGGAAATAAACTTGTCGGTGATGACTAGTCCCAAAAGATAAAACAAAGTCTTAAGCTTGGCTAACAAATCCCCCGATGATTGAACGAGAGAGGAAGGCAGATCTGTGAAGGAGGAAGCAGTGGGGGAAAAGATATGAAAACACCCAAGTGCCAACGAAAAGGTTCTTTCCTTGCCCCAAATCATAACGGCCTCAACAAATCTTCTCTCCGCCAAGCGCCCAACGCTTTACCACGCGGGTCTGTGCCTTGTTTCAGTGCCATGGGAACGGTCGTTCTGGATGGACAGATCTTCGTTTGTGGTGGGTACGACGGCACGTCCTCGCTCAACTCGGTGGAGATGTACTCCCCTGAAACAGACAAGTGAGTGCCCCCATCTTGCGCCGTGTCCTCCTTTGTCCTGCTGCACATGGGGGCAGCGTTTGAGGGCGCTCCCTTTGTCGGCTGCCGCTCACCGCTCTTGCTTTGCTGCTCTCTCGGAAAGGTGGGTGGAGGTGACCCCCATGAGCTCCAACCGCAGCGCGGCCGGCGTCACCGTCTTTGAAGGCAGGATCTTTGTCTCCGGCGGCCACGATGGGTTACAGATCTTCAACAGTGTGAGTCTTTAAAACAAAAATGGTGGTACCTCTTCTTGTTTGTGTCAGGCGAGCCTCTTGCTTCCTTCCTGCTTTATTTCTAGGGCTCAGGGCCAAACGATCGCCATATTTAGCCTTACCAAAAGGCTTGCTAGGTCGACTGACCTGGGGCATGGCCCCCATTGGAGTTCAGGGCAGGGCAGAAGAATGGCAGAGCTGGAAGGAGCTGGAGGGCCATCGGGTCTAAGCCCCTGCTCAGCATAGGGACTCCCAGTTAAACCATCCCTCCAGCTGCCTCTCGAAGGCCTCCAGCGTGGGAGAGCCCCCCACCGCCCCAGCTCCTGGGTCCCATTGTCCTACTGCCCTAACAGTCAGGAAGTTCTTCCTGATGCCCAGCTGGAACCTGTCTCCCTGCAACTTGAGCCCATTATTCTGTATCCTGCACTCTGGGATCAGCGAGTGGAGCTCCCGTCCTTCCTCGCTTTTCCCAGCCCTGCTGCCTTCGTAGATCCCAGCCATCCGAAAGGTCACATGCTTGTTTTGGACCAATGTGGCTCCCGCAGACCCTTTCAGCCACCAGGCATTAAAAAGTGCCTTTCAAAGGCACCACGCTTGCATCTTAAGAGGTGCAAGAGCAGCGGGCACGTGGGGTGCAGGGCGATGCTCCAGGCTGGCCGGGACCTCACAGCAAGTTGAAACGGCCTCCAGAATTCCCGGGAGACCTGGTTTAGCAGTTTGCAGGTCGGCTCCCGCCCCTCGCTTGCTTGCCAGGGCCAGCCTCCCCATGCCCACCTGCCTCCCTGCCCTCTTCCTCTCTCGCAGGTGGAGTACTACAACCACCACACGGCCTCGTGGCACTCTGTGACCAGCATGCTGAACAAGCGCTGCCGGCACGGAGCGGCATCCCTCAGCAGCAAGATGTTTGTCTGCGGTGGCTACGACGGCTCCGGCTTCCTCAGCATCGCGGAGGTGTATAGTTCCATGGCGGACCAGTGGTACCTGATAGTTCCCATGAACACACGGCGCAGCCGGGTCTCCCTCGTGGCGAACTGTGGCCGTCTGTATGCCGTGGGAGGCTACGACGGACAGTCCAATCTGAGCTCGGTAGAAATGTACGACCCGGAAACCAACCGCTGGACGTTCATGGCCCCGATGGTGTGTCACGAGGGCGGGGTTGGGATGGGATGCATACCCCTCCTGACTATTTGAGCACGTGGGGGTGGGGGCTACCGCATGCAAGCCATTGCAGCCCGGGCCAAGGAAGGACCCCCTCCCCCAGAGAAAGACCCTGCAGGAGAGGCTTCCATTCTGCCAGGCGCGGTACATCATTCCTAGGTGCTTGGAGCACGGATGCTCTGGAAACACAGAAACGGCTCGCTCATCTGAGCCGTGCTGCCCTCAAGGTGGCTGGCGCTTGGCCGTTTGGGCTGCGTGGACGAAGGATGCCCGCCTCTTTCTCTGCCAAACTTCCGCCTCCCGTCGTGCGGTTCCTTTGCTGCTGCTGCGGCCCGTTGATGTCAGAGGCGCGGTCCTTCGGGGGCCGCTTGATGTCTGGTGCGAGAAGATGCTTCTTACTGTGTCCTCTTGAAAGCAGAGAAGGGAGGAGACGCGACAGAGGTGCCACCTCCTCTGCGTTCAGTGCAGGTGTCCAATGCTCTGCCCCCCCCACACACACACACCAAAGGGGTCTCGTGCACATATAAAGACCTCTGCGATCTGTAGCTTTTCCATTTGTCTCCGTGCTCATTTCGTCTGTGTGCAGAAGGTAAGAAGATGGCGAGTCTCCAGAAATGAACAGATGAGGCCGAGGGGAAGACGGGGATCGCGGCCTCTCGTCACCAGCCCGCCCCGGAGGAGAGCTGCATTTCGGGTTCCCCGGGGCCGTGGGAAAGACTCGCGGCCACAAAATTGAGCCAGTTACACCCATGAAGTTGTGCCAGTGTTGTACTTTGTGTCAGTTAAAGAAATAGTTTGGAGAGTTGTGCAGGCCCAGCGAGTAACACCAGGACTTTCAAAGCAGAAAGCCATCACCTGTCGTGCCGTGCCGGAACCGGCTTGCTTGCTCCGCATCAGCGGTGCGCCCGTCGGGTTGTCAGGTTGGTGGGTGCCGGGGCAGAGGGGACCGGGTGTGGCTGTCACGGTTACCATTCTGTCTGCTCCTGCACCTCTCTCTTTGGTGGCAGCTCCCTGCAATCGGCGCACCGGCCTTACACCAACAGCCAGCCCTCCAGCAAAAACATACCTGATTTCCCTTAGCGGGGAGGGGAGGTGGCCGCATCCTTTTCGGTTCTGGGAGGCTTCCAGAGCTCCCGCTTTGGCATTTTTCCAGCTCTTGCACGGTGACCTTCGTGTTCCAGCTCTCCTGTCTGCTTGACAATTGCCGTAAAATACCTTGTCCCCCTACAAGGAGCTGAAGTGCCAGCTGCTCGTATCAGGGAGAGTGAGCGCTTGGTTTTTGGGGGGAAACAGGAACAGGCCAGGCGCAGATCCTCACTTGCTGCCGAGGTGAAGGAGCGGCATTCAGGCAATTGGCTTTACAGGCCACCGGGCCTGAGGGGCCGCGCCTGTTGAAGAAGAGGCTGCTCGGCCTCTGCGTGAGCGAGGGCCGTCATGACCGGTCCCCTCCTCGAGCGAGGTGTGGCTGCTGCAGCTGCCCTCAGCTGGGCTGAACGCCCATCGGGTTGCCAAACCTTTAAGTCCAGCGGAGGCTTGTCTTTCACATCGGACAAAGCGGCAGCATCGGAACCAGATGGAGCGGGACGGAGGGAGAGGAAGGGTCCCCTGAAGATGCATGAGACGGTGGAGGGCCCACTCTACCTTTGTAGTGTTTTTTGGTCTGAATGTCACCAGACCAGCCACTCCAGTTTTGCACAAAGGTCAAACGGTCATTTAATTCCCTGGAAATCCCCTCCCCCTCCCAAGTGACGTCCCTTGTCTTAAATCGCTCTTAAATTTGGCCCCTGCCCGATCCGCCCCATGGAGGGGCCCTCAGTGGCTCTTGCCAGCCCGCCTCCCCGTGCAAAGGGCTTCGCAGCCCTGGTGGGATGAGCCATTCCACGCCGTCTGGGCTCCAGGAGGGACTCTGCCCTTGCGAGCTCATTGCAGTGGCACCACCGGCCTCGCAGGACCCTGCGGACCAGGTCCTTCTGGCGCAGGAGCCGTTGGGAGCAGAGCTGCGGTGGCCAGTCCTTGAAACGAGGCAGAGGGTGGCAGCACAGCCGGCGAGGTGGCTCCCCTTGCCTGCGCAGCCTCGATGCCTCCTCCAGGTTCTCGGTGAGCTGCAGGTCCTGGGGGAACCCACGCTGCCCCAGGTGCCTTGTCCTCTGTCCAGGGAAGTGGGCCTCCTCCCCGCACTCGGGGGGCCCCGGCACGTGGTGCCAGCAGCGGGCTCCCGTGTCATCCCAGAAAGTGCAGCACCTCCAGAGGGTCAAAATGGGACCGCCGCTCTTACAGATCCTGCCTGCCTCCACTCCACTCCACTTTGCTCTTGGGAGCATCTCTTGCTCTCCAGAGCGACTCTGGATGCCCTGGAGATCGCCGTGGTCTTATTCCCTGCGCCACGTGGCAGGGCTGTGGGTTTTATTCTCTGTGCTCATACCTGAGCAGCATTTTGGAGTTTCGTGCTGCAGAGGTCAAACAGCTTCCCCTCCAGACACAAATCCCGGTGCTGGCCAGAAGAAAAGAGCCTTCTGGGCAGGGCCTAGTGGCCCCTCTGAGCACTTGCAGGCCCCTCAATGGGCTTTCGTGCGGAAGCGTGTTCCGAAAGCGCTGTGACTTCTTGCAGTGGCCGGTGATCTCTCAAAGCACAGGGAAGGGCGCGGGATGGTATCCATCCCACATCCATTTAACTTGAAGGAAATGTATTTCTCAGATGGTCAGTAGATCTTTCCAGTTTGTGACTGTGACTTGTCTTCCCCAACCTGTTCTCCGCGAACCCCTCCGCTAAGGTCCGTATGTGGTGTGGGATTACAGGGCTGTTCGTTCAGACTCGAGATCTTCCGTGTCCCCAGGTGAATACCTGTTGGAGTCCATCAGGGGCACGGAAACCGTGTTGGCAGAGCAGTTAGCAGCGCCTTGGCCAGAAGAGGCTTCCTCGCTGCCCTCGTGCAAATCGAAGTGCCATGGAGAATCGCCGGCCTTCCACAACGGCCGGCGTGCCCGTATTCTCTCCCGGACGGAAGAGCTTCACTCCCCACAGCAAATGAGTGCGCTGGTGCTCGTCACGACACGCCAAGATGCTATTACTTCGCAATGGGCTGCATCTGAACATTGCTGCTGCAGAGTTTGTCTGTTGTGTACGTGGATGTCTAAATATGTATACATCTCTCTCTTGACGATCTGTGTATAAAATGGTTGTTTCTCGTGGGCGTATCTGGATTTCCAGTGTGCATGGCTTGTTCACGCATCCGTGTCACCGACTTGCATCTGTAAACCAAAATGTTTGCAAGAGAACCAAAACGTATTCCGGGGTGCAAATTCCTTTTCACATTTCTGCACTGCTGTGACATTTGTAAAAAAAAAAAGACTTGAAACTCGTTCCCACAAGGTGTGGACAGCTGCAGTCCTCAGTTTCTTCAAGCAGAAATAAAAGAGGTAGCTGGGTTTTCCCCCTCCCAGTGCTGTTTATCCACCAGGAAGGGAATTAGGTTTGAGGGAAGCAAAGACTTTGAGCCAAGTGGCTGCTGGTCGCAGGGCTGGGCTCGCAAGGCATGCGCCAAAAGAGGCCAGCGCCTTCCCGTCACAAACTGCTCCCGCGGACCCCCAGTGCCCAAGATGAGGCCTCGCTGCCAGACTAGTTCGCTTTGCAAGCGGCAGTGTAAATCCATTCACAGGGTGAAAGGGGTTGTGGAAACGGATTCTTTCAGGCTGTGGGTCCTGGTGCCGCCCGATAAAGGAGGCCGTGAACTCGCGGCTCGGCCCATGCACGTTGCGGGCACAGGCTGAGGTTCCTGACGTGACATCTGCCACTGCACATGTGGAAGCACGGAGCCCACTGAGTGCGGGCTGGATGGTTCAGGCAGCCTCACCTGGTGCCAGGTGGAAATTAATCCGGGCATATCCAGAAACCCAGCCTGGGTTTTCTAAAGGCAGGCTGCAGCCGCAGACGGAAGGGAATGCAAAGCTGTCCGGGACTCGGCTCCAAGCGCTCGTTGAGCTGGCAGTCTGGGGGAGGAAATGGGCACAACAGGTAGGAAACTATTTTGCTAAATATCCGTGCCAGCAGCTCTGCTGAAAGAAAAGCAGGAGAGCATGATGGCTGTTACTGTTACTCGGCATAACGAAGCGGCTTTTGTAGAGGGTGAGAGAGAGGGCTCTGACCCAGGGGGCTTGCAAGCTAGAAATAAGCCCCAACAAAGGCAATGGACGGTGTGATGGTCTTGATTGGCAGGACTTGGGCTAAATTGTAGGGTATGGCAAGCAGGGCTGTGGATCAAGGCCTCTCTTGAGCAACTGAGCTGCTGCAGGGGCTTTTTCTAATTTCTGATTCAAATGTAGTTTCCCAAAAGGTTATCTTTTATCTTGCACTTCCAGCAAAATAAATGCAGCAGCTCTGTCGGAATCAGGGAAGGGAGTTTCCAGTGCGGGTTTCGGCACCTTCAGGAAAGGCCCAAGAGCCAACGGGTGCAGTTGACCTGGGATTGGCTCCCTTAACCGTGATCAGGTTTGCAAAAGGTTAATTACAAGATACAGTGACTAAACAGAGGTGTGTGTCTATTAGTCCAAGACCATACATTATAGTTAGACCAATAGTTATGCAATAGTTATACAATAGTTGTATAACTATTACGAAATCACTATGCTCCAAAATCCCAAGAAAAGAGGGCAAAGAGATTTTGTTGGGTTTCTGGGAGATGTTGCCAGGCATCAGGACAGGACTATGCATGGGGCTAGCTCTCTTTGAGGAAGCGGCATTACATAGAATTTCCCATGCTCTGCTAAGATGGGGAAAACGGCTGCGTTTCGCTGAGGGAGCAAAGGTGGCATCAGTTGAGGTGCCCCTTTTTAACCCGAGAGGAGAGGAGAGGAGAGGAGAGGAGAGGAGAGGAGAGGAGGTGCTGCCCGGCTCAGGTCTGCCCTTAAATGCGACGGAGGATGAATTCTGTCTTCTCCTCCGCCCCCTGAACACACAGTCGGCTCATCTTGCAATTTAGGTGAAACCTTCACTTCTCTGAGAATCTGACGGGTTTGAAAAGCAGGCTCAGAGGAACCTGTGAAAATCGGATCCGTGGTCACGACCACGGTGCTTCGGGGCAGGACTTGGGGACAAATGGGGGCCTCTTGCGGGAAGAAGCAGGCCGGACCCCCGACAGCGGCAGCCCTGTCTTCCCCCGTTCTGCAATCGGCGCATGACCCTTGGAAGGGCAGGTGAGCAGAAAGAGGAGGCAGCGGGGGTGCTGTGAGGGCCTGAATTCTCCCGACGAGCAGCAGCGCTGAGTGGCCACATCAGGGATTAAGTTCGAAGGTGTGGAAGGTTAGCAAGGATTTGCTTCCAGTGTCAGGTAAGGCTGCAGTTCCCTGTGTCCTAGGACAGGCCCCCTTGAAACCACCGTTGCAGGAAGGAAGGTGGGCCCTGTCCCAGCAGCCACGGCCGTGAGCGGCACACCGCTCCGGAAGCACCTCCGAGCAGCCTGACCTTGGAGGGGGAGCCCTGCCTTCTCCGCCGGGGATCGTTCCCGTCTCCGGTTTTGCAGTCTCTGGCTGGGGCAACAGCCACATGGCCAAGGGCGTGGGGCTCTGCTTCTGCACGAGGGGCTTCTTTGCCATGCAGCCTTTCAAACCTCCCATGCCTGCCTTGAACCTCCAACGTCTCTCCGTTCCGCCCCCGTTCCTTCCCCTCTCAGCTGCCCCCGCCTCCTCCACACCCTGTGCTCAATCCCAGCGTCCTTGCAGGCCCCCAAATGCCCCCGTTTTAGGATTCTGCCCCGCAATATTCCAAGATCGGAGAGCTGGAGAACTTCAGAGAGCTCTAACACCGGGTCACACTACGCGTCCCTCTAGTCCAGCCTCCTGCCCCCCCAGTGGCCCAGTAGCCACCCCCATGTGACACCCCAAGCAGGGCCAGTGTGCAAGAGCCCCCCCCCCCATGTTCCCCAGCAACTGGTGTGCACAGGCAGACTGTTCTGAGGGCAGGGGGCGTCCAGCCACCTGGAGTAGAATCACAGACTCCCGGAACAAAGAGCAGCAGCCATCGGGTCCCAGCCCTGCTTGGGGCGGGACTGCAAGCTCCAGCATCCCCAGCAGAGGGCTGCCCAGATGCTTCTTGAATGCCTTCCGTGTCGGACAGCCCACCACCTCTCTAGGCCACTGGTCCCATTTTCCTGGCATCCGTCTGGGATGTGGCTCAGAGCAGCCTGAGCCCCTCCATCTGCGACCTGCACTCTGGGACGATCGGGACGGATCCAGGCCTTCCTCGCAGGGACGGCCTTCCCAGTGTTCGGGAAAAAGCTCCCTCCTTGTCTCGAGGCTGGACATGCCCGTTTCTCTCAATCCCCCTTCACGGGGCTTGCTTCCAGTCCCTGGATCACCCTGGCTCCCCTCTCTGGTCCCTTTCCAGGGGGAACCAGACGCAGCACCCCAGGTGCGCCTGACTGAGCGCCGCACGGAGGGGAACCATCCCCTCGCCTCACCTGGGAGCCACATTCTGTTACTCTCGCCCAAAATAGCCTTTGGACTGATATTCAGCTTGTGACCCCAGAAATCCCAAGATCCCCCTCACTAGGAGAGTCAAGCCCTGGACCCCCAGTGGCCCCCAGCAGCCCCCAGGACCCCTGCAGCAGGATGGGTGCGAGAGCTCCCAGCCTAAGCTCGCCAGCAAGTGGAGTGGGCAGGTGGCCGACTCTTGGGAAGGTGGGAGCTCGTGGCCAGCAAGGCCAGTGGCCACTGGTAGCCGCCTCCCTCGGGAATCCATCATGCTGCATCTGCCCCGGGAGGAAGCGGGGGGCAGAAAAGGGCTTTCTTGAGCACAGGGCATCCTCCAAAGAGCTGCCCCCCAGTCCCCCCCCCCCCCGATCAGGGCTGAGCTGAGAAACACTCTGAATTCTGAGGTTGGAAGAAGCATCCCAAAGGCGGGTTTGGAGGGAGAGGTTTATTCTGACATGCGGAAGGAAGCAGGAGCCTCAAGCAGTGGCCAGGGGAGACTCGCAGGTTCTTCGCATGTCCGGCGCCCCCAGACGGCCCCATTCTCGGGGGTTTCTATCCGAACCGTCTGAACAATCGGATTGTTCCAATGGCAATGCTCGGGCCGTGCTTCCGCAGGAACCTTTTGGCTCCTCGGAAGAACCTGCGCCAGCGACCTCGTGTGATGCGGCTCAGCTGGAGGGGGCAAGGGAGACGAGGCGTAAGCCAGCAGCGGGATCCGGCCAGGTCCCCACCGTGGCCAGTACGTCGCTCACAGCACCTTCCTGTCTGTCTTCCGCGGGACGTGAAGGAAGGATGGTGCATGTACACCCGCAACTCCGTCCTGCAGCCTTGGGGCTCCCTTGGCCCTCCCAGGCTCAGGGGCTTCAGGACAAGAAGGACCTAGCCTGGCCTTTATGCTGACCCCCAACGGTGACTTTTTGAAGTGAGGCTGCCCGCGTGGCCCTTTGCAGCTGCTCCTGCTCACGCGCTTCCCTTGGGGTCGCTCTCCCGGCCGCATGCCAGGGCAGGGCGATTCCCCCCCCCGACCCCCCAGGCGCGAGTGTCAAGCCGGGCCCCCTTTCCCTTCCAAAGGGCAGAGACTGGGGGGGTGGGGGTCCACTGGCGCTGCAGGCGGATGTTCCAGCTCTTCACGCGAGCAGGGAGAGGGGGGGGACCCGTGCGCAGGAGCAGGCCCCCGGCGTACATTTCGGTGCACCAGGAAGCCGCTCTGCACATGCTTGGAGGCAGCTCAACAAGAAGCGCCAGAGTTCCACGCGAGGAAGTCTGGCGACTCCCCGTTCGTACACAACCATCTCAAAGGGGGCAGTCTGTTGGGGTCCATCTACCCCAGACCGGACTTCCCCAGAACCGGCCCCCTGGGCTCCCCAAGGGTGTCCCTCTGCAGTGCCCCCCACCCCCCAGCCTCAGTGCTGAGCCTCCCCCACCCCAATCGCCGCAGGGGAAGCCAGAAGGGGCCCACCTCTTGGTCAACATCCTCGCACTGGACCATGAGGGTCGGTGGCTGCTGCTGCGGCGAGTAGAATCCGGAGCAGTCCCGGTCCACCTGCCCGGGGCAGAAAGAGCGGTCGGTGGGGGGGGAGGGGAGAGCCCAGGACACCCCCCCGCCCAGGGTCCTCCTTCTGGCAGGGGACCTGGACTAGGAGGTCCGAGAGCCAAGGGGGGGCGCGGGGCGAGTCACGGCCCCCAGCCTCGCCGACCTCACAGGGCTGTTCTTGTGGGGACATGCCTGAGAGCCAAGGGCTGGGGGACACAGCAGGGCAGTGCTGGCCGCCCCGGGGCAGGGGGGCTCCTGGGGGGCTTACCCCGTCGGGTTTGTAGTCGCACTGGCTGAGGTCGGCCTTCTCCAGCGGGCGGCACACGGTCTCCTTGATGGAGAATCTCAGCGCCTGGGTGGTTCCGTTGGAAGGATCCTGTGGGAAGAGGCAGCAAAGGGGACATGGAGGGGAGGGGAGGGGAGGGGAGGGGAGGAGTCTGGGGCTCCCCTTCTGGATCCGGGCCTTTGCAAGAGCACCCTGCTGCACCCTCTGGGGGTGTGCTCACCCTGGTCTGTATGTCACAGGGACTAGAGCCTTGCCTGGCATCTGCGCGCAGCCTACATGCGACAGACGCGCTTTCCCCACACGCTGCATCAGGCAGGCGGAAATCTGTGGGTGGAGGTTCGTCTGCCAGGCACGTCGCTCAGAGAAGGGTCCCTTCCTCCCTGGAGCATGGAGGGGTCCCGGGCCCCTCAGCGCCTCCTTTCCTGCCCTTGGGCTCCTATGGCAGCTCTGGCTGGAAGCCCACGAATCGCTCCAGGGAACCCCGAGGACGTGGAGCGACCCGTGCTGAGCGCCCCTGCGCTCCGTGCTGCCCAAACAGACCGGCCAGGATGCTCACAGGGGTCCCAGCAGCTTTTCCCCAGCTGGCGTGCTGCAGGTGTTTCGGACTCCCCTCCCATCAGTCCCAGCCAGCATGGCCAATGGCCGGGGATGGCAAGGGCTGGAGCAGTGGGGGGGGGGACCATGACTGTGACCTCAGCAGCGAGAGCAGGGCACTGGGGCCCCCCAAGTGCAAGAGGGTGCCCCCCATTGGGTGCCCCCCATTGACATCCCCCTTGGCATGTCCCCCATTGACATCCCCCTTGGCATGTCCCCCCACCAATTCTAAGCTGCAGCTGAGGCAAGAGCCAAGCAGGGCAGGAAGCCTGGGTTCAAATCCCCCCCCACCAGCTCCTCTGGGGGCAGCAGCGTGGTTTCAGTCACATCGCAGGGTTGGCGGCAGGAGTGCCTCGCTTTGTTGGGCTTCTAGGAAACGGTTACAGAGCAAGGAGGCCGGGATTCCCCTCCACGGCCCCCTGTCTTGGGGGGGGGGCGAGGATGGTGCTCCCCCCGTCCTGAGCCCTTGGGGAGGGGGAGCTTCAAACAGGCACAGTGCCAAGCAGGAAGAGCATGTGCCCGGGGCAAGACCCCCTGCCCAGAGCACGGGGGGAGCCTGGCGTGAGCACGGGGAAGCTTCCCCCCTGGGAAACGCTCCACGTGTGGGGCCAACGCCTGCGAGGACCCCCGTGCGCCACTCACCCAGTCCGGCTGGGGCTCGGCCTCCAGCAGGCGGAAGGCGTACTCGGGCTTCTGCTGCTGGTTGTAGGTGTCGACGGCCGCGGCGATCACCTGGTCGTAGCTGCTCGGGGGGGCTTCAGAGGGGGCTGCCCCCACCGTCCCGAGGAGCAGCAGCAGCAGCAGCAGGGCCCGGCGGCTGGCCATCCTCTTCCTTGGCCGCGTCTCGGGGGTTCCAGCTCGGATCGACTGGGGGTACAGCTGCTGCTGGGCGCCTGCCTTTATAGCCCCTCCCCTGGATCCCCCACCCCCCATGGGCCAACTGCCCCGTTGGCCACAGGTGGTTTTCGCTTCCCCTTGTAGGAAATGTCTGTTGTGGGTCCAACAACCTGGGGGACATCGGTTGGATGTGGGGAGAGGAACTGCCAAAGTCCGCTTGCGCCACGGCCCAGGCGCGCTGCCCCGAACGGCACTCGGGGGTTGCGGCGCGTGAGGCAAGCGGCCCCTTCTTGCTGGATCACGGACGGCGTTCAACTGGCATCTTTCCCCACAAGCTGCGTCTGCAGGGAATTCCAGCTGCAGGGGGGCAAGAGGAACCCGATGGCGAAATCAAGACGTGCACAGCAGGAAAAGCTGTTTGTTGAGCCGCAAAGTCATGGCTGACCTTGGAGGGGGAGCCCTGCCTTCTCCGCCAGGGATCGTTCCCGTCTCCGGTTTTGCAGTCTCTGGCTGGGGCAACAGCCACGTGGCCAAGGGCGTGGGGCTCTGCTTTTGCACGAGGGGCTTCCTTGCTGAGCAGCCTTTCAACCCCCCCCCCCAGTAGTTTCACCAGTGAGAGCAGCCACACGGCACCCCGATTCCCGTCCCAAGGGTTGTCCCCTGGCCCTGGCCCTCCGGCTCGCCACGGCCCGTGCTGCGCCGTGCCGCGCCGTGCTTTTTACTGTGCCGTGGCCACGTCCCTTTCGAGAGCAGGCGGCTTAGTAGAAGAGCAGCCTTGCTCCACGGCTAGAAACGCCCCCCCGGAGCCTCTGTGTTTGAGGCGAGAGGCTCTGGCTCTCCTAGCCCAGCCTCCCCAGCATGGTGCGCTCCAGAAGCCTGCCATCTTCCACTTCCAGCAGGGCTGTTCTGGCTGGGGATGATGGGAGCCGCAGCCCAGCACATGCGGGGGGCACCAGGTTGGACAAGGCTGGCCCATCTCTCTGCTGTTCATTCGTGTATGTGTGCAGCCCTGCACTAGGGCGTTTTTGTAAACCTGAGGGAACCTCTGCCCCCCAGGCCTTTGGGAGCCCCCCCAGTAAAGCGCCCCTCACAATTCTCTCAGCCCGTGTCCTCAGCCCGAGGACGAGGGAGGGCCCCTTGTGCCGCTGTCTCCCTGGACTGGCCGCACAGCGGTCTTTCCACATTGTGCCCTTCAAATAGATGCCCATCTTGATGCTTTGTTGGTGTTGTTAGTTGTGAAGTCGTGCCGACCCATCACGACCCCATGGACAACACTCCTCCAGGCCTTCCTGTCCTCCACCATCCCCGGAGTCCAGCCAAGCCCACACCCACCGCCCCAGGGACCCCATCCGGCCACCTCACACGACTCACTTACCCTAATTCTGAGACAGAGGACGGTGGCGTCCTGCCGTTTGGTCAGATCCAGCACGGGGACAGTGCTGCATGTACCAGGTCAGAGTACTGCAACTCCCACTGGCCGCCCAAACAGGTTTGGGGATGATGGGATTGTTGCTCAGTTCATCTGAAGGGCCCCAGGTTGGGGAAGAATCAGCCAAAATGTTGCCCCCAGTGGTGCGGTGGGGCTTTGGGAAGGGGTCGCCCTGGTGGCCCACAGAGCCAGGGAAACTCCGCAAGATGCGTGTCCATCCATATGAGTCAGACATTGTTGTTGTTGTTAGTCACGAAGCCATGTCTGACCCATCGTGACCCCATGGACAACACTCCTCCAGGCCCCCCTGTCCTCCACCATCCCCGGAGCCCACCCAAGCTCACACCAACCGCTTCTGTGACTCCATCCAGCCCCCTCATCCTCTGCCGTCCCCTCCTTCTTTTGCCCTCAACTGTTCCCAGCATCAGGCTCTTCTCCAGGGAGTCCTTCCTTCTCATCAGGGGCCAAAGTATTTGTGTTTCATCTTCAGGATCTGGCCTTCTAAAGAGCAGTCAGGGTTGATCTCCTCTAGGACTGACCGGTTTGATCGCCTTGCGGTCCAAGGGACTCACAGAGTCTCCTCCAGCACCACAACTCAAAGGCCTCAATCCTTCGGTGCTCAGTCTTCCTTATTGTCCAGCTTTCACAGCCATACGTTGCAACTGGGAAAACCAGAGCCTTGGCTAGACGCACTTTTGTTGGCAGGGTGATGTCTCCCTTTTTCTTTTTTGATGCTTTAGTGCGATCTTAAATGAACAAAGACAATTAGATTTTAAGGATCAAGGCAGCCCTGCAGCCGCTGTTGCTGCGTTGTGCAAACCCAGTAGCCATGGGTTATGTGAGGGGCTAAATAACCTTCCCTCCATAGACCAGGGGCTCCTTCGAGTGTGTGGATTGCAGGAAGTTCTGGATGGTCCTGGAAGAAACGGGGGTGGCTCAGTCCTCAGTTGTCCCGATGGGTAACCCACACTGTGGACAAGAAACTCCTCTGAGGACAGATTGGCGGAAGATGTGCAGGAAGTCTAAGATGGGCAGATGGGCACCACGTGGGCGGCAGAAAGCAGCAGTGACTCGAAACAGCTCTTGGTGGGAGCAAAAGAAGAAAATGCCAAAGCAGGACCTGCTGCTGAACATTAAGTAAACAAAAACCGTCATTCCGGCAGAATTATGCAACTTTCAAGCCAACCATGGAGAAATCGAAATTGGGAAAGAATTTTTGCCGGCTGCGGCTCAGTTCAAAGGGAGACTGTGGCCAAGAAGTTCGAGGAAGGCCGAGACTCGGAAGGGCAGCAATGACGTCCATCAAGGGCATGGACATTCCCTGGAGACGGAGTCCAAGACCACCCACAGGGTTTTATTCCCGATCACGAAGGATGGCTGGGAAGGGGAAGAAAGAAGACTGAAGAAAAAAGGATGGGTTCAAACCACGGTCCAGGAGGGGAGCTTTGCAAATGCTGACAGAAAGACAAAGATTGGGCCCTAGATCAAATCAAGGCAGAGCTCGCCCTAGAAGCAAAACGGACAAAACTGAGATTGTTGCACTTTGGGGACACCATGAGAAGTCAAAGCATCCTGGAGAAGACCCCCATGCTAAGGCTAGTCAGAGGAGGAGGAGGTATAAGATGAATCACTTCTATAAGGATTTTATTTATTTATTTAACTTGCATCTATTGGGAAAATTTAGATAAATAAATCCTGGGAGAAAAGGGTTGCTTATATGTGCCTTTGTGTTATAAAATCAAACCTGCACCCCTTTCTCAGAAAGCACCAGAATTCCAAGCCAGGTGACTGTTTAGTGTTGCTGTTGCCTTAAGAAGAGGGAATTTTTGGCTGGACTGAGAAGCTGCTGGAGGCGAACACTTATCAGTGGGGAAATACCAGTGTTCAGACCACTGAGACAAACACATTCGTTTGTTCCTGAATGGACCCATTTAATCATCTAGGTAAGCAGAGGCATTATCGTTAGTGCCTGCAGGAACTGAGGAACTGAGCAATAAAGCCACAGAGGTTCAAATGTTTGATCTTCCCCACAGATGCGAATGTTTATTCCTCGCAAATTGAAAGGCAAGATTCTGTCATATGCCACCCCAGTCACTGTAGTCTCTCGGCAGCTTGAGACACGAAGTTGAGGACAAGACATTTTGCAGGGTGCGCCTTCATAGGGTCACCGTAAGTCAGAGATCACTTGACAACACATAACAGCACCAACAACACTCAATCTGAATTAACACATATGAAGTCTACCTTTAAAACTGAATCAATGGCTCTGCGACTGGGCTATCATAAAGAGCCTAGACAAGCTATGGTGATAAAGGCACCATCCTACAGCTCCCAGCATGCACAGGAATGTACCTAAAGTTACCTATTGGGAGCTCATTAGTCCCCATATACCCCACCTTTCTTCTCTTCAAGCAACTCAAGGCAGCCTACAGGGGTCTCCTCTCAATTTTATCCTCACCACAACAACCCTGTAAGGTAGGCTAGGCTAGGCTGAGAGTCTGTGACTGGCTGAAAGTCACCCATCAAGCTCTGTGGCTGAGTGGGGCCTAGAACCAGGGTCTCTTGGGTCCCAGCCCAACACTTTAACCACTAGGCCATACTGCCTCGCTTGTGGTCTTGATCTAGGGATAAGCCACATCAGCGCAGACACAAACAGTCCTGGCTTCAGGAAATGTGTAAAATAAAAATAAAATAAATAAAAATGCCATCTTGTGGATCATTCGGAAGGGCATCTTCCTGCAAGGGCAAACACGTTTACCATCACCTATTTGCGTGCTGCTTCCCAACCCCTATGCTACATTTTTTCCCAGTTCTCACATTGCAAAAGTTCCCAGAAACAAGGGGATTTTTTGGCTCCTCTGCAGCTCTCTTCTGCCCTGAAGCTGCAAGCCATCTCGGGCCTTTAGGGGCCTTGAATAATTAGAAAAACATTCTGCACAGTCACTGGAGGTCATGAGGAACTGCAGTGCTTCGGGAGCAGGGGGCGGCTTGCAGGGACACGTCCCCCCGCAGGAGCAGGAGCGAAAGAGAAAGTGGCCATTCCAGTAACATAGGATGCTCGTTGAAGTGGAAAACTCTTGTGCTCCGACCTTGGGGAATTTTGCAATCCCTTGTTTTCAAGTGGCCTTTGTTCTTCGGCTTAAGCGGCAGGGCATTAAAGTAACCCACCCTGTTAGAAGAAATGCCCAACATAGGCCTAGAGGCCCGACTTCACAGGCACCCCGTGCATGCACAGAGTGCTGCCTGCCCCGCCCCCTTGCCTAGCCCCTCAACTGAGGACTGCAGAGGGCCAGGAGCCAAGAGCTCTGAGGCTGGATCAGGCCACTGAGCCACGGGGACAAGCCGCCCTCACTAACGGGGTCCGCGAGGCCTTCAACGCCATCCAGGTGGGCAGCCACCCCTGCACCTGGGGAGGAGAATCCTGGGCTTAACCAGGTGAAGGCGGCCCTCCTTTTCCCCATCCGGAACCTCCCTCCCTGCAGCTTCCCGGGATGACCCCACCAGATCCTCTTATCACCCCCACTTTCTCCGGACCAGACCGCGCATCTCTTGCGCATCCTTTATCCTGCCTCCTCTTCCTCGCCTTTTCTCTAACACAAAACATCCCCGTTTTTACTGTTCCCCTTGATGAGCCGGCAAATACGGAGCTGGTAATCGGGTCTAGAAGTGTCCATACTGGAGGGGGTGCCAGGACCTGAAGTCCGGAGGATCTGAAGGGCGTCAGGGCCCAATCGGACCATCGCAGCCGGCTGAGCCCTGGGGGGCTCCGTGAAGGCTGCAGGCGGCACCTGCCTTCTTTGACCCAGACGACCGCGGGGCAGCTTTTTGTTAAGCTTGGCTTTTTCTTGATCTTCGCTCACAAAAAGGCAGTGGCAAGATTTACACCGCTTCACACTGAGATCTTGTTTTTTACCCTGGCTGTCCTTGAATCCTTAACATTTTGCATTTTTCCAAGACTAGGAGGCCCATTTCATTGCAGCTCATTTGCATGTTTTGGGACAGGAATACATACTGTATATATCGCTGTCATAAAACATCCGTTATCCTATCTAAAGATTTCCTGAAACAGAACTAAAAGTAAGCTAAACTTCCTAAGCTTTTTGCTAACTTGTTAAATTTGCTTATTTTTAAAAAGAGTCGTGTTACATAAAACAGATATGGATGAAATAGGCCTTTTTTCAAGAAAGGATCTCCCTTTAAAATTCCCATGGATAGCACAGAGTGGATTTCAGTGGATTTCCCACTTGCTTTCTGGGGCTGATGGGATTTGGAGTCCAAGACACAAGGAAAGCACCTGCTTGTAAAGTGCTGCTTTAGATCTTGGCTATGACTTCCACGGCGTAATATGGGGGGTTCTTTTCAGTAGATTCTTCTTTGGCCTGCGGAGTATCCTGTGGTCCGTGAGGTGCCCACTGTCTTGCTTGGGTGGCCCCTCTCGCCCACCAACTCCGATATTTTGCACGGTAAAATTCAGAAAATGTGAGCATGGAGAGAAATGAACTGCATTGGGCAGAGAGAAAAAAAATACAGCATCGGCATGTGAAAACAAAACAAAAAGCTGCTTTCTTGGTAGGTTTGAATAGGGAGCTTTTGAAGTTAACATTCCCAAACTGAGAAGAAGTCGGAAGAGTTGCCTGCACCCTTCTATATACCATTTTTCAAGGGATCAGCTGAAACCCTCCCATGCATCTTGCTCATTTACTGCCAATAATTTTTGGCTGCTTTTTTTTTTTCTCTTTTGCTTTTGCTACCATGTTGATTCAGCTGTATAAATATGCCTTCCCAAGAAGATCTGGATTCAGAACATAAGGAATCTTTCTTTCTTCCTTGTATCTGCTCATACATAGGAAATCGAAAGCTATGCGTGCTCTCCCAGCGTTGCAGCGAGATGCCGAGTGATCTGAGCGCCCTTTCCAGAGGATGTGGCCTTTGCCAAGCTGAGCAAGCTCAGACTCCAACCCTTCTCCTTGGCAGGCTTTCTGTGCAGTGAATAAAAAGCTACGACAGAGTTTTCTTGCTCAGGCAGCCGAGTGGATCGACTATGGAGCTGTTCTTCTTGGGAGCCACGTTGCTGATGCTTGGAGTTCCCGGGGCAACTTCTCCACCACTCGATGCTCCTTCAGCCCTCTTGCCCCGCGATGTCGCCCGGATGGCCGTCGAGGACTTCAACCAAGAAGCTGAAGGCCAGGCAGTTTTCAGACTCCTGAAGCTCAAACACACCCACAAAGTGGTAAATATCCTGATGGGATTTGGAGTCAGTGTAAACGATCTCACAGCGATTTCTGGCAGGTCCGATTGTGTTCGGTTAATGGCTTTTCGGGGCCAGCAGATACCTCGGCTGTTTCTAAGGATTATGTTCATTTCTTTTCTGGAAAATGCAAGCAGTTTTAGGAAGCAGTTCCTGGGAACCTAGCTAGCTTGCCCTGCCAAAAAGTTACTGGGAATTGAGCTCTCTTTCACTCCTTAACAGATGTTCTTTTCCTGGAAAGAAAACGATGGGAGAAGCAGTAGGAAAAGGTGGGAGAGTTACAGGTAGAAGATAGTGATGTCTAAACTCCTGTAAATCTTTGTGAACAAGTGGCGGTCTTGCCTGGAAGCATCCGCAGATGAGATTAGGCTGGGCAGGGGAGGGCTTCGTTAAAACCCGGTGGGGGAGCTCTAACCACTGGGCATTCCTGTTGTCTGCCTGTGCCGTTTCCCCACAGAACCATGTCTGAAGGCATAGACTCATGACTCAGGGCAGATCCTGTGCTTCTGAGCAGCTGCGGTCCACAAATGCTTGTAGCATAACCAGTCTGTTAGTCTTTAAGGTGCTGTGGGACTCTTAGGACACCCCCCCCCCCAAATGTTGGGCTGGATACTGCTCTGCCTTCTGTGGGTGGAAAGGGCAGGAGGAAGGGGGCCGTGGGGAGGGGGGGTTCTGCCCAATTTTGTAGGAGCCTCTGCTCAGATCTCCCCATTTAGTGTGGTCCCCCAAATCTCTGGGCAGCATTTTGCTTGATTCTTTTATTTATTTTGGGGGGCAAGGAGGGACTGTCATAAGAAAGAGGGCATGGGGGGTCCACATCCAGCTTGCAGCTGATCTCACGTAAATCGGGATCCAGCCCTTTGTATGTGCGTACTCCAAAAAGCCTCAGTGACCCCCTTCTGGAGCAACCAAACCGTGGGGGTCTCCTGGGGCTTATTCATCGATTAGATTCCTGCCCCGCCTGTTTTCTTACAAAGGGCTCAGAGCGGCTCACGTCGTTCTCCTCCTGCTCTCCTTCTTATCCCCACAACAACAGCCCTGTGAGGTAGGCTGGGCCGAGAGTCTGCGACTGGCCCAAAGTCACCAGTGGGCTCTGTGGCTGAGCGGGGACCCCCCACCCCCCGCCGCCCTGGGCAATCCTCACGGGGAGACGGCATGGAGGGCTCAGCTTGTGCTCATCCCATTGAAATGCGGGATGCGGACACAGCATTTGGCAGAGGTTCTCAGCCAGAGGGAGAGATCCCCACCTGGACAGGTTCGCACCTGGCACCCTCCAGGCGCCAAAGCGTCTTGCCGCGGCAAGGAGGGCGGCTTAGCTTGTTGCCACAAAAATGAGGACGAGTCCCAGAAAGCCAAAAACCGAACCCTGATAAATCTGTTAATTCTTAAATGCCGCAAGAGATCCTTTCCCTGTGGGTTTTGGGACCGGTTTTGTTGCCTGGGCTTGAACTCGGCTTTTTACGTCCCCCTGCAACCGTTTTGCCTCGCCCTGTTCTAGAAAGTGTGAAACTTTTGTCTTACTGGCCGACTAGACGCTCACCAGCTCGCACCTCCTCGGTTGCCAAAAACGTCCTGAACGGTTCTGAAGAGGGTTAGGAGAGGCCCGGTCGGGGAAGGCGTCTGTGCTTGGCCATCCGGTGTGCAAAAGAGAATTCCCTTCTGCGCTCTTTTGCATTCTCGGCAAAAAAGACTGGAGAGGAAGATCGCGTGTCCTCGGGGGCGTCTTTGCCCCCTCCTCCCAGTCGCTCACTGCCTTCCTTGCCAGGAGCCCTGGGCTGCTAAGGACTCATAGGCCAAGCAATGCAGTGTATCGCTCTCGGCCCAGCCTACCTCGCAGGGTTGTTGTTATGGGATAAAATGGAGCTAAGGAAAGCCGCCCTGGGCTCCTCCCAAGAGGAAAAGGGAAAAAGAGGATATAGATGTAAGTCGTCATAATAATAGGGACTGCAGGTGGCGCAGGGGCTTAAACCGCTGTGCTGCTGGGCCGGTAGATTGAAAGGTCACCAGTTCGAATCTGCACAACGGGGTGAGTTCCTGTTGCTCCGTCCCAGCACCTGCCAACCTTGCAGCTCGAAAGCCTGCAAATGCAGGTAGATGAAAAGGTGCCACTTCAGTGGGCAGGTAACAGCGTTCTGTGCACCTTGGTGTTTAGCCATGCCGGCCACACGACCACGGAGACTGTCTGCGGACAAGCGCTGGCTCCCTCGGCCGGGAAACGGAGATGAGCATCGCCCCCGAGAGTCAGGCATGACTGGACTTCAGGTCAAGGGGAAACCTTTACCTTTACCTTAATCATAATAATATATGAACACCATTAAATGGGGAAGTCTAACATTAGAACTGCACAATAGAATCGAATCCAACCATGGCTACGGTATCAGAAAACAGAAAAAAAGGTTTGCTGATCTCCCCCAAAGGATGTCCAAAGAAATATGTCTAACCGCCATCAGAGACCCCTGAATCACTACTGGAACAAATCCCCTAATTTGGGTGCCACTCCCAAGAAGGCCCGTCCATCTTCCTCCTGCAATCCTCAAGGTCAACCCCGAAGGGGTGGTCCTTGGAAGCAGTTGAGGGGTGTGTTCCAGTGGGGATACGGTGGCCACTGTGGGGCATGGCTTGGTTCCTGCGCTTGTCCGTGGGCGCAGCAGGCGCGAGTTCACCTGAGGCTTTTTTCCGTGCTGTAAAGGTGAGGTGGGTTTCCTCGTCTGGATTTCTCCTTCCTCGTGAGAGTTTTACTGCCATCTTCGGCATGGGACTGATTTGGCCGGGGCTACGGGGACTTGCTTTTGTTCACAAGAAAGCATCCAGTGCAGCCCGATCTGCTATTTCTTGCGTAAGATTCTGCTTTTAAATTTTCAAAAGCTGAAACCGTTCCTCTCTTTTAATCTTTAAAGCAAGCCTAGGACAGACCGGCCTATTGCCAAAATGCTTTTGCAATGGCAAAACGACTATGCATTGAAGACTTTGCATTGAAGGAGTGGGGGGCAAAGAACCCCGTGCCCACCCTTTACTGGGAAGGAGAGAATCCCTGTTTCCCACACACAAGATCCCTTCTGCAGCCCCAAGACCTTCCAGCACAGTTGCGGAGTCCTTTCTGTGGCGGCACCCACCGTCGCAGAAAACCATTTTCCTGTTTTTACTTTTAAACGTACTTCATTATATAAAGCTATTCTACTCTTCTACAGCATAAAGGCACTTATTCCCCAGTAAGCACAAGGAGGCGTTTATGCCCGCAAGAGGATCATGTGCTTTCCGTGAGTCTGGGATGCAAACGGGCGTGTTCAGACCCCGTGGCTGTGTGTGTCGAAAGATCTGGGCCGGCAACCTGTCTTTTGCTTTGCATTAAAAAAAAAAAAATAACCGGAATGTACAACCAGCCGTTGCGCATGGGATGGCGACCGTGGGACAAGGCGGGGGAGGGAAGGGAGGAGTGCTAGGTGCGGACTTCACAGCGGAAGGAGAGCGCCTCGCTGCTGAGGACTGCCCCCGCCCAGAAAGGCCACTCGAGGTGCCGTCCTGGGTTGTTCTTTCTGTCCCAGCAGGCGGAGGATTGCACCCTAAGTCCCGCAGCCACGGTGCAAACTCTCGAGCTGCCTGAAGCGAGAGAGAGACGGAGGGAGAGCCCCACCAGGTCACGAGCCCCCCCACCTCCTCCTCCTCCCCATCATTGCCTTCTGCTCCCCATCTGTACCCACGCCGCCACCCTGTCTCACATCACGCACCCACACACGGATGGGGGAAGCAGCCAGCACGGCTTACCGGAGGGCTGGCGCGACTGAAATGCCGGCTCTGCGGGGGCCCTTCCTCGGCCGTGCCGGGAGACGGCACAGCTGGCAAAAGCCGCAGGAGGAAGGGGGCTTCTGTCTCCGGGTGCAAGCGCTGATGGTGCTGCCAGAAGCAGGCCCTCCTCCGGAGGGGGCAGCAAGCGGCGCGATCCCCCACTGCGGCTTGCCATGGGTGCGTTGCCCTGCTTTGTGGAGGGGCTGGCCCCAACGTCCCGGATGGACAGACGGACAGCTGCCGGCAGCCTGGCTTGGCTGTACCCCCGTTGCTTTGGCTTCTCCCGGCATTCCTCCCCTTCCTCATTCCAGGGTCCAGCCACGGATGGCCACCCTGTTTTGTAAGCTCATTGGAACAGGGACCACCACCCCCCGCCACCCGCTCATGCCATTGTGGGTGTACTCCTGACTTTTCCTTTGCTTGCCTCCGTCCCAAAGAAATTCCGCTGGGGCTTCCACTTCAGCCTGAACTTCACCATCAAGGAGACCCACTGCCGCAAATCGGACAATTACAGGATCGAAAACTGCCGATACAAGATAAAGGGGGTGAGTCCCTTGGAGGAGCCAAGCCGCACGGGGAGCCGGTCCCTTCGCGGGGAGCAAAGTGAAAGGCCAGCCTCAGGAGGGCGTCCAGGCCAAGCGTCTGCAGCCCTTCAATCCAGAGACTAGTTTTGGGATGCAGGAACTCAGGATCAGGAGCCAAATCCTGCCCCCTGGGGCCCCAGATAACCACACACCTCTTTTGCCTAACCGCCCTCGCCAGCTCGTTCCCCATTCCCATGTGGTGGCACTGCTTCCTTTCCAGAAAGCTGGAATGCCCCCAACCACGCGGCTTCTGGCAGTTAGAGCATCGTGCTAAAAGAGGCGAATGCTCCGCCTATTGCAGCTCTGCCCCGGAATCTGGCTGTCCAGCTCAGATCTCCAGATCCCTGCAGGACAAGAGCGATCCAGCCTCATGATGATAAAATCAGTCAAGATTAAGATACCATGACTAAGGATCAGTGTTAATCGGAGTCCACACCCGTCGTCAGCACATGTGTCAATGCGCCCATGGTTGCTGGCTGCTTTGGCAAGCGAGATCCCCACGGGGGCGGCAAGCCACGGAGGGTCTTTTGGGGATCCAGTCACACTGGCCAATGGCTGGCACTGTCTGGGCAGTTTACAGAGATTAAAATCTTTAAAAATACAGTATAAAACCCACGTGCATAGAGACATAGGAGTATATTGCAGAGAGAGATGTATATCTAACAGCGATTTTGAAATATCAGCAAGAAAAATGCAAGACCCAATCCAGGGCTCATCTCTTGCCAAATGTGGGACAGAAGGTTCTCTGCCGGCACGAACAAGCAAAACCGCTCATGCCAGATGGGCCTCGGTCTTCCTGGATCTTTGTCCGATCTGTTATTGCGAGATATCCTGCCTCTGAATGGGAGACCTGCTTCCAGCCAGAGTACGGGCTCAGTGTGGCTTGTTGTTCTTCACTGGTTGTTGAGTTGTTGGTTGTTATGTTCTGTGAACCCAGCCAAGCTGACAAACAGTGCTTTGGGAAGTATGAACCAACCATAGTTCACAACCCAGCAAGAAACCATGAATTTTCCTATAATCCTCACTAGTCAGACCTCCCCTGGAATCCTGTGTCCAGTTCTGGCACCAAGATTTAAGGAAGATGCAGGAAAATTGGAAAGGGTCCATCGGAGGGCAACAGAAATGATCCAGGGTTTGTAAATGCTGCCCTGTGAGGAGGGACTGAGGGAACTGGGCATGTTCAGCCTTGAGAAGAGAAGACGGAGGGGGGACATGAGCTCCCTCTAGAAGGACCTCGAAGGCTGCCACAAAGAGGAAGGCCAAGATCTCTTCCTGCTGATGCGAGTGCAGGACACGGAATAATCCGTTCCAGTTGCGACAACCCAGATTCAGGCTGGACATCAGGAAAAGCTTCCTCACTGTCAGAGCAAGATGGCAGTGGGACCAGCTGCCTGGGGAGGTGGGGGGCTCTCCCACACTGGGGACATTCAAAAGGAAACTGGGCAGCCCTCTGAGTGGGGTGGTGTGACTTGGTGTCCTGCAACAGCAGGGGGTGGACCCCATGGCCTTCATGGCCCCTTCCAATTCTATGATTCCATGAAACCATGGTTTGTTAGCATGGCTGGGTTCACACGATATAACAACCCACGATTCAGCATCACTTGCGGAACCCACTCTCAACCTGTACCCTGGCTTATGCATTGTGTGAACCCAGCTAGCGTCCCTTCTGTTAACCTATTGCGGAGGTCACGATTTGGCCTGTGCCCCCGTCTCTGCTGAGACACACCTTGAAAGGGAGGAATGAACTCTGTGACGAGGGGGAGAACAGGCCTTATTCTCTGGCCGTCCGGCAAATCCAGGAGGTCCAGTGGAAAGGGAACTCCAAGGGTGGGGAAGGGGATGTGTGGCCTAGTGGCTCCGGTTTAATCTTGATTCATTCTTTTCCTCCGCAGTCTATGCAGGATTGCTCTGCTCACGTGTCCGTGCTGAACTTCATGCCGGACTCTCCACTCACCTCCATGAAGTGTCGTCCCTCGCAGGTGAGCCGGCTTCTCTAAGGCCTCCCAGACTTTCAACTGGGCATGTGAGCCAGTGCTTCCACCTTTGCTGACTCGCTCCCCTGTTTGGTTTTGTGGATGCAAGAAATTCAACAGGTGAATCCAGTCAGTGTATCTGCACATGTCCAAAGCTGCATTGCTGGAGTTCTACCCGTGTGACTGCTGCCTACTTGCATGGGAAGCTGCTACCACAAAGATCGTGCCGCAGGAGCAGGAACAGGGCCCCAAACACCCCACCTGGGACCCCGACCACAGCAAGGGCTACGATGTGAAGCCCCCCTCCACTTTCCTGCACCGCGGTCCTGATTTGGCGGAAACCCTTTCCGTCGGCTATTTATAGCTTAAAATCCCAAGGTTAAAGATGTGAGCTGCGGGGGCTCCAGTTTGGCCGACACAATACGTAACTGGCTGTTCCTGCAGTGACTACCTAAGCTGCAGTTCCAGTCGAACCCGCCGGTGGGCGAACTTCAGCAGGACTAGAAACATGTTCCAGATCTGAATGGAAGAAGCCCAAAGTGGCCTTGGAATGCACATTGGGGTGGGAGGGTCATTTCCTGCCAGAAAAAAGCACTGGCAGCTTTCCCCAGGCCGGTGATCTGCAGAAGGGTTGGACAGCCTGCTGGCTCAGACTGATGATGGGAGTTGTAGTCGGACATATCTAAAGGGCACCAGGGAAGGGAAATGCAGATGAGAGGCTGGCAAAATGTTGCAGCATGGGGCATTCTTGTTCAGGGTGCCGGCCAGTGAACGGCGCCCTTTTCCAGGATGGTCCCTTCGCATGTATGTTAACTGGGAGGCTGCAGTGGATTAAGCACATGCATGCTTCATGCTCACAGAAAAACCCGCACCCGCAAATATGTGCGGAATTCACATTGTTTCTGTAGAGGACAGATAGCTATAACGTTTTAAAGGGAGACAAAGTGAATTTTGGTGACAGATCACGTAATTAATTCGGGGAAGGAAGTATCGCAGTGTTTGGATAAAGGCCTACTGAGGAAATCAGACTAAAGATTTTCTGCATTAACCATCCCTGTCTAGGATGTTTTGGCTCAGAGTGGAATCCAAGCTGTGTGGCTTCTGGTTTTAGAAGCTAATTCCCTCTCCCCCTCTTCTGTTCCTTCTGCAACCTAGCGGGGAAGTAGCCGTGGCGGCCGGAAAACACAACCCAGCTCCAGGCTCCAAGCAGAAGAGCCGCAGCCGCAGGTGCACGTGGAGGTGTATTTGCCATCGGCCTACTCGATCGCAGCTCTGAGCGTCGCTGAAGAGGAGTAGAGCCGTCCGGCTGCTCGCCCCCACTGAGGCCCCGGACGCACCTCAAGGCATCTCGCCCGCATCGCCAGCTTCTGTTAATGCCTGGACTCACTGGCCGCGTCTGGCTGGTAGCATATGATCACACCCTCCTGCTACCCAAACATCACGGAAATCCTAGCATGTCTGTGGGGATTCCTGAATCTCTTGATCCTTTTAAAAATCTGCGGTGAAGTCTTGCATGTTCTAACTTCACCTTCCAGCCCAAGGACCCTCTCTTAGCCCAAGGGCATAAAGCGGCTCACACCAGTAGCCAAGGGCTTCTCTGCGTGAGGCATTTAATCCTCCACTTTAAGCTTCCAGATTCCTTGCAGGATTAAAATTGGCTCCTTTGTCTTTTTTCCAGGGATTTTTTTGGGCTTTCTTGTATGTTTCATTGCATGACCACAAGTGGGCGCTGCAGTGTAGCAGAATTGCAAAAATGCTCTGGTTAGTTTTTGCATCATTATTAGTGAGATAATGCCTCATTTTTTTCTCAATCTTATTAAAAAAACGGTGCTTGGAAAG